>CM065301.1:12789290-14093932 GCA_032871835.1 Dipteronia dyeriana | reverse complement strand
AGTCTCGTCGGGCTTGTCATTTTTAGGGACGGATAATTTGTTTCGTCCCTATAGGTTTTTTTTTCGGGTTTGAAATTTTTAGGGACGAATTTGTTTTTACGTCCCAATAGATGTTCTATTAGGATGAATTTTATTTGTCCCAAAAAATTCCGTCCCTAAAGCCTATTTTTCTTGTAGTGATATGAGGAAGAATGGTAAATGTGTGTAGTTATAAAAATAATAATATGGAGAGTTAATTTCTTTATGGAGGTTACATTTGAATTTTGATGGGTCATGGGTGTGTTGAATAATAATATGACCATTTTATTATTATTTTTCTTTTTAGCACATACCCCGCATCCCGCCCGACCTCAATTCACCAATATAAAGTTAAATAGACCCCCTCAATTCTAAGGTCGAAAGTAGGTGTGAAATGTATTATTTTGGGGTGTCAATATTTATATTACAGAAAATTTATTATTAGAGCCACTAAAAAAACAGAGTAATGCTATTTTGTTTAAATTTGATGTTCAAATAATGTGACAACACTCTAGTCCGTTCATTTAAATGATGAATGGACTGAAGTATTACCACATTTGGACACCAGATTTGGATACCAAACTTAGATAAATTAACATTATTCTAAAAAATATTAAAAGAGATTTGTAAGTTGTTGTAACTCCTTTCTTAGAATTTTGATATTTTTATATAAACCCAACACTAGTACTACTAGAGTAGCCCGATGGTATAGTCCTCACAAAACCACCAAATTAATTGCAATAGTTCAAATCATGTCTAAACAGTATATACTCTCCCGATCTAAGCGGACTAACATTGTATTAAATTGACGGGTAGGGTAATTGTTCTATTTTTCTTTATCATATAGGATTTGATTCAATATTTAAGGTACCATCAAAACAGAAGAGAAATTAAAATGGAGCAATAACTTATAACTTTTTCAAGAATCAATAATAGAACTTATATATACTTAATTATTTTAAACAAGAAAGAAAATAAAGCTTGCTTAAGCTAAAAATACATGACTTCGCTCTCGTACAACTACTTGAAACTTCCAAATGCAATCCCCAAACAAAAGACAATATAAACCAACAAAATATGCTACTACATATTAAACACACACAAACTATATATATATATATATGAATTACTAGTGATATCAAACTAATTAAGGAATACCAATGATGGGGAAGAAAGGAACGTAATAGCTAGATGGTGCTAGGCCCCACTCATTTGGCAGAGGCAGATCAACGGTCTTTGATGAACCTACAACATTGTCTGTGGCCCCACATTTTCCATTCTTCATCAATGTTGAAGGGCATGAGATGGAGAAGGCTAGAGGAGTTGAAATTTTGTATGAGTTAGCAGATTTGTTGTCTTTGACAATCTTGGACATGATGTTTTTGTTTGAAGCATAGAGCTTGACTGGTGCACCAAAAAGCTTGGCATGGCAACTATGGTGCTGAATGGGACTGTTTTTTGTGGTGTCTGATGGAAGCTCAACCTTGAATGAGCCGGAGCCTTTGGTGGTCGCCATAGCCAACTTCTTCACATGGTCGCACTTCACAAGAACCTTAATTCCTGATTTGATTAAGATGGGTTTGTTAAATCAGGGTCCATATCACAAAAATACTCGCATTTACTTATAATGCAAAGATATGGTTTTGACACCGCTCAAGGAATTAATTATTATACTCGAAAGCTTAAATTTAAATATAAAAAACGACTGATTGATTAAGATGGTTTTGTTAAATCGGGGTCCATGTCACAAAATAATCAACATTTACTTATAATGCAAAGATATGGATAGATTGATTAAGATGGTTTTGATATTGTTCAATAAATTAACAATCAGATTCGAAAGTTTAAATTTAAACATAAAAAAAAAAATCAATAATTTGAAACTTCAACACATAAAGCGACGTATACTTGAAAGCGTATTTTTTTACCCGAGAAGTCGTTATCGGTGACACAGTCCAGGCAAGAAAGCTTCCCCTTGACGACTTGGGATGCGGAGAGCTTGAAAGTTGAGAGAGCCAACGCAAAGAGAAGAGCTGTGATCATCGGAGTAACTGCCATTGAAGCCTGAATATGTAAAAACTGAAAAGAAATTATTGTGAAGAGAAGATGGCAACAATGCAGCTTATATATACACAGAGTTATAAGTATGTGATGACTGATGATGTACAGAAAAGTTAATACAGGGACCCGAGGCAGGTTAAGTAGTTGGTGTACATGAAACGCAGTTAATTTCCACTTCCCTGCTCAGTGTTCTCTCGCTATATATGTTAAATAATAATAATAATAATAAAATCTTAAATGAGACTATGAGAGTTATGTAGAACAAGTGGTTGAGTCCTACATGGTTTGGTGGGATCATCCTAAATCTAAGATTAAATGACCTTAATTGAAAGGAATCGGTGAGATCTTCAGAGGTCAATATCTTTAGTGTTGAGGCACGTCCATTTTCGGCCAAATTCCATCATTTAGGTCCCGAAATCGCAATTATTTCTTTTTTGAGAAATTTCCATTTTTGTCATAAGTTGACTTTGACAAGCCAGAATCGTCTACCGTTAATTCCGACTTGTTTATGGTAATTAGTATATTTTTATTTCCGTAACTTTTGTGATTTTGCTATTTTTGGCGATTTCGCTATTTATGGCAGTTTTGATATGTAATCCCGTTTATTATCCACAAGGATTCGGGTTAGGGTCTTTCGCTTTAAATAGTCTTGTAAGCCGAAAGGCTCAGATAGCTTATTATTCAATAAAATTTCTAAAGTTTTAACTTTATTCTGGTGGATTCCAGTTTTTTAAAAGAATTTAGACGTCGGTCTAATTCTAGTTACGTTTTCACTGCGTCAGATAGTGAGATTGGATAGATATGATCATTTGTACGTTGCAACTCACAATAAAAATCCTACATATTTCATTTTAAAATCTCTTTTCTAATAATCTCTATCTTCATTTGAATTTAAAGTCATGCTATTTTGTTAAATGTATAGGACCATATAATATTTATACGTGGTGTGTGATTAATATATAATATATATAGTAATACTATACAACCTAATTAGGTTCAACCTAAATGATAAGACAAACGAGTTGTCATCACCATACAAATTATGGGATGATGTGATGAATTGGTGTGTGATTAATATTATATATATATATATATATATATATATATATATATATATAATAATAATAATAATAATAATAATAATAATAATAATACTATACAACCTAATTAGGTTCAACCTAAATGATAAGACAAACGAGTTGTCATCACAACATAAATTATAGGGTGATGTGATGAATGATATGATATGATAAAACAAATCACTTGTCACATCATTTGAGTTGGTTTTTGGGTTAATTTTTTGGATTAACTAGCTTTAGTGATATATTTATATATGCATGATTAATATTCTAACAGTAATGCTATACGATCTAAATAATTAACCCAAATTTGAATCCAAATAATGTGATAAGTGAGTTGTTATCATCACACACAACATAAGATGATGTGGTTAATGAAAAAAACAATTGCCACATTATTTAGATTGAAATTTGGACTGAATTTTTAAATTGTCTAGTATTAGTGATATTTTAAACCTTAAAGTACATATATATTTTTCCTAAAAAAAGGCAATTACTAAAAGGATATTATTGATTTAGTCACTACAATTTTTTTTTTTGAAATGTCTATTTTTTACTCACTTATTCATTTTTCACTGGATTGATCCATACGTTTTCAAAAACCGCTCAATTTGATCTCTCTGACCAGAATTTTGACGGTCAACCGTCACAGAAAATGTAAAATGATATTTTTACCCTTGATTTTAAAAATAAAATAAAACAAAACAAAACGAAAGGAAAAAAAGAAAAAAAGAAAAAGGAAAATTGATGGTCTCCATCGATGGAGAACTCAAATACACAACTTAAACTTGAACTAAACTTAGAACCCCATCACCCCCTGAACCAAACCCTAGATCTTGATCCCTCTCGAATTTCCCTCTCAAATCTCTTTAAGAATCCAAAACCACATCAGAAAATCCCTCTCGAATCTTTCAAATCATGAACCTTCCATCTTCCAAACCCAGATTCTGACCATGAGGGATATATCACTTCGATCCGAATAGCACCACCACCAAATCGAACCTAGAACCATCGCCAAAAACAAATCGAACCACCAACTGAAATCAGAAAAACCACCAAATCCAAAAAGAAGAAGTAGAGAAGAAGAAGTTGTTAGTCTATCAAGTTTTGTGGGTTTTTGAGAGAGAGAAAGAGAGATATATTTTATGTGGGTCTCTGAAGATTGGATCTCTACCAACATCCGATCTCCATGGAAAACTGAAGAATAGAAGAGGCGAGCAAAAAAAAAATCTAACGATGATTGCCTAGGTTGGATCTCTACCAACATCCACCTCCATCTCTAGTGAAGCAGATCGTTGACAATTCCTCCATCTCCAACGAGGAAGATCGTCACTCGAGGAGGAGCAAATCCTCATTTTTTTTTGGTTATGGTGTTAATGGTGATTTGATAATAAAATATTGTTTGGGTGATGAAGATATAATTTGTAAATTTCTTCTTTTTAATTCTGTGTGTGTTGATTTGAATGAGGTTTTGGTGGTGTTGTGGATGAATAATTCTGGATTTTGTTCTGGGAATTGATGGTGTTAGGGGTAATGGTGTAAAAATGTGCTAATTCGGCCCAAATGATCCGGCCTGTTTTGGCCCGTTTTTGAAAACGGGTTATGCCTGATCCGAGCTCGGTTCTGTCCGAGCCGGACCTAGTCCAACACGTTTTCAGGAACATGGGCCCGGTACGACATATGGGCCTGCAGCCAGCTTGCTGGCAAGCAGGCCGCGTCCGACGGGCCCCACAGATCTGACCAATTTTTATTTTATTTTATTTTATATATTTGTTTTGGATTTTAGGTTTAGGGAAAATACATAATTAAAATACATAATATCAAATTAGCAATTCAATTATGTAAATGTAATTTTCATTGCAATTTGTTTATCTTCTTAATTGGTTATTATGAAAAATAAATTGTTTATTTTTTATTCCAAATTTTTTAGTTAGATAGATATATTATTTTTGATATTAAAATAACTAAAAAAATGAATAAAGATAAAGTATTACAAAAAATAAAAAATAGATGAAGTTACGATACTATGAAATGAAGAATTATTTATTTATTTTTGACTTATGGAATTCAGTATTACATATTTACATGACTGCCTCATTAAAAACATTACCAAGAAAAACTTAGTGGGATAAGACCTTGGTAAGGGAAAAAGAGTGCAATCGTATTACAACTTACAAGTAATTGTATATGTATAAGTATAACCTAGTTTTGGCTCTAGCCACTACCTGAAGGCTCATCAACATATAAATTGTTGAAATTTAGAATAAGTTCATTATCTACAGTTTGGTTTTGTAACTGTTTTTAAGCATGCTCCTAATCCCGAAGGCATGTTAATACCTCCACCATCTTCAGAGACAAACAGTTTCTCCTTGGTTCAATTATACGTCCACTGGTGCTAAATGCTTATTATGAAGACACCGTGGACACAAGGATAACCAGTACATCATATGCTAAGTGTGACAGAACCGAATATCTGTAACTATAGGTTTTCCACCATAACAACAAATCAAAATCTTTCTTGTCTTCGACAACATCGAACTGTGTTTCAAGGTACCTATTCAGTTTGGTACAAGTAGATGGGTCTGATCTTTGCCCTAAAGAAGAACTTGTTGATTTGTCCTTTTTTTACCGTGTGAGAAGGCTCTAACTTGTTTGCTTTGGTTGTGTCTTCGGTTCTGCTGATGGGTGGGTGTCAATACCGCCAAACATGCGCTCATAAATACGAAAAACTTCGAACAACTTGTTTCGAATGTCAGTAACCCGTTCTGAATAATCTATTGCCAAATTTGTACCAATAAATTCAAGCAAAACTTCTAACCAAATAATTTAACCATAGGATCTACTATAACACTTAAGACATAAAGTAAAGGAATCGTAGACCAATATGTTTTCAACTTTGTCTCTATGGCAACAACTGCAGTGCCTAATATTATCTTCCTTATAACTCTGTAACACTTTAGACATTTCCACTATCTGATGGATTGTTTGGGTAGATGTGGGGTATCTGGAAAAAGTTATAGTGACATTGTAAAAAATCTTTAAAAATTGAACAAAAACCCTTACCACATACCAATCGTCTGAGGTAAGTGCTTTTGCTTTAGGATGACCAGTTTCGACAAATTCCATGTTATAAAACCATGCAATGGTTATAGCATAATCCAAACAATTTTCCAGCATTAAGTAAGTAGAGTTCCACTTTACTGGCATATCAGTTTGAAATCGTCGGGGTTTTATACCGTTTCATTTACAGTGTCTCTTGAATTCTTGGAATCTAGGATTATAACTGTCAATCAAAGAAATGACATATCTGATGTGATCTATTTGGTCGCTTAATTTCTTCAAACCAGCCTGTACAACTAAATTTATGATATGACATGCACACCGTTGATGGAAGAAATAACTTCCATCTTACGGGAAATTTCTTACAACAAACAATGCAACAAAGCTAGTATTTCAGATGCATTATCTAATGTGATAAAAAGGATACGATGCGTGATTTCATAAGTTTCTAAAATAGAAAGAATGACATTAAAAATATTTTCTATGGTATGTGCAAAATCCATAGAATGAAAACCAATAATTCTTTTTGTTATCCTCCATTCAGAATCTAAATAGTGTCCCGTGACACATAAATAGTCCTGTTTGGAACATGAGTTCCAAATATCAAAAGTTAATGCAATAGAGACACTTGGATGATGTATCAGCAATCAAGTCATCTCTTTGGGTTTCAAACAATCTTATCAAATCGTTTCTAGTAGTGGTTCTAGAAACAGTTTCAAATTGGAGGTTGAGTGCAGATGTGATAAATTCATTAAAAAAAACAGTGTCACTAACATTGATCGGTTGATTAGTTTGTGCAATGTATCGTGCCAAACAATCTCTAGCGTACGCGGGGTCGTACCACCAGGTCGTAACGGACCCGTCTAGGTGCCGTTGTAGTTGTGTATGTTGTAGTGTCTACCTGTCCATATGCAGGCATACACTTGAGCATATGCCTTCTCAAATGGTCGGTTCCATTCCTACTTGTAATATAATCCTTATGACAAAACTTACATTTAGCTATGTGGCTGGTTGTCCTTTATGGGATTGTCATTTCTACTACGTCAAAACACAGCCAGACATTTGATGTAATTTTTTGGGATGTGATGTTGGTGTAACGACGGAACCAAAAGGTCCTGCTTCAGCCTGGGTCGGCTCGGAAAGATCAAAATCATCGTTCAGCATATTCAAACGGTCCGGAAAATAAGGCAGCTGGTTATGATCCATTTCCTGAAATACAAATATGAACACTATAATCATTAATAGTCACATTAAATTAATTAATTTACTCACAAAAAATATTAAAATTAACTACTACACTTAAAGTTCATAATTTACTAACAAAAATTATTAAAATTCACTAATACAAATTAAATTGATAAATTTACTAAAACAAAATAATAAAATTAACTACAATGCTTAAAAATCATAATTTACTAACAAAAATTATTAAAATAACTACTACACTTAAAATTCATAATTTAATAACAAAAAATATTAAAATTAACCACTACACTTAAAATTTATAAATTACTAAAAATATATATTAAAATTAACTACTACATTTAAAATTCATAATTTAATAACAAAAATTATTAAAATTAATTAATACAAATCAAATTGATAAATTTACTAACAAAAAATATTAAAATTAACTACTATACTTAAAAATCATAATTTATTAGCAGAAAATTATAAAAAATAACTATTATACTTAATATTCATAATTTACAAACAAAATATATTAAAATTAACTACTACGCTTAAAATTCTTAATTTACTAAAAAAATATTAAAATTAACCACTACACTTAAATTTCATAATTTACTAACAAAAAATATTAAAATTAATTAATACAAATTAAATTGATAAATTTACTAACAAAAAATATAAAAATAAACTACTACACTTAAAAATCATAATTTACTAACAAACATTATTAAAATTAACTACTACACTTAAAATTCATAATTTACTAACATAAATTATTAAAATTAGCTGCTACAATTAAAATTCATAATTTACTAACATAAATTATTAAAATTAACTACTATACTTAAAAATCATAATTTACTAAAAAAATTATTAAAATTAACTATACACTTAAAATTCATAATTTACTAACAAACCATATTAAAATTAGCTATTACACTTAAAATCCATAATTTACTAAAAAAACATATTAATATTAACTACTATACTTAAAATTCATAATTTACTAACAAAAAATATTAAAATTAACTACTAACTTAAATTCGTAATTTACTAACAAAAAAATTTAAAATAAATTACTACACTTAAAATTCATAATTTACTAACAAAAAATATTAAAATTTACTAATACAAATTAAAATGATAAATTTACTAACAAAAAATGTTAAAATTAACTACTACACTTAAAAATCATAATTTACCAACAAAACATATTAAAATTAACTACTACACTTAAAATTCATAATTTACTAACAACAATATTAAAATTCACTAATACAAATTAAATTGATAAATTTACTAACAAAAAATAGTAAAATTAACTATTACACTTAAAAATCGTAATTTGCTAACAAAAATTATTAAAATTAACTACAACAATTAATCTTTATAATTTACTAACAAAACCTATTAAAATTAACTGCTACACTTAAAATTCGTAATTTACTAACGATAAATATTAAAATTCACTAATACAAATTAAATTAATAAATTTACTAATAAAAAATATTAAAATTAACTACTACACTTAAAAATTATAATTTACTAAACAATAATATTAAAATTAAAAACTAAGTATGCACATAAACCGATAAATTTACTAACTAAACAAAAATAATAACAATTAATAACTAAAGTCTAAACATAAAATTATAAATTTACTAACAAAAATGAAATGATTAAAAACATAAAATGATATTATAACATTTAAAGAAAAATGTACCTTTCAACTTTGGTGTGTTGGTGGAAAATTTAGAGAATAAGATAGGAAATTATTATTAGAAATTTTGTAGAGAGAGTAAGAATGAAATTGAATGAAAATATGTAGATAATTGGAGAATGTAGAGATTGAGATTTGGGAGAATGAGAGAATGAGAGAAAGTGAAAGAAAAATAAAATGGATGGGAGTATTTATAAGAAAATTTGAACTATGGGTCAAAATATTAATTAGAAGACTTTAGGGGGGCTTTTTGTAATTATTTATTGCCTCCAACGGTTGAATTTCAAAATTCAGTCGTCGGCTGACGTCAGCCAACTATTGAATTTTGAAATTCAACCGTTGTGGCTAATGGATTTTAAAAAAAAAATTCTTATCCAAACAGGCGGACCACCGTATTGCCCGTTGGGCTTAACACACACCAGTGTCACGTGCCACGGCTGACCCGGCACGAGGCCCACATACGTGCTAGGCTTGGCCCGGCCTGCAAAAGCCTTGGGTCGTGCCAACACAGCCCATCTTCCTTCACGTGCCAGACGGACCATCCTGTTTCAGTCCGGTCCATATTTACACCATTAGTTTGGGGGCTAAGAAAATGCAAGTACATGGAGATTTTTTTTTCTAGAGAATTATGGTCTTTGGAATTGATGATGTTTGATTGAAGATGATTTTTTTTCCAGATTGATGAGCAATTGGTCGTAGAGGAAAAAAAAAATCTAATTAGATCTATTACTTGGATTTTCTAGATTGAAGAAAATTGGTTGTTGTTTAATCTGATTGTATCAAGGATTTTCTTTTTTCCAGATTGATGAAATCGGTTTCAAAAGAATTTTTTTTTTCCTTTAATTAAAATTGTTATTCAAAAAAATTAATGATATTTTTTTTAAAAAAAAAATTTGTTTAATGAAAAAAGAAAATATTTTATTTGGATCCGTGTAAAAAAATATATTTGTTTTTCATTTTTCAAAACTATTTGTATTTTTTTTTGTTTTTCATTTTCAATTTATTTTTATTTTTATTTTAGTTTTCAGTTTTTTATTGTTTTTTATTTTTTTCTATAATACAAATATTTTTTTAAAAAAAATATATTTATTGTTTGGTGCTGACACATGGTATTTTTTTGGTTTTAAGACAAAATTACCCTTAAAACCGTTAAAGTTGACCAACGTCTAACTCACAAAGGCACCAAATTGAGTGGTTTTTGAAAACGTAAGGACCAATCCAGTGAAAATGAATAAATGAGTAAAAAATAGACATTTCAAAAAAATATAGAGATTAAATCAATAATATCCCTTTACCAATAAGTTAAAGATTACATTGCCTAATGTGGTTTGACAGTAAATAGTACTGATCATTTCGGTTTGGTATTATCTTATGTTCGAATCGCAATATCCGTAGGGAATATATATATTAAAAAAAAAAGAACAGAGTTATAAATTTTCGTAGTTTACGACTTTTTGGTTTTTAACTTAATTAGTCCTCATATTTTTTTTATAAATATTAAATTGACTCCTCTGGTTAGGTTTTGTTAGTAGTTAATAACTATTGTACGGGTAAAATTGCAATTTAATTCGAATTCATTACAAGACTGGCAAATGTACAGTTTGACATCTTAAAACAACATTAACCTTTAAAATTTAATTATTTAAATAAAATAATAATTATATATATAGAATAATTCTTCGGACCGTCAGAGTTTTATTATATCATGACCTTCAATCACAATTATATATTCACAGTGGACACACAATCCCATATTAATAAATACTCACACACATACCTAATACGTGATTGTAGTTGGACATCCTTATCTCTTATATTAAAACCATCATTACCAGATAATCATTATATATATAAATGAGGTCACCTCAACATCGGTGAAGGTGGCCTTTTGCAACTCCTCTTCCGTGGAGGAGAACCTCTCCTTGGGAGATTGCTTATCAACCCTCTTCCCGATGGAGAAGATCTAACAATCTTCTTTATCAGGATGTTAAGGGGCTGTTTGTTTTTTTTTTTTCACCATAAGATTTATTGTCTCTTATATCTTATATTAATATAAATCAGTTTGTTTGATTTTCAGATTTGTAAATGATTTTAAGATATATATGTCTTTTAGAAGAAGATTTTTTTTTGGACTGTTATCTTATTTAAAAAACGGTACAATAGAGTTTTATAGTAAATTTCCACAAATGTCACATAACAATTAATACATTTACAATTTTAATCGCACCTAATAAAATCCTTAAAATCAATTTTCTAAAAATTTCTAATTTTTAAGAAGCCCTAACACAACCTAATCAATTTTACATTTATAATAAGTCATCCAAAATGAAAAAAACAAACATATCATAGTATCTTAATTTATAAGACTTATCCATATGTTTAACAAATTAAGATCTTATAAGACTTTAGATAAAAAACAAACAGTCCATTAGTTGAAGCCACCTGATCAGTGGTTTGGACTCATTTATTTTTTGTTTCCAGTTATATAATTTCAGTTAATTTATTTTTAATATACATTTATATTTATTGTATTTTTATTTTATTAGTTTTTCTAAAATATTAATATTATTTTATTATTGAACAATAAAGGTATTACTTTATTCATTATTTTAATTAATAAAAACAAAATCTAAGGGTTTTGATGTATTTTCTCATTTTTTTTTCTTAAATTCTTTATAAAAAAATAAAATAAAAATTGTTAACGTTAAACTACCGTGAGATTAACTAATCTGATCACTTAAGAAAACTCAAAACTCATTTAGTATTTACGAAAAAAAAAGCAAACAATTTAGTCAAAAATGAAAAAAAAAATGCAAATTACTTTGGAACCGAGAAAAAAAAACAGAACTTATTTAATAATTGCCTTAAGATATAAGTACTATTCGAGTAGTATGATGCATTTTTTTTTGTTACTTAAAAGTACTTAATTTTTCTTTTTAAAAAAAAATATTAAATTAATTTAGAATTTTGAGAAGAGTATGAACTGAACTTATAAATAATGATATAAATGTGAGAAACAAATTGTTGTGTCGAACATCATCTTATCTTTCAATGGTAGGATTCGAACTATTCCCGGTCTTTTGTCCCACCCCTCTGCAAATTAAATGTTAATTAATACGTATTGGACCCGGAACATATTGTTTGTTTTTTTTTAAAAGAAAGTTAACAGTTCATATTTACATAATTTATATCAAATGTTTAGTTGAAAATTCTGCTCGGCTGTGACTAATTGACCAGACTGCATTGAATGCACTTGAAATATATAGAACTTTGTTGAGGGAAAAGGTAATCCTTTTTTTTTTTTTTAAAGCATATCATAAATTTTAGGTTTTTTTAGATAGAAGATGATTTGAACATGTAACATCATGGTATATGTGTAAATGATTTACTATCCAACCAACATCATCTTGTCAAGGGTAATCTTGTTTTGTTATACTAATTGTTAGTTTTTTTTTGTTTTTTTTATACCCATCCGTTTGAATTTAAGACATTATCCGAATGAATGAACATCATTTACCGTCAAGCCATACTGAGCGGTTGTATTCAATTCTACAATTCTAGTATTGAATATTTAAAATCACGTTGAATTACATTCGATCGTTTGCTCATTTCTACAAGGTTTATAAATGCTATAGTATAGAAAATTTGGCATAATCTAAATAGGAATTTATAGTGCGTAGTCCATTATATCCAAATTATTTTTGATACACCGACTCGAAATTATCAAAGAACGAAAAGCTCATTGACAAACTGAATGACCTCCTTTTTACATTTAAATTATCATACAATGAAAACATTTGAATTAATGTTTGTTTTTGTTTATTAATAGAAAAATAAGATATACGTGGTTTTTTTTTTTGGATAATCAATCATAAGTGGTAAAAGAGAAATTTATTCAAAGGAAGAGAGTAAAGAAAACAAACACTTAAATAAAAACAAAAACAATAATGTTGACTTCTTTTCATTGAAAGAAAATAAACCACACTCATGAGGATTCTTTGGTAGACACAACTTACTGTACAAGTGCCATATCATCATGTTTTGTTATGTACATACAATCAGTTGTGACTGATAAGTTAAAAGAGATGAGATGATACTTATATTATAAGTATGATATTGATATATAAATATGATATAAGTTGTGTCCAAGAATATATATATCAATGAGTTAAAGATAAAAAATCAGATAAGAGGACATATGAGATGAAAGAGAAGCAGATATATATCAATGAGTTAAAGACAAGAAATCAGAAAAGAGGACATATGAGATGAAAGGAAAGCAGTTGAGATCATTCATCTAATTTTGAGATCCGAAGTAAAACAGAGCTTTGATTCAAAGTTTTACCGAAAACAACATATCTAACTGAAGATGAAGAGAACCGAAATACAAAGACACAGATTTGAAGAGTTGTACTCCCTCAACCCCTTGTTGATTATCGTGTTTATGAACCGATTAGATAAGTCTTTTTTTTTTTTTTTCTCGTAACTTCTATTTTAAAGAAATTTATTGATGATTTTATTTTAATAAAAAATACTTTAAGAGATGAAATTTCTCGTCAGGGAGTTGGGAGAGCAAGGAGGAGACAGGTGCTCGGAAAAATATGAGAAAAATAAGGTCAACAATTGGAAATAAATTTGTTTGAGTTATTTGTCACATGTCACGGTTTAATTGGATCCACAATCCATCTCACCAACATAAGCTGTGTGATGGACCCATAAAAGATTTTCTTTCTCGAGGAGTTGTAGGATCGACCAGGTAAAAAGTCCAAGGAAACGCTTAAAAACATTAAAACTAAGCCGATGGAAATCAGTAAATACATTTTCTTGCTTTAATATTGTTCGATAGTGCATGTTGAGGAATGAAGGGGAGGCTGTTGAGAACATTTAAGAAGTTGTACAAAAGGTAGGTCATGCTTCCCTTTCATAACAGACTTACAGTTATGGGTAGAAGATTGACCATTAACCTTTATGTCTATTATTGTTTCAAATATATATATATATATTTATTTTAACTCGTCCATGTGGACATATCGTACTGCGTATTGTCTTAGTATATTAATGCTAAAGAATAAAGATTCGATCTCATCTTGCAAATTGTTAGTTTGTTACTATGGCTTTCAAAAACCATCAAGTTATATATATATAAAAAAAACCATAATAATAAAGTGTCATCATATTGCAGTGTTGTAGGGGAAAGCCAACTAGCTTTATCAATCTAGAGGTCCAAATTATAAACATTTATGATTTTAATATAAAATTGAAAATACAAAAAATTTATATAATTTAAAAAAACATTTTGTAGGACTTGTAGTCTTGTACCATGGCCTTTACTCTTTAGGACCTAACGTGTCTATTTACACAAATATACATATGATCCTTATTCCCTCATTTAATTTTATCACATGAATTTGGTTCAAGGATTTTTTTTTTGTTGACTTGATATCTATAATTTATTCACCTATATAGATTATGTATTTTTTTTAAAGATGTTACCATTGATAGTATTCGAACTACTGATTTAGAAGTCATTTGTTCAAATCTCAAGTTCGTCTATCTACCAAATGAGCTACTCTCCTGAAAACAATTTGGTTCAATGATTTGTCAAACATATATATATGTGCACATACATCAATCCACTTGATGAATAATTGAAAAAGAAAGGAGAAAATTCTTCTTAAATGATGTGTTGGGAGTATTGTGAGACATTTTAAGTAGTTTTGTCTACTCTACATCAGTACATGTAAATAAAAATGTTTCTCTACATAATTTTCTTCGGAATTTTTTCGATCGAGTCCTGTTCTTTTCGGTTGAATTTATCATATTTCCTTGTCTTTAAACCAAACAATTATAATCTACGTTGTAAGTGCTCTCTATTTACAACACTTATTATGGAAACATTTTTGACAGTAAGAGATGTAACATTGAAAAAGAACAAATCTAATTGATTTTTATTGAATATGAATGCATTTGATATTTTGAATGAGTTCAAGTTATTTTTACTTATATTATGATCGACGATGGTTTCTTTTCTTTACCATACATGAATGTTTTTATAACAGATAATGGTAAACATCCAACCATTTTATCCAACATTTACATCCAACTTGATGTATGGACCATTTGATGCTTTGATAAGTGCATACAGTAAAATCAAAGTATTTAAATCCAATGGTCCACATATCAAGTTGGATGCAAATGTTAGATAAAACATTTGAATGTCAACCATTATCCTTTTATAACACAACGTTTGCCATGAATGTGTTGAATATACCAAAATATATACAGGGCCATCAATGATTTCCAAATTAGGCAGAATTCCTCATTTTAACCTGAAAATTAATGTAGTGTACAGAACTATCACATCTTAATAAGTTTTTTTTTTTTTTTATCAAAGAGAAATGATTTTTGACTGAGATTGCCCTTATCTACCTTTTCACTTTATTATTTGACACAACTTTCTCTCTTTTTTATAAGTTCTTCTTGTCATGTTTCTCTCTCTAAAA
Organism: Dipteronia dyeriana; assembly: GCA_032871835.1. Lineage (NCBI taxonomy): Eukaryota > Viridiplantae > Streptophyta > Magnoliopsida > Sapindales > Sapindaceae > Dipteronia > Dipteronia dyeriana. Next base: position 14,078,300 of record CM065301.1, on the reverse strand, counting down.
CTTTTTTCCCCGATCTTTTCTCTTTAAATTATTGTTCTCCTCGTCAAAACGATTTCAACGATATATTAAGGGTGAAAATCGGATATCATTTGCCCCCTCAAAAGTCCTTTGAAAGTTTTTCATTTCATACTGAAATCTTTATATGCTGAAATCTTTACAAGCTGAAATATTAATATGATTACACAATGAAAATCTTTACATGCTAAAATGTTAACATGATTACACGTTGAAATATCAACATCTTTACACGCTGGAATGCATCTTTACATGCTGTAATGCATTTTTACATGCACAAATGCATTTTTACACGCTGAAATTATAAAAGGATTACACGCTAAAATTATATTTCAGCGTGTAATGTTTTTAGAAACTTCAATTTTTCTATATTTCAATCACTGAGGCGATGATGATGATTAAAAAAAAGTGTTATTCTTACGTATGATGGTATTCAAACAGACTTCCATCAATAGAGATCGAACAAACCTCCATATGAAGATCTGAAATATACCTCCATTGATGAAGACGATGAAGATGATTAGAAAAAAGTTATCTTTGATATTTGCACTAAGGGCATTTTTATCTAAAATCATTTCTCTTTGATAAAAAAAGAAAAGTTATTAAGAAGTGATATTTTTGTATACTTCCATAATTTTTGGGCTATTTATGAATATGGCCCAAAATTATCATCAAAACTTAGGACCATAAATAAGGTGTTTCATGCTAACGTACTCAACACAAAATTAATAATTTTAATCGTCAACCTCATGCTTTGGTCCCATATAAACAAAACCCAGCTCTCCTTTTCCTTTAACTAATTAGATTGGAACTTCTGTCTTTAGTGGATGATGTACTTGATAAGTACCCATGCATGACTAGTAATCTTTGCCATTTGTGGAAACTCTAACATCATCTAACTTTTAGGATTTAGGTTAGAGTACCCACTCTTTAGTATTAAGATTGAATGATAGTCTTTTTCATTATACCCCCTTTATATTTATATATATAACAAATAAACTAAACCTTCAATATCATGGTGTAAGAACATAGTATATGAATTTAGGATTTTATATATAATAAGATGTTTTACCAGTTAAACTAGTTAGTTTGCCAACATATTCAAATAGATCTTCATATATGGTACCTAATCCTCCAGGCCACCATCATGTGAACTAGGAGTAGACATGACCAAGGTTCGGTTCGAATCGTGAAACCGAACCATAACCGTAAGAAATGAACCGTAACCGTAACCGTAACCGTAGAACCGGTTTTGAAACCGTAACCGTAACCGTAACTGTGGGGCTGAAGGTTTGGTTCTGGTTCACCTCCAACAAAACCCGGCTAAGAATCGACGGTTCCGTTTCGGTTCTTGAACCGCCGGATCCAAACATTTTATTTTATGTTTTTTAGGTATGGGCCGTTTGGCCACTAGAATATATATATTTATTTTTCTATCTTCTCACTCTTTCTTCTTCAGTTCCAGATAACACCATCTCTCTATTTCTTTCTCTTTGATCTCTCTCCATCTCTATTTCTTTCCTTCGATTCAAACGACAACACTCAATCACCAGACTTCCATCAATCCCTCTCTCACCGGCGATCTCTTCTTCTTTCTGTTGCCACCGATCACTGGTTTCTCTCTCTTCAATCTCTCTCTCCCTTCAAACGTCGGTCATCTGTCTATTCGATCTCTCTTTTCTTCTTCACTTCGATCTCTCTCTCTTCGATCTCTTCTTCTATTCAATTTGTGATTTGTGATTTGTGTGATGAAGGTTTGTGTGATGATTTGTGATTTTTATTTTTCTTCTTCTCTGTGATTTGTGTGATGAAGGCTGACAATGATAATTGATGATCTGGATAATTGGGGAAAATGATGATTGATAATCTGGTTCAAAAGATGGGGGATCTGGTATTTGGGTGTGATATTTGATGATTGTGGATTATTTTTAAAGAACCTAACAGGAAGAACTGTCGGAACCGGACCGAAACCGTCTGTCTGGAGGTTTCGGTTCTGATTCCAGCTCGTCCGGAATCGAAACCGATGGTTCAAAACCGGAACCAAACCGAACCGTAACCGTGGACATGACTAACTAGGAGCAACTCTAGGGATTGGCGTTTCCTCATGAGGCCTCATCCCCCACAAGCCCCTATTGAGTTTTAGGGGTAAAATTTACCCCTAAATGGGTTTTAGGGGTGGGGGTGGTGAGAGGACTCTCCCCTAAGCTCATTCCCCCATTTCCCTCTCTCTCTCTATATATATATATGTATATATATATAATTTTAATTTATATCTAAAGTTTTAACAATTAAAAAAAAGTAATATATTATAATATTAACTTGAGCTAGTAGTTATTAGTTAGTACTTAATACATGAATATTGATTGAAGATACAGACTTTAAATTTGATTTGTTATGTAATACTCTATTAGAAGTATTTGTATTTATTTGTATTTATTTTGGATTTCTTGAAACCAATAATATATTTTAAAACCAATATTTTGATAACTTTTTGGATTGAATATTTTAACAATGTCAAACTAAAGATTGAAATAACCAGATTCCAAATTCCGAATTCCAATTTTTATATTGAGAATTGAAAAGGAAAATAAATGGGAAAAATGAGGTTTGGGGGTGGAGAACCTCCTTCCAAAACTCCCCCACCCTTGGTTCCCCCAAATGGGTTTTGAGGGAAGTTGTTGGAGAAGGGTTGAGGAATGGAGGTGGGGGTGAGGGGACCCTCCCCTGTCCCTTTAGCCCCCATGCCCATCCCTAAGCAGCTCCAAAAAGCAAGGCCTACTTCAAAATTCTCTCTCAACAACTCCACCAAAAAGTTACAACTATTGTTAATCACTAACATCATAGGAATGAGCTCGCTTACAAGTTTGTAGGTCTTTGTAAAATGGGGTATCATATCCTATCAATCTTCATGTGTTTACCTATAATAAATTGTTGTCATTTCTTCCTTCTTTAGTCATCTCAACCACATTTGTTTTTAAAATTTTGATTTTTTTTATTTATAAAAAATTGATTTCATGTAAAACATTTTAGTGGGCAAATTATTTAAGCTAATCTCTAATTGTGAGTAACAAATGTTAAATGTTTACATTTTTTTTACCACTTAGTATACATTTTTTTTATCTACCACCCGTGGAACTACGATTAAAATTGAGAATGAATATCTTTGACACTTAACCGCATTGGATGTTGGTTGTGACAAACATACGTTTACCCATAAGAATTTCATTAGTACGCGTATTCACTATATTCTACATCAAGAATGCATGGTACTGGTTTCTTATTTAGTGGAAATACGTACAGCGACAAAAAAGTTGTGATAAGCTTGAGTTTAGACGATCAGTTAGGAAATGATAATTACAGCACCGAAAAATTAGAAAAGAGGACCAACTTGGTGGATAACAACTCTAATTCACATTAAATAGCCGACGATGTTGTATACAAATTTATTATCAAATAAAATTACACATTGTTTTGTTTCATTTTGTAATGTCAAACATTTGTATACTGATATACTCATCAACAGAAACCGGCATGACATTGTCATTATAATCACATATTACATATTTGGAGTAGCACATTGTACACCTCCTGTCACACCGCTTTTGTTATAATCTATATCAGTGCCGTTGTTCCCCCCAAACCCTAACTCGAGGAATAATATATACATACCATAATGCATTTGGCATGCAGAATTGGATTGGATAGAACTTTTTTATGAGATTAGTGAACTATTTTATTAGATAGATAGAAAACGTTACCGAATCCTGCAAATAGCATTTCTAAACATACCATAATGGCTGCTTGTGTTACACAAGAAACTATATCTCCTTTTCATCGTAAAACCCGTGTGATTATTAAGAAACAAAATGACCTACATGTCTACACATACCATATATAAAGAAGCCTATGTCCAGGCTACACTATTTGAGTAAACAACCTTTGAATTTGATATCAAATCCCATATCGGTATCGGTATCGATATCGAGCTTCCAAATCTATGGATATTTCGGGGATAATATCGATATCGTTGGATCTTTTGTCAAAAATTGAAAAACAAAATGGATATTTGCATTAAAGTTAGATTTTTTTTTTGTAAAACTTTAGGACAATCTTAAACAAATGATTATACAATAAAATAATCATATTTTATCAATAAATTAACATAGTTATGAGCTTATTATAAATTATAACATAGATAGAGTATGTTTATAATTTTTAAAATTAAGTATTTAATAGAATAATATCCGATTTCACTTTTACAATATTGTATACAATATAAAGAAATTAAATATTCAATAAACAAAATTATCATAAAAAAAATTAGTTCTATGATCATGAGTCTAACATAAATTCATAATTCATACATAGTACATTGCATGTTTGAAATTTAATACCAACATGAATTCCTTGGTGGTTCAAAGACATAAAATGCATTTTCATCTTGATTCGAACAACAATTTTTCTAGGAAAATGTGATTGTATAGTTTTCAAGGTAGTTATTAATATACCGGGTGTATATTGTTTGATTTCTTTCAACTGATCTATGAAATGGATAGTTTGGTTTTACCTAACTGGGTGGATATTATTGATCTGCATACAAAGGTATTGCTTATGGCATTTGTGGTGAATGATAATCAAATATATTATAGTCACCATAAATACCATAATATGGTACATGGGAACCTAACCTTGTTTGTAAATCACCTAAAGAACTATTTTCTATATCTATACATATTGAGGAAAGAGACGTGGTCAAAGAATTACCATGATTTTGATCAAAATTGCCTGCACCAGCATCCAATCTCCAGTATGAACATCCCAACCCCTTGCACCAAAATCCCAACCGCCTCCCTAATCTCTACCATCCTCATCATCTCTATCATCTTTTCCTCAACTATTTCCATCAGAGATATGTTGGCCATCGGAAGAGCTGCTAACAGTAATTCCACGATATACACCAAGTCTTCTATAATCACTTCTTTAACGGTTATTCCCAAGTCTTGAGCATGAGAAGCAATATATAGATCAGGATTTCTCTCATCATCATCCAAGTAGGCAGGTTTAACCCAATCGAAAATAGGATTCTCATTATCGTCTCCTGTTTCAGTAACTACTTGAAGTAGATCTATAAAAAATCATTTTCATCTATTTTATCTTTTTCAGCTGCCATATCTCTAAGTTTCAGCTTCATATTATAATAACAATAAACAAGTTATTCAAACTTAGAATAGGCAAGACAATTCTTTGTTTTGTATGGATTAAAACAAACATGCACCAATTTCTTTCGCTGACAGAAGATGATGTTGTTTGTGACAGTATGCGAACTGTTATTGCATGCAATGATGGAGCACAAGTTCCATATATTACACACCAATCAATTGCAATAAAAATTATTACCCTTATAAGTATGAATATCATTTTAATGATATTATTATTTATTATCATTACATAGATTTTTGTAATAAAACTTATATACCTGGTTGCATTTTGTTTCTAGCTTCCACTGATGTTTGTTTACCAAAACTTTTATTTCCATCCTTTAAGTATATGACCTACAATCATGACACATGAGATCAGTAAATAATATATATAAATATAAGTATATGATACAATACTCCCACAAAAACAAGTTTTAATATTGGAATTATAAAATCGAGTGTAAGTTGTAACTTCTTACCTAATTTCCAAAATTAGCAATCTCCACAACTTCAAGGTGTCTAATTGTGTATAGACACTATGTAGGCTTTCAAAAGATCTGAATTATCCCTAATGTTGTTTTTATATTGATACTTTGGGTTCAAATGATAAGTTAGAAGAATAAAAAAAGAACAATTTTAGTATAAAAAAGACACTATTGACTATTGTCTTGGAATTTTTTATGAATTTATTAATGTTTCTTCTAAAATAGTTTTCAATCTAAATTATTTGAAGAATAGTTTAAGTGTTTAAGATTAATTTCTTTTAATAATTTGTAAAATATCCTTGGATTTCGAGGTGAAATTCACAATATTTAGAGAATATCGGAAGATTTTTATAGATATTTCGAAATCGGTCGGATATTTATTGGACATTGGATATTGGATATTTTTTCTGTTTCGATATCAGTCCCTTCAAAATATGACTATATCGGTGAATATATCAGTAGTGCTGTAAAAAGGGACTGGCCTGGCCCATTAAGCACGGCTTGGTCAGTCCATTTTTGGAAACAAGCCTGGTCGGGCTCCGCACGCAACGTTGTCCCTTGCCAGCCCGGCCCGACCTGTTTCCGAAACATGAGGCCCGGCACGGCACACCGGCCTGCCTCAGGCTGGTCGTGCCTGTTGGCCGTGCCAGGCCTGGCCGCAGGCCCGTTCTGGTGGGCCAGGCTGGCTTGACGGGTCTGGTCCAATTATTTTTTTCCAAATTACGTTTGTTTGGATTTAGGGTTTAGGGTTTAGGGTTTAGGGTTTAGGGTTTAGGGTTTAGGGTTTAGGGTTTAGGATTTGGGATTTGAAATGAATAAAGAGAACGAACAATTTTTAGGATTTGAAATGAATAAAGAAAACGAACAATTTTTTATTTATTTAATTATTTTTCACTTATGGAATTAAGTATTATATATTTACATGATTGCCTCATTAAAAACCTTACCAAGAAAAACCCAGTGGGATAAAAACTTGGTAAGGGAAAAAGAGTGCAACCGTTTTACAACTTACAAGTAAATAATAAATACATATATAAAAGTATAACCTAGTTCTGGCCCTGACCACTACCTGCATGGTCATCAATATATAGATTGTCGAAATTTAGAACAAGCTCATTATCTACAGTTAGATTTTGTAACCTTTTTTTATCTAATGTTTTCATTTAGTAGCTAAAATCTAAACATAAACATATAAATTTACTATGAAAATATGTTTGAGCAAAAGTAATAACAAAATTGTACCTTTAAAATTTGGTGTGTTGGTGGAAAATGTAGAGAATTTTGTAGAGAGAATAATAATGAAATTGAATGAAAAAGTTAAGAGAGTTGGAGAATATATTAGAGATTGAGATTTGAAAGAATAAGAGATTGAAAGAATGATAGAGAGAGTGATTGGAAAATGAAATGGATGGAAGTATTTATAGAAAAATTTGATTTGTTGGTCAAAATGTAATTTAAAAGATTTGAAGGGGGGGGGGGGGGGGGGGGGTGGTTGTAATCATTTTAGGCTCCAACGGTTGGAATTCAAATTCAGTGACGTCAGCCAACAGCTGGAATTTGAATTCCAACGGTTGGAGGGTTTTTTTTATTTTTTTATTTTTATATTTTATAAATATTATGGTTGATGGGAGGGATCGGCCGGCCGGTCCAGGGGCCTGGCACCCCCGCTTGGCGTGCCGTTGCGGGCCTCATATCGGCGGCCCGGCACGAGGCCTGTCACAGACCTGGCCGCAGCCTGGCTCTCTTCCTTCACGGGCCGTGCTTGGCTTCGTGGACCGGCCGGACCGACTTGTCTCAGGCCGGCCCATAATTACAGCACTATATATCAGTATATCTATCGATTTTAAGTTCATTGATTGTGAGTTCATGGCATAGTGCAGAAATCAAATTGCAATACAGCTTATACAAGTACATGGCCTGGCAAGCATATTGTGAATTCATGGCATTGTATAATCTCACAATACAATATAGACGGGTTATGTTCAAGAAAAAGAGAAAATTAATAAGGGCAAGGGAATTTGGTATCCTAGATATCACTCATCATATTTGCTCTTGAAATCCTTGTAACTTCCTTACAAGGAAAGCAACACCCTTATGGTTCAGTCAGAGCTAAAATCAGAGTTTTCTATAATTTCCACATCAAGATGTGTTTGGTAAAATGCTTTGAGTGATTATTTGATAATTTAAGTTTCGCCATAGCATATATTTGGAAAGTAGGAAAGGGATACTTTATAATGTCTGATTTTAATAATCAATTTTTCACTTGGGCATCCAAAATACCCCTAAGAAGTGACACAAATTCAATTGCAGCACTATACAAATAACTTAATTTAAAATAAAACTTAAATAAAAACAAACAATCTTTTATAATCACAATAATTTTCTTAACAACTTTTCATTAACGTTGGATAATTGTTCCTATAACACTTGGTAGTAATTATTCTAGATACTACAATAATCCCAAATTCACCCTTAATCAAACTTTGCACCAACAAGTTATTCGTTACATACTTGCCCGTGATATAAAAAATCAATTGGCTTCTAGTATTGAATCAAACAGCACAGACCATTTTGATTAATGCAAGGTGATCCAATCATCGTCATTCTGGGCAAGCTCAGGAGGACTTCTCTAACACAGAAGTTGATAAAGCAGCAACTAAGAAACAAACAGAAACCAGAAATAATATATATATGATAACTTAAGTACGGACTGATCTTGACCTGCATTAGCTGAATTACAACAATTTGAAAATAGTTAAAATAATAAATTTCAGTAGTAATGGATTTCCAAGACACTTGGCAAAGTTTCAATTGGACCGCAGACATAGACCATTACAGCACCGAAAATTTAGAAAAGAGGACCAATTTGGTGGATGATAACTCTAATTCACATTAAATAGCCGTCTATGTTGTAAACAAATTTATTATCAAATAAAATTACAGACTCTTTTGTTTCATTTTGTAATGTCAAACATTTGTATAGGGATATACTCATCAACAGAAACCAGCATGTCATTGTCATTATAAGCACATATTACAAATTTTGAGTAGCACATTGTACTCCCTTTGTCACTCCGTTTTTGTTATAATCTATATCAGTGCCGTAGTTCCCCCCAACCCATAACTCGAGTGATAATATATACATACCAGATTGCATTTGATATGCATGATTGGATTGGATTGAACTATTTTATGAGATTAGTGAACTATTTTATGAGATAGTTAGAAAACGTTACCGAAATAACATTTCTAAACATACCATTATGGCTGCTTGTGTTACACAATAAACCCATGTGATTCTTAAGAAACAAAATGACCTCCCTGCCTACACATACCAAAATATAAGAAGCCTATTTCCAGACTACACTATCCGAGTAAACAACCTTCAAATTTGATATCATATCCCACATCGGTGTCTGGCTTCCAAATTTATGGATATTTCGGGGATATTTCGGGGATAATATCGATATTGGTGGATCTTTTATCAAAAATTGAAAAGAAAAAAAAAAGATATTTGTATCTAAAGTTAGAATTTTTTTTTTATAAAACTTTAGGACAATCTTAAACAAATAATTATACATTAAAATAATCATATTTTATCAATAAATTAACATAGTTATGGGCTTATTATAAATTATAACGTAGATAGAGTATGATGTAGGGCAATTAGCTTTGGAGTTTGAAGAAGAGTTAGATAGAAAATTGGTAAAAAGAGAAATATGCATGATTAAAAGAGCTGGTTCGAAAAAACGTACATAACTTTTAGCTCGGTTGTCTGATTGCCTATTATAATATGTTTTCGGAGAGGGATTTTCGTGATCTACATCGTGCCAACCTCCCTGTGGTTCGACCCGGTCTTACCGGTTAATTTATAACTTTGACACTCTTATACTTAGAAGTAGGAACACTTCATTAGGACGTGTCATAGATGCATTATCTAATGTGATAAAAAGGATACAATGAGTTATTTCATAAGTTTCTAAAACAGAAGAATGACATTAAAAATATTTTATACGGTATGTGTAAATCCATAAGACGAAAACCAAAAATTCTTTTTTTTATCCTCCATTCAGAATCTAAATAGTGTCATATGACACATAATTAGTCATGTTTGGAACATGCGTTCAAAATATCAGAAGTTAATGCAATAGAAACACTTAGATGCTGTATCAACAATCAAGTCATCACTTTGGGTTTCAAACAATCTTATAAAATTGTTTCTAGCGGTAGTTCTAGAAGCAGTTTCAAATTGGGGGTTGAATGCAGATGTGATAAATTCATGAAAAAAAACATTGTCACTAACATTGATCGGTTGATTAGTTTGTGCAGTGTATCGTGCCAAGCAATCTCTAGCATGCATGCGCGGGGTCGTACCGCCACGTTGTAACAAACCTGCCTGGGTGTCGTTGTAGTTGTGTCTAGATTGTAGTGTCTACCTGTCTATGTGCATGCATACATTTAAGCATATGCCTTATCAAATGACCGGTTCCATTCCTACTTGTGGTATAGTCCTTAGGATAAAACTTACATTTAGCTCTGGCGCCGGTCGTCCCGTCTGGGAGTGTTATTTCTACTACGTCAAAACACAGTCAGACATTTAATGTAAATTTTTTAGGACGTGATGTTGATGTAACAGCAGAACCGGAAGGTCTCACTTCGGCCTGAGTCAGTTCGGAAAGATCAAAATCATCGTTCAACATGTTCAAACGGTTCGAAAAATAAGGCCGCTGGTTATGATCCATTTTATGAAATACAAATATGAACACTATAGTCATTAATAGTCACATTAAATTAATCAATTTACTCACAAAAAATATTAAAATTAACTAATACACTTAAAATTCATAATTTACTAACGAAAATTATTAAAATTCACTAATACAAATTAAATTGATAAATTTACTAATAAAAAATGTTAAAATTAACTACTACACTTAAAGATCATAATTTACTAACAAAAATTATTAAAATTAACTACTACACTTAAAATTTATAATTTACTAAAAAAACATATTAAAATTAACTACTAAACTTAAAATTCATAATTTAATAAAAAAACATATTAAAATTAACTACTACACTTAAAATTTATAATTTACTAACAAAAAATATTAAAATTAACTACTACACTTAAAATTCATAATTTACTGACAAAAAATATTAAAATTCACTAATACAAATTAAATTGATAAATTTACTAACAAAAAATATTAAAATTAACCGTTATACTTAAGAATCATAATTTATTAACAGAAACTATTAAAATTAACTATTACACTTAAAATTCATAATTTACTAAAAAAACATATTAAAATTAACTACTACACTTAAAATTCGTAATTTACTAACAAAACATATTAAAATTAACTACTATGCTTAAAATTCATAATTTACTAATAAAAAATATTAAAATTAACTGCTACACTTAAATTCATAATTTACTAAAAAATATATTAAAATTAACTACTACACTTAAAATTCTTAATTTACTAATAAAAAATATTTTAATTAACTACCTCACTTAAATTCATAACTAACTAAAAAAAATATTAAAATTAACTACTATACTTAAAATTCATAATTTACTAACAAACAATATTAAAATTTACTAATACAAATTAAATTGATGAATTTACTAACAAAAAATATTAAAATTAACTACTACACTTAAAAATCATAATTTAATAACAAAAATTTTTAAAATTAACTACTACACTTAAAAATCATAATTTACTAACAAAACATATTAAAATTAACTACTACACTTAAAATTCATAATTTACTAACAACAAATATTAAAATTCTCAAATACAAATTAAATTTGTAAATTTACTAACAAAAATATTAAATTAATTACTACACTTAAAAATCATAATTTACTAACTAAAATTATTAAAATTAACTACTACACTTAAAATTTATAATTTACTAACAAAACATATTAAAATTAACTGCTACACTTAAAATTCAAAATTTATTAATGACAAACATTAAAATTCACTAACACAAATTAAATTGATAAATTTATTAATAAAAAATATTAAAATTAACTGCTACACTTAAAAATTATAATCTACTAAATAATAATATTAAAATTAAAAACTAAGTATGCACATAAAACGATAAATTTACTAACTACACAAAAATAATAACAATTAGTAACTAAAGTCTAAACATAAAACTATAAATTTACAAACAAAATGAAATAATTAAAACATAAAATGAAGGGTTAATAGCACTGATGCCCCATATACAAATAGCGCAGTTGCATAGTATCCCCTGATTTTTTTTTCTTGGCACTTAACCCCTTGAACTTCAATAAATTTGTAAAAACTGATAGAAGTGAAACGGACGTCAGTGGCAAATTACACTTGTATACCCTGAATATATGAATAATTGTATTAAAAGTGAAAAAATATAACAATATCACACAAACACCCTTTGACCAGTTTGATTAATGCCCAAAAAAATAAAATAATAAAATTAATAATATTAATAAATTTTGAAAATTATATTATAAAAACCTAAATATTAATTAAAAAACAAATTGTTTCTTCATTTTTTCCAGAAACCAGAAACATCCATGCCCAAACCACCGTCCAAACCAATACCATCGCCACCACATCCACACCCAAACTAATCCACTCCCAAACCACCACCACATCCACCCAAGCCTAGATCACCGTCTAAACCAAATTACCGCCAATACCAACACCATCGCCACAACATTCACGCCCAAACCAAATCACCGCCCAAACCACCACCATATCCACCCAAGCCCAGAAACATCCACACCAAACCACCACCAAATCCACCAGAATCACCACCAAATCCACCAAAACCACCATCACACCACACTCAACCCACTTAAGTCCACACACATCAGAAGAGAGGAAGAGAGAGAGAAAAAGACGAAAGTCGCAGCGGCGGAAGGAGACGAAGAAGAAGGCCGCGACGACGGAAGGAGTCGAAGACGAAAGTCGCGACGACCGAAGGAGACGAAGACAAAGGTCGCGGCAACGGAAGGAGACGAAGACGAAGGCTGGTGCGGCGGTGGCGAGAGGAGAGAAAGAGAGACGATGGTGAGAGAAGAGAAATGTGAGAGATCTTTATGATTTTTTATATATATATATATATATATATATATATATATATATATATATATATCACATAAATTAATCAATATTAGTTTTAATAATATAATTTTTAATAATATAAAATTTATTATAATTTAATACAATACATCACCAAACACAACAATAATACAATCCAACCCAAAACAATATAAACCAAACACAACAATAAAAAAATCATATTTGTTCCAAACCCATATTTATTCTTTTCTTGCAACAACCAAATCCCGACGCAAACCACCACCAAACCATAAAAATTCATCACTCATCAGCTCCACCATTCATTTAAAAAAAATATGGGTAATTTAATTAATTTTTGTTTAATTAGAATTATGGATAGTTTAATTGTTTAATTGGAATTTGAAAATCTAGGTTCTATATATTATAATATATTTACAATAATAGTAAAGAAAAATAAATTAAAAATATGGGTAGTTTAATTAATTTTTGTTTAATTGGAATTATGGGTAGTTTAATTGTTTAATTGGAATTTAGAAATATAAGTTCCATATATTTGTAATTTAATTTTTATTTATTATTATTGTTAATATATTATAATTTTTATTTTTAAAAGTTCATTAATATTATTAATATTATTATTTTCAAAGTTTATTATTATTATTATTATTATTATTTGTTAAATAATTAATGTTATTAATATATTTTTTTATATTGGTCAAACATGTCAAAGGGTATTTGTATGATATTATTATATTTTTCCAGCTGTAATGCAATTATTCATATATTCAAGGTATGTAAGTGTAATTTGTCACTGACGTCCGTTTTACTTCTGTCAGTTTTTTGTAAATTTATGGAAGTTTAGGGGGTTAAGTGCCAAGAAAAAAAATTCAGGGGGCACTATACAACTGCGTTATAAGTATAGGGGTATCAGTGCTATTAACCCTAAAATGAAATTATAACATTTAAAGAAAAATGTACCTTTCAAGTTTGTTGTGTTAGTGGAAAATTTAGAGAATATGATAGGAAATTAGTATTAGAAATTTTATAGAGAGAGTAAGAATAAAATTGAATGAAAATGTGTAGAGCATTGGAGAATGTAGAGATTGAGATTTGGGAGAATGATAGAATGAGAGAAAGTGAATGAAAAATCAAACGGATGAGAGTATCTATAGGAAAATATGAACTATGGGTCAAAATATTAATTAGAAGACTTTATGAGGGCCTTTTGTAATTATTTATTACCTCCAACGGTTGAATTTCAAAATTCAGTCGTTGACTGATGTCATTGCTGACGTAAGCCAACGGTTGAATTTTGAAATTCTACCTTTGTGGCTAATGTATTTAAAAAAAAAACAATATGATCCAAACAGGTAGACCACCATGTCGGCCCGGTGTGCCGCCCATTACACGCAGAAGCCACGTGCCATGACGTGCCGGCATGCCGGACCTGACCTCTATGGCCCGGTACAATGCCCATAAACGTGCTAGGCTTGGTCTGGCCTGCCAATGCCTTGGGCCGTGCCAAGCACGACCTATTTTCCTTCGTGTGCCGGACGGACTGACCTGTTTCGGTCCGGTTCGGTCCATATTTACACTATTAGTTTGGGGACTAAGAAAATGTAAGTACATAGAGGTTTTTCTTTTTTGTTTCCTAGAGAAATATGGTCTTTGGAATTGATGATGTTTGATTGAAGATGATTCTTTTTCCAGATTGATGAACAATTGGTTTCAGAAGAAAAAAAAATAATTAGATCTATTATTTAGATTTTCCAGATTGAAGAAAATTGATTACAGTTTAATCTGATTGTATCAAGGATTTTTTTTTTCAGATCGATGAAATCGATTTCAAAAGTAATTTTTTTTCTTAAATAAAAATTGTTATTCAAAAAAATTAATGATATTTTTTTAAAAAAAAATTTCTGTTTAATGAAAAAAGAAAATATTTTATTTGATCTCCACAATCCATCTTTGATTGTGGACATCTGTTTAAAAAAATATATTTGTTTTTCAATTTTCAAAACTATTTGTATTTTTTTTTTCACTTTTGAAATTAATTTTATTTTTATTTTAGTTTTCAGTTTTTTATTGTTTTTTTTATAATACAAATATTTTTTTTAAAATTATTTAATGTTTGGTGCTGACACGTGGTATTTTTTGGTTTTAAGACAAAATTAACCTTGAAACAGTTAAAGTTGACCAACGTCTAACTCACAAAAGGATCAAATTGATTGGTTTTTGAAAACGTAAAGATCAATCCAGTGAAAATGAATAAATGAGTTAAAAATAGACATTAAAAAAAAGCATAAATCAATACTATTCCATTACTATATAAGTTATGGATTACATCGGCCCATATGTTTTGACGATAAATAATACTGATCATTCAGTTTGATATTGTCTCATGTTCGAATCGTAATATCAGTGGCTAATATATATATATATATATATTTTAAAAAGAACATAGTTATAAATTTTCAAGCAGTTTACGACTTTTCGGTTTTTGACCAAATTAGTCCTCATATTTTATATAAATATTAAATTGACTTCTCTTGTTAGGTTTTTGTTAGTAGTTAATAACTATTGTAGGGTAAAATTGCAATTTAATTCGAATTCATTACAAGACTGACAATTGTACAGTTTGACATCTTAAAACAACATTAACCTTTAAAATTTAATTGTTTAAATAAAATAATAATTGTATATAATAATAATAATAATTCTCCTCTTAGAACCGTTAGGACCTTATTATATTAGGATCTTCAACCTTAATCACGTATTCACAGTAGACCCACAATCCTATATTAATAAATACTCGCACCTATACTCAATGTGTAACTGTGGTTGGACATTCTTACCTTTTATTTCAAGACCGTTCTCATCAAAGAACCATTATATATATAAAGTAATCATAAAAAAGAGGTCACCTCAACATTGGTGAGAGTGGCCTTTGGCAACTCTTCTTCAGTGGAGAACTTCTCCCCGGAGATTGCTTATCGACCATCTTCCTGGTGGAGGAGATCCAACGATCTTCTTTGTCATGAGGTTAAGAGGCAGTTTATTTTTTTCAGTTTGTTTATTTTTCAGACTTATATCTTATTTTACGATATATATGTTTTTAAAAAAAATAATATGTTTTTTAAAAAAATAATATTTTTTTTAACTTTTATATTATTTAAAAAGTAGCACAATAGAATATTTTAGTAA
Source organism: Dipteronia dyeriana (assembly GCA_032871835.1). Taxonomy (NCBI): domain Eukaryota; kingdom Viridiplantae; phylum Streptophyta; class Magnoliopsida; order Sapindales; family Sapindaceae; genus Dipteronia; species Dipteronia dyeriana. The sequence goes on along the minus strand of CM065301.1, from coordinate 14,062,304 downwards.
ATTTTCATAAATATACCGATGAATTTAGAGTAAAATGAAAAGAGAATTACCATCAAAAGTTTTTATTTTTTATTTTTCTATATCTGTTCTTAAAATAGAGACGATCCTTTAATATGACCACAAACATTTGTAACGAACTTTTGTAAACCCTTAATCAGCCCCGTTCATCATCTTGATCTTCTAGAAGTCTTCAAAACAGAATTGCTGAGTTGTAGACTTGGAGCTGAGTCAGCTCGTTCTGTTGCAATTATGTTTTGAGATAAACAGAGGAAATAACATTGTGAAGCCTTTCTTCTGTTATGATGCCGACATATGATCATTTGATTAAGATTTGTTAATCTCAACACTCCCCCTCAAACTGTGCTTATGTAAATCAGCCTGTTTGAATTTCGTTCTGGAATAAGAATCATCAATGTCAGCATTATCACTCCCCCTCAAGCGACACTGATCCCTATCAGCAATGAGCTTGGATGGCGAAAGCTGACATCGAGACGCAACCAAAGCCTTTGTAAAGATATCAGCCGTCTGGACCTGTGGGAATATACCTGATATCAATCTTGCGTGCAGCAACAAGATCTCGAAGGAAGTGGAGATCAATTTCAATATTTTTTGTGCGGGAGTGAAGAACAGGATTGTGAGCCAACTGCTTGGCGCTCAAGTTGTCACACCATAGCACAGGCAAGCCAACTAAGTCAATATGAAGTTCTCGTAAAAGAGACTGTAACCAAAGAATGTCAGTTGCTGCTAAAGCAAGAGCCCTGTATTCAACTTCGGTACTAGATCGAGCCACTACACCCTACTTTTTGGAGGACCAGCTGACTAGATTTCCACCTAAATAGAGACAATAGCCACCCGTAGACTTCCTATCATCCACACTTTCAGCCCGATCCGTATCGGCAAAGCATTCAATAGACATATCTGTGGCTGGTTTAAAGAACAAGCCAGATGTTATTGTACCTGTAGGCCTTGTTTGTTACATCGGATTGGATTGGGATTGGAATTGGACTAATCTTAGTCTAATCCTATGTTTGGAAGCAATATCGAACTAGATAAAATAATCCAATGAGATCCAATTTTAGTGAAATAGTCTCATGTTTTGTGGGATAAATAAATCCACCAAATTGGTGGATTTAATTGTCCTGAGACTAAATTTTTTTTAAGATTTTTTTTTAAAGTTTTTTTTTTATATTTTTTAATGCACTATCAAAAATAAAAAATGTAAATCAAAACCCAGAAAAAAAACAAAAAACAAATAGTAAACCCATAACTATAATATTCTGGAAACCAAAAATAAAATCGAACCCACAAACTTAATATTTTGGAAATCTAAAAAAAAAAAATTCAAACCACTTATATCTAGAATCGAAAAAAATAATAATAATAAAAAACGAATTCAATATCTTCATATTTCAGATTCCAGATTCAACCTAGATCTAAAATCAAACCCAACTTATATGATGACGATAATATGGAAATGGTGATGATGATAGAGAATTAGGAAAAAAGAAAGTTTTATAGTTTTTTAATTTAATTTTAATTAGCTTTTTTATATTTTTATTTTAGTTAGTTTATTTTATTGTTATTTCCGTTTTAAAAATAAATTATTATATTTAATCCAATCTCATGTTTCACCAAATAAAATATGGTATTAATTTAATCAAGTCTCATATTTCTCAAACATAGCATAATATTAATATAGTTCAATCCAATCTCATCTAATCCTAGTCCCATCTTAATCCAATCTAATCCAATCCCATAAAATAGTCTAATCCAATCCCGCACACCAAACGGGGCCTTAATGTAACGAAGAAGACGCTTAACAGCCAGCCAATGCGTTTGTGATGGAGAAGCCAAAAACTGACTAAACTCGTTAACCACAAACGTAATATCAGGCCTGGGGAGTATAAGATATTGAAGAGCACCTATGGTGCTTCTGTAGAGAGTTGCATCAGAAAAAGGCTCACCATCAAGAGCAGATAACTTGCAGTTTGCTGTAAGAGGAGTTGCACATGGTTTCGAATCAGCCATGTTTGTCCGAGATAGAAGATCCCAAGCATATTTAGTTTGTGACAAAGTCAGGCCACCAGGACCTCTCTATGCTTTGAACCCAAGAAAGTATTGAAGAGAGCCAAGAGATTTGAGAGCAAAACATAGATTCAAATCCTTGATTACTTGAGATACAAGAGATGTATCATTACCAGTCAATAGAATATCATCTACATACACCAACAAGAGAAGAAATGAGGTAGAAGATCGAAAGAAGAATAAAGAAGTATCTGCTTACGAATTTCGAAAACCCCAATTAAGCAAAGCAGAGCGAAGTTTTGAATACCAAGCTCTTGGGGCCTGCTTCAGTCCATATAATGATTTATGGAGTTTGCAAACAAACGAAGGATGATCGGGGCTGATAAAACCCTCAGGCTGAGACATGTAAACTGTTTCAAGAAGCTCCCCATTGAGGAAAACATTATTCAAATCAATTTGTTGAATATCCCAATTGTTTGTAACAGCCAAGCTCAGAACAATCCTAATAGTTGAGCTTTTGACAACTTGACTAAAAGTCTCTGAAAAATCCAGTCCCGGTGTCTGAGTAAAGCCTCTTGCCACAAGCCTGGCTTTGTGCCTTTCAACTGGACCGTCCGCCTTATATTTTACTCGAAAAATCCACTTGCTACCAACAACGTTCATGTCAGCTGAGAAAGGAACAAGACTCTAGGTTTTATTTATCTGCAGGGCGTCAATTTCACTTTGCATAGTAGCTTTCCATATTTTACTGTCTAATGCCTCTTTGATAGAAGGAGTATCAGTCAAGACACTATTGAATGATAAAGCATGATAGAGTTTTGTTTGTAACACACCATTCTTAGCTCGTGTCACCATTTGATGAGTATTTTGATTTGGCCGATCGAGCTGTAGTCAATTGTGGAGGGGAACCACCAAGAGAGATATAAAAGGGCACAGCTGGTAGAGTGGGTTGCAAGATGCTTGATGTTGTGTGTAGAGAGTCTGAATGGGGCATATTCTGCTTGCAGGCTGACTTGTCATTCTTTTGTAAAGTTGAAAATCCTCTAGAAAGTACAGAAACTGGAATGCTTGGAGAATTTGAAACCTTGTCAGATTTTCCTGGAAACAATGAAGAGTAAGGGAATTCTACTTCATTGAATACAACATCTCTTGATACATACACACGACCACTAGGATGTAAACATCTGTAACCCTTCGTAAAGTCACAATAACCCAAAAATACACACTTAGCTAATCGAAAATTCAGTTTGTGCTTGAGATAAGGCCTAATGTGAGGAAAACAAGCACAACCAAAACACTTTAGTGCTAGATAATATGGAGGCTTGTGCAATAAGCGAGCATAAGGAGAATCATTTTGTAACACAGAATATGGAAGTCTATTGATCAAATAAGTGGTAGTATGAAACGCCTCCCACCAGAAGGATAAAGGAATTTCTGCCTGAGCAAGAAGAGACAAACCAATTTCAACAATTGACATGTGTTTGCGCTCAGCAATACCATTCAGCTGATGTGTGTGAGGACATGTCCTTCTATGAGCAATGCCATGATCTACCAGAAATGATGACAGTGAAATGAATTCTCCTCCATTATCGCTTTGAATGCATTTGAGTTTTGTAGAAAACTGACGTTCAACAAACTTGTGAAATGATATAAACACTTGCTTGACTTGAGACTTAAGAACAAGAGGATAAATCCAACAATATCGTGAGTATACATCAATAAAACTCACATAATACCTGTATCCCTGTGTTGAAGGAAAGGGTGAAGGCCCCCACACATCAGTGCAAACTAATTCTAATGGGACAGTACACTTGTGATCTGATAGAGAATAAGGTAATCGGTGCACTTTACCTAATTTACAGGCATCACAAAAATTATTTAAATCCAAATCAGAAACCTTTATATTCAAACTGTTCAATACACATGATAACACATGAGAACTTGGATAACCAAGTCTATAGTGCCAAGTTCTTACAAATTGCAGCTTGGGAAGAGGAAGTAGGCCTGATGTTAGTGCAAAAGAATTGCATTCATGCGTCTTTACATTTTTGGCAGTAGTAAGCATACCAGTATTATTTAAAGTAGTATGAAAAGGATAAATTAAGGACACAGACTTTGGTACAGACTCTACAGATTTAACCTTGTTCTTGAGACACCTTCCAGCATTAACTTGGTACAATCCCTCTCTAAGAGTTCATTTGAGCAATATATTCTTCGTTACCTTGTCCTTTATCACATAACAACAAGAGTCAAATTCCACTATGACATTATTGTCTTGTGTTAATTGTGCAATACTCAACAAATTTTTGGTAATACCAGGCACAAACAAGACATTTGTAAGCAAGATATTGTACAGAGGATGCATATTTGAGACAAGATTTAAAGAGCCAACATGAGAGATTGACTATTACCAACAGCCAATCGATCGTTACCTCTATACTCTGAGCTGATGGAGAGATTGCTGAAATCAGGTGTGATATGGTTCGTTGCACCACTGTCCATATACCAATTAGAGTCAGCAACTGAAGAGGCTGAAACAGTCATGGCATTAAGACTGTTGTTACGAACTTGATATGAATTGTCATGAGAGTACTCAATCTGTTGAGCAACATTCCCTTGTGGTGGTGGTTGTTGCCTGGTGATATTTTGCCATTGTATGATTGATCAAACCTATGATAGCATATGTTGGCTGTATGACCAATCTTACCACAGACTTGGCATACAGGACGAGAATTATTTGTTCTCCCTCCTCTACCTCTGTTGTTACGACCTCTATTAAATCTATTTCCTCCTTTGGGCTGAGTGCCTCTTTGATAACCAGAAGACTCTCCTTTTTGAGTTTTATTATGAACATTCGCTGAAGCATTATGTAGCTCAACGGAGGACTCAAATTGCTCTAATCTTGCTTCAAAACTCATGAGCAAGAACTGAGTTTCTTGCAACGTTATCTCTCTTTTTCTGGCAGTAACAGTAACCACTACTGGATTGAATTCTTGACCTAAACCTTCTAACACATATGAAATCAGATCATACTCGGTAATACCTTGACCAGCAGCACCAACGAATCTGCAATTCCCTTCATCTTGACAACATATTCGTTTATACTAAGGGCTCCTTTTTTAAGAGTTTGTAATTGGTGCCTTAGATGCATTGTTCTAGCCAAAAAAATATTGTGAGAACAAATTAACAATACAGTTCCAGATTTCATATGATGTTAAACACTGAGTGACTTAACCTGAAATAGACTCTCTGAGAGTTGAAAGAATCCAACCTACAAGTAGCTGATCAATCTTCTTCCAGTTTAGAAATTCATCGCTGATATTTAAAACCATTTCACCAGTTTCTTTATCTTCAAATTCAATATACTTTTGAGAACTTTTGACAGGACCAAAAATGAATTCCTCCAGATCAAAAGCTCTTATTATTGGGAGAATTTGAGCTTTCCAATAAATGAAGTTATTTTGATCGAGTTTTATTGGCAAACTGAAGTTAAGATTCTTAGCAATCAGTTGAGACCTAACCTTTCTCTGTTTCTTTGTGAGAGTTGGCACCTTTTGATTTGTTTTTGATCGAACATCTTGCTCCATGTGATTTGCAGTTCTTCGATTCACGACAGATGAAGTCCTTCGATTCTCAATAGGTGAACCTTCTTGTGAATCGTCTTGATAAGATGCATTTGAACCCATGGCTACAAAATCGTTGAAACTTCTGATACCATGATGAATTTAGAGTAAAATGAAAAGTGAATTATCATGAAAAGTTTTTTTTTTATATTATTTTTCTATGTATGTTTTTAAAACAGAGACGATCCTTTAATATGACTACAAACATTTGTAACGAACTTTTGTAAACCCTTAATCACAGCCGTTCATCATCTTGATCTTCTAGAAGTCTTCAAAACAGAATTGCTAAGTTGTAGACTTAGAGCTGAGTCAGCTCGTTCTGTTTCAATTCTGTTTTGAGATAAACAGAGGTAATAACATTGTGAAACCTTTCTTCTGTGATGATGCTGACATATGATCATTTGATTAAGATTTGTTAATCTCAATATGTCCTATAACAATTAATATATTTACAATTTTATCCGTACATAATAAAATCCTTAAAATCAATTTTTTAAAAAGTCTTAATTTTAAAAAAACTCTAACACAACCTAATCAATTTTACATTTATAAGAAGTTATCCAAAATGAAAAAAAGAAAAGAAAACATATCATAATATCTTAATTTATAAGACTTATCAATATATCTAACAAATTAAGATCTTAGAAGACTTTAAATAAAAAACAAACATTCCATTAGTCGAAGGCACCTCACGTGGTTTGGACTCATTTGATTTTTGTTTTCAGTTATATAATTTCAGATTAATTTATTTTTAATATACATTTATATTTATTGTATTTTTATTTTATTAGTTTTTCCAAAATATTAATATTACCTTTATTCATTATTTTAATTAATAAAAACAAAATCTAACGGTTTTGATGTATTTTCTCAAATTTTGTTAAAATTCTTTATAAAAAATATAAAATAAATTGTTAACGTTAAACTACCGTAAGAATAGCTAATTTGATCACTTATGAAAACTCAAAACTCATTTAGCACTTACGAAAAAAAAATGATAACAATTGGTCAAAAATGCAAATTACTTGGAACCGAGAAAAAAAAAACAGAACTTATTTAATAATTGCCTTAAGCTATTAGTACTACTCGAGAAGTATGATGCATTTTTTTTTGTTACTTAAAAGTACTTAATTTTTCCATTTTTTTTAAATATTAAATTAATTTAGGATTTTGAAAAGGGGATAAACTTGAACTTATAAATGATGGTGTAGGTGTGAGAAACAAACCGTTGTGCCAATATCATCTTATTTATTAATGGTAGGATTCAAGCTAGTGACAAACATTTGTCCAACCCCTTTGTCCAAGAATTCAAATTAAGTGTTAGTTAATACGTATTGGACCCAGAACATATTGTTTGTTTTTTTTAAGAGAAAGTTAACGGTACATATTTACATAATTTATATCACGAATTAGGATCTTCTTCTTGGTCCTTGTTTCTTCTTAGCATTTTTCAAGTGTAATTAAAACACAAGGTTGCATGAGAGAGAAAAAAAGTGATCAAATCATGACCGTGCATTTTTTATTTTGCTTAGGTGTCATTAAATCATGAAAAGTTAAGGAAAAACAAGATAATAAGAAGATCCTGATACTTTTATCAAATGTTAGTTGAAAATTCTACTCGGCTGTGATTAATTGACTAGACAACATTTAATGCACTTGAATTTACAGAACTTTGTTGGGGGAAAAGGTAATTTTTTTTATTGTATAAATTTTAGGTTTTTTTGGAAAAGGGATTGCTTGAACCTCGTAACATCGTAGTGTATATATGAATGATTTACTACCGGACCAACATCATCTTGTCAAGAGTAATCTTGTTATATTATACTAATTGTTAGTATTTTTTTAATTTTTTTTATATCTATCCGTTTGAATTTAAAACATTATCCGAATGAATGAATATCATTTACCGTCAAGCGATATTGAGCGGTTGTATTCAATTCTACAATTCTAGTATTGAATATTTGAAATCACGATGAATTACATTCGATCGTTTGCTCATTTATACAAGGTTTATAAATGCTATATTGTAGAAAATTTGGCATAATCTAAATAGGAATTTACAGTGCGTCGTCCATTACATCCAAATTATTTTGGATACACCGACTCAAAATTATCATAGAACGAAAAGATCATTGACAAGCTATATGATCTCTGAAATTCCCTAGAAAGTGTGTATCTATAACCTAGAGGGGGTGAATAGGTTTTAATTCGATAGATTACCAATTTTGTAAATTAATCAATATTAACAATTCTATCCCAGTCTACTTAAATGCTCAATTAAATGACAACAAACATAAAACAATAACAACACGGAAAATATACGTGGAAACCCTCCAAATGGAAAAAAACCACGGACTATTTAAAGCGCCACCCTCGATCCTCAAAATCCACTATTGAGTAAAAGTTTACAACCTAGGTTGACCTCCTGTCTAACCCTTCAGTTACTAACCCTTTCACTCTACCCAACGGGCCTTAATAGCGATTATGGATCACTAGCCTTATGCACTAACCACTTAGCCACATGCTAAAACAACAATAAAGAGATAATGGCAACCTCAGTGAATATGCAAGAATATTCAATATGCAAAAATGCTAGGTCAATACATTCATGCTTATCTAGGATTAATAATGACAATTAAAGCAAATCCTAGATATGAATGTTCTAAATGCAAAAGCAAGAAGAATTAGCTAGAAGGGTAAAATCGTCCTAAATGCTAGTCATCACAAATTAATGCATCTCAACCAACAATCAACACACAAGCATGTCATAAAAGCAATTAAACAACCAACCAAGCAATTAATATGCAATAAAGACTAAAACCCTAGGTATACATATCTTAGTAATGAAAACACAAAGTTTAGAACATGTAGAGAATACCTAGTCATGAACACACAAGAAATCCATGCTTGAAAGATGCTTGATGCTTTGGATTTTAAGGATGGTTGAGTAAAAATGCCTTCTTGGAGTTTCTCTCTCTAAAGAACCTTTTCTCACTCTTAAAATTAGGTTTTGAAAGCTCTCAAAACGAGTTGGGAAGAAGATGATGTATATATATGAAATCTAAAGTGAAACTGTATTGTTTTTAGCAAAACGTAACCAAAACGCGTCAGGACCGCTAGCTGTACCACGGTCCAGGCAAGTGTCCAGACCGCGGCACAGAGAGCGGTGTATCGTCTGGACAATGCCGCTCTGTAGGTCGTTGTGCATGTAGTGTGAACAGACCGCGGTCTAGACAGCGTGCATCCTCTGTGAAACTCCGCTTGGGAGACCGCGGAGTAGGTTACAAGCACATACAGCGGTAGACACAGCACACATCCTCTGCCAAACACCGCTGTGCAGGCCGCGGCGTGGGCACTGCACAGAGATCGGTCTAGACCGCGGTATAGAGGATGTTGATGTCGATTTTTGGATTATGCCAAAAAAGCCAATAAGGATTGGATTTCGGCTATTGATTTAAAGAGAAAGAGATGCTAAGAGAGTAACAAAGACAAGTTTTATGTGGTAAAACTCCGATGGTCGGAGAAACATCCACTGGTGGTTGAAGGATCAACCAAGCCAAAAATCCACTAAGAGAATAAGATGTTTACAAGCTCTCGATCTCTTTTTTTTCTCTCTGTATTTACTATAATTGCTGTATGCTATATTGCCTCTATATTTTGGACGAAATTATGGGTCTATTTATATGTTTATAGAACCCTAATCTGCCTTGTACAAGTAATATAGGATCTTTGTATTTAATTGTGATTCGGTTACTTTCTTGAGGTCGATTCGTCTTCTTTTCTGTTTCGGAGTCTCTAATGGAAATCGAGTGAGATTCTAGTAGTGCAGTTCAAATTGGACTTGTTTCTTTATAAGAATGTAGTCTTCGTAAAGAAATCAAGTTATTTCCTAATTGGGGACTCTTCTAATTTAATACTCTTGTTTCGTTTGGGATTCCTTCCTGATGGATATCGTTACGTATTTAATGACAATCCTTATGAAATAAGCACCAAGTTCTTACTCGGGTCGTATTTATTCCCGAGTAAGAGTAATACCTGATGGTCCCGAGTAGTACCGTTTGAGCCCGAGTGGAAGTGTTATTTAACCAGTCCCGAGTGCTGTTAACTGATCCCGAGTAGGTTTTATTCAGTATATGCTTACTCGGGCTTTCTTCTCTTTAATGATGCCTTATAGGATATTTCCCGGATGCCCATTTGGGCGTCCACCTGGCTATTTTTTCCTTCCTGTCAATGACGTGTATGCTTGGTAAAATTTACATGCAACAATACCCCCTTAAAATATTTTTGCCGAGAAGATTTTATTTCGGGCAAGAATATTTTAATCATCTTGATTTTCTTTCGTCAGAATAGCCGTCTTGTCATAATGACGCGTTTTAATGGTGAATTTGTAATTTCGATTCGCTTTATCACGCAAGATCTTAAATGATAGTGACGTTTTAAAGTTTTGACGGTTGAGGGCTACTTCCTGTCTTGACACGCGTCCTTCGTCTCTTCGTTTTTCAATACCATTTATGAGAAATGATTTTTTGCGTTTCCCCAAGCGCCGCCTACGACATCGAGTTTTGTCATAAATTTTTCCCCGCTTTGAAATCCTAGGGTTTCGTGCCGTCTCATCTTTAAATTCTTCGCTGAGAGATATTGTTGGTTTATTCTAAAAAATTCAGCAGAAATCTCTTCAAACTTAGATTTCTTTATCCAGAAGTTCACGATTCTCCGCTTGAAGAAATTGCATCGGTCTCAATTCAAGGTTAGTTTTAATGGGGCCATCTTCCCGCCATCGTCTCTTTAAAATCGCTTTTGATGCATTAGAGAGTGGGGATTTCCAATTAGTATCTTGCATTAAACGATTGCTGGGGGATATCCCAATAGATGAACCTCCATTTTTAGAGGTTGATGTTTCTGGGCTTCACCCTGACGTTACTTTCAGCCCTGTATCGAGTTCTCCATCTAGTTCTGATTCTGATATTTCTGATCACAGGGTATCTTCTCCAAGGATGGGTAAACATCAGAGCACAAGTAAAGTATACAAGCACGGCTCGAGCAGTGTTCAGACCAGAGAACAGGACCGTTAACGAGGGTGACGTTGATGAAGTGTACAAGGGTGTCTCATCTTTTGTTTTCTGATACTCGCCCGAGTGGCTTTGATACTGAGCCGAATGTGGTCAGGCCAGCTGAGATAGAAAAATATCGCTCCCAATTCGACTTGCCCGCCTCAGTCACTTTGGTTCCTGCGGGGGATAGAGCCGTATGGAATCCTTATGAGGGCATGATCGTAATTTATGGGTCGATGCTTTGCTGTGGCTTCACACTTCCCCTTCAGCCTTTTATTGCCTGGTTTTTGGCCGAGGCAGGGATAGCTCCAGCTCAATTGGCCCCGAATAGTTACAAAGCCTTGATGTGTATGTGGCACATGTTTAGTCGAATGAACTTTTCACCGCCTTCCCTGAATGAAATCAGGCATTTCTTTACGCTGAGGCAGGTTAGCAGAACGGGGACCTATTTCCTTGCATCTACTTCTTCGGACGGTTGGGTCCCCAAAGAAGCCAAGTTGAATCGGGGGGTCGATGCTTCTGATGACCCGAAAAAGAAGGGTTTCATATGGGGATTCCTTACATCCAATAAATTTTGGAAGAACAGTTGGTTTTTTGCTGGAAGGGCCCTCGGGCTTGATATCACTGTTCAATCTGAGGATCCCCACATGGTGTTGAGTGTTCCCCGCTTCTTCTGTTCCCCTGAAGTGTGGAACAAGAAAACAATTGGCTATAGCAATTCAGAGGTGAAGAGGCTGACTCTGGCAGCTGTTCGTACTCTGGAAAAGATGAGCAAGAGCTATCTTTTCAAAGAGGATGACTTGATAAAGCTCGGCTTCTTCAAACATATTTCGGGCCATCGCAGGCGTTGTAAGTAACCCGGCGCCCTCTGTTGCATTTCTCTGCTTTTCCATTTTCTTTTCTAATTTTTTTTTTAGTGTTCGATACGGACGTTGTCAACGATCTTCAAGCTCGCCAGGTGAAGGTGATTCTACAAGCGAGTAGAAAGGAAGCTTTCCGTCAGGGCGATGAGGATATTGCTCCACCCGAGCCTGATGAAGAAACTGATATCGTGGAGGAAATTCTCGAGTGCGTTGATCGGGGTGCTCAGCCTTCTACTCAAGATTTCGCTGGTCCAAGTGGCCAAGGTGAGCCGACTGACACCCAACTGCCTGAAAATAGGGAGAGGTAGTATGAGGGTCCAGGTGAAGAGCCTGTTGGACGGTTTGAAGTTGGTGACGGTGGTAACGTCTTGACGGATCAAGTGCCCGCCGGTGTCGAGTTCTTTGAGTCTTTTCGGGACTATCCGTTAGAAGATCCTGCTGCTGATCTTAACTTCCACCTTCTCGGGGTGAGAAGCGAAAGGCAGTCAGTTCACCTTCTCGTCCTCTCAAAGTTCCTCGGGTAGTCTCATTCATTGACTCCAGCGATGAAGATGTTGCGGATGAGATTGCCCCGAGTGTTGGTGCTGGAGCATCAGTAGATGCAGCCACTTCAGAACTGAGTAGGGCTTCTTCTACCCCCGAAGTTGGAGATATAGGGGCTGAACCTTCGGGGGTACCTTCTCCATCCTTAGAGCCGAACAGGGCTTCTCCTGCCCCCGAGTTTGGAAATCTGGGAGCTGAACCCTCGGGGGTTCTTTTATTCCTTTCTCCCCAGGATATGCTACAAGAGATGTCCTCTGGTAGGGCTTATATCGGGGAGGACCGCTGAAGCAGTTTTAGAGATGGTTCACTGACCGAATGTATCCAAAACGTTTTCAACGGCGCATCTTATGTAAGTTAAATCTGACTCAGTTAATTCTGACTCCTTTATTGTTTTGCTTTTGTCGGATTTCTAAGTATATTCTTTTGCAGATGGTGGCCGAATTTGCTGAGCTTGTTCAGGCGCATCAATGTCAAGCTGATCCGATAAGGCATCTGGAGGCTCAGTTGAAGGCGAGTGAAGAGGGTCGTGCTCGAGCTGAGCAAGCTTATCAGCATGAGGTCTGCTCTTTATAGATATTTGCTGACCACTGCCTGTCGAAGCAGGTTGAAGCCGAGGAAAAGGCATCTCTGGCAGAGGAGAAGGTCACATCGCTTCAAAATCTTCTTTCTTCTGCTGAAGAATCCATGCTTAAGACCGAGCAGGGGGCGGAGCAAGCGAAGTCGGTGTATGACCAAAAAATTGAAGATTTGGAGCGCCTAGTGTTGACAGTTGAATCCCTTTCCCGAGAGGCCAGGTTGGAACTGGAAGTCCAAGGGGTGGATCGTTTTAAAAGATCCCCTGCTTATGATGCCCTACTCCTTCGGGAATTTCAACGTGGGCTAGTTTCGGCTGGCGAGTTCTTCAAAGTCAAGATTAGGGCAACCAAGAAAGCCCGTGCTAATTGGGAGTTGTCAATCAAACACCATGTGGACCGGTCTTTGGAATCTCTTCGGATTCAGATGAAGGAATGGAGAGCCTACTGTCGTAGTCAAGGCAAAGAGCCCCATCCTATGCATTTAGAGATTCCGTCCGAGCATTCTCTCTCGACCTTTTACACAAGTCAATAGTCGGTTGATGGTGTAGTCCCGGATGTCGGGCCAGTCCCGGGTGAAGATTACAGCCAGTGGAGGGATGATACTGTCGATGATATTACTTGGCCATCTAATGAGAGCCTGCTTTGTGAGTAAGAGATGGTGCCAGATTCGAGTATTGGCAAATGCTTAAAGTCCTCGCAACCTTGATTTTGTAAATTTGTAGAAAATTCTGATTCTTTATTTTTTATTTGTAAAGAACCATTCTTTGAACTGTAACCATTCTTTTAGGAGCAATAAAATTCAATTTTATTCTGAGTTGAATGGTTTTGGTCTATTTTTTGCTAATTATTGCCGAGTGTTGTATTAAACTGGCTGATGGTCGGGTAACTTAATCTAGTATCTTATTAAACCGGTTGTTACCCGAATAACTTCAATTGCCAAGTATCTTATTAAACTGGCTTCTTCGATGTTCGGGTAACTTAACCGAGTATCTTATTAAACCGGTTGTTACCCGAATAACTTCAATCGCCAAGTATGTTATTAAACTGGCTTTTTCGTTGTTCGGGTAACTTAACCGAGTATCTTATTAAACCGGTTGTTACCCTAATGGCTTCAATTGCCAAGTATCTTATTAAACTGGCTTCTTCGTTGTTTGGATAACTTAACCGAGTATCTTATTAAACCGGTTGTTACCCGAATGACTTCAATTGCCAGATATCTTATTAAACTGGCTTCTTTATTATTAACCGAGTCATCTTGAAACATAAGTTTTTCACTTGTGTTTCATACCCGGTTGCTACCCGAATGTTACATCAAGGCTCACCATGATCATACGTTCGAGTCCTTACGCAATACCAAGGACGTCTCCCTAGTTTTTATGCGCAAGGTTTTGCCGAATCGTTGAGCTCTTTTTTTTTAAAAAAAAAGTTGCTTCAACACAGCTACGCATTTCACCGGAATTTCTCCCGACAGCGTCCCGAGTATTTTTCCAAAGTCTGGTGCATCGGGTTTGCCTTTTTACTAAGGTTATTTTGACACTGGCATGCTCCTACGAGCTTCTCTGCCCATTCGGGATTTGATGATCCCAAGAATTCTATTTGCATGTTCTTATTATCATGCTCTGCTTCCATATGTTCTTATTATCATATGCCCCCTTTTTTTTTGAAATCCCGAACTAGATGCTATCCTTTCGGAAATTCCGAGTAATTTTATTTATTATTGTAAAAAATTGACAGATTTAAATTACAGTTTAATATTTATCCTACTAATAAAAGAATAAAATATTCAATATATATATATATATATATATATATTAAGGATAGAAAATCTTCAGATATTGGGCATTGCATGGTCGGGGTAACACCCCTCCACTGGGTCGAGCAATCCAATAAGATCCATGGCCAACTATCCCTTCGATCTTGTATGGACCTTCCCATTTGTCAGCCAGGGATCCCGCGGCTCTATTTTTTGTGTTCAGTGACACCTTCCTGAGCACCAGGTCTCCTAACTGAAATTTCCTGATCCGAACACGAGAGTTGTAGTGGCGAGCCACTCTTTGTTGATAGGCTGTATTTCTTATTCGGGACTTTTCCCTTTTTTCTTCTAGCTCATCCAAACTTTGTAGCAGTGTATCAACATTTTGTTTTTCATCGTATAGCCTGACCCGGGGGGACGCACACGATGTTTCTATGGGGATGACAGCTTCTGTTCCGAACGCTAGGGTGAACGGAGTTTCTCCTGTTGAAGTCCTTGCTGTCGTCCGATATGCCCATAATACTTCAGGAAGCTTTTCAACCCAGCTTCCTTTTTTTGTCATCTAACTTTGCTTTAATGGTGTGCTTGATAATTTTATTTACTGCTTCTACTTGCCCGTTTGTTTATGGATGAGCTGGTGTCACATAGTAGTTAGCAATATGATACTTCTCGCACAATTATCTGAACTTTTGGTTATCAAACAGAGTGCCATTGTCGGTGATTATAGTGTCCGGAACTCAAAACCTATAAAGTATGTTTTTCTTTACATAATTTGTGGTGTTGGCTTCCGTGATATGTACCAGCGCTTCAGTTTCGGCCCATTTTGTGAAATAATCGACAGCTACTATGGCGTGCTTCGCTCCACCCCCTGTCCCAGCTGGAATTGGCCCGATCAGGTATAGGCCCCACATGGCGAATGGCCATGGGGCAGTGAGATTTCTGAGCTTTTTTGGGGGTTGTTGGATATTGTTGGCAATTCTTTGACATGTGTTGCAACTTTCCGACTATTGCTGTGCATCTGAGAAAAGTGTAGGCCAATAATAGCCTTGCCTGAGTACCTTATGTGCCAGGCTTCTACCTCCAGTGTGGTTTCCGCAAACCCCTATGTGGATCTCTTGAAGTATTCGATGTGCATCTTCCTTCGGTACACATCTCTAGAGAGCTCGGGAGAACCCCCTTCTGTATAATTCTCCTCCGATCATGGTATATCTAGCCGATCGATACTTGATGCGCTTTGCTAATACCGGATCTTCCGGGAGTACGCCTTCTTCTAGGAACCTTCTCAGCTGGACCATCCAACTGTCTTGCGGTGTTCGGATTTCTGAAATTTCCAAATGCTTAGGTTCAGCTGTACTCGGTTTAAGGAGGTGTGCAACTGGAATGGTTTTTGGTCTGATTGAGGTTGTTGCTGACGCTAATTTAGATAAAGCGTCTGCCTTTTCATTTTCTTCTCTGGGGATCTGAGCGATTTTGTATTCTTTAAATTTTTAGAGGAGCTGTTTTGCGATGTCACGGTAGGCAATCATTCCTTCATCTTTGGCCTGGTATTCGTCCATAACCTGGTTGACAACTATCTGTGAATCGTTGAATATCTCAACTTCATCTGCCCCAAGAGCTATGCAAACTCTGAGTCCAGCTAACAATGCCTTGTATTCAGCTTGATTATTGGTTGCTTTGAAATCAAATCTCATGGCACATTCAACATCATCTCCTTCTAGAGTGCGAACTATGATCCCCGCCCCTCTGCCATGAGTGTTTGAAGAACCATCAATATATAGTTTCCATGGGAAACTTTTATCCAACAGTCTTTTTGTTTCCAGGTTTGGTTCTGTGAACTCGGCTATGAAGTTTTCCACCTCTTGTCCTTTGAGGGAGGATCTGGGGACATAATGAATATCGAATTCACTTAACTCGATTGCCCATTTAGTCAGTCTTTCTGATATCTCTGGTTTTTGTAAGATTTGCCTTAATGGGCAATTGGTGAGAACCTGGATCGTATGGGCCTGAAAGTATGGTCTCAGCTTTTTTGCTGCTGAAACCAATGCTAAGGCTATCTTCTCTGCCTGTGAGTACCTGGTCTCGGCCTGTAGGAGTGCTTTGCTTGTATAATACACTGGTTTCTGCACTCCATCTTCTGTTCTGACGAAGACTGAACTTGCTGCAAGCTCGGTTATTGACAGATACAGCTGGAGTATCTCCCTTTTTTACGGTATTGAGAGGATGGGAGCTTGCCCCAAGTACTCTTTTATTTTTAAGAATGCCTGCTCACACTCTTTATTCCACTCCAGGCCTTTCCTTTTTTGATTATCTTAAAGAAAGACGGCGCACCTGTCTGTAGCCCTTGAGATGAATCTTTCCAAGGAGGCTAAACACCCTGTTAAGCGTTGTACCTCTTTCAATGTTTTAGGCGAAGTCATTTCTTGCAAAGCCTGGATCTTCTCGGGATTAACTTCGATTCCTCTTTGATGGACTTGAAAACCCAAGAATCTTCCCGAGTGGACTGCGAACAAACATTTGTTTGGGTTTAATTTCATCTGGTAACTTCTCAAAACATCAAATGTCTCTCGGAGGTCGTGGGCATGCTCATCTGCTGAGACGCTTTTAGTCAACATATCATCAATGTACACTTCCATGTTCCTTCCTATTTGTCGAGTGAAGATTTTGTTGACCAACCTTTGGTACATAGCTCCTGCATTTTTTAAACCGAAGGGCATTACGGTGTAGCAATATAAACTCTGATCCGTTGTGAAAGCTGTTTTTTCTTCATTAGCTTTGTTCATCCGGATCTGATTGTATCCCGAGTAAGCGTCCATGAAGCTGAGCAGTTTATGACCTGCTGTGGCATCCACCAGCTGATCTATCCTTGGGAGTGGGAAGCTATCCTTTGGACATGCCTTGTTTAGATACGTGAAATCTACGCACATCCTCCATTGTCCATTTTTCTTCTGGACGAGGACTACGTTGGCGACCCACTGAGGGTAGCTGACTTCTCTGATTGATCCAGTCGCTAGTAGCTTTTTCACCTCTTGTTTGATATGTCGACTTCTTTCAGGATTGAATGATCTTCTCTTTTGTATTACCAGTTTTACATTCGGGCTAACTGCGAGGTGGTGGGATATTACTCGGGCATCTATCCCGATCATATCTTCGTGACTCCAGGCGAATACATCTTTGTACTCTCTAAGCAGATTGGTCAAGTCTCGCTTGACTTTTCCTTCCAAGTTGGCCCCAATCCTGATTTTCTTGTCCGGTTTGTCTTCTTCGAGTAGTATTTCAACCAATTCTGTCTTGTATTCATTCGAGCCCTTCCTTGGATCCAGTTTGAATGACAAGGATTCTTCACACTGATTTGGCTGCATTATGGTGCACACTTGTTCGGCATCATGCTTGTCTCTATATACCGACAGGTTTGCTCTTCGGGCCATCTCTTGGGATCCCTTGACTATCTCAACCCCTTGTTCTGTTGGGAACTTGATCATTAATGCATAGGTGGCCGTCACGGCCCTTGTTTTATTCAGGAATGGCCTGCCCAATAACGCATTATACGGCCATTTGTCCAAGTCGACTACCACGAAGTCGAGCAGGACAGTTCTCTGGCATGGTGCCGTTCCGATCTTCACGGGTAGTTTTACCGTCCCGAGTGACCTGACCTCTATTCCCCCAAATCCTCTTAATGGAGTATGGAAATGCTGTAAATCTTTTCGGTCTAATCTTAGCTGGTCGTATACGGCCACGCTTAGGATGTCTGCTGAACTCCCATTATCTATTAAAATTCTCCGGACTTTCCTATGGCCAATCCGGGCACTTATAACCAAAGCGTCATTAGGTCGAACATCGACGCCATGGGAATCTGCCTTTGTAAAGACTATTGGGTCCCATCCTTCCTTTACCCTTTTCGGGTCGGGTTCAACTGAGTTTACGTCGAAGTTATTCCTAACTTCTACTGCTTCTCTGATTTTCTGAGTTCGTTCTCGGTTGCTTCTCCCAGTAGAAGGTCCTCCGAAAATTGTATGTATTACTTGATTGGCTTCGGGACTGGTTTTTTGATTTGGACCAGGGTTGTGATCAACCTTGACTTTCTTGGTTTCTGGTCTCTCGTATTTTTTCAAGATTACATCCAGCAGGTGCCCTTCCCGAATAAGAGTCTCTATGTAATCTCTGAGCTGAAAACACTTTGAAGTTTCGTGCCCGGTTTCTTTATGAAACCTGCAATACTTGGTTGTATCTCTCCGGGCGAACTGTGATTGTCGCCGTGGTTCTTGCACCATATTCTTTTCTTCCAAGATGGCTAGAATTTCTTCTTGTTTCTTCCGAAGAGGGGTGTAATTAGTATATCTTCCTTGGTATTTCTCTGTGGACCGTTCGGCGTTGAGCCTATTACCCCCATCCTTGTTTTTCTCCTTGCTGTTCCCTTTCCGTTTTTCCTTTAGATTCTGCCCCTTGGATTCGGTATTCTTCTGTTCGGGCTTTCCTCTATGCATATAGCTTTCTCATGTAGCTAACTCTTCTTCCTCGGCCAAAGCGTATCCTCCCGCCATATCCATTATGTCGGCATACCTAGTCAGCCGCGCTCTTCTCAAATCGAAGGATAGTCGTCCATTCTGCAAGTTATTGGTGAAGGCAGCAATAATTGCTTCATCATTAGCGCTGCCAATTTCTGATACTGCTTGGCCAAACCGGCCCAAGTATTTTTTTAATGACTCGTCCTTCCCCTGTTTTATTTGAGAGAGGTAGGCCACCGACTTCTTTCTGTGAACGTTGCTCAGGAATTGCCTTGAAAAGCTCCTGCTCAACTCTCTGAAATTTTTGATGCTTGCCGGGGGCAGTCTTCCGAATCATCTTGAGCCTGTGTCCCCCAGTGTTTGCGGAAAGTTGAGACACAATAGGGGGTCACTGCGGGCATATTGACCCATGACACTTTTATAGCGCCTAATGTGCTTCTTTGGATCTGTATCTTTTTTGAATTGCTCCACATGCGGCAGCCTGAATCTTTCTGGGAAAGAGGTCTGCAAAATCTCCCTGGTGAATGGACTGTCGGAGTCATCGTCAGATAGATCGTTACAGCCATAGCGTCTGACTAGTGCCTCCATCTGTCGCCTGTTATTCTCTACTTCTCGAGTTAGGCTCTGGATTGTGACATCTCTATCCCCCACCGGGCTTCCTTGACGGTTGAACTGTTGGGTAACTGTCATTCTTTCCTCAGATTCTTCACTCTGATACTGGAACCCTCGTGTGACTCCATGATGACGTTTACGATGGTGTTGATCACTGTCTTCTGATGATGATCGTTCTCTACGCCGATCGTATTTACGATGTCTGGCTCGTATTGTTTGATTACGATCCAGCCTCTGGTGATTTTCCTCTTCTAGTGTTTTCTGTCCAGCCGGATTGATTGGGGAAGAGTTCCTTCTGGTTTCTGGCATAGTTATTCCTGGCCCCGCCACCATCGAACGGAGCCTTGCGGGTGGAGGATTGGGAGTTTGTGCTCCTGTGGCTAGTAGATCAATCCCTTCCCTTGCTGCGTCCGTCACCAATTGCTGTAAGACGTCTTGGAAACGTAGCGTAAGATCTCTGCTGGTTGGGGGAATTTACTGGATCCCCGCCAGGTGCGCAGGCTGGTTTTCTGTGTTTGCTGCAGGATCTTGTGACGTGTTGCCAACATGAAAATCGCCTGGTGATTTTTGGTCGTTCCCTGAACTACTTCTGCTTCCTACCATTGCTTTTTAACAAGTTCGGATGTGCACACGCCCCTCCTTCTAGCGCCAATTGTTGACTTCAATTTTTGGATTATGCCAAAAAAGCCAACAATGATTGGATTTCGGCTATTGATTTAAAGAGAAAGAGATGCTGAGAGAGTAATAAAGACAAGTTTTACGTGGTAAAACTCCGATGATCGGAGAAACATCCACGGGTGGTTGAAGGATCAACCAAGCCAAAAATCCACTAAGAGAATAAGATGTTTACAAGCTCTCGATCTCTCTTTTTTCTCTCTGTATTTACTATAATTGTTGTACGCTATATTGCCTCTATATTTTGGACGAAATTATGGGTCTATTTATATGTTTATAGAACCCTAATCTGCCTTGTACAAGTAATATAGTTACTTTGTATTTAATTGTGATTCAGTTACTTTCTTTAGGTCGATTCGTCTTCTTTCCTGTTTCGGAGTCTCTAATGGAAATCGAGTGGGATTCTAGTAGTGCAGTTCAAATTGGACTTGTTTCTTTATAAGAATGTAGTCTTCGTAAAGAAATCAAGTTATTTCCTGATTGGGGACTCTTCTAATTTAATACTCTTGTTTCGTTTGGGATTCCTTCCTGATGGATATCGTTACTTATTTAATGACAATCCGTATGAAATAAGCACCAAGTTCTTACTCGGGTCGTATTTATTCCCGAGTAAGAGTAATACCTGATGGTCCCGAGTAGTACCGTTTGAGCCCGAGTGGAAGTGTTATTTAACCAGTCCCGAGTGCTGTTAGCTGATCCCGAGTAGGTTTTATTCAGTATATGCTTACTCAGGCTTTCTTCTCTTTAATGATGCCTTATAGGATATTTCCAGGATGCCCATTTGGGCGTCCACCTGGCTATTTTTTCCTTCATGTCAATGACGTGTATGCTTGGTAAAATTTAGATACAACAGAGGAAAAGATCTTCTCTTTAAGGCACAAACATACATTCAACACTCAAAAAATAAATATGACACACAAGGCACACAAAATGGCAAAAATGCATTCAATCAAGAGATTAAAATAAACTGCATGAGTGTGAGTGTGTATACTAAATCTCTTCAATGAAGTTAAGCAAGTGATTTTACCTTTGATGCTTGAGCTTGGTTACGAACAATGAAGCCCTAAACTACCCTTACATATTGATCCCTAAATGTGGTTGTCAACGAAATAAGCCAATCAAAAACTGAGGAACTTACAATTTCCCCCTTTGGCTATTTTGTGACAAAACCACTCACTCACAATGTATCCTCACAACAAACAACAAGAAACAACAAGAGGTCAACAAACAACCATCCTATGTTACAAGAGATACCTAAAGCTAAATCTTCAAATCTTTCATCTCTTGTAGCATGATCATCCCTACAAAACAAAGAACTACATTTTCCAAGACAAGTGTATGAGAGGGATCAAGAAAAATAAAAACAAGTGTAATTTGCATGAAATAGAAACACGTAACATGCAATCAACAATGCACAAAGTAAATGCTCCCCCTAAATAGGTCAACTCCCTCACAATAGGTCAATCTCCCCTTAAAACATGCCAATATCAACTCCCCCTAAATCCAACACTACTCCCTCTTTTTGTCACAAGATAGGCAAATGAGTATCCCCTAACCGAGATGCTGTAGCAAAGAGAGATATTTGCAATGTAAATGCATAATCATATACAACAACTTTATGCAGGTTAATTAAGAGAGAGAGAAATTCATGGAAGTTTTATTGATTGGAACATGTGCGAAAGATTGCCTTGAATGAAGTACATGCAACATCAACTTCTAAAAGTATGGTATTTGGCAAAGGAAAATAACACATGAGGTTCCAAGAGAAGTCAAACCAATTTGCACCAAATTGACAATGGAAAACAAGATATAGTTCACCAAAAACTTAAGAGCAACTATCAAACTTTACAAGTTGAACAAGACATGAGCGACTATTGCGCCCTATTAGATTTTTTTGGACAAGATGCCTGTATGATAGTAGCCTTGATCAATAAGTAAAGAGAGAGAGACTATTGGATTGTGAAATCCTAGAAATGGATACAATATCCTTATTGAATGAAGTCTCAAAAGTCACTTGCACACATATTTGCAATCATTTTGTAAGCATTCAATAAATTCATCATGCATAACACTTTAAACACGTCAAGATCAAGTTTTCATAAACATTGGAGATAAACTTTGGGTCAATCAAATGTACTTCCCAATCAAATTTCCTAATCCAAAAATACATGTTTGAACACAAATGAGACATGCATTTCAAATAAGGTAAAAACACACTTATTGAATAAAAAGACATATAATAATATATGCATCCAAGATACTCAAGCAATTAATTAAAGAGCATAAAATTGAACAATTATTTGCTTATTAGAATGCAAGGTCACTCTCTTTGCTTGAGTTCCCCATAAGGGGTCAATTGAAATCATGTCAAAAAGGGTTATGAGTCCCTATAGACCGTCCAAGTCCATTGCACCTAGTTGAGTGTATGGGTGAAATCTTAGCACAATGACATGCGGGTTCATCTATTCTAATCCATTTAGGTGACACAATGTCATTCCTAGTGGTCATAGTTGTCATATTTCTCCTAGGATCATTAATTCTAGACTTCCTAGGCACATGCATATTGGCTCTAGCTCTATTCTTTTCAATCATGCTTTCAAAACGACACAACTTAATAAATTTAAAACAATTCGGCCTTATGTGATCTTCAACACCACAATAATGACAATTGGGAGTAAAGTAAGAATTCATACCATATCCTTGTGAAAGCATGGAAGACTTCCCTCTCCTTTGAGTTGTTCTTTAATGTTGAACCGAATCTCTTCCTTGAAAGAACCTTTGTGATTGAGCCAAATTAATTCTCCATTTTGGTTGTGGATGAAAGGTCCTTTGTTGATTTTGAGAGCTCCTTGGAGGTTGTGGTATTGTTTGATGAGCTCTAGCTTTTGGTGAATGTGTTTTAGCTTGAGACTTTGTTTGTGCTTGCTTTGATGATTCACTAACCTCATTCAATCTCATTTGTTGGTGTGACTCTTGAACCTCTTTGTCTTTTAGACTCTTGACAAAGATGGTCTTCTTCAAGGAAGTGGCATCCTTGCCTTCTATATATCCTAATCCCATTTTATCACTAGGACTCTTCCCATATGATAGCATCTTGTCAAGACTCTTGGCTCTGGATGTCATCTTGGCAACCAATTCTTTCCCTTCCTTAAGCTCAATCTTCAAGTTTTCTTCACTCTTCTTAGTGATCACAAGCTCCAACTATAAACTCTCTTCTAACTCTTTTCCACTTTTTACCTTCTCACTCAAGTTGGTAATCTTGAAAGTCAACTCTGGATTCTTCTTTTTCAACTCTTGAACCTCTTTATTCTTTTTCAATCTAGACTTTTCAAAAAACTCCATAAAGTCTACATAGTCCATTTCCTCATCAATATCAAATCTAGAGTTGGAAGAGGTACTCTCATCACTAGAGTCATCTTCTTTTTGTATTTCCACCTCTTCATCACTTGAGGATGTGATACTCTCATCACTTTTCCTTTTGGTAGCTTCATAAAAATTACTTCTAGCTACTTCTTCACCTACTTCTTTTTCAAGGTCACTACTTAAGACTTTGTTGCTTTTTTATACATCTTTCACAAAGGAAGCTCCAAATGCCGTGTAGTTAAGAACAACCTCTTCATCACTTGAGGAATCTTCTTCACTTCCACTATCACTTGATGAGGCAACCACCATCTTTCCTCTCTTCTTCTTCTTCTTATTCTTTAAATTAGCACACTCGGTGGCAATGTGACCGAACCCACTACACTCATAGCATTGAATTCCCTTCTTGGAATCCATGTTGTGAGATTTCTCCACCTTTTTAAAAGGATTCTTTTGCTTCAATTCCCTTCCTTTGGATCCAAACCCCTTCTTGTTAAATTTGATGAACTTCTTAAATTTCTTCACCATAAGGGCCATCTCTCATCTGAGTCATCCTCTTCCTTCTCCACTTTGGAGGTCTTCAAATCCATGCTCTCTTGCTTCATGGATGGTGTAGATGTAGGAGTCCACCTCGACTCATAGGCTAGAAGCCTTCCAATCACTTCACTCGGCTTCATTGACTTATAATCACTATTTCTTCAAGAACTGTCACCTTGGATTCGAATCTCGGAAGAAGTGACCTCATGATCTTTTGCTTGATCCTTCTATCCGAATATGGGTCACTTAGTTGATGACTTTGATTTACAATGTCCATCAACTTCACTTGAAAGTCATTAAAGCACTCTTCCTCCTCCATCCTAATCATCTCAAATTGTGTTTGGAGGATTTGAAGTTTGGAGTCCTTAACCACTTCGGTTCCTTCATGAGCCGTTTGAAGAATCTCCCAAGCCTCCTTTGCATTCCTAGTATTTTGAACCAACTTGTATTGATTGTCGTCCATGGCACATAAGATGGCATGCATTATCTTGTTGTTCCACTTAGAAGCTTCAAATTCTTGTGTGCTACATTGAGACTTAGGCTTTGGAACTTCATCTTCTTCTTCTGTAGTCATTGTTGGAGGAGTGTAGCCATCTTCAATTGCCATCCATGCACGGTTATCTATTTGGAAAATATAAGCCTCCATCTTGCCTTTCCATGATGCGTAATTATCACCCTTAAGCAAAGGTGGTCTTAAGCTTGAAGCTCCCTATTTACTCATCCCATGCTCACTCATAGTGTTTGGGTTATAAATGAGATGCAAATGAAATGCAAAAACAACCAAGCAAAATCAAACAATCAAAATGCCCCAGGTAAGACACACACAATGCACGGATCACCTAAGTATATCTAGGCACCGGCTTTGATACTAATTGAAATTCCCTAGAAAGTGTGTATCTATAACCTAGAGGGGAGGAGGAGGAGGAGGAGGAGGGGGGGGGGGGGGGGGGGGGGGGGGGGGGATGAATAGGTTTTAATTCGACAGATTACCAATTTTACGAATTAATCAATATTAACAATTTTACCCCATTCTACTTAAATTCTCAATTAAATGACAACAAACATAAAACAATAACAACACAGAAAAAATACGTGGAAACCCTCCAAATGGGAAAAACCACGGGCTATTTAGAGCGTCACCCTCAATCCTCAAAATTCACTATTGAGTAAAAGTTTACAACCTAGGTTGACCTCCTGTCTAACCCTTCAGTTACTAACCCTTTCACTCTACCCAACCGGTGTTAATAGTGATTTTGGATCACTAGCCTTGTGCATTAACAACTTAGCCACAAGCTAAAACAACAATGAAGAGATAATGGCAACCTAAGTGAATATGCAAGAATATTCAATATGCAAAAATGCCAGGTCAATACATTCATGCTTATCTAGGATTAATAATGACAATTAAAGCAAATCCTAGATATCAATGTTCTAAATGCAAAAGCAAGAAGAATTAGCTAGAAGGGTAAAATCGTCCTAAATGCTAGTTATCACAAATTAATGCATCTCAACCAACAATCAACACACAAGCATGTCATAAAAGCAATTAAACAACTAAGCAAGCAATTAATATGCAATAAAGACTAAAACCCTAGGTATACATGTCTTAGTAATGAAAACACAAAGTTTAGAACATGTAGAGAATACCTAGTCATGAACACACAAGAAATCCATGCTTGAAAAATGCTTGATGCTTTGGATTTTAAGGATGGTTGAGTAAAAATGTCTTCTTGGAGCTTCTCTCTCTAAAGAACCTTTTCTCACTCTTAAAATTAGGTTTTGGAAGCTCTCAAAACGATTTGGGAAGAAGATGATGTATATATATGAAATCTAAAGTGAAACTGTGTCGTTTTTAGCAAAAACGCAACCAAAACGCGTCAGGACCGCTGGCTGTACTGCGGTCCAGGCAAGTGTCCAGACCGCGGCACAGAGAGCGGTGTATTGTCTGGATAACGCCGTTCTTTAGGCCGCTGTACATGCAGTGTGCACTGACCGCGGTCTGGACAGTGTGCATCCTCTGTGAAACTCCGCTTGGGAGACCGTGGCGTAGGCAACAAGCACATACCGCGGTAGACACAGCACACATCCTCTATCAAACACCGCTGTGCAGGCCGCGGCGTGGGCACTGCACAGAGAGCGGTTTAGACCGCGGTATAGAGGAAATGATCCTCTCTTTAAGGCACGAACATACATTCAACACTCAAATAAAAATAGGACACACAAGGCACACAAAATGACAAAAAAACATGCAAGCAAGATAATTAAAATAAAATGCATGAGTGTGAGTGTGTGCACTAAATCTCTTCAATGAAGTTAGGCAAATGATTTTACCTTTGATACTTGAGTTTGGTTACGAACAATGAAGCCCTAAACTACCCTTACATATTGATCCCAAAATGTGGTTGTCAATGACATAAGCCAATAAAAAACCGAGGAATTTACAATCTCCTTTTTACATTTAAATTATCATACAACGAAAATATTTGAATTAATGTTTGTTTTTGTTTACGAATATAAAAATAAGATATACGTGGTTCTTTTTTTTCGATAATCAATCATAAGTGGTAAAAGAGAAATTTATTCAAAGAAAGAGAGCAAAGAAAACAAACACTTAAACAAAAACAAAAACAATAATGTTGACTTCTTTTCATTGAAAGAAAATAAATCAATCACGTATGAACACAAAAAATAAGTGAAAACCCTAAATAAAAAAAAACCTATGAGCTGTTAGGATGACAGAGAAATTATATAAGATGTAGTAAAATTGTAACACCACACACATGAGGATTCTTGGGTAGACACAACTTATTGTACATGTGCTATATCATCAGGTTTTGCTATGTATATACAATCAGTTGTGACTGATAATTTAAAAAATGATGAGATAACACTTGTGCTATAAGTATGATATTGATATATAAATATGATATAAGTTGTGTGTCCAAGAATATATATATATCGATGAGTTAAAGACAAGAAGTCAGATAAGAAGACATATGAGATGAAAGGGAAGCAGTTGAGATCATTCATCTAATTTTGAGATCCGAAAGTAAAACAGAGCTTTGATTCAAAGTTTTACCGAAAACAACAGATCTAACTGAATATGAAGAGAACCGAAATACAAAGACACGGATTTAAAGAGTTGTACCCCCTCAACCCTTTGTTGATTATCGTGTTTACCGATTATATAAGTCTTTATTTATTTATTTTATTTCTCGTAACTTCTATTTTAAAGAAATTTGTTGATGATTTTATTTTAATAAAAAATACTTTAATAGATGAAATTTCTCGTCAGGGAGTTGGGAGAGCAAGGAGGAGACAGATGCTCGGAAAAAATATGAGAAAAATATAAGAAGTTGAACAAAGGGTCGGTCATGCTTCCCTTTCATTACAGACTTACAGTTATGGGTAGAAGATTGACCATTAACCTTTATGTCTATTATTGTTTCAAAAATATATATATATATTTATTTTAACTCGTCCATGTGGACATATCGTACTGCGTATTGTCTTAGTATATTAATGCTAAAGAATAAAGATTCGATCTCATCTTGCAAATTGTTAGTTTGTTACTATGGCTTTCAAAAACCATCAAGTTATATATATATATATATATATATATATATATATATAAAACCATAATAATAAAGTGTCATCAAATTGCAGTGTTGTAGGGGAAAGCCAACTAGCTTTATCAATCTAGAGGTCCAATTTAAAAACTTTTATGATTTTAATATAAAATTGAAAATACAAAAAATTTATATAATTTAAAAAAACATTTTGTAGGACTTGTAGTCTTGTACCATGGCCTTTACTCTTTAGGACCTAATGTGTCTATTTACACAAAAATACATATGATCCCTATTCCCTCATTTAATTTTATCACATGAATTTGGTTCAATGATTTTTTTGTTGTTGACATGATATCTATAAATTATCCACATATCTAGATTATGTATTTTTTAAAAACTTTACGATAGGTAAGATTCGAACCGTTGATTTATGATTCATTTATCGGTTGAGCTATGTTTCTGAAGGTAATTTGGCTCAATGATTTGTAAAACATAATATGTGCACAAACATCAATCCACTTAATGAATAATTGAAAAAGAAAGGAGAAAATTCTTCTTAAATGATGTGTTGGGAGTATTGTTAGACATTTAAAGTAGTTGTGTCTACTCTACATCAGTACATGTAAATAAAAATGTTTCTCGATATAATTTTCTTGAATTTGTTCGATCGAGTCCTTTTCTTTTCGGTTGAATTTATCATATTTCTTTGTCTTTACACCGAACAATTATAATCTACGTTGGAAGTGCTCTCTTTTTACAACACTTCTTATGGAAACATTTTTGAAAGTGAGAGATGTAACATTGAAAAAGAACAAATCTAATTGAGTTTTGGTGAATATGAATGCATTTGATATTTTGAATGAGTTCAAGTTATTTTGACATAAATTATGATCGACGATGGTTTCTTTTCTTTACCATACATGAATGTTTTTATAACGGATAATGGTAGACATCCAACCATTTTATCCAACATTTACATCCAACTTGATGTGTGAGCCATTGGATGCTTTGACAAATGCATACAGCCAAGTCAAAGTATTTAAATCTAACGACCTACACATCAAATTGGATGCAAAGGTTGGATAAAAGGGTCAGATGCCAACCATTATCCTTTTATAACACGCGACGTTTGCCATGAATGTGTTGAATAAACCAAAATATATACAAGGCCATCAATGATTTTCAAATTAGGCATAATACCTCCTTTTAGCCCGAAAATTAATGCACTATACATAATTATCACATCCCAATAAATTTTCTTTTTTATCCAAGAGAATTTTTTTTTTGGCCAAGATTGCCCTTATCTACTTTTTCACTTTATTCTTTGACACAACTTTCTCTCTCTTTCATAAGTTCTTCTTGTCATGTTTCTCTCTCTAAAACTTTTTTCCCGATCTTTTCTCTTTAAAATATTGTTCTCCTCGTCAAAACGATTCCAACGATATATTACGGACGAAAATCGGATATCATTTGCCCCCTTAAAATCCTTTGAAAGTTTTTCGTTTCACGCTTGAATCTTTATGCGCTGAAATCTTTACAAACTGAAATATCAACATGATTACACGGTGGATATCTTTACATGGTAAAATGTTAACATGATTACACGCTGAAATATCAACATCTTTACATGCTGGAATGCATCTTTACACGTTGGCGTACATTTTTACATCTACATGCATTTTTACACGCTGATATTATAAAAGGATTACACGCTAAAATTATATTTCAGCGTGTAATGTTTTTAAAAACTTCAAATTTTCTATTTTTCAATCTCTGAGATGATGATGATGATTAAAAAAAATGTTATCCTTACGTGTGATGGTATTCGAACAGACTTCCATCAATGGAGGTCGAACAAACCTCCATATGAAGGTCTGAAATATACC
This sequence comes from Dipteronia dyeriana, assembly GCA_032871835.1. NCBI lineage: Eukaryota > Viridiplantae > Streptophyta > Magnoliopsida > Sapindales > Sapindaceae > Dipteronia > Dipteronia dyeriana. Next base: position 14,032,727 of record CM065301.1, on the reverse strand, counting down.
TCCATTGATGAAGGCGACGAAGATGATTAAAAAAAGGTTTTATCTTTGATATTTGCATTAAGGGTATTTTTGTCTAAAATCATTTCTGTTTGATAAAAACAGAAAAGTTATTGAGAAATGATATTTTTGTATGGAAAATACTTGGGTACTGACTAGTCAATATCCAATGTGCTGATTATTTTGTTTTTATTGATGGAAAAATCTACCACCAACCTCATGTATTTAATATCAAACACTGTAAATAGTTTTTTCCACTAATTAAAACAAATAGTTAGTACCTTGAGTACTGACTGATCAGTATCCAAATATTGTTCTTTTTGTATACTCCCTTAATTTTAGGGCAATTTATGATTATGGTCCATGATTATCATCAAAACTTAGGACCGTAAATAAGGTGCATCATGCTAACGTACTCAACACATAATTAATAATTCTAATCGTCAACCTCATGCTTTGGTCCCATATAAACAAAACCCAGCTCTCCTTTTCATTTAACTAATTAGATTGGAACTTCTCTATTTAGTGGATGATGTACTTGATAAGTACCCGTGCATGATTAGTCATCTTTGCCATTTGTGGAAACTCTAACATCATCTATTGGTTTAAAGCAACAATAACATTAAATGTAGCTTTTAGGATTTAGGTTGAGTATCCACTCTTTAGTATTAAGATTGAATGATAGTCCTTTTCAACGTACCATATACATATAGCAAATAAACTAAATTCTCAACATCATGGTATAAGAGCATATTATATGAATATAGGATTTTATATATAATAAGATATTTTACCGGTTAAAATAGTTAGTTTGCCGACAGATTCAAATATATCTTCATATATGGAACCTACTCCTCCATTCCACAATCATGTGAACTAGGAGCAGCTCTAGGTATGAGTGTTTCCTTATGGGCCCCCATCCCCCACGAGCCCCCATGGAGTTTTAGGTGTAAAATTTACCTTCAAATAAGTTTTGTGGATGGGCTGGGGATGGTGATTGGGGTGGTAGAAGACTCTCCCCTAAACTAATTCCTCCATTTTCCCCTATATATATAATTTTAATTTTAATTTATAACTAAAGTTTTAACGATTAAAAAAAAATTATAATATTAATCTGAGTTAGTAGTTATTAGTTAGTACTTAGTACATGAGCATTGATCGAAGATATAAACTTTAAATTTGATTTATTGTGTAATATTCTATTAAAAGTATTTGTATTTATTTTGGATTTCTTTAAACTAATTATATATTTTAAAATGAATATTTTGATAACTTTTTGGATTGAATATTTTAACAGGATCAAACTATAGATTGAAATAACAAGATTCCAAATTCCAAGTTTCGATTTTTATATTGAGAATTGAAAAAAAAAAATTAATGGAAAAAATGAGGTTTAGGGGTGGGGAACCTTCCCGTAAAACTCTCCCACCCCCAGTTCCCCCAAATGGGTTTTGGGGGAAGTTGTTCGGGAAGGGTTGAGGAATGGAGGTGAGGGCGAGAGGACCCTTCCCCGTCCTATTGGACCCCACGCCCATCCATAAACAGCTCCAAAAAGTAAGGCCTACTTCAAAATTCTCTCTCAACAACACCACAAAAAAGTTACAACTATGGTTGCCCACTAACAACATCATAGGAATGAGCTTGCTTACAAGTTTGTAGGTCTTTGTAAAATGGGGTATCATATCCTATTATCCTTCATGTGTTGACCTATAATAATTTGTTATCATTTCTTCCTACTTTAGTCATCTCAACCACCATTGTTTTTAAAATTTTGATTTTTTTTTTGAATTGTAAAAAATTGATTTCATGTAAAACATTTTAGTGGGTAGATTGTTTAAGCCAATCTCTATTTGTGAGTAACAGATGTTAAATGTTTACATTTTTTTTTACCATGTAGTATACATTTTTTTTATGTACCACCACTGGAACTACGATTTTAACACCTCTGGAACTACGATTAAAATTGAGAATGAATATCTATAACACTTAACCGCATTGGATGTTGGTTGTGAGTAACAATTGTTAAATGTTTACATTTTTTTTACCACATAGTATACAATTTTTTTATCTACCACCTGTAGAACTAAGATTAAAATTGAGAATGAATATCTTTAACACTTAACCGCATTGGATGTTGGTTGTGACAAACATACGTTTACCCATAAGAATTTCATTATTACATGTATTCACTATATTCTACATCAAGAATGCATGGCACTGGTTTCTTATTTAGTAGAAATACGTACAATGACAGAAAAATTGTGATAAGCTTGAGTTTAGATGATCAGTCAGGAAATGATAATTACAGCACCGAAAATTTAGAAAAAAGGACCAACTTGGTGGATAACAACTCTAATTCATATTAAATAGCCATTGATGTTGTATATAAGTTTATTATCAAATAAAATTACACATTGTTTTGTTTCATTTTGTAATGTCAAACATTTGTACAGGGATATACTCATCAATAGAAACCAGCATGACATTGTCACTATAAGCGCATATTACAAACTTGGAGTAGCACATTGTACTCCCTATGTCACTCCGCTTTTGTTATAATCTATATTAGTGCCGTAGTTCCCCCCAAGCCTTAACTCGAGGGATAATATATACATACTAGACTGCATTTGGCGTGCATGATTGGATTGGATTGAACTTTTTTATGAGATTAGTGAACTATTTTATGAGATAGTTAGAAAACGTTACCGAATCCTGCAAATAACATTTCTAAACATACCATTATGGCTGCTTGTGTTACACAATAAACTACATCTCTTTTTCATCGTAAAATCCGTGTGATTCTTAAGAAACAAAATTACATGCCTGCCTACACATACCATAATATAGAAAAGCCTATTTCCAGACTACACTATCTGAGTAAACAACCTTCGAATTTGATATCATATCCCATATCGATATCGAGCTTCCAAATTTATGGATATTTCGGGGATAATATTGATATCGATGGATCTTTTGTCAAAAATTGAAAAAAAAAATGGATATTTGCATTAAAGTTAGAATTTTTTTTTGTAAAACTTTAGGACAATCTTAAACAAATAATTATACATTAAAATAATCATATTTTATCAATAAATTAACATAGTTATAAGCTTATTATAAATTATAACATAGATAGAGTATGTATATAATTTTTAAAATTAAATATTTAATAGAATAATATCCGATTTCACTTTACAATATTATATACAATATAAAGAAATTAAATATTCAATAAACAAAATTATCATAAAAAAATATAGTTCTATGATCATGAGTTTATCATAAATTCATAATTCATACATAGTACATTGCATGGTTTGAAATTTAATACCAACATGAATTCCTTGGTGGTTCAAAGACATACGATACATTTTCATCTTGATTCGAACAATATTTTTTCTTGGAAAATGTGCTTGCATAGTTTTCAAGGTAGTTATCAAACAATATACATTTTCATTTTACCGTATGTATATTGTTTGATATCTTCCAACTGATCTATGAATTAGGTAGTTTGGATTTACCTAACTTGGTGGATATTGCTAATCTGCATACAAAGGTATTGCATATGGCATTTGTGGTGAAGGATAATCAAATACATTGTAGTCACCATAACTACCATAATATTGTACATGGGAACCTAACCTTGTTTGCGAATCACCCAAAGAATATTTTCTATATCTATACTTAGTGAGGAAAGAGTCGTGGTCAAAGAATTACCATGATTTTGATTAAATTTGTCTACACCAGCATCCCAACTTCCAAATGAACATCCTAACCCCTTGCACCAAAATCCCAACCGCCTCTCTAATCTCTACCATCCCCATCATCTCTATCATCTTTTCCTCAACTATTTCCATCAGAGGTATGTTGGTCATCTGAAGAGCTGCTAACGGTAATTCCACGATATACATAAAGTCTTCTATGATCACTTCTTTAACGGTTATTCCCAAGTCTTAAGCATGAGAAGCAATATATAGATCAAGATTTTCCTCATCATCATCCAAGTAGATAGGTCTAACCCAATCAAAAATATGATTCTCATTATCGTCCACTGCTTCAGCAACTACTTGAAGTAATTCCATAAAAGATCATTTTCATCTATTTTATCTTTTTCAGCGGCCATATCTTTAAGTTTTAGCTTCATATTATAGTAACAATAAACAAGTTGTTCAAACTTAGAATAGGCATGGCAATTCTTTGTTTTGTGTGGATTAAAACAAATATGCACCAATTTCTTTCGCGGACAAAAGATGATGCCGTTTGTGATAATATGCAAACTGTTATTGCATGCAATGATGGAGCACAATTTCCATATATTACACACCAATCAATTGCAATAGAAATTATTTAGCATTATAAGTATGAATATCATTTTAATGATATTATTATTTATTATTATTACAAAGATTTTTGTAATAAAACATATATACCTGGTTGTATTTTGTTTCTAGCTTCCACTGATGCTCGTTTACCAAATTTTTTATTTCCATCCTTTAAGTATATGAGCTACATTCATGACACATGAGATCAGTATGTAAATAATATATATAAATATGAGTATATGACACAATACTCCCATGCAAACAAGTTTTAATATAGGAATTATAAAATCGATTGTAAATTATAATTTCTTACCTAATTTCCAAAATTAGCAATCTCCACAGCTTCAAGGTGTCTAATTATGTATAGACACTATCTACGGTTTCGAAAGATCTAAATTATCTTCAATGTTGTCTCTATATTGATACTTTGGATTCAAATGATGAGTTAGAAGAATAAAAAAATTTACTATAAAAAAGACACTATTGACTAATGTCTTGGATTTTTTTATAAATTTATTAATGCTTCTTCTAAAATAGTTTTCGATCTAAATTATTTGAAGAATAATTAAGTGTTTAAGTTTTTTTTTTAATAATTTGCAAAATATCCTTGGATCTTGAGGTGAAATTCACAATATTTCGAGAATATTGGAAGATTTTTATGGATATTTCGAAATCGGTAGAATATTTGTTGGATATTGGATATTTTTCCTGTTTTGATATTGGTCCCTTCAAAATATGAATATATTGTTGAATATATTAGTATATCTATTGATTTTAAATTCCTTGATTGTGAGTTCATGGCTTGGTGCAGAAAACAAATTGCAATACCGCTTATACAAGTACATGGCCTGCCAAGCATATTGTGAATTCATGGCATTGTATAATCTCACAATACAATATAGACGGGCTATGTTCAAGAAAAAGAGAAAAAATTAATAAGGGCAAGGGAATTTGGCATCCTAGATGTCACTCGTCATATTTGCGCTTGAAATCCTTGTGACTTCCTTACAAGGAAAGCAACACCCTTACGGTTCATTCACTATTCAGTGCTAAAATCAGAGTTTTCTATAATTTCCACATCAAGATGTGTTTGGTGAAATGCTTTGAGTGATTATTTGATAATTTAAGCTTCGCCATAGCATATATTTGGAAAGTAGGAACGGTATACTTTATAAAGTCTGATTTTAATAATCAATGTTTCACTTGGGCATCCAAAATACCCCTATGAAGTGTCACAAATTCAATTGCAGCACTATACAAATAACTTAATTTAAAATAAAACTTAAATAAAAACAAACAACCTTTTATAATCACAACAGTTTTCTTAACTACTTTTCATTAACGTTGGATAATTGTTCCTATAACACTTGGTAGTAATTATTCTTGATACTACAATAATCCCAAACTCACCCTTAATCAAACTTTGCACCAATAAGTTATTCGTTACATACTTGCCCGTGATATGAAAAATCAATTGGCTTCTAGTATTGAATCAAACAGCACAGACCATTTTGATTAATGCAAGGTGATCCAATCATCGTCATTCTGGGCAAGCTCAGGAGGACTTCTCTAACACAGAAGTTGATAAAGCAGCAACTAAGAAACAAACAGAAACCAGAAATAATATATATGATAACTTAAGTACGGGATGATCTTGACCTGCATTAGCTGAATTACAACAGTTTGAAAACAGTTAAAATGATAAATTTCAGTAGTAATGGATTTCCAAGACACTTGGTAAAGTTTCAATTGGACCGCAGACATAGACCATTAGTCCATTACATATAGATTATTCAAGTTTCAAGCAAAGCGGCTTTTTCTTTCTGCGAGCACTAATGAAATAGCCAATACTCTACTAGTAATGCATATTCCAAGTTCCAAAAAACAAGAGTCGATGCCTATAAGTACAGATGAATATAGATACTATTGAATTATCAGGTGTAATTCTTAGAAGAACAGGATCATCGACATTTTTACCAAAGATGAAAGATCTCAAGATAACCCACCTAATCACTAGGGACTCCAGTGAGGTAAAGCACTGAAAAATCATATTAGGACCTTTAAGGCAAAGTGATATCAATGACACACTCACTTTTGGTGCCAAGTTGAGCGCCTATTGTGCCAAATTGAGCGCCTATGGTACCAAGGTGATGCACTTTGCACATTTCACCTTGGTTGACTGGTCTTTCTATGAAATTTAATTCGATAACAATCAATTTGGCAGTTTTTCAAAAGACTAAAATTTTGACAATATATTCAACTTTACTACTCTACTAGTTTCATGATCAATCAAGTTGCATGTCTTCATGTGGCTCCTTTATATGCAACTGATACTTTCAATGTTATTTTAATTGTACTTTATTTGTACACAGATTTGCAATAAAAGTTAATAGCTATGGCTACTTTAATTATCACAGATTGGTAATAAAAGTTAATAGTTATGCCTACTTTAATTATTGCATGGGTGATTAATCAAATGTTAATTCAGATGTCCAAAACCTCTTTTCACTCAGGCAAGTGCTTTTTGGCAGCTACACCTCAGACAATGCTGAGACTCGGAGGAGTGGGAGCTTTAAAACAGCTTTCACCTTCGACAACACTAAGCCCTAGACAAGGAATATCAGTCAGCAATCAGCACCGTGTTCTGATAATCTTAGGGAAAAATCAGTTTGAATTGGGGAAAAAAATGATCACCACTAAGGACTTCACCAAAAGTTCACCAATTTACTTTAGCTACGATTTCATCCTCCAGATTTCAATTACCTCAGCTTAAGCACTTAAAGTTTCCAATCCTCATATTTAGAGCCAAAATGAGATTAATAAAAACTTCAAGTTCAACACATCATAAGTTTGAGAACCAAAAGATAAGTCCCTAAAAAGCAAAAGTCAAGGTAGCCTCCACCGCATTACCTTAATAATATTTAATATCTTAAATGCTCAAAGATAGTTTTTAAACCACTTGTGTTGTCAAGGAATTATCAAAAACCTACGGGAATAAGACTACCACGATCAATGTGCTGTGCTTGTCCTTACAGATTTACAGTCCCAACGTCCCTCACACGGCATCCCATTCCTATGCAATTCTCTTACGAAGATTATAAGAACCAATTAAACCTCAAAACTTGATATCATATCATCAAAAAGAAGCAAAAAACCAATCTCATACCCATGATACGAAATTCACAAATTTCAAATTAGGAAACAGATGCTTGGCAAGGCCATCCCAACACCATAGAGCAAACACGGAAATCGTATCCCTAATATTACTTTCATGATCATATACGTTATAACTACTCTTAATTCGGATTAAGCAAGCCTAAATTCTACTTCAAATTTTCTTAATAAATAAACAAATAAATAAAGCAAATAAATACAACAAAATGAACTCCAATAATTTATTATTATTATAATAATGGTTTAAACCCAGTTCATTACCCTATTCACAGTTCCCCCTAACAAAACAATAATATATGTGCATATAAATGAAAGCAGCAAGGCTTATAAATCCACAAATATTAATGGAAAAAAGTGGAATATCTTCAATCCATAAAACCTGTTTGTCGCCAGACCGCATTCCTGACCTGCCTGAGATCCCTCCCTTTGAGCGTCCGTCCGGCTCCTTCCAGCACCGAGCAAGCCACAATCGGCGACTGCCCCCGCCCCACCATCTCGTGCGGCGGCACCACCATATCTCCGCTCACGTCCTCGTCCTCGAAATGCTTGTTTTTCTTCATAGCCTTTGTCAGCATAGGCACGTTAACAGGCGCGCTCTGGTGCTGATTGTATTTCATGAACGCCACTCGCTCCTGCATCGGTTTCGGGATGCTAGGGATTGTCCGCGACGACGACGACGATGATGACGACATCGACATCGACGCTTTGTGGTAGAAATGAGAATGTGAAGAAGATTCCGGAAGAGCGGCTAGGATTCCGAAATTGTCCGAAAAGTTCGTCTTGTTGATGTTGTGTTGGTGGTGGACGACGACGTGGCGGTGGTGGTGGTAGTTGTATTCGGAGATATCGGTGGCGAAGATATCGTCTTCAGTGAGGTCGGCATCAGCGGACGGCGGAGGAGGAAGATGAGGATACGTGCCGAGGAGGAAGCGGTTAGATCTGGGTGAGGGGAACCGGGTAAGCCCGTTAGAGTCCATCCGGGCCGGGTTGGTTCGGAGAGAGGGAATGTTAGGGAGGCTTCTTTTATAGGTTGGATTGACGTGGAATTGCATAATTTTGAATTTACTTAAGTTAGTAAATCCAAAAATTTTAATATTGTCATATTTATCTTTATTGTATCATTCATTATTTCACTTAATGATTTATATAGTGTTTAAAAAACTTATTTATCAGATCATTTTAACTGGATTTTAAAGCAATTTTTTAGATTATATAGTATTATTGTTTTGAATTTTGAGGATAAAAATGACCAACACAGACGGTCACCATAGAGTGAACAAAAATTGTCTTTTTAGCAAATATCAGAACCAACGTCACACGTTGTTAGTGTTTGACCAAAAACTATAACGGTTGGCCACATTAAAGGGTGAAAAAAAAATAGCCTTACTACACCTAAGTCTCGTTTGGTGAACAAGATTGGATTCGACTATTTTATATGATTGGATTTGATTGGATTGAGATTGAACTGGATTGGATATGATTAAATATAACAATATTTATTGTTTGGTATGATATGTTATACGACTAAAATAGTCCAATCTTATGTTTAGGATAATCTAAGATTGGATTAAAAATAATGTGATTAATAATTTATATTTTTATTATTATTTTTTACTTTCTTCAATAAATTATTTTTATATGTTTTTATTCCTCAACTAAATTTTAACACATTATTTAATAACATTTTTTATTTCAATTGTATGAAACTAATGCATTTGTAAAACCATATTATTTTAATGTGTATGAAATTAATGTATTTGTAAATCAATACTAGTTTCACGTGTATGAAACTAGTGCGTTTGTAAAATAATACTATTTTTCCACGTGTATGAAACTAGTGCATTTGTAAAACCATACTAATTTCACCTGTATGGAACTACTATATTTGTAAAACAATACTAGTTTCACGTGTATACAACTAGTGCATTTATAAAATCATACTAGTTTCACTTGTAAGAAACTAGTACATTTGTAAAACAATACTAGTTTCACCTGTTAGAAACTAGTGTATTTATAAAACAATACTAGTGATCACATCATTTCTACACATATTTTATGCCCATATTACTTATTGTTTATTCTCGTTTCTCGAGCGTTTTTGTTGTATTTAACGGTTTTAAATAAGTGTTTCAGGTTATTTTGGTAATTTAGGGTTGTGGATTAATTTTGGATAAATTAGGGGCCAAACTGTAAAAGCTGAGCCAATATTTTTTAGTTTGTATGATTTTGGACGAAATCAATGACTAAAGGGTAATTCTCCAGCATATCACTATAACAGGCCATGAAGTCGCCACTAGACATGGCGCCGGTTTGGCTCGAATCGACGAACTGAACCGGAAAAATCGAAACTGGAACCGATTTTTCAGGTTCCGGTTCGAACAGTTTTTTTTTTAAATCGTGGAATGATTGGTTTATTTTATATATTTTTCTCCCATATTTCTTATGTAATAAGCTTGTCTCTCAAGTAATTTAGGTTATTTAATTTGTTTATTGAGTATGTGTAGGTTATTTTCTTTGGTTATGAGGTGTTTGGTGATATTTACAAAGAAAATAGTTTAACAAGAAGATATTGAGCAATTCTGTCAATTGTCGCTGCGTGGGTCGCTGCCTAAGCAGAGCTTCCACCGTGGTGTATCCAATGGAGAAGTCTAATCGTGCCGTCTTTCACAACCGCGGTCTATACCGTAGCCAAGTACTTGTATACACAGCGGTAGACATCGTAGAAACAACCATAGAGCACAACGTTTGGAGTGTTGCGGCCTGTGCAAGGTGTCAGTGCCCCTGTCTAGAGAGAGGTCATGCACATTCCTTGTTTTTTAAGTAATTTTGAACCCTACTTTGGAGAGGACCTATATATACTTTTTGTATTTTTTTTCTAGGAGAAGAACAATAGACACACAACTGGCAACCATATATTCGTACTTTTTCACATTACAACACAATTTTTCATCATCTTTACACAACAGAAGATCGAAGATTAAGAAGTTTTCAATCGAAGACTTGAAGTATTCAATGGGATCTATCTTTTCTTTTTATTTTGCTTTTATTTTCATGATGTGTAACAAATCCCATGACTAAGGAATCAATGTGAACCTTTTATGAATGCTTATGTTTGGATTAATATTATTATTTATCAATTCAATTATTGATTTATTCATTGTTCTTAACTGCTTAATCCTTATTAGTTGTAATTTTTATTCACACCTGGACCAAAGGGTGAATGATTATTTGGCATGATTATAGGATTAAGACTATCGGAGAATTAGGGTTAGAGTGGACTAAACTTAATCTTGTGAATGAATGAATTTTATCTTTAGCTGAACTAAGGAAAAGTAATAGAATTTGGTTCTTATTTCTTACACTTAATGGGTTTCCAATCATTATTCACACCTGAATCAAAGGGTGAATAGCGGTTAGGAACACGTGACTCAACCCACGACGAAACGGTAATAGTCACATTAAAGACAAAGAATGAACCCTTGAATTGATTGAATCTTGTTTATAAATTAATTCCAAACATTGAGTGTTCATAATTAGGAATCATTGATGACCAAATGCTTTCTTACTCTTGACCATAACCCAATCTTTTCAATTGCTTTCTTAGTTTAATTTAATATAGTCTTAGTTTTAATTCAATCTTCAACAATCCCTTCGTTATTTTTAGTTTAGCTTTAATTAAAATCAGATTTCAACCATTAAATCTCTTGTCTTCATGGGAACGATTCTTACTTGCCACTGTATGATTATTCGGTTTTTACACTAACCATGGAACCAACCAAATCCCTCATCTCTCATTCTCTCTCTCTAACACAAACCCAGATTTCTTTACGAAAATTCAAACACTGTTAAATGCTCAAAGTTAACTTAGAAGGGAGGGGGGGGGGGGGGGGGGATAGGTTAGACACCTTTTTCAACTCCCTTAGAAACAAACAAAAGTTTGTCCCTCTAGATTGCTTGTATCACAATATATATATTAATTAAAGACATTTAATTAATATATAAAGACAAGTAAAGTGTGATACAAACAAGTAATGGTAACACATACACAATCTATATTATAGAAAGGAAGTCAACTTACATAAAGAGTTCTATCCATAGTATTCAAATAACAAATACAAATACTAGAGAGATAGGGATAGAGAGAAGTTGACACAAGATTTAACGTGGTAAACCTCCGAAGAGGAAACATCCACGGGTTAGCAACCACTGGTAAACAAAATCCACTAGTAGATAAGACAAGTACAATCTCTCAAGTGACCCCTTCACCTAGAAACTACCCTCATATCCTACTCATGAAGATGTCGCCCTCATGCTCAACAATCTGAGGCCTTACACCTCTTGTCAAGACTTCCTCGCTCACCTTTCCGGATCCTCACGACCCTAGGCAAGATTTCTTGCTCGACTATCCGAGTCCTCCCGACTTTAGCCAAGACTTCCTTGCTTGACAATCCAAGGTCTCACACCTCTTGCCAAGACTTTTTGCTCAACAACATAGGTCTCACACCTATTGTCAAGACTTCCTTCTCACAAGGCATCTAGGTGATCATGAATGCAAAACGCAAACAATCACGCAACATAGAATGCTATGATCAACACATCCTGTGGAAAATACTAGAGATGAGCATGAATGCACAAATCAAATGTAGTCTAGTCAATCATGCATGTTTAAATCATCTAGATCATGTAAGATATGTTCAACATAAATCACAACCTAGATATATGCATAGATCTAAACTTGAATCACAAGATATGTTTAATAAATCACAAGATCAAGTTTAAATGACACAAACCAAAAACATGCTAAAATCATATGACAGAGTCATTTAGATTTAAGCTAAAGTTCTATAGCATATTCCTATTCATTGATTCAATAAAACACATGAATAGCTCAAAAGAGCATAAGCACATGTATTATGTGAGAATTCGGCCAAGAGAGCCTAATACATGTGAGGAACTATTTTTTCACAAACCAATCAATCAAAGATCATCAAATAGTCCTAGAATCAAAGCTAGCACAATACAATCCCAAACATGTGAAAACATAGGCAAAATCAAAATCTAACTCAACATGTATGATTTCAATTGAAACTCAACCTAGCTTTAAAAGAGTTCAAAACTCAAATCAAAACACTCACAATACACATATATAAGTTGAAGAAGAAAACCCAAGGCAATTGACCAAGTTTTAAAAGAAAACTTTGAGAGAAAATCAATACCTTAGTTGACTTTGGTGCAGTCCCGTTTTTGTGTGTTTAGACTCCAAAAACAGCAATAAAACTCACTAAAACCTTCAGATAAAAGATGAAGGATGAATAGACCAACACTCTCAACTTTTAATCACTCAAATCAGAGTTCAAATAAAGAAGTTATGGTGTTTGGAAGGTGAGAAAAAGTAGAGAGAAAATTTCTGCACACAAGTTTGAATTTCTTCTTAGAATGAAATGTGAGAGGGAAAAAGAATATAAAGGAGAGAGAAAGAAAGAAGCCAAAAGACAAAATGACCCTCTTTGATATTGCATCCCCGAGATGGCACGTGGGCATCTCGTGACAGCAAGGTGTTGCAGCCGAGATGGCCACGCGCCATCTCGGGCTTGCACCTCTTCATGGCCTTCGGCCATGGTGCAATCCCCTTGCGCTTCCCTCACGTTCTTCGACCGTTCTCTGGCCTCCAAACTCAGAATTTGAATCCGTTTACCGATTACGAATCGTAACTATCATACGGACATGGAAATATAAGATACTCAATCCATAAAATAATAATTCGATATACGAAGACGAAGACAAAGTCAATGTATAAGTGTAGTATCTTTTGACTTAGAACTTGAAATCAATAGTATGAGTAACCGAAATGACCAGAAATCAATCAAGAATGATTTAAGACTAAATTCAAGTTCAATATCCATGTTATACAAATATATACACACAAACACAATCCACACTAGAATGCAAACTTCATAGAGATAGTCTCCAATCATGCATTTTCCAAAACATGTTATTTCCATACTAATGCATGAACATTCATCTTCAAGTGTGTGAATGTGTTATACATGGTGCACAACGATGCAGAGACACATATGAATGAATTGTATATGTGTGCCTATAATGGTGCACAATGATGTAGGGACACAAATGTATAAATTGTGTGTGTGTGTGTCTATAATGGTGCACAACGATGCAGGGACACAAATGTATGAATTGTGTGTGAGTGCCTAAGCCTTGTAAGAGAAATATAAGGTCTTAGTATACCTTTGTAGAACCAAATTGCATCCTTTCTCTTTGAAGACTTAGAACTTGCTTTGATTAGTTGTTCCTTCTTCCTTGAAGCTTGAATCATCATGAATCTAAATAACTAAATCATTACAAGTAAACATCATTCTGATATGGAATTAATGCCAACACAAACTAAAACCTAACGATCTCCCATTTTGGCAAATTCCATGTCAAAACACCTATACATTTACTACAAATATAAAAATGAAGATAAATCACAAAATCACCCCCTCACATTACAATGAGTAAGATTCCTATAACTAATCTTCACCAACTCTTGAACTTCATCTTAATCTTCCCTTGAAGCAACCTACAAATCATCTCAAAGCACAATGCATATACAAGAGAAAAACAACAAATGGCAACATATAATATGGATAAGAATATACAATTAAGTCACAAATACATGTATCTCCCTCTCAATACATGCCAAAATACAAGAATTCTTAACCAAATCTTAAAACTAATTATTACATGCCATTAAAAGTTCAAAAGTTCACAAAAACAACATACAAAGAAACTAAGTAACTAGCAACTCTTTCTCCCCATTTTTGACATGAAATGATGCCAAAAGGTAAAAAACATACCATAAGACTCAAATACTAGCTACTTGGTCCACTAAAGAAAGATGTGCGTGTAGTTGATCTAACATAATGCTTGAGAGATGGTCTTGAACTTGAGGCAATACACTCCTTCAACTCTTTTATTCTAGCATCTTGTTTATCAACTATAGCACTAAGCTCATCAACATTCTTCTTCAAATGGGAAGAATGTTTGTGCTAGTCTCTTGACAATCAACTTGAGAACTACTAAATACTCTAAAAGTATCACATGTCTTACCCTTATCCTTATATGACATGTATGACACACGTTTATCACTATACTTTTCCAAGGGTTGTACCAACACATCATTTCCTCTACTCTTAACACCACGAGCTAAACATAAAGAAGTTATAAACCCCGGTAATACAAGCTTTTTATCTCCTTTAGTTGAGAAAGCCGCACTATCAATATAAAGCATAAGTAGGTCCCCAAGGCTTATAGGTTGATTAGTCACTAAGACATACACTATTTTGATCTTGTCTTTATTCAACTTGGTAGAATTCGAAGATCCAATAATATTAGTGCAAATGAATAGATGCCAAAATGCACTAGCCTTAGTTAACTCATGTTGACTAATATATGCTTTACCTTTCCACTCAAAAGAAGCATTGTCACAAAGAATTCTACCCATGATATTAAGATTCTCAATGACATCTACATCTAGAAAGTTTATCTATATCATTTGATAGCCCAAGAAACTTGTTAATGTTTTCCGGGTTAACTCTAAACACAACACCCATAATCTCCATCAAAGCTTCCAATAAGGTGGCACTCCCTCTATATTCAAGATAAAACTCTCTAACAAGAGTATCATTCACTATTCCTAACATGCTCACCCAAGATTCCCAATTCCTATCCTTAATGCATTTAAAAACATAAGAATCTTTACACTTACCTAAGTCAATGCCTCTCTCTTGAAATATCTTCTTAGTTCCAAAGATCCCTAAATCCTTTGACCTTGAAGCTTTGGATCCTTTTAAGGTAGACTTGACTTTCACAATGGGATTCGATTGATTTCCACTTCCGATAACCTTAGTTCTTCCCATTTGTTCTTGTTTTATAACATGCTATATACATACAACAAAAGTGAGTGAAAGACAAAACAAGCATATTAGTCACAAATATATAAACATAAAGACATATGACTTAAGAATGAATCATCATGCAAGACAAAGATAGTGAGTAATATCTTACAAGTATCATTAAGTCAAAATATACCAACATGTAACAAAATGAAACATGTGAAGATATCATAAAAGAGAACAATGTCTAGCATACAATGATCCCTCTTGATAAATGCTATAACTAAAATCAATGATAGCATAAAGTTCACAAAGATGTTCACACAATCACACATTCAAGCAATTTGAAGAAATATCAACAAAATAAGCTTCATATGTTAAGAGAGATAAATAAAGATTTTTCAAGTTCTCTCATAATTTTTCAACAATTGATAAAATATCATCATACTCATAAACAAAGTGTGTGTGTGAGAGATATGCTTCAAATATGTATCAAGAAATAGTTTGATAATTAACATGTAAACAATTTCCAACAACTATTCATCTTAAGGTTTTTCCATAAAAAGTAACCGATTATCATCCAGAATTTTTTGTTTTTAAGAGAATAGATTTCAACATATGAGCATGTGTGTGCATATGGCTCGTCATCCCATTTATTTTTTTCATCCCGAGCTCATTTGATTTTCAACTAAACTCTTTTTTAAGCCTTCCTCCTTTTCTTTTTAGGCTTTGAATCAAAGATTTTTTTTATGATTTCATTTCAACACTTCTTTGATTTTTCCATATTTTTTTTACATAAACAAAATTTACTTCATGATGGCTTTCACTCATCACAATGGTGTAGCTCTTTCCAACATTGGGTAGCTTTCACAACCAATGTGTGTAACCCTTTCCATGAAGGTGCTTGTTGAGTTCTATGTAATTGCCGAAGCAAAATGGATACTAACCATAGGTCATTTTAAATATACTTAAGCACAAAAACTTCAAGGTGCATCCAATGTTTACATATTAGTAAACTCAACATACTAGCAAAACATATAAGAGAAGCAAGGTGCAATTTTTTAGAAACCAAAATTTTATAGCTCATAAGCACATGATCTAAGAGCAATAAGTAGAGACTTATTCAAGATCATTACTTCTATAATGAGTAGCTTTCAAAGAATATGAAGCTCATATTTTCAAAAGTAATGCCACTCAATATACCATACATAAACAATCATCAAAGTTAAGATCAATGTGAACAATATCAATATTAGATCCTAAAATAGCAAATGTCAATGAGAACCATATGTATGCCATATAAAATTCTCTAATATGACATGCTATGAGATGTATATCAAAAATTGAGTAAAAAAAATGAATATCTAAAAGAACATGCTTTAGAGGATAGAGATACCTTTTTGCACATTATATTCATCAAATATCATACTTCCGCCCTTTTTATGACCACTCTTGCCTTGAATGTCCTCATGACACCAAGTTGACGATGTTTCACAACAAGAGTATAAAAAACATAATATCTCAACTCAATTAACACATATAACAAAAGAACTTCTCTAAAGTTAATCAACAAATTTTGATCATCATAACAACCATGATGTGAGATAACCAAGTTCATATCAATACATGGAGTATTCAAAGCTAGCAAGCAAGAATTCTCAACACAATTGATATATAGCCTCAAAGTTATCTCACATGTGCTTCTTATTTTTAGTGATAAGAGCACTCACCCTTGAACCACTTGTTCTTGGGTGTACCTACACAAACATTTCCAATATCATCCTTGACAACAATGTTAAATCTAGAGTAAAGTTCTTTAATGACTTGATTAACAGGAATATCATTAACACATTCTTCCTTAACATTATTAACACAAGCTTTGTCAAGTTGAACAAGATTAGTATTCTTTCAACTCCACAACTTCTTCTCATGCTTAGCAATATTATAATGTTTCTCAACTCTCAAGGCCTTAGCATGTTCAAGTTGAAGTTTAATCTCCTTATCTCTAGATTCATTTCCTAATTTGCATTTTTCTATATATTTATAACACATCGGCTTAATATGACATATTGTGTTACAATAATGGCAAATTGGAATAAAAGATGAGATTGTACCTTTTGGAGTTGAACTAGCTTCACTAGGAGTTTGCAAAGATACCTTGTTCACCAACTTCTTCTTGGCTTTTGATCTTCTTTTCTTGTGTGGTTTCTTATCAATCACGACTTCAGCAAAGTGAGTAGGAAGTGGTGCTGCCAAGAGCTCCTCTTCAACTACCAAGGTATCTTCACCACTATGAGAGTTAATAAGATTCCTAACACTAGACACACTTACCGAATCATTCACTAAGTCCTTGATGGCCTGCTTAGCCATGTCTATCTCTTCCATCAATTCTTGTTCTTTCTTCTTCAAAGAAGATATCACATTATCCTTCTCAAGGTTTATTTTTTCAAGTTCTCTAAACTTCTTCATAATATCACCTTTCTCACTAAGAAGTCTACGAGTGACAACCACAAACTCATCTAGTTGTTTCTTGATCATATCATCCTTCTCAACTACCTTTCTTTAAGCATTATCTCTAGTTTATTTAAGCTTTTCTATCTTGTTCAACAACTCAAGATTAGTAGAAATGGAACTAGAGCTTCTATGATGATTTGTATCAAAGTTCTTGTTCAAAGATATTGTACTATCAACATCTAATGGAGAATGAGAAGCCGTTAGAGCTACAAAATTGCTCACTAACTCTTTATAACTTAAAGACTCACTACTAGAGCTCTCATTGTCACTAAAGTTATCATCACCCCAAGTAGCCGCTAACACTTTACCTTTCTTGTCTTTCTTAGATGGCTTTTTGGTGCACTCACTAGCAAAGTGACCGAAACTATGACAATTATAGCATTGAACCTCTTTCTTGTTCATGGCTTGACTATTATTCTCATTCCTTGGAGATGATGTTTTCTTAACTCCCTTTTCCTTAGAAGACTTGCCTATAGGCTTGGCATTCTTCTTTAGAAACTTCTTGAACCTTATAAGCAAAAGAGCCATCTTTTCATTTTTATCATCACTCTCATCCTCAATAGCATTGAGAGCGATTCCCTTACTTTTAATCTTTGGCTTCAAGCACATCTCATAAGTTTGGAGAGACCTAATCAACTCATCGATGTTCATACTATCCACATCCTTGCTTTCCTTAATGACCGTCACCTTTGATTTGAATCTCTTAGGAAGAGACCTAAGAATTTTCCAATTTAAACGCTCTTTTGAGATAGGTACTCCAAGTGCTTGACATTGGTTAGCAATATTAAGAAGCCGGAATTGGAAGTCTTTGAACTTTTCTTCTTCACTCATACTTAAACCTTCAAATTGTGATGCCAACATTTAAAGCCTCGATTTCTTCACCGCTAAGGTTCCTTTATTAGTAACTTAGAGAGTATCCCAAGCTTCCTTTACGAATTCAAGATTTTGAATGTAGGAGAATTGATGCCCATCAACTCCTCAAAAGATGGCATTCATAGCACGATGGTGCCATTTAGCAACCTCAAACTCATTCGTTGTCCATTCACTCCTTGGCTTGAGTATCATGGTTCCATCCTCTTGAACCTTGATAGGAGGACTATAACCTTCTTCCACTACCATCCAAGCCCTTTCATCAATAGAGTGGATGTAGGCTTTCATCCTCAACTTCCAATACCCATAGTTAGTGCCTCAAAGTAATTGTAGCCTAGTATTTAAGGCTTCTTCCGCCATTACATCATCTTGTAAACCCATGACTTCATAAGCTTTGCAAAAACCGTGAATGTATCACCCGGACTCACATTAAGTGCAATCTAGTGTCCTGCTCTGATACCAATTGAAAATACAAACACGGTTAAATGCTCAAGACTAACCTAGGGGGGTGAATAGGTTAGACACCTTTTTCAACTCCCTTAGAAACAAACAAAAGTTTGTCTCTCTAGATTGCTTGTATCACAATATATATATTAATTAAAGACACTGAATTAATATATAAAGACAAGTAAAGTATGATACAAACAATTAATGGTAACACATACACAATCTATATTATAGAAAGGAAGTCAACTTACATAAAGAGTTCTATCCATAGTATTCAAATAACAAATACAAATACTAGAAAGATAGGGATAGAGAGAAGTTGACACAAGATATAATGTTGTAAACCTCCAAAGAGGAAACATCCACGGGTTAGCAACCACCGGTAAACAAAATCAACTAGTAGATAAGACAAGTACAATCTCTCAAGTGACCCCTTCACCTAGAGGTTAGCTCACGAGACTCGGGCACAGGAGGAAGATGGGCTGGAAACAGGCATGGCGATCACCCGAGGGTTTAACCGTCATGATGAACCGGTGAGAGACAGAGATGTTGTGATTCAGAGCCTGACCTGAGAAGTCAAAAACAACAGGCGTCAAATGGACGCGTTGGTTAAGCGATATGGATATAACGAGTTGTTTGATGATGACTCTGACAGTTCTTTTACTAGGGACATCTTACGAACTCAATTCCTAGAAAGGTTTAGGATGCCACATGTGGAACCATTTAAGAAGGATACAGATCCCAAAGAACACGTCAGGCGGTATAAAAACGCTATGGCTCAATATTCCCACAGCGACCCTTTACTGTGTCTCAACTTTCCATAAACTCTGGGAGACGCAGGCTCAACATGGTTCTGAAGATTACCCCCGACAAGCATCGGGAGTTTCGGTGAGTTGAGCAGAAGTTTCTCAAGGCAATTTTTGGGCAATGTACGCAGGAAAAAATCAGTGGCTTACTTTGCTTAATAGAAACAAGGGAAAGATGAGTCATTGAAAAAAATACCTAGAGAGATTCAGCCAGACGGTCTCAAAAATCGGCAGTGCAAATGATGAAGCAATAATTGTTACACTCATAAACAATTTACAGAATGGACAACTATCTTTTGACCTAAGAAGGGCCAGTTTCACTAGATACGCAAACATGATGGACATGGCTGGAGGATATACACTAGCCGAGGAAGAGGAATTAGCAACCGGAGGTTGCTACATGCATGGAGGGAGACCTGAACAAAAAGACACCGAATCAAAGGTACAAAACCACAAAGGAAAACAAAAAGGAAGCAGCAAAAAGGAAGCAGCAAAAAAGAAGCAAGGATGAGGGAAACAGGTGTAATGCTGACCAGACAAAGGAGAGATTCTGAGGAAAATACACAAACTACACCCCTCTCCGAAAAAAGCAGGAGGAATCCTGACCATATTTGAAGAAAAAAATCTGGTAAAGGAGCCACACCGACAGTCTCAGTTTGCTCGACGAGATACAATAAAGTATTACAGATTCCATAAGAAAACCGGTCATGAGACTTCCAAATGTTACCAGCGTAGAGACTACAAAAAGACCCTCATTCGGGAAGGACACCTACAAGATATAATCCTGAAAAGAGATGAGAAGTCAAAGACGAAGAAAAAGACCAGGGTCGACCATAGTTCTGGTCTGAACAAAAGGGCAATCTTGAGGCTAATGAAGTAATACAAACAATCTTCAGAGGACCATCAACTGGAAGAAGTAACCGGGAGTGAACTCAAGAAATCTGAGAAGCAGTGGAGGCAAGGTAGAACTTTGATGTCAACTCCGTCGAACCAGACCTGAAAAGGGTAAAAGAAGGATGTGACCCAATAATATTCACAGAAGCCGACTCACACGGGGTAGATGTTCGACCGAATGATGCCTTCGTCATAAGTGCCCAAATTGAACACAGGGAAGTCAGGAGAATTTTAATAGACAATGGTAGTTCGACTGATATTCTCAATGTAGCTGTCTACGATCAACTCAGGTTGGACCGAAAGGATTTTAAACCTTTCCATACCCCACTCAAAGGATTCGGGGGAGTCGAGGTCAGGTCTCTCTGGACGTCAAAGTTGCCCATAAAAATCAGAGTAGCACATTGTCAAAGAATAGTGTTGCTCTATTTTGTAGTGGTAGACCTAGATAATTGGCCTTATAACGCGTTGTTAGGTCAGCCATTCTTGAATAAAACTAAGGCAGTAACAGCTACTTATGTTCTGATGATCAAATTCCCAACTGAACGGGGGGTAGGAGTAGTCAAGGGGTCCTAGGAGATGGCCAGAAGAGCTAATCTCTCTGTTTACAAAGACAGAGACAATAACGAGCAAGTGTTCACCATCACACGATCAGATCAGACCGAGCAAGAATCACTGTTGTTTGAGTTTGATCCGAGGGAAGAGCCGAAAGTGTCTAAAAGTGAACCAATAGAGGAAATAGTCTTAAAAGAAGATGAACCAGGTAAGAAGATCAAAATCGGGGCCAGTTTAGAAGGAAAGGTTAAGCAAAACCTTTTTGATCTACTCAGAGAATACAAAGATGTGTTCGCCTTGAGTCATGAAGACATGGTAGGGATAGATGCCCGAATAATATCACATCATCTTGCAGTGGACCCAAATGCAAAACCAGTAATACAAAAAAGATAATCTTTTAACCTCAAAAGAAGTCAAACGTTCAAGCAAGAAGTGGAGAAGTTACTCGCTATAGGATCGATCAGAGAGATCAGCTACCCTCAGTGGGTAGCCAATGTGGTCATTGTCCAGAAGAAAAATGGTCAGTGGAGAATGTGCGTAGACTTTACGGACCTGAATAAAACCTGTCCAAAAGACAGTTTTCCACTGTCAAGGACAGACCAACTGGCTGATGCCACGTCAGGCCACGGATTACTCACTTTCATGGACGCATACTCAAGGTATAACCAAGTCCAGATGAATAAGGCCGATGAGGAAACAACGGTGTTCACAACCGATCAGGGCTTATACTGTTACACAGTAATGCCCTTTGGGCTAAAGAATGCAGGAGCAACATACCAAAGACTGGTCAACAGAATCTTCACATATCAAATAGAAAGAAACATGGAAGTTTACATAGATGACATGTTAACCAAGAGCATCTTGGAAGACGGGCATGCTTCAGACCTGCGGGAAACATTCGATGTCTTGACAAGATATCGGATGAAGTTGAATTCGAACAAATGCCTATTTGGAGTTCCTTCAGGAAGGTTCCTGGGTTTCCAAGTTCACCAAAGTGGAATCGAAGTAAACCCTGAGAAGATCCAAGCCCTTTAAAAAATGACCTCGCCAAGGACGCTAAAAGAAGTACAGCGCTTAACAGGATGCTTAGCCTCCTTGGGCAGATTTATTTCAAAAGCCACAGATAAATGTGTTCTTTTTTTTAAAGTAACTAAAAAAGGAAAAAGGCTCGAATGGAACGAAGAATGCGAGCATGCGTTCCTAAAAATCAAAGAGTACCTAGGGCAAGCTCTCATCCTTTCAAAACTGAAAATGGGAGAAATACTGCACTTGTACTTATCAATTACGGAATTAGCAGTAAGCTCAGTTCTAGTCAGAACAGAAGATAGAGTACATAGGCAAATATACTATACCAGCAAGGCACTTCTTCCAACTGAAACCAGGTATTCACAAGCAGAAAAAATGGCCTTAGCTCTAGTTTCGGTAGCAAGGAAGCTGAGACCATACTTTCAGGCTCATACAATTCAGGTCCTCACCGACTGCCCACTTAAGCAAATCTTACAGAAGCCAGAAATTTTAGGAAGACTAACCAAATGGACAATCGAGCTGAGTGAATTTGATTTTCAGTATGTCCCTAGGACATCTCTCAAAGGCCAGGCTGTAGCAGATTTCGTAGCAGATTTCACAGAACCAAAATGGAAGCAAAAATGATGTTGGGCAAGAGTTTCTCGTGGAGATTATATGTCGATGGTTCCTCGAACACTTATGACAGCGGGGCAGGGATTGTAGTATGCACCCCAGAAGGAGATGACGTTGAATGTGCCATGAGATTCGATTTCAAAGCAACAAATAATCAAGCTGAGTACGAGACATTACTAGCTGGACTTAGAGTATGCATTGCCCTCGGAACAGATGAGGTCGAGATATTCAATGACTCAAAGTAATTGTCAACCAAGTCCTGAGCGAATACCAAGCTAGAGATGAATGAATGATAGCTTATCGAGACATAGCAAAACAACTCCTTCAAAAATTCAAGGAATATAAGATTGTCCAGATTCCCAGGGAAGAGAATAAAAAGGCTGACGCTTTGTCCAAACTGGCATCAACAACAACCACAATCAGGTCAAAAACTATTCTGGTCGCACATCTCCTCAGACCGAGTATAGTTAAGTAAAAAAACTTGGAAATCTCAGAAATTCGAACACTGCCAGACGGTTGGATGACTCAGCTGAAAAGATACCTAGAAGAAGGCATACTCCCGGAAGATCCCCTAGAAGCCAAACGTATCAGGTACTGGTTAGCAAGATACACATTGATCGAAGGAGAACTGTACAGAAGAGGGTTTTCCTGAACACTCCAAATATGCGTATCGGAGAAAGATGCATGTCGGATACTATAGGAAATCCATGGCGGAGTATGCATAAATCATACTAGAGGTAAAAGTTTGGCACACAAGGTACTCAGGCAAGGTTGTTATTGGCCTTTTTTGTTCTCAGATGCACAACGATGTTCAGATAGCTGCAATACATGCCAAAGAATCGCTATCGATATCCGACAGCCCCCTGAACAACTCAGAAGCCTTACGTCTCTATGGCCATTTGCCATGTGGGGTCTGGACTTAATTGGCCCAATGCCAGCAGGGACAGAGGGTGGAGCAAAGCATGTAATAGTAGCCGTTGATTATTTCACAAAAATGGGCGGAAGTCGAAGCATCAGTACACATCACAGAAGCAAATACCACGAACTTTGTGAAGAAAAATATACTCTACAGATTTGGAGTCCTAAGCACTATCATCACTAACAACAGCACCCAGTTCGATAATCTAAAATTCAGACAGCTGTGTAAAGAGTACCAAATTGCCAGTTACTACGCCACACCTGCCCACCCTCAAACGAATGGGCAGGCTGAAGCAGTAAACAAAATCATCAAGCACACACTCAAAGCAAAGCTAGATTCAAAGAAAGGATGTTGGGTTGAAAAACTTCTTGAGGTATTATGAGCATATTATACCACAGCAAGGACTTCTACTGGAGAGACTCCATTCACTTTAGTGTTCGGAATAGAAGCTGTTATTCCCGTAGAAACATAGTACGCGTCACCGAGGGTCAGGCTGTATGATGAAGACCAAAATGTTGATCTGCTGTTACAAAGTCTAGATGAGCTAGAAGAGAAAAGGGAGAAATCCCAAATACGAAATATGGCATATCAGCAAAGAGTGGCTCACCACTACAACTCTCATGTTCGGATCAGGAAATTTCAACTAGAAGACCTGGTACTCAGGAAAGTGTCACTAAACACAAAAAACAAAGTTGCAGGATCCTTGGTTGACAAATGGGAAGGCCCGTACAAGATTGAAGGAGTAGCTGGTCATGAAGCATATTGAATTGCATAACCAGATGGAGGGGTCTTACCCCGGCCATGCAACACCCAATATTTAAAGATTTTTTATCCTTGAAATTTAGTTTCCCTTTTTAATTAGGACAATACTAGTCAGGATAGTTATTAGTTTAGAAATTTAATCATTGTTAATTTTGCATTTATAAATAAAAACCCAACTCGAGATTTCAAAAATCTAAAACATATGATAATAACATATGAAATACGAGCATGATAATAAGAACATGCAAATAGAATGATCGGGACCATTAATTTGGTAAGATTCTCGAATGGGCGGAGAAGATCGAAGGAGCATGCCAGCTGATAACTCCCATTTCTACACTCGGTGTAACCCCCATATCCTGTCAATTGCACTTGTTCCTGAGTAAAAACCGAGTATTTAATGGTGTATTAAGCTTGTGCAGGTTCCTTTAGCAATCCCAGATTAATAGTGTAAAATTGAGAAACATTGGGGCCAAAACGGAAGAATTGAAGTCACAGGCAAGGCTAGCGTTGGTGAGGCACCACTCGACCGGTGACACTCGACCGGTGCACGAGATCAGTGGTGTTGCGCTGGTGAGGCGCCACACGACCAACACAACAGTCCAACTCAGCAGAACTTCTAGGGTTTCGTGCCTCATTCCTAAACATATAAATACCCCTTCTTGGGCTATTCTGGACACCTCTTGCACGACCCTAAGCTCCAAATCCTCCCTTTACAATCCAAAACCCCAAAAACACTACCTTTTACCTAAATCCCTTACCTTCCACTCAAATCCTTCACCAAATCACTTCATCAAACCTCTAATCCATCATCCAAACTTCAAATCCACTATACCAAACACCAAATACCCAACTTTCCCACCATTTCCCACCATAAAAACCCAACCTTGGAGCATAGAAGGGAGCATCAAGAGAATGAGCAAGTCAAGCATATTCCACCAACCAAGAGAGAGGACATCTACACTTAGTTTATTCTTAATCTTTCTCTCTCTCATTTTAGCACTTATATTTGCTTATGGCTTGCATGAAAATCACATCTTTTGTAGTCATTTCTTACATTATGAACTAAACTCTTCTTGGCTAAGGCCAAGATGAAACCTTTAGTATGATTTACTAATGAAGACCACCACTTTATTCATATTGCTTGTGTTTATGTATATGTATTTCATGCTTTAATTTACATTGAGTGTCTAGCTAGCATTTGATGTGTGTTTGGTTGGTGTGTGATGTACCGAGAGGAGAAGCACACAACGTGCTAGGTGAAATGCATGATAGAGGTCTACTAAGGTAGAAATACTCAAGGCTAGTCTCTATGACTCACTTAGTGAACCGCTAAGCTTAATGAACTTGTGTGTATTTCAGATGACCATCAAGAGATAGGTTATTGGTGCATATAAGTGTTGTCTCTATTACTCGAGAGAGAGTAGAGACTAATAGAGGGTGTCACGAGTCTACATTCACATTTGTATAATTTATTCATAATGGTGTGTCTATAAGTTGGTGATGATTGGTTAAGTGGATTCAAGGTCTTAGCCCAATTTCCTAATAGCAATACAATCACTTGCTTGTGTGTGACTTTGTCTTGTTTGCGTGTGACTTTGTCTTGTTTGCTTGTTAGTTAAGTTTCATTAGTAGCATTCTAGGAGTAGTTTACAGTTAATTAGTGTTAGTAGTATAATTGAATCATCAAATATTTGCTTGTCTAAATAGTAGTCTAATCAATCAATTGTGGTAATCAATTCATCAATCCTCATGGAACAAATCTTATTTATCATTGTGCTACTCCCACGGCTCCGTACTATTACGGGTGCTCATTTAGGAGTGATCAATTTTTTACGCTGCTGCCAGGGATTTAGCGGTTTATTGATATCACTACTAGTTGGTTCATTACTAATTTAGACTTTTTATTTTGTGTTCATTTTCTTGTGATTGTAGGCGGTTGCTCTTGTATGCATCATAGTACAAGGAGTAACAATTTACAGGATTTGAGGTTCGATCCGGATATTGAGGGAATGACCCGAAGAAATAGAAGGATTCAAAGACTATCAATGGAAGACGGAGTGGGGGATTAAGATCCCATTCTAGCTGCAGCCCAAGGGGGGCGAAATGAGCAAAATGGAACAGATGACGCGGCCATGAGAGATTATGTGATGCCAAGGGTGGATCCAAATGTATCGCCAACTCAACTCCTAACGATAGCCGCGAACAACTTTAAGATCAAATCCAATGTCTTTTAAATGTTGACAATGATGGGACAATTTGGTGGTTTACCAAGTGAAGAGCCCAACGGGCATTTGAGGAATTTTGACCAAATTTGCTCAACATTCAAGATCAACGGGTCTACGTACAATGTAATTCGGTTGAGGATCTTCCCTTTCTCATTAGGTTGGTATGATTCATTGGCACCAGGATGGATTACTACTTGGGATGAGTTGGCCCAAGCATTCTTAAGTAAGTACTTCCCTTCCGGAAAGGCGGCACAATTGATGAATGAAGTTCATGAATTCTCCCAATTCGAATCAGAGTCTTTGTATGAAGCATGAGAGAGATACAAGGAGTTGTTAAGAAAATGTCCATGTCATGGGAGACCGAAATGGTCAATTGTAGAGAAATTCTACCGGGGTATGAACTTATCCACTAATCAATTTATGGATGCTTCGGCAGGTGGTTCTTTGATGAACAAGTCGATGGATGCAGCTTATGATTTAATTGAAGAAATGTCAATTGCAAATAACTATTGGGGGGATGACCAAAAGGTATTAAGGAATGAACCCGACATGGTGGCAGTTGATCAAATGACTGCAATGCAAGCTCAAATAGAGGCTTTGTCCACCAAAGTTAGCAAGTTGGCGAGCTCTAGTACAACCCAAGTGAATATGGTGAATTGTGATTGGTGTTCGAGGCCTCATGCAAGTGTGATTGCCAAGCCGGAAATCCATTCAAAAACGGACCCACAGAACAAGTCTCCTTTATGAGCTAAAACAAAAATCTTCCCTACCACAACTCCAACAACCAAAACCCCAACCCAAACAATAACCTTTATTCCAACACTTACAATTCCGGGTGGAGAAATCACTCTAACTTCTCATGGAAAGACAACCTACAACCCCAACAACACCAACCAACTTTCAAACCACCCGGATTCACCATACCACAACAAGCCCCTTATAACCAACAACCCCACTTCCAAAATCAACCCACCAACATCTAACCGAGAGAAAGCCGACAATTGAAGACTTGTTGTCCAAGTACATGGTTAAGCTTGATAATTGGATGGAGACCCAAGACTTGGCATTGAAGAAACTCGATACCAAAGTTGATCACATTCCATAACATTCACAAGCCGCAATTCAAAATCTCGAAGCACAAATTGATCAATTGGCTAGAGAGTCTCAAGTTCGCCAACAAGGAACCTTGCCAAGCGACACTGTGATTAATCCTGAGGAGCAATGCAAGGCAATCAATTTGAGAAGTGGTAAGGAAGTTGGGCTTCCTAAAGACTTTGGGAAAGGATAAGAAGTTTTGGTTGAAGACGAGGAGACATTTGAAGACCCATCGGTGGAAGAGAACCAAGTTAATGTGCTCCCAAATACTTCTCATGATTTACCTCCACCACCACAAGTGAAGGCATATGTACCTCCCATTCCCTACCCACAACGATTAAGGAAGCATAAAGATGTCCAACATTTTGCCAAATTCTTGGAAATTTTCTAAAAGCTTCACATCAATATCCCATTCACCGAAGCCTTGGCACAAATGCCTAAGTATACCAAGTTTTTGAAGGGGCTTTTGACAAACAAGAAGAAATTGGAGGATTGTGAAATGGTGCCTCTAAATGAAGAGTGTAGTGCAATACTATAAAATAAGTTGCCTCTAAAATTGCAAGATCCCGGGAAGTTCACTATTCCATTTGACGCCCTTTTTCGGTGTTAGAAAAGTTAAATGTTGGAGAGGTGAAACCAACACACATGACACTTCAATTGGCGGATCGGTCACTTAAATACCCAAGAGGGGTCTTGGAAGATGCACTAGTGAAAGTGGAGAGTTCGTACTTCTCCGTAGACTTTGTTATCCTTGAGATGGAGGAAGATGTTGAAATTCTGTTGCTTTTGGGAAGACCATTCTTAAAAATGGCAGGTGCTTTGATTAATTTGAAGGATGACAAAATGACTTTACGGGTTGGGGAAGACAAGGTTGAATTTGACTTGAGGAAAGCCATGAAAATGCCTAGAGAGGCCGAGAGTTGTTCAAGAATTGAAGTGGTGGATCCTATGATTCGAGAGTATTTGCAAAAGGAGAGTCCTAAGGAGCCCCTAGAGGCTTGCATTTTGCACGGTGCAAGTGAAGATGATGCAGATACGGACATTGAGAAGTGTGCCTTGAACTTGAGCTCTCTACCCTTGAAGAGTTTGAGAAATATGAACCATTTTGAAGAACTCGGAGTTGGGAAGCCAAAGCTACCCCATATCCATTGAGAAGCTGCCTAAACTAGAGTTGAAGCAACTACCCTCTCACTTGAGGTATGCCTTTTTAGGCGAATCACCATTACTTCCGGTTATCATTTCGGATTCTTTGACAAGACTTGAAGAAGAGAAGTTGCTGAGAGTCTTAAGAGATCATAAGAGGGCAATTGGATAGTCCATCTCGGATATAAGAGGTATTAGTCTGACTTTGTGCATCCATAAAATACTAATGGAAGAAGATCACAAGCCATCGGTGGAGCATCAAAGGAAGCTAAATCCCAATATGCAAGAAGTAGTTAAAGTGAAGGTCCTGAAACTACTAGTTACGGGTATCATCTATCCAATTTCGGATAGTAAATGGGTTAGTCCGGTGAAAGTAGTCCCAAAGAAGGGAGGAATGACGATGGTTCCAAATGACAACAATGAATTGATCCCTCAAAGAATCGTCATCGGGTGGAGAGTATGTATAGATCATCGAAAGTTGAAGAACGCCACTCTGAAGAACCATTTCCCACCCCCGTTCATAGATCAATTGTTAGAGAGGTTGGCCGGTCATAACTACTATTGTTTCCTTAATGGGTATTCCGGCTACAACCAAATCCCTATTGCCACCGAAGACCAAGAGAAGACCACTTTTACTTGTCCTTATGGCACATTTACATATAGAAGAATGCCATTTGGGTTATGCAATGCACCGACCACTTTCTAACGGTGCATGATGGCAATATTCTCGGACATGGTGGAGAGGTTTATAGAAGTGTTCATAGATGACTTCTCGGTTTTTGGATCCTTATTTGATAATTGCTTAAAGAACTTGGGATTAGTTTTGCAACGGTGTGAAGAAAGGATTTGGTACTAAATTGGGAGAAGTTTCATATCATGGTTAAAGAGGGTATTCTGTTAGGCCATCGGATCTCATCCAAGGGGATTGAAGTAGATAGAGCCAAAATAGAAGTCATATAGAAGCTACCTCCTCCCACCTCAATCAAGGGAATTAGAAGCTTTCTTGGACATGCCGGGTTCTATAGACACTTCATCAAGGATTTCTCAAAAATCACAAAGCCCTTTTGCAACTTGTTAGTGAAAGACACCCCCTTTACCTTTGATGAAGAGTGTCTCATCGCATTTGAGAAGTTGAAGAAGGAGCTTACATCCACCTCTATCATGTCGGCCCCTGATTGAGCCCTTCAGTTCGAACTCATGTGTGATGCAAGTGATCATATGGTGGGAGCCGTTTTGGGGCAAAGAAAAGATAAGAAGCTCCATGTATTTTACTATGTGAGCCAAACCCTTAATGATGCTTAAGTGAACTATGCCACCACGGAAAATGAGCTTTTGGCCATTGTATTTACCTTTGACAAATTTCGGTCCTATCTAGTGGGCTCTAAAGTGATTGTGTACACCGTCATACGGAAATAAAGTATTTAATGGGAAATAAAGACTACAAACCACGGCTTCTAAGATGGGTGCTCTTGCTTCAAGAGTTTGACTTGGAGATCCGCGATAAAAAAAGATCGGAGAATTTGGTGGCGGATCACCTTTCAAGACTAGAGAGGGGAGAAGAAATAGAAACCTCAAACCCTATCAATGAGCACTTTCCGGATGATCATTTACTAGTGGTCCAAGAATTAATGACTCCTTGGTTTACCGATTTTATGACTTATCTAGCAAGTGAGGTCATACCGGTGGAGATAACTTTCCACCAAAGGAGAAAGTTCCTTTTTGATGTAAAGTCATACTTATGGGATGAGCCATTATATTTTCGGGTTTGTGGTGATGGACTCATTCGAAGATGTGTACCCGAGAAAGAGAAGAGGGATATCCTCATGCATTGACACTCTAAGGAGTTTGGGGGTCACTTTGGAGAAATTAGAACCGCAAGGAAGGTCCTCCAATTGGGGTTCTATTGGCCTACATTATTTTGAGATGCACGGAGTTTTATGGAAGCATGTGACCGGTGCCAAAGGATCGACAATATTAGCAAGAGGAATGAGATGCCACTCAATGTAATGCTTGAAGTGGAATTGTTTGATGTATGGGGTGTTAATTTCATGGGACCATTTCCAAGCTCTTATGGTAACCAATATATCTTAGTGGTGGTTGACTATGTGTCGAAGTGGGTGGAAGCCATAGCCACACCTAAGAATGATGCCAATGTGGTCACTAAATTCCTAAAGAAGAACATCTTCACAAGATTTGGTACTCAAGAGCGATCATTAGTGATAGAGGCTCTCATTTTTGCAACCAGTTGTTTGAAACTTTATTGAAGAAATATGGTGTGAGCATCGGATCACTACCCCTTACCATCCGTAAGCAAATGGTCAAGCAGATGTGTCAAATCGGGGGATCAAGAGCATTCTAGAGAAGACGGTAGGAAACAGACGAAAGGATTGGGCCAAGAAACTTGATGATGCTCTTTGGACGTATAGGACGACATTCAAAACCCCGTTAGACATGTCTCCATATAAGCTTGTCTACGGCAAGGCATGTCACCTTCCGGTTGAGCTTAAACACAAGGCATATTAGGCAATAAAAAAGTTGAATTTTGATGTGCAAATGGTAGGAGAGAAGAGATTGCTCCAACTCAATGAACTTGATGAGATTCGGCTTGAAGCATATGCAAATGCTCGGATATACAAGGAGAAGACCAGGAAGTGGCATGATAGAAGAATTATGGAGAAAAATTTTCAAGTGGGGAATCACGTTCTCCTTTTCAACTCAAGACTCCGTTTATTTCCCGGGAAGGTCAAAAGTGGGTGGACGAGTCCCTATATCGTCACTCAAGTGTTTTCATACGGAACTGTGGAAATTGAAAATGGAGCAAAGGAGAGGTTCAAAGTGAATGGGAAAAGACTTAAACTCTATTGGGAGAGTGCTTTGGAGGAGCCGAAGGAGACGGTTCTTCTTAAAGAACCTACTTGAGGAAATCATCAAAATAGAGGTACCATATTGTAAATAGTAGTTAGGCCATTTTGCTTCCGTAAATTTAGTTTTTATTTTGAGTATGCTATTATTGCAAAGTTGAATTTTCCCTTTCCAAGCATGGATCATGCATTGTGAACTTGTTTTGAAAAGATTGGATGCAATATGGATACTGCATAATTTAGGTTTGGGGGTTAAAAAAAAAAGTTAGAACTGTATTAAACCCATGCAATGTTGTGCTTTGTTGAGTTTCATGAGTGTGCAAGAAAAATTTTTGCTAAAAGAGAACTCAAAGTGGGCAAAATGGTCACCAGAAGACCAATTAGAAAGGAAGACAAGCTTGGCGCCACTCGACCGGTGCATGACATGCGCACCACCAGCGCCAATCGCCTGGAGAGCTGCGCTAGTGGTGTGGGGGTGTGGCGCTGATCCACCTGCGCACAAGCAAAAAGCTGGAGTAAACCATTTAGTGGAACGACAACGTTTTGGCCCAAAACGCATATGCGCTAGTGCACATGCACACGTTGGCACTGCTCGACCATCGCACTTGTCAGGTGCGAGAGGATTAAATCCTCTCGACGAGCAGCAGTTGGTCATTCTCTCAAATACAACTCAAAACACTCTCCTCTTCCTCTCCACTCTCTCATGCACAAAATTGGTAAGTCCTCACACAAACCCTCTTGTTTTTCATCACTTTCCTCCAAATCTTGAATGTAAATTCCTATCTACACAATCTAGGGCATAGATTTGGGATTTTTATGTGCTAGGGTTTATAATTTGGGGATTTTTAGTTGAGACACTTGCATTGCTCGAAATTGGATGATTTATTGTTTGGGTTTTGTCTATTTGTATCTTTGCACATCATTGAAGCCTTTGTTGGTGTGAAATTGGTCTCGGATTATTTTTTGTTGTGAATTTGGCATTGTTCTTGGGTATTGGTTAATTGGCTGTGGAATTTGGGGTGTGCTGTTTGATTTTGTGGATAGAAGTGCTTGTGGAGGTGCCCGGTTGCACCTAGTGCCATTTTATGTGCCGTTTTAGAGGTTAGTTTATCGAGTTTTATGTATAAATTATGTCTGTGTGGGTATAAAATGGGTAAGTCCAAGACTCCTGTAGGGGGATTACCTCAAGTTTCTACAGGTACCTCTAGAAGCAGAAAACGGCAAGCCATGGAGTCAGAGCCACTTGCTGAGAATAAAGACTACCATAGAAGACTTCAGAAACTCCGACAAATTGATGTAATTATGGAACGAGGTATCCAATTAGCTGACCTTATGGATACCTCTTTACCTAGGCTAATTCAAGACAGAAGGTGGGAGACATTTGTGCAGCATCAGGTTGCAGCAAATACGACCTTGGTGAGAGATTTTTATGCCTGTATGGTCTAGAAAGTTTTCTTTGCCAGCAGTATGGTCCTAGTGTTAGGGGTTGCAGTACAAATCAGTGAGGACACCATTAACACTCATTTTGGCACAACTTCGGTCTTCTAGAACACCCTACCTTTGGGATACCGTAGCTTTGACGGGTCTCAAGCAGAGCTGGCAGGGCTTTTGAGAGGAAATAGGGATACTCGATGGGACAGAAAGCATCTCTTGAAGCATACAGAGTTATCAAAGGATCTGGCTATCTTGAGCATGTTTATCTCAGCATCTCTAAAGCTTGTACTCCACATCAAATCGATCCCAGTGAAGAAGGCGGAGTTGCTAGCTTGTCTTATCACCCCAGCCCCAGTTGACATTGGGAGGATCATTAAAGCAGAGATTTATGATGCAAGGGATATTGACATTAAAGGGAAAAAGAAAAAAACTGCAAGTATGCCTATTCCTTTCCCGTGCTTAATTATAAAAATATGCAGGGATACGGGGGATTCGGAGTATGGTGATGATGAGATCACCACTAGGGGTAGAGGACCTATAAACCTCCGTTCTTGGACAGACTCGGTGAGCAAGGCCATGGCTAGTAAGAGGACGAGACCAAGAGGAATTTCCCTTCCTAAAGGAGGCTCCAGACCTAAGGGGTCATATGACAAAGACTATGACTATGGCATTTTTGGTGATGATGAGGATGCTGAGGGTACTGAGCAAAATAACCAAATTATAGATAAGCTAGAGTGGTTGGTGAAGGTGGTCGGGGAGAGCCAGACTGTTCAGACTAGTATTGAAGGTAAGATTGATACCCTTTCCGGACAGTTTAATGATTTTCGAGTATACCAGGAGGCCGAGATGGAGGATATCAGAACGGACAATGCCGACATAAGGCAGCAGTTGGGCCTCCGGACTTATCAGAGAAGAGAGCGGCGTAGACTACCACCTCCACCTCCACACCTCCACCTCCACATCCACCTTCCTATGACTAGGGGTTTTCAGTTGACGATTATATGCCCGACTACATGTCAGTTGAAGACCTCGAGAAAGGATGGAAGGGCAAGGACCTATGTTTAAGGATTGACCGGAACGAATGTCCCATATCATCATTTGCTCCAATCGTGTTGTTTTTATTTTGTTTTAGCACTTTTCCTTTTAGCTTTTTAGGATAATTAACTTGATCGATTTTCTTTATTACTGCATTTCAGTTGGAACTTCTCTTATTTATTATACTTTATCTCATTCATATTTATTTTATGACTTTCATTTATACTTTGTTTAAGTTATATCTACGGAGTTGTATTGTGCTTAACTTTTAGGTATTGGTGATGTTTGCTTTTTATGTGGTGTTTCGTTTGGCCTCTTTCCAGCTTCTAAGCTTACATTTTTCATTCATTTCGTTTGTGCACACATTGAGGACAATGTTTTGTTTAGGTTTGGGGGTGCGGCCATTCGATAGCCAGATGTTGGCTATTGTGTGTCTTGCTTGATTGTTTCTTATGCTTTATTTTTAAATTTTTAATTTTTGTATGCTTGTATGTTTTTGGGTCAAATTTCCACCAATTTTGAGGCAGAATTTTGAGCAACAAGGGTTGCTTGTTGAGATGCTTTTGGTATGGGCAGTTGTAGTAAATTTTTGGTATGTCATGTATCACTCTAGGGGCCGTGTTGGCCAAAGCTGCACCACATTGTCTACACACATCCTAATGGACTCATTGTGAATTAGTGAATGAGGTAGCGGGCCTGAGATGTTTAGATCATTAGTGGAGACTACCCATGTGAGCTTCATTGCCTAAATATTGTGTCCACAAGTATGAATTTCAATTCTATTATCTGAACACTCATCATGTAGATATTAGAAATGAGAAAAAGAGTATCTTCTCATTGCATTGAACATTAAAGAACAAATTTTCAAAAGTTGGCCTCATATGATTTACCTTGTTTTCTTACTATACTCGTACCCATAGAGATGACGTAGGCAATGTGTGTTAGCCATTTAAAATTACCCAAACGCATTCCTAAACCTTGTGTGTGCCTAAATGTCCAAAGAATGTGAACCTACATACTAAACCCAATCACTATATCCACCCCATATTACATCCACACCACACTAGACCTAAACTATTGACTTTCCCATAACAATGATCATGTCGCGAGGAAAGGAAGATCGAAACCCTAAAAAGAAATGTACCAAAATGTATTCAATTAGCATGTACTTAGGCTCATTGTGTAAATTGCACCATTTTATTCAAAAAAAGAAGAAGAGAAAAATGAGTAAATCCTTAAAAATCCATTGTAAAAGGGTTACTTAAATGTAAAGCAACATCTAAAATGTACGAGCTCTGAAAGTCAATAAATTGTCTAGGCGCTAAAAAGGGGGAATGTGCAAAGGATATTAAGGAAGAGACTCTAATGTGATCATTGTCTCACCAATAAAACCATACCCACCAGACCTCTCCATCACCATCCATCATCAACCTCACTTGCACCTAAAAAGAAGTCCTAATTGATCTTTAGGAAGGGTCTAGCTTGAAAACTAGGGAGTTCTTAATGTTTGATTCCATTCATGAGGTTTATTTGCATGAAACTATGAGTGTCCCTACAAATTTTCCATATGCATGTAAATTTGAAAATGTTTTGTACATAAACTCCAACTCGCATATGTTTGATAAGCGAGCCTAGGTTCAGTGTGAAAAGGAAAAAAATGAGAGGAATCTTGAAAGGCTTAGAGTCAAGGCGAAATGTTATCTAATGACTCTTGTGTTCGATGCTTTTGAAGCTAACTCCACAAAAAAGTCCATAATTGTAATCTCTAGTGTTGTAGCACCTTGGTTTACATGTCTTGGCATCCCTATTTACTACAACATGGGTCGGCTAATGTCGCATCTCATCTTTAGTTGGCTCGATGGAAATTGCATTGAAAATGAGGTTCATTTAGTTTAGTTCGTATTAGGTTAATTTAACGTTTTTTTTGTTTACTTCGGTTTTGCTCGAGGATGAGCAAAAGATAGGTTTAGGGGTAATTGATAACTCCCATTTTTACACTCGGAGTAGCCCCCATATCCTGTCAATTGCACTCGTTCCTGAGTAAAAATCTAGTATTTAATGGTGTATTAAGATTGTGCAGGTTCCTTTAGCAATCCTAGGGTAATAGTGTAAAATTAAGAAAAGTTGGGGCCAAAACGGAAGAATTAAATTCATAGGCAAGGCTTGTGCTGGTGAGGCGCCACTCTACCAGCGCACGAGATAAGTGGTGTTAAGCTGGTGAGGCGCCACTCTACCAGCGCAACAGTCCAACTCAACCGAACTTCTAGGGTTTCGTGCCTCATTCCTAAACATATAAATACCCCTTATTGAGCTATTATGGATACCTCTTGCACGACCCTAAGCTCCAAATCCTCCATTTACAATCCAAAACCCCCAAAACACTACCTTTCACCCAAATCCCTTACGTTCCACTCAAATCCTTCACCAAATCACTTCATCAAACGTCTAATCCATCATCCAAACTTCAAATCCACTATACCAAACACTAAATACCCAACCTTCCCACCATTTCCCACCATAAAAACCTAACCTTGGAGCATATAAGAGAGCATGAAGAGAAGGAGCAAGTCTAGCATATTCCACTAACCAAGAGAGAGGACATCTACACTTAGTTTATTCTTAATATTTCTCTCTTTCATTTTAGCACTTATATTTGCTTATGGTTTGTATGAAAATAACATCTTTTGTAGCCATTTCTTACATTATGAACTAAACTCATCTTGGCTAAGGCCAAGATGAAACCTTTACTATGATTTACTAATGAAGACCACCACTTTATTCATATTGGGTGTGTTTATGTATATGTATTTCATGCTTTAATTTACATTGAGTATCTAGCTAGCATTTGATATGTGTTTGGTTGGTGTGTGATGTACTGAGGAGAAGCACACAACGTGCTCAATGAAATGCATGATAGAGGTCTAGTAAGGTAGAAATACTCAAGGCTAGTCTCTATAACTCACTTAGTGAACCACTAAGCTTAATGTACTTGTGTGTATTTCGGATGACCATCGATAGATAGGTTATTGGTGCATATAAGTGTTGTCTCTATTACTCGAGAGAGAGTAGAGACTAATGAAGGTTGTCACGATTCTACATTCACATTTACATAATTTATTCATAATGGTGTGTCTATAATTTGGTGATGGTTGGTTAGGTGGATTCAAGGTCTTAGTCCAAGTTCCTAATAGCAATACAATCACTTGCTTGTGTGTGACTATTTCTTGTTTGCTTGTTGGTTAAGTTTCATAAGTATCATTCTAGGAGTGGTTTACAATTAATTAGTGTTAGTAGTATAATTGAATCATCAAATATTTGCTTGTCTAAATAGTAGTCTAATCAATCAATTGTGGTAATCAATTCATCAATCCTCATGGAACGAATCTTATTTATCATTGTGCTACTCCCACGATTCTGTACTATTGCGGGTGCTCATTTAGGAGTGATCACCAGTCGAGCAAGGTCGATCAACCTTAGTCAAAAGGCAAACCTGATGGACCAAATTCTAGAAAAAGGCTGGGGGCACCGTCGAGAAAAATCCCGGTAAGATGCGCAGCTATGTTAAGCAGTTCAAAAGCTTAGCGATTCGGCAAAACCTTGCATAGAAAACTAAGGAGACGTCCTCAGTAACTTGTACAAGGACTCAAACATATGATCATGGTAAGCCTTGATGTAATGTTTGGATAGCAACCAAGTATGAAATAATGAGTACAAATCTACTTACTTGTTTCAAGATGGCTCGGTTAATAATATTAGCCAGTTTAATAAGATACTTGGCACGAATAAATTACATTAGCCAGTTTAATAAGATACTTGGCACGAAGAAATTACATTGGCCAGTTTAATAAGATACTTGGAACGAAGAAATTGCATTAGCCAGTTTACTAAGATACTTGGCATTAGAAAATCGTTTCGAGTAAGCAAAACCAAGTTTAATAAGATACTCGGTAATGTTACTTGGATAACAATTAGCCAGTTTAATAAGATATTTGGCATTAGAAATCATTCCGAGTAAGCAAAACGAAGTTTAATAAGATACTCGGTAATGTTACTCGGACAACAGTTAGCCAGTTCAGTAAAGATACTTGGCGTTAAAAGCTATCCCAAGTAACGAAACCAAGTTAAATAAAATACTCGGTACTTGGTGAAATTACTCGAACAATAAGTTAGCAGGTTTAAACACTACTTGGCTTTCTGAATAAAGCATAAATATGAAACATCATTGATCAAATTTTTTACAAAGTGGATTTTACAAAAATGACTAAGGATGGGATGAAGATTTGGAACACTTACTGATACTCGGGTCAGGCACCATCTCGTATTCATGGAGAAGACTTTCATTTGAAGGCCAGGTGATTGTGTTGACCAAGTCATCCACCACTAACTATAATCTGCTCTAGGGACCAGACTAATATCGGACGTCGAGTTATCCACGCTAGATTCCTGACTGGCATAGAAGGTCGAGAGGGAATGCTCTAATGGGATCTCCAAATGCATAGGTTAGGGCTCTTTACCTTGGCTGAGGTTGTAAGCTCTCCATTCTTTCATCTGAGTCCGAAGAGATTCCAGGGACCGGTCCACATGGTTCTTGATCGATAACTCCCAGTTTGTTCGGGCTTTATCAGTTACCTGATTCTTAACTTAAAAAAATTCACTAGCTGAAACTAACCCTCGCTGAAATTCTTGAAGGAGATGGGCCTCATAATCTAGGGACCTTTTGAAGTGGTCAACCCCCGGGACCTCAAGTTCAAGCCTAGCCTCCTTTGAGAGGGATTCAACCGTCAAGGCTTGGCGCTCTAAATCTTAGATTTTTTTCTCATATGATGACTTGGCCTGTTCAGCCTCATGTTCAGCCTTGAGCATCGACTCATGGGTAGCATATAATAAATTTTGGAAGGACACAACCTTCTCTTCTGCCACAGAAGCTCTCTCCTCAGTGCCCATTTGCTTAGCCAAGAAATGATCGGCAAACTATTGGGCAGAGGTCACCTCCCTTTGATAAGCCCTTCAACCTGAGTACGACAATCCTCACTCTCTTTTAGCTGAGCCTTAAGATGCCTTATCCGATCAGCTTGATATTGTTGTGTCTGAACCAACTCAGCAAACTCGACCACAGTCTGCAAGGAAGAGTTAAGTTAAAAATCTGACAGGCAAAGACTTAAAAATAGTTGGGATAAAACTTACATAGGACAAACCATTGAAAATATTCTGAAGACGGTCAGTTGTGGAACCATCCCTAAAACGACTCCAATGGTCATCCCCAATGAAAGCCCGACCAAATGATATCAACCTTAACATATCCTGAGGAGAAGGATAAGAAGGGTCTCCCAAGGATTCAACCCTTACATCTTCAGCCTCAGGAGGTAAGGAATCCTTTTTCAGACTGAAGGTTTCCGTTCTTCCTGTACACGCATCAACTTGAAAGCTCGGGGAAACTCCAACCTCGGTATCATCATCACTTGATTTGATAAATGATACCACCTGAGGGACTTTATGAGGATGAGTGGGAGAGTCAGCCATCTTCCTCTTCTCAGTCTGAGCACAATGGAAGCTGAGATCAACCGTGAGATCGTCATGATCATCAACATCAAGGAAAGACTCGAAGAAACCAGGATCAGGATTTACTTGTTCGTCTATAGGCTTTCCAGCTTCATCTCCATGTTCAACAGCAAACTGTTCGGCATGAACCTCATTAATCGGGGACTTTGACACACCAGAAACTCCGCCTAGACAATCTTCTTGCCCGCCCTCATCCTTAGGAAACCTTTGGGAATTGGAGGTTTCAGCAAGGCCACTCGGACCACTAGATTCCCCCACGGTCAACTGAATGACCTCTTTAGGGACGTACTTAGGGATCTGTTCGTCAGCCTCATCAAAATCCTCATCCGATTCAGGCGGAGCAATGCCTTCCTTGCTTTGCTGAGAAGCTTCTTTTTGGCTCGCCTAAAGGATAGATTTCACCTGGCGAGCTTGAACGTTGCAGATGATGTCCCAGTCATACACTAAACACAATAAAGAGAACCAAGTCAGACATAGTAATATAAAGGTGAAATAGAAGCAAAAAAGAACCATACTTACATCGCCTTCGATAGCCTGAAATTTGACTAAAAAAGCCAAGCTCTATCATCTTCTTCTCACTAAAAAGGTAGGACTTGCTCCTCTTTTCAAGAGTACGCACTGCGGCCCAAACAAGTCTAGTCACCTCAGCATCAGAAAAGTAAAGTTTTTTCCTGTTCCATACGTCAGTAGAACAAAATAAATAGGGAACCTTCAACACCATATGATTCTCCCCAGCTGAGAGAGTAACCTCAAGTCCCAGGTTCCCTCCAGCAAAGAACGAAATGTTCTTCCAATGCTTGTTCGATAAAGGAAACCCCCGCACGAAGCCTTTTTTTTGCATCAGAAGAGGTTTCAATTCCCCGGTTCACTTTTATTCCCCCAGGGACACAACAATCTGGCGGATTGGACATAAGGAAATAAGTTACTATCCGACCAGATTGCCTTAGTGTATAAAAATGCCTGATTTCATCCAGAGAAGGTGGTGACAGGTTCATCTGACTCCATATATGCCACATGCACATTAAAATCTTGTAGCTATTTGAGGCAAGTTGGGCTGGAACGATCCTTGCTTCGGCCAGAAACCAAGCAATGAATGACTGGAGAGGAAGAGTGATACCGCAATAGAGCATGGACCCATAAATCGCCACCATGCCCGGAGGAGGGTTCCGGACGGCTCTATCACCAGCAGGAGACATTGTAACTGAGTCATCCAGGTCAAATCGAGTACGGTACTTCACGATCTCATCTACCCCTACCACATTCAGCTCGACATCAAACCCACTCGGGCGATCAATAGAAAAGGGGATACGTGATATTCTAAACTTTGCTTCAACGTCCCTCTCATCAACGGTTTGTTCCCTGATTTGAACGCTGCCCGAGCCATATTTATAGACCTTACGTTTACTCTTATGTTTTCCCATCTTGGATCGAAGAGGAACCTTGTGATCAGAAACGATAGATTCAGAACTAGAAAATTCAGAACTGGATGATTCAGAACTAGAACTTAAACAAACATCAGGGTAAAGCTCGGAAATGTCAACACCTAAAAGAGGAGACTCATTAGGAGGGATTTCCCCCAATAATCTATGAATGTAAGAGACTAATTGAAATCTCCACGCTCTAGCGCTTCGAAAGCTATAACAAAAAGACGTTGTCATGAAACAGGATCCATCGAAACTAACATTTAGAATAAAAATGCAAAAAACCTGGAAAAGCTTCAACGGAGAATGGTGATGAATCTGTGCAAGAAATCTGGGTTGAATATTTGCTTATGCGAAAATGAACCGGAATAGTACCTTTTCGGCTTAAATAGATTATTCAATAACAAAGACGTAAAAAACCTAGGGTCATGAAAAGCGGGAAAAAAATAAAAAAGAGGATTTGATGACGTAGGCGGAGCATCAGAAGATACACAAGTCGCTTCTCATAAATGTTACTAGGGAATGAAGCGGTGGGAAACCACATGCTAAGAAAAGAACTGACCAAGCCGTCAGAATCTTGAAATGTCGCAATCATTGAGATTTCGAGTGAAGGGATTTACGCGATAGCCATTAAGACACGTCATTATTACACATTACTACAATGCATAATAATTGAAGGGTTAATTAAAATATTTACGCCAATGACAAAATCCCACTCGGCAAAAATATTTTAAGGGGGTGTTGTTATAGGTATATTTTTATCGGATGTACACGTCACTGACAAGGTGAATAGTCCCTCAAGATTGCTAGGTTGATATCTGAATAGGCATCCAGAAAATATCCTTCAAAGATATCACCAAGGAATACAAACCCAAGTAAGTATGAATACAGGTATTCGGCAGGTCAAGACCTGCTCAGGACAAAGTGATGCCATATTCTACTCGGGACAAGAACGAGAAACCCGAATAAAGAAGTCCAGTACATAATTTGCACATGGGTATACCAAGAGTCATGCTCAAATACGCAAGGACATCCATGTCAAGGAGAATTCCTAGAAAAGTAAAGTACCAAACAGGAAACAAGTTCCAAATCGGGCAACAACTTTATTTCTTCAAGAAGACTGCACATTTATAAGGAAATAAAGTCCTAAACTGACTGTATCTCCAGAGTCCTATTCGATCTCCATACTCTGGAATAGGAAAGAAGTAAAAGACGACTCCAACAAGCAACCAAATTGTAACTAAATACAAAAGTCTTCCATTATTTGTACAACAAGGATTAGGGTTCTATGCGAATATAAATAGACCCATAATCTCATTGTTGAAGGACAAGAGAAAAAAAATAGATATACAGAACCAGGAGCAGAGAGGAAAAAGAGAGATCGAGTAGTGTAATTCTTTGTTTCAAATAGTGAATTTTGGCTCGGTTGTTTGTTCAACTACCCGTGGATGTTTCTCCGATCACCAGAGTTTTACCACATAAACTCGTGTCTAACTAGCTTTAAATTGCATTCTCTTTCTCTCTCTCTCTCTTTGGCAGGTCACAACTAAATTCAATCTTGTTAACTTTCTCACCCATCGAGAAATCAACGTCAACATATATTAATTGAATTTATATATAAATGGGGCCCATGTGAGGTACTTGGTGATATAAGAGCATCTCTAATGTCATTATGCATTTGGAGAAAATTGAGTGCCATATAAGATAGTTACATAATGAGGTAAAAAATACTTCTCCAATGTAATTATCTAACTTGATTTTGAAGGTGATG
Source organism: Dipteronia dyeriana (assembly GCA_032871835.1). Lineage (NCBI taxonomy): Eukaryota > Viridiplantae > Streptophyta > Magnoliopsida > Sapindales > Sapindaceae > Dipteronia > Dipteronia dyeriana. Next base: position 13,989,390 of record CM065301.1, on the reverse strand, counting down.
TGGTAATTTTTTTTTTCTAGAGAATTTAAGGTTGGGTTTCTAACTTTAGAAACTCTCCTAGAAATGCTGACCAGAATTTCTAACTTTTTTCCCCTAATAATACTACACCTCCTTTAATTGTAAAATAAAAGATAAGAGAAAATAAGATAAATGTTGTAAGATGATTGGTCAAACATTGATACATATTAGATTTAAAATAAAAAAATGAGAAAAGAGTGAAATAAATGTTTTAAGATGATTGGTCAAAAATAGATACATATTTGATTTTAAATAATTGTATTGGAAATGAGAATATGCATTTCTTAATTTTTTTTTGATAAAGCGGATCCATAATCTCTATATATATGCTGATATTTCACTAGTTAGAAACCCAAAATGCATATTTACGTTGGAAAATGAAAATAAATAAAAGTGCGTCTAAAACAACATATAAGGAGGTGAATGAGTTGTTAATTGATTATTACCAATTTTTTCGATTAGTCAATGTTAACAATATAACCCAAACAAGTACACAATAAAATCAAGTAAAGTGCAGAAATTAAAGAACACTTGATTTTTAAGTGGAAAACCTCCTAACGGGAAAAACCATGGGACTAACTACGCTAGCCACTTGAGAAAAAAAATCCACTACATGAAAATAAAGTAACGCCCTCAAATGATACACGGACTCTCACTCTCGATAACCTCAGGCTATGGACCCTACCACTCGTCACTCTTGGTTTAATCCCTCGATCCATTAATAGTGACATGAACACCCTCTAATCTACCCAACGGGCCTACAGTGGCTCTTGGTAACCAATGATTTGCCAACCAACCTTTGGTTGCAAGGCTTCACTTGCTTGTGCAACTTCACCTAGAAGCCATAATACTTTGACTCATTGAAGAGAATTAAAAGTCTAAGTGAATATATGTCAATATTCTAAATGCAATAAAGTGCAAGACTAAACACTAAATGCTTAATTAGATACTAAGATGCAAATCTAACAACCTAATTATCAAGAATGCCCAATGAACACAAGTTGTCAAAATAAGGCAAAGACAATACATGCAATCAAGAAATGCAATCAATGAGTCCTACACAATAATGTCTAAATGCAAAGCATAGAGACTTAGCTAGAGGGCAATAATGTCATAAATGCTAGGTATCACAAACAAACCCAATCATGTCATCATTCAATACAATACATTCAAAACGATTTCTACAAATCATATGCACTAAAAATGAATTCTTGGATGTAAGTCCCTCGGTTGTTGATTGACTTATTTCGTTAACAAACCACATTTTGGAGATTATTTATGTAAGGGTAGATTAGGCCAACCATTGTTCGTGATCAAGCTCAGATGGCGATGTCATACTCAAGAGCACTTCAAGGTATATCTCTTAACACTTTTCTTAATTTCCTTTGAAGAGATTTAGATACACACACTCACTCACATGCATGTTTTAATCATCTTGCATTAGTGCTTATTTGTTCTCTTATATGCCTTACTATTCCTATCTCTTGCTTGCTCGGTTTGTGTGTTGAATTTCCTGGAAAAGAGGTTTTTCCTCTTCACTGTAGTGTAGGTTGCTGGCTACACACCTATCCCCACCGCAGACAACCGTGGTTGGTCACATAAGAGGCATCCTTCAGGGACTGCAGTCTGTGCACTTGTCTGCTCAGCGGTCCGTACCGCGGTTTTTTCTAGCCATTCCATGTTGTCTATACCATGGTCTGTGCACTTGCATGCACAACGGTCCACGCTGCGATGAAGTTAAGATGTAGTTAGAAAAGAATAAAATAAAAAAATCATTTGCATATTTCAAATTTGAGATGTTCTAAAAAAATTATTTGTCATTACCAGCATATTTAAGAATGTAGTTTGCAATACTATGAATTATTGGTTAAGAGTATTCATATCTTCTTGAAGTTGCATCGTAGATTTTCTACCAACCACAGCTGCCTGTACTTTTATTGTTGTTACACCAAAACCGAGCCCTCGAACTCGACCTCGATGCTCAATTTCTATAACTTGAGCTATAGCATCATCTGTAATTGTTTTCGGCCCATCTGTAATAATCTCCATTTTTTCCTATATATCAGGCAAGATAATAATTATATAAAACTAACAATTAAATATAATAAAGATAAATTCACTATACAATGTAAAATATAACAATTTATCCATCATACAATCATTTTGCCAACATTTTCGTTTACTGGTGTTCCATCTTTATGCTTATGTGCAGCGATCTAAGTTTCGACTCTATCCATTTCATTAGGATCCTTGTTTCTAGCCAATTTTGCTTCCCTTTGTGAAAAATTCAAAACATTCTTTCTATTATTAATCGTCAAATTTAACTTAAACAACTACGAATATAAAAACTTTTATCTTAAACAATTTTACCAATTCTTCACGTAATTGTGCCAATCCTTTATGACATGTTGTTTGTGGGGTTTCATTCTTCTTTGTCAACTCAGCATAATGTTGACTTATTACCTACAAAATTAAATAAATAAATCAAATGCTTATATGATATACTATACATTCTTAAGGTCAAGTTTAATAAGCTTACATTAAATTCTGGTGACAATCAAAATTTGACAAATTTATCCCATTCTTCATCTACAACGTTATTAGGCTTCAACAGTTGGAGTTGTCTGGTTGCGTCAAGACCAGAAAGGATACTTCTAATTTGTTTTAATATCCTAATTTTATATTGTTGCCAAGAAGAACCCATTGAAGAAAGCACGTGACTCTTACCAATTTCATCCAAACCAAAGCTAGTCTGCATTAGAAATGTTATTTTAATATTATTTCATCCAAACCAAACCAAGCAAAACCGTATTATGATTTAACCACATTAGAAATATTTTTTCAATTAAAGGAAAAAAAAGTTTGAAGTTCATACCTTTGTAGTCTCCCACAAGCTATCTTTCAATACATCTGGAACATGTGGCCAAGTTTCATAAGTAATCGGTACCAATTGAGTGGCAACAGCTCCATAAGTTGTACTTAATGGTATTGACGATTTTCCAATTGGTTGTCTCAAATTTTTAAAACGAATACCATCTTCCTTTGCCTTTGCAATTTTATTTAAATCCATTTTGTTTCGGCCTCTTCCTTTTTCTTTTTTTTTTATCCTTTCTCATTGACACTTGAAGATGTAGCACTAGTAGTTTCTTCGGTCGACATCTGAAAATATGTCAAAATATATTGTATCAAATTCAAAAGAAGAAAGAGAAGAGAGAATGTAAAATAAAATAAGTAAAAATGATACCTTCAAAAGTTGCACAAAACCTGCAGGTGTAGGATAGTGTAAAGCCCCACAAAAACTTCAATAATATCTGGTACCTGTAGCAACTGATGTACACACTTGCTAATGTAGGAAAATTTGTTATACTCAAACCTATGAAGTATTTACTCGTATGAAAACATCATCATGAAAATATGGTAGCATTTAAACAAGAATATTGAATGGAAACATTAAAAGACTTGCAAATTTATACCAAAAATATTGAAACAAAATTACAACAAAGTACACTAAATTTGTCCAACCATATCCTCACAATCAATTCGAGTATATCATCATCAATACTAGAGTCAAGTTGAGATACATCTAATGGTGTAGATGTCATATAAGCATGCTCTTTAAAAAATTTTAAATCATGAAATCTTCCTGAAGGTGCTTTTAAGACTACATACCAATTAGATGTATCATTTTCCCTAGAGTGAAACGCTGGTGTTGCTTGCGAAGCTAAAATAAAAGGATCTCTAGCAAATTTATTTACACGTGGATGAAGATTAACTAGGGTGAACCCATCTTCAACTTTAACATCACTTCCAATGCTCACCTAATCACATTTAAATAATGGGACACGAAATTGATAAAAGTCTAAAAGTAGAATTTCCTTTAGAATCCCATAATAAACCATCTTTTTGATAACTTGAGTGCCTTCTCTTGCATTGTTTGTGCAAATCGTTTCTGCTTCAAGGGAAACACCACTATCTTGTGTAGATTTCTCACTATCTATTGTGCAATATCGTTTTCCATTGACAACATAGCTTGTATATGATGTTACTTGCATCATTGGTCAAAATGTGAGCCATTTTAAGGTGTTTGATACGTTCAAGCAACTTGATTCATCAATGACCTATGTCTAAAGTGTATTGGTTTAAGATATTAGGGGTAATTTTATCAAGGATAAAATGTTAAAAGGAGCAAACAAACCTTATCTTTTAACCATGTTGAGAAAGTTGAAGTATGCTTCCTTTGTAGACTAGTAGGTTTACTTGCAAGACTTGAATCTAAATGTTGAAGCTCTTCAAGGTGCATGCTAATAAAATGTTAACAATATCAATATTAAGCTAAAAATTATTAATCTTTGCTTGTGTTTAAGCTATCAAAAACTAGAGTCATACTCACTTTATATACGGTTCCACTTCTGCACTATTAAACAATATATATATATCGATATGCAATTTGTAGCATCTCGGAAGACATGATCATTGATATCCCAGCAGAAGTTGGATGCCCATCTACTACATTTTCATACAAAACATCCTCATTTCTACCATGCTTACTACCAACATCTGTTACCTATGGTAGATACCTACTACAAATTGACATGCATTCATCAGCTAAATAGCATTCTGCAATGCATCCTTCTGGTCGTGCCCAATTTCTTACACATCCTTTCAATACCTTCATAAACCTATAAACATATATACATACATAAATTCAAAGTATATTTGTTGCCTATCAACGGTATATCTATCAATTCAAATTATATTATGCTCGTAAAGGGATTACCTTTCAAAAGGGTACATCTAATGATATTGAACCGGTTCATATAATTTAGCCTCTCGTTAAATGAATTGTGGGATGAACCATTATGTTAAACAAAGAAGAAGGGAAATATCTTTCAAGCATGCATATAGTCATTATAACATCATCCTCTAATTCTTTTAACTTAAGTCGATCAATGACTCTTTTGGCAAATGTCATTAAAAAATGAACGCAACCGAAGTATGGCTACTCTCGGCCCTTTCGGCAAGAGACCCTGTAGTGCTAGTGCTAACAATTATTGCAATAAAACATGAAAGTCATAAGACTTGAGACCAATTACCTTACAATCACTCAAAGAAATACAGTTGCTAATGTTTGAACAGTAACCATTAGGCATTTTTATGTTAAACAACCGGCTGCAAAATAGTTGTCTTTCACATGAAGCTCATGCTTATACCTAAGACTTGTAAATCTCTACGAGAATTAACACCATCTTTTATTTTCCATTCATGTTCAATAAGGTGCCAACGAGACTCTCATATATTTTTTTCAATGTGCATCACAACTAAATTATGATGCAAACATAATTCTTTCATTTTAAATCATTCAAGTTATATAATTAGTTTATGAAAAGTGATAACATCATAAAATAAATAGGTTTCTTTTGAAATGAAGGAATTACCCTCCAATATGGTAGATCAAAGAATATTGATCTTTTTTCCACATAGGTATACTTCTTTTTTTCTTTTTCCCCATTTTTTTTCCTAATCATTTTCAACTTCTGCAAATGCAAGTAGAACTTCATCGCTAGAAATTATCCGAGGCTTTTCTCCCGTTTCTTCTTCCTCATTGAACCATGACTTGTTTTTTTTCGAAAGGTATGATTCATTGGATGAAATCTCCTATGACCCATATACACATTCTTATTACTAAACGTCAATCTTTGGGAACATGTCTTTAACCCATATGTTGGGAAATCATATTTATGTTGCAAACAACACCCTGTCAAGTTTCTATATGCCGAAAAATCATTTATGGTCCATATTAAAACCGCATTCGAGTTAAAGGTAGAATTTTTAGATGCATCATATACTTCTACACCTTCATCCCATAACTCTATCAAATCTTCTATTAGTGGTTGCAAGTACACATCAATATCATTCCCTGGTTGCTTTGGCCTTGGAATCAACAGTGTTAACATCAAATTTTCATTTGACATGCATTTCCATGAGGGAAGATTGTAAGTAACAAGCACCACTGGCCAAGTACTATGTGTTGAGCTTAGGTTTCTAAATGGATTAAATCCATTTGCAGCCAAACCTAGCCTTAATTTGCATGGATCTAAAGCAAAACATGGCCAAATATTGTCTATAGTCTCCTATGTGGGTAAATCTATAGGGTGACACATCTTTCCATCTTTACTTGTATGGGTAGAGTGCCATGTCAAGTCTTTGTCCATTTCAGGTTCTCTAAACATTCTGTTAAATCTTTGTATTATTGGAAAGTATCTAAGTATTTTGGCAGGAACTCCACCGTAGATATGCATAGTTTTTTCGTTTACTTTCCATTGGGATTCATGGCATGTTGGACATTCTTCATGATGTTCCAATTCTTTTCTAAATAGATAACAATCATTAATGCATGCATGAATTTTCTCATATCATAAATCAAAGACTTTAAGTAACTTTTTGGTGGAGTATAATGATTTGAAAAGGACATTATTTTCTAGTAACATGTCTCGAAGGATCCTAAGAAGTTCATCAAAACCCTTATCTGAGAGAGACCATGTGTAGCTTTATGTTTGTATAAAGCTACAATAACAAACAAATTGTTGTATTTAGCACAACAATCATACAAATGATTTTCTGAATATGGATATGAGCCGTACGAGGCATTTCTCTTTGGAGTGTCACAAAATGCTTACTATAGTTGATATAACCATATTTAAGTGATTTAATTAAATTATACTATAATATTGGTTAATAATAAGTGACTTACTCTCGAAATGGCATGACAACATCAGAGTTGACTAGCACATACTTGCTTGCCCAAGTAATCTCATCAAGATGTACTCTGACTCCTTTTATTTTATTAAACCTATCATAAATTCGAGATGGACGATTCCATTTGGTTTCCACATCATTGAGGTATCTTGAACAAAAATTAGTGCATTCTTCCATCAAGTATCCTTTAGCAATTGAAGCCTCTAGATGTGCTTGATTACACACATAATGTTTAAGTGTATATAGTTATCTATAATAAAAGTTGAACAAATAATGTTACAGTGAAGAAAGAAAACAATACAATATGGTAACACACCTATCAATGAGATATATCCTCCAAAATTATACTGATCTAGCAGTCAATGCCTCTTCAGCTAGAATGACATTGGAAAGATCTTATCAAGGTGACATAATGTCAACACAATTTAATCTCGAATATTTTCAAAATCAGAAGTTAAATTTACTTTTGAGCACAATTGCCTGAAGAAGTTAGGTAGTTCTATCAGTGCTTCCACAACATTCATAGGTAATGAATGCTCTATGAGCAGCCAAAGAAAGTTGTTGCATTAATATGACTGTCATGGCTTTTAAGACCGAAAATGGTATGCTCTTTCATACGCACACATCGAGAGATGTTTGATGCATAACCATCAGGAACTTTCACACTCTTCAACACTTTAACGAATACATCTTTGTTAACTTTAATCATTATAAAACATGCGGGAGGTAAATATACTTGTGTAGCACCTTATTGTTGAGAATGTAACGGCTTTCTAAGTCACAAATCTTCAAAATCACAACGGGCCTTCAATTTTTCTTTTGATTTTCCAACAACACCTAACAATGTCCAAAGTATATTATCAAAGACGTTCTTCTCAATATGTATAACATCAAGGTTATGACAAATTAAATTGTTCTCCCAATAAGGCAATTCAAAGAAATTGTTTTTTTTTCTTCCAAATAGTCTTATCATTGCTCTCCTCCATCTCATCCTTTTTCTTTTTCTCCATCTCATCCATATTCCTCTTCTTTAAGTCTTCCTTTTTATACTCAGTAAGTATGCCATCCATTTGTCTTTTTAAAATAGATCCATATAATCGACTAGGTGCATGTCCCAATTCTCTTGTGCCATCAAAAGACACCTTATCTTTTAGAAATTTATAGGTTATAGGCAAGAATTGACAATGACCTATGTAACAATATTTCCTACCATGTGATGACCAATGAGATTGGTGTTTCGGTTGCAACAAGGACTCATTTTCTCACCTCTATTACTCCAATCTGATAAGTTACCAAAAGCAGGAAAGTCATTGATAGTCTATATCAATGTTGCATGTAGTTTGAACATTTTGTTGCTTAATGCATCATAAGTCAACACACCTTCATGCTACAATTCCTTTAACTCTTCAATCAAGGTTGTAAATAAACATCAATCCTATTACCGGTCTCTTTGGGCTATCGATGAGCAAAGATAACATAAAGAAAAGTTGTTTCATGTACATCCAAGGTGGCAAGCTATAAGGGATGAGAACAACAAGCTATGTGCTATGAGCTATGGATATTGCTCTTAATGGATGAAAACCATCAAAAGCTAATCAAAGCCTAACATTACGACTATCTGAAGCAAAATCCAAGTTTATTTATCAAATTCTTTCCATGCACTACTATCAACAGGATGTCTCCATACACCATCATCAGTGTGCCTCTCTAAAGGCCACTTCATAAATGAACATGTTTTAGAAGACATAAACAACTTTGCAATCTAGGCACCAATGGAAAATACCTCACTTGTTTGACCGGTATTCTCTTGCTCTATTTGTATCTAGACTTGCCACATATGTCACATGCAACAAAGTTTTCATCTCATTTTTAAAAAACATACAACTTTTAGGATATGCATCCCATGTCTTGTATGTGAAGCCTAAGTCAATAGTAATTTTTTGTGCATCATAGTTTGAACTAGGCAATTTTAGTTCACTAGGTATAGCTTCCTTCAAAAATTCTAATAATAATGTGAAAGATTTATTTATCCATCCACTCAACACTTTTAAGTGTAACAACCGAACGATGAAGGATAGTTTTGTAAACTTCTCACACCCAAGATATGAAGGAGATTTTGCATCTTGAAGAAGTTTAAAAAATTTAGTTGTTTCCTCATTTGTGCCCTCGCCATGCTTATTTCGAGATGAATGATCACTCCCCAGACTACTACTTATATTTGGAAAACCTATTGCTTCAATTATCATCTCAATCATATCATCATTTATGGTTGCACCACTGAAATAACAACTAAGCTTCTATCTAAACAACCTAGAGGGGGTGAATAGGTTTTAATTGATCGATTACCAAATTTTAATCAAAGTTAACGAAAACTACCCCGCATTAACAAGCATTCAAATAACAATAAAATGTTGAAAAATAATAAAAACAGACAAGTTGTTTTATGTGAGAAACCATCCAATTGGACAAAACTCACGGGCTATCCTTCTAGCCATATATGGTTCTCAAAATCTACTATTTGAATGAAAGTTTACATCCTATATTGATCTCAAGTCACACCATTCTTGACCACTAATCTTTTTACTCTACCCAACGAACCTTTAATAGTGATCCTAGACCAACACGTACCTTGTGCACTAAACCACCTAGTCACAAAGCATAACAATAAATGAAGAGAATAAACAACTCAAGTAAATATGTAAAAATATTATAACATGCAATTAATGCTAAGCATTTTGAGATATGAATATGGCAATAAGCACAAATCTTAGATATCAATATCTTAATGATAAGCAAGAAGATTTAGCTAGAGGACAAATGATCGTAAATGCTAGCTATCAACGAACAATCAATCTGATTGCAGTATTTTACTTATATTCAATTTAAAAGAAAAGTTCGTTCATTGGGATTGGTGATTCTAATAGTTGAACACTAATTAATCTAATCAAATCCTAATCTAAGTGTGTGAAAACTAAATGGCATAATGCTTGTTTGAAAAAGATGATTAATTAACTAACTTTTGCAAAAGTGATAAACCAAGTTAACACAAAAACACACAAAAGATGACTAATCAGAGAAACGCTAGGAAATCAATGTGACCTACTTGAACCATTCAATGCAACCCATAAATCTCATTAAGGCTCTTCAATCCAACTATCAAGGCTTGTTGAGGATAACATATAAAGTACTTTGTCCTTCCCAAAACTCACACAAGGTCATGTAATGAGGAAAGGTTAGAACCAATTTTAATTAAAACTCTAAGCCTAATTAAACATAGCAAGGTCATGCATATGAAAATTATCTCAATTATTAAGCTTATGGCAAAGGTTAAAATGGGATGGTCACCCACATTTAATCCTCAACCTCATGTATAAAGTAAACCCAACACACAAATTCACTAAGGTCACAATTGAATATGACGTAGGGAATTAGAGCGAATATTTCAATAAAAGAGACTAATAATGAATTGAATAAAATATTAGACTAAGGATTACATATATTGTTCAATTGGTCACATCAATCCCCTAGCTTAGGAGTTTAGTTACACATCAAGAAAGTTAAAGAAAACATAGAAGAGTTAAAGAAAAAACCCAAATTGGTCATTTAAGGCTTCTTATCTTGTAAGCTTCCTCTTCTTGCCTCCCAAGCTCTAATGATGAGTGGTAGTTATATGAGTGTGTAGGTAGGTAAGGATGGTGATGGGAATGTGAAAAGGCTACTGGGTGGATATTCTTGTCTGGCCAATCTTATATCACCATGGTTATAAAGAGTATTCATATGAGATCCAAGTCAAGAAATCAACATAGAGATGCATGCCAATGTGATGTCATGTCGTTTAGTGTCGCTGAAGCCCTAACGACACATTGGCGTGGCATTTCATTCTTCTTGCATCCACGTGTTGATTGAGCAACAGTTTAAGCGACACTTAATATGCGAGAGTTGTTGTTGTTTGTTTTATCACGTTTGTTTAGACGATAACCATCGACGTGATGGTCCGCCTTTAAATATGTTCTTTTTCCTTCATGTGACATCAACGACGCTTAAGAAGTGAGAATTGTTATCGCTTGCTTCATCGCGTTTGTCCAGGTGACAATCCTCGACGTGACAATCCGACTCTTCTTACTTTAGCTTCCCGTTTTGAGCCTTCTTGGATCCCAACTTCAATTCTTTTCGCCCCATTATGCCTTTGGTAATAAAACCTATCAAAACACTCAATGGAGCCATCAAACACTTGATTTTTCCTGAGAATTTAGCAATAAACATAGGAAGGGGGCACCAAAATCTAATGTTATCGTGGCTTGATCACAATCTCAACCAATAAACCAAACTCACAAACATATTCAAAACATGCTTAACCAAAGAAACATACAATTAATCAATAAAATAATTGCTAACTCTCGTCAAAGATGAACAAATAATGAAATTATAAGTTCTGGGGCATGTTCAACTTACATAGATGTGAAAACATGAAGACCTATGAGTAGATGATGAACAAAATATGCTAGATGCACATATGGTTTGTATTTGGTTAAATGTGAGTTCTTGGGAGTCTCTCTCTCTTAACATTCACTTTCTCTCTCAAAGAATTAATTTTGAACTGACAAAAAAAAGACAAGGGAGAAGAAAACTATATATATATATATAAGGTCAAAGTGAAGCGACGACATTTTGGAAAGATACAATTTAAAACAGCCAAAATAACGCAGTGCGTGGGTTACTGCACAAGTATGGTACCCGTACAGTTATGGTACCTATGCACCGACACAACACAAACACAATAGAGAGATTGTGCTAGTAGTGCACTGGTTGGGACCTACACACTACCTACATAAAAGAGACCCGAGAACCAACCAAGCATCAGTGTACGAGTACTGTGCGAGAGAGACCCGCGAACTACCCATACACAAGAGACCCGAGTCTAACCAGGCATTAATGCACGGGTAGTGCATGAGTAGGGACCTGTGTATTACCCATGCAATAGAGGCCAAGAGGATGTCTCCCAACGCGTTAAGACAAGCACACCATTATACATGAGTGGACGTTTTCGATCAGCCAACGGAAAATGAAAATAAAGAACACAACCACACTTTAAGCATCTCAACAAGATGCATAAGTGAGAAGTGTAAAGAACCCTCACATATAAAAGTGCAAAATACAAATGCAAGATGTGTAAGGCATGCATGAAGTAGTGTGTATATGCAATTATATCTCTTCAAAGAGTTAAGCAAAAGTTATATACCAAGTGCTCTTTAGCTTGAGGTCTATAGATTTCCTTTGAAGCTTTAATATACACAATGAAGGTTTAATCTACCCTTACAAGATAAACCTCAATTGTGGTTTGTCAACGAAATAAGCCAATAAAAAATATAAGGAACTTACAATCTCCATTGAGATTGGTGACTCACTAAAAGAGGTTTCACATTCTATAGACTCTGCCTTCCAATAAGGGAACTTGCAATTAATTCTTTTGAAGCAAATTTTAATAAGCTTGACTGTTTCTTGTCACATAAATCACTACCCTTTTCTCATCCTTTCATTCAGATAACCATTTCCATCAAGCCATTAAATTCTACAATTTTTTAGCTTAAAAGAACTCAAATTATTCTAATATTTCTCTATTTTGTCATCAACTTCTAACAGTTGTTATATATTACTAGTGATCAATTTTGGGCACAAATTACATAACAAAATAATCACTTTTCATTATGTATCAATGGCAACTATATTTAAAGGAAAAACACATTATGTACTCATGTTTTACATTTCTTGGGCGATAAAAACAAACACATAATTGACTCAATTTGAGTGCATTGACTTTGAGTCAAGGGTAAAAGAGAGTAAAATCAAAACAAGCAAAAGAGACATGATCAATGCCGAATATTTTTTTTTTTTAAATAGTTAAACTTTATTAAAGGAGAAAGCCAATGGCAACAAAACACAGACAACAGAAACCTAACACAACAAACCGAACAACAACTCCCCTAAAACAAACAGGTCCACACAGACGAGAACCCACCACAACATAACAAAATAAAACAAAAAACAGAGCACACCAAAAATGTCAAATATGTGCAAGATAGATGTTGCAAGAAAAGTCGCACACACACAAATCCAACCTCACAAACGAATAATATGAAAAATAATAAGAAGAAAAAGATGACACTAAAGATTTTACATGGTTCAACAATTTACCTATATCTATGGAGTGCACCTCACTCAATCTACTACTTTTAGATTTGGTTACAATCTCTCTGTCTCTCTTTCAGACTCTCTATAGTAGCACTCCTTCTCCAATAACTTTTTTTTTCACACATATTAGAATTTACATAATAGTGGTATTTATATAGGCGCACTAGAGTTGGTCAAATCCTAATTGGAAGTCTATATCCTTTCAGCGAAAGATTTTCTTTTTTGCTTGAATTCGTAAGACCGCTGTCACTACCGTTGTTAAAGTCACAACATTCCCCACAACATGATCTACTAGAATTGAACCGCTGTTGAAATCGTTGTCATAATTCTTAGCGCAAATGCACAATACACATTGTGTTTCAGTGGAGACTGACCGATGTCCTACAGCTGTCATAATTCACAGCGCTGGTCAATAATGGGTAGACCACTATGCCAACCACTGTGGAAGGCATGGCACTAGCCATAACGGTCTTCTTTGGCCTTCACAGCGCTTTTAAACGCTGTCTCTTCAATCATGTAGCATGAATCGCTTTGCTTCTTTGCTTATTCTGTTGACCAATCACACTTCCCCAACAAGAGAGTGGGTCATACAACAATATATCAATCTTTATTCCTCACCAATACAATGAAACATATGGAAATTGAACACTTAAGTGCAAGTATCTATTAAAAATCAATCTATAGTTAATTAAACATGACTTATCCAGCGTAGACATATTAAAATTCAAAAAATACCTTATTTAGATGTTAGACCCTAATATTCTGTCCAGAAGTACCCCACCCTCACATTATCTAACGAGAGAACAAAGTTTAACAATAAGAACACAATCAAAACACATTTTCGGTTTAGCTTGAACAGAAACACAGTGTTTGGAGATAAGTTTTTTATGATAAAATGATACAAGATTTGCAGGTAAACACAATTAATAAGATTTATCCATAAAAAATAACAAAAGATTCGCAGGTATGATAAAAATTTAGTAATACCTACTAGCTAAAAGTTGAGTCGAAACGTGTAAGGCGGTCGACATCAGCGAAGACAAAGTGAGTTCGCTGAAGAAAATGAAGACGATGCTAGTAGATAGGCGATGGAGATGAGTGATAGAGATAAGCACCAAAGACAAGCGCATGAGATGAGCGAGAGCCGGAGGAGGAAAGTGAGAGAGTTTGGGTGAGAAAAATTAGGGTTTAGGTGAAATCGTGAAAGTGAGTTTTTTTTTCTAATTACCGCAGATCCATGGTCAATACCTGTTGCAAACATGTGTTATATGTGCCACACTTTGCCATTCGTGGTACACACATTTTTTTTATGACAAGTTTCTTTTCAGTGTTCTTTATTTAATATTTGCCACACTTGGCCATCCACAGCAAAGTATGTGCGGTAAAATTTACTTTTTTCTTGTAGTGAATAAATATTGAATTAAATTATGGATTTGGAGGATGAGTATTTGGGTTTGTGAGGATTTCATAGAATTAGTTGATGGATGCAGAAATTAGAAAAATCTGGGATTTATAGTTAAGTTTTTGAAGGCACTATGACAAGCTCTCTACAAAGATAATCTACAAATAATGTACAATGATTATATTTGAAAAATAAATAATGAAAGTTGATATAAAAGAATTGAAATAACAAGTAGGTGTAGAAAAGATAATCAATAGAGTGATTTAGGAAAAAGTGTTAACACAACTTAGACAATTGTATTTGAGAAGAAAATAATGTAGAAAAGAAACCTAACCTAGTTTCATATAAATCAACTTAGATGAAAAAAAAAATACAGTAATTATGAAGTTTAAAAATACTAATTTTCTTATAGATAGAAAGGTTAAACATAGTATTTAAAGTATTTTTGTCTAAACAATACTTAAATGGCTCAAAAAGAAAAGTTGTGGAGTGGTACTGTAAATCATTAAATCATTTTAAAAACGGCTATTTCTATATAATAATAATAAAAAAAAAACATGTAAAACTTCAATACTTTTCAACCGTGGGCCAGTGGCTAAATCGGCAACAATTTCACGATCCACATGTACACAAATGTTTCGCTAGAAAATCGATTCACTTTTATGAGTTCAACACAATCAAATGAAATCAACAAAAGTTTTGCTTGGCCAATATTTCTATTCAAATTGTATTTTATGAAAACTTTATGCATACAATTGTATGATATTGAAATAGTGCAATGCTTTATTCTATTTATCAATTAAATTTTAGAGCATGCATCCTAAGAAACGTAAAAAAAATATTTACACAATTTCATCAATTGCTAAATCGGCAAGAGTTTCACAAGGTGCATATTTCTATACAAAATGCTATTCGACACCAACATTCCCATGGAAATATTAAAATGTTTCCTTCTAACAGTAACATTTCATATCATTATGAAAACGTAGAAAAATTGCTACACTTTCTTCACTGCAACATTGGTAAGAGTTTTCCTAGGAGCATATTTAAATGAAATTTTGTACTTTTTAAAACAACAAAAAAACTATATTCTATTTATACATCAAATTTTAGAGGGTTATAACAACATAGAAAAATCGACTCACCACTAGCATAATCATCAAGAGTTTCACGAGGCGCATATTTTTATGCAAAATGTCATTTTATACACAAATGTTTCACATAAAATTAGTAGTAAAAAATGTTCCATTCTACAGTATCTAACAATCAAAATTTTGGAGTATTCTAATAACGTAGAAAAATGATCACACTTTCTTCACCGACAATATCAGTAAGAGTTTTTGCGATATGCATATTTTATACAAAATTCTATTTTACTCATGCGTTATGCATATAACTAGCACCAATGATCTATATTTGTACAAATGCTTTGCATATAACTAGTGATCTATTTTATCTAAAAATGAAATTCGGGTGCATTTCGAGAACGTTTAAGAATCAACACATTTTCATTGGTAAGAACTTGTTTGATTAGACTTTTTACCTCTATTGGTAAAAAAATTACTTGTAGTAGATCTATTAGAAATAAAGTTTTTTTTTTCTAAAAAGAATTATAGTTGTTTGGTTAGTAGACCTTTTAAAAAAATTATTTAGAGAAACACCTTCCCATGAGCTTTTACCTAGTAGAGGTTTAAACTCTATTAGCCTCTACTCAATTTAAAATAGACAATTTTAAAATCCTAACCAAACAACTCAAAAAAATTTAAATAGACGTTTGTAGACCTTTTGAGACAGTAGAAAGCTCAACTAAACGAGATCGAAAATAGCTTCTTAAGGCGGGCGAAATAAAATGTACTCAATATCATGTCTAAACTAGACATTATGCATAGTTACAAAATTCTCGCAATAAAGTTACCAAAAGATTATACGCTACTTTTCAGCCCCACAATATATATTTTTGAAAATACAAATAAGATGATGATAGTTTTGTAATAAGCCTTTCACACACATGTACCATGAGATTATGGGTTCGAGTCCTCACCCTCCCTAAAAAACCCCAAATTTACGTAATCTTCATAGCATATTGTTTTTTTTTTTTTTTACAAATGTACTACTAACAATGATTATTTTGTAAGCTATAGTAATACCTAACTATCCCTATATGAGTTCAACAATTAAATGACACTTTTTGGAGGTGGCATTTCAACATTATCACTGTTTTAATAACTTAAGTTTAAAGGACACCTATTATGATGAACAGATAAAAATACTGATGTATGACAAAGATGAAGGAACCGCGGCCCATGTCGAACAATTTCTTTATTTTCTTATTTTGTTAATTTGGGTCTTTTCTTGTTTAGTAATTTTATTTATTTTAGTTTGATTAGTAATTAAATTTAGGTTTTGGAAATAAATCAAACTTACCTTTTGGGTAAGATTTGATCTTTGTTTTTTTTGTCAAGTTAGGAGTCATGAATCTTAGAAGATTCTAATTAATTTTAATCTTTTCTTGTTTTAGTTTTTTTTTAAGGAATGTCGTATTCGAGTCGTATTAGGATTAGTTTATTATAAATAGTCTTATTATTTCCAATTATTGTAACTTTTAACCTTTGATTGATTTTAATAAAATCGTTCCTTTGAAACATTTATCTGTCGTGGATTTGACATGCTCTTTGAGGATTCGAGAGCACCATTTTCTAACGAAGACTAGGGAATGATGGCCTCTGCATGGCGGTCCATGCTTGGGTAACTACCGGTCGCTACGTCAAGATTCGTCTGAGTGTGATTTAGGGTTCGACAAAGTGATCATTCTTATTTTCACCATACCCCGCTACGTCAATTGGTATCAGAGCGACCGAGTCTACCTCTGTGCTAGGCTCAATGTCCACGGACCACGACCAACTACCTTCCTAAACACCATATATTCACCCTCCATATCCCCTAATAAAAGAAAGATAAAAAAATAGAGAAACGAAATTGAAAAAAAAAAGAATGAAAGTGTTTGGGTGATAATTCCTAGAATTAACAATCAGTCTCAGAGATAACAGAAATAGTGGATCAACCCAACATTGTTACAATTTACAGATCAGTCTCACGAGTTCCAGATATTTCAGATTGTGTCCACAATCACACACACCTGAAGCTGCAAGTGAATTAATTTTTTTTAATCAGCTCTCAGGGTTTAAATTTTGGTACCTTTTTTTTTCAGACTCTGATTTCGGTTCTCAATAGGTTTCAATGGTTCTCTTGGTTCCAATAATTATGTTTCGAGCTATAATGATTATCAAGCAAGACTTCGATTTTTTTATGGACATATGAAAAATGAAGAATTTATTAATTGGTTGAAAGAAGTTGAAAAATATTTTGCATATCAGAAAACTGAAGATAGTCTGAAAGTTTTACTTATAGAAATTTATTTGAAAAAAGGTGCATTAATTTGGTGGGAAGACTTTCAAAAGGATCGGAAAAGATTTGGAATGGATAAGATCCAATCATGGTCTATGATGAAACATGTAATGCGGGAGGAATATCTTCCAATTGATTATTTTGAAGATTTTTGTCATGTAGAAGATACAGTTGAAGACATTTAGTATACAGTGAAAATGGTCGAAGTAATTGAAGATGAGCCTTGGATTTTAGAAGTTGAATACTGCGATCCAACCATTGATATTGATTGCACTTTAGATGTGGTTGAAGCAAAACTGGAAGCTAAATCAATTTCTATTGATAATGTTTCCAAGGGTGATAACTTATTTGAAAATCCACACAATTTTTATTGGGGTAATTTGAAGATTATTTTTTTTATTTGGATTTTGAAGATCCAACATTGTTCTTGCCATCTGAAGTATATCTGTTCAAGCCAGTGATTGACAAGATGATACATTTAAAGTATTATCCATCCAAATAAAACCATGCCAAACTCGATGACGAGTTTATTTTAAAAGGAGGAGAATACTATGTGGGATGGAAAGAGCTAGCAACGAGGAATCGCTATCGTCCAAACCTCTACAGGTGCCAGCGGTCCAAGCCGCAACCAATAGGCATCGCCACTGGCGAATGGTTTGGACATCTTCTGCATTTCGTTGGATGATTGTTGTGGTGCCATTGTGGATTTGGGATGAACTATGTAGAGATTTTTCGGTTGGCGTTTACCACTCCCACAAGACAAATATGGGTTCTTCTTTGTTTACCTGTCTTTCCGCGTGTTTCAACCGAACTCGAGGACGCGTTCTTTTTAAGAAGGGGTGACTGATGTAGGACAAAGATGAAGGAACCGCCGCCCATGTTGAACAATTTCTTTATTTTCTGATTTTGTTAATTTGGGTCTTTCATTGTTTAGTAAGTTTATTTATTTTAGTTTGATTAGTAATTAAATTTAGGTTTTGGAAATAAATCAAACTTAACTTTTGGGTAAGATTTGATCTTTGTTTTTTTTTGTCAAGTTAGGAGTCATGAATCTTAGAAGATTCTGATTAATTTTGATCTTTTCTTGTTTTAGTTTTTTTAAGAAATGTCGTATTCGAGTCGTATTAGGATTAGTTTATTATAAATAGTCTTATTATTTCCAATTATTGTAACTTGTAACCTTTGATTGATTTTAATAAAATCGTTCCTTTGGAACATTTATCTGTCGTGGATTCAACATGCTCTTTGAGGATTCGAGAGCACCATTTTCTAACGAAGATTAGGGAATGATGACCCCTGTATGGCGGTCCATGCTTGGGTAACTACCGATTGCTGCGTCAAGGTTAGTCTGAGTGTGCCTCAGGGTTCGACAAAGTGATCATTCTTGTTTTCGCCATACCCCGTTGCGTCAAATACCCCCAATAGTTGTTCCACATCAAATTTATTTCATTCATTTTACAGTGATAGAGTTATGAAGTAGAGAGAGAAAGTCCCATTGAAACTCAGGCAATAACTCGAACGGAGTGGCAATACGCAAACGTAGATGAATTCGGGGGTCGAGCTCGGAGCGTTTGATAAAAGTCTCAGAGTCTTTAGTAAAATGCTTGGAGTCTTTAGTAAAAGTCTCGAAGCCTTTATTAAAAAGCTCGGAGGCTTTATTAAAACGTTTGGAGCCATTACAAAAAAACTTTGAGCTGAGCAATTACAAAAAAGCTCGGGCTCGACCATTACAAAAAAGCTCGAAGTCATTACAAAAAAGCTCGAAGTCATTATAAAAAAGTTCGGAACCATTACAAAAAGGCTCGGAGCTTTACAAAAAGGCTCGGAGCCTTTACAAAAATGCTCGGAGACTTTACACAAAGTCTCGGAAAATTTACACAATGGCTCGGACGCTATAAATAATGTCTCGGACAGCCTTCAAAAAGACTTGGATAGAGCTTACAAAGGATCGGAGATTCAAAATATAAAGGTTCAAACTTCACAATACCAGCTTCATGTTTACTCAAAGTCTCAGACATGCAATAAATCATAAGGAATAAATAAATTGTTACAGACTTAGAAAACCTTGTTGTGTTGAGATATGTTGAATTTCAGATAAATTATAGATCGATTTTCAGACAAATTTGTTGTAGAGAGAGAGATGAGTTAATACTTTCAGTGATCAAAGTGTGGAGATAGAAGTACAAGAAAAATTAAAAATTGATTACTTAAGGGTAATTTAGGTAGTTCATCATAATAGGTGCATTTTAAACTTAACTTATTAAAACAATGACATCGGTATAAAGCATCAAAAAAAAAAAGGTGACATTTCTTACAATTTCCACTCCCTATATTTAGAGTTGTTTTTGTTTAAGAAATAATCATTTTAGCTTAACCTGATATTTAATCAACCTTCCATCACCGGCAACAGTGGCCACATGCTATTTTAATTTTAATTTAATAAATTATATATATTTATATATAGAGAACGTACATTATCGTTTTTCCTTAATATAAGTAAAGATGATAATATAAAATTTTAAGAAGTTTTGAAATGTCCCAAGCTGAAGTTCGCTTAGTGGTGAAGGGTATTGGTTCATCCTGATAATATCACAAATTTAATGTAAAAATGCAGGTTCAAGTCGACGCCACTCAGTTTTGTATCAGCTTACCGCATAAAGACTAGCTAACTGAGTTTTTTCATCTTTCTTTTTCTTTTCTTTATTTATTTATTTATAATTATGTGGGATCTAATATCATCTAATTCTATAACTTAAAAATATATGGATGGTCTCAAAGGTCGATTTCGACAAAAAAAGTATTGTGCTGAAAATGAGATTTTATTATTTTTATTCCACTTTAAACAAGAAGAAGAATGGTTATTTGTAGATACAAAAACAACTTAAACAGTAAAACTGCATGAGATTGTTATGGAATCAATAAATTATGTGCTCAGGGCTTGGGTGCAAGACCAGCTTTGAGAGCTTGAATGGTAGCAACATCTGTCTTGAAAGCTTTAGCCAAGATCATATCATCAATGCTTGTGGTGAATAGAGTAACGGGAAGCGATACAGTTCCTGCATTTGCACTTCCAAAGGCAGAAACTGCTACTGCCGGTTTCTGTGCATCAGCATTGTATTGGAAGTGAACAAGTCCCTTTGGAAACACAAACATGTCACCTGCCTTTAATGTCTGACTGAAAAGCTTGTTGGTTGTGTCCACAAACCCTACCTCAAGAGATCCGTCGAGGAGGAACAGAAGCTCAGCAGAGCGGGGATGGGTATGGGGTGGGTTTGTGGTGCCTGCAGGGAATTGAAGAACAGCAAGCGACACACTTTGTCCGTTTAGGGCGGGAAACTCAGCCATGCTTGCTTTGGTCACCTTGAAATTAGGGGGTGGTTGTGCACTAACAAGGGCACGGGTGCTGGTAAATGTGAAGAAGTTTCCGTCAACTGGAGAGCCGGTTACATTAGATGGTAAAACAAAATCGGAGGTGATGTCCGGGTCTGCAAATGCCATTTGGATAATGGTGAATGAAGATAGGAGAAGGAAGAAGAGTTTTTGAGTTGCCATAGCAAAGTAAGTGATTGATATTGTGTTTCTATGTTGTTGATGGGTGTGGTGATTGGGGATTTGATGGAGAGTGTTATTTATAGAGAATGTGATGCATGTGAAGGAGGAACAAATCTATTTCACATTGTACGAGCAGTGCAGGATTGGATGGATATTACAAAGTCATTGTTGTGGTTTGATTTAATTTTTGTCATTCGGCTGGTAATATACTAGCCAAGACTATGGATATCCTCTAATGTTTTTCTCCCTATCTGTACTTTGAATTAAGGAGTGATGATAACGTGGTGATCTTGGACGAATGTCAGACACAATGTTGTGAGGGAAAATTTTTATAAGTAGACATTAAATAAATATCAAAAAAATTTAAGTCAGTACGTATTGATATAACATCATCGGTGTACTGGATATGGACCATTCGATTTACATACTTTGATTCAAAGTATATGCAGTTGTCAAAACTTCTCCATAACCAGTGATCCACATCCAACGTATTGATATAAGTTATATCGGTTTGTACAGAAAAAACCACTAAAATAAATATCATTTTTTTATTTAAAATTATCATTTACGTTCACTCCAATTCCATCTATCCAAGAATATGTTAGGATTCACTTGTTTTTTAGATTTTTTTTCTTACGATCTAATTTTATATTTTCACACTAATTTTCTAAATACGCTTCAATCTAAAAACATATATTTTAACAAAATTCTAAAAACACTCCATATTGTTCCAAAATTATCTTTATTTTTTACATTTGACATTTTTTTTAATAACAGTCTATCATAAAAACCTATTTTTTTTTGTTTTAAAATTATTATTTTTTCATTGAATAATAAAATTGAATTAAGAAAAATATTGTTTTAAAATTTTAAAAGTCAAAAATTAAGAAAAACAAATCTTATTGTTTGTTTATGCAGAAAAAATCTGCAAAAATCAACACTAAAAAAAAATTGTTTATTTCTTATTGTAAAATATTCTCATCATCTTGGAATCAGATAAAACTTTAATGATATTGAAAAAAAAAATGGTTTAGGGTTTGTTAAGGAGCAAAAATATAATAATAACAATAATAAGTGGTAATGGAGAGATATGACACCTTTTTTATTATGTGTTGTGATGATGTCACTGTTTTAATAACTTAAGTTTAAAAGAAACATATTATGGTGAACTACCCAAGTTGACCCTAAACTTTAATTTTTAAAATGCAACTTGCTGAACTCGGTGTATGTCCCCAAAAACGTTGTCTGAAAAAGTTGTCTCTCTCTCCAAAAAAGTTGTCTCTCTTCAGAATCTGCACAAGAAGGTAAGAAATATTTATGATCTGGTGTATTCTCTTTTCTGTTTCATGCATTTCAGATATTTTGAATGCATTTCTGTGTGGGTTAACAATGTATCCATTTCTCGATAATATGTTGTCCCTGTCTTTGTAAGAACATGTATGAACATTTAATAGATCTGAGATTTTTTCATGTGTGATTGAGAATATTTAAAGATGAATCGAGCTTATTTTATATTGGATCGAGTTTTTATATATTTTGAAAAAAGCTCGATTATTAGAAAAAAATACTCGATAATTTGACAAATATCCTCGATCCTTTGAAAAGAGTTCTCAATCCCTAGAAAAGGTTCTCGATCCCTTGAAAAAAGTTCTCGATGCCATGAAAAAATTCTCGATCCCTTAGAAAATGTTCTCGATCTCTTGATAAAAGTTCTCGAACCGTTATAAAAGTTTTCGAACCCTTGAAAAAGTTCTCGATCCCTTAGAAAAAGTTATCGTTCCCACCAAAAAGTTCTCACCCAAGTTGACCCTAAACTTTAATTTTTAAAAGGCAACTTGCTGAACTCGGTGTATGTCCCAAAAAAAGTTGTCTGAAAAAGTTGTCTCTCTCTCCAAAAAAGTTGTCTCTCTTCAGAATCTACACAAGAAGGTAAGAAATATTTATGATCTGGTTTATTCTCTTTTATGTTTCATGCATTTCAGATATTTTGCATGCATTTCTGTGTGGGTTAACAATGTATTTATTCCTCGATAATATGTTGTTTCTGTCTTTGTAAGAACATTTAATAGATCCAAGCTTTT
This sequence comes from Dipteronia dyeriana, assembly GCA_032871835.1. Taxonomy (NCBI): domain Eukaryota; kingdom Viridiplantae; phylum Streptophyta; class Magnoliopsida; order Sapindales; family Sapindaceae; genus Dipteronia; species Dipteronia dyeriana. The sequence continues at coordinate 13,965,987 of CM065301.1, read as the reverse complement.
TTCATGTGTGATCAAGAATATTTAAAGATGAATCGAACTTATTTTATATTGGATCGAGCTTTTATATATTTTGAAGAAAGCTCGATTATTAGAAAAAAAAATGCTCGATTATTTGACAAATATTCTCGATCCCTTGATAAAAGTTCTCGAACCGTTATAAAAGTTTTCAAACCCTTTAAAAAATTCTCGATCCCTTAGAAAAAATTATCGTTCCCACCAAAAAGTTCTCACTCAAGTTGACCATAAACTTTAATTTTTAAAAGGCAACTTGCTGAACACGGTGTATGTCCCCAAAAAAGTTGTCTTAAAAAAGTTGTCTCTCTTTAGAATCTGCACAAGAAGGTAAGAAATATTTATGTTCTGGTGTATTCTCTTTTAGGTTTCATGCATTTAATATATTTTACATGCATTTCTGTGTGGGTTAACAATGTATCCATTCCTCGATATATGTTGTCCCTGTCTTTGTAAGAACATGTATGAACATTTAATAGATCCGAGCTTTTTTCATGTGTGATCGAGAATATTTAAAGATGAATCGAGTTATTTTATATTGGATCGAGCTTTTATATATTTTGAAAAAAGCTCGATTATTAGAAAAAAATGCTCGATAATTTGACAAATATTCTCAATTCCTTGATAAAAGTTCTCGATCCCTTGAAAAAAGTTTTCGATCTCTAGAAAAAGTTCTTGATCCCTTGATAAAAGTTCTTGAACATTTATATAAGTTCTCGAACACTTGAAAAATTTCTCGATCCCTTAGAAAAAGTTCTCGTTCCCAGCAAAAATTTCTCGAACCCATGTAAAAGTTCTCGATCCCTTAGAAAAAGTTCTCGTTCCCAACAAAAAATTACCGTTCCCAACAAAAAATTCTCGAACCCTTGTAAAAGTTCTCGAACCTTTGAAACAGTTCTCGATCCCTTATAAAAGGTTCTCGATCCCTTATAAAAGGTTCTCGATCCATTTGAAAAAAGCTCGATCCCTTAGAAAATATTCTCCATCCCTTTCCAAAAAGTTCGATCAGTTTGTAAATGTTCTCGATCCCTTACAAAAAATGCTCGATCCCTAAGAAAATGTTCTCGATCCCTTACAGTTGAGAAATATTTGTAATTCTTAGTAATTGTAAAAGTATTTTTTTTTAATTTGTTAGTAATGGTTTGTGATGATGATTTTCACAAGACAATGGATCGGGTTAGAATAGTCATATCTTACAACGGTCGATGGGAGCAATTGCCTAATAGAAGTCTGAGGTTTTTTGGTTCCGATAACCAAAGAATGTATGTGTCAAGAAATATGACTTACAAGGAGCTGGTGTCGATCGTGCAAACCGTTGTGAAGTACGATGTGAATAAATACATTGCTGATCTACAATCTATATCAATCGTTCCCGGGATAACATTTCGCACATTTATAAGAAATGACGACGATGCTTTGTTTATGCTAGGGGAAGATTGGATGATCCCTCAAGTATGTGTCAATATAATTGGGAGGGTTGTAGGAGGTGTCATTGGTAAAGAAATCCCTCATCGTGATAACATCCAACAATTTCAATCTTCAGGTGGAAGCAACCAGTTGTTCAAAGAAAGAAGTGGGATTGACGGTAGGGAAAACCTATGTGGTGTCCCACCTGAAGTAGCCGACCATGGGCGGAAAAAATCAACGCAAACAACAATCAATAAAAGAAAGGGTAACCGATTTGAATCCGTTGATTCACGCACGAATACCGGAAGCAAACCCTACTATTGATCTGTTGATCCGCACACAAATACCAGAAAAATAGGCTTCAAGATCGTTGACCCACGCAGGGTACCGAAATTGGGAGATAATTAGATAAAACTCTAAAATTTTTATTAATTCAACAGCTGTCTTTCAAACCCTAATACAACCTACTTAAATAGAATTACAAAACTTGACTAACAAGAAATCCACAAACGGGAAATTTCTCAAATAAACTAAAATACTAAAAAGGAAAAATAGGGAAAACATAACATAGTTTCCCAAATAAACTAAGAGACTAAAATGAAGGCTAAAAATAATTTCTAATCAAAAAAGGAATAAAAATACCTAATTAAATATAAAATAGATGGAAATAAAATAATTTGTTTTAATTACAAGAATATTTTTAAAATTCAAAATCTTTAAGAATATCTTCAGTAATATCTCCTGCATCATTCTCTCCCGGTTGGAGAAAATTCATCCTCGAATTTTGATTGCTAGAATTTCATGAATATGTAGTGTCGATACACAAAATCGTTTAAAACGAACTGTATATTTCCCAATCTTTGTCATGACGTCCATCCAATCACTCCAACAGATAGACACAAATTCTTGAATCATCAAATCCTGCAACAAAAGGTAAACTGAATTTTTTTTATGGTGAGGAATATGTGGCTCGTAAAAACAACCCATTAAATATGAATTGTTCTCATATGGTACTTTCTCAAACACATCTTCATCATATATTGGTGGTTTACACCTCCGCTGATACATATATATCATTATAAAACACTGGATGGTACAAGGCTAATTGTGTTTGGGGTTTCATATATATATATATATATTTTTGGTATGTGGAAATATGGAAGGTGAAGAGATAGAAGTCAGGAAGGCAACTTGTTATGGTTTGTGGATCGATGAGCCTAGCACAACGGTAGACTCGGTGGCTCTGATACCAACTGATGCAGCGGAAAAAATCAACCCAAACAACAATCGATTAAAGAAAGGGTAACCGATTCGAATCCGTTGATTCGCGCACGAATAGCAGAAGCTAACCCTACTATTGATCTGTTGATCCGTGCATAGATACCAGAAAAATAGGCTTCAAGATCTTTGACCCACGCAGAGTACCGAAATTGGGAAATAATTAGATAAAACTCTAAATTTTTTATTAATTCAACAACTGTCTCTCAAACTCTAATACAACCTATTTAAATAGAATTGTAAAACTTGACTAACAAGAAAATCCACAAACGGGAAATTTCTCAAATAAACTAAAATACTAAAAAGGAAAAATAGGGAAAACATAACATAGTTTCCCAAATAAACTAAAAGACTAAAATAAAGGCTAAAAATAAATTCTAATAAAAAAAGGAATAAAAACACCTAATTAAATATAAAATAGATGGAAATAAAATAATTTGTTTTAATTACAATAATATTTTTAAAATCTAAAATCTTTAAGAATATATTCAGTAATATTTCCTGCATCATTCTCTCCCGGTTGGAGAAAATTCATCCTCGATTTTTGATTGCTAGAATTTCATGAATATGTTGTGTCGATACATAAAATCGTTTAAAACGAACTGTATATTTCTTAATCTTTGTCATGACGTCCATCCAATCACTCCAATAGATGGACACAAATTCTTGAATCATCAAATCCTGCAACAAAAGGTAAACTGAATTTTTTTAATGGTGAGGAATATGTGGCTCGTAAAAACAACCCATTAAATATGAATTATTCTCATATGGTACTTTCTCAAACACATCTTCATCATATATCGGTTGTTTATCAAAATCGCAACACCTCCGCTGATACATATGTATCATCAAAAAACACTGGATAGTAGAAGACTAATTGTGTTTGGGGTTTAATGTCTTTTTTTTATGAGGAAATATGGAAGGTGAAGAGATAGAAGTCAGGAAGGCAAATGGTTATGATTTGTGGATCGATGAGCCTAGCACAACGGTAGACTCGGTGGCTCTGATACCAACTGATGCAACGGAAAAAATCAACGCAAACAACAATCGATAAAAGAAAGGGTAACCGATTTGAATCCGTTGATTCGTGCACAAATACCGGAAGCGAACCCTACTATAGATCTGTTGATCCGCGCATAGATACTAGAAAAATAGGCTTCAAGAACGTTGACCCACGTAGGGTACCGAAATTGGGAGATAATTAGAGAAAACTCTAAAAATTTTATTAATTCAACAACTGTCTTTTAAACCCTAATATAACCTACTTAACTAGAATTACAAAACTTAACTAACAAGAAAATCCACAAACGGGAAATTTCTCAAATAAACTAAAATACTGAAAAGGAAAAATAGGGAAAACATAACATAGTTTCCCAAATAAACTAAAAGACAAAAATAATGGCTAAAAATAAATTCTAATCAAAAAAGGAATAAAAACACCTAATTAAATATAAAATAGATGGAAATAAAATAATTTGTTTTAATTACAAGAATATTTTTAAAATCTAAAATTTTAAAGAATATCTTCAGTAATATCTCTTGCATCATATCCATTCTTAGTATGAAGATGTGGAACTGGATGTTCAACATCAATCCCAACTAATTTGCAATATTCAGCAAATGTCTTGGAAGTAAATTCAACAACATTATCAAAGCGTATTGACTTAATCGGGTGATAGGGAAAATGTACCCGAATCCTAATAATTTGTGCAAATAATCTTGTAAAAGCAACATTATGTATCGATAACAAGCAAACGTGTGATCATCTGATGGATGCATCGACTAGGACCATAAAATAGCGGAAAGATTCAGTTGGTGGATGAATAGGTCTACCTATGTCCCCTTGAATCCTCTGTAGGAATGACTGGGATTCAAAGCTGTTATTGGAAAATTCTAAGTAACATGACATGTCAGTAAAAGACAAGAGTCGGGAACACCACGTCACTTGGGCCAGATTAGATTAAGTCAGCACAAGAGGGACCAAGTGAATCCGACCAGCCCTCCTCGACCGGATGATACAGATGATCGAGTTAGAAAACCCGATTGAGTTGTTAAGATGGTCGGACCAGGGTAAGGTTGAACCAAAGATCAGGGGTAAACAAGGATGTCGGGAAAAAAAACGATCGGACACGCGACACGTGGAATAACACCTAGATTCAATAAGATCACAACTCAAACACGCAGAAAGAGAGTCTAACTTGAACAAGGTTTCTAGAAGCCCACCCTGATAAGGAAATAAGATTCCTTATAAACATAAAAGTGCAGATTAAACAAGGGATTCAATATGACCAGGACACGATCAATGAGAAACAAAGAAAATAGTCAACACGACTCCAATAAGTTAGAATTTCATTGGATTATGGGAACCTTCCTTGCTTGTACATCAAGAATTAGGGTTTTATGCATGTATAAATAGATCCAAATAACACCCAAGAAGGGAGAACACAATTTTTAGTGAAAAAGCAAGAGTGATTGAGCGTGTAATTTTTTGTTTTTCATGTAGTGAATCTTTGTTGCTACAATTGGCAATCGTGGACGTTTCCTTACATTGGGGCCATGTAAAATCTTTTTCTAAAGAGGATTTACTTGTTAAGAATCCTATCTCTAGGTGGATTTACTTTGTGATAAAGAATCTTTTTTCAAAAAAAAAAAATTTCTTTTCCACATTAAGACTCCTAATCCAACTCAAATAGTGTATTTATTCAATAACCAATTATAGAATATAATTAAATTGTGACTAAATCAAAAACTTCCTAATAGAAATCAAATACTTTCTAATTTGACTAAATAGATAAATTCCTATTATTTATCTACTTATCAAATATAGTATTTGATACTTATCATATTACCAACAATAATATAACTCTAGGAGACTATCTTCTACTAGGAAAAAGATTTGGATTTTTAATTAAATAAATAAATAATTATTTAATTTCCATTTAATTAATTAATAAAATAAAAAACAATATATAATACTAATAAATAGTCCCTTGCCACCCAAGTCAATATATATGGGCCAATATTGTTTTTTTTTTTCTATTTTATTAAATTCATTGGACCTTAATAAAAAGTCCACATGTGAACTATACATATTCTTACTAAAAGAAACAAGTCCACATGCTTTAATGCAATTCTTAATGGACCCATAAATTGGTCTGATAGAATATATCAAGTGATCCATACAAGTTCGTGTGGATTAGGGATCTTGGCGGGCTATCTAAACTTAAGCTCCTATAGACATAATATAATCACAATTAACAAATGATTCACTTAGGTCCAATCTATTAATTTTTGTTCATTCCACTAAAGAACTAAAATTGAATTCTTAAATAAAGATAGAATAAGTTAATACTGCTTATTCATACCCTAGACAATCTTAATGGAGAAAATGTATCATCGTGAAGAATATCAGTAATCGCCAAGAGCTCATAGACCGTCTATAGCTCTCTAAGTTACCATATTTATTCATATGACCACATTTTAAACTTGGATATTTTGACTTGTCCAAAAACCATATTTCAATAGACACTATTGAAAACTTAACGTTAAGATTTAATATCCAATACCTCAAAAGATCCATATGATGATATTCTACTCTCATTTAATAAATGGAGTCACGATGTCCATATCTATAAATGAAGTCCTCTATCGATTAACAAATGAATACAACCAAACTATCGAGGATAGACTATGCTATATAATCGTACTCATTGATAGCTCAAATGATAACACTTGCAACCATAGGTCCATCATTTATCTCAGGATTGAGATAGACTCTCAGATTGTCTTCAAGTGAAAACTTTTATCCATTGACGGTTCTAGATAAAGTATTTCACTGTGATCCTATTCAATGCACCTAGTGCACTAGATTCTTTTGCCCAGATACACCACACTTTGATGATTTTATACTCATCATAACACATTTGATCTCACTCAAATGCTAGCAAAAGAATCCACAACTTTAACAAGATAAATGTGTCCAACCTTTATCTTAAGTTGTGAATATTATTTAAAACTAACTAAAGAATTGTGCCTACCTCATACATATCTAGATGTACGTATAATTCTTCTTTTCTCATAGTCTTTTGACCTTATGATTATTTACTTTTGATAATTATAATAATTAAACCATAAATGCTATAAGATTTGTTAAACTAAAAATCACTTTTATTAATATGAAAAGATTGTCAAATACATTATTACACTCTTGTTATCGAGCTTAATCCCAACAATGATCACCCCAGAAGCACCCTAGAAACGTGAAAGGTATGAGGCTGAATATCATGCAAGGAGGGGGCATTCATATAGGAGAAGTGACCAGGAAGATTTGGGAACAAGATAACACCATAAGTCTAGTTCACGGGAAGACGTGGAGAGATACAACGGAGCAGAAGCTTACTCCGAACGCGGGCATTAGTATGATGACCAAAAGAAAAGATCCTGCTCGCATTCAAGTGACGGTGAAACGACCCCTAGAAGGTATAGAGAGCCAAAACTAGTGATCAGGCGTGACCCTTTTAGTGGTCAGATCAGTGAGAGGGTCTCTAAGGATCCACGTGGGTTAACGATCCATCAGAGATTCGACGAACGTGGAAAGCCAAAAGAGGAACGAGAAATCCTTCTTAGAAGGATAAAAGCCCTCGATCGTTGGTAAAGCTTAGGGAACCTTCTGATTAGAAACTCCGGAAGCCCGTTTACTAATTCAATAAGACAGGTTTGCTTCTCTGAGAAGTTCAGAATGCCGCATACGGAATAATTCAAGGCTAACACCGACCCATAAGAGCATGTGAGGAGGTATCAAAGCTCAATGGTGCAATAAGACTATGATGACTCCCTCATGTGTCGCATTTTTTCACAAACGTTGGGAGATCAAGTGTTGAGATGGTTTGGAGGGTTGCCCGCTGGTTCCATTAGAAATTGGAGGAGTTGGTGCAAGTATTCACCTGATAGTTCATGAGGAATATCCATTGAAGGAAATCTGTATCGGTCCTATCAACTCTGAAGAAAAGAAAAGATGAGAAGTTGACAGACTACCTGACTAGATTCTCATAAGAGGTGTCAAGTTCAAGATCCCAACGATGATACGGCGGTATCGGCATTCATCAACCGTTTACAACACAACCACTTGACTTTAAGACTGAGGCAAAGGGGACCGGCCATGTACGCCAGCATGGTAGACCATGTCGGAGGGTGCGCCATGGTGGAGGAAAAACAATTGGCCCATGGAGGAGAGCTTATACACGGGGATCAACCCAAAAATAACCAGAAGAATAAAGACGGTAACCCAAAGAGTGGCAGTAAAGGATAGCAAAAAGGTAGCGGGGTGAAAGGAAATGATAGGCTAAAGAAGGACGATAAATGTGCCAGGCAATTTAAAAGGCAATATAATAATTCCACTCCGCTGGTCAGAGGGCAGGAAGAAATCCTAAACGTGATAGAAGAAAAGAATCTGTACTAGAAACCCCCGAGGCAGTCAAGTTTTGCCATAAGAGATACCACCAAGTACTGCAGGTTTTACCAGGAAAACGGTCATGAAACTTCTAAGTGCTATCAGTTAAGGGATTATATCGACAAGGTGATTAAAGAAGGACACCTTAAGGATATGATCCTCAGGAATGAAGATGATCAGAGTAAGAATGTCGTGATGGATGATCGAGATTGAGGCCAAATAAGTCCAACGAGTGATCCAGGTAGTGGAGCAATCAACACCATCTTTGGCTGCCCATACACTGAGAGTAGTAATCGAGAAAGAATGTCTGAAGTTAGAGAAGCTTTAGATGGACAGGGAAATCTGAAGGTTAATCTGTTAGGACCCGATCGAAAGAATCTCAAACAAGGTTGGGACCCTATAATTTTCACCGAAGCATATACGCATGCTTTAGAAGTCAGACCGAACGAAGCAATTGTGGTATCAGTTTGTGTAGGCAATAGAGAAGTGAGAATGGTCCTTATTGACAATGGAAGCTCGATCGACATTCTTAATATGGAAGTGTTTCACCAACTTGGGCTGTAAAGAAGAGACCTCCAACCACTCAAAGTCCCGATTAGAGGCTTTGAAGGAGTGGAGGTGAGGTCGCTCAGGACAAAAAAGTTATCTGTAGAGATTGAAAGCTCTCCTGCACCAAGACAGTGTTACTAGATTTTTGTAGTTGTGAGCGTTGAGAATTGGCCATACAACGCTTTTTTAGGCTGACCCTTCTTGAACAAGACAAAAGCTGTGACCGCCACTTACGCTTTAATGGTTAAATTCCCAATACAGATGGGAGTGGGAGTCATGAAAAGTTTGCAAGAGTGGTACGAAAGGCGAATATGGCCATATACAGGGAGAAAAAAAAGTAGGTAGTAATGCAAGTGTACACTCTCAAGGAGTATGAAAGCCAGAAGATGGATGACATGGAAATCAGAGCAAAAAATCTGACTCGGATTGACCTGGACCCAAGGGAGATGCCTTCAGAAGATGGAAAAATCAGGAAGATGAACCGATCATAGAGGTCACCACTGATGACAATAGTCCCGAAAGGACTGAAAGGCTTAGTGCCTAACTAACAGAGCAGTTACGAAATGAAATGGCCGGACTGTTAAAAGAATACAAAGATATATTCCGATGGAAACATAAAGATATGTTAGGAATCGACCTGAAGGCAATTTTACACGGCTTAACAGTTGACCTCGACCATAAGCCGGTTGTCTAGAAAAAGAGACGATTCAACCCAGAGAGAAGCCATGCGAGTAAAGAGGAAGTAGAGAAGCTGTTGGTGACAGAATCAATAACGGAGGCAAAATACCCGGAATGGGTAGCTAATGTGGTGTTGGTCAAAAAGAAGAATGACCAATGGAGGATGTGCTTGGATTTCACAGACCTCAACAAAACATGCTCGAAAGATAGTTTCCCCCTCCCTCGCATTAATCAGTTAGTGGATACGACAGCCGGCCACGAATTATTGGGCTTTATGGATGCATACTCAGGATATAACTAGATCTATATATTTGAACCTGACGAGGATAAGGCATCCTTTACTACTGACCAGGGTTTGTATTGCTACAAAGTCATGCCATTTGATCTTAAAAACTCTGGATCAACATACCAGAGACTGGTGAGCAAGATGTTCGCCTGACAGATTGGTAGAAAAATGGAAGTATATGTGGACGATATGCTGACTAAAAGCCTAACGTCGGTAGAGCATGTAGCAAACCTCAAGGAAACATTTGGAGCGCTGTGAAAGTACGACATGAAGCTCAATTCAAAAAAGTGCGTGTTAAGGGTGCCCTCGGGGAGATTCTTAGGCTTCCAAGTCCACTAGAGATGGATAGAAGTAAATCCATAAAAAATAAAACATTAGAGGGGATGAGGTCCCTAAGGACATGGAAGGAAATTCGAAGACTAACATGGTGCTTAGCATCTCTGAACCGATTCAGCAGCAAGTCAACTGATAAGTGTCTTCCTTTTTTCAAAGCAATCAAAAAAGGGAAACGATATAATGGAGCACCAGATGTGAACAAGCATTCAAAAAGATAATGGAATATCTGGGGAAAGCTCCAATACTGTCCAAACCCTTTGAAGGAGAAGTACTCTATTTATACCTATCAATGACGCCTTTAGCAAATTGATGAGTGCTAGTTAGACTGGATGAAGGGGTTCAGAATCAGGTGTATTATACCAAGAAAGCATTGTTATCAACAGAAATGAGGTACTCTCCAGCAGAGCAGATGGTACTGGCCTTGGTGACTGCAGCCAGGAAGCTAAGACCGTATTTCCAAACGCACAGGATCGAGGTCTACACAGACTACCCCCTTAAGTAAATTCTGTCCAAGCCCGAAGTGTCCGGTAGACTAACAAAATGGGTCATGGAATTGAGCGAATTTTAGATAGCATACTTACCAAGGGCTACAAGAAAGGGGCAAGTTGTGGCTGACCTAATCACATAATTTACTGAACCAAATAGCGGGTAGTCAGGATGTTGGCATGGAAACTACATGTATATGGGTGGGGCCAGGATAGTTATATCAACCCCAGAAGGAGATCAAGTAGAGTGTGTCTTGCGTTTTGACTTCAAAGCCACCAACAACATGGCTGAATATGAGGCACTCTTGGCAGAACTCAAGCACAACCCTAGGAGCAGATGAGCTAGAAATATTCAGCTATCCCCAGGTTGTGAATCAAATATTGGATGAATATCAGGCAAAAGATAGTAATATGGCCGCATATTTATGGATAGCCAAAGTATTTCAAGAAGATTCAAGACATACAGAATCACCTAGATCCCTAGGGAAAAGAATGAAAATGCAGACTTTTTGTCGAAATTAGCATCGGCCACCATCGTTGTGCAGTCAAAAACTATCCCAATAGCCCATCTCAAAATGCCAAGCATTGAGGACCAAGAAAAGGTGTTAGAAGTGGATGCGGTTGAAGGATCTCGAGTCACTTGGATGACCCCGATCAGGGAATACCTGGAAAGTGGAACTCTTCCCATAAAAGTAACCGAAGCAAAAAGCCTCAGGTATAGAGCCACAAGGTATTCAATGGTCGGGGGTAGCTGTACAAGAGATGATTCTTGAAAGCCTTATAAATATGTGTCTGCCCAACAGAAGGCAGACATATATTAGAAAGCGTCCATGGGGGAGTTTGTGGAAATCACTCAGGAGGAAAAAGCTTAGCACATAAAACTCTCAGACAAGGCTTCTATTGGTCAACCTTATTTCAAGGTGCTCAGGGCATCGCCGAACACTGTAGGGGTTTTCAAAGGATAGCCAATGATATAAAGAAACCTCCCAAAAAATTGAGGAGCTTTTCGTTACCTTGGCCATTTTCCATGTGGGGGTTGGATCTGATCGATCCTATGCCAGCTGCAACCAAATGTGGGGCGAAGCACACAATCGTGGCTGTAGATTACTTTACCAAATGGGTTGAGGCAGAGGCGTTGATGCATATAACCAAAGCCAATACGATGAGTTTCATCAAGAAGAACATTATCTACTAGTTCGGAATCTCAGACATGATAATTACAGACAATGGAACCCAGTTTAACAGTGATAATTTCAGGAACATGTGTCAGAATTTCGGCATAAGGAAATATTATGCAACACTTGTCACCCACAGACCAATGGTTAGACTGAATCAATGAACAAGATAGTCAAGCACACCCTGAAAACAAAATTAGATGCCAAAAAAAGAAGCTAGGTGAGGTTTTATGGGCATATCAGACCACAGAAAGGACCTCAACAGGGTGACCCTTTACTCATCGATGTTCGGGGCAGAGGCAGTAATCTCGATCGAGGTCGTTCATAACTCCCCCAGGGTGTATCTCTTCCACCTCGAGTTGAATGCAGAGATGATGAGACAGAACTTAGATGAGTTGGAAGAAAAAAGAAGAAATGTCGAGGATCATGACCGCAGCTTACCAGCAAAGGGTCGCAAGATATTACAACTCGTATGTCCGAATTAGAAGATTCCAACTTGGAGATCTAGTCCTAAAAAGGGTGTCACCCAATACAAGAGATAAGTCAGCAAGAGCCTTGGTGAACAAATGGGAAGGCTCATACAAGGTGGTCAGGTTGGTAGGACACGGAGCATAGCGTCTTGCCCGATCATAAGGAAACAAGTTGCCTAGGTTGTGCAATGCCTAATACTTAAAATTGTTTTACCCTTAGGGGTCCCTTGGTTTTTCTTATTTTCTTTTACTTCTTTATAAGTCAATTTTATCTTGTTGCTAGATTAGTTTATGTTCCTTTTCAACATTTAATAAAAGTCACTTCGAGGGAATAGTTTCAAAGGTCAAGAATCGTGTTCAAAAACTTTGCTTTCGTATACAAAAGTGATATCGGGGCACTTAGAAACTGCTTGGTGTCAGGTGGGAGCACCCAAGAGGCCCAGTGAGGGGGCTAAAAATGTATATGGCAAAGACAACGTACACTTGTTGAAACTAACTGGGTGCAATAAAGCACTGTTATGGTGCCTTTAGGACATAAGCCCTGATGGAATGCACCGAGAGTTGAACGAGGGATGAATATTTTTACTTAAAAACAGGTGTAGTCCAAGCACCTACTAAGTTAGTAAAATTTGAGATGCCCTGTTGTAACAAATCTTGCTTAACAGACTATTATGAGTCATCCCAATGATCTAATTGACAAATAAAAGACAAATGTCTATAAACTAGATATCATACAGATGGGTCACAAAATAACACTTCTTGACACAATAATAGTATGATGATCGGGGATTGAACAACCAATGGAAAATGCCGAGCGACTCCCTCGAAGAGCCCTTACGAGCTCTGTCACACGGAGTTACTTGGCCAATGTTAGGATCATAGACTCAGTGCATTTCGGGGTTAATAGAATATCCTGGTCAAAGTTAAAGGAATTGAGAAATAAGGTATGATCACAACCAAAGTGACTAACTCAGATGTGGCCCAACTCACACAACTTGAGTTGATTAATGGTTACAGTTAATCACAAAGCATCTAGAAGCATCAAGCAAATCTCATTTCATTAAGGAAATATGTGGTTACAAAATTAAGATTACAAATGTATTAAAAAGGAAGCTTCTAAACATTTGAGGTATTAGATGGGCCTCTGGGCCAAGAACCACCAGAAGGAGCGCCGCCTCTGCTGTCTTGGCTCGAGCTTTCAAAATCCGACCGGGTGATGGCATCCTCGGGGTCATCAACCATAAAAAAAGAATAGTTCATGCTTGGCAAAAGACCAACATCAGCACTCTTAGTCAAAGAATTTCTTTCTTCATTAGCATGGAAAGCGACCAGAGAAGACGTTAAAGGAAGTTCCAGATGTATAGGATTAGGGTCCTTCGCGATCGACCGACAATAAGCTCTCAAGTGAATCCTCTGATTACTGATGGCCCCATGGACTCATCCTTTTGCTTCCTAATCGCTCTGTCCCATTTACGGTTAGCCTTATCTGAAGACCTTTCTCCGATCCCGAAGAAAGCCCGAGACATGGTCAGCCTTCTCTTAAATTCCCTTAGCATGACAGCGTCGAAAGCTGGGGATATTTTATAATGATCCATATTTTGAACCTCAAGGGCTGACCTAGCTTTCTGGGAAATCACTTTCATGCTAACCTGCTGCTCTAAGTCCCTAGACAAGAATTCATAATGCATCTGAGCTTCCTCAAATGCCTGTTGCATTGTAAGCATAGCCTCTTAGGCAGAGGTAATGGTGTCTTGGGCAAGCCAAGTCTCTTCCGAGGCTTCTTTCATCGCCATTTCAGCCAAAATGATCCTCGACTCAAGCTGAGCATTCAACCACTCTGCTCTGGTGACCCTTCTCTCTAATTCAACATTTCTCGAAGTGAGCTATTCGAGGGCTGTCTCAGATGTGGAAGCTTTATTTTGGACATTGGTTATTATCTTTCTAAGAGCAAGCTCAGTCGCAGCATGGGTCATTAGCTCATTCTCATATTGGTTGACTTTGGAAGCACTGGTAGAAAAAGACTTGAATGTAACCTCGTTTTTAGCAAGGGCCTTCTTCAACTGGGATATCTCTATGTCCTGCCTCTTCTTATCAGCCAAGCCCGAGTCAGTTCCTCCACCACCTGAAAGCATAGTAAGAGTTACGGAATCTATGGGGTAGGCAGATGAAATATAATATATAAGGAACTTATAAAGATTCTATTGTTAAAGACCATCTGAACCTGCTTAGAAAGGCTAGCAGCCTTGGCTCCTCTCCAATAACCATCACCAATGTATCCCTCACCAAATGACAGGGGTGAAACATGGAAAGAGGGTCAGCTCAAAGTTCACTTGAGCGAGGAGACCTAGAATTTGGAGTGTTTAGGGTTATCGATGGAATGGGCCGGTCGAAAGTAGAGGTGGTCGGAAATACCATAGGAAGGGTCGAGCCAACCTCGATACCTTTACCAGCTTGAAGAGTAACCCTAGAAGCCTTCACAATTTTGCCCATCGGGAACCTAACCTCCACTGACACCATCCTTAGCAAGAGACTTAGGTGGTGTAAGGGGGAACTTATCCCCAAGCTAGGATGTTAGAGCATATTTGGCTAGTTTAATCGGATCATTTATTTTCGACTTTGATACCAGACCGAGCGTTTGCTTCTCTGTGACGTCCGGTATATTGTCATCATAAGACAAATCCCTCAAGTTATGCTTCCTATCATCAGAGTCTAAATCTGTGAATACTATTTGGCGCTTGACCGAAAACTCCGAGAGAGCCTTTCCCGGACGATGTTCTGAAATACCCAGCGGAGAACGATCAGGCTGAATTTGAGGAGGCAAGGGGCTAGGCGGAGGTATATCCACATCGGTGACCCTGATTGTCTCATATGTGGCAGATGAAGACATCGCAACCACTTGATCGCTCCTTTTCTTTGACAGTTGCTGCCTCAGAATTAGATCAGGTAACGTCCCCTGATCGTCATCCTTAAATTCATCCAAAAGAATGGAGGTAGCTTCCGATTGAGAGGGTAATGAGGGTGCCTCGTTTATAATCTCCTTTCTTCTATGGATAGCCTCGGGGGCAGAAGATCCTTTGACTACCTTAGCCACTTTACTTCCAGAGGCATTGTCATCAGACCTAGTTTTATGAGACTGGCCCTTATTTGGTCCCTCTCGACTCTGTCTGTCTCTGGAAGGTTTATCTTGGTTCGATCTCTCAAGGTCAGATCCTTCAGCAGAAGAATGAACCCGACTGGATCTATCTCTAGAAGATCCCCTCCGACCGCTCTGAGGGAGAGGAGCATTACGACTGTTTACCGTAACTTGGTTAGCTGGAAGCGATGGAAAGTCATGATCAGACTCATAAAGGTGCCCCACCAAGTCTTGTACCGCGCAGGGGGGGGGGGGTGGTTATGCCCTTGGCCACTTGCTCTGCAACAGACTTTCGGCTCACCTGATTGAGGTTTTTAGCCTTCTCAGCTTGTTCGCCAGTGACAATATCCAGCTCATATACTGAAAAGGAAAAACATCATAGGGAATAATGAGTGACAACAATAGTGATAATCCACCATCAGGATAGCTTAGAAACAAAGACTTAGTGTATCTACACTGAGTAAATATCTCGGGAAAGTGACCCAATTGAATCAACTAATTTTCTAAATACATATTATGGTAATCTCAGACCTTTCAAGAAGTCTGTACCGCCTGAATGACAGTATCAGCCTGTTCCCGAGTCATAATAGGTGTAGGTTTGTTCCAAAGCTCAGGACTATAGAAATGCCTCAAGACTTTATTTCGATTTAGCTGATGTGATGGATCGGCCACCATGACCTCACCCCAATCTCCGTTGATGAAGAACCAACTATTCTTCCAATACTTGTTGGACGAGGGAAACCCCCAGATGAAGCCCTTATAGTCCTTATGCATTGGAAGAACGAGTTTCTCCTTGTAAACATGAGGAATTCAGCTGTTAGGCAGTGTCGATTGAAGGTAAAAAGTCCCGCCTATGTCTGAGCGACCCAATGTGTAAAAATTACGTATCTTCTAGGGGGTCAGAAGGTACTTAGAATTTGATCTTTCTCCATAAGTGCCATAGACTGATCAGTAGCCGATACGAATTGAGAGTCAGTTGAGTTAGGGCTACACCATAATCTGCCAAGAAATGAGCGATGAAGGGTTGCAAAGGGAAAGTTACCCTAAAAGACAGCATTGCCCCATAAATCATGACCGCACTAGGGGTGGATTCCACACTGTGTGATTGCCAAAACAAAATAGTTTTACTGAACGGGGGAGGTCGAGCCATTCCATAAACTTCACAAGTTCTTCATTTGTCACTAAATTTATTTCAAGATCTAAAGTGCAAGGATCTTTTTAATGTCTAGGAAGTTATCTTCAAGTCACTCGCCAAGCAAGCAGTCTCCTTAGGAGAAGCCCTAGGAGTTTACCTCGTGTTCTTCGACATATCTGGATGGACATCAATAGAAGTGAAACCCAGAGGATTAGAGGAAGAAGGGAAAAAACCCGGACGGGAGATAGAATAGTCCACATTCAGAACAGTAAGTTGGGATGAGGAAAAATGATCCCAAAGAAGATAGTCGAGCCTAACGATATTTTGCTTATCATCAGCCTCGATTGCATGCATAAGAAGTTCAAAATAATGATAACGAAGAATTGGGTCCATAACAAGAAGGTGCACGGAGGTGGTAAAGACACGAAAGATTAAAGATGGAAAGCCGAAGTCTGGAGGAAAAGAGAGGTTAGGATTTTTTACGAGAAAATTATTATGGAATCGTAAGAAAAAATTGAAAGGTTTTTGAGTTATATATATGGGGTAAGTAAAGTCATATAACCATGCATATGCGAGTGAAGTGAAGTCATATAACCATGCATATGCGAGTGTGGGTAGGTGCACACAACGCGAAAAGCACGCGCCGTTTGAAATTTAAAAAAAGGTGGATAAATGATTACGTCAGTCGAAATAAGCATGATTGACATTAACATCCAGCCGCAAAATATTAAATGCACGTTCGAGAGCACTACAACAAAAATTAATAATAAGTTAAACAAACTTCGTTGAACGAGTTCTATTTCAAATGAGACACTAGGTCTTGTATGTTTAAGGGGGTGTCGTTATTGAAAAATTCTAAGTAACATGACACGTCGGTAAAAGACCAGGGTCGGGAACACCACGTCACAAGGGCGGATCATATTAAGTCAGCACAAGTGGAACCAAGTGAGCCAGACCAGCACTCTCTGACCAAGTGACACAGATGGTCGAGTTAGAAAACCTGATTGAGTTGTCAACATGGTTGGGACCAGGGTCAGGTGAACCAAAGATCGGGATAAATAAGGATAGTCGAGAAAAACAAACGATCGGACACACGACACGTGGATTAACACCCATATTCAATAAGATCATGACTCAAACACGCAGAAAGAGAGTCCAACTTAAATAAGGTTTCTAGAAGACCACCCGGATAAGGAAACAAACTTCCTTATAAACATAAAAGTGCGGATTGAACAAGGGATTCAATACGATCAGGACAAGATCAACGAGAAACAAGGAAAAAGGACAACTCGACTCCAATAAGTTAGAATTTCATTGGATTACGGGAACCTTCCTTGCTTATACATCAAGAATTAGGATTCTATGCACGTATAAATAGACCCTAATAACACCTAAGAAGGGTGAACGTAATTTTTAGTGAAAAAGCAAGAGTGATTGGTGACACGTCCTAAAGAAGTGTTCATACTCTCAAGTATAAGAGTGTCAAAGTAATAAATTAACCGGTAAGACCGGGTCGAACCATAGGGAGGTTGTTCACTTGTCCTTGTAGAATTAATTTCTAGATTAATTAATAAGCTTGTATAAAATGTAAATCAATTAAAATTAACACTGGGGCTAAGGGATCCACTGTTGGTATTTCGAATATGATCCAATTATTTATATTTAGTATAGATTAATGGGAGGGTATTCCACTCCACTGACCACTCTCTAATAAATATGGGTAAAAGTACTCACTGTGCTAGACAATATCTGTCTATCTACAGTGAGTCAAAAACTCCACAAAGATTAGAGGGGATAAACCACTCTCTGATAAATATAGGTAAAAGTACTCACTGTGCTAGACAATATCTGTCTATCTACAGTGATTCAAAAACTCCACAAAGATCAGAGGGGAGAAAGCATAAAAATAATAAACTTACCAAAATTGGATCATATTTTCCATACCAACAGTATCACATTTGGCCCCAGCTATATAAAATTAGCCAGACATAATTTAACTAGAAAATAACTATTTTATTTACACTAAGAATTTGAGAACAAAAGAGAGAGAATTTCACAAATCTAACATCAGATTTGGATTCAGGACATCAAAATTAGGAGGGAGAGACCCCCTATTTATACAAAATACGGCTAAAAATTGACCATCGGATGAATTTAGAATGGAGCGTCCAGATTTTGCCACGTCATCAATGAACAGTGACAGTGAACAGTAACCCATCCATGAGTGAATAGTAACCGCATCAATGAGTGAAGAGTGAAGGTCAACTGTGAACAGTGAATAGTTAAAATTACGAAAATGCCTTTCAGTGAACAGTGACAGTGAATAGTAACCCATCCATGAGTGAACAGTACCACATCCGAGAGTGAACAGTAACTCATCGTGAGTAAACAGTGAAAGTCAACTTTGAACAGTAAGAGTCAATTGTGAACAGTAAGAGTCAATTGTGAACAGTGAATAGTCAAAATTATGAAAATACCCTTCGTGGTCTTTTTAAGGTTTTTTGACATTCTAAACTTGAAAACGATATTTGTTTTGCCATATGACATCTCCATGAATCTGAATTGACCGAATTACCTCTGAAATACAAAGAACAATACACTGATTACTACACAATACATTTATTTAAGCGAACGAACGAAATTATGTCTAAATTGAGGAATTAATCATATTGGAAGTGTAAAATGATGATATTATCCCTTAGTAAACATACACTTTTCAGTGTTAATCAATTGGGAGTGTATTTTTTTGTTTTTCATATGGTGGATCTTTTTTGCTGCAATTGGCAACCGTGGACGTTTCCCCGCATTGGGGTTTTACCACATAAAATCTTACGTCTTGTTATTTTCTTATTCTATTTCATTTGTGCTTAATTATTACTTCGCTATAATTGTGCGATGGGGGATTGATCTAAAAGTCACGGTCAACAAAAGCCAACATTAGATTGAGATGGTTTTATACTAATTACCATTGTGAACATGCAATACATAAATTTTCATGGGATAAAAGAATATTTTGGTTCTTTAATAGATGTCCAAAAGATTTTTCTATGATTTTTCGCATCATTTTAGATCCCGGTGGACCAAGACGGTCATGCCAGAGCCTAAATATTTTTGGGTCTGAGAACTTCTGGTTCATAACTGCATAAACTTCTACACCTCTTGTAAGAGTGTTGATCGAGCCACGATAACACTAGATTTTGGGCCCCCTTTCTATGTTTATTGCTCAATTCTCAGGTGATTGAGTGTTTTTACAGGTTTTATTACCAGAAGCATAATGGGGGTGAAAATAATTGAAGTTGGAATCCAAAACGGCTCAAAACGTGAAGCTGAAGTAAGAAAAGTTGGACTGTCGTGAAAAGGATTATCGCCTGGACAAACGGGACAAAGTAAACGACGAAGCAAGTGACTGAAATTCTCGCTTTATAAGTATCGTTGATGTCGTGTAAAGGAAAATGAGCGGATTTGAAGGCGGACTATCGAGTCAATGGTTATCGTCTAGACAAACGCGATGAAGAAAGCGACAATAACTCTTGTGTATTAAGTGTCGCTAAATCAACATGTGGATGCAAGAAGAATGAAATGTCATGCCAATGCGTCTCCCGGACATCAGCGATACTCAACGAAGCGACATCACGTTGGCACACGTCTCTATGTTGATTTCTTACCCTATTTGGATCCCATATAAATACTCTTTTAGAATAATGGTGATGGAACATTAGACACACAAACTTTTGGACACCTTTACCCTTCCTTCACCATCCTTAGACATTTTCATTCCACCATTCATCTTGGAACCTTGGAAAGCAAGAAGATGAAGCTTAAAAATCAAGGAACCTCAAATGAACAACTTAGGTTTCTTCTTAAACTCTTCTTTGTTTTATTTCTTTTCCTTGACGTGTAACTAGTCTCTAAGTTAGGGGATCAATGTAACCGGTTGAACAACTCTTGTAATCCTATAGACTAATAGTTTTTAATTAAATTCCTTGGTAGTCTCTTTTATTTAAATACTCGCTCTAATTCCTTTACTTATATTCAAATGAGACCTTAATGAATATTTGTGTTAGGATTAGTTTATATATGAGGTCGAGGTTTAGATGTGGATGACCATCCCATTCAATCCTTAACTACAAGCTTAATAATTGAGAAAAATTCCATATGCATGACCATGCTATGTATGATTTGGTTTAGAGTTTTAATTAAAAATTAATTCTAACCATTGCTCATTACATGACCGTGTGTGAGTAATAGGAAGGATTAGGTGCTTCATGAAACAAACCTTATCAATTGGATTTAAGGGTTTTAATGAGACTTGTGGATTACATTGAGTAATTTAATTAGGTTGCATTGATTCCCTAGAGTTTCTCTCATATTCATATTTTCGTGTGAGCTTTTGTGTCATTTAGTTTATTTCATTTTTGTATATTAGTGAATTAGAATGCCAATCCAAGACAAGCATTATGCCTTCTACTTTTATTGCATTTAGTAGGGTTAATAGAGTTAATTAGTTTCAACTATTTTGAATCACCGATCCCAGTGAATGAATAAATCTTTTAAATTGAGTAAGATTAAAAATATTGCATCAATTTTGGCGTCGCTGCCGGGGATCGGCTTATATTCATTAATTAATTTTAATTAGTTTGATTTAGGTAGTGTGTGTCATTTTTTTTGTTAGTTTAGTTTTATTTCTTTTGGTTTCTTTTTACTTCTTTGGTATTTTAAGGCCACAGTTGTATGCGCGGTCACCGTTCTCTTAGAAGAAATTTGTTTCCAGTCGTCGACAACATAAACTGAGTAGGTCGGCTTGCTAGGCAATTTGAGGGTATCAACATCTTTATTGATCTAGAGGGTACATCGATTCCAGGAATGGAAGATCAATAGGGAAATGTGAACATGGTCCCACCGAGGGTCTACACATGAGGAAAACCAAGTGGTTATATCAATGAGGGAATCCGACCAACCTATGATGGAGCATCAACCATCACCTATAGTGTTAAGTGCGACAACTAGGAGCTATGAGCTCAAAGGACTTCACATTGCCATGTTTCCTTCTTTTAATGGCCACCCGATTGAGGATTGTTTGCAATTCATGAAGGATTCTCATTCCATTTTGGAGACCTTCCCGATGGGCCAACTCGCTGAAGAACAATTAAAGATGAGATGTTTTAGGTATTACCTAAAGGATAGAGCCAAGGTGTGGTTTGGTTATTTGAGGGTGGGAACGACATGGGATGAAGTGTTTCAAGCTTTTTTCAACAGTTTTTTCCAGCCGTGAAGATAAAAGAAATTCAGATCCAAATTGCAAGCTTTATCGAGGAAGACTATGAGCCTTTTCATAAGGCTTGGGGAAGATATAGGCAACTTTTGGAACAAATACCTCCTCACATGGTGATCGATGAGTACAAGGTCCGCACATTCTACAATGGGTTGACAACCTTCACACAAGCTTTGGTGGATAATGCATGTGGGGGTTTGATCAACAATAAATCGGTCGTTGAGATTTTTGAAATATATGAGACATTGACTCCCAACTCTCAACATAGAAGTTCAACTTCAAGAAAAGGAGGAATGCATGGAGTTAGTCAAGACACAGATATGGCAATACATATGGCTTAGCTAACCAAGCAAGTGGAGGCAATGGCAAGAAATATTGATCAACAAAAAAATGGGGCGAACTTGTTGTGTGATATGGACCATCAAGGAAGAGAGATGGTGTTATATGAGACACAGGATGTCCAAGCCCTAAACTATCAAAGAGGAAGAAATGACCACCCATATTCTAACTCTTACAACCCGGGGTGGTGCAACCATCCCAATTTCTCATGGTCCGACCCAAACAACGCTTTGAACAGCTAAGCTCAAAACTACCAAGGCTAAGGGTTAAGTGTGGGCAGCAGTGGAACAACTCGGGTAATCGAGATGTGACTTCATATCAACCTAGGAAGAGTCTTTTGGAGGACATTTTGACTACACTTACTCAGAGTTCACAACAGATAGACCAAAACCTGAACAATTTCATTCAAGCAAGTGGCCAAAGGTTTACCAACTTAAAGGCATCCATGAAGAAGTTGGAGACACAATTAGGGCAAGTGGCAGACACAATGCACAAGAACGAGCTGGGTAAGTTTCCTAGTCAGTCGAAACAAGCTAAAACAGTGACAGTTCTGAGGAGTGCCCGAGTGTTAGGCACCGGAGATACAAGTGGAGAGCCTTAGAGGAAAAAATACAAAAGAATCGGAAGAAAAAATCAAGATAGAGACTATGGTAGAAGAAGAGGAAGTAGTAGTAGAGAAGATTTTTTAGAAGACTTCTCTTTTACATAAGTCTGTCGATCCCTACATTCCACCGGTTCCATTTTTGAAAAGGTTGAAAAAAGTCAATAAGTCAGTTGATTGTCTTGTTGTGGGTACACTTCAGTCAAAAGACTATTCTAGGAATCAAATTGAGTATTTAAATGAAATCCCAGCACTCTTTGTGGACAAGGGTGAAGAAGACATTCATGTAAAAGAAGCTTGTAATGAAGGTGCATCCTTAGAGACCATTGGGCTTAAGAGTGAACATGTGTACTTAATAAGAGAAGTGGAAAACCTTAGGAAAGAAAGGGATGAAGCAATAAAAAGGGTGGAATATCTTGCTAGCTAGTAGAAGAGCAAGAAGAAAACTTTACCCGAAGCACTAGGAAGTTGCAATGGTAAATTGAGCAGAAGGATAAGGCAATCAATGTCGTCAAAAAGGATTTAGACGGAAAGGAAATTGTTTCAAAAGTAGCACAGATGAAGGAATGTGATTGCTTATTTGAGCTTGAAAAAGCCAAACGAACAATTGAAACCTTGACGAAGGACCGAAGCATAGACCAAGCAACTCCATAACTTCACACCATCGAGAGAGTTGCAAACAATCCAAGGGCAATAATTAAGATGACTGGAGGTAGTTCGTCAGATTTTCCTTACGAATGTCATTTTTGCCACACTAGGGGACATAAAAAGCTCAATGTGTTGAATTTATGGAAGTGTGCAAAAAAGAGACGAAGCACGCCTAAACGAAGGCCAAGGAAGATTCAACAAGTTTGGGTCCGAAAAGATGAACTTCACAAAGCAAGAGACACTATCGTGGATGGGAATATTGCTTGGTTGGAAGAGATAGAGCTTCAAGAGCCGTAGTGCCCTCATTTGCACATTCTAGGGTTACTTTAGGGGGTCTGCAAAATCTTTGATGGTAATGCAATTTTTTGTGCATATTTTGTGTGAATTGAAGTGTGGGTTTTAGTTTGTGAAGTTTATTGAAGCATCTATTCTATTGATTTCGTGTTTTGGAGGACAGTTGAGTGAAATTGTTTAAGTATAGTGGATTTAGGGCACATTTGGGGGTAATTTTAGGATTTATTGATAATTGGTGTTTGGTAGTATTAAATTGCATCTTTTGTGATTGTGGTGGTGGTTTATGGTATTAGTGGTGTATCGGATTACCGGTATTGTGTGATTTATACCGAAGTATTGCCCTGTTAGTTTTTAGTATTGAAGCGACACAGTTTTCTGGGTGTTGTAATGGCTAGAACTAAGCAAACATCTAGGGTAGAAGAGACGGGGAATTGAGCCAGATGGAGAGGTCGAGAAGGACCCAAGACAGAGGAAGGAGACAGGCGCCTCCGTGTGTCGAAAACCCCGATTTCCCCGACCAAGATAGCCAAGTTCAATCGGAAGAAGATCATTGCTGAGAGGGGCATTTCTGTGAGTGAATTGACAGCAACACATTTGTTCCTATGATGGTTGAGAACAGAGGTTGGGGATTGTATGTACAAAGGCCTCCCAAGTTTTGTCCCCAGATTGTCAGGTAATTTTATGTAGGGATAATGGAGAAGAATTATAATTTGGGGAGCCCTATGTTGGTCTAGGGAAGAGAGATACGAATTAATTCAGCAGATATTAACAGGTACTTCAGAACTACACTGCCGGAGCAAGGACCAAGTAGTAGGCATGATTTATGCAAGGAGGTGCCAGAACTCAAGGTCTTCCGCTATAGGATGGACATTAGTTTGGCTAACAACTTCATCGCCCAACTGATGCTATTTTGGAATTACAGGTCCAACCCTTTGAATCAGAACCAGCTACATATAGAGCTTACCTTCTGGCACATCTTCATTTTCTATACTTTGAGGCAGTACGGACATCACACCACTGTGGCCTATGATGTGGCTACACTACTATGTTGCTTACACAAGGAGCAACATATCGGTGTGATGTAAAGATGAAAATTCATAAGTATGCTAGAGATGTGTCAGGGAAAGAGGCTATAGTGTTTCCATGCTTGATCACCTAGTTCTGCCAAACAACATTAGTTGACTTATCGAGAGATGAGTGGATGGATACTGGTCTGGATTTTAGGGTTCGTACTTGGTATAGTCTTTACCCACCCCGTGTACTGAGGAGACCCAATACAATAAAGAGCTCTAGCCAACCGAAGAAGAAAATGGGGAAAGTACAGGAAGATGAAGATGAGGAGGCCGATGTGGAAGCCGATCAGGGAGACTATATAGAGGATGATTCAGATGAGGATCTGGACTATAGTGTAGTGGATGTTAAGAACCTCTCTAGAGAAACTCGTGACTCCATACTTCAACATATGCAGTGGATGGAGCAGAGGTTTATGGCCAAGATAGATTTGGTCGATGCAGGGATCCGATATGATAATATGGAATTGAGACAAGAGCTCAACCTCCGGCCATATGAGAGAGATGAAGCCGGTTCCATACCCATAGCACCCATATCCAGCTCCAAGTTACCAGCCCTTACATCTATTTCCAGATTATAGACCTCTATACCTATGGACCCAAAGTACAGGTTCAATTTTAGAATCAGCGTCTGGATACCCATATCCAGTTCCAGGATACCAGTCCCCATTTCTAGTTCACTCGATCGGTGGATAACGAGTTTCAGAGGAGGATACTGTTATCTGTAGGGTTATTGACATATCAAGAAAAGGGACAGAGGACAAAGCAACAGTCGAGGTCGGTTGGAAATTGAATGATCCGATGCCCGGAACCTCATGGCCACAACCACAACCACAACCTCCTTATTAGTTGCTTAGCTCCATTTTGATGATCTTGTTCTAGACTTGTTTATTGCTTTTCAGTACTTTTATTTCAGTTTCCTTACCTTGCATATTTTATTTTGGATATTTTATCTTTATATTTTATTTTATCTATCTTATTGCTTTGTGTTTAGAAATAATGGTGTGCGATGTTTTTTTTACATGGTTGATGTTTAATTGCCTTTGGGAGCTTTTACATGCCATCTTGATCGAGCTTTTGTGTGTTTTCTTTTTTAGTTTAAGTGTTGTGTTTGTTGTGGTGTGGGTGCCTTTTTATCGAGCTCTCATTGTCAACATTAGAGACAGTGTTGAGTTTAGGTTTGGGGGTGTCGACACCGGTGTTTTGATTTTATTTTGAGTCCTATGTTTTTTATTTATTTCGAGTCATATATTTTTGGTTTGAGTCAAAATTTTCAAAAAGAGTCGCATGGCCAAAGTTTTCAAGCTTCAAGTAGCTTTGGTGTGATGCTTTTAGTGTGTGTTTGTGTGAGAATTTATTTATGCATAATGTGCTAGATTGAGCATCTTGTTGTCGCTCTAGGGTCTCACTTGCACTTCATAGGCTCGTCCCATCCTTTTGTGTTCAAGTTGAGGGATCTCGGTGCTCAAACATCTTGTTCTAATAGTGAAGACCACCTATTGAGTTCACAAACACAAGCCTTAAAAAGCGCACTTGAGTGTTATCATTGTTTCATCTTAAACACTTATCTCATCACTTGCATCATTCACCATAGGACATCGCATTGATTATATATATGGATTGCTTGATGGATACTTACATTCCCTTGATAGATGAAATGATGCAAATGATCTTAGGCAATGTGTGTGCTTAACTACTCAAATTAGCCTAAACACATTCCATGTCCCTATTTGTGTGCTTCAAAGCCAATCTTGAGGCCAAACACTTACCTTTCTTTTGGAACCATATTTCACCACAAAGCCTACACCTACAAAGATGCCTACCCTCGTTGCCAATCTTGTTAGGATGTGTTGTGTTGTGGTTGAAAGGTGGAAAAAGCTCAAAATATGAAGAGTTGGCTTGTATTTAGGCTATATTAATAAATGTGCAAGGAAAAAGGCTCAAAAATTTAAAAGTGCAAAAATTTGCACTTATAAGCCTAAAGTGTCAAATAAAAAAATGAAAAGAGCTAATTATTGTATACAAGAGTCTTGTATGTAATTGGAAAGTACTTACTAGTAGAGTACTCATGTGTAGAACAAATGTAATGGAAAGTTAAGCCTAGTCACTAGTGTCAAGTGATGTAAATAGAGCTAAATTATTATGTGTATCATATAGTGTTTTAGCATGATTGGTGACTTTTGAATTTCATTTCCTATTTTTTATTCACCACATTTTACCCAATGACCCCATTACAACCAAAGGAAAAACCTAAATGATCTACTATGAAATTTAGATTAGGAATGTTTGTTGAAGCATGATCTTCCACGTCCACGCATTTGATTCATTTCTTAGGCTAGTTCACCAAAATAATAGTGTTTCATTTCTTATTGTATGCAAGTAGTTGATTCCCATGCATAACTCTATCCTTGCATACTTTGCATGACTGTGAACTTAGGACTCCGAGAGGAAAGAAAAGAGAATGTCCACGTAAGGTTTAGAGTCAAAATGAATTATGCTCGAGGTGTGAGAGTGAGTAGTTCCCGACATGAGAGCACTTTAGGTGTGTGGTTCGTGTTGTTCTAGTGTCCTGTGAGTGCTTTCGAGTTGCTTGAGAATGTGTTGCATGTGTCTACTCTTCTTATTTACACCTCTTTGCATCCCATCACCAGTTGAAACTTGTCATGTGTGTTCATTTTCTCTTTTTTTTTTTGTTTTTGTTTTTGTTTGTCTTGGTTTTGCTCGAGAAAGAGCAAAAGGCTTGGTTTGGGGGTGTTGATCGAGCCACGATAACACTAGATTTTAGGCCCCCCTTCCTATGTTTACTGCTCAATTCTCGGGTAAAATCAAGTGTTTGATGGCTCGATTGAGTGTTTTTACAGGTTTTATTACCAGGGGCATAATGGGATGAAAAGAATTGAAGTTGGAATCCAAAACAGCTCAAAATGGGAAGCTGTAGTAAGAAAAGACGGACTGTTGCGACGAAGATTGTCGCCTGAACAAACATGACGAAGAAAACGACAACAATTCTCACTTCCTAAATGTCGTTGATGTCATGTGAAGGAAAATGAGCGGATTTGAAGAAAGACTGTCACGTCTATGGTTGTCGCCTAGACAAACGGGGTAAAAAAAGCAACAGTAACTCTCGCATATTAACTGTCACTCAAACTGTTGATAAATCAACACGCGGATGCAAGAAGAATGAAACGTTGTGCCAATGTGTCTCCCAGGCATCAGCGACACTCAATGACGCGACAACATGTTAGCACGCATCTCTATGTTTATTTCTTACACTATTTGGATCCCATATAAATACTCTTTTAGAATGATGGTGATGGGACATTAGACACACGAACTTTTGGACACCTTTACCCTTCCATCACCATCCTTAGGGGATGAATGTAACCGGTTGAACAACAGTTGTAATCCTATAGACTAATAGTTTTAAATTAAATTCATTGTTAGTCTTTTTTATTGAAATACTTGCTCTAATTCCTTTACTTATATTCAAATAAGACCTCAATGAATGTTTGTGTTAGGATTAGTATATATATAATGTCGAAGTTTAGATGTGGGTGACCATCTCATTTAATCCTTAACTACAAGCTTAATAATTGAGAAAAAATTTCATATGCATGACCACGCTATGTGTTGTTAGGTTTAGAGTTTTAATTAAAAACTAATTCTAATCATTGCTCATTACATGACCGTGTGTGAGTAATAGGAAGGTTTAGGTGATTCATGAAACAAACCCTATCAATTGGATTTAAGTACTTTAATGAAACTTGTGGATTACATTGAGTAGTTTAATTAAGTTGTATTGATTCCCTAGCGTTTCCCTCATATTCATATTTTCATGTAAGCTTTTGTGTCATTTAGTTTATTGCATTTTTGCATATTAGTGAATTAGAATACCAATCCAAGACAAGCATTATGTCTTCTACTTTTATTGCATTTAGTAGGGTTAATCGATTTAATTAGTTTCAACTTCTTTGAATCGCCGATCCCAGTGAACGAACAAATATTTTGAATTGAGTAAGATTAAAAATACCGCTTCAAGTGTAATATTATCCGGATGATAAAGCACATAGCATTTCCATAATTAGTTTCTGGCCTAAATCATGGGAAGTAATGCACATATACTCAATATTCTCATCATTTATAGTTTCTGTGTAAATTCCTTTTCACCGTATATCTTTGAAACTAACTAGATTTCTTCTAGATCAGCTTGAATATAAATGATGCAACAACAGTTGAAGATAAGGCGTTGGATTACTTGGATAGATGGGACAGGAAAAAGGGCAAAAAAAAAGACCAAGTCAATCCTACTAGTCTGGGTGACGGAGTCGGAACGGCGTGAATCTTTCACAAGTTCAAGCAAATTGTTGAGATCTTTTAAAGTCACGACCTTTGGTCGTGAGGCATGCTCTTTTAAGGCCAAATTCTATCGTTTAGGGTCCGAATTTATCGTTTTTTCCATGTTAGAAAAGTTTCATTTTTGCAATAACTTTAGTTTTCCAAGTCTAAATTGACTTCCATCAATTCTAGCTTACTTAGGATTCTTTTTATAATTAGTTTCCATGTTAATCTCAATTTTTCCTTTTTTTGGGTAATTTTTCGTATTAGGCATCGTTTTTCTTGTTTTGTAATGAAAACGATTAGGGTTGAAATTTGTTTGCTATAACTAATCATGTAAGCCAAAAGGTTATGCAGTTTTTGATGAATAAAAATTAGAGTTTCTCTATTATCTTCCAAATGTCGGTATTCTTTGAGAATCAACGAATTTGAAGCCTAAAATTCCAGTATTCGTGAACGAATCAATGGAACTTTTTCAATTTGTTTATGGCAGGTTTTTCTCTACAAAGCTTCTACTACATCAGTTTGGTATTAAAGCCTGGTTCATTCGGGTCAACATCAACATGCCACCGAGACAACGCTAACAAAACCAGATCCTCGTAGAAGAAGCTATCAAACGTGACCGCATGGCACAATTGGAGCAATAGGTTGCACAATAAACAGAGCAGAAAGCGACAGTGACGAAGGGGAAGAAAGCGATAAAGGATAAGATAAAGGAGAAGGGGAAGAAAGCGACAAAGGGGAAGAGATCCCACAACACCGACGTAGGGTGCCTAAATCTGATGACAACAGGCAATGGGAAACAGGGATGCAGACAGAGTTACCCAAATTCTAGGGTACTTTACAACCAGAGGAGTTTCTCGAGTGGATCTGGATCGTTAAAAATTCCTAGAATTCAAGAAAGTTCTAGAAAAAAAAGGGTGGCGCTAGTGGCCACTAGGTTTCGGGGTAGAGCAGCTGCATGGTGGCAACAACTCAAACTCATCAGGAACCGTTCAGGAAAGCCCAAGATTTCTGATTGGGAGAAGATGAAACAAAAGTTGCGTGCTGAGTTTTTACCTTACAATTTTTAGCGGTTGATGTATCAAAGATTGTAGAATTTACTGCAGGGCATGAGATCTGTTGATGAGTATGCCAAAGATTTCTATCAACTTTTGGTGAAAACGAGATTTAAGAGACACAGGATCAGTTGGTGTCGCACTACTGTAGATGATTGCGAACTCAAATCCTAGATATGATTAATTTCTTTGATCCAGTAACAGTGACATAAGCATATCAAATTGCTTTGCAGTTAGAGAAAATGTTCTCTAGAAAATCTACCAGTAGGCCGGAGAAGGATCTAACAGTTAAAACGGGACAAGTGGTAGCAGTGGGAGTGGCAATAACGCTGGGAACCGTTTGGGTGCTAGTTGCAGTTCAAATTCCGTACAATGAAGCCCTGCAAATACAGTCTAAACGCTTAGGGAAACCACTGGCGGTATTCGAGGTTTCGGATATGGTGAAACAGATCATTGATTGTCTAAATGTAAGAAACCAGCCAATAAGGTTTTAGTTACTGATCCTGCAGAATTTGACGAGAATGATGAAGAAATAGGTGAAGATCTGCAATTTGATGAGGAGGACGTGGTAAACGAAGAACTGGTAGACAGTGACACAGGAACAATGCTAATGGTGCGTCATTCATGTTTGGCACCATGAAATGATGATGGAAATTGGCTTCGAAATAATATATTTCAGTCTACTTGTACCATTCTTGGTATGGTGTGTCGGTTCGTCATAGATGGTGGGAGTTGTGAAAATATTGTATCAGTTGAAGCAGTGCAAAATTTAGGGGTGAAGACAAAAAAAAATCCCAAGCCATATTGGTTAGCTTGGTTGTAAAAGGGATGAGGTGACCGTGTCACTGCGGGCGTTAATTTCTTTTTCTACGGGTTCCCACTATAAGGATCATATGTGGTGTGGCATGGTGAATATAGATGTGTGTCACTTGTTGTTTGGAAGGCCATGGCAATATGATAGAAAGGTGCATCATGATGGGTTCAAAAATACTCATTCATTTGTTTTTAATGATACAAAGATTGTGTTACTACCAAGCAAACCATCTGAAAAGTCGAAATTGCCTGGAGATAATGCTAACCTACTGTCTTATGGGAAATTTGAGTTGGAGATAGAAGAATCGGAAACAGTGTATGTGTTGGTTGGTAAAGAAATGAGTGAAGAATTAAAGGTGCCTAGAGATACAGTTCCTCTGATTTCGAAATTTGTTGATGTGTTCCCAGAAGTGTTACCGGAAAAAGTTCCACCCTTACGTGATATTCAACACCATGTTAATCTAGAGCTAGGAGCTATGTTACCCAACAAGCCCACTATCTAATGAATACTACCAAACATGAGGAATTACAGAGACATGTGGATGAGCTACTTTCAAAGGGGCATATTCGGGAAAGCCTTAGTCCATGTATGATTCTTGCCTTTTTAATTCCAAAAAAAAAGATGGAACATGGAGGATGTGTGTAGATAGTCACGTAATTAACAAGATCACGGTGAGGTATCATTTTCCTATTCTAAGATTGGATGATTTGTACGATCAACTTAGTTGGCCAACTGTGTTTACCAAGCTAAACCTGAAGAGTGGATACCATCAGATTCGAATTCGGCATGGGGACAAATGGAAAACAATGTTTAAGACGGGGGAAGGGTTATACCTTTTGGGTTGTCAAATGCGCGAGCACCTTCATAAGAGTAATGAACCAAGCCCTGCGGCCATTTATTGGTAAGTTTGTTATTGTGTATTTCAATGATATTTTGATTTACAGCGTGAACTTCGACCTGTATCTTCTACACATTAGGGAGGTGTTGTGTGTTCTACGTAAAGAGAAGTTTGTGGCAGCTGAAAAAAATGTACTTTTATGACACCGAAGGTGTTATTCTTGGGCTATGTAATCTCTGGAGAAAGGTTACAGGTAGATGAGTCAAAGATTAAGGCAGTGAGGCGGTGGCCCCAACCGAAAAAAATTACTGAAGTTTGTAGTTTCCATGGATTGGCCTCATTCTATCGCCGGTTCATTTCACACTTCAGTAGTATTGTAGCTCCTATCTTAAATGTATGATGGGAGTCAAGTTTAAGTGGTCGTCCGAGGCAGAAAAATCTTTCCAGCTAATAAAAAAGCAATTGACATCAACCCTTATTTTAGTCTTACCAGACTTTTCCCAACCATTTGAGTTACATAGTGACGCCTCCAAGGTAGGCATCAGAGCTATCATAAGTTAAAATGGGAGACCGGTGGCATATTTTAGTGAGAAACTGTCAAGGTCTCGGATTCGTTACAGTACTTATGATATTGAGTTCTACGCGGTGGTCCAAGCTGTGAAACATTGGCGACATTATATATTGCATCGTGAATTCATTTTGTATACTGACCATGATGTGTTGCGACATCTTCACAGTCAGGATAAGAATTCTGCCCGACATGCTTCTTGGTCTGCCTACATACAACTGTTTACCTTTGTTTTAAAGCATAAGGCTGGTGTTACCTATCGAGTTGTAGATGCTCTGAGTTGACGTGTCAACTTGTTGTCTTCGATAATTGTCCAGGTGCCAGGTTTTGAGTTGTTTCGTGCATTATTTGATTCTAACCCTTATTTTTCTGATATTATGGCTGCTATACGAGCGAGGGAAAGATCTGATTTTTTATTGGTGGATGGTTTTCTATTTCGGGGAAATAAACTTTGTGTTCCCGATTGTAGTTTGCGTCTACAAATTATTAAGGAATTACATGGGGAGGGTCATATGGGCAGAGATCGTACGCTACAGTTGGTCAAAGTATCCTATTTCTAGCCAACCATCAGAAAAAAAGTTGAGAGGTATGTTGAAAGGTGTCAAATCTGTCAATTGTCCTATGGGAAAGCAACTACTACGGGTCTGTATATGCCATTGCCCATTCCTACTCAGCCATGGACATATTTAAGTAAGGATTTTATCTTGGGGCTACCAAGAACTCAGCGGGGTTTTAATTCCATTTCTGTAGTTATGGATCATTTTTCCAAGATGATTCACTTCATTCCATGCAAGAAAACCACTGATGCAGTAAAAGTTGCCCAATTATTCTTTCGAGAGGAATATTGTCTTTATGGATTACCTACGTCAAAAGTGGGACTTGAGAACCATAGAGTATCCATACAGCCCGATGGACACAGACGGAAACAGGAAGAAAGCATAGGAAGTATAGCGAGGGCTGCCTCTCTCTCTTTCCACCTCCCCTAAGGTATGGAGAAATTGATCTTGAGCAATTTCGATTTAGTGGAATCCACTAAGTTAAGTGGAACGATTTGATATATAAAAAACTGTCCATCATTTTTTACAGACAGACGAAGCGGTTCGATAATAAATATTCCCCCTTTCACCAATTCTGTAAGAGTGAAATCCTTATGAATCATCAAAATATCCAGACCCATTTCTCCCCCTTGAATAGAGGATATAGCAATTTCTCTTGGATTTATCAGTCGAAGCAGAAGACAATAGATCTTGATATTATTTATTATTCTTTGATTTAAAAAAGAATCCCATCTCAACTGAAAACGCAAATACTTTTTTAGGAAGAAATAAAGTTCTGCTTCTGTGTTGTTCTTGTATTGTTTTTTCGTTCTACGTTTTTTGATGTCTGATTCCGAAGAATTTTCTTCAAACAACAAGTAGCTGGGTCAACTATTCAATCAAATGATATTGAGCGTTTTGCCCATCTCTTCTCGAGAAACAAGTGGGCTATTTCTTTGCAAAATTGTGCTCAATTTCATATGTGGCAATTCCGCCAAGATCTCTTCGTTAGTTGGGGGAAGAATCCGCACGAATCAGATTTTTTGAGGAAGATATCGAGAGAGAATTGGATTTGCTTAGACAATGTGTGGTTGGTAAACAAGGATCGATTTTTTAGCAAGGCACGGAATGTATCGTCAAATATTCTATCAATGTCACATTCAGTAAAGATTTATGATACATGTATAGGGTGTACTCAATGTGTCCGAGCATGTCCCACAGATGTATTAGAAATGATACCTTGGGACGGATGTAAGGCTAAACAAATTGCTTCGGCTCCAAGAACGGAGGATTGTGTTGGTTGTAAGAGATGTGAATCCGCCTGTCCAACGGATTTCTTGAGTGTTCGAGTTTATTTATGGCATGAAACAACTCGAAGCATGGGTCTAGCTTATTGATATTGATACGCTCCCCAAAACCCCACTTGAATCCATTTTGAATCCATTTTTTTTACTTACTGATTACCGACAAAAACCCGTACTCGAAAAAAAAAAAAATACTCGTTTCCTCAGCCACTTTTGGTGGAGCCTTTGGAAGATTATCAATACATAGTTGGTTTTTATTAGCGCTTATCACCCCCGAACGGATTGGTAGACTGAGGTGGTGAACTGTGCTCTAAGAGATTTGTTGAGATGTCTGGTTGGGGATAACGTCCGGTCATGGGATCTAAATCTTAGCCAACCTGAATTTGCCCACAACCATGCAGTTAAAAGAAGTTCGGGTTTCAATCCTTTTCAGGTCGTGTACACCTTGAATCCTCGCAGCCCGCTAGATTTGTTGCCTCTACCAAGTAAGACTAGGATTCATGGAAAAGCTGAAGATTTTGTTCAGGGGTTACAGGAGATTCATTAGCAGATTCGGGATAATCTGTTAAAATCAATAGAGAAATACAAGTTGGTTGATGATAAAAAGCAGCGTCATGTGGAGTTTGACGTGGGTGATTTTGTCTTGAAAGTCTTTACAAATGACCGGTTTGCTGTGTGAGAATATAACAAGTTTGCTACTAAGAAGATATGACCAATTGAAGTAATGGAGAAGATTAATCCAATTCTTATCATCTGAAACTGCCCAGCCACATTCGTACTCATGATGTGTTTAATGTCAAGCATTTGATTCCTTTTCTTGGTGATTCGTCTGATGATGATACTGTGGGAAATTTGATGATGATTTTTTTTCAACCAGGGGAGAATGATGCAACAACAATTAAAGATAAGGCGTTGGATTACTTGGAGAGGTGGGATAGGAAAAAGGGCAAGAAAAAAGACCAAATCAATCCTACTAGTCCGGGGGACGGAGTCGGAAAGGCGTGAATCTTTCACAAGTTGAAGCAAATCATCGATATCTTTCAAAGTCACGACCTTTGGTCGTGAGGCATGCCTTTTTTTAGGCAAATTCCGTCGTTTAAGGTTTGAATTTATCGTTTTTACCGTTTTAGGAAAAAATTGTTTTTGCAATAACTTTAGTTTTCCAAGTCCAAATTGACTTCCGTCAATTCTTGCTTGCTTAGGATTCTTTTTAGAATTAGTTTTCATGTTAATCTCAATTTGTTTTTTTGGTAATTTTTCGTATTAGGTATCGTTTTTCTTGTTTTGTAAGGAAAACGATTAGGGTTGAAATTTATTTGCTATAAATAATCATGTCAGCCGAAA
The DNA here is from genome assembly GCA_032871835.1 of Dipteronia dyeriana. Classification (NCBI taxonomy): domain Eukaryota; kingdom Viridiplantae; phylum Streptophyta; class Magnoliopsida; order Sapindales; family Sapindaceae; genus Dipteronia; species Dipteronia dyeriana. Next base: position 13,930,573 of record CM065301.1, on the reverse strand, counting down.
GGTTATGCAATTTTTGATGAATAAAAATTAGAGTTTCTCTATTATCTTCCAAATTTCTGTATTTTGTAAGAATCAACGAATTTGAAGCCTAAAATCGCGGTATTTGTGAAAGATTCAGCGGAACTTTAGTAGGTTGTTTCAATTTGTTTTTTTGCAGGTTTTTCACGACAGAGCTTCTGCTACATCAATAAAGCATCATTGATAATGTTTATATATTATATTAAATTTGAAGAACAGATGAAATTTCAATTTATAGAGTTAGAGATCCAATCACTAAACAACACACACATTGCCACTAATCACCATAATGGGAACCAATTGCCACTAGTCAAGCATGACTTCTTCCACCATTCCATGTATTGGACTCCTCGGATGAATGAAGATAGGTAGCAAATCCATTTGTATTACAACATTATATATTATAATACATTAAAAAATATATAGAGTTTTAATTTTTGGTGGATAACATGTTTAATTTAATTTATCAAGTATTATTTATAGGTGTATAATAGTCATTATTAGATAAGAAGATAATCAAGAGATTGAAGTGGTAAGGTCATCATACCCATATCATGAGGTAAAAGATTAAAATCATATACCCCTCTTGCAATCCCTAACTATTGTAATAGTTATAAACAAAAATAATAGTCATTCTCAACAAAAGTTGACCAAAATATAAACCCTAACTACTTATAGGAATTATGTAATGAATTTTTTTATATATATATACATCATTTCATCAAGGTGGTGATGTGACTCGAATTTAAAACATTGTCATGTTAAGTGAGTTAAGCAAGCTTTCCATTAAAATGTGATTTTTTAAAGCAAAACGGTGAATTTGTTGATCATTAGTTTAATACAAAATGAAATAAGAAGATGTATAAGGTTTAATGACTAACAACTTTAATCGTTTATTATACGGACTCAATTTAGTTGTCCCAAACCCATGTCCCAATTTGTATTTAACCAACCAAATTTGGACATGTGTTTACATTTATAGACAGATCGCAATTTGGTTAGCTAGACACAAATTGGGACATGATTTTTAGACAGCTGATTTGAATCCATATTATACCGTGTATATAATGATTTGTTGAAATTATATTAATTATTAACCAGCAACCACACATATAGACATGATTAATTTCTGAATTCAAATCACCCGTAAAAGAATGGTGTCCCAATTAAGATTGAGGTGTTCCAGTTTGGTTGGTTAGACACGAATTGGGACAACCAGATGATTTGAATCCAGCAAAAAGTAATATGCTGATAAGAAGATATTAATTAATTCCACTCTAAACATGAAGAGAATGGTTATTCGTCAATACAAAAAGAAATTTAATTAACATTGATTGGATATTCTGTCCTCAAGGCTTGGGTGCAAGACCAGCTTTGAGAGCTTGAATGGTAGCAACGTCAGTCTTGAAAGCCTTAGCCAAGATTGTATCATCAATGCTTGTTGTGAATAGAGTTGCGGGAAGCGAAACAGTTCCTGCACTTGCACTTCCAAAGGCAGAAACTGCTATTGAGGATTTCTGTGCATCAGCATTGTACTGGAAGTGAACAAGTCCCTTTGGAAACACAAACATGTCTCCTGCCTGTAATGTTTGACTGAAAAGCTTGTTAGTGGTGTCCACAAACCCCACCTGAAGAGATCCTTGGATGAGGAAAAGAAGCTCAGCAGAGCGAGGATGGGTATGGGGCGGGTTTGTGGTACCTGCAGGGAATTCAAGGACAGCAAGCGAAACACTTTGGCCGTTTAGGGCGGGGAACTCGGCCAAGCTTGCTTTGGTCACCTTGAAATTTGGGGGTAGTGGTGCACCAACAAGGGCACGAATGCCGGTAAATGTGAAGGTCAACTGGGGCGGTTAAATTAGTTGGTATAACGAAATCGAAAGTGATGTCTGGGTCTGCGGCTGATGCCAATCGGATAATGGCAAATGAAGATAGGAGAAGGAAGAAGAGTTTTTGAGTGAAGGCCATGTTAAGTTGATATTGTATTTCTAATATTGTCAGTTGATGATGGATAAGGTGCGGCTTGGGTTTGAAGGATTGGGTTATTTATAGAGTATATATGTGATTAGGACTTAGGAGTTGGGAGCTATTTGGTGCAGGCCTATAATGGATGGATGTTACAAAGTTATTCTTGTTGCGGCTAGCTGTCATTTGGCTTGTAAATATGTCAAAAATATCCACGTACTATTAATACTTAATTTTTAAACATTCTAAGGAGAATTTGATCTATGAATAGTGAAAGGATTTCAAAAGATAGAATACAATTTTAAGTTTTGAGAAATGATTTCAGTATAGTCTTACAAACAATACAAAAATATAAAATGTCCTTTTATATTTTGAACTAATTATCTCCTAAGATGGGTTAACATATTAAATGATAATTACTTAAATGAATTTTGATTGAAATATTTTCTTTTTATTTTTCTGAGGGATTAAATATACCATACTGTTAAATCAAAATGGATGATTATTCTTTCAACATTCATTTCAATTTCTAACATATATGTAAAAATATTTTATTATGTATATATGATTTTAGCATGATTAATAGTCAGATTGGTATTCTAATCATGAGAGTTGCAATCAGACCCATGCTTATAGCTGTTGTCTGTTGATTTAGCCTATATGTAGCTGTTGATTTTGCCAGGTGGAGTTAAAATTCGAACCGTACTTTATAGCTGTTGATTTTGTTAATAGATAAAATATTCGAAAAGAATTTAATTAGTTGACACTTTTGGGTATATAAAGCATAAAGGCGAGTTTCTAATACTGAGCGAAAATGTATCCAGCTTGAATGCTTGATATATTAACAAAATTGATGACATCTAAGCATTCATGGGAGGTCATAACCAGAAAAACTGTTGTTTAGCTTTCACCATCTAGTTGTCCTTACTCCATAGTACAGTCCATTTGCATGTAGCCAAACAGAAAGATCAAAAGCACATCCATTGTGAATATCGCTCTCAATCAATCTAACTCATATAAAGCCACAACCTAATTGGAGATATATTTCATCAAAATACAAAAACTTTCTGTTTATCATCAACTAACAAATAATGGCTTCGTTGAAAGATTTTCAGTTAATGTTTTTTCTAGCTGTCTTTGCTACGGTTGCTTGGTTGGCTACTGCAGGCGACCCAGATATCTTAACAGACTTCGTAGTCCCACCAAACTCGTTAAACTCTACAGATGGGAATTTGTTTACTTTCACTGGAATGCGTGGAATCTTTGAGAATCTTCCGTCAACTTTCAAGGTGACGAAAGCTGCCATGGCAGAGTTTCCTGCTCTAAATGGTCAAAGTGTATCCATGGCTGTTCTTCAGTTCCCAACCGAAGGTCTCAATCCACCACACACCCACCCTCGCTCTGCAGAACTTTTGTTTCTTATCGAAGGATGTCTTGAGGTTGGTTTTGTTGACACAACCAACAAACTCTTTGTTCAAAATCTCCAAGTTGGGGACATTTTTGTGTTTCCTAAGGGACTTGTGCACTACCAGTACAACGCCGATACCAAGCTTCCGGCCATCGCTATCTCGGCTTTTGGTAGTGCGAATGCCGGAACTGTATCGGTTCCTTTGACGGTGTTTGGTACCGGCATTAGTGATGGAATCCTTGCCAAAGCTTTTAAAACAGATGTTGCTACAGTTCAAAAGATTAAGGCAGGTCTTGTACCCAAGCCCTAGTTTATTTGAATTGAAGTTTGTCATTTTATGCTTGATTGGAAATTTTGAATAAGTTGAGTCAAAGGTACTGTGGCTGTAATATTCCTTGTTTTAATAAAATTTGATTCATCGTGTGAAGGAATGTGGAAATAGTTAAAAAAGATCACAATTATGATGGAAAATTCGTTTTTAATTACATACGACAATTTATTCGTTAATAGCTATTTTTTAAAAAAATTATTTGAATGACCTTATATAAAAATCATTCCCAAACACTTTCTTTCTCTTTTTTTTTTCTCTCTCCCCCCGATCTCTCTCTCACGTTGACGGTGTGCCGATGAACCATCGCTGACGTCCTTGCGAAGGCCAGCGAACCATGGCCAGCCTCCTCTCTCTCACTGAACCTCTCTTTCTCTCTCTTTCTGATGTAGCAGAAGCTCTATCAAGAAAAATCTGTAAGAAACAACCTACTAAAATTCTGTTTATTCACTCACGAATACCGGAATATTAGGCTTTAAATTCATTGATTCACAAAGAATACCGAAATTGGAGATAATTAGAGAAACTCTAAATTTTTATTAATCAAAAACTGATTAGTCTTTCGGCTTACATCCTTATTTAAAGCAAATAAAACCTAAACCTAATCGTATTCCTTGAAAAACAAGAAAACGAGCCAAAAAAGGAAAAATAACGAAAAAGGAAAAAACGAGATTAAAGAAAAAAATTATTCTACTAAGAATCCTAAGCATCTCGGAATTGACGGAAGTCGATTCTGACTTAGGAAACTTGATTTATTATAAAAGCGAAACTTTCCTAAAACGGCAAAAACGGTCTTTTTAAGGCCTAAACGATGGAATTCGGCAAAAAAAAGGGTATGTCACACGAGCAAAGCTCATGATTTTGAAAGGTCTTGCCGAAACGCATTAGCTGTCAAAATTTCAAGTCATTCTGACTCTGTCGCCCGGACTAGTAGGATTGAAATGTCCATTTTCCTTGGTTTTTCTTATATCCCACCTCTACATATAATCTAATGTCAATTGATCTACTGCTGATGCATCATTCTCCCCAGGTTGGAGAAAATTCGTCCTCGAATTTCCTACATTATCGTCATCAGAAGAGTCGCCACGATAAGGAATCAAATGCTTGATATTAAACACACCATGAGTACAAATGTGGCTAGGAAGCTTCAGGCGATAAGCATTCGGATTAATTTTCTCCACAATTTCAAGTGGTCATATCTTCCTAGCAGCAAGTTTATTATAATCTCCCACAGAAAACCTGTCCTTTGTGAGGACTGCACAAACAAAATCGCCCACATCAAACTCCAAGTGACGTCGTTTCTTGTCAGCGGCCAGCTTGTATTTTTCTGCCGCCTAGGACAGATTTTCTTGCACCTGTTGATGGACCTCACGCAACCCTTGAACGAAATCTTCAGCCTTTCCATGAATCTTAGTTCTGTTTGGCAGCGGTAATAAATCAAGTGGGCTGCGAGGAACCAAAGTGTAAACCACCTGAAAAGGATTGAATCCCGAACTCCTATTGATAGCATGGTTGTGGGCAAATTCAGCTTGGCTAAGTTGCAGATCCCATGACCGGACATTATTCCCTACCATACATCTCAACAAATCTCCCAAAGCTCGGTTCACGACTTTCGTTTGCCCATCTGTTTGTGGCTGATATGCACTACTAAAATCCAACCTGGTATGGACCATTCTCCAAAGGCTTCACCAAAAGTGACTGAGGAATCGAGTGTCCCGATCAGAAACAATTGACGTAGGTAATCCATAAAAACGATACACCTCCTGGAAGAACAACTGGGCAATCTTTACAGCATCTGTAGTTTTACACGGAATAAAGTGAACCATTTTGGAAAACCGATCAACAACTACATAGATGGAGTCAAAACCTCGTTGTGTTCTTGGCAATCCCAAAATGAAATCCATACTCAAATCCGTCCATGGTTGGGTAGAGATGGGTAATGGCATGTAAAGACCTGCATTAGTTGTTTTCCCCTTGGACAATTGACAGATCCGACATCTTTTAACATACTTCTCTACTTCCTTCCGGATTGTGGGCTAAAAATAGGACGCCTTGACTAGTTGAAGGGTATGATCTCTGCCCACATGACCCTCACTAGGTATTTCCTTAATAATTTGCATACGCAAACTACTATCAGGAACACAAAGTTGATTTCCTCGAAATAAAAACCCATCTACCAACACAAATTCAGAATTTTTCCCCATTCGTACAACAGCCATTCCCTCAGAAAAATATGGGCCCGAATCAAATAATTCATGAAAATAGTCAAAACCTGGTACCTGGACAGTCATCGTTGTCAACAAATTGACCCTTCGACTCAGAGCATCAGCCACTCGGTTTGTAACTCCTGCCTTATGCTTTAGAACAAATATAAATTGTTGAAGGTAGGCTGACCATGAAGCATGTCGGGCATAAATCTTATCTTAGCTATAGAGATGCCGTAACGAATCATGATCAATGTACAGAATAAATTCACGATGGAAAAGGTAATGCCGCCAGTGTTTCACCGCCTGGACCACAGCATAGAATTCTATATCGTACGTGTTGTAACGAACTCGAGAACCTGTCAATTTCTCACTGAAATATGCCATCGGCTTCCCATCTTGACTCAGAACAGCTCTGATGCCCACTTTGGAGGTGTCACTATGCAACTCAAAAGGTTGAGAAAAATCTGGTAAGACAAGATGAGGGATGTTGTCAATTTCTCCTTATTCTGCTGAAAACCTTCTTCTGCTTCGGTTGTCCACTGAAATTTGACTCCCTTCAGACATTCAGTGACAGGTGTCGTAATGCTACTAAAGTGTGGAATGAACCGGCGGTAGAACGATGTCAACCCATGAAAACTGCGTACCTCAGTAATTGTTTTTGGTTGGGGCCACTGTCTCACCGCCTCTATTTTGGACTCATCCACCTGTAGTCTTTTTCCAGAAATAATATAACCCAAAAATAAAACTTTTGGGGTCATAAAAACGTACTTTTTGGCTTCAGCAACAAATCTTTATCTGCATAGAACACACAACACTTCCCGAATGTATTGAATATACAGCTCAGGATTTGCACTATAAATCAAGATATCATCGAAATATATGACGACAAACTTACCAATAAATGGTCGAAGGGCTTGGTTCATTACTCTCATGAAGGTGCTCGGCGCTTTCGATAACCTCAAAAGGCATGACTAGCCACTCATATAAACCCTCTCGCGTTTTAAAAGTTGTATTCCATTCGTCTCCAAGTCGAATCCGAATCTGATGATACCCACTCTTCAGGTCTAATTTGGTAAACACATGTGCCCCACTCAACTGATCCAACAAATCATCAAGTCTCAGAATGGGAAAATGATACCTTACGTTGATCTTGTTAATTGTGCGGCTATCCACACACATCCTCCAGGTTCCATCTTTTTTTGGTATTAAAAGGGTAGGTACAACACACGGGCTAAGACTCTCACGAATATGCCCCTTAGCGTGTAGCTCCTCAACCTGTCTCTGTAATTTTTCATGCTCAGTATGACTCATACGGTAATGTGGCATGTTTGGTAACACTACCCCTGGCTCCAGATCTATATGATGTTGAATATCACGTAGATGTGGTAGTCCTTTTGGTAATTCTTCCCAAAATACATCAGCGAATTCCGCAATGAGAGGAGTTGTAGCTTCCGGAACTTCCCATTCAACACTTGCCTCTTTTCCCACCAACACATACACCGTTTCCAATCCCTTACCTCTAACTTGAATTTCACATAGGACAGTAAGTTGGTGTTATCTCCATGCAACTTCGTCTTCTCCAAAGGTTTGCTGGGCAGTAACATAATCTTAGTTTCCTAAAATACAAAAGAATAAGTATTTTTTAACCCATCATGATGAACCCTTCTGTCATATTGCTACGGTCTCCCTAATAACAGGTGACACGCGTCCATATTCACTACGTCACACCACTTCTGATCTTTGTAGTTGGATCCCATTGAAAATGAGATTAATGCCCTCTGTGACACGGTTACCTCGCCTCCCTTTTGCAGTCATGCTAGCCTATAAGGTTTTGGATATTTTTCAGTCTTTACCCCTAATTTTTGCACCGCCTCGGCTGACACAATATTCTCATAACTTCCACCATCTATTACAAATCGACACACATTACCAAGAATGGTACAAGTAGACTGAAATATGCTATTTTGAAGCCAATCTCCTTCTTCAGTGCTCAGTGCAAAGCAGGTACATCGTAACATTAGCATTGTTCCAGTGTCGCCATCTACTAATTCTTCACTCGCCAGTTCCTTCGCAACTGATTGTAGGTCTTCACCTATTTCTGCATCGTCCTCGTTAAATTCTGTCGGATCAATAAACAATACCTTCTTGGCTGGCCTCTGACACTCAGACAATCTGTGACCCGTTTCTCCGCATCCGAAACACCAAAATCCGCTCGTGGTTGTCCTGGGGTTGGAACGCTATTTGTTGGGTTTCGTTGTCTAGAATTGGAACTGCCGGTAGCACTAACACCTGACCGATTCCCAGTATTTTTGCTGGTACTACTTGCCCTGTTTCGACGGCTCGGACCTCCTCTAAAATTCAAAAACTGCCCGTTACTAGATTTTCGAGACAACGTCTTCTCCAATTGTAAAGCTCTCTGATGTGCCTCTGACACCGTTATTGGATCGAAAAGATTAATCATATCAGGATTTGCGTTCGCAATCCGCCACAGTAGTCGCACCAACAATTTATAGAACCCCGTGGTATATTCATCAACAGACCTCATGCCTTGACGCAAATTCTGTAATCTCTGGTACATCAACCTCTGAAAATTATGGGGTAGAAACTCAGCACGTAACTTTCGTTTCATCGTCTCCCAATTAGAAATCTTGGGCTTTCCCGAACGATTCCTATTGAGTTTAAGCAGCTGCCATCATACCGTTGCTCGACCTCGGAGTCTCGTGGCCACCAATGCCACTTTCTCTTTCTCATGAACTCTCTTGAATTCTAGGATTTCTTCAACAATTCCGATCCACTCAAGAAAATCCTCCGGCTGCATGTTCTAGTGAAATTCTGGAATCTCTGTCCGCATCCCTAACTCCCAACGCCTGACGTCTTCAACTTTGTCATCAGCTCGAACATCAGTCGTAGGCGGCCTATGTCAGTGTTGTGGATCCTCTTCCTCTCTATTGCTTTCTTCCCCTTTCTCACTGTCACCACCCATTTTAGGATTCAGGTTCTGAAAAGGGTTTTGGTTGGCCCTCATCGTCGTAAGCTGCTCCGTTAATTGCGTAACCTGTCGCTCTAACTGCGTAATGCGGTCACATTCGATGGCTTCTTCTACGAGGATCTGGTGTTGTGGGCGTCTTCTCGGCGGCATGTTGATGTCCTGATCGAACCACGCTTTGATACCAAACTGATGTATCGGAAGCTCTGTCGAGAAAAACCTACAAGAAAAAGTTAGAAACAACCTACTAAAATTCCGTTGATTCGCTCATGAATACCGGAATATTAGGCTTCAAATTCTTTGATTCACAAAGAATACCGAAATTGGAGATAATTAGAGCAACTCTAAATTTTTATTAATCAAAAACTGATTAGCCTTTCGACTTACTTCCTTATTTAAAGTAAATAAAACCTAAATCTAATCGTATTTCTTGAAAAACTAGAAAACGAGCCAAAAAAGGAAAAAATACCAAAAAAAGAAAAAACAAGATTAAAGCAAAAACAAGATTAAAGCAAAAACTAATTCTACTAAGAATCCTAAGCATCCTGAAATTGACGGAAGTCAATTCGGACTTAGGAAACTTGATTTATTATAAAAACGAAACTTTCCTAAAACGGAAAAAACGGTCTTTTCAGGGCCTAAACAATGAAATTTGGCTAAAAAAGGGTATGCCACACAAGCATAGCTTGTGAGTTTGAAAGGTCTTGCTGAAACGCATCTGCTGTCAAAATTTCAATTCATTCTGACTCCGTCACTCAGACTAATAGGATTGAAATGGCCATTTTCCTTGGTTTTTCTCAGATCCCACCTCTCTGTATAATCTAATGTCAATTGATCTACTACTGCTGCATCACTTTCACTCACCTCTCTTTCTCTCTCATCTCCTTTTTCTCTCACACGAAGTCGACGGCTTGCCAGAGTGCCGATGTGCCGATGTGCCATCGCCTGGGCTTCACGACCATCTAGCAATGCCATCGAGCTCCCCCTCTTCCGGTGATTAGATCTGTATAAAAAATGGAAGAAAACGAAATACCTAGAAACCCAGAACATTTCAAGTTTCAACATTTCAATTTAGTCAAGATTTCAAGTTTCAACATTTCAATTTAGGTAAGATTTCAATTTTCAAAATTTGAAAACAAAAAACTTAGGGCATGTCCTGTAAACGTTTTTCAGTTGCTGTTTTTCCAAAAGTGGATATGGTTATAAATGTCACATTTTTTTTGGTGAGTTGCAGTGATTTCACCGGTATAATAAGTTAAGTTTAAAAGGCACCTATTATGGTGAACTACCAAAATTACCCTTAAATAATCGATTCTTTATTCTTTAAAAGCCTCTCTCCAAAAAAGTTGTCTGAAAATCAATCAACTACTCCGGATATCTCTTCAAAAAACGAGCTCGATTCCAGATATTGCACAAGAAGGTAAACTAATATTTCTGATCTTCATTTTCATTTTTTCATGCATTTCTTTTTTGTTTAATAATGTATGAACATTTATGAACACGTTGTCTCAATTTTTTTTGTTTATGTCTGCGAGTTGTAAACTTTTTAAAAATAATGTATGAACATGTATGCATTTTTTTTTGTATATATATTTGGCCGAGTTGATTTGAAGTGGTGCAAACAAGTTTAAAATCTTCGACATAAAAGCTGAAAAACATTTAAAAAAAAACTAGAAAGCATTTTAAAAAACCTCAAAACATTAGTAAAAAAGCTCTATCAAATTCCAAAAAAGCTCGATCCAAAAAATAAATGCTCCATCCCTCACTAAAAAAGCTCGATTTGTCACAAAAAAAAACTCGATTTGTCACAAAAAAAGTTCGATCCCTCACAAAAAAAATCTCGATTCTTCACAAAAAAAACTCTATCCCTAAAATAAAAAGCTCGAGCCATATTTGAAAAAAATTCGAGCCATATTAAAAAAAGCTCGATCATGTACAAAAGGAGCTCGGTTTTGAACAAAAAAAAACTCGATCCCGTTCAAAAAAGCTCGATCATGGACAAAAAAAACTAGATCAGTAACAAAAAAAACTCGATCGCTTACACTTTTGTTTTTTTTAATCCTTTATAATTGTAAATTTAATATTAAATATTATTTTCATAATAATGGTTTTTGATGATGATTTTGACAGGACAATGGATAGAGTGAGAATAGTCATATCTTACAACGATCGATATGAGCAATTACCTGACGGAAATCAGAGGTATTTAGGTTCCAATAACCAAGGTTTGTATGTGTCAAAGAATTTGAGTTATGACGAACTGGTGTCAATCGTGTAAACCATTGCGAAGTTCGATGAGAACAAATACAGTGTTGATCTAAAGTCTATATCAATTGTTCCTGGGACTACATGTCGTACATTTATAAGAAACAATAATGATGTTCAGTTTATGCTAGGGGAAGATAGGGTGATCTCTCAAGTATGTGTTAGTCTAATCGAGAGGCCAGCAGGAGGTGTCATTGGTGAAGATATCCCTCACAGTGATAACACCCAACAATTTCAATTGTCAGGCGGAAGCAACCAGTTGTTCACAGAAAGAAGTGGGATTGATGGTCGGAAAAATATATGTGTTGTCCCACCGAAAGTAGCCACCTATGATAATATACTGGGACCTCAATTCAACGATGTCTTTGGTTGTCAAACTGAGATGAATGGTAGGCAGTACAACCACCAATACAATGAGATCTACAATGACATCAACAATGAGCAGAATACAGCACTGAATGTTAGGCTGATTCATGAGGTGGATAATGAGGGCAATTTCAATCCGGTAGATAATGTAGAGAACAATGAGGATGATGAAGAACCTATCCAAACAGAAAGACCTGTAAGACATGTACACAGATTTAGTTCCAGTGCACCGGATATAGCTGGGACCTCCGAGGTCCGGGCAAATGTAACTCCAGATGATTCTGATAATGCCATAACATGGGTTATTCTAGGAGCAGAATCATACTCGTTTGGTATGGGTGGAAGCAGGAACTTGGTTGAAGATGAACCTACAAGCATGATATATAAAGGGCAATTTTTTCGAACGAAAAAGAATTTGAAGAGATTAGTGGGCCATTTTACAATGCGGCAGAACTTCGAGTGGAATGTGAAAATGTCCAATAAGACAACATTACATCTAGTTTGTTTGATGGAAAATTGTACGTGGAAGTTAAGAGCGGTGAGGAGAGATGAAGGGACATACTTTCAAGTAAGAAGTTTTGTCAACGAACACACTTGTCTATTAGAGGAAATTCACTGATGTCACCGACAAGCTAGTGCAGTCATAATTAGAGAAGTTATTGCACCTAGATTTCAACAACAAGATGGTCGACTAATGCGTTCGAAGGACATAATTACCGACATGAAATAAATGTATGGAATCCAAAGCATGTACAGTAAGTCACACGCCGCCCTCGATTATGCGTTGTTACTGACATATGGAACGCATAAGGAAACCTTCCAACTGTTTCCATCATTTGGTTACATTTTGGAACAAAAATATCCCGGCACAATCACTGACTTACAGTACGACGAAGATGGTAAATTTATGTACTTTTTCATGTCGATTGGTGTCCTACTTAGAGGATTTCGAACGTGTATACGTCCAGTAATTGCCGTTGATGGTACCCATTTGAAGGGACGATTTCAGGGTACAATGTTTGTTGCAATAGCACAATATGGGAACAAACAGGTGTATCCAATTGCTTTTGGGTACGACGACTCAGAAAATAACGTTTCATGGGAATGGTTTTTAGATTGCTTGAAAAGTGCCCTATGTCATATTGATGAGCTGGTTTTCATTTCTGATAGACATGCAAGCATTGAAGTAGGGATTTCTAAAGTGTTCCATTATGCCACCCATACCATATGTTGCTGGCACTTTGCTGAAAATATTAAGAAGCGATTTCATAAGAAGGATTTTGCCGTAATAATGGACAAAGCAGCCCGTGCGTACACCGAGTTTGATTATAACCGGTATATGGAAGAGTTAAGAAATTTGCACCATAATGCTTATGATTATGTAATACCGGTCCACACAAGTGGTCCCGTGTACACTGCCCCGAAAGAAGGTATAGGGTGAAGACAACAAATGCTGCAGAATACATAAACTCATGCCTAAAATTTGCATGACAACTGCCTATGTTAACTCTGATTGAGTTCATTAGGAATATACTACAACGGTGGTTTCACGATCGCTATAGAGCTGCTCAATCCATGCATCATTAGTTGACCGATGCAACACATCTTGTGATCTTAAAACTTATGGAGAAGTGTGGTTTTATGACCGTAAATCCAGTAGACTTGAATATTTTCTCAGTCAAATAGTTTGGAAAACAGTGGACTGTTGACTTAGTCCGGAAGACCTGTACTTGTAACAGATTCCAAAAGGATCATTTTCCATGTTCTTACGCACTTGCGGCCGCACGGTACATTACTTTCAAGTTTTACTGTGAGGTGATTATTACTGAAACATGAAGCTCATTGTTTTCAATATTTTTTATAGGGAGCAAAACTTGGATTAGACAACTTTGTGTTCGGACTACTACAAGAGACAGACACTTATTAACGCATACTCGGTTCCTATTATACTGGTTGGAGATTCTTCCACTTGGGTTGTGCCATCTGATATTGCTCAGAGGGTGATTTTGAATCCAATCTCCAGGAGACAAGCAGGACGCCCGAGGGCGGGTCACCATGTCTCGTCTTCGGAGAAGACAACTACACAATCGTGTAGAAGATGTGGACAACCAGGGCATAATTTTAGGAGATGTTCTAACCCACCTATGATTAATGAAGGTCCAAACAGAGGTGTTCCAGATGAATACCACCGCAAGTGTAGCATCTGTCATTTAATTGGACACAACAAACAGATGTGCCCTAACATTGACTCTAATATGGAATGAATGACAAAGTTTTGATCACATTGTAAAATTTGAAATTGTATCAGATTGTAATAATTTAAAATTGCAATAATAACTTATTTTGTATGTGTTCGTTAACATATTGTATCACATTGTCAAGGTTTGATATGTGTTTCGTACATGTGATGGCATACACTGGAAACAAAAACATTAAAAGAAATTGAAATAATATTAATGAATTACAATGTCTTTGTACATAAAAATTGGTAGGAAATATACAACCAATCACTAGGCGGGCCTGGAGTTACAAAATATCTTCACAACAATTTTCTCCAGAATGATCCCCATGTCATCCTCTGACCAATCAAAAGGGCTTCGACCCGCCAGTAAGTACTCAATAAGTCTCAAAGTATGGGAACCACAGTTACTTCTGCGATTGGAAACATTAAAACGCGTTACAAATCGTTTTTAAATAATATCTAAGCATATGAATGAAATAGAATGTCTTATAATTTTTTTTGTTGAGGAACTGTAGAAGTGGGGACCACGCTGACCGAGAAGGGCTTATTTTCCCTAGGGAATGGCCGACAACCACCTCATCGTGCAATGCCTCGTCATTCAACATGGATGACAAAAACCACCTTAATGGCCAGACTTGCTGCTTCCTGATATAATTAGGGACTTCCAGTCTCCAGAGGTCAAATATGTCAACCTTCCCGAGAATAAGGTCAACGGTCACCACCAGCCAATGTTGGCCCCGAACGTTGCACGGTATCAGGACCTAAAGGGATAAAGCAATAAAAAGGGTGGAATATCTTGTTAACTAGTAGAAGAGCAAGAAGAAAACTTTACATGAAGCACTAGGAAGTTGCAATGGTAAATTTAGCAGAAGGACAAGGCAATCAATGTCGTTAAAAAGGAGTTGAGCGGAAAGGAAATTGCTTTAAAAGTAGCACAGATCAAGGAATGTGATTGCTTAATTGAGCTTGAAAAAGCCAAACGAACAATTAAAACCTTGACCAAGGACCGAAGCATAGACAAAGCAACTCCATAACTTCACACCATCGAGAGAGATGCAAACAATCCAAGGGCAATAATTAAGAAGACTAGAGGTAGTTCGTCATATTTTCCTTACAAATGTCATTTTTGCCACACTAGGGGACATAAAAAGCTCAATGTGTTGAATTTATGGAAGTGTGCAAAAAAAAAAGACGAAGCACGGCTAAAAGAAGGCCAAAGAAGATTCAACAAGTTTAGGTCCGAAAAGACGAACTTCTCAAAGCAAGAGACACTGTCGTGGATGGGAATATTTCTTGGTTGGAAGAGAGAGAGCTTCAAGAGTCGTAGTGTCCTCACTAAGTCTTGCCTAGACGTAAAATAGAGTGTTTGGTGGGAGACAACCCACCTAGGTATATTCCTTTTTAATAATTCTTCAGTTTTAGTAATAAATGTGAATGGTAGTGACTCTACTTCACCTCAAAGTTTTATTTGATCTATACCTTAATTTTGTAAAAGATCAATTGTGTCGATAGTGTAAGGTGTGGAAAAGCATAAGTTTGGGGTGATTTTTATTTTATTTGCAAGTCTAGTGATTACCAAACTCAAATTTTTCAAGCAGATACCCATGATGTGTTTTATGTTGAAGATGTGTGCAAATGAGACTCATAGGACAAGATGACAACCTTTAAAAGAACAAATTCCATGTGTGTCACTCGTTGGGTCACATGAACATGGGTGACAATAGTATTGCGACACTTGAGATGGATTGTTGTCGCCTATCTGTCGCACATAGTGTTGCTTGGGGAGGTGTCTACGTCAAGGCAACGAGAACTAAGACAGAGTGTCGAGTCATGGTTTTTGCCTGGAGGGATGCGACACTTTATACGCGGAAGTTGATGTCGCTAGGATATCGCTTAATATGTCACTTTCTCAATCAAACGAGACACGAGAATTTTTCAAATGGGATGACATCATTTTGATGTCGCCTCACTGATTCATCTGGCCATACGCGACACATTGAGATGTGACAAATGGGCCCTATAAATACGATAGTTCGTTAGTTCGTGTAGGGCACACCTTCACCAAAATTTCAAACTCTAAACATGACAATTCTCCCTCCACGCAAATTCAAAGACTTTCAGCCCAAGTAATCGGTAATTTCTTATTCTTTTCACTTACTTTAGACTATTGTTAGTTCCAAATCCCTAATTCTCCCCTCATTTGCACATTCTAGGGGTTTGTAAAATATTTGAGGGTAAAGCAATTTTCTGTGCATATTTTGTTTGAATTGAAGTGTGGGTTTTAGTTTGTGAAGTTTATTGAAGAATCTATTCTATTGATTTCGTGTTTTGGAGGTCTGTTGAGTGAAATTGTTTAAGTATAGTGGATTTAGGCTACATTTAGGGGTAATTTTAGGATTTATTGATAATTGGTGTTTGGTAGTATTATATTGCATATTTTGTGATTGTGGTGGTGGTTTATGGTATTCGTGGTGTATCGGATTACCGGTATTGTGTGATTTGAACCGAAGTGTTGCCTTGTTGGTTTTTAGTATTGAAGCGACACAGTTTTCTGGGTGTTGTAATGGCTAGAACTAAGCAAACATCTATGGTAGAAGAGACGGGGAACTCGAGCCAGATGGAGAGGTCGAGTAGAACCCAAGATAGAGGAAGGAGACAGGTGTCTCCGTGTGTCAAAAACCCCGATTTCCCGCCTAAGATAACCAAGTTCAATCGAAAGAAGATCATTGCTGAGAGGGGCATTTCTGTGAGTGAATTGACAGCAACACATTTGTTCCTGGGATGGTTGAGAACAGAGGTTGGGGATTGTATGTACAGAGGCCTCCCAAATTTTGTCCCTAGATTGTCAGGTAATTTTATGCAGGGATAATAGAGAAGAATTATAATTTGGGGAGCCCTGTATTGGTCTAAGGAAGAGAGATATGGATTAATTCAGCAGATATTAACAGGTACTTCAGAACTACACTGCTGGAGTAAGGACCAGGTAGTAGGCATGATTTATGCAAGAGGGTGCTAGAACTCAAGGTCTTCCACTATAGGATGGACATTAGTTTGGCTAACAACTTGGTGGCCCTACTGATGCTATTTTGGAATTGCAGGTCCAACCCTCTGAATCAGAACCGGCTACATATAGAGCTTGCCTTCTAGCACATCTTTATTTCCTATACTTTGAGGCAGTGCAGACATCGCACCACTGTGGCATATGATGTGGCTACCCTACTCTATTGCTTACACAACGAGCAGTCCATCGTTGTGGTGTGAAAATGGAAATTCATAAGTCTGTTAGAGATGTGTCAAGGAAGGAGACTATGGTGTTTCTATGCTTGATCACCTAGTTCCACCAGGCAATGTGGGTTGACTTATCGAGAGATGAGTGGATGGATACTGGTCTGGATTTTAGGGTTCGTACTTGGTATAGTCTCTACCCACCCCGTGTAGTGAGGAGACCTAATATAGTAGAGGGCTCTAGCCAACCGAAGAAGAAAATTTGGAGAGTACAGGAAGATGAAGATGAGAAGGCCGATGTGGAAGCCGATCAGGGAGACCATATAGAGGATGATTCAGATTAGGATCTGGACTATAATGTAGAGGATGTTAAGAACCTCTCTTGAGAGACCCGTGATTCTATACTTCAACATATGCAGTGGATGGAGCAGAGGTTTATGGCCAATATAGATTTGGTCAATGCAGGGTTCCGGCATGATAATATGGAATTGAGACAGGAGCTTAACCTCCGACCATATGAGAGAGATGAAGCCGGTTCCATACCCATTACACCCATATCCTGCTCCAGGTTACCAGCCCTCACTTTTATTTCCAGATTATAGACCTCTATACCTATAGACCCAAAGTACAGGTTCAATTTTAGGATCAGGGTCTGGATACCCATATCCAGTTCCAGGATACCAGGCCCCATTTCCAGTTCACCCGATCGGGGAACCATGAGTTTCAGAGGAGGATACTGTTGTCTGTAGGGTTATTGAGATATCAAGAAAATAGACAGAGGACAAAACAACTGTCGAGGTCGGTTGGAAAGGGAAAGATCTGATGCCCAGAACCTCATGGTCACCACCACAACCTCCTTATTAGTTGTTGAGCTCCATTTTGATGATCTTGTTCTAAACTTGTTTATTGTTGTCCAGTACTTTTATTTAAGTTTCTGTACCTTGCATATTTTATTTTGGATTTTTTATCTTTATAGTTTATTTTATCTATCTAATTGCTTTATGTTTAGAAATAAGGGTGTGAGATGTTTTTTTTTTTACATGGTTGATGTTTAATTGCCTTTGGTAGCTTTTACATGCTATCTTGATCGAGCTTTTGTGTGTTTTCTTTTTTTAGTTTAAGTGTTGTGTTTGTTGTGGTGTGGGCGTCTTTTCGTCGAGCTCTCATTGTCAACATTGGGGACAATGTTGAGTTTAGGTTTGGGGGTGTCGACACCGGTTTTGGTCGTTTTTATTTTATTTTGAGTCCTATGTTTTTTATTTTATTTCAAGTCATATATTTTTGGTTTGAGTCAAAATTTTCTAAAAGAGTCGCATGGCCAAAATTTTCAAGCTTCAAGTAGCTTGGGTGCGATGCTTTTAGTGTGTGTTTGTGTGAGAATTCATTTATGCATAATGTGCTCGATTGAGCATCTTGTTGTCGCTTTAGGATCTCACTTGCACTTCATGGGCTTGTCCCATCCTTTTGTGTTCAAATTGAGGGATATCGATGCTCAAACATCTTGTTCTAATATTGAAGACCACCTATTGAGTTCACAAACACAAGCCTTAAAAAGTGCACTTGAGTGTTATCATTGTTTCATCTTAAACACTTATCTCGTCACGTGCATCATTCGCCATAGGACATCGCATTGATTATATTTGTGGATTGCTTGATGGATACTTACATTCCCTTGATAGATGAAATGATGCAAATGATCTTAGGCAATGTGTGTGCTTAACTACTCAAATTAGCCTAAACACATTCCATGTCCCTATTTGTGTGCTTCAAAGCCAATCTTGAGGCCAAACACTTACCTTTCTTTTGGAACCACATTACACCACAATGCCTACACCTACACAGAAGCCTACCCTCGTTGCTAATCTTGTTAGGATGTGTTGTGTTGTGGTTGAAAGGTGGAAAAAGCTCAAAATATGAAGAGTTGGCTTGTATTTAGGCTATATTAATAAATGTGCAAGGAAAAAGGCTCAAAAATTTAAAAGTGCAAAAATTTGCACTTATATGCCTAAAGTGTCAAATAAAAAAATGAAAAGAGCTAATTATTGTATACAAGAGTCTTGTATGTAATTGGAAAGTACTCACTAGTTGAGTACTCATGTGTAGCACAAATGTAATGAAAAGTGAAGCCTAGTCACTAGTGTCAAGTGATGTAAATAGAGCTAAATTATTGTGTGTATCATATAGTGTCTTAGCATGATTGGTGACTTTTGAATTCCATTTCCTATTTTTTGTTCACCACATTTTACCCAATGGCCCCATTACAACCAAAGCCAAGACCTAAATGATCTACTATGAAATTTAGATTGGGAATGTTTGTTGAAGCATGATCTTCCACGTCCACGCATTTGATTCATTTCCTAGGCTAGTTCACCAAAATAATAGTGTTTCATTTCTTATTGTATGCAAGTAGTTGATTCACATGCATAACTCTATCCTTGCATACTTTGCATGAGTGTGAACTTAGGACTTCATTGTTAAACACAAGAAGGGTAGTTTATGGCTTCATTGTTCAACTAAGCTCAAGCATCAAAGGTAAAATCACATGCTTAACTTTCATTGAAGAGGTATTAGTGCACACACACATTCATGCATTTTCTTTTAATCATCTTTCTTGCATGCTTATTTGCCATTTTGTGTGCCTTGTGTGTCTTATTTTTGTTTGAGTGTTGAATGTATGTTTGTGCCTTAAAAGGGGGATTTTTTCCTCTAGACCGCTCTTGTGCAGTGCCCTCGTCGCGGCTTGCACAGCAGTGTTTACCAGAGGATGCACTCTGTATCTACCGCGGTATGTGCTTGGTGCATACGCCGCGGTCTCCAAAGCGGAGTTTCACAGACGTTGCATGATATCCAGACGGCGGTCTGTGCACACTGCATGCACAGCGGCCTGCAGAGCTTCGTTGTCCAGGCGATACACCGCTCTCTGTGCCACGGTCTGGACACTTACCTGGACCGTGGTACAGACAGCTGTCCTGACGGGTTTTGGTTGCCTTTCACCCAAAATGACACAGTTTCACTTTAGGCTTCATATAAATATACCATCTTCTTCCCAACTCATTTTTAGAGCTTCCTAACCTATTTTTGAGAGAGAGATAAGGTTCTTTAGTGAGAGAAGCTCCAAGAAGTCATTTTTACTCAATCATCCTTAAAATCCAAATCATCAAGCATCTTTCAAGCATGGGTTTCTTATGTGTTCATAACTAGGCAATCCAAATTAGTATGTTTTTAAAAATCTAATAATACCTTTGAACAAAATTATTAGGAGGACTAATTGTTTGTTAGTACTACACCTATCAATAATTATTAATTAGTTTCCTGTTTTAATCTTTTATATTTTTTTCCTATTATAGTCGATCGGATCTACAATTGATTTGTGTCATCGAGGTGGGCACTAGCAACCTGTGAAATAAGAGGAAAAAAATAATGGTTGAACCATAGAGAGGGGTGTTCCCTTTGGGGGACTCTCTGACGCTCAGGTCAGAATTTAATTTGATTAATAAATGAAGGAAATAGTAGAGAATTTCAAACTGTATCGCTCGATGTATCAAGCCGAGCTATGGTTCAATAGGGTTAGGTGTACTCTGGGAGTCGATGGTGTTGATTCCTCGATGCACTGAGGGTTTTTTTGATCGTCGTAAGTCGATCGAGGAGAAGGTCGATGCTGGGTTTTAATGAGCTTTAATTGCTTGATCCATAGGTTGGTTCCTTGGCTCGACATGAACCGTCTAGTATTCAGGTCGATCGACCTTTTCAAAGTGATTGGGTCCCTCTATTTTAGGACGTGTATAAGCTATTCAAGCGGAGGTGAGGGCCACAATAAATGTTAGATATCTTTGAGATGATTAGGGAGAGCTTTTGCATGAATTAGAGAGTAGAAATTAGGATCCCTTCTTTGGAGTAGTAGTTTGTCTTTTATAGTGAAACTCAGGAGCCTTATTCGTTCAGGCTAATTATGAGTGCGTAGATTGCGGGCCTTTAATTACCCATTTTGATACATTTGAATTGGGTAGTGAAAACCATATCAGACATTTTGGATTTGTGCAACGTCTACTTAATTGTAAAATCAAATTCTCATTGACCACATGCTTAATGGCATGATGTTGGGCCCACGTTTGGTTTTGCTTGGGTTTTCTGGACCTTTTGATCAAATGGGCTTACATTGGACCTGAAGGGTTGATTCTTTTAGACTAAGTTATAAGAATGTTATTTGGGCCTACATATTTTAGACCACTACAGTTTGTCCCACACTCTTCAAGCTTGAATCTTTCTAGTTAGAGAGTTCATGAAGGAACTCAATTTTGATCAATTACATTGAATTATGATGGCAGTCACATTGGTCCAATCTCGGGTGTCGATCGAAGACTTTGTCAAAATATCGGTCGAAATCGACCATCAATCAACTGGTTATCTTCAAATGATCTCATTGGAAATCTCTAGGTTTGCTCGATAAAGTATGTTGAACGATGTTCTACCGGTCGAGTGTGGTCGACCTTTTCCATGGTGATTTGAGTTCCACACGTTTCATGGATCTGTACTAGGTCTGACATGGTAGGATTTTCCATATGGGGCGTTTATCGAAATGAAGAGTTTTTTGAATTGACACCTTTTTAGTTCCCAAGGACAAAAGGTTTCTCTTCGGATGTTATCAACTGAAACGATATGCCCTATCGTTTTGCAACACGTGTCCATTGAGCCTCAATAAATCCTTGGTTGTCTCTTCTACCTTCATTTTTACTTTTACTCTTCACCTTTAATCTTCGCTTTCGCTTGGTGTACCAAGCATCCATTTGAGTATCTCCGGCGAGTGTACGATGATTTTTTTGGTCTTCCTTGTTCATTTCCGGTGAGTTTTTTGTTTCCCACTTTTGTTTTCTGCTTGTTTTTTTTTGTTTGAATTCATCTGTCTGTTTCCTGGAAAGCTTGATTGTTTTGGCATTTTGAATGTGTTTTGAATTTCTTTCTATCCCAGTGTTTGATCCAAATCTCTGAATTTTTGTTTGTTAAATTTTGTTATGTTACTCTCAAATAGGAAATAAAGCCTTTGGATTTTTATGGAGATGTCAACATCTAGGGTTTAGATTTTGATTCAACCGTCATGCCTAAGTTTTTTCACTAGGTCCTTAATAGCTCAACTAGATCTTTAAGTAGTTTATCGATTAATTTTTAAATAGTGGTTCTGGTAGCCCTATTTAAGGTAGCTTGATCTCTTCTCGCTAAGTCAGGTTTCTTTTTTCGATAGCTTTTAGAGCTATATCGAGTCGAAGCGATGAATCCTCGAAACCATCATTGGAGAAGATGATCGATGATTATCAAGGGGATTCAAGTGAAATTTCCTCTGACCAATCTGATGCATCATCTAAGTCGAGTCATTATGATGGGGTGTCTATTTTAGAACCCGTATCTAATTCAGGTGTTGGTAAGGCTAGAGTCAGCATGCCCAAAACTATGGTAGTGGGTTGTCTGGCAACGCCTGGTGAGCTGAATATGGAGCCGTCATTGACCTCTAGGATTGAAGCAGGGTGGTTCTTAACCGAGAATCCTACTTCGAGATTGTGTTACCCAGATGTTAAAAATTTAGAGTTCGAGCTCGACATCCTGGATTCGATCAAATTACGGGTCGTGGCCCCATTAGAACCAGCAAACTGGTCGATCCAGGGTTGGACGTGCTTTTACTATCTATCATTTAAGTAAGGCCTTAGATTCCCAATCCCACCACTTGCACAATAGCTGCTTAATTTTTTTAAAATTGCTCCAAGTCAACTGATGCATAACAGATGGAGGATCCTTTTATCATTATAGGTTTTGATTGAGAGAAGGGAGTTGGATTTTACTATTTAGTATTTCTCGTATACTTACCATATAAAGAAGCATGACACCGATAGTGGGAGGTACATGATAGTTGCTCAACATCATCAAGGTCATTTGATCTCTGAGCTAACAATTACGGATCCTGATTGGAAACCTATATACTTTTTTTACTCAAGGGGCTTTGGTCGGTGGAGTCAGATCGACTTGGAACAATGATTGTAGGCATTCAACCATATTGTGTTGATATTATTTAACTCTTACGTTAACTAATTTTTCTATTTCAGTGGGTATGGACAGGAAAACGAAGTCGATCCAAGACGTGGACGATGTGATGAGGACACAAAAGATCCTTTCTATCAATCCTAAAGAAAGAAATTAGAAGACTCTTCTACAAAAAGAGAGTCTTAGGACGAGCTCCATGTGGAATCACACAATTTTTACATAGTCAGGCAATCCCTATCCTCGAGTAGAAGATTTAACCAAGTATGATTGGATAAAGCACATGTTCGAGATCTTATGTGGCACTCAATTTCTCGAGCTCATTATTAACGTCGAGAGGGCTTTTGTTACAGTGACTACGTCGAACATGAATTTTATTTCCTCTGAATAAGCCTTGAAGAGGCAAATGGAAAGACTCAAGATGAGAAAAAGGAAAAGAGTTGCTAACGTACCTGATACTAAGGTTGTCGACCAATCTGTGTGTGTCGACCAGTCTGAGCCGGTTGCCCATGTTGTCGAGAAGGCAAGGAAACGTCCTCGCCAAGACGAGCCTCGAATGAAGGTGTCTGTGTTAAGTTCTCAACAAACATCTTACTGTACTATGATCCTGGACCGATGTTGAAAGAAGCTGATTAAGTTCTATTCCCTGAAGACGAGGCTCATTTTTCCCATATATGAGCCTCTCGAATGGTCGAATGGGGACTAACTGGAGCTTTTAAGGTTTTCTTTGTTCTTTTTGGGTGCTTCATTTTATTTATGCTTTCCAGTTTAAGGTCTAACCTTTTGGGTTTCTTCTTGCAGACTCTTCAATCTCAGCTTTTTCTGAGGAAGGATGTCAAATCTCTCTAATAAGGTTTCCTCTCTAACTCCTTCGAACTTAAAGCTTAAGAAAGAGGTCAAGAAGACCAAATATGAGTCGGAGAGGGTTCTCAAGGAAGTTTCTGACAAGCTCGCTCGAGCTAAAGATGAGAATGCCAGGCTTAGAGATTCTCTCAAGTTGAGTGAGGATAACTTATCCCGGACTGATGAATTGCTCAAGGATGCTATTGAAAGACTCGATAAAGCTGCTGACAAGGCTGTTAACCAGATAAGGGATGAGCTTATTCATCAGTATATTCATGTGGCCATAAATTCCTGGGAACCGGAAAAGACATCAAAATCTGAGAGCAATGGAAAGATTTGAAGACGCTAGAGGCAGATGATGAGGAGGACAACAAGGAAGGTGATGCAGCAGTTTGTTCAAAAAAAGAGGTTGTTGGGGGCAATGCTGGCGGTGACAACTTAGAGGGTGCTCATCCAGATCAAGATATTTGAAACTAACACTTTTTTTTTATTAACTACTTTTGATTGAAGGGGTGGATGATATATTGCTCCCTTTCATATCTTTTTGTAATATGTGGATACTTTATTTTTCTTTTTGGAATGCACATGAAGATCGTTAACTTGAATCGAACAATACTTCGAGTAACAGACTTTATTGATATTCGAATAAGGTTTACAATGCTTGCTTACAAAGCATGTCTTAAATGTCCACATACAAATGCTCGACATAAGGCATTTCAATCACAAGTTCTAAGTGCTCAATTACTTTTTAAGTTCTATCGAATGGATTGATGAATGGATCGCGCTTTGCGTGGCCCTTTTTCCCCAGTGCAAGTTTACTTGATTTGTCGAGGAAACTTGTGCTTGATTTTCCAGATAGATTGATCCAATAATGCATATTCGTCTTGTTCGATGAACGATTTAGTCTTTGAATGCAAGATTGTTTTGCTCGTTCGTCCTACATTAAAGACAAAGAGATTTCCAACACTGTTTGGTGTCTATAAAACTCTTAGGGCTATCTATAATTGACAACCTTTGCTAGTGAGGATTTTTATTTTGTGGAGCTCAGATGACACTTTATTGCCCTAAGTTAATCATCGTTGCCCTCGATAAAATTTTTTAGTTTTAATTTAATTGAAATTAACTGAATAAAGAGATCGAATGATTAAGAAGTAGTACCTATTTAGGTGAATAACGTTTCAGCTATTATGTATCTCTCATCAGTTTTGAGCTTAAATTTTGTTGGCCCCATGCCCGATCACCTTTGTTATCTGGTAGGTCATTTCCCATGTCGAACCAAACTTTCTGGTGCCAGGCATTTTTGAATTTTGGAAGACTCTTTTTAGAACCCAATCGCCTTCTGAAAAGGTTCGAGTTCAATCATCTTTGTTGTAGTATCGACCAACACGCTGTTGATACGCTGTGAACCTGAGTAAGGCTTTATCTCTCTTTTCATCGAGCAAATTGAGCTCGAAAGGCATTAAAAGTTGTTTTGATTTTCAGCGAGATGCTCGACTCGTGCTGAGACTATACTTTACTTAACAAGTATCATATTTTCTGCTTCACACATAAGTGAGAATGGAGTAGCCCCAGTCGATGTTCGACTTGTTGTTTGATAGAACCATATGACCTCTGGTAGTTTGTCGACCCATAGTCATTTCACTACTTCTGGTTTCTTCTTTAGAGTTCCTATAATTGTCTTACTGGTCGACTCAGCTTGGCTGTTCGATTGTGGATACTGAGGGGTTGAGAATTGGTTATTTATTCCCCATCTTCGCACATGTCTTGGAAGTCGCACGAGATGAATTGTGATTCATTATCTATCATGATCTATTTTGGTACTCTAAACCTGTAAATAATATTTTTTAATGCTTTTGTACGATTCTGTCTCGACCCACTTTGTGAAGTAATACATCATGGCGAGTACATATACCTTGCCTCCTTTGTTCAATGTTGCCAGCTTTTCGATTATATCCATTCTCCACTTTATGAAAGGTCGTGGGGATAGTATTGAGTTGAGCTTATCTGGTGTTTATGGGAAACCTCTATATGTTGCTGACACTTAACACATCTTTTTACAAATTTGAGTTAATCAGATCTCATCGTCGGCCAATAATACCCTGCAGTGATTGCTCAATTGGCCAGATTCCTTGATCTAGAATGGTTTCCATATTTACCAGTAATAAGCTCGACTAATATGGATTTCGATGCCGAAGGTTTTACACTGAAAAGATGTGGGCCTGTAAAAGATTGATTATACAGTTTACCTTTTACGATACAGAATTTGGCTGCTTTTGCTCGAACTTTCCTTGTCTCGTTCCAGGTCCGTTGAAAGTTCATTACGCACAGATAACATACCAAAAGGGTTATCCACTTGAGATCTTGGTTGATCGTCGATATTTCTAATTGAGATATACCTTTCCAAACCAATGGCCATTGTAGGTAACCATTGATATCATTTTTCTCGTGGTTACATGCATCGTCAAACCAAGGTTGGCTAAGGAGTCAGCTTGAGCATTTTTGGGTCGCGGGATTTGCTCGATATCGAAAACTTCAAAGCCTGATTTCAACTCTTGAGCCAGCTCGAGATAAACAGTCATTTTTTAGTCCCTCGCTTCGTATGAACCCCTGCACTTGTTGTATGATTAATTATGAGTCACTACTGACCTCGCTTTACCGTAATTTCAAACTCCTCACAAGGGTGAGCCTTACAATAAGAGCCTCATATTCGGTCTCATTATTGGTCACTTTAAAACCTCAGCTTATGGCTTGTTCGACTACGACTCCCTCTAGGGATCTGAGGACGATACTAGTTCGCTCCCTCTGATGTTGCTCGAATCATCAACTGATAACTCCCAAGTTCCTAAAGTAGGGACATCGACCATTTTTATTGCTTCTTTCTCAACATGTTCCATTATATTAGGAAAAAAATCGTTTATATAATCGACCAATACCTGGGCCTTGATAGGGGTTCTTGGTCAATAAGAGATATCATGATCGCTAAGTTTGACTGCCCATTTTGTTAGGCGCAATTATTGGGTGACACTAGAAGTATGGTCGAAATTTTCTCACATCAACCACAAGTGCGAGCGCAAGCTTCTCCAACTGACTATTTATAGCTCTATTTTTTGCCTATGTTAGGTCCCCATATTTGATTGTTTAATGCTTGTTTCTTGGATAAAACCGGGGTTTTAATGAGCTTAAATTAGTATTTCAGGTATTTCGGAAGTTCAGGGGCATTGTGGTAATTTTGGAGATATAGGGCCTGAAAAGTAATATTCTGGCAAGCTTGAAGAATCTGTTAATAGAAGAGAGGTCAGATAGCATATTGTAATTGTCCAGCCAAACGCACGTGCAGATGCCACATCATTAATGAAACGGTGGGTTTTGGCTGAGTGTGCTTGCATCAGCATGACGTTATCCATTCTTCAACCTTTAACCGACCCGACCTGCAGCCGATCCGACCTGCTGTTGACCCGGTTCAGACCCTATCGAGACCCGGTGTTTTCCAGGCCGTTTCTTGCCAGTATTCCTACGGTTTTCCGTCCAGAACGATGGCAGTCTCCTCCAGTTAGAATTCCACCTTTTTCAGGCCTCCAACACTTCTGTTGCTCTCTACCACCTTGCTGTCTTTCCACCATTGAAGACCGAAGCTTCAAGATTCAGCTGCTGGTTCCAACGCGTAGATCTCCTCCAGAAGCTCCTGCGACTTCAATCTGCGATTTCAAAGTCACAGATTCATCGAGCAGATTTCTTCCAGTGGCTTCTACTGTTAAAAGTGTATTTTTTAAAAAAAATTGAATTAAAAAATTTGCATAACAGTTTAACTGTTACATAATGATTATTTGTTTCAAATGGGTGTAATTATTAAAAACTTTTTATCTGATATCAATTTTAATATGTTTAAATAGTATAAAATTATTTTTTCTGTCTGATAGATTATTAAAACCGTTTTTTATTTAAAAATTGAAGTTATTGCTAATTCAATTTTTATTTCATTTTAATGATCGGTGTTAATTTTGTTTTTCAGTTTTAATTTTTATTATATACATGTCTTCGTTTTTGTGTATCGATTCGAATTCATAACTTTTGAAATAAGTTTCATAATCGTCCAAGTGCGTGAGAGAGTCCCAACTTGTGATTCGCAAACAGATTAGAATTCGAAGTTCAGAGGTCGGAGAACGGTCGAAAACACGGAGGTGCGAGGGAGGAAGCAAGTGGCCAAAGGCCCACCAAGCCTTCTCTACCGAGATAGGGCATGGCCATCTCGGGGAGAAACCTTCTTTGCCCCCGAGATAATGAGAGAAAGGAATTTAGAATTAATGATTTTTCCAATATCCCAAAACTAACCCTATTAATATTGGGTATTCATATTGTTAAACGAATGATATTTTCGTAAATAAATTAAAATTAATTCATTTATTTCTCTCAACTAAATAAGATTGATTTCCTTTCATTTCTTTTATATTTATAACCATCAAAACAACAATCATTAAAAACACTTTCTTTTCCTTCCGTTTCCTTTCTTTTCCTCATTTGCTTTTCCTTTCCTTTATCTCATATTCCACCAATCCAAACATAGTATAAGAAGAAAAATTGAAAGGTGTAGAAAATTTTCTCTCAACTTTCTCATCTTTCAAACACTTTATCTTTTTCGTTTGAACTCTGATTCAATCGATTAAACTTAAGGATTGATCCTATTTCAATTCTCTATCATTTTCAAGAAGGTAGATGCCATTTATTTAAGTTTTTTCTGGTGGTTCTCCAATAAAAACGGGATTATACTCTTTCTTCTAAGGTATTAAAATTTCTTATGTTTTGAACTTCAAAGTTTTTCAATAACCTTGGGTCTTCTTCTTTTATATATGTATGTTTAATGTGTAAACTTTGATTAGAGTTTTAGACTCTATTAAAGCTAGATTGAGCATGATTAAAATCTCTCATGTTGAGTTAGATTTTTCTAAAGTTTATGTTTTAACATGATTGGATATTGTATTGTGCTAGTTTTTATTTTACGACTATTTGTGCTTCATATTGATTGATCTTTGTTGATAAATAATCTCTACATGTGTTAGGTTTCTCTAATTGAAACATTTTTGGATTAACACATTTGATTGAGTACTTAGAGCTTTTTAACTTTTGATTGAATGTTATGATAAAAATATACTCTAGGTTTTTGCTAGAACTTTGATTGGTATCATTTTACGATTCTAGCTTGCTTGTGTTTGTTATTAAAACCTTGAATATGTGTTTAGTGTGTATGTTTTTTATTCAAGTTTTAGTCACATGAATGATTCTAAGATTTTAATGCGTTTGTGGTATTTCACATGATCCTAGATTATTATTCATGTTTAGTAACTAGACAATATTTGTTTTATGATCTTTCATGTATATGTCTAGTTCCCATAGGATGTGCTATCATCATATTCTATATTGAACGCTTGTTTGTATTTTTGTATTTATTGATCACATTTAGGAAGTCCTTATAAAAAGCATGAAGTTTTGGCTAGGACATGTGATATGGATAGCTAAGCAAGAAGTCTTAGTTAGGACATGAGGTCCGAATAATAAAACAAATGGAGCCTTTCTAAAGGCAAGAGTGTATTGGATAGAAAATAGACTTTTTATTGGTAGATCTGGGATATTAAGATGCAATGGAGTCCAATAGAGAGTGAATCATTTGTTGATCATTCTTGATGAATTTCCAACTTCTTAATGATGCTAGTTAGAGTGGACTCCAATAGAGAGTGAGTCATTTGTTGATCACTTTTGAGGAATTTCCAATCTACCAATAGGGATTTGTTAGACGTTGAGTTCATTATAAAGTGTGTCATTTGTTAGTCACTTCTGAGGAATGTCTTGTTTACTTTACAATAATAAAAGTATCCGATGGTTGTATTTAACCCATGGAAGTTTTCTCTACGGAAGTTTTATCACGTAAAAATATCATGTGTCAATTCTTTCTAACCTTCATATAGATTTGTATGTATATGTTTGTATCTTATTTCACAATCTTCATTTCTAGATATTCTTTAAAACAAGATTGTTGTAATATGTGATATACGAGCACTTCAATTGATCAAAGTTGTAAATATCTTGTTGACGTCGATTTCTGGATTATGTCAGAAAAGCCAACAAGGATTGGATTTCGGCAATTGATTCAAAGATAAAGAAATTCAGAGAGAGTAACAAAGATAAGTTTTACGTGGTAAAAATCCGATGACCGGAGAAACGTCCACGGATGGTTGAAGGATCAACCAAGCCAAAATCCACTATGAAAATATGATGTTTACAAGCTCTCGATCTCTCTTTTTTCTCTCTGTATTTGCTATGATTGATGTATGCTATATTGCCTATCTCTTTTGGAACCAGATTATAGGTCTATTTATATGATTATAGAACCCTAATTTGCTTTGTACAAGTAATACGAGATCTTTGTATTTAATTGTGATTCGGTTACTTGTTTGAGGTTGATTTGTCTTCTTTCTTGTTTCAGAGTCTCTTATGGAAATCGAGTGGGATTCTAGTAGTGCTGTTCAATTTGGACTTGTTTCCTTATAAGAATGTAGTCTTCATAAAGTAATCAAGTTATTTCCTGATTGAGGACTCTTCTAACTTAATGTTCCTTTTTATTTGGGATTCCTTCCTGATGGATATCTTCGCGTATTTAATGACTAAATCCGTGTGAAATAAGCACCAAGTTCTTACTCGAGTCGTATTTATTCTCGAGTAAGAGTAATACCTGATGGTCCTGAGTAGCGCCGTTTGAGCCTGAGTGGAAGCATTGTTTAACCAGTCCCGAGTGCTGTTAACTGATCCCGAGTAGGTTTCATTCAATATATGCTTACTCGGGCTTTCTTCTCTTTAATGATGCCTCGTAGGATATTTCCTGAGTGTCCATTCGGGCGTCCACCTGGCTATTTTCTCATTCCTGTCAATGATGTGTATGCTTAGTAAAATTCACATACGACAATACCCCCTTAAAATATTTTTGCCGAGTAAACTTCATTTCGGGCAAGAGTATTTTAATCGTCTTAATTTTTACTCATCAGAATAGCCGTCTTGTCATAATGGTGTCTTAATGGTGACCCTGTAGTTTCGATTCGCTTCATCACGCGAGATCTTAAATGATGGCGACGTTTTGAAGTTCTGATGGTCGAAGGCTACTTCCTGTTTTGACACGCGTCCCTCGTCTCTTCGTTTTTCAATATCATTTATGAGAAATGATTTTTACGTTTCCCCAAACGCCGCCAACGTCATTGAATTTCGTCATAAGTTTTTTTCCGCTTTGAAATCCTAGGGTTTCGTGCCGTCTCGTCTTTAAATTCTTTGCTGAGAGACATTGTTGGTTTATTCTCAAAAAAATTCAGCAGAAATTTCTTTAAACTTCAGATTTCTTTATCCAGAAGTTCACGATTCTCCGTTTGAAGATCTTGCATCAATCTCAATTTAAGGTTAGTTTTAATGGGGCCATCTTCCCGCCATCGTCTCTTTAAAATCGCTTTTGATGCATTAGAACGTGGGGATTTCCAGTTAGTTTCTTTCATTAAACGATTATTGGGGGATATCCCAATAGATGAACCTCCATTCTTAGAGGTTGATGTTTCTGGGCTTCACCCTGACGTCACTTTCAGACCTGTATCGAGTTCTCCATCTAGTTCTGATTCTGATATTTCTGATCACAGGGTATCTTTTCGAAGGATGGGTAAACATCAGAGCAGAAGTAAGGTATACAAGCACGTCTTGAGCAGCGTTCAGACCAGGGATCAGACTGTTAACGAGGGTGACGTTGATGAAGTGTACAGGACGTCTCGCCTTTCATTTTCTGATACTCGCCCGAGTGGCTTTGATACTGAGCCGAATGTGGTCGGGCCATCTGAGATAGAAAAATACCGCTCCCGATTCGACTTGCCCAACCCATTCACTTTGGTTCCTACGGGGGATAGAGCTGTATGGAATCCTCCTGAGGGTATGGTCGTAATTTATGGATCCATGCTTTGCTATGGTGTCACACTTCCCCTTCAGCCTTTTATTGCCTGGTTTTTGGCTGAAGCAGGGATAGCCCCAGCTCAGTCGGCCCCGAATAGTTACAAAGTCTTGATGTGCATGTGGCACATGTTCAATCGAATGAACCTTTCGCCGCCTTCCCCGAATGAAATCATGCATTTCTTTACGCTGAGGCAGGTTAGCAAAACGGGGACCTACTTTCTTGCATCTACTCCATCGGATGGTTGGGTCCCCAAAGAAGCAAAGGTGAATCGGGAGGTCGATGCTTCTGATGACCCAAAAAAGAAGGGTTTTGTATGGGGATTCCCTACATCCAACAAGTTCTGGAAGAACAATTGGTTTTTTGCTGGAGGATCTCTCGGGCTCAACATCACTGTTGGATCTGAGGATTCCCGAACAGTGTTGAGTGTTCCCCGATTCTTCTGTTCCCCCGAAGCGTGGAACAGAAAAATAATTGATTATAATGATTCTGAGCTGAAGAGGCTGACTCGGGCAGCTGTTCGTACTCTGGAGAAGAGGAGCAAGAGCTACTTTTTTAAAGAGGAAGATTTGATAAAGCTCGGCTTCTTAAGACAGATTTCGGGTCATCGCAGGCAATGTAAGTAACTCGGTGCCTTGTATTTTTCTGCTTTTCATTTTTTTTTTCTAACATTTTTTTTAGTGTTCGATACGGACGTTGTTAGCTATCTTCAGGCTCGCCAGGTGAAGGCGATTCTGCAAGCGAGTAGAAAGGAAGCTTCCCGTCAGGGCGATGAGGGTATTGCTCCACCCAAGCCTGATGAGGAAACCGACACTACTGAGGAATGAATTCACGAGTGCGTTATTCAGGTTGCTCAACCTCCTACTCAGGATTCTGCTGGTCCAAGTGGCCCGTGCGAAGAGCCTGTTGGATGGTTGGAAGCCGACGACGGTGGTAACATCTTGACGGATCAAGTGTTGAATTCTTTGAGTCTTTCCGGGACGATCCGCAGGAAGATCCTGCTACTGATCTTAACTTCCACCGTTCTCGGGGTGAGAAGCGAAAGGCAGTTAGTTCACCGTCTCATCCTCTCAAAGTTCCTCGGGTAGTCACATTTATTGACTCCAGTGACGAAGATGTTACGGATGAGATTGCCCCGAGTGTTAGCGCTGGTGCATCAGTAGATGCAGCCGCTTTAGAAACGAGTAGGGCTTCTTCTACCCTCGAAGTTGGAGATATGAGGGCTGAACCTTCGGGGGTTCCTTCTTCATCCTTAGAACCGAACAGGGCTTCTCCTGCCCCCTGAGTTTGGAAATCTTGGAGTTGAACCCTCGGGGGTTCCTTTATTCTTTTCTCCCCAGGATATGCTACGGGAGATGTCCTCTGGTCGGGCTTTTATCGGGGACGACCGTTGGAGCAGCTTTCGGGATGGTTCCCTGACCGACCGTCTCCAAAATATTTTTAACGGTGCATCTTATGTAAGTTGAATCCGACTCCTTTATTGTTTTGCTTCTGCCAGATTTCTAAGTATATTCCTTTGCAGATGGTGGCCAAATTCGCTGAGCTTATTCAAGCAACATCAAGCTGATCGAATAAGGCGTCTAGAGGCTCAGCTGAAGGCGAGTGAGGAGGGCCATGCTCGAGCCGAGAAAGCTTACCAGCAGGAGGTCGGTTCTGTATAAATTTTTGCCGACCATTGTCTGGCGAAGCAGGTTGAAGCCGAGGACAAGTCATCTCTAGCAGAGGAGAAGGTTGCATCACTTTAAAATCTTCTATCTTCTGCTGAAGAATCCATGCTCAAGGCTGAGCAGGAGGCGGAGCAGGCGAAGTCGGCGTATGACCAAAAAATTGAAGATCTGGAGCGCCAAGTGCTGACAGTTGAATCCCTTTCTGAGAGGCCAGGTTGGAACTGGAAGTCTAAGGGGTGGATCGTTTTAAAAGATCCCCTACTTACGATGCCGTACTTCTTTGGGAATTTCAATATGGGCTAGTTTCGGCCGGCAAGTTCTTCAAAGTTAAGAATAGGGCGACCGAGAAAGCCCGAGCTAATTGGGAGCTGTCAATCAAACATCACGTGGACTGGTCCTTGGTATCTCTTCGGATTCAGATGAAGGAATGGAGAGCCTACTGTCGTAGTCAAGGCAAAGAGCTCCATCCCAAGCATTTAGAGATTCCGTCTGAGCATTCTCTCTCGACCTTTTATGCAAGTCAAGAGTCGGTTGAGGGTGTAGTCCCAGATGTCGGGCCAGTCCCGGGTGAAGATTACAGCCAGTAGATGGATGATACTGTCGACAATATCACTTGGCCGTCTAATGAGAGCCTGCTTCGTGAGTACGAGATGGTGCCAGATCCGAGTATTAACAAAGGCTCGAAATCCTCGCAACCTTAATTTTGTAGAATTGTAGAAAATTCTGTTTTTTTTTTACTTGTACAGAACCATTCTTTGAACTGTAACCATTCTTTTAGGAGCAATAAAATTCTATTTTATTTTGAATTGAATGGTCTTGATCTGTTTATTGCTGATTGTTGCCGAGTGCTGTATTAAACTGGCTAATGTTCGGGTAACTTAATCGGGTAACTTAATCGAGTATCTTATTAAACCGGTTATTACCCAAATGACTTCAATTGCCAAGTATCTTATTAAACGGCTTCTTCAATGTTCAGGTAACTTAACCGAGTATCTTATTAAACCGGCTGTTACCCGAGTGAATTCAATTGCCAAGTATCTTATTAAACTGGCTTTTTCAATGTTCGGGTAACTTAACCGAGTATCTTATTAAATAGGCTGTTACCCGAATGACTTTAATTGCCAAGTATCTTATTAAACTGGCTTCTTCAATGTTCGGGTAACTTAACCGAGTATCTTATTAAACTGGCTGTTACCCGAATGACTTCGATTGCCAAGTATCTTATTAAACTGACTCTTTATTATTAACCGAGTCATCTTGAAACAGACAAGTTTACACTTGTGTTTCATACCCGGTTGCTACCCGAACATTACATCAAGGCTCACCATGATCATACGTTCGAGTCCTTACCCAATACTAATGACGTCTCCCCAGTTTTTATGCGTAAGGGTTTACCGAATCACTGAGCTCTTTTTTTAAAAAAATTGCTTCAAAACAGCTACGCATTTCACCGAAATTTCTCCCGATATCGTCCCGAGCATTTTTCCAGAGTCTGGTGCATTTTGCTTTTTTGCGAAGGTCATTTTGACCCTGCTCGGCTGGCATGCTCCTACAAGCTTCTCCGCCCATTCGGGATTTGATGGTCCCGAGAATTCTATTTGCATGTTCTTATTATCATGCTCTGCTTCCATATGTTCTTATTATCATATGCCTTCTTTTGGAAATCCCGAACTAGATGCTATTCTTTCGGAAATTTCGAGTAATTTTATTTATTACTGCAAAAAAATCGACAGATTTAAATTACAGTTTAATATTTATCCTACCAATATTGCCCTGACTAGAAAAAAGAATAAAATATTCAATATATATATATATATATATATATATATATTTTAAGGATAGAAAATCTTCAGATATTGGGCATTGCATGGTCGGGGTAGCACCCCTCCATTGGGTCGAGCAATCCAATAAGCTCCATGGCCAGCTATCCCCTCGATCTTGTATGGACCTTCCCATTTGTCAGCCAGGAATCCTGCGGCTCTATTTTTTGTATTCAATGACACATTCCTGAGCACCAGGTCTCCTAACTAGAATTTCCTGATCCGAACACGAGAGTTGTAGTGGCGAGCCACTCTATGTTGATATGATGTATTTCTTATTCCGGACTTTTCCCTTTTTTCTTCTAGCTCATCCAAACTTTGTAGTAGCATATCAACATTCTGTTCTTCATTGTATAGCCTGACCCGGGGGGACGCATACGATGTTTTTACGGGGATGACAACTTATGTTCCGAACACTAGGTGAACGGAGTTTATCCTGTTGAAGTCCTTGTTGTCGTCTGATATGCCCATAATACTTCAGGAAGCTTTTCAACCCAGCTTCCTTTTTTATCATCTAACTTTGCTTTAATGGTGTGCTTGATAATTTTATTTACTGCTTCTACTTGCCTGTTTGTTTGAGGATGAGCTGATGTCGCATAATTGTTAGCAATCTGATACTTCTCGCACAACTGTCTGAACTTTTGGTTATCAAACTGAGTGCCATTGTCGATGATTATAGTGTCTGGAACTCCAAACCTATAAAGTATGTTTTTCTTTACAAAATTTATGGTGTTGGCTTCTGTGATATGCACCAGCGCTTCAGCTTCTGCCCATTTTATGAAATAATCGATAGCTACTATGGCGTGCTTTGCTCCACCCCCTATCCCAGCGGGCATTGGCTCGATCAGGTCTAGGCCCCACATGGTGAATGGCCATTTGGCAGTGAGGTTTCTGAGCTTTTGTAGAATTTGTCTTAATGGGCAATTGGTGAGAACCTGGATTGTATGAGCCTGAAAGTACGGTCTCAGCTTTTTTACTGCTGATACCAATGCTAATGCCATCTTCTCTGCCTATGAGTACCTGGTTTCAGCCGGCAAGAGTGTCTTGCTGGTATAATACACTGGTTTCTGCACTTCATCTTCTGTTCTGACTAAGACTGAACTTGCTGCAAGCTCGGTTATTGACAGATACAACTGAAGTAATTCCTCTTTTTACGGTTTTGAGAGAACTGGAGCCTGTCCCAAATACTCTTTTATTTTTAAGAATGCCTGCTCGCACTCTTTATTCCACTCGAGTCCTTTCCCTTTTTTGATTATCTTGAAAAAGGGTGCGCACCTGTCTGTAGCCCTCGAGATGAATCTTCCCAAGGAAGCTAAACACCCTGTTAAGCGTTGTACTTCTTTCAATGTTTTAGGTGAGGTCATTTCTTGCAAAGCCTGGATCTTCTAGGGATTAACTTCGATTCCTCTTTGGTGGACTTGAAAACCCAAGATTCTCC
This sequence comes from Dipteronia dyeriana, assembly GCA_032871835.1. NCBI lineage: Eukaryota > Viridiplantae > Streptophyta > Magnoliopsida > Sapindales > Sapindaceae > Dipteronia > Dipteronia dyeriana. The sequence continues at coordinate 13,893,808 of CM065301.1, read as the reverse complement.
CCTAATGGACTCCAAATAAACATTTGTTCGGGTTTAATTTCATATGGTATCTTCTCAGAACATCAAATGTTTCTCGGAGGTCTCGGGCATGCTCATCTGCCGAGACGCTTTTAGTCAACATGTCATCAATGTATACTTCCATGTTCCTTCCTATTTGCCAAGTGAAGATTTTGTTTACCAATCTTTGATACGTAGCACCCGCATTCTTTAAACCGAAGGGCATTACCGTAACAATATAAACCCTGATCGGTTGTGAAAACCGTTTTTTCTTCATCAGTTTTGCTCATCCGAATCTGATTGTATCCCTAGTAAGCGTCCATAAAGCTGAGCAAATCGTGACTAGCTGTGGCATCCACCAGCTGGTCTATCCTTGGAAGTGGGAAGCTATCCTTTGGGCATGCCTTATTTAGATCCGTGAAATCTACGCACATCCTCCATTGTCCATTTTTCTTTTGGACGAGGACTACGTTGGCGACCCACTAAGGGTAGCTGACTTCTCTGATTGATCCAGTTGCCAGTAATTTTTCCACCTCTTGTTTGATTGCTTGACTTCTTTCAGGATTGAACAGTCTTCTCTTTTGTATTACTGGTTTTGCATTCGGGTCAACTACGAGGTAGTGGGATATTACTCGGGCATCTATTCCCACCATATCTTCGTGACTCCAAGCGAACACATCTTTGTACTCCTTAAGCAGATTGGTTAGGTCTTGCTTGACTTTTCCATCCAAGTTAGCCCCGATCTTGATTTTCTTATCCGATTCGTCTTCTTTAAGTACTACTTCAACCAATTCTGTTTTGGGCTCATTCGAGTTCTCCCTCGGATCCAGTTCGAATGACAAGGACTCTTTACACTGATTTGGCTGCATTATGGTGCACACTTGTTCAGCATCATGCTTGTCTTTGTATACTTATAAGTTTGCTCTTCGGGTCATCTCTTGGGATCCCTTGACTATCCCAACCCCTTGTTCTATTGGGAACTTGATCATCGATGCATAAGTGGCGGTTACAGCCCTTGTTTTATTCAGGAATGGCCGACCCAATAATGCATTATACGGCCAATTGTCTAAGTCAACTACCACGAAGTCGAGCAGGACAGTCCTCTGGCAAGGTGTTATTCCAATCTTCACGGGCAGTTTCACCGTCTCGAGTGACCTGACTTTTATCCCTTCAAACCCCCTTAATGGGGTATGGAAAGGCTGTAAATCTTTTCATTCTAGACTTAGCTGGTCATAGACGGCCACATTGAGGATGTCTACTGAACTTCCATTATCTATTAAAATTCTCCGGACTTCCCGATGGTCAATCCAGGCAGTTATAACTAAGGCATCAGTAGGCCGAACATCGATGCCATGAGAATCTACCTCTATAAAGACTATCGGGTCCCATCCTTCCTTCACCCTTTTCGGGTCTGGCTCAACCGAGTTTACATCAAAGTTATTCCTTGCTTTTATTGCTTCTCTGATTTCTTGAGTTCGTTCTCGGTTGCTTTTCCCGGTAGAGGGTCCCCCGTAAATCGTATGTATTACCTGATTGGTCTCAGGACCGGGCCATTGATTTCTTCCAGAGTGATCTGTCTTAACTTCTTTCTTAGTGTTTGATTTCTCATCTTTTTTTAAGATTACATCCCGCAAGTGCCCTTCCCGAATAAGAGTCTCTATGTAATCCCTGAGCTGGAAACACTTTGAAGTCTCGTGCCCGGTTTTCTTGTGAAATCTGTAATACTTAGTTGTATCTCTCCGGGCGAACTAAGATTGTCGCCTCGGTTCTCACACCATATTCTTCTCTTCCAAGATGGCTAAAATTTCTTCTTGTTTTTTTCCGAAGAGGGGTGTAATTGGTATATCTGCCTCCGTGTTTCTCTGTGGACCGTTCGGAATTAAGCCCATTACCCCCATCTTTGTTTTTCTCCTTGCCGTTCCCTTTCCATTTTTCCTTTTGATTCTGCCCCTTGGATTCGGTATTCTTCTGTTCGGGCTTTCCTCCATGCATATAGCTTCCTCCTGTAGCTAACTCTTCCTCCTCGGCCAGAGCGTATCCTCCCGCCATATCCATCATGCCGGCATACCTAGTCAACCGTGCTCTTCTCAAATCAAAGGATAGTCGTCCATTCTGCAAGTTATTGGTGAAGGCAACAATAATTTCTTCATCATTAGCACTGCCAATTTCTGATACTGCTGGGCCGAACCGGCCCAAGTATTTTTTTAATGACTCATCCTTCCCCTGCTTTATTTGAAAGAGGTAGGCCACCGACTTCTTCCTGTGAACATTGCTCAGGAATTGCCTTGAGAAGCTCCTGCTCAGTTCGCTGAAATTTTCGATGCTCACCGGGGGTAGTCTTCGGAACCATCTTGACCCTGTGTCCCCTAGTGTTTGCGGAAATTTGAGACATAATAGGGGGTCACTGCGGGCATATTGAGCCATGGTACTTTTATAGCGTCTAACGTGCTCCTTTGGATCTGTATCTTTTTTGAATTGCTCCACATGAGGCATCATGAATCTTTCTAGGAAAGGGGTCCGTAAAATCTCCCTAGTGAATGGACTGTCAGAGTCATCGTCGGATAGATCGTTACAGCCATAACGTCTGACCAGTTCCTCCATATGTCGTATGTTATTCTCGACTTCTCGAGTTAGGCTCTGGATCGTGACATCTCTGTCCCCCATCGGACTTCCTCGACTGTTAAACCGTTGGGTTATTGTCATTCTTTCCTAAGACTCTTCACTCTGATGCCGGTCCGCTCGTGTGATTCCATGATGACATTTGCGATGGTGTTGATCACTGTCTTCTGATGATGACTGACCTCTGCGCCGGTCGTATTTACGATCTCTGGCACGTACTGTTTGATTGTGGTCCAGCCTCTGGTGGTATTGTTCCTCTTCAAGTGTTTTCTATCCAGCGGGGTTGAATGGGGAAGAGTTTCTTCTGGTTTCTGGCATAGTTATTCCTGGCCCAACCACCACCAAACGGAGCCTTGCGGGTGGAGGATTGGGAGTATGTGCTCCCGCAGCCAGTAGATCAATCCCTTCCCTTGGTGCGTCTGTCACCAATTGCTGCAAGGCTTCTTGGAAACGCAGCCTAAGAGCTCTGTTGGTTGAAGGAACTTGCTGGATCCCTGCCAGGTGCGCAGGCTGCTTTTCTGTGTTTGCTGCAGGATCTTGTGACGTGTTGCCAACATGGAAATTGCCTGGTGATTTTTGGCCATTCCCTGAACTACTGCTTCCTGCCATCGCTTTTAACAAGTTCGGAGGTTCAAAGCCCCCTCCTTCTAGCGCAAATTGTTGACGTCGATTTCTGGATTATGTTAGAAAAGCCAACAAGGATTGGATTTCGGCTATTGATTCAAAGAGAAAGAGATTCAGAGAGAGTAACAAAGACAAGTTTTACGTGGTAAAACTCCGATGATCTGAGAAACGTCCACGGGTGGTTGAAGGATCAACCAAACCAAAATCCACTATGAAAATATGATGTTTACAAGCTCTCGATCTCTCTTTTTTCTCTATGTATTTGCTATGATTGTTGTATGCTATATTGCCTACCTATTTTGGAACCAGATTATGGGTCTATTTATATGCTTATAGAACCCTAATCTGCTTTGTACAAGTAATACGAGATCTTTGTATTTAATTGTGATTCTGTTACTTGTTTGAGGTTGATTTGTCTTCTTTCTTGTTTCGAAGTCTCTTATGGAAATCGAGTGGGATTCTAGTAGTGCTGTTCAATTTGGACTTGTTTCCTTATAAGAATGTAGTCTTCGTAAAGTAATCAAGTTATTTCCTGATTGGGGACTCTTCTAACTTAATGTTCCATTTTATTTGGGATTCCTTCCTGATGGATATCTTCTCGTATTTAATGACTTAATCCGTGTGAAATAAGCACCAAGTTCTTACTCGAATCGTATTTATTCTCGAGTAAGAGTAATACCTGATAGTCCCGAGTAGCGTCGTTTGAGAGTGGAAGCGTTGTTTAACCATTCCCTAGTGCTGTTAACTAATCCCGAGTAGGTTTCATTCAATATATGCTTACTCGGGATTTCTTTTCTTTAATGATGCCTCGTAGGATATTTCCTGAGTGTCCATTTGGGCTTCCGCCTGGCTATTTTCTCCTTCCTGCCAATGACGTGTATGCTTGGTAAAATTCACATACGACATATCTTTTTATGTGTATTTATATATATATATATATATATATATATATATATATATATATATATATATATTTGTATATAATCATCCTTGTTTGAATACTTGTATATATATTGAATGATATTGAGAATACAAGTATTGTTTGTTTTAGTTTCAGTTGTTAACCTTATCACTAACAACTTGTAAGCTTGTTAGACAATACTTGGTTTGATAATACATATTGTTTACTTACATATGATTTATTATCTTAAGTATTATTTAGAGATGCACGTTTAGGGAATGGGGATGGATATAGGTCCCCCCATCCCTATCCCCACTTCCAAGACCTTTCCCTCATCCCTCCCCCCCCCCCCCCCCCCCCCCCCCCCTCCCCTCCCATTTCCCCAATTTGGGGATGGGGATTTTTAGGGGAAAGTATATCCATCCTCATCCCCAGTTCCCCATTTTCTCCGTTTTTCCCCGTCTCCCCGTTTCCCCTGGTCCCCCATTTCTCTGTTTCTCTATTTAACTAAAAATTACAAATTAAACTAAAAAAACAAATATTTCATTACAAATACAAAATAAAGTGTTTTAAATAATTCAAAGTTTAAAACTAAACCAACTTCATATGTGAAGTAATACAAACTGTTTTTTAACAAAAAAAACTTCATATAATAGATAATCTAAAGAGATTAACAGTCAATTAATTGCAAAGTACTTTGAAAAATCTCTAGGGTTAGGTTTTGAAGGTAAAAAGAGTAAACGTGTTTATATACCTAGGGTTTCAAAGAATAATAAATAAAAATAAAATATATATTATAATTATATTTATATATGTTTGGGGGAGATGGGGATGGGGATGATTTTCATCTCCACCCCCCCTCCATTTCCTCATTTCCTCAAAAAAAATCCCCAAATAGGGATGGAGGTGGGGGGATTTGGGGTCCCGAGAAAAAATGTACATCTCTAGTATTGTTATCCAAGCTAGCTAGAGGGATAAACATAAGTTTATTTCAAGGGATTGAAAAGAGGCGTAAAAACCTATTCACCCCCCTCCCTTTGGTTAGTTTAAGGAAATTTAACCGCATTTGTACAATTTCAAAGTTAAGGATTCATGTTGTTATGTCTATGACTGACTCTGTCGAAAAATTTCCAGGGTTCCACGAACTGCTCTTTTAGGAGCATGTTGTTGTGTCTCACCTGACTCTGTAGAAAACTTTCTATGGTTCCACCAGCTACTCTTTTAGGTGCACGATGTTATGTTTCCTTGGTTCCACCAGCTGCTCTTTAGGTGCATGTTGTTTTGTTTCCATGCTTCCGCCAACTGCTCTTTTAGGTGCATGTTGTTGTGTCTTTGATTGGCTTTGTAGAAAACTTTTCATAGTTCCACCAGCTGTTTTTTTAGGTGCCACTATTACCTATATTGAAAAAATTAAAGTCTAAAATATCACCAAAAATATACACAATATATTTACCTCATAAAATCAATTAGAAGATTAATTACATTAATATTTCAATCACAATCTTCCATATCAACATCACAATGATTGTTATTTACATCTACAGTTATTCCATCAACTCCTTATCTGACCTAACCAACATCTTCATCACGTAAATAAACATTTTCTTCCAATTGTTGTTGTGCATATAACTCAACTTGAGGCACTGTTGTTAGAGTGTAAGAAGAATCTCTGGAATACATATCAAACATATCTCTAACAGTAACTTTGTGAACAACAAACCAATCAAGTTCTAACGGAGTCTTCTACATAGACCACTTGCTTTACTTTTCCTACTAAAATAAAAGGCTCATCACTTACATGGTTATTTTTGTACATCAAATGATTGAAATTCACCATTGTGGGATTAAATTCATCTTGTTTTTTTTCCAAGTTGATCATTAACCTAATCACACTTGTATAAAACAAAATTTATGTCATTTGTATAATGAATTTCAATGATATCTGTCAAAACCCCATGAAATGTGACATTTCCGCTCATGGGTTCCTATCTCTTACATTAGCATAACTTATGGTATTTGCCTTTAAGACAAAACCATAGTTTTGAGTTACTCTACTCTTCTCACTATTATTAGTGCGAAAACAAAACCCATTAATACCGAATCTTTTGAATCTTCTTACAAATTGGTCTGGGCCACTAGCTTAATTGATGAATTCTTTTGGAAATATTTCATTTGTGGTTCGTCGTAAAATTTGGAACAACATAAAATTAGAAGATTAATTAATGCATTTTGGTTCTTATGTATTTTAAAGTTAAATAGGTAAATTAAGACATTTAATTTGATTACTTACATGATCCATAAACCATGTCTGAAATGTATCATTGCGGATTTTTTGATTATGGTAATGAGCCGCACCAGGCATTTCTCGTTGGAGTGTCACAAAATGCTTTATGTGGTTGATATAAGCATATTTAAGTGATTTAAATAAAACATATTTAAGTGATTTAATTAAATTATACTATAATATTGGTTAATAATAAGTGACTAACTCTCGAAATGACATGACAACATTATAGTTGACTAGCACATATCGTGCTTGCACCCAATTAATCTCATCAAGATGTATTCTGACTCCTTTTCTTTTATTAAACCTACCATCAATTGGAGATGGACGATTCCATTTTCGACATCATTGAGGTATCTTGAACAAAAATTGATGCATTTTTCCATCAAGTGTCCATAGCAATTGAAGCCTCCAGATGTGCTCGATTACGTACATAACGTTTAAGTGTAGAAAGTTATCTACAAATAAAAGTGGAACAAACAAATTATGAACAAATAATGTTCTAGTGAAGAAAGAAAACGGTACAATATGGTAATGCACCTCTTAATATGATACATACACCAAAATTATATTGATCCAGAAGTCAATGCCTCTTCAGCTAGATGAATTGGTAAATGTTCCATTACATCGAAGAAGGACATTGGAAAGATCTTATCAAGGTGACACAAAGTTAACACAATTCAATCTTGAATATTTTCCAAATCAGAAGTTAAATGCACTTTTCAGTACAATTGCTTGAAGAAGTTAGATAGCTCTATCAATGCTTTAACAACATTCCTAGGTAATGCTTTATAAGCAGCCAAAGAAAGTTGTTGTTACATTATTATATGACTATCATGGCTTTTAAGACCGAAAATGGTGTGCTCTTTCATATGCACACATCGAGAGATGTCTGATGCATAACCATTGGGAACTTTCACACTCTTCAACAATTTAAGAAATAGATCTTTGTTAACTTTTTTTTTGTAAAACATGTGGGAGGTAAATATATTTTAGTAGCACCTTGTTGTTGAGGATGTAACGGCTTCCTAAGTCCCAAAATCTTCAAAATCACGTCGGGCCTTCAAATTATCTTTTGATTTTCCAACAACACCTAACAATGTCCAAAGTATATTATCACAAACGTTCTTCTCAATATGTATAGCATCAAGGTTATAACAAATTAAATTGTTCTCTCAATACGGAAATTCTAAGAAAATGCTTTTTTTTTTCCTTCCAATAAGTCTTATCACTGCTCTTCTCTATCTCATTCTTTTTCTTTTCCTACATTTCATCCCTTTTTCTCTTCTTTAAGTCTTCCTTCTTATATTCAGGAAGTATGCCATCCACTTGTCTTTTCAAAATAGATCCATATAATCGACTAGGTGCATGTCCCCATTCCCTTGTGCCATCAAAAGACACTCTATCTTTTCAAAATTTATGGGTTATAGGCAAGAATCAACAATGACTCATGTAATAATACTTCCTACCAAGTGACAACCAAAAAGATTTGGTGTTCGGTTGCAACAACAACACACTTTCTCTCCTGTAGTACTCCAACCTAATAAGTTACCAAATACGGGAAAGTCATTGATAGTCCATAGCAATGTTGCATAAAGTTTGACCATTTTGTTGCTTTATGCATCATAAGTCAACACACATTCATGCCATAATTCCTTTAACTCTTCAATCAAAGGTTGTAAATAAACATCAATCCTATTACCCAATCCCTTTGGGCCATCGATGAGCACATATAACATAAAGAAGATTTGTTTCATACACATCCAAGGTGGCAAGTTAGAGGGGATGAGAACAAGAAGTCATATGCTATGAGATGTGGATATTGTTCTGAATGGATTAAAACCATCAATAGCTAATCCAAGCATAACATTATGACTATCCGAAGCAAAATCCGAGTTTCTTTATCAAACTCTTTCCATGCACTACTATCAATAAGAAGTCTCAACATACCATCATCGGTGCGCTCCTCTAAATGTCATTTCATAAATGAAGATGTTTTAGAAAACATAAACAACTTTGCAATCTAGGCACCAATGGAAAAACCTCACTTGTTTAACTTGTATTCTCTTACCTTCCTTATATCTAGACTTGCCACATATGTCACATGCAACAAGGTTTTCATCCTCATTTTTAAACAACATACAACTTTTAGGACATGCATCCCATGTCGTGTATGTGAATCCTATGTCAACAGTATTATTTTGTGCACCATAGTATGAACTAGGTAATTTTACTTCACTAGGCATAGCTTCCTTCAATAATTCTAATAAGAATGTGAAAGATTTATTTGTCCACCCACTCAACACTTTTAAGTGTAACAACCAAACGATGAGGGATAGTTGTGTAAACTTCTCACACCTAGGATATAAAGAAGATTCTGCATCTTGAAGGAGTTTAAAAAATTTAGTTGTTTCATCATCTAGGCCCTCACCAAGCTCATTTTAAGATGGATGATCACCCCCTAAACTACTACTTCTATTAGGAAAACATATTTCTTCAATTATCATCCCAATCATATCATCATTTATGACTGGACCACTGAAATTACAACTAAGTGTGTGTTTAAACAACCTAGAGAGGGGTGAATAGGTTTTAATCTATCGATTACCAATTTTTGAATTAATCAAAGTTAACGAAAACTACCCCACATTAGCAAACTTTCAAATAACATTAAAATGTAGAAAAAAAAAACACAAGTTGTTTTATGTGAGAAACCCTCCAACTGGGCAAAACTCACTGGTTATCCTTCTAGCCACATACGGTTCTCAAAATCTACTTTTTGAATGAAAGTTTACAACCTAATTTGATCTCAAGTCACACTATTCTTGACCACTAACCCTTTCACTATACTCAACGGGTTTTTAATAGTGATCCTAGTCCAACTACATACCTTGTGCACTAAACCACTTAGTCACAAAGTATAACAATCAATGAAGAGATTAAACAACCTAAATGAATATGTAAAAATATTCTAACATGCAATTAATGATAGGCTACACTAAATGTTTATCTAGAGATGTGAATATGGCAATAAGCACAAATTCTAGATATCAATATCAAAATGTTAAGCAATAAGATTTAGATAGAAGGCAAAATGGTCCTAAATGCTAGCTATCAATGAACAATCAATCTCAACAAATAAACAAAACTCACAAACATATTTAAAACATGCTTAACCAAAGAAACATGCAATTAATCAATAAAATAATTGCTACTCTAGGTAAAGATGAACAAATAATGAAATAATAAGTTTTAGGGCATGTTTAACTCACCAATATGTGAAAGCCTAAGGGCCCATGAGTAGATGATGCATGAAAGATGGTAGATGCGCATGGGGTTTGTGTTTGGATGAATAAATGTGAGTTCTTAGGAGTCTTTCTCTCTTAAAATTCACTTTCTCTCTCAAAGAATTAATTTTAAACTCACAAAAATGAACAAAGGAGAAGAAAAAAACACACACACATACACACACACACACACACACACACACACACACACACACACATATATATATATATATGAGGTCAAAGTGAGTCTATGTCGTTTTGGAAAGATACAATTTAAAACAGTCGAAATAACGCAGTGTGCGGGTTATTGGGAGGGTAGGGTACCTGCGCACTACCCGCACACCAATATAACATAAACACAGTAGAGAGATTGTGTTGGTAGTGCGCTGGTAGGGACCCACGCATTACCCATATAAAAAAGACCCGAGAACTAACTAGGCTTCAGTGCACAGGTACTATGTGGGAGGGACCAGTGACTGCCCCGTACAAAAGAGAACCAAGACAAACTAGGCATCAATGCAAGGGTCCCGCATACTACCCGTATAACAGAGATCAAGAGGAGGTCTCTCAACGCGCCAAAACAAGCACACAATCATGCATGCATGGACGTTTCTGATCAACCAACAGGAAATGAAAACAAAGAACACAACCACACTTAGTGTTGCTCAACAAGGTGCATGAGTGAAAAGTGTAAAGAACATACACTTATAATAGTTCAAAATACAAATGCAAGATGTGTAAGGCATGCATGAAGTAATGTGTGTATACAACTACATCTCTTCAAAGAGTTAAGCATAAGTTATATACCTTTGAAGTGCTCTTTAGCTTGAGGTCTATAGATTGTCTTTGAAGCTTGAATATACACAATGAAGGTTTAATATACCCTTACAAGATAAACCTCAATTATGGTTTGTCAACAAGTAAGTCAATCAAAAATATGAGGAACTTACAATATCCATTGAGATTCGTGACTCACCAAAAGAGGTCGCACATTTTACAGACTATGCCTTCCAATATGAGAACTTGTAATTAATCCTTTTGAGGCAAATTTTAATAAGCTTGACTGTTTCTTGCCACTTAAATCACTAACCTTTCCTCATTCTTTCATTTCAGATAACCATTTCCATCAATCCATTGATATTTTACAATTATTTAGCTTAAAAGAACTCAAATTATTTTGATATTTCCTCATTATGTCCTTAACTTCTAACAGTTGTTATATATTACTAGTGATCAATTTCGTGCACAAAGTGCACAACAATATAATAATTTTTCATTATGTATCAGTAGCGACTATATTTAAAGGAAAAGCACAATACGTACTCAGGTTTAACATTTTCTTGGGGCGATGAAAACAAACACATAATTGACTCAATTTGAGTGCATTAACCAATATTACTACTTACTACTTAGTATAGAGTTTGGCCTTGATAAAAAAATGTAAACTCAAAACAAGCAAAAGAGACATGATCAATGCCGAATATGTTTTTGTTTTATATAAAAAAAATAGTTAAACTTTATTAAAGGAGAAAGCCATGGGCAACAAAACACAGACAACAAAAACCCAACATAACTAAAACAAACAGGTCAAAACAGACGAGACAAAAGAAACACAATACAACATAACAAAAATAGAACAAAAAACAGAGCAGACCAAAAATGACAAATATATGCAAGAGAGATGTTGTAAGAAAATTCAAACACACACACACACAAACATAAATCCAACAACAAAAACGAATAATATGAAAAGCAATAAGAAAAAAAGGACGAAACTAAAGATTTTACGTGGTTCAACAATTTGCCTACATTCACGCAGCATATTGCACTCAATCCATTATTGTCAGAGTTGATTACAATCTTTTTGTCTCTCTTTCAAACTCTCTACAATTGCACTCCTTCTCCAACAACTTTTTGTCACACATATTAGAATTTACATAATTGTGGTATTTATATAGGAGCACTACAATTGGGCAAATCCTAATTGGAAGTCTATATCTTTTCCACGAAAGATTTTCTTTTCCGTTTGAATTCGTCAGACCGATGTCACTACCGTTGTTGAAGTCCCAGCGTTCCTCACAGCGTGATCTACTGGAATTAAATCGTTGTTGAAACCGATGTCATAATTCACATCGCAATACACATCGTGTTTCACTAGAGACTAACCGATGTCCCACCGTTGTCATAAATCACAGTGCTCTTCAATAATGGGTGGACCACTGTGCCAACAACTATGGAAGGCATGACGCTAGCCATAGTGGTCTTCTTTGGCCTTCACAGTGCTTTCAAACGCTGTCTCTTTATGCATGTAGCATGAAGCACTTTGCATCTTTTGTTGACCAACATTAAAGTCTTCACACTTTCTCCACAAAAGAGTAGGTCATACAACAATATATCAATAGTTATTCCTCACCAATACAATGAAACATACGAAAATTGAGCACTCAAGTGCTAGTATCTATTAAAATTCAATCTATAGTTAATTAAACATGACTTATCCAGCCTAGACATATTAAAATTCAGAAAATACCTTGTTAAGATGGGAGACAATAAAATTTAGTCCATAATTTCCCCACCTTCACACTATCTGCCAAGAGAACAGATTATAACAATAAGAATACAATCAAAACACATTTTCGGTTTAGCTTGAACAGAAACACGGTGTATGGAGATAAGTTTTTTATGATAGAATTTTTAAAAGGATACAAAATTTACTGGTAAACACAATTAATAAGATTTATCCATAAAAAATGACACAATATTCGCAAGTATGATAAAAATTTAGCAATGCCTACTATCTAAAAGTTGAGTCGAAACGTGGAAGGCGATTTGCGTTGGAGAAGACGAAGTGAGTTTGCCGTAAAAAATGAAGACGAAGACGATGACAGTAGATAAACGCTGGAGATGAACGACGAAGACGAGCATCGGAGGAGGAAAGTGAGAGAGTTTGGGTAAGAAAAATTAGGGTTTAGGTGAAATCGTGAAAGTGGAAAAATCGTGATAATGAGAGTTTTTTTTTCCTAATTACCGTAGACCCATGGTCAATATCCGTAGCAAACATGGGTTATATGTGCCACACTTGGCCATCCGTGGTACACACAATTTTTATTTTTTTTAAGACAAGTTTCTTTCAGTGTTCTTTATTTAATATTTGTCACACCTGGCCATCTGCGGCATGGTATGTGCGGTAAAATCTACTTTTTCTTGTAGTGAATAAATATTGAGTTAAATTATGGGTTTGGAACATGATTATTTGGGTTTGTGAGGATTTCATAGAATTAGTTGATGGATGCAAAAACTAGAATAATCTGGGATTTATAATCAAGTTTTTGAAGGCACTATGCTAAGCTCTCTACAAATACAATCTACAAATAATCTACAACTATTATTTTTGAAAAACAAATAATGGTATAAAAGAATTGAAATAACAAATAGGTACAAAAAAGATAATCAATAGAGAGATTTAGGTAAAAGTATTAACACAACTTAGACAATTGTATTTGAGAAGAAAACAACGTAGAAAAAAAAAACCTAATTTCATATAAATCAACATAGATAAAATACAGTAATTGTGAAGTTTGAAAATACTAATTTTCATATATATAGAAAGGTTAAACATAGGTATTTGAAGCATTTTTGTATAAACAATAGTTAAATGGCTAGAAAAGAAAAGTTGTGGAGTACTACTATAATTTACATTAAGGCCCCGTTTGATTTTCTGTCCGAAGGCTGAACAGTGCTGAATGTTACTGAAAAATGAATAGTGACTAAAAATTGAAAACTGAAAAATATGTTTATTTTTTTTCACTGAAAACTAAATATAAGTGATAAGTTGTTAGTTTTTTTAAATTACAAATATCTAAAAATGAATACTTTTACATATATGTCCTTCTAACTATTATTTGTTATTTACTTATATTTTAATATATTAAGGACTACTATAATAAGTAATTTAATAATTTTAAAACAAAATTATTTAGTTATTAATAATATTTCAAATTGATGTAAATGATTTAAAATATCAAATAATTTAAGCAAATGAATTGGAATTCACAAACTTGTAACAATCAATTTTTAGCTTCACTGAACACTACCAATTCATAGGGGCCTTTGATGGCTTCATATTTATTTTCACACAAACATGTCAGAAGCAATAAAAGTATTGCATCCCGTATCATTGGTTGATCTTCAAACAAGAAGATCATATCACATGGATCCCTTTTTTGTTTTTCATTTAGTTAATTAGTTGTTTAAAACGAAATGAAAAGAAATGGTGGAGGAGAAAAGAGAAGATATAGCTTTGATAGAAAATGGGTGTGAAAGAGTTATTAGCACTTTATCACTCCATGTGGTGCATGACTTTCACTTACTCCTCATCATTCCCCCCATTTTGTTTTTACATTCATAGGGACAAGGAAAAACCAAAAAAAAAAAAAAAAAACCTTTGAGAGACGAAACTAATGAAATTCGGGAATTCATAATGAAGAAAAAGTAAATGATTAACGTATATAAAAAATGTATTAATAAGGTTAGTGGAGATAGTTTTGAAAGTAAAAAAATATTTTAAATTCCATTACTTTTTGGTTAAGTGAAAAGTGAAACAAATGAGTTTAGAGATACTTTTAAGTGATTTTATCACTTAAAAAGTCAAACAAAATAACTGAATGAAGCACATTAAGTACCGTTAAGTATTAAGCAGAAAATCAAACGGTACCTAAGTCACTTTAGAAACGGTAATCATGTATAACTTCAATAATTTTTACTTTCAAAAAAATTCAATACTTTCAACCATGAGCGGGTGACTAAATCGGCAACAATTTCACGATCCACATGTACACAAACGTTTCGCTAGAAAATCGACCCATTTTCATGAGTTCATCAAAATCAAACGAAATCAATAAAAGTTTTGCTTGGCCAATATTTCTATTCAAATTGTATTTTATGAAAACTTTATGCATACAACTTTATGATATTGATTTAGAAATGATATTGAAATGGTGCAATGCTTTTTCTATTTATCAATTGAATTTCAGAGTATGCATCCCGAGAAACGTAAAAAAAATTGGCACAATTTCATCATTTGCTAAATCAGACAGAGTTTCACAAGGTGCAAATTTCTATACAAAATGCTATTCGACACCAACATTCCCATAGAAATAGTAAAAATGTTTCCTTCTATCTAACAGTAACATTTCATATCATTCTGAAAACGTAGAAAAATTGCCACACTTTCATCACTGCAACATTGGTAAGAGTTTTCCAAGGAGCATATTTAAATGAAACTTTGTATTAAAAACAAAAAAAGCTCTATTCTATTTATAAATCAAATTTTAGAGAGTTCCAACAACGTAGAAAAATCGACTCACCACTAGCAAAATCATCAAGAGTTTCACGAGGCGCATATTTTTATGCAAAATGTCATTTTATACACAAACATTTCACATAAAATTAGTAGTAATAAATGTTCCATTCTACAGTATCAACAATCAAAATTTTGGAGCATTCCAATAACGTAAAAAGATCAGCACACTTTCTTCACCGGCAAAATTGGTAAGAGTTTTAGCGATTGCATATTTTATACAAAATTCTATTTTACTCAAGCGTTTTGCATATAACTAGTACCAGTGATCTATATTTGCACAAACGCTTTGCATATAACTAGTGATCTATTTTATCTAAAAATGAAATTTGGGTGCATTCCGAGAACGTTTAAGAATCAACACATTTTCATTGGTAAGAATTTGTTTGGTTGGGCTTTTGAAAAACCTATGTTAGAAATATAGTTTTTTTTTAAAAAAATTATAATTGTTTGGTTGGTAGATCTTTTAAAAATAAAATCTATTTGGAGAAGCACCTACCTATGAGCTTTTATCTAGTAGAGGTTTAAACTCTACTAGTCTCTACTCAATTTGAAATAGATAATCTTAAAAGCCCAACCAAACAACTTTAAAAAACTTAAATAGACGTTTGTAGACCTTTTGATACTCAATCAAACGAGATCGACAATAGTTTATTGAGGCAGGCGAAATAAAATGTACTAAATATCATGTCTAAACTAGACATTATGCATAGTTACAAAATTCTCGTAAAAAAGTTAACAAAAGAATATATGCTACTTTTCAGCCCCACAACATATATTTTTGAAAATACAATTAACCAGGACGAGATGATGATAGTTTTGTAATAAATCTTTCACACATATACCACGAGGTTACGGGTTCGAGTCCTCACCCTCCTTAAAAAAATCCAAATTTATGTAATCTTCATAGCCGATTTTTTTTTCCCGACATATGTACAACTAAAAATTATTATTTTGTAAGATATAGTAATACCTAACTATCCCTATATGAGTTCAAAAATTAAATGATACTTTTTGGATGTGTCATTTCAACACAGTTACTGCTTTAATAACTTATATTTAAAAGACATATATTATGGTGAACGGATAAAAATACCCCCAATAGTTGTTCCACATTAGATTTCTTTCATTCATTTTACAGGGACAGTTGTGAAGTAGAGAGAGAAAGTCTCGTTGAAACTCAAACAATCACCCGAACGGCAATGAAGTGGCACTACGCAGACGTATTCGAGAGTCGAGCTCAGAGCCTTTAATAAAAGTCTATGAACCTTTACTAAAAGTATCGGAGCCTTAAATAAAAGTCTCGGAGCCATTACAAAAAAGGTCGAAGCCATTACAAAAAAGTTCGGAGCTGAGCCATTACAAAAAAACTCAAAGTCATTACAAAAAAGCTCGGAGCCTTTACAAAAAAGCTCGGAGACTTTACACAAAGTCTCGGATAATTTACACAAAGGCTTGGACGATGCTATAAATAAAGTCTCGGACAACCTTCAAAAAGGCTCAGATAGAGCTTACAAAGGCTCGGAGATTCAAAATTCAAAGGTTCAAACTTCACAATACCAGCTTCATGTTCACATAAAGACTAGGACAACAAATCATAAGGAATGAGTAAACTGTTACAAACTCATAATACCTTGTTGTACTAAAACACATCGACTTTCAGACAAGTTGTAGATTGATTTTTAGACAAGTTTAATGGAGAGAGAGAGAGAGAGAGGAGTTACTGCTTTCAGTTATCAAAGTAAAAGAAAATTAAAAATTGATTATTTAAGAATAATTTGAACAGTTCACCATAATATGTGTTTTTAAACTTAACTAATTAAAATAGTGACATCAGTGCAACGCAACAAAAAAAAATGTGACATTTCTCACTATTTCCACTCCCTATTTTTGGAGTTGTTTTAGTTTAAGAAATAATCATTTTAGCTTAACCTAATATTTAATCAACTTTCCATCACCGACAACAGTGGCCACATACTATTTTAATTTTAATTTAATAAATTATATATATTTATATAAAGGGAACTTACATTATCGTTTTTCCTTAATATCAGTTGTTAATAAAATTCGATATAAACAAAACGAGTTCGAATTACCGTTCACCATCAAAAATCTGAATTCCAACGGAAACGGGATTGAACACCTGGAACTGTATCAATGGTCAGAGGACGATCACGCGATCGGAAAGTCCCTTCTAATCACAATGCAATTTACCCACTATTTGATTGTAGATGAGAGAAAATTCTACAGATTTTCTCCACATCTATCTTGTGTTTTTATTCTCTGTATTTTGTGTTCTCTATTGAACACATGCACACATGCATTATTGCATGCAATACTCTCTTGCACACACATGCCTTTGTATTGCACAGCACAAACACACAAGCTTTGTATTTCTCATGCTCATACATAACAACATCAGACAACCTTGTTGTCTTGCCTTTTTACCATACACAAATATCCAATACACGTACTGTATATATATTTGTGTTGCTTGTCTATTTCCAATCAGTTTCTAAAACTGATATATATATATATATATAATAGAACTGCCCAAACAGTTAAACAATGAATGGGCTTCGACATGGGCTTGGCTTACATGGATTTTGGACTCTTCATGTATTGCTTGTGATCTTGGCCCACTTGGGTATATATTGGGTCTCCAGCCCATACCTAAATATGCCAACATCTCCCACTCGCACAAGTGGGACCAACATAGTTAAGTTACCATAAGCCCATCATAAGTACAACCTTATTAATCAACATCTGTCACTCCCCAAATGGCATAATATGTGGTATATACAGAGGAGCCTTTAAAACATTCAAACACAAGTATTATCATCATTATCAAAAGTGTTCATACAGGAAAAAGCATCGTGTGACTTATGAACAATCAATATATATTTATACATATATATATATATATATATATATATAAAGGAGCTAACAATCTCAAATGTAAATTCTCTATTTACAAGAGATAATTTTGTTCATTATTGTATCCTAGATTTAATTTATAATTTTTATCAGTCTAAAACATACTTAATCCCTCAAAAGCTATGCTTGACTTTATCACATTTCATGTATTCACAATTGTAACAAATACAATTGGTCGACTGGTGAATACATAAGTTAGATAAAAATTCATTAAATCTTCCCGTTTCATCTCTATCTCTCCGTCTCCAGAACAACTGCTACCCTAGACGTGCCTCATAGGCTGAATTATCATAGCCATAGAAATAACACGCTAAAGGTGCTAACATTATCCTGTTACTTCAAGATAAAGTGAATGGTCATAAGGACACTGTTTGAAGTTAACGTAAAACTTCAGTGGAACTTACACAATGAGGAAGTAAGGATTCATTTTCTCATTTTCCACATCGGTCACAAATAGCACACGTGGTATGAAACACGTATTATAGTGAATTTTATTCTAAATAAGAATGCATATGTCTTTATATTATTCACTGCATAGATCTTAGTCTAGTCACAACTCTCGTGACTAACTTGAGTTCTTAAAAGCTCGCCTCTCTCTGGCGCCACACTAAGATCTCACATCTGGCTTGAATCAGATATCAATGATAGTGGGGTCTATCATGATCGGTTCTAAAATATATTAGTATATTTAATGTGAACCTCATCTTGACAAAATCAAGGCGACATATTCATATATACTAGCTCCACGAGAATATATCCTACATATTCTCTAATATATATGTGTCTCATCTCAACTTGCTATCTCGGCAACTGAGGCGACCACAATTGTAAGAATACCGGTCTCAACCTGACGACATATTTCTACTACATTATGTGTGTAATTATTCTAGCATTAAGGGTAAATTTCTTTACTATTAAAGTTATATCATAATCCTCTTAATCTATGATTATATCGGTATACATTTACCAATCTTGTAGCATAATTTCTATTGGGCATTGTACATATCACAATGTACACTTATTAGTTAGTCATACTTTCAAGGTATGTCATAATCCTCTTGACAACATCTAAATGTTGTAATCAAGGATTATATTGGTGTTCACTCACCAATCTTACGATGTAACTAATGATAGATTTTGTACATATAATAATGTACATGAGACTCTGTATGGTACTAACATAAGGAACTTGTAATTAATAATTTGATCTTATGGAGTTTCAATGTACACATTGAGGATAAGAGTTTGTAATTTTACAATAGGAGTATCTATGAGCCTATAATTGCTCATTTCGAATCAACTATTACTCATACTATATATAAGCCACATTGCTTATATAAAATCTCAAAGAA
The DNA here is from genome assembly GCA_032871835.1 of Dipteronia dyeriana. Lineage (NCBI taxonomy): Eukaryota > Viridiplantae > Streptophyta > Magnoliopsida > Sapindales > Sapindaceae > Dipteronia > Dipteronia dyeriana. The sequence continues at coordinate 13,874,448 of CM065301.1, read as the reverse complement.
ATTTGAGAATTACCACTTCATTATGGTTTTACAAACTCTTCATTATTTATAGCCAAGACATATAGTCCATATATATGGATAATATAAAAATTATCCTTAACCTATTTAGTGTACTTACCATGACTATCTTTAGTCATCTTTAATTTGTAAGACATTACAGCTTGATGAAATTAAAGATACCACTTTCTAAAGGATTGTTTCAAACTATACATTATGTAAGCACACTTATGCGCTCTTAGTCCTTTGAAAAAAAGATTCATAGGCTATTCCATGTAAATCTCTTCCTCTAGTTCTCTATCGAGAAGTACAATCATTACATTCATCTGATGTAATTTCAGGTTCAAATATGTGACTAGTGCTAAAATAAGGCATATAGAAGAAAAATTTAGTTCCAGAGAATCAGTTTCTTCATTTGCGATTAGTAGCGCCTTATACCTCTCATTAGTACTTTTCGCCTTACATATGACATATATGGAACCATACATTCATAATGGTCTAATGATCAGACGGTAAGTGAACCAAGTCCCGGACATTATCACTTTTCTAGACTCCATTTCCCCTTCCATTGCTTTCATTTATATATTCACTTAGTAGATAGTAGTGATAGCTCAATTCAAAAACATTTAGCTCATCACTGTCAAGCAAAGTAATCATCAAAACTTCCCATTCAATCTCCAAAAGATGAAATGGGATAATTTGGTGATTATGTCAATGAGTTGGTAAATTATTACAGTGACTGATTTAACATTTGTTTCACTCCCGCTAGGGATGAAAAATCCATGAGGATATCTACTCCCACTAGGGTGTAGATTTCCACTTCCACTTCCACTTCCACTCCCACTAGGGATGAATGATCAATTTAAATTTAAATTTACCGCCACTCGCATATTAACACAGATCATCTAATCCTAAAAATTAGATATATATATATATATATATTAAATTCACTTCTACTAAGAAATTCATTCTCTAATAATGACATCTTGTGATTTAAATTCATTCACACTTCTATCTAATTATACACCATCGTTTATTTAATCCTTTTAAATGCATAGTGAATCAAACAAAGATACAACTTCTCCTCTTGCACCTATTTCTCATTTCTATGAGATGAATTATAAACATAATCTACATACCCCCAGGGTCGTAGATTAGTCAGACCAGGCTACCTACCTGTCCTAAATCATATGGTGTAGAAGTGTTTGATCAAATGGAACATGATTAAGAAAGTAGGTAGCAATTATCATATCTTCTAGTAAGATACTAAATAATTCACATGCACCATTACAGACTTAACCATTTCCAACAGTATTTAATTCCTTCTTTCCGCTACACAATTTGTTGCGAAATCCTAGGAATAAATAAATATTTTTTTTTCTTACTAAACAATTCCTTGAACCGTTTAGAAAGATATTTACGTACTAGGTTTATTCTTTAAACTCAAAAGTTTATCATCTAATATGATCCTCAACCAAACAATCTGAATGCAATATAATGCTTTCGACTTATGAGAGATCAAATAGATATGATCGAGACGTCTAAAGATATTAATGGATGTAACTAGATATGAAATTTCAACATAGTCTTTACACTCATTCAATCACAAATGTAATTATGAATTAGTTGCAATGGAATTTCTGATCTAGTTCCTTATTAAATGGTTTTCTAGTTGTTTTTCTTACTAGATAATTTGCATGACCTTTAAGATGAATAAGTTCAATTAGTCCTCTCTAACTAATATACTCATTCGATCTAGTCCAACATGACTTAATCTAGCATGCCAAAATATCAGCACCATTACCATTGTAATGATTGAAAAACAAACCAAATTATAACCGTCTCTACTAACGTATAATGCTATAAAACCATTAAACTATCAAGTACCATATGAATATAATTTGTTAAAATAATATTCATATAACCATCATGATCATTAATGATAACCCGAATCAATGAGGATAACCACGGATATTAAAACCCAGTTAGATCTCAAATGTATATTAGAACATCATGGAGTCAAAATTTTAAGTTACCATGTAAACCTAGTTTGTAGGTATTTAACTCCAAAAAAAAAAATTGTTCTAACACATGTACACCTTTTCTCTAATAATCTAACTATACTCAAAGTGTGCTTTACAGTTTCTTGTTGGATGATATGTATTTACTTATCTACCGTCCACAAAAGACGAGATTCAAAAGAAAATACATAGCTAGAAACATAAGCATAACTTAAAGAATTCTTGAGTTTGGGTTTTTCTCTTTTCGACTCAACGTATTTATGAGTGAAAATGACCCAGCTTGTTACAACATCAACAAGCTATTTTAGTTTTGTCCTTCCTCAATTCATTATCCTTAAACTTCTTGTATATTCCGATCTAGGATTAAGTGGTTATGACTAGATTCTCTTCTCCTTTTGGAAATAACTATTTCCACTAATATGCTCAAAACTTAAAAGTTTTGTACAAGTTTAAATTTTTCATATAAAATTGGCTAGAAGCCTAAGCCGCCTCTAAGCACTCATCTTCTACTATAAAAATGATGCAATCGAAATGTGTCATATTAATTTTATATATTCCAACTATCAGAAGAGATCAGATCATTTATTTGGTGCATCATGTTTTATATCCTTATTAAAGGCTGCCACTAATTTTGGCGCTTCTTATAGGTACTTAAAACTTGATACCGTACATATTAAAATTTTAGTACTGAAAATACTATTAAAATTTCCTTTCAAGCCAAACTCTGAAAGGTAAACCACTTTATTTAAATCCTATTGTACTTATAAAACATACATGTGAATGTAACTTCTAGCTTGACAAGCCATCACATCTTGTATGTTGAACAATAAGTACTATGTCGAGGTTCAATCATGATTCATGATATAGTCTCAAGAGCTTCATACTCTTAAAATACACTAAACCTTATTGTATCTCTATTCCCTAGATTACAAGATTTAGTTTATCTCAATCAAAGTGACCATTATATTATAGATATATAATCTATATTTTATGCTATTCTATGTAGAGACATACAATCTACTATGCAAGCATATTAATTTTCAAAAAATACACATACTTAATTCTGTTGCAAACGCTGACCAAACAAATGATGAAACAATTTAAGGAATAGAATCGAAAAAGTCGTCAAAACGTCTAATTACCATCCGTTTCCAAAAATTCAATCATCATTAATTTAGTACTTTGTGCAAAATTCTAATTCTTATATTGTACTTAACAATTTAGAATTTTCAAAACAAGTGATCATATAAATAACAGAAGAATACAATGCACAAGTCCCAAAAAAAATATTTTATAGGTCAAACCGTTTTTACTACAAAGTAAATAAACGAAAAATTATTTACTATAGAACGGTTTATTAAAACCACAATATTTTCTCAAAATACGTGACTTTGCATGCTATTCATTCTATACGTTTCATATTTATATCGATCATCATTAAGAAAGACTCTCTAAGTCTTCACAACTCATCTAATTGTCATTTTCTCAAGAATTTTGGTCATCTTTCGCTTGTGCAATAACTCATGTGTCTAACACTATGAATATTCATTGCGAATGTAGTAGATCGCCTCACATTCCCAAGAATGTAACACTCCTCTACGATTTCTATTTCACTCGTTATATGACCAAAATACATCGTGGTACCTTACTCTAGCTTTTCCAACCTTATAGATCTATTAACTTTTCGGGAAATTTCATTGAAAGACTATCCACTGTATCTCTCCACATAAAAACACGAGTCATTGACTGCGACTATATGTCAATAAAAGATTCAAGAAATCTTCTTCATTAAGACATATGAGATAATGCAGATTTATTCTAAAAAAAAATTCTAACTCATTTGGAAAAAATTGTCTTTTAATAACCCTGTACATTTTCAATGTACATTCTAATAAAAATTATTTTTCCCGATTGTATAATTAATTAGAAAGATAATTTTAAACGAAGGTCTTTCAATATACATAGCTCCCACTAAAGCTAAATTTCGGTGGCCAAAATTTTCGCAGGAAAATTCCATGGCCGTTAGAAAACAGTGCTAAAAGTCCTGCTAGAAAAATCCACTGTGGTTGAAAATGCCACCGGAAACCATCTTTGAAATCCGCATCGGAAACTATTACAGAAAACCGCACCGGAGACTATCATCGGAAACCATGCTGGAAACCATAATAAAAAACCGTCACTGAAAATCATACTAGAAACTGTCATTGGAATCCATACCAAAAAAATTTCACTTGAATTCGTCTTATTAAAAAAAAAATTCATCCGGAATTTATAGGGCATTAATTCAACTCCCATTGGAGATAAACAAATCGATGAAATTAATAAATAAATAAATAAATAAATGGAAATTAAAACCTTTTTTTTATTATTTTCTTCACCGGAAAACCGTCATCGGTCACCGGAAAACCACTTATGGTCACTGGGAAACCGTCGTTGGTCACCGGAAAACCATTTATTGGACGCCGGTAAAAATCACCGGCCGTCGAAAACCTTGGCGGCTGGAGTACCGGAACGGGAACCGATCTGGTCGATGATGACGTGGCAACCGATAACTGTTCCGGACATCAGAAACCGTTGCCGAAAACTTCCTCGGTGGCCGGAAACCGTCAACTGTTTCTTTCACAAATCGACGCCACATGTCAAAGTGAGAATGGGGAACTTGTCACAGAAGATAAAAACCGCCACTTGTCTTCTTCCGGTGTGTCCACGTGTCAACACCAGAACCACTTATGCATGGTATTCCAACGCCCACTCGCACCAGAGGAGAGTGAGACGCACTCGCCATCTTCCCAGACTTTTCCGATCATGGGACCACCACCATCCGACTCCAAATTTAATTTTAATTCCCTTTATACCCTTAATTACAACGTTTGGGTTAGGGGTGAAACACATTCTCCGATCATAGGAGAGTGGAACATGTTCTTAATGTTCTTCACTCACATTCAAGAGCAAAATAAGTTTCCATATTTTGATTTCGAATGTAAATATTCGAAATCATTTTCTCTCCCTCGTTTCTTAACCAAATTATGCAAATGACCTATCGTTGGAAAGCTATCGAAAGACTCTATCTAATGGTACCATGATCCCATAGAAACAAAAAAAAATGACAATAAAATTCGAACCCTATAACAGTCACAGGTTTCGTTTTTAATTCTTCAAAATTCTCTCAATTTTGAAGTTATAACATGGAAATAAAATTCAGAACATATAATCACATATATATATATATATATGTATACATTCATGCCATTTCAAACGAAAAATAACAAGTGTGGTGTTATGCCATTATCGAATTGTGAAGCATTCAAAACATGAAAGACAATTCTTAAACATGACATTTCTACCAGAATACAGTCCCAATCATGCTCTGGTACCAATGTTAATAAAATTTGATATAAACAAAACGAATTCAGATTATTGTTCACCCTCGAAAATCCGAATTCCAGCGGAAGCGGGATCGAACATCTGAAACTGTATCACCGGTCGGAAGACAATCACGTGATCGGAAAGTCTCCTCTAATCACAATGCAATTTACCCACTATTTGATTGTAGATGGAAGAAAATTCTACAGATTTTCTCCACATCTCTGTTGTGTTTTTATTCTCTGTATTTTGTGTTCTCTATTTAACACATACACACTTGCATTATTGCATGCAATACTCTCTTGCACACACACATGCCTTTGCATTGCACAGCACAGCACACACACAAGCTTTGTATTTCTCATGCACATACATAACAACATCAGACAACCCTGTTGTCTTGCCTTTTTACCATACACAAATATCCAATACACGTACCGTATATATATTTGTGTTGCTTGTCTATTTCCAATCAGTTTCTAAAACTGATATATATATATATATAATAGAATAGAACTGCTCAAACAGTTAAACAATGAATGGGCGTCGACATGGGCTTGGCTTACATGGATTTTGGACTCTTCATGTATTGCTTGTGATCTTTGCCCACTTGGGTGTATATTGGGTCTCCAGGCCATACCAAAATATACCAACATCAATAAAGATGAAAATATTAAATTTTAAGAAGTTTTGAAATGTCCCAAGCTGGAGTTTGTTTGGTTGTGAAGGGTATTCGTTCATTATGATAATATCACAAGTTTAATGTAAGAATGCAGGCTCAAGTCGACTCCATTGAGTTTTGTATCAATTACCACATAAAGACTAGCTAACTGATTTTTTGCATCTTTCTTTTTCTTTTATTTATTTATTTATTTTTATTTATGTGGATCTAATATCATCTAATTCTATAACTTATAAATATATGGATGGTCTCAAAGGTTGATTTCGACAAAAAAAGTAATATGCTGAAAATGAGATTTTATTATTTTTATTCCACTTTAAACAAGAAGAAGAATGGTTATTTGTAGATACAAAAACAACTTAAACAGTTAAACTGCATGAGATTGTTATGGAATCAATATATTATGTGCTCAGGGCTTGGGTGCAAGACCAGCTTTGAGAGCTTGAATGGTAGCAACATCTGTCTTAAAAGCTTTAGCCAAGATCATATCATCAATGCTTGTGGTGAATAGAGTAACGGGAAGCGATACAGTTCCTGCATTTGCACTTCCAAAGGCAGAAACTGCTAATGCCGGTTTCTGTGCATCAGCATTGTATTGGAAGTGAACAAGTCCCTTTGGAAACACAAACATGTCACCTGCCTTTAATGTCTGACTGAAAAGCTTGTTGGTTGTGTCCACAAACCCTACCTCAAGAGATCCGTCGAGGAGGAACAGAAGCTCAGCAGAGCGGGGATGGGTATGGGGTGGGTTTGTGGTGCCTGCAGGGAATTGAAGAACAGCAAGCGACACACTTTGTCCGTTTAGGGCGGGGAACTCAGCCATGCTTGCTTTGGTCACCTTGAAATTAGGGGGTGGTTGTGCACTAACAAGGGCACGGGTGCTGGTAAATGTGAAGAAGTTTCCGTCAACTGGAGAGCCGGTTACATTAGATGGTAAGACAAAATCGGAGGTGATGTCCGGGTCTGCAAATGCCATTTGGATAATGGCGAATGAAGATAGGAGAAGGAAGAAGAGTTTTTGAGTTGCCATAGCAAAGTAAGTGATTGATATTGTGTTCCTATGTTGTTGATGGGTGTGGTGATTGGGGATTTGATGGAGAGTGTTATTTATAGAGAATGTGATGCATGTGAAGGAGGAACAAATCTATTTCACATTGTACGAGCAGTGCAGGATTGGATGGATATTACAAAGTCATTGTTGTGGTTTGATTTAATTTTTGTCATTCGGCTGGTAATATACTAGCCAATACTATGGATATCCACTAATGTTTTTCTCCCTATCTATACTTTGAATTAAGGAGTGATGATAACGTGGTGATCTTGGACGAATGTCAGACACAATGTTGTGAGGGAAAAATTTTATAAGTAGACATTAAATAAATATTAGAAATGTTTAAGTCAGTACGCACTGATATAACTTAATCGATGTGCTGGATATAGACCATTGGAATTACATACTTTGACTCAAAGTATATGCAGTTGTCAAAACTTCTCCATAACCAGTGATCCACATCCAACGTATTGATATAAGTTATATCGGTTTGTACAGAAAAAACCACTAAAATAAATATCATTTTATTTCCTTTTATTTACAATTATCATTTCCTTTTATTTACAATTATCATTTCCTTTCTCCCCAATTCCATCCATCCTAAAATAATGTTAGGTTTCACTTGTTTTGAGATTTTTTTCTTAGGATCTAATTGTATATTTTCACACTTATTTTCTAAATACGTTTCATTCTAAAAACATATATTTTAACAAAATTCTAGAAACACTCTATATTGTTCCAAAATTATCTTTTTATACATTTGACACTTTTTTTTAATAACAGTCTATCATAAAAACCTATTTTTTTTTGTTTTAATTTTTTTTTTTCATTGAATAATGAAATTGAATTAAGAAAAATATTTTTTTTAAAATTTTAAAGTAAAAAATTAAGAAAAAAAAATCTTATTGTTTATGCAGAAAAAATCTGCAAAAATCAACACTTAAAATAAAAATTGTTTATTTCATATTGTAAATTATTCTCATCATTGCGGAATAAGATAAAACTTTAATGATATTGAAAAAAATGGTTTAGGGTTTGTTAAAGAGCAAAAATATAATAATAATAATAAAAATAATAATAAGAAAGGGTGGCTCTATTGCCACCCATAAAAGATCTCCTCACACCCATTTTTTAAAAAACAATCTAAAACTAAAATAACATATAACATAATTGCTTTTATACCCAACTAATTAACATAAATCAATCTTATTCTTCCTTATCGGCAGGAACTGGAAAAAAAAATATTCATCCTTCAATGCTCAAAATCATACCAAGGCATCACTAAAAATCCTTTTGTTTTTGGTAATCAACTTCAGTAATTTTCCATTAAGAAGAACTGAATATATACATGCACAATAAACATTTCAAAGAGACAGAAATCACAGAATTATGAAAAGAAAAGATTACAGCTGTAATTAAAACAATAAAATCACGTATCAATCATCTCCCATCATTTTGAATAAAATCAGTCATCAATCATCTTCAATCATGAAATCAATCATCCATAATCTTCAATCATCTTTAATTTGTTTCCTTAACAGCCTCCCTCAAGCTGGAGTGGGAAAGCAAGTGAATGCACATGCCAGCTTGTTCCGAAATAGTAAGAATAAGTTCTTCGGTAATGGTTTTGTTAAGATATCCGCCGGTTGAGTAGTTGATGGAATGAAAAGTGTGACCAACAGGCCCATAGCAACCTTTTCCCCGACAAAGTAGTAGTCAAGCTCAATATACTTAGAATGAACATGGAACATAGGATTCATTCACATTTGCAAAGCGCTAATGTTATCACAAAACAATTGTGGAGGCCTTGTAAATGCAAAATCGACATGCTTAAAAAGGAAAGTGAGCGAAGTGATCTCAGCTGTAGTTGACACCATGGCTCGATACTTAGCTTCCAAACTTGATCTAGAAATAGTGGGCTGCTTCTTCGAGCTCCACAATATACAGTTTACACTGGAAAAAATAGAAAACCATATCGTGCTTTGCCGAGTTATAGGTCATCCAACTCCATCCGCATCATTGAAACCATATAGAGAAATAAGACTTTGTGAAAGATAACGAATACCATAATTTGTAGTACCTTTTAGATATCACAAAATACATTTAACCTGTTTCATATGAATGAATGTTGGATTATTAAAATGCAGACAAACCAAATTGACTATATAAGTAATATTGGATCTTGTGAATGTTAAATACCGGAGTGCACCAACCAAGCTTTGATATGAAACTGTGTCAATTGGATCATTATCAAATGAAGTAGGCTCGTCCTTAATTGTCATCGGTGTACCAATTGGAGAACAGTCAAGCATTCTTGCATTTCCCAACAGGTCATGTATGTACCTGGCCTGAGATAAAAATAAACACCAGAAAAAAATGTAATCTTAACTCCAAGAAAAAAATGCAAATCACCAAGATCCTTAATAGCAAATTCGATACTAATTTTGGCAATTAAATTATGAACAAAATTATTATTGTTCCCTGTAAAAAGAACATCATCCACAAAAATTAATAAGGCCACGATGACTTTTGCATTGGGAAAAATAGACAATGAGGAATCAGCCTTGAAAAAAATGAGATGAAGAAGAAATTGAGAGAGACAATCAAAGCAAGCACGCGGTGATTGTTTGAGACCATACAATGACTTCTTTAATCTACACACATAATTTGGACAAGTTTGGGATGCAAACCTCTGTGGTTGTTCCATATACACAGCCTCCTTAAGATTCCTGTGTAGAAACACATTCTTTCCGACCAATTGGTGCAAACTCCATTTAAGAGAATGTTTAAAAGCGATGATAAATCAAATGGTGGTCAACTTGACTACAGGACTAAAAGTTTCATCGTAGTGGATGCTGCAAACTTGAATAAATCCTTTTGCTACCAAACGGGCTTTGTATCGTTCAATAAAGTTTTCTTGTTCATACTTAATTCGGTAAACTCATTTTGAACCGATAACATTGGTATCAAGTGGGCGAGGAACATGCTCCCAAGTTTGATTGTCATATAGAGCTTTGAGTTCTTCTCGCTTACTTCCATCCATCTCGAGTCCTTCAACGCTAATTTCATAATATTCGGTTTAGATAAGCTAGTGGTAGATGCTTGGGAAACGACCATTGCTTGATTTTTATGTTGATGAAATGACAGATTTGTCAAGTACAAAGTCATCAAGGTATTGCGGTTGACGTCCTATGCGTGTGGGTCGAGTGATTGAAGATGCAGCAGCTAAGGTGTCAATATTTTGCACAACCATGCTATCCAAACCTCTTTATTCAACCTTTAATCAGTTTCTTCTTGCTCTTCAAGGACACGAACAAACATTGGAAGCAAATCGGGAGGAAGAGAAAGTGCTTTTGGAGCAAACTCAAACCTTTTTTAGTCAACGAGGTGATAGTGGTCGCGACAGTCGTGGTAGTAGAGAAAACTCCAATTCTCGTGGGAGAGGTTTCACTCCCGCGGGTAGATATAATGATTTAAACAAGCAAGAAACTTGGCAAAATAATAACAACATGAATCATTCTCAGTCCAAAGGCAAGAATTCTATTGGACATCCTCAACATCCCATTATTGGAAATATAGGTAAAATTCCATATCAAATATGTAGAAAGAATAACCATCTTGCTATAGATTGTTGGTACATGTTCGATTACTCATACCAACTCGGGGATTTTCCTCAACAATTGCTCTTAATGATTCCACTGAACAGACTTTGTATGTGGATTCAAGAGTCATTAAGCATATGACAAATGATGCAATCGTTTGAATTAAATCAGTCATCAATCATCTTCAATCATCCATAATCTTTAATCATCTTTGATTTGTTTCCTTAATAATCACTAGAATGAGGTATGGTTATTTCATAGGAAAATTGACCTTGGTATGATTCTTAGCCATTTATGACTAACCCATATGAAAAAAAAAAAAAAATTAGAGAACAACCAGACCTAAAAATTAAACAATTTTAAACACTTCTCCCTAATGAACACATAAACAGCAGAGAAAACCAATACCAATTTGAAAAAAAAAATCTGGAAGAAGTGGAGAGTTAAAGACGCACATAAATAAAGGGAGGGCTTTTTTTTTCTTCATTGTTGTGTTGTTGTCTACTAAATTCCGATTTATTTTTTTGGATGTCTGTCTTTGCGTGAAAACCATTTTTGTTGGAGTTGTGGAGTCAGTTTTTTTTATTAATGTTTCAAAATAATAATTTCGGAGACGGATGAAACCAAGATAACAATATTGCTTACGAAATAACCATACATCAATATAGTACTTTAGCATGATTTTGAGTATTGAAGTATGAAGAATTTTCCCTAGTTGTGGCTAATGAGGGAAAAAATGGATTTATGTTAATGGATTTATAAGTTATTTTAATTTTAAAATATTTTAATTAAAAATGGGTGTGTAAAAAAAATATTGTTGGAGTCTAGTAAAATGGTTTTGAAGTGTATTTAGAGTTTCTTTTTTCTTTTTTCTTTTTAGTAATTTTAATCAGGATAAAATTGTTATATAATAAAAAAAAATGGATTGTAAAGAGATATATACTCTTTTTTTTGTCATAAGGGTGTGAATGGACATTTTATTTTTGGGAGATTTCCAAAACCGCCCAAGGTTTGACCTTTTCTAGAAAACAATCCTCCAGTTTCTGATTTCAATGGAAACTCCCTTGAGCAATGAAACTATAAAAGGTACTAAAATGGCAATGAATAACCTGCACAGAGATTAGTAACAAGGGGGTTTTCATTGAAAACAGAAACTAGATGGTTGTTTTTCAGAAAAGGTCAAATTTTATGGGGTTTTTGGAAATCTCCCTATTTATTTCCACATTGAATGGACAAAATTAATTACCTATAATTGTTTCATTCAACCAACGACTACAGTAAGAGAAGCAATTTTAAATCAAATATCGCAAGTTTACATTTGACATACTACTTTACAATTTTGACATGATTCAATGAAAATACACAGGGTAAGAGCATTTGACACAATTTATATAGTTTGCATTTGACATTGTTATAAAATTTGACATGGTTTTAATTTTGATGGTTTGACCAACAGTTTTAGAACCGTGAACTCTAAATCACAAATCCATCTTCACAAATTCATCTTGACGGATATTCAAGATAATGCAATAACCTAACAACTTAAAAATAATAATAATAATATTTAAAAGTGGATATATGATTTTAATTAAAGATAGTGTTAACTTATATCCTTACAACAAAAAAATTTACTATAATAAAAAACTCACTAAATATACTAATAGAAATAAAACAATTAATATATTGATTGTGCATTTAATAAGTTTCCTATTAGGGGAAATTACCAATCAGGTATTGGATTTTTTTTAAAAAAAATCCAAGTTGCTTGCTACTTTTATAAAAATGACCAAATTGATCCTTATATTTTTCTCAAGTGTCAAATGAGTCCCTCTAACTAAGTTTCGTCAATCAACTTTAACGGTATAGGGACAAAAGTGTACTTTACTCCTAAACAATATAATAATGGTACATGTACAGTTTTTGTTAATACATGTATATTTTTGTTTATTTTATATTTTGGGTTTTGATTTTTGATTAATTTTGACAGAAGTGCTTGTATAATATTAACAAAAAAAAAACAATTATATAAAAATAGTAAAATACTAAACTGGGAATGATAGTAACTAAGGGTATAATTAATATTGTTTTATTAAAATATTTTTAGATTTTTTTTAGAAAATTTTAATTAAAAAATGTACAAATTATGTTTTTTTAAATAACATTTTTGATTTTTTTTTTTGTAATTATAATGGTGACTTTAATGCACGAAAGACAAAACAATATCGTTCTAATATGATAAATAAAATATATTTACATACTTTAACTAAAATTGTTAAAGTTAACTGTTATATTTAACACTGTTAAAATCTTGAGGAACCAATTTGGTCACTTCTAGAAAGAGAGGGACTAATTTGACACTTAGAAAAAATGTAAAAACCAATTTAACAACTTTTATAGAAGTTGTAAATAACTTAAAATTTTATAAAAAGTTCTGGACCTAATTGATAATTGTCCTTACTATTATAATAAAATTACAGTTGTTAATTTGTTAACACTTTCATTTAACTACAATTTAATTAAAGATGACAACACGTGCAACTTCAATGAAGATCCCAAAATTCTCAACTTGTCAAAACTTGCATTGGGTCCTGCACAAATGAATGTATATATGATAGGTCGTACTACAATAGAGTTCCTTAGAATGCATATTTCAAATGGATAGTACCAACTTGGTCCTTACCTAACTAAACAGCTATTAAATTTTTCTGATTCAAATTTGATTCAAAAGCAAATCCAACAATTCATTGGGATAGTCAATTTTATCAGAGATTTCATCCCATAAGTAAGCCATCATACTTCGGCCCTTTCAGCCCTCTTAAAAAAAATCCTTCATCATGGAATTCCCATCACACACATGCGGTGGTTAAACTTAAGGAAATAGCACAGAATCCACATCTCACTATTCCATCCACCGGTCAACTTGTTCTCCAGACCGATGCAAGTGATAACTTATGGGGAGCCATCCTGATCGAAGACAAAGAAGAACAAAGAAAATATTGTAAAGAAAATATTGTGGTCATGCAAGTGGACAATTCAAAGATGCCCAACAGCTTTACCACACTATCTACAAGGAGATCCTTGTTGTCAAATACGGAATTCAAAAATTTGATTTCCACCTCAGGACAAAAAAAAAATCTTGTTGAAATGGACAACTCGTCTTTCCCAAAGATCCTCGAGTTTCGCAACAAGATTCCTCCTAATCCTCAACCGCTGAGACTAAAATATTGGTTTTCGAGATATGACTTTACTGTTAAGAACGTGAAGGGTCGACACAATATAATTACTGATATGCTTTCTATACCACCTCCAGTCCACCTCATTACATCTTCTGGTCATATCCCTCTCATCTTCATGGCAACATCAGCTGCTTCTTCACCCTCCTTATCCTCCTCAGCTCCAGCAAGTCTCACAGCTCTCACAGAAAGAACCTAGCCTTCAGAGCTCCTAAAAACCCTTCCATCAAACCAACAGCCTTCTCTGCCTCAAATTCAGGACTTTGCCAAAACACACCTTACGGTCTACCTATCCTAAATCAAGAATCAAGGATGTCGGCATGATCTTATCAATCCTAGTAAGCCCTTTCTTTTTCCTTTTCTAATGCCACCCTTTTATTATTTCTCTCCTTAGGTCCTATGGTTCCTTTGGTGTCTATCAGTTACTCATCACCATGCCATTGTCTTCCCACTACAAGCTCTGTATACCAACCTCCAGGACCCATCTCATCAAAGCTCTCTTCTATGGACCTTTTTGCAATGGTTTGATTCCTTAACAAACTAAAGAAATTAGCCCACAAAGCTCATGGGTCAGTATAACTTGTGGAAGCTTGATTATGACACAACCTTTTCTGTATCATGCATATGGATACCTCACAGGCCATACCTTTACAATCCTCACAAAAGGCTTCTATGGACTTCAAACATCAGTTATGAATGGCACACCACTTATAATTATGAGAAGCTATATCCATTCAATCTCCAGATATCTCTTCTCTATATTATCTGTGATGTTAATGGGGACTTTACAGATGTGCTCTACATACTTCCAGGAATACCGAGAGACCCCATGCTGAGCAAGCACCCTTTCCAAGATTCCTACCTGTTTAACTCATAAGACCCTATGGCAATCGACACTTTGCCTTGCTTTATCTATGGGGCCCTCAACTCAGATGATGAAGATCACGCTGCTTGCAACCTGAGCAGTCCTTAAGCTCATCCTTATATATGTACTACTGTGTGCTGTAATAATTATATCTTTTATTTTGTCTCTGTTTGCCAGCTGCCAGACAGCTCTGTTTAATTATTTTGCTTGTGTTTGCCACCTGTAAGGCATCATCTTGTGTGTCATTTGTATCTCATATCCCCTCTATATATACAGAGGAGTTCTCTCTTTATAGGATAACGAGAGATCAATAAAGATTTCCAGTGTGTTTTCAGTAATACCATGACTTTCCAAATCTTCTCTTTTCCTAATCTTCAATATTTCTCTACAAAGTGATTAATAGTTCTTAATGATCTAAGTATGCTCTGTGCTTGCCTCTAGTAGAGGATTCTGCACATCAGAAAAGATGCTGAAACTTTGGCTCAAGGCCCCTGTCTGTTTTTAGGTTATTGGGTTAAGGCCGTCTGTAGGGAAAACTTCAAGGCTTCAAGAAATGGTTCAGGGCTCCCTGCTTCTAGTAGAGGATCCTACACATCAGAAAAGATGATAAAACTTTTGGCTCAAAGCCATGTCTGTTTCTAGGTTACTGGTCTGTGAGTACCATGTTAAGGCCGTTAGGTTAAGGATGTCTGTGGGGAAAACTTCAAGGCTCCAAGAAACAGTTCAGGGCTCTCAGCCACCCACCTTGGTATCAGAGCCTTCTTTACTATTGGCTATAGCAATTTGTAGACCTAGAGTCCAGGAGAAGAGTTGAACTATTTTGAAACAAGTAGAGAAAATATTGAAGAAAGGGAATTTAAAAACTTATGGCAAACACCGACTCATCAACTTCCACCGATTTAGCACCGGTTAAACGTTCTTCTTCTGTTTCTCTTCCACCTTCTGTTAGAAAACTCAGTCCAATAAAATACAAAACCTTGTAGAATACACTATTATCCTAGAATCTTCCCAGATCGATGAAACTTCTCTACCTTTCCTAAGCCCTTACACCATATTTAAAATAAATAGGTCTCTAGCCAGAAGAATAAACTTTCTTTTTCAGCACAGATCTCATCCGGACAAATAATACATCCATTCAACTGCTCTAGACAACTGTCTAGTTCTGGCTACTACGGCTGAACAGTATGTTGATCTCTAAATAGATCAAAAAATGATTGACCAATGGATCAGAGAAGGATATTCTCACCTGCACTTAGGTGCAATTCGAATCATCCTCACCTTACATGGAAGGAAAGGCTTATCGGTCACTGCCAGAATAGCTCTGCTCAATACCATCTACAAAAAATATGAGCATGCAGTTATTGGAACTTGCCTATCCACTCTACATGCATGTAGCATATCTCTCACATACTACCCTAACTTCAACATCCCTCTCAGGGATAACAACCTCCACAACTGTCTCAAGGTACAACTTCAAATTTTGGGAGCACCTTTGCTACCAAACTCATACATGGCTATTCTCCATCATCAGATTGCTTACAGACGCCAAGATCATGCTCTTAGTCTCTTTATCCCTAGCCACATAGGAGACATAATTTTTATCACAGCAGAAAGGGAAGATGAAATTCCCACTATCATACAGAACCCTAAACCGCTGCCCAGAGAGAACCTCAAAGAGGTTTTTCCAATTGAATGGATAACCAACTATGAGAAATCATTTCAGAACACTACTCTTGTGGTTCTTCTTACACAAAGTATGTCAAACAAAAAAATGGCTCCATATGAGACCATCACGAAATCATTAGCCTCCTCCAGTATACCTCCAAAATTTCAAGCTCTCATGATCAGACCAGTCACTTCTGAAGATGACATCCCAATCCATAGCTTTCAAGCTGATGGATCCCCAGTCTACACGGATAAAATCAAAGGTCACTTTATTTGGGATGTTGACCCCAACATGTGTGATGCAGACTGTGAATGCAGAACCTGTCTGAAGGATTACAAAACTCCTTATAAATCCTTCCACAAACCTCTCAAACCTAATGACCCAAATAGTCCCTAGATAGGGTTACACCCTATCAAAAATCAACCACTCCCCATTTATGACAACACTTTACAGATCTTACGAGCCGAAAGACTCTTGCCTATAGAACCAAAAATAACTACTTCGTCTTTACCTCTAGCCATACATTGCTTTATGGCTTCCAACTATGATCAAGACTTTCCTCATTTGGAACCTACCTCTAACTTAGAAAGAAATATGTTTTCCCGAGCTTTTGTTCAAACAATAAAATTTCTCCCTGACGGCTCTTTGAAGCAGCCTTCACAGGCTGAACAAATACTCAATTGGCAATCTCACAACTAAATAGAGTTCTGAACTCTATTGATCAGAAGATTGACTGAGTAACCCACCATGTCTCTCAACATGATCATCATCTCCAATCCTTAAATGCAGTTCTTAGAGACTTTCTCTAACCTTCAATCAAGAATTGCCAAATTAGATGTTGATCTTCACCGATATATCGACCATGGATATTTAGGCCCAGAATTTGATAGTGAAAAAAGAAAGATCAGACATCTCAGGAAACAATTGGAGCAAATGAATAGGGATCATATAATCGCTGATCCTCCATCATACATACCGAAACCATATCCTTATACCCAATCCAAGATCTTTCCTACTCAGTCCCCTCCTTAGTCTCCTTCAACCAAACCACCTGATACGTCCCACTACTTCAAATCTACTGGAGAACTTTTCCGAAAATATCCTCCATTGTCCTCTTCTTCAAAACCTTCTCCCTCTCAACGAAGAAAATCTACCTAGAAATCTTCGGCAGCACAAACGAAAAGATAACCCATGCCAGACCAGTACAAGCCAGTGTTATGTACTTCTCTACAGATCTCTTCAATCTTAGAATCCGAAATAGAACCATTTTCTAGTGACTCTACCCAGTCCTCAGTCTGACTCTAAAACAGTTGCAAACCTGACACGGGTCTTTATGGCCTCCAGAACCGACCCTCAACCATCTACACAGACTTTTGACTCCCCCGATGAAGCATTTACCGACTCTACACCTATTGTAGAAGAGCCTCCAAAAAATTACATTACTGCCCAACCTTAGAGTTCCATACCAACTAATGGTCCCTGGTTTAATCTAGACGATTCTTCTCCAGATTCCTGGAGAAAAAGAATCTCAGAAATGAGTGCATGGCTGGACCTTCAAATGGTCAAATCTCAGCAAGGCCTAGAAACCATTCTGAGAGAATTTGTGTCCAGAATCACAGGATTCCTCAGAGATTGGTATCAAGCTCTTAGAGAATACCGACAATTACAACTTGTCAGAGCACCCTCTGCCTCTCAAGCCATAGATATTATTTTCAGAGAATTTCTTGGAGATGCTGACCAGTTTTACAAGCAGACTATACAAGAATTCTTTGAGAAGCGTTGTTGTTCTATCCTCAAAAACAACATTGAGTTTCACTATAAACGTATCTCAACCAGGTACCACATTCTTGGTGGAATCAATGACGAAAGTCTCAAACATGTTTATATGAACTCCCTACCTGTTGAACTCCAAGATGAGTTACAAAGAAAGATTGACACCTCGGGAAGAGCTTTCAAGGATATATCTTTGGGTGAAATTCACATGTTTTCATTAAGCTCCCTGGACAAACTCTATGTCACACAACGAGTTTTCTCCAAAATGTTGAAGGAAGGGAAGAAATACGACAAACAGTATAGACAACAATCACTCCAAATCAAGTGCAAAGTCCCAGAATCATGCACGTGTAAGCCAAAGAAGAAATAGCACTTCCAACATTCCTTTAGAAACAAAAAAAACACAAAAAAAAATATTACCGAAAGAAAGCCAGGCGTGCCTGGAACAAATCCCAAAAATGTTTCATCTGTGGAAATAAGGGACATTATGAAAGAAAATGTCCCAACAACAAAGCAAAGTCAGGCAAGCTAGTCCACCAGCTTGAACAAATTACAGGGGAAGTCCACTCGGATGCAGATATTGAATCCATCTTCTCAGAGCAAAAGAATGCAGATCGAGATAACACTTTTGTACTCCAAGACTCAGACTCCGAGTCCTTTTCTAAATACTCTACCTCTTCTAATACAGATGTTATCTTAGAATCTTACCAATCTACATAGACCGATTACCATGAAGGACTACAGGTTCCAATTCAAATCCTATCGGGAAAATATTCCAAACCTATTGATGTCATTGCCTACATTGACACCGACTCCTACAACACCATGATGAATCCCAAAATCCTTCCCTCCAAAGCCTAGAAAGCCCATGCCCAATATTTCAAAGCAACAGATGGACAAGTATTCACTACCAATCTAATCTCAAAAAATAAGGTTGGTATTAAGATCTTCCCATCTTGCACTCTATGGGTCCGTGTCATTGGTACACCACTGCTTGACAAGGATATCCTAATTGGCTGGCATGTTTATTACCAATGTAAATCTCTTAGAATCCTTCCCAATGGAATCAGATACAAGAGAGATTTCAAGCCCTTTTCCAGCATACCCAAAATCTTCTCCCTATCTGAAATCCAACCTTCTTTTCAACAAGTCCAGGAAAGATTGCTGCAATTTTACACAAATAGTCATGCTGATTTTAAGCATCCTAAACCCTTGTGGTAGAATTTCGAATTCTTTATTAGGCTACCATTCAAGCTTAATGAAGATGTTAATCCCACAAAGGCTTCCCATTCAGGAATGATCCCTTCAAATCTTAAAATGGCCAATGAAGAATGTGATGAACTGCTTCGCCAAGGTCTACTTGAACCTACTTCATCACCATGGGCATGCCAAGCAATTTATGTTGAAAAACACTCAGAACAAATCAAAGGAAAAAAGAGACTAGTCATTGAATATAAACCTCTCAATCATTTTCTCAGAGACAATAAATTTCCTGTTCCTAGAACTAACACCTTGTTTTCTCAGCTTCCAAGAGCTTCCATCTTTTCAAAGTTTGATCTCAAATGAGCATTTTGGCATATCGGTATCCATCCAGATGAAAGATACAAGACAACAATCTTCCTCCCAAATGCCCAATACCAGTGGACAGTCCTACCTTTTAGGGTCAAGACAACTCCTTCATTGTTTCAAACGGCGATCACTAGGATCTTTCATCCCATCCTTCACTCAGCCTTGCTCTATATTGATGACATCCTACTGTTTTCTCCGGATAAGGATTCCCATAACAAGCTCCTCCAACAGCTCCATGAGTTAATTGATAGATACGGCATCATGATTTTAGAAAAGAAAAGTATGATAGGTCGTACTGTTGGAACCCCGTTCACCAGTCATCCAGCGGAAGTGGGTTTTAAAAAATTTATACATGTCGTAATCTGTATCTGGGATTAGTGAACTTGGGATCGTAATTATTTTCGAAACAAATACATACATTATGTAAATATAGGAAATTGAAATCAATATAAACAAGAATAAAATCTAGAACCTTACCAACGTTTGGAGGCTCTTTCACTTTTCAATATGCTCCCGGTCTGTATCACTGATCTTTCTCGCTATATCCCAGGACTGATAATTACATGTGGACGCGTCACGATCTCAGAAACTTGAATGGACGATAATGAGAAAAATGAATAAAGAAACTCTTTATTTAAAGTCAAAACCAACTGGAACAATTCTACTTAAAAAAAAACAATATTTTTTTTTTATTCACTACACGACACTCATGCATAACATTTCAAAAACAAGCCAAGAGACCTGATATGCGTTGATAAAAAAAAAAAACTTTGTTTTTGTCTCACGTACACTATTTCAAAGCCAAAAACAAAACAAAAATTCTTTTTGTTCTTTTGTGCATTGAAACCAAAATTGAGTTAATCTTTTCACGCACACCCAATTTTTTATACAAAACAAAAACTAATGTGTTCTATTTTTAAAATCCAATCATGTCATCAGTTATCACAGTGCATATTTTAAAGAAATTCTTTTCAAAAAACGATATCTCCTTAATATCTTTGATTCATTTTTTTCCAAATAATAAATATCTTATATATATATATTATTTAACTTTTAAAAAACTGATCATATCTATATTTAAAAATAAAATCTATATTTTATTTATCAATTAAGATATTATATATATTTAAATTTAAACTTCAAATATATTCAACCTATTTTATTTAATAAATGAGATAATCATCATTCAAAAATAAATAACAAGTGAAACTCTATATTCATGACTAATTACAAGATTAAATAATCTTATTATTTAATTATCATAATTGTCATTTAACAAATTGAATAATCTAATTACGCAATTAATTTCTGACACGTGTCATTTTCGTAGCACAATTAATTGGACAATCCAATTAATTAACCGTGACCCTTGTTACCTAAATCGATCGGGCTAGCAAGAGGACCTAATGGACCTACAGTATTTTGAGCTCCAATAATCCTCAGAATCATTAATTAAACTCTTTAATTAATATTCCTTGATTGTTAACTCCGGTATTATTCCACTAAAAATCCGAAGCTACACTCTCTCAACTGAAGACGCTTTTACACAGACCGATACAACTCGGTGACCATCGATACAGCTATTACACATTGTGTGATCCTCCACAGTAGTTCATAATTAGAGCTGGGTCATAATATCCATTATACCCCTCTAACTACATATATCCTTTAAGTACCGTTGATTCTCTAATGGACAATAAATCTTATTTCCTTACGGAATTAGGAGAGCGTTCATACTGTCCAAACCCCGAATCAACCCTTAAGGGAACTACCATCTATTTCTCACAAGAAGAAGTGGATTCCACTATTGTGTATAAACCTTCCCAACCACAAACCAAACCGTAATTTCAACATACAGACTATATTGATCAGGAAATGCATCTGACCTCACTCATAGTATATCAAAGACCACGATCTAACCTGAAAGAGTCGATAAGACACTCAGGATTAAGATCACCCGCATATAACCATCATTAGTTGATATATTTGAATCTCATCGGTAAACGGATCTTAATGAGAGATTCATATAGATCATGGCCCAGTACTATATGATCACATCATACAAGATGCTTTCATTCTCATATCTTATATGATTGATTCAGGATAGAATCACCGTACATTACAAAATGAACCGCAACTATAAATTAACCACAAATAAAGTACCCAGCTTTATTTGTTATCTATGGACTCTTTGGATTGCACGTCTCTTAATGTATCCATCCGTATATGACACTCATATACACAATTTGAGATTACATCCGGCAATCAAGGATGCTAATATGTGCACAAGTTTATAAAATAAATAACATAACAAGAAAGAATTGAACCTTTCTTTTTATTTACTTCATAAATCTATTTACTTCATAAATCCATTTACAATTTACATGTTTAGGGCATAAACCCCAACAATCTCCCACTTGCACTAAAGCATGTAAGGCATGTCTCGTAACCCTAAACCATCTAGGTGACCCGAAAACACTTTGCCGGTAAGGTCTTCATAAATGGATCAGTATGATTGTCTTGTGAGGTTATCTTGGTAACGATCACATCTCCTCTCTGCACTATCTCTCTGATAAGATGATACTTTATCTCTATATTCTTCCCTCTCTTGTGGTTTATTGGTTCTTTAGAATTAGTCACAGCACCACTGTTATCACAATAAAGTGTGATGGGCTTATCCAGGTCTTGAACAACTTCCAGATAACTCAAGAACTTACAGAGCCAATTAGCCTCTTTAGTAGCTTCACAAGTGGCTACATATTCGGCTTCCATGATGGAGTCAGCAATACTAGAATACTTGATACTTTTTCACACAATGGCCCCACCACCTAGGGTGAATACTGATCCAGATGTGAATTTTCTAGAATCCCTGTCTGACTGAAAATCAGAATCTGTGTATCCTAATGGGATCAAATCCTGTCCAGAATACACTAGCATATAATTTCTCGTTCTCCGAAGTTACTTGAGAATAGTCTTGACAGAAACCTAATGGTCCAATCCTGGTTGGACTTGTATTTGCTGACTACCCCCACTGCATAGCAGATGTCCGGTCTCGTGCATAACATAACATACATGAGACTACCTAATGTCGATGTATAGGGTACACGTCTCATATCCTCAACTTCTTGAGGTGTCTTAGGACACTGTTCCTTAGACATGTGAACTCCATACCTGGAAGGTAAATTACCTTTCTTGGAGTTCTGCATCAAAAATCGTACAAGAATCTTGTCGATATATGATGCATGAGATAGTGCTATGATTTTGTTCTTATGATCCCTTATAAGTTGGATCCCTAAAACATAACTTGTATTTCCCAAATCTTTCATTTGGAATTGGCTAGCCAGCCAGCTCTTTACATCATACAACACTCTCGTATCATTCTCAATGAGTAGGATATCATCTACATACAAGACCAATAAAACTACTTTCTTATCAATGATACGCTTATAGACACAAGGCTCATCGACGTTCTGCTCGAAGCCATAGGTTTTGATCACATCATCAAACCTAATATTCCAAGATCTAGATGCTTGCTTAAATCCATATATGGACATTTGCAGCTTACAAACCTTTTACTCTTAATGTGGAGGCACGAATCCCTCTGGTTGCATCATATAAATGCTCTCGTCAAGATTGTCATTCAAGAATGCAGTCTTGACATCCATTAGCCAAATTTTATAATCGAAATAGGCAGCAATGGATAAGAGAATCCTAATAGATTTAAACATGGCTATTGACGAGAAGGTCTCTTCATAATCGACCCCTTCTTTCTGGGTATAACCCTTGGCCACTAGCCTTGCCTTGAAGGTCTCTACCTTCCCGTCTACTCCTCTCTTTCTCTTGTAGATTCACTTACACCTTATGGATTTTTCCTTATCCGGTAAGTCTACAAGATCCCATACTGAGTTAGAGTATATAGACTCCATCTCGAGATTCATGGCTTTAAGTCATTCCTTTTTATCATGATCTTCCATTGCATTCTTAAATGTCAATGGATCATCCACACTATCAGCAGAGACAATATCTTGTCCCTCACCTATACCTAAATAGCATTTAAGTTGTCTCATAACCCTCTCACTACGTCTAGGTGATAATGTATCCTGATCAGGAACCATCTAACTCTCAGATGTTTGTGGATCAACAACTCTTGTTAATGAAACACTAGTCTCACCAGGCTCCAACTCATTCAATACAATCTTAGAACGAGGTTTATGGTCACTAATATAATTGTCCTCAATAAATGTTGCATTTGTCGATACAAATACCTTGTTATCTTTAGGACTATAGAAGTATCCACCTATGGTCTCCTTAAAGTATCCTACAAACAGGCAAACCATAGACTTTGAGTCTAGCTTTCCACTTCTGTTTTTCAGCACGTGTGTTGGACACCTCTATATGCAGAAATATCGTAAACTAGCTTTACAACCATTCCACAACTCTAGGGGAGTCTTAGGAACAGATTTGGATGGCACCACATTCAAAATGTATGCCGCTATTTGTAACACATATCCCTAGAAGGAATTTGGTAATTATGAGAAACTAATCATAAATATCACCATTTCCATCAGGGTTCTATTTCTCCTCTCCGCTACACCATTTTGCTGAGGTGTACCAGGAGCTGTGAGTTGGGAAACTATCTCATACTCGACTATGAAGTCTTCAAACTCTTGGTCAAGGTACTCACCTCCACGATCCGATCGTAGTGACTTGATAGTCTTACCTAATTGATTCTCAACTTAAGCTCGAAATTCTTTGAACTTTTCAAATGTTTTCGACTTGTGTTGCATCAGGTAGATGCATCCGTATCTTGGGTTGTCATCTATAAATGTGACATAATACTCATAACCACCCTTAGCTTTAACATTCATCGATCCGCAGACGTCAGTATGTATAATCTCTAGCGGTTCTTTAGCTCTAAGCCCTTTTTCCAGTAAAAGGTCTCTTAGTCATCTTACCTTCCAGACAATATTCGCAGACGGGTAAGGTGCCAACCTTTAACTCACTTAAAGATCCGCTTTTTACTAATCTGTCTATCCGGTCAAGGTTGATATGACCAAGCCTTAGATGCCAGAGATACGTGTCATTATCTGGAGAAATCTTATATTGTTTAGTTTTTGGTTTTTTAACCTTAAACATTTTGGTGTTGAGCAATGTAATATGTATTAACGGTCTTAACACATACAAATTGTTTTAATTAATTCCTAAACAAATATTCAGACCATTCTTTCCAATAATAACAGACTTATTATTAAAAGAAACATAATATTTTTGTTCTAACAACATAGAAACAGAAATCAAATTCCGTGTAAATCCATAAATATAAAATACATTGTCTAACAATATATAATTATTACAAAAACGTAATCTGATTACGCGCACTACTCATGCCAACACGACATCCCCTGACCCCACACGCATTAAGAAGGCTCCCTCCTCTAGCTGTGTCCAGAAATTAGTCCATTGCAAAGAAGAACAAACATGGTTAGTTGCCCCCGAATCAACTATCGAGGGTGAAGAATCATCTTCCACTAAATATGACTCAAGAACAAGTAAATCATATTTACCTTTTATGGACTTCTTCTTGTTTTGGGCTTTCTTTGGTTTGGGCTTATCCTTCGGCTTCCCAACAGACCTCTTTCTTTTCTTATTATTAGAGGAAGATGGTTCGGAAAAATTTGCCTCATTGGTCTTGCCCTTATTGTCCTTAATCAAGGACTCAAAGGTAGCGAGCTCATTGAGCAACTGTGTAAGATTGAACTTTAACTTGTTCATCCCATAGTTGCTTTTAAACTAATCAAAACTCTTTAGAAAAGTCGCCAGTGATGCTCACTTAACTGGGTTCGTCAATGGCCCCACCATTGACTTCTGCCATGTTGAAGTAGGACATCATGATCAGGACATGTTCCCGAACTGACATACCTTCCTTCATGTGAGCGAGCATAGCGAAACGAACAACTTCGTATCGCTTTTCCTCGAAGGGCTACCCGAACATAGCTTGTAATGACTCCATGATTTCGAATGCTGAAGTCAATGCTTCGTGATTTATGACAAGCACGTCTATCAAGAAGTCAACAGATATGTTTGGGCCTTCTCATTAGATGAGACCCAACGCTGGTATGTCTCATGAACAGTTTGTGTGGCATTGGCAGTAGGCACTGGAGGACATTCCACCGTAAGCACAAACTTGAGGTCTTTGGTGACCGAAATTGCATTAATGTTAAGTTTCCACTTAGTGTAGTTATCACCAGTTAATTTGTTGTTTATGAGAATTTGAAGTAATGCAGAAGACATTACTGCTGAAATAAATAAAACATCTATTCAGTCATTTATTTAAAACAAGTGCTAGTGCTTTTGTATAAATTTAAACATGATGTTTGAACATGTTTAACGAACTAAAACTACCCTAAAAATAGTTACTATACCACGACAATCCAACATACCACAAAAAAGTGTCGCCTTATGGTCGGTCAAATCTTTGCATGTTGGACTGACACATTCTCAATCAATGGTATTCTAGAATAACTCTTATTCCATATCATTCAACCATCGTTTATTCAGTCAGGTTTTTAATTAACAAAATTAATCAAAACCTTCGTCAATGTAACCCACCATTTCAGATCTCACGAGCTTAACTAGAGAATTGCCGCCTTAGGGTCAATCAATCCCGAAATACCCTCACAAATCCTATCTGTTAGGAATTCAACATTGGTATTGACCTTCGTAGAAACCATCCTTAGAGAGGACGAAAGCAAAGCCGTCACGAGGCCCCAGTCGGATCTCACGGTGTTGAACTAATGATGGAGACCGTGAGATATATATGTCATATATCCCTCTCCCACTCACTATTTTAAAACTAGGGTTTTCTATTATCAGTTAATGCACCTAGACTCTACAGGGTCAAACGGCTAACTTTAATCAAGTTATCTAGTGCATTAACTAATTCATTATTAGAAACAAATCATAATTAACTAATAAATTATTAATGATTTTTAACTATTAAAAATCTAATCTATTAGTCAATAATCTAAGTTTTAGTAAACCATTTACTAAAGTCAGATTATTATGAAAGTGTTTACCAAATTTTAACTATTAAAACTCTAACACTTTATTCGGTTAATTTATTATTAGGTTATTAATCAAATTAATCCTAATAAATGATCCTATTAATCTAACTTATTAAACACTTTAATAACTAGATTAATATTTAATGAGAATTACCAAGTTTTTAATTATTAAAAACTAATCTCATTTTCATAGCCAATTATGTATTTACCCATTTTAATCACGTTAAAAAAATACATAAAATATCAGGCTATGACTTATGTATGACATATTAAATATATTTGTGTAGGCACTTCTAATCTAAATGATATATGTATGCATGACAATGTTTTTATCATCACATAATATAAAACATATATGAATTGACCGAGTACTTTGGATTATTTAACCTATAAAAAAATTGGAATCTAAAATTACAAAAATACCCCCAAGGCATTCCTTGGTCTTCTTGTAATTTCATAGTCTTCCAGTCTCTTTAGGTCACTCTGATTCATCTCATGAATCCTTCTTCGTGAATTTTTCAGGTCTTCAATATATGTTACATTTTTTTTTTACAATACAATAACAGTAAAAAAAATAACAATAATAAATAAATAATACAACCCATAAACCCTAAATCCACAGTGCCATGTAATTAACAATCAATCATGTTTTTGTAAATTAAAAAATTTAATATACATAAAAAAAATCATACAGTCAATTTAAATCGTGCCTACACAATCATACATATAGAAGCATCGAAAACAATTTCTTGTTCCGAAAAAAAAATTGGCTCTGATACCAATTGTTGGAACCCCGTTCACCAGTCACGCAACGGAAGTGGGTTTTAAAATTTTTATACACATCGTAATATGTATCTGGGACCAGTGAACTTGTGATCGTAATTATTTTCTGAAATTGAAATCAATAAATACAGGAAATTGAAATCAATATAAACAAGAATAAAATCTAGAACTTTACCAACGTTTGGATGATCATTCATTTTTTGATATGCTCCCGGTCTGTACCACTGATCTTTCTCGCTATATCTCGAAACTGATAATTGCGTGTGGATACGTCACGGTCTCAGGAACTTGAATGGAGGACGTAGAGAAAAATAAATAAATAAACTATTTCTTCAAAGTCAAAACCAATTAGAACAATCCTAGTGAAAAAAAAAAAAATTATACACACTGCACGACACTCGTACAGAACACTTCAAAAACAAGCCTAGAGACCTGATATGTGTTGATAAAAAAAAAACTTTGTTTTTGTCACACGTACACTATTTCAAAGCCAAAAACAAAACAAAAACTCTTTTTTGTCTTTTTGTGCATTGAAACCAAAATTGTGTTAATCTTTTCACGCACACCCAATTTTTTATTCAAAACAAAAACTGATGTGTTCTATTTTTAAAACCCAATCATGTCATCAGTTATCATAATATATATTTAAAAAAAAAAATTCTAAAAACGAAATCTCCTTAATATATTTGATTCATTTTTTTCCAAATAATATATATCTTATATATATTATTCAACTTTTAAAAAACTGATCATATCTATATTTAAAATAAAATTTATATTTTATTTATCAATTAAGATATTATATATATTTTATTTTATTTTTAAAAAAATTTAAACAATTTAAATTCAAATATATTCGATTTATTTTATCTAATAGATGAGATAATCATATTATCTCATCATTTAAAAGTAAATAACAAGTGAAACCCTCCATTCATGACTATTAAATAATCTTATTATTTAATTATTATAATTGTCATTTTAATAAATTAAATAATCTAATTATTCAATTAATTCCTGACACGTGTCACTTTCGTAACACAATTAATTGAACAATCCAATTAATTAACTGTGACCCTTGTTACCTAAATCGATCGGGCTAGCAAGAGACCTAATGGACCCACAGTATTTTGAGCTCCAATAATCATCGGAATCATTAACTAAATTCTTTAATTAATATTCCTTGATTATTAACTCCGGTGTTATTCCACTAAAAACCCGAAGCTACACTCTCTCAACTGTAGACGTTTTTACACAGACCGATACAGTTCGGTGTCCATCGATATAGCTATTACACATGGTGTGATCCTCCACATTAGTTCATAATTATAAATCCTTTAAGTACCGTTGATTCTCTAATGGATAATAAATCTTATTTTCTTACGGAATTAGGAGAGCGCTCATATTATTCAAACCCCGGAATCAATCCTTAAGGGAACTACCATCTACTTCCCACAAGAATGAGTGGATTCCATTATTGTGTACAAACCTTCCCAACCACAAGCCAAACCGCAATCCCAACATACAGAGTATATTGATCAGGAAATGCATTTGACCTCACTCATAGTATATCAAAGACCACGATCTAATCTGAAGGAGTCGATAAGACACTCAGGATTAAGATCACCCACATATAGCCATCATTAGTTGATATATATGAATCTCATCGGTAAACGGATCTTAGTGAGAGATTCATATAGATCATGGCTCAGTCCTATATGATCACATCATACAAGGTGTCTCCATTCCCCTGAATCATTCCCATTCCCATATCTCATATGAATGATTCAGGATAGAATCACCGTACATTACAGAATGGACCGCAGCTATAGATTAACCACAAATAAAGTATCAAGCTTTATTTGATAGCTATGAACTCTTTGGATTGCACGTCTCTTACTGTATCCATATGTATATGATACTCATATAGACAGTTCGAGATTACATCTGACAATCCAGGATGTTAATATGTGCACAAGTTTATAAAATAAATAACAAAACAAGAATGAATTGAACCTTTCTTTTTATTTACTTCATAAATCCATTTATAAGTTACATGTTTAAGGCATAAACCCCATCACGTACTGCAATAGAGTTCCTTGGAATGCATATTTCAAATGGACAGAACCAATGTGGTCGTCACCTAGCTAAACAACTATTAATTTTCCTAATTCAATTTTGACTCAAAAGCAAATCCAACATTTCCTTGGGATAGTCAATTTTATCAAAGATTTCATCCACAAGTAAGCCATCATACTTCGGCCCTCTCAACCCTGTTAAAAAGAATCCTTCATCATGGAATTCTCATCACACAGATGTGGTGGTTAAACTTAAGGAAATAGCACAGAATCCACCACCTCTCACTATTCCATCCACTAGTTAACTTGTTCTCTAGATCGATGCAAGTGATAACTTTTGGGGAGCCATCCTGATCGAATACAAAGAAGGACAAAGAAAATATTGTGGTCACGTAAGTGGACAATTCAAAGATGCCCAAAAGCACTACCATACTATCTACAAGAAGATCCTTGCTGTCAAATACGAAATTCAAAATTTTGATTTCCACCTCAGGACAAAAAACTTTCTTATTGAAATGGACAACTCATCTTTCCAAAAGATCCTCGAGTTTCGTAACAAGATTTCTCATAATCCTCATCTGCTAAGACTAAAAGATTGGTTTTCGAGATATGACTTTACTGTTAAGAACATGAAAGGTCGACACAATATAATTGCTGATATGCTTTCTAGACCACCCCCAGTCCACATCATTACATTTTATGGTCATATCTCTCTCATCTTCATGGAAACATCAACTGCTTCTTCAGCCTCATCATCATACTCAACTCCAGCATGTCTCACAGCTCTCATAGAAAGAACCGACCCTCCAGAGTTCCTGGAAACCCTTCCATCAAACCAACAGCCTTTTCTGGCTTAAATCCAGAACTTTGCCAAAACACACCTCATGGTCTACCTGTCCCAAATCAAGAATCAGGGATGCCGACATGATCTTATCAATCCTATTAAGCCCTTTCTTGATCCTTTTCTAATGTCACCCTTTTATTATTTCTCTCATCAGGTCATATGGTTCCTTTGGTGCCTATCAGTTACTCATCATCATGCCATCGTCTTCCCACTACAAGCTCTGTATGTCCTCCTCTAGGACTCATCTCATCAAAGCTCTCTCCTATGGATCTTTTTACAGCGGTTTGATTCCTTAACAAACTGGAGAAATGAGCTCACAGAGTTCATGGGTCAGTATAACATATGGAAGCTTGATTATGATACAACTTCCTCTGTATCATGCATATGGATACTTCATAGGCCATACCTTTACAATCCTCACAAAAGGCTTATATGGACTTCAAACATCAGTTACTTATAATTATGAGAAGCTATATTCATTCAATCTCCAAATATCTCTTCTCAATTTTCTCTATGATGTTAATGGGGACTCCACAAATGTGTTGTACATACTTCCAGGAATACCGAGAGACCCTACGCTGAGCAAGCACCATTTCCAAGATTCCTACATGCTTGACTCACAAGACCCTATAGCAATCGACACCTGGCCTTGCTTTATCTACGGGGCCCTCAACTCAGATGATGAAGATCACGCTGCCTGTAACCTGAGCAGTCCTTAAGCTCATCCTCATCTATGTACCGTGTGATGTAATAATTATATCTTTTATTTTGTCTCTGTTTGCCAGCTGTCAGACAGCTCAATTTAATTATTTTGCTTGTGTATGCCATATGTATGGCATCATCTTGTGTTTTGTTTGTTTGCATCTTCTCTCCCCTCTATATATACTGAGGGGTTCTCTCTTTGTAGGATAATGAGAGATCAATAAAGATTTCCAATGTGTGTTCTGTTATACCATGACTTTTTAAATCTCCTCCCTTCCTAATCTTCAATATATCTCTACAAAGTGATTAATAGTTCTTAATGATCTAAGTATGCTTTGTGTTTGCCTCTAGTAAAAGATCCTGCACATCAGAAAAGATGCTGAAACTTTGGCTCAAGACCCCCGTCTGTTTCTAGGTTGTTGGTCTGTGAGTACCCTGTTAAGGCTGTTGGGTTAAGGCCGTCTGTGGGGAAAACTTCAATTCTCCAAGAAATGGTTCAAAGCTCCCTTATATATATGGTTTTTTCCTCCAATCAGTAGATTTGATTATTTGATGATTTTTTTAGTTGATAATTTAAAAGTTTAGTGATTCAAGAAAAGAGAATTGAAGGTAAGAAAGAGAATAGTGTAGAGCGAGAGAAAAAATAGTGAGTTGGTGAGTTTTATGTAGAGCGTTTTTGTCCATGAAAATTTGGGATTTAGAAAGGGGCAAGAGATTCAAAATCATAACTTCATGGTATAATAGTGCATGTGCGAGGGATATACAACAGGGCTAGTCTCGGAAAATAGATTTTAAATGTGTTAAATATTAGCAATGTGGACATGTTTTCGAGGGTTAATATTAAGATTTATAAATTTTTAAAATTATGATATTGGCTAAAAATTAAAAATCTCTTTATAATATTTTATATATTATGATACATTAAAAAGTATATAGAGTTTTAATTTTTGGTGGATAACATGATTAACTTAATTTCTCAAGTATTATTAATTTATAGGTGTATAATAGTCATTATTAGATAAGAAGATAACCAAGAGATTGAAGTGGTAAGTTCATCACACCCATATCTAAAGGTAAAGGATTCGAATCATATACTCCTCTTATAATGGTTTAAATATGGATCGGGCTAAAACATGTCGCTCCGTCCGGCACGTAGAGGGGGACGGGGCTTGTGTGGCATGGCCAAAGACATTGGCAGGCCGGACCAAGCCCGGCACGTATGTGGGTCTCGTGTCGGGCCATAGGGGCCAGATCTGGCATGCCAGCATGCCACGACACGTGGCGATGGCGTGCTAAGCCAAACAGACGGAACGCCGATCCGTCACAATGGTATGCTTGTTTGGACCGGTTGAATTTTTTAATAAAAATCCATTCCCTCCAACTGATGTCAGCCAACGACTAAATTTTGAAATTCAACCGTTGGAGGTAAAAAAATTTACAAAAAGCCCCCCCTAAAGTCTTCTAATTAATATTTTGACCCACAGTTCAACTTTTTCTATAAATACTCTCATCCATTTCATTTTTCATTCACTCTGTCTCATTCTCTCAAATCTCAATCTTCACATTCCCCAATTCTCTACACATTTCATTCAATTTCATTCTTACACACTCTCTCTCTCTCTCTCTACAAAATTTCTAATACTAATTTCCTATCTTATTCATTAAATTTTCCACCAACATACCAAAGTTGAAACTTGAAAGGTACATTTTTCTTTAAATGTTATAATTTCATTTTATGTTATAATTATTTCATTTTTGTTAGTAAATTTATAATTTTATGTTTAGACTTTAGTTATCAATTGTTATTATTTTTGTTTAGTTAGTAAATTTATCATTTTATTTATATACTTAGTTGTTAATTTCAATATTATTGTTTAGTAAATTATGATTTTTAAGTGTAGTACTAACTTTAATATTTTTTGTTAGTAAATTTATCAATTTAATTTGTATTAGTTAATTTTAATATTTTTTGTTAGTAAATTATGAATTTTAAGTGTAGTAGTTAATTTTAATATTTTTTGTTATTAAATTATGATTTTTAAGTGTAGTTGTTGATTTAAATATTTTTTGTTAGTAAATTATGATTTATAATTGTAGTTGTTGATTTTAATATGTTTTGTTAGCAAATTATAATATTAAGTGTAGTAGTTAATTTTAATATATTTTGTTAGTAAATTATGAATTTTAAGTGTAGTGGTTAATTTTAATATTTTTGTTAGTAAATTATGATTTATACGTGTAGTAATTAATTTAAATATTTTTTGTTAGGAAATTATGATTTATAATTGTAGTAGTTAATTTTAATCTGTTTTGTTAGTAAATTATGAATTTAAGTGTAGTAGATAATTTTAATATATTTTTTAGTAAATTTGGATTTTTAAGTGTAGTAATTAATTAAAATATTTTTTGTTAGTAAATTATGATTTATAATTGTAGTAGTTAATTTTAATATGTTTTGTTAGTAAATTAATTAATTTAATGTGACTATTAATGACTATAGTGTTCATATTTGTATTTCAGGAAATTGACCATAACCAATAATCTTATTTTCCGGACCGTTTGAACATGTTGAACGATGAATTTGATTTTTCCGAGCTGACTCAGCCCTAACGGGACTTTCCGGTTCCGCCGTTACACTAAAATCACGTTCCAAAAAATTTACATCAATTGTCTAGCAGTGTTTCGACGTAGTCGAAAAGACACTCCCAAACGGAACGACCGACCCCAGAGCTAAATGTAAGTTTTATCCTAAGGACTATGTATACCACAAGTAGGCATGGAACCGATCATTTGAGAAGGCATATGCTTAAATGTATGTCTGCATATGGACATGTAGACACTACAACTCAGATCCATACGAGTTCGTTACGACGTGACGGCACGACCTCGTGCATGCTAGAGATTGCTTTGCATGATACATTGCACAAACTGATCAACCGATCAATGTTGGTGACAATGTTTTTTTATGAATTTATAACCTCTGCATTCAATCCCCAATTTGAAATTGTTTCTAGAACCACCATTTGAAACGATTTGATAAGATTGTTTGAAACCCAAAGAGATGACTTGATTGTCGATATACAGCATCTAAGTGTCGTTGTTGCATTAACTTCTGATATTTTGAACGCATGTTCCAAACAAAACTATTTATGTGTCACATGATACTATTTAGATTCTGAATGGAGGATAACAAAAAGAATTCTTGGTTTTCATCCTATGGATTTGACATATACCGCTGAAAAATATTGTTAATGTCATTCATTCTGC
The DNA here is from genome assembly GCA_032871835.1 of Dipteronia dyeriana. Lineage (NCBI taxonomy): Eukaryota > Viridiplantae > Streptophyta > Magnoliopsida > Sapindales > Sapindaceae > Dipteronia > Dipteronia dyeriana. The sequence continues at coordinate 13,839,888 of CM065301.1, read as the reverse complement.
TTTAGAAACTTATAGAATTAAGCATCGTATCATTTCTATCACAATAGATAATGCATCTGTAAATACTAGCTCTATTGTATTGTTTGTTGTAAGAAATATCCCGTAAAATGGAGGTTATTTCTTCCATCAACGGTGTGCATATCATATCATAAATTTAGTTGTACATGCTTATTTAAAGCAAGTATGCGATCAAATAGATCGCATCAGAGATGTCATTTCTTGGATTGGCAGTTCTAATCCTAGATTCCAAGAATTCAAGAGACACTGTGCATTAAACAGCTTCAAACCCCGACGATTCCAAACTGATATGCCGGTAAGGTGAAACTCTACTTATTTTTGGATTATGATACAACCATTACATGTTTTTATAACATGAAATTGGCCGAAACTGGTCGTCCTGAAGCAAAAGCACTTACCTCAAACGATTGGTATGTGGTAAAGGTTTTTGTTCAATTTTTAAAGATTTTTTACAATGCCACTGTAACTCTTTCTGGGGTCTGTTACCCCATATCTTCCCGGTAATCCATCAGATAGTGGAAATGTCTGAAGTGTTAAACAGTTATACGGAAGATGAACATTTAGGCCCTACAGTTGTTGCTATGGAGACAAAGTTGAAAAAATATTGGGCTAACATTCCTCTACTTTATGCCTTAAGTGTTATAATAAATCCTAAGGTTAAATTATCTGGTTTAGAAGTCTTGCTTGAGTTTATTGGTACTAATTTGGTAATAGATTATTCAAAACAGGTTACTAACATTCGAAACAAGTTGTTCAAAGTTTTTCGTATTTATGAGCGCAGGTTTGGCGGAATTGACACCCTCCCATTAGCAGAACCGGAGACACGACTGAAGCAAACAAGTTTGAGCCTTCTCAAACGATGAAAAAAGGACAATTTAGCAAGTACTTCTTCAGGGCAAAGATCTGACCCATCTTCTTTTATCGAACTGATTAGGTACCTTGAAGCACAGTTCGATGTTGTCGAAGACAAATAAGATTTTGATTTGTTGTTATGGTGGAAAACCTATAGCTATAGGTATTCGGTTCTGTCACACCTAGCACATGACGTACTGGTTATCCTAGTGTCCACGGTGTCTTCAGAACAAGAATTTAACACCAGTGGATACAAAATTGAACCAATAAGAAGCTGTTTGTCTCTGGAGATGGTAAATGTATTAACATGCCTTCTGGATTAGGAGCATGCTAAAAAAAGGTTGCAAAACGAAACTGTAGATAAAGAACTTATTCTAAATTTCAACAATCTATATGTTGATGAGCCTTCCGGTTGTGGTCAGAGCCAGAACTAGGTTATACTTTTACATGTATATTTACTTGTAAGTTGTAATACAATTACACTATTTTTCCCTTACCAAGTTTTATCCCGCTGGGTTTTTTATTGGTAAGGTTTTTAATGAGTCAATCATGTAAATATGTAATACTGAATTCCATAAGTCATAAATAAATAAATAATTCTTCATTTTATATTATCGTTACTTCATCTATTTTTTAATTTTTGTAATACTTTATCTTTATTCATTTTTTTTCATTATTTTAGTATTTTACTATCGAAAATAATAAATCTATCTAACTAAAAAAATTGGAATGAAAATTAAACACTTTATTTTTCATAATAATCAATTAAGAGGATAAACAAATTGCAATTAAAATTACATTGATATAATTGAATTGTTAATTTGATATTATGTATTTTAAATATGTATTTTCCCTAAACCTTAAAGTCTAAACCCAAAACCCAAAAAAAAAAAAAAAATTGGTGGGGCGCATGGGACATGCTGGCCGCGGCTCGATACGGCACACTGGCGGCAGACCCACGTGTCGTGTCGGGCCCATGTTCCCAAAAACATGTCGGACCAGGTCCGACCTGAACTGAACCGCGACTCTGACTAGGCACGTCCCGTTTTTGAAAACGGGTCAGATCATTTGGGTCAGGGCAGCCCATTTTTACAGCATTACCCTCTTACAATTCCTAAATACCGTAATAGTTATAAAACAAATAGTCATTCTCAACAAAAGTTGACCAAAATATAAATTCGAACTACTTAGGCCTAGTTTGGCAATGTTGTGCTGTGTGGAGAAGTGCTTTTGGAATTGCTGTGGAGAGAATTGCTTTTGGAATTGTTGTGGGAAGAATCAGATGAGTGTTTAGTAAATCGATTTTCAAAAGTACCGTGAGAACTAAAAGCAATTTCAATGTGTTTGGTAAACTAAGAAAAAAGTGATGTGAATGTATAAAATTACTAAAATGATATAGACATTTAAATGGTACTAATGTGCTAAACTTTACATTTTTCTTATTTATTTGTGTTTAGTGTTAAATGTTATATAATTATGGTACTTTATTGAATTAATTGGTTCCATTTTTTATTCTACTTTATTGAATTAATTAGCCTCATTTCTTTATTTCTTTTTTATTCAACTTTATTTCTTTATTTCTTTTTTATTCTACTTTATTGAATTAATTAGCCCCATTTTTTTGTATAGTTATAACAACAATTTTTTTGTACAGCAATATAAGTCCAATTTTTTTTTTGTAAATTTCTTTAAAGGCAAGACAAAGTTGGAAAGTTAGTAAAATTTCATTTAATATCACTGTAGCGCGTTTTCTAAAAGTAGAAGCCAAAATCCAAAATCCAAAAGAATATTTTTATAGCTTCTCAAAAACTCAGGTAGGAGAAGCTAAAAATGACCAAAAGCATTTTTCCATGATTTTACCAAACATCCTATCTTTAACCCGGAATCACTTTTGGCCCCAAAAATAGCTGGGAAAGTAATACCAAAATGGGCCTTAGAAGAATTACATAATGATATATATATATATATATCCACCTCTTGAATTTGAAACATTGTAATGTTAAGTGAGTTAAGTGAGCGCTCTTTCCATTAAAATGTGATTTTTTAAAAGCAAAACCGTGAATTAGTTGATCATTAGTTTAATACAAATTGAAATAAGAAGATGATGTCTAAGTTTAAATGACTAACAACTTTAAATGTTTATTATATGGACTCAAATTAGCTGTCCAAAACCCATGTCCCAATTTGTATCTCCCAATTTGTATCTAATTAACTAAATTGGGACATGTATCTACGTTTATGAAAGAAGTTGAAAAATAATAATTAAATGTAGATGCATGTCCCAATTTGATTGATTAGTCACAAATTGAGACAATGGTTTTTAGACGGCTGATCTGAATCCTTACCATACCGCATATATAATGATTAGATGAAACTATATTAATTATTAACCAATAACTAGGGATGACAACGGGTCGGGTTCGGGTGGGTTTCGTAAAATCCAAACCCTCACCCATGAAAATTTTCCTCACCCACGTCCGCTCTCGAACCTGCGTAGGTAAGCGGGTTCACGGACGGTTTTGAACCTTCGGGTTATGGCTGCACCCATAGCCTCACCCGCGAAACAATGTAGGTTCACGGGTGGATACTTCACCCGCAGGATACCCACAAACCCGTAATTTGTCATTTGTAAATTTCCACATTTAATCACTTATTTGATACTTAATTGAATTAAATTTCTATTTCTAATTCCCTACTTGATACATTACAAAACCATAAAAATAATTCAAATGTCTATGTATATTTATATACAAGTATTTTATTTATACGGGTTCGTGGATCCAACCAGCACCCGCCCGTGAACCCACCGGGTTTTTCATTAAACGGGTTCGTGGATCATAAATTTACCATCCACACCCGACCCTACAGGGTCGGGTTCAGACGGGTGCCCACGGGTGCAGATCAAATTGTCATCCCTACCAGCAACCACACATATAGGCATGATTAATTTCTAGATTCAAATCACCCTTACAAGAATGGTGTCCCAATTTGTGTATAACCAACCAAACTTGGGACACATCAATCTTACATGATCGTGGTTGAGGTGTCCCAATTTGGTTGGTTAGACATGAATGGGACAACCAAGTGATTTGAATCCTTAATTTCTAACATTTATTTGAGCAAAAAGTAATATGTGCTGAAAAGAAGATATTAATTAATTCCACTCTAAACATGAAGAGAATGGTTATTCGTCAATACAAAAGGAAATTTAATTAACATTGATTGGATATTCTGTCCTCAAGGCTTGGGTGCTAGACCAGCTTTGAGAGCTTGAATGGTAGCAACGTCAGTCTTGAATGCCTTAGCCAAGATTGTATCATCAATGCTTGTGGTGAATAGAGTAGCGGGAAGCGAAACAGTCCCTGCACTTGCACTTCCAAAGGCAGAAACTGCTATTGAAGGTTTCTGTGCATCAGCATTGTACTGGAAGTGAACAAGTCCCTTTGGAAACACAAACATGTCTCCTGCCTGCAATGTCTGACTGAAAAGCTTGTTAGTGGTGTCCACAAACCCCACCTGAAGAGATCCTTGGATGAGGAAAAGAAGCTCAGCAGAGCGAGGATGGGTATGGGGAGGGTTTGTGGTGCCTGCAGGGAATTCAAGGACAGCAAGCGAAACACTTTGGCCGTTTAGGGCGGGGAACTCGGCCAAGCTTGCTTTGGTCACCTTGAAATTTGGGGGTAGTGGTGCACCAACAAGGGCACGAATGCCCGTAAATGTGAAGAAGTTTCCGTCAACTGGGGCGGTTACATTAGTTGGTATAACGAAATCGGAAGTGATGTCTGGGTCTGCTGCTGATGCCAATCGGATAATGGCGAATGAAGATAGGAGAAGGAAGAAGAGTTTTTGAGTGGAGGCCATGTTAAGTTGATATTGTATTTCTATTATTGTCAGTTAACGATGGGTAAGGTGCTGCTTGGATTTGAAGGATTGGGTTATTTATAGAGTATATATGTGATTAGGACTTAGGAGTTGGGAGCTATTTGGTGCAGGCCTGTAATGGATGGATATTACAAAGTTATTCTTGTTGCAGCTAGCTGTCATTTAGCTTGTAAATATGTCAAGAATATCCATGTACTATTAATACTTAATTTTTAAACATTCTAAGGAGAATTTGATCCATGAATAGTGAAAGGATTTCAAAAGGTAGAATACAATTTTAAGTTTTGAGAAAAATTTCAATATAGTCTTACAAACAATACAAAAATATAAAATGTCCTTGTTTTTATGTTATGAACTAATTATCTCTTAAGATGAAAGAAAATTACTTAAATGAATTTTGATTGTATAATTTATTTTTTCTGAGTGATTAAATATACCGTACTGTTAAATCAAAATTGATGATCATTCTTTCGACATTCATGTCAATTTCTAGCATATATATAAAAATATTTTATTACCTATACTTGACTTTAGCATGATCAATAGTGGGATTTGTATTCTAGTCATGAGAGTTGCAATTTGAACCATGTTTATAGCTATTGATTTCCTCATGTCTCAACCGTAGCTTATTGATTTAGCCGGATGGAGTTACAAATCGAATAATACTTTATAGCCGTTGATTTTGTTAATAGATGAAATATTAGAAAAGAATTTAATTAGCAGACACTTTTGGGTATATAAAGCATAAAGGCGAAGTTTCTAATACTGGTCGAAAATGTATTCAGCTTGAATGCTTTGATATATTAACAAAATTGATGACATCTAAGCATTCATGGGAGGTCATAGCCAGAAAAACTGTCTTTTAGCTTTCACCATTTAGTTGTCCATACTCCATTTGCATGTGGCCAAGCAGAAAGATCAAAAGACACCCTTTGTGAATATCGCTATCAATCTATCTAATTCATATAAACCCACAACCTACTTGGAGATATATTTTCATCAAAATATCATTAATTTATAAATAATGGCTTCGTTGAAAGATTTTCAGTTAATGTTTTTTCTAGCTGTCTTTGCCACAGTTGCTTGGTTGGCTACTGCAGGCGACCCAGATATCTTAACAGACTTCGTAGTCCCACCAAACTCGTTAAACTCTACAGATGGGAATTTGTTTACTTTCACTGGAATGCGTGGAATCTTTGAGAATCTTCCGTCAACTTTCAAGGTGACGAAAGCTGCCATGGCAGAGTTTCCTGTTCTAAATGGTCAAAGTGTATCCATGGCTGTTCTTCAGTTCCCAACCGAAGGTCTCAATCCACCTCACACCCACCCTCGCTCTGCGGAACTTTTGTTTCTTATCGAAGGATGTCTTGAGGTTGGTTTTGTTGACACAACCAACAAACTCTTTGTTCAAAATCTCCAAGTTGGGGACATTTTTGTGTTTCCTAAGGGACTTGTGCACTACCAGTACAATGCCGATACCAAGATTCCGGCCATCGCTATCTCGGCTTTTGGTAGTGCGAATGCCGGAACTGTTTCGGTTCCATTGACGGTGTTTGGTACCGGCATTAGCGATGGAATCCTTGCCAAAGCTTTCAAAACAGATGTTGCTACAGTTCAAAAGATTAAGGCTGGTCTTGTGCCCAAGCCTTAGTTTATTTGAATTGAAGCTTGTCATTTTATGCTTGATTGGAAATTTTGAATATGTTGAGTCAAAGGTCTGTGGTTGTAATATTCCTTGTTTTAATAAAATTTGATTCATTGTGTGAAGGAATTACATGCATCATCTAGGAAAACCGTTTATAAGTCAACCAAACCATTTTGCTTCACCGAGATTGTTGAGTGAGTTCACTTCTGTACAAGATCTTCCTTTTGTATAAGATTTTTTTTTTTTTTTAATATAACGTTATTATATAAATTTAGGATTTTTTAACAGGGAACGATTCGAACCGGTAATTCAGACCAATCTCATCGTTCATCTAAACTTTTAAAGATTTTATATGATAACTATAGTTGATAATGAATAGCTAGAATTCATATACTTTCCATTATTCATGATGTGGATAGTATTTACTCAAAAAAAAATCATGATTTTATTAATAATCAATAATAAATGTTCACCTAACAAGTTATAAACGGTAGTTAAACTCTCAGTTGACCATTTGAGTAGCGGTCAAGGAAAAAGATTGATGACTAGTTGTGTTTTGTAATAAATGCTTAAGGCAATGCGTACCTCATAAATAAAGCTTGTTCACCTATTTATAACAGAGGAAGAGTGTACTGTCCGACATGATTATCCATATATACAAGACTGTCTGACCAGTACTCAAGTGCCAGTTGGGCACTTCAGAGCATTTCTGATGATTTGGACTTTGGTTTGCCGTGTGTATAGCGGATAAAGGTGTCCACGGTTTGGTTAAACCGTTGTAAATCGAATTGAAATTGTCATCCTAAAATCGTAACCGAAATTGAACCGTAACCGTCGGTTACGAAATCGGTTGGAAACCGATTTCTCTACGATTCGATTACTGTTATCCAATCTTAAAAACCGCATCAAAACTGACGGTTATAACCGGCGGTTTAACCCTCGGTTTTGATATATTTTATTTATATAAAAAAATAACCAATAGAATTGCAACATGTGGCAATTTATTTGTAAAAAAAAACGATCGTAACTGAAACCGGCCCGTAAACGAACCGTAACCGTCAAACCAACGGTTACGTAACCGAACCAAACCGTTCCACTCCGATTACGGTTACGGTTAGGCCATTCCATGGAACCGAAACCGACGGTTCGTAATCGAAACCAAACCGTAAACACCTCTAATGGCGGACATATGTCTGTCTCGATGTTCCTTGGTTGATCGAGTAAACCCAGCGGTTGAGTGTTGTCAAGCTAATATCGGTCTTGGTGGACCGAAATTCATCCTTGGTTCATTATATGACTTGGCCGAGAGGTTTTCCTTGCTGGGACCTGTACGTCAAGTGGAGTTCGCAAACCGTATCGTTCTTGGGCCTGGATTCGCTTAAGTTTTCGACCCAATAACCAGTAATGGGCAGAAACCCTTGACATTTTCTTGGAGACGAGCTGATATATGGGCACTTGCTTCTGGGCTTTATTGGTCACGATGTAACAGTTAAAAAAAATAAAAAATAATGATATCTATACTTCTTAAAAACCGTATGTACAATCTAAATTAATATGTTTTAAAAAATCCAATAATACTCTTAAGAAAAAATTACTAAGAGGACTAATTGTTTGTTAGTATACTCACCGATAATTATCAGTTAGTTTTCTATTTTAATCTTTTATACTCTTTTTTTTTCCTATTAATGGTTTGATATTAACATATATCATAAAAACTTTTTCCATTTTAGTAAACCCTAGATTCTCTTTTAAATATATTTTCAATCTCTTTTAAGGAAACATAAATTGATTGCTAAGTATGGAAAATGAATCAAAATCATGAGACAAATTTGGTTGTGAAAAAACAAAGTTTTAAATTAATTTTTATTAGAGAAGAACAAAATCATGATTATGTATATAAACAGACTTTTAAATTAACTATATTATCTATATTTTTTATTTCTTTCAAACATACTTTAGACTTTTATTTATTTATCAATATTATATGTTTTTTCTTATTAATAAAAAAATCTTAGATGTTCTTCAATTTCATCGAACACCTATCTTTTAAAAAAAAATCATTAATTTAACACCTATCTACTTTCACATCAATTGGGACATAACACAAATCTTACATTCCTACAACTCTCTTAAACAGAAAGTGGTTTTCCAATAATAATAAAAAATCTTAAAATGGATTTTTAATGAAAAATGGAATTTGATTTTTAAAAAATCAAAAAGAGAAAAGAAGTGGGGAAGCGAAAGAATAGTAAGAGAATTAGAGGTAACAAAAAATTGAAATAATAATAAAGTTGATTAAATAACATAATAATAGTCATAGGTAGTATGTACTTATAAAAATACAATATAGTATAATTAAAGAAAGGGTATTTTTGATATTAAGTGGGGTTTATTTATAAATTAGAGATTTTTTAAAAAACTTTATAGACATTTTTTTTATATAAAATTGGACTGTCCTAGAGGGAAAAAGTATCACAAGTGATCATATGCTGAAAAACCTCAAAGCAGTATCCATCAATAATATAAAAAGAATAAAATGAAGACTAACAAACACCAGAAAAACACAAAAACCAAAGGGAACAATCCTAACAAAAACATTGACACGCAAGCCATAAAAACAAAAAACATCAACAAAAACGAAAAGATTCTCTACCCATGCAATCATTGTCAACCAACAAATAGCAGAAAGACAGGGAGTTTGCCCACCACGAATCGACCTCTAACCCCAAAGCATGTTTAGAAAGAGCGTCTGCAACCTGATTCCCCTCCCTAAAGATATGAGAAACCTGAAACTCTATTTTTGATATATGATAGATACAGCGTTGTCAAGCCTGCCGAATCCGCCAAGGAACCTGTTCAGAGCGAGAGGAGAGCAGTTGAACCACATAACAAGAATCACTCTCAAACCAGATCCGATACCACCCATTCTGCCAAGCAAAATTAATAGCTATCGAAGCTGCAAGAAGTTCTGCCTCAAATGCAAACACATGATCATAAGGAACAGCAAAACAACAATTTACAAAAGCTCTACAATTACGGAAAACACCCCCACAACCCCCAGCACCTGGAGAACTCAAGGCGGCACCATCAGTATTAACTTTGGTCCAACCAGGAGCCGGAGGCGACCAAATCACACTCTTGATAATAGGGGCCCTAGCCGGACGGCCACGAAGATCAAAACGACGAAGAATCAAAAGATCATCTACACAATTACGCATACACCCAATCTCTAACCGATTAGCGTTAGACACCGCACGCCAAACAAAAGACAAAGTAGATATGAAATCCACAGTCTTACTCTTAAAAATCCACTGGTTACGGGTAAGCCACACACTCCAAACCACAACATGAATAGTTGTCTTCCATAAAATAGACACTTGATCGCTAAATGAAACTGACATGGCCTGAGAGAAGAACGAGCTCAACGTGTCGGCAGAAATACGTCGCTGAAAAGCTGAGAATACAGTTTAGTGGAAGAGAATATACAGTTTTTGAGAGATGATATTACTGCCGCTAAAAAAAATATCCTACTTAGGTGAAGCTTAGTGGAAGAGAATATGGAATTCGAAAGCCTGTTTAATGGAATTCGAAAAAAAAAACAATCAACCATGCAATTCAAAAGGTAGGGTTTAGTTGATTAATGGCTTTAGAATTTGGGCTTCGGATTGTAATATTTTAGAAAATTAATATAATGAGATGTAGTTTAAAAACGGAAAATATATTGATAAATATCTGTAAATAAAGAAAATGGAATATATAAGATAGTGTTGTAAATAATTAAAATAATAAATACGGAAAAGATTAGATGAGAGAGAGCGGGAGAACAAAGAAAGAGAGAGTATCACTTTGTATTAATTTTCGGTTATCAACCTTTTAGAGTATCTCAAATATTGTGTTATATTTGTGTATCAATACTAAAATTTAGCATATAATATAAAAACGTTTCTCTAATACAGTGTCAAATACTGTGCTAAATTTGATATATGCTAAATTTTGTGTCAAATTTGACACATAATATAACATATATCAAATTTGGCATAACAATAAATATTCATTTTTTAATTATAAAAATACAATTAAATATATATTTTTAATATTTAAAATAATTTAAATTTAATGTACATTAATGATATTTCAATCAAAATCTATTTTATCTAATTATTCTTCAGCAATTTAATGAATACATTAATGGTAAATATTGACTTTTATAATTTTAATTAATAAAATTATAAAAATAGCATGTTAAATACAACTATACGTTGGAGCACAATACTAAATTATTATATCAAATATAGTATTTTATATATTTTTTTATATAAAATTTAACATCGATAATAATACATGCAACAGAGATGTTCTTACAAATAAATGAATCACATGTATGGGTTCACAAATTGATCGCTTGGTCACTTGGATCAACTGCTTAGAGATGAAGAAAAATATATCAAGTGGATTATGATGACGATGAAGCCAAGTGAGTTGAATCAAGTGGATTGGATCAAATGAGAGTTGTTTTTATGCGATGGAAAATCCACACCAATTACAACACTCCCTTTTAATTTTCATAATTTGTATTTTAATTTTTTATAAAAAAACCTAATAGGACAAAATCTAGGTAAAATATATATAATGATCTTCTGAATCTTGTGGGGTTGGATATTTTTAAATTGTCTAATTAAAAACATTGTCAGGAAAACCCATTAGCATAAAATCTGACCGATGGAAAAAGTATAGTGCACATAAGTTCAGGATTAATATTTTCTTCAAAACATTTCTCATACTTATACTTTGTTAGAAAAAAAAACCCAGCAGGATAAAACCTGGAAAAAAAAATTTATTGATCTGTCATATCGAAGTAATATTTATAATGATCTTATAGATCAATGTAACATATATACGATGATTAGCAAGATCAAAGTAATATTTGTAATGATTCTCTTGATCAAAACAACATATATACGATGATCTACATGATCAATGTAATATTTATGATGATTTTTATGAATCAAAAGATTTTCGAATGTGCTTAGAGAATTACCTCGTTAAAACCTTGTCAGAAAAATCAAATAGGACATAAACATGATCAAAAGAAAAAATAGTACAACGCACATATACCCCAATATAATTAATATATTTCATTTGATATGCTCTCCCTGATGGAACGCTACCCTCTGAAAAAATTCTTTTGAAACAATCTTCTAGATTGATTAACTAACGCATACAGATGTTTATTTCATGAAATGATTGGAGGGAGTATAAGCAAATATTTGCTTTACGGAGTAATATTCATATGAAATCTTTTCAATATATTCTGATTGATGGACAAGCATTTCATTTGATCTATGATCGATCTTCAGGTCGAGGCAATATTTTCTTTCTCATGTCTATCATTTCAAATTCATTTATCAAATATTCAACAATTTTCAAGAGCTCTTGGTGAGCTCCAATTAATTTCATATTATCAACATAAACTGTGAATATATCAAACCCGGATTTTGATTTCTTTATAAAGACACATGAGAATATAATATGATTATTATTTCATTATTTTATCAGATATTCACTGAGACTGTTATACCACATCTGGAAATATTGTTTTCAATCCATATAAGGATTTTTATAGATTCATTAAATACATATTACAAGATCTCGATTTATATGCTTCTAGCATTTTAAATTCCTCAGGTATTATAAATATCTACATTGAGTGAACCATATAGATAAATGATTACTATGTCTAGAATACTGCCAAATTTATCAAAAATTCGGAACATAATCGTATTCATCATTATTGAATACAAAGTTTTTGTTGATAGTGATTTTTGGATCACGTAGGATTGATCACATGTCTAACAAGTTTTGTCAATTGTTAAAGATGTTATGAAGAAAATAGGGAAAAAAAACATGCACATATAAGTTTACGTGGTAAAACCCCAATGTGGGGAAACATCCACGGTTGGTGGTGATGACGAGAATAATTCACTATGATAAAACTGTTACACATTATATTCCTCTATTTTCTTGCGTATCTTTCTATTTTTCTATTTGTTTATGTGTATCTTTTCTATTTGTTCTTCTCTCTTTCTACAATGAGATTGTGGGTCTATTTCTATGTGTATAGAACCCTAATCCTTGTTATATAAATAAGGAAAAGTGATAGTATTTAATTGGGACTGGCTACTTGTTGAAGTCATATTTGTCTTCTTTCCTGTTTTGGAGATCTTGTGTATTGAATTAGAATCTTCGTAGGATTCTAGTTGAATAGTCTGTTTAGGACTTATTTCCAATCTTCTAGAATAACTGAGTTATTGATTGATCTGGACTCTCTGATATGTAGGAGGAAATAGTATTATTTCCTTATTGGAATGTGGTTCCTGATTCCTTGTTTGAGTAAGATCGTTCTTCTTCGTATTTAAGCCGTAGTTGCCTTTAATGTCTCTCACGCATTGTTTAATTGTGCAATCATCTAATCTCGACCAAACCTTTTATGTCCAGATCAGATGGTCTTTACCCGATCAGGTTGTCTTTACCCGATCGACTAGTTTTCCCGACCATCTTATGTAATCTCGACTGAGCTCTGAGATAAACTATTAATTGCCTTGGGTTGATTTTCCCTGACTCTTGTGAAGTGATATATCTAATCACCATGTTTTTAGGTGATCATGCTGACTTGTCAAGCTATAAAAAAATCCCTTGAAAATTCCATATAAACCGTGTGTCTAATAACCTGGAGGAGGGTGAATAGGTTTTAATCAAGTCAATTACCAATTTTTCTTGATTAGTTAATATTCAAAATTCACCCAATAAAACAAACATACAACATCAAGTGTAAAGTGCGGAAATATAAATAACACAAGATGTATACATGGAAACCCTCCAAAATGGAAAAAACCACGGGCTATTGTGCTAGCCACATACGATCACAGAAATCCACTATATGAGCAAAGGTTACACCCTCAAGTGATTCTCGGACTCTCACTCTCGAAAACATCAGGCTATAGACACCACCACTCACCACTCACCACTCTTGGTTCAGTCCTTAGTGATATCCCTTGATAGACTACTCTTGGCGTGAACGCCTCCTACTCTACCCCCTTAGGCCTTTTACAGTGGCAACTGACCAATTGCTTGCCAACCTCTCCTTTGGTTGCAAGACTTGAATTGCTTGTGCACTACACACCGATAGTCACAAGACTTAATTCTCACGAAGAGATCAACAACCTATGTGAATATGATGAAATATTCAAACATAAAAAATAATGTTAGGCAAAACACTAAATTCTTATCTAGGAATTTAAGAATGTCACTAAATACAATTCCTAGATATCAAAGTCTAAATGAATGTTCATAAAGACTTTACTAGAAATAGATATGCAATCCTAAAATATAATTATCAAACAAAGCCATTTCAACACATGTTGTCATTAATCATGGAAATGTCACTAAATGCAATCATCAAATGCAATCAAAATGACCTAATTAGCTAGAGGGCAAATATGTCCTAAATGCTAGCTATCAACAAACAAACTCAATCATGTTATAACTCATCAATAAATGCATTCAACACAAGATTTTAACAAATCATATGCATAAAAATCTTGTGTTTTATGCATATGATTCGTGAACAATAAATGAATATGAGATGTTTGTTCTTGGAGAGTCAAAGAACATAGCTTGAAGCTTTCTCTCTCTAATGGAGGTTCTCTCTAACTAAAAATGTGTTCTTTTAGCTCTGAAAATGAGTTGGGGAAGAAGAGAGAACATATATAATAGGGCAAAGCACGATTACGTCATTTTGAAAAATACCTAGAACTTGCTCAGTGAGCTGGTGAGCTACGTTGGTCGAACCAGCACACATCTACTGTCCAAGAGCGCTAGTGAAGTGAGCTTGTGGACAGGCACAGCCAAGACAACACAATAGCTTGAGATGCAAGCGACCCAAAACATGACCAAATGACATCCAAATATTTTGTATATTATACCGTTGGAAAGGTATGGAAGCCTACTTTCTATTTACAACATGATTTGGATGTTTGTAGAATGAGTTATGGTCATTTGAGTGACCAAAGGTCAGAAACGGACAACAACAGATTTGCCCTGTTTTTATGGTCACTTTGGAGATTTCAAAACCAATCTAAACAGTCATGAAATATAACGAATAATATATCGTTGGAAAGGTATGGGTGTCTAGTTTGTACAAAAAATTTCAAAACTCATTTTGAAGCATTGTATAAAATGTTATGGTCACAACACCATGCAAATGTCAGTTTTGAAAAACATTTAAATCATTGAAATCCACTATTTTGAAACTAGACACCTTACTCCATATAACCAAACCAAGAGAAGAATAAGACCTTCTCAAATGGTCACTCAACATGCTAAAACAAGTACACCATCGTGCAATCGTGAAAAAACGAATCAAACACACAACAATCACCACACTTATGACTAAGAATGAAATACATGATAACACATGCAACAACTCAAAAACATGAAGTGTGTGTGTACAATAACAAATGCATGTCAATATAAATGCATATATATATATATGAAATGTGAGTGTGTACAACTAAATCTCATCGCTAAGAATTAGGCACAAGTGAACTACTTCTTGAAGCTCACCGGGACCTGGGACGTTTGCCACTGAAAGCCTAAGCTACCCATTACACATTGAATCCCAAATGTGATTTGTCATGAAATAATCCAATCATAAAATTGAGGTTCTTACAATCTCCTCATTTGGCTATTTCATGACAAAATCACCACTCACAAAACAATCATCACAATACAATAAAAAATCTAGCTATTGTTCATGGGAGTTCGTTCTACGTTACAAAAATAGATACCTGATATTCTAAGTCTTCTAGGTCTTCAATCTCTTCGTAGGTCATCATACCTACACATAATCGCAAGAAAGCATTTTCCAAGAACAAGTGCAAGTGAGGTGAATAAATACAAAAAAGCAATTGCACTCAATAAAGCAATATGAAGAAATACATGTGTAATGCTCCCCCTAAATGGTTACTCTATCTCAAGACTACTCCCCCAAAGCATAAATAATGCCCCCCCTATATCTCTTAAGACTTCTCCCTCTTTTTTGTCATAAGATAGGCAAAGGAGCTCCCCTTATCTGGTTGCTTTAGTAAAGAGAGCTATTAGCACAATTACGATGCATAATCATATAAACGAACTTTATGCAACATAAGTAATTAAGAGAGACTCAAGGAGTTTAATTTAAAGAAAAAATATGTGACAAGGATGTTTTGCAAGCAAGACATGTTGCATTCAAATCCAAAACAAGTGGTATTTGGCAAAGCAAACATCAAAAGGGTTTCCAAAAGAATTCAAACCAATTTGTACCCTTTTGTTATAAGCAAACAAGATATAGTTTCAAAATTTTGAAAATAAAGCAACTATATCAATCCTTAAAGGAAAATCAAGACACTGGACCAAGAGATCTTATTAGATTTTTTCGGATAATTATCCGTATGATAGTAGCTTTGTTTCACCATTAAAAAAATAGAGAAGACTAATTTGGATATAAAATCCTTATTAATTGCATGGATACAAGATCCTTAAGGATTAGTCTTCTCATTTGCACTCACACACATTTGTATTAAAGCAATCAAACTCAATTCATGCATATCATTTTAAGCATGTCATAATAAGCAAGTTCACATGTCATGGAGATAAATTATAGGTCATTCAAATGTACTTTCCCAATTCAATCTCCTAGTCCAAAAATTCAGGTTTGAACATAAATATGACATGGATTGCAAGTAAAGCAATGGTGCACACTTATTAAGAAAAGCATATATGTGCAACCAAAAATCTCAAGCAATTATTAAAAGAGCATAAAATTAATCAACTTTTCTGTTTAGTGCAAATCATGCAAGTTCGTTTTCTTTGCTTGAGCTCCCAAATGGGGTCACATACTGAATTGTATCAAGGCAAAGGGAAAGTCCCACTAGACATACCAAGTCCATTTGACCTAGTAGAATCCAATGGAGAAATTTCAAGGGATAGGATGCATATTTTCCTTATCCAACCTAGGTTCCACTACATCATTTTTAGTGGTCAAGATTTTATCCTTAATAGGATTCCTAGGATTATTCAATTTAGCTCTACGGTTCATTTTCTTTTCTCTCATGCTTTTAATTCTACATGACTTGATGTAGTTAAGACAATTTGGTCGAATATGACCAATCATACCACAATAGTGACAAGTAGGTATAAACAAAGAATTCATACCATTGCATATAGCTCTCATCGAGACATGGCCATGTTGATGAGGTTGTCTTTGAAGCACCGGCTGGCTTTTCTTGGGAGCATTAGCCGGATGTTGGTGTCTTTGTGGTTAAGCATGAGTAACTTGCCTCAAAGGTTGATTAAGCTCTGATTGAGGCATCCTCAAGGGATGAGGTTGAGCTTGTTTCCTTGGAAGCATCTTCAAGGTTAAGCTCTTAGAGGATTCACCCACAACAAGAATCTTCTTGGGGTGTTGAGACCTAGGTCGAAAAATAGGAGCAATCTCCTTCACCAATGTAGGCTTGTCCAAAGATGGTATGCTCTCATCATTTACAAAACCAAGCCCTCGCTTGTCGTTTGGCTTCTGGTCAAGCATCTTTAATCCCGAAGTCATCTTGGCAAGTGCACTCCTTGCTTCATCAAGGTCATTCTTCTACTTGACTTTATTTTCCTTTGCACGTCTCACTTCTACATCCAAGTGAGTCGATTTATCTCTTAGTTGAAGATTATCCTTTTCCAATCTAATGATATCATTATCTTTCTCCTTCAAAGACTTTTGAAGAGAATTAACCAACTCTTGATAATCAACCACATTATCACAAGAGTTTCTGGAGCGTATGGAGCGTGGGTCATCACTAACATGGCTTCTCCCAATTGTGCATGCTCCACTTCGGTTTCCAAACTCCAAGTCACCTATCTTGAACTCTTCAAGTGATATACATTTGGTGGTGGATTGTGTTTCTTCATGGTGGGAAACCGGAAATGCTAAGTAGTTGAACTCACTATCCACTAGAGCACTCATTAACTACTTCAACTTCGCTATTACACCGAGTAGAGGTCAAATTAACTCCTCCATTATTGTACTTTAAGTTAGCACACTTGGAGGGGATATGGCCAATTCCATCACATTCAAGGCAAGAGTCACGTTTATTTGGCCTTTTCTATTCCACCTTTACCTTGGAGGTCATGCCCTTCTTTAGAGATTTTGTGAATCTCCTAAATCTCTTAACCATGAGAGTCATCTCCTCAGCGGAGTCATATTCCTCCCTCTCAACTTTATGGGTCAAATCTTCTTCTAACATCTCAATGCCACTCATGGTGTTTAATGAATGAGATGAATGCAAATGAATGCAACAATCAAATGCAAACAAATGTAAGACACACAAACAAGAGCCTGGATCACCTAAGTATGTCTAGGAACCCGCTCTGATACCAATTGAAAATTTTCTATAAACCATGTGTCTAACAACCTAGAGAGGGGTGAGTAGGTTTTAATCAAGTCAATTACCAATTTTTCTTGATTAGTCAATATTCAAAATTCACCAAATAAAACAAACACACAACATCAAGTGTAAAGTGCGGAAATATAAATAACACAAGATATATTCGTGGAAACCCTCCAAAATGGGAAAAACCATGGGTTATTGTGCTAGCCACACACAATCACAGAAATCCACTATATGAGCAAAGGTTACACTCTCAAGTAATTCTCGGACTCTCACTCTCGACAACCTCAGGCTATGGACACCGCCACTCAACACTCTTGGTTCAGTCCCTAGTGATATCCCCTGATACACTACTCTTGGCGTGAACGCCTCCTATTCTACCCCTTGGGACTTTTACAGTGGCACCTGACCAATTGCTTGCCAACCCCTCCTTTGATTGCAAGACTTGAATTGCTTATGCACTACACACCGGTAGTCACAAGAATTAATTCTCACGAAGAGATCAACAACCTATGTGAATATGATGAAATATTCAAACATGCAAATAATGCTAGGCAAAGCACTAAATGCTTATCTAGAAATTTAAGAATGTCACTAAATACATTTCCTAGATATCAATGTCTAAATGAATGCTCATAAAGACTTTACTAGATATAGATATGCAATCCTAAAATCTAGTTATCAAACAAAGTCATTTCAACTCATGTTGTCACTAATCATGGTAAGGTCACTAAATGCAATCAAAATGACCTAATTAGCTAGAGGGAAAATATGTCCTAAATGCTAGCTATCAACAAACAAACTCAATCATGTTATAACTCATCAATAAATGCATTCAACATAAGATTTTAACAAATCATATGCATAAAAATGAATTCTTGAACAATAAGAACAATAAATGAATATGAGATGTTTGTTCTTACTTACCAAGTCAAGATTGATGAAGACCCATGTGTGATTAATGCAATGGATGCATGGGTTTTGGGTTTGGAGAGTAAAATAAACAAAGCTTGAAGCTTTCTCTCTCTAATGGAGGTTCTCTCTAATTCAAAATGTGTTCTTTTAGCTCTGAAAATGAGTTGGGGAAGAAGAGAGAACATATATAATAGGGCAAAGCAAAACTACATTCTTTTGAAAAATACCCAGAACTTACTCAGTGCGCTGGTGAGCTGTGTTGGTCTACTAGCACCACATCAGCACACACCGACTGTCCAAGAGCGCTAGTGAAGTGCGCTTGTGGACAGGCGCATCCGCCACAGCACAATAGCTTGAGATTCGAGCGACCCAAAACATGACCAAATGACATCCAAACCTATTGTATATTATACAGTTGAAAAGGTATGGAAGTCTACTTTCTACTTCAATTTACAAAACATGATTTAGATATTTGTAAAATGAGTTATGGTCATTTGAGTGACCAAATGTTAGAAACTAACAACAACAGAGTTGTCCTATTTTTGTGGTCACTTTGGAGATTTCAAAACTAATCCAAACGACCATGAAATATAATGAATAATGTATCATTGGAATGGTATGGGTGTCTAGTTTGTACAAAAATTTCAAAACTCATTTTGAAGCATTGTATAAAATGTTAAGGTCACAAGACCATGCAAATGTCAGTTTTGAAATACATTTAAATCATTTAAATCCACTCTTTTGAAACTAGACACCTTACTCCATATAACCAAACCAAGAGAAGAATAAGACCTTCTCAAATGGTAACTCAACATGCTAAGACAAGCATACCATTGCGCAAGCTTGAATGTTTCCGATCAAGCAACGGAAAAAATGAATCAAACACACAACAATCACCACACTTAAGACTAAGAATGAAATTCATGATAACTCGTGCAACAACACAAAAACATGAAGTATGTGTGTGTGTACAATAACAAATGCATGTCAATATAAATGCATATATATATGAAATGTGAGGGTGTGCAATTAAATCTCTTCGCTAAGAATTAGGCACAAGTGAACTACCTTGAAGCTCACCAGGATCTTGAACGCTTGTCATTGAAAGCCTAAGCTACTCATTACACATTGAATCCCAAATGTGATTTGTCATGAAATAAATCAATCATAAAATTGAGGTTCTTACATCCCTATAACAATACCCCCTCAAATCCGCTAGATGAGCTCTTGACGGCTTAAAGAATAAGATTTGAATAATCATTACTTTGAGTTTTTGGCGCTTCTGATTTTATCATTCTAACCCGATCAAGTATATTATTAAACTAATAGTTTTTTTTTTTGCTAAACTAATCAAGTATCTTATTAAACTGACCAGTCTTGGACTCTTTGATTTTTTACTCCCTTATAGCTGGACCGATCGGTGTCCCGGCTCTCTGCTTAGGATAATTCCCGACCGTATTGATTTTTTTTAAAATCGATTCGGTTGATGCCCCGATTACTTGTTTGGGATATTTTTCGACTGTCTTGATTCGGTCAGTGTCCCAGATTTTCGCTCAATATAATTCCCGACCGTCTTGGTTTTTTTAAAAATCGATTCAGTCGGTGTCCTAATTAATTGTTTGGGATAATTTCTGACTGTCTTGATTCGGTCGATGCCCCAGCTTTTCACTCAGGATAATTCCCGACCTTTTTGATTCTTTAGCCAATAGGTGTTCAGAGAACCTTGCCCCATTTTCACTATTTTTCCTATGTAAACAAGTCACTAAGGACGTCTCCCGATTTTGTCTGTTTACAAGAGTTTGGCCGAATCATTAGTGCAATACTAACACAGTAGAATGTATCTCACTAGGTTTTCCCCGATGGCGTACCCGAGTGTTTTTTCCCCCCGTAAAACCAGCATCTCGGGGTGACCGAATTACTAACAGTGTTTCAAATGCACCCAGTTAGTTCAGAAAGCGCGTCGGATCTCTAATACCCGACTTCTTAGCCTCTCGGGCACTTTCACCCACCATGGCAGGTGTCAGCACTACGAGTTTATCTTTGATAACAAAGATGATTTAAAAATTTAAACATCATTCTTGACTTCTTTATTAATTAATCTGAAAATTAACAACATCAAAATACGTAAAATAATTAGAAAAACTAAAAATATAACACAAACTAAAAATATCTTAAGAAAAACTTGAAGGACACTAAGTTATATCTCTCCAGAGATGTTTTTTCTTTTTTTGAGAACTCTGTTTGCGAATTCGTCCGCTTGCGTATATTCTAACACTGATACAACATATAATCCACCCCTAGCACCTTTTTCTTTTTGTTATCGAGCTTGCTAGAGTACCTCAGTGTTTCATATATTTATGTTGTAGTCACCGGGATGCTATTAATTTTTATAGATGTGACCCATTGTAATAACTACACTTTGAAGCTTTGAGTATTGTTTTCACAATATTCTTCCTCTGGGTTTGGTCAAGACCGCGACTCCTACTACAAGTCCTATAGTTGATCCACATCGAAATTCTTTTTATGGTTTGTTCATGAGGGTTCCTCGAAGTTGAGTTCTACCCCCTCCATCTAGTGCCAGTTGTTAACGGTGATTTTTGGATCACGTAGGATTGATCACGTGTATAATAAGTTTGCCAATTGTTAAAGACGTTATTAAGAAAATAGAAAAAAGGGAAAAACATGCACGCATAAGTTTACATGGTAAAATCCCAAGGTGGAAAAACATGATGGAACCCTGTTCACCGGTTACGCAGTGGAACTAGGTTTTAAAATTTTATTTACAGATCATATCTGTATCTAGGACCAGTGAACTTTGGATCATAATTCTTTTCGGAACTAATAGATACAATATGTAAACACAAGAAATTGAAATTGAAATCGATATAAAGAGAAGAAAAACATACCAACGTTTGGAGGCTCCTTCACTTTACGTTATGATCCTGGTTGAACCAATCTTACCAACGTTTGGAAGCTCGTGTCTGAACCACTCGATCTTCCTCGCTATCTCCAGGGACTGGTAGCTGCGTGTGGACGCATCATGGTTTCAGAAACTTGAATGGAGGATGTAGTGAAATACTTGAAGAAACTCTTTGTTCTTAATTTGGTGTATTGATTTTATGCACACAAGAATTACATCTCATGTAAAAAAATTATATTTGTTTTCTTCTTCTTTTTGAGTGTGTATCAGATACACACCAAAACAAAACAAAATCAACTTTTGCCCTCAATTAATCTCTGCATCATGCCTCTACTTGCATTTATATGCATATTCCATTTTCTTTTTTTTCCCGTTTCACGCACCCATGCTAAATTGTAAATCAGAGAATAAAAAAAAAATATGCATCTCCCTTTTTTATCTTTACACCAAATATATATATATATATATTATGTGTATCAGGTATTTGTATCATATGCAAATTCTTCTTTTGACTATTGTTTCATGTGCACACACCAATTTACATCCAATGCAATCTCCTGTGTTATTAATTGATATATATCTTTTAATTATCCTTTTCAAATATATTAAAAATGATAATTATTTTTTTTAATTTAAACTTAAATTCAAATACTTAGATAAATGATTTAGTAAAATAAAATAATCATATTATTTTATCTTCACCTAAATCCATATATCAACTAACACCCTCCAATTAACAGTTAATTAATAATTCATAATTATCAATATAATTAAATAATCTAATTATTTAATTAATTTAACTATTAACAATTATTAATTAAATAATCTCATTATTCAATTAATTAACGAATATATACGTGTCACTTTTGTAACACAATCAACTGGATAATTCAATTAATTAACCGTGACACTTGTTACCTAAATCGATCGGGCTAGCAAGGGGACCTAATGGGCCCACAGTATTTTGAGCTCCAATAATCCTCGGAATCATTAATTAAACTCTTTAATTAATATTCCTTGATTATTAACTCCGGTGTTATTCCACTAAAAACCCGAAGTTACACTCTCTCAACTGCAGACGCTTTTACATAGACCGATACAACTCGGTGTCCATCGATATAGCTATTACACATGGTGTGATCCTCCATAATAGTTCATAATTAGAGCTGGGTCATAATGTCTGTTATACCCCTCTAATTACATATATCCTTTAAGTACCATTGATTCTCTAATGGACAATAAATCTTATTTCCTCAAGGAATTAGGAGAGCACTCATATTGTCCAAGCCCCGAATCAACCCTTAAGGGAACTACCATTCACCTCTCATAAAAAGGAGTGGATTCCACTATTGTGTACAAACCTTCCTAGCCACAAGTCAAACCACAATCCCAACATACGGAGTATATTGATCAGGAAATGCATCTGACCTCACCCATGGTATATCAAAGACCACGATTTAACCTGAAGGAGTCGATAAGACACTCAGGATTAAGATCACCCATATATAGCCATCATTAGTTGATATATATGAATCTCATCGGTAAACAGATCTTGGTGAGAGATTCATATAGATAATGGTCCAGTCCTATATGATCACATCATACAAGGTGCCTCTATTTTCATATCTACATATGAATGATTCAGGATAGAATCACCGTATATTACGGAATGGACAGTAAGTATAGATTAACCATAAATAAAGTACCCAGCTTTATTTGCTATCTATGGACTCTTTAGATTGCACATCTCTTACTGTATCCATCCGTATATGACACTCATATACATAGTTCGAGATTACATCCGTCAATCTTGGATGTTAAGTAAACAACACAACAAGAATGAATTGAACTTTTTCTTTTATTTATTTCATAAATCCATTTACAAATTACATCTTTAGGGCAATCTCCAACTTGCACTAAAGCATGTGAGGCATGTCTCGTAACCCTAGACTATCTAGATGACCCGAAAACACTTTTACCGGTAAGGTCTTTATAAATGGATCATCAAGATTGTATTGTGAGGCTATCTTTGTGACGATCACATCTCCTCTCTACATTATCTCTCGAATGAGATGATACTTTCTCTCTATATGCTTCCCTCTCTTGTGGCTTCTTGGTTCTTTGGAATTAGCCACAACACCACTGTTATCACAATAAAGTGTGATGGACCTATCCAGATATTGAACAACTTTCAGATCACTCAAGAACTTACGGAGCCAAACAGCCTATTTAGCAGCTTCACAAGCGGCTACATATTCTGCTTTCATGGTAGAGTCAGTAATGCAAGATTGCTTGATACTTCTCCACACAATGGCTCCACCACCCAGGGTGAATACTGATCCAGATGTGGATTTCCTAGAATCCCTGTCTGACTGAAAATCAGAATCCATGTATCCTAACGGGATCAAATCCTACCCAGAATACACTAGCATATAGTCTCTCGTTCTCCGAAGATACTTGAGAATTGTCTTGACAGCAACCAAATGATCCAATCATGGGTTGGACTGGTATCTACTGACTACTCCCACTGTATAGCAGATGACCGGTCTTATGCATAACATAGCATACATGAGACTACTTACTACCGATGCATAGGGTACACGTCTCAAATCATCAACTTCTTGAGGTGTCTTAGGACATTGTTCCTTAGACAAATTAACTCCATGCTTAAAAGGTAAATTACCTTTCTTAGAGTTTTGCATCGAAAATCGCATAAGAATCTTGTCGATATATGATGCCTGAGACAGTACTATGAGTTTGTTCTTACGATTCCTTATAAGCTGGATCCTAAGAACATAACTCACCTCTCCAAAAAATTTCATTTGGAATTGGCTAGCCAGTCAGCCCTTTACATCAGACAACACTCCCGCATCATTCCCAATAAGTAGGATATCATCTATGTATAGGACCAAGAAAACTATTTTCTTATCAATGATGCGCTTGTAGACACAATGCTCATCTATATTCTGCTCGAAGCCATAGGTTTTGATCACATCATCAAACCTGATGTTCCAAGATCTAGATGCTAGCTTAAGCCCATAGATGGACCTTTGCTGCTTGTAAACATTTTGCTCTTGATCTGGAGACACGAATCCCTCTGGTTGCATCATATAGATGCTTTCATCAAAATTGCCATTCAAAAATACAGTCTTGACATCCATTTGCCAAATTTCGTAATCGAAATAGGCAGCAATGGATAAGAGAATCCTAATAGACTTAAACATGGCTACTGACAAGAATGTCTCTTCATAATCAACCCCTTCTTTCTGGGTTTAACCCTTGGCCACTAGCCTTACCTTGAAGGTCTCTACCTTCTAGTCTACTCCTCTCTTTCTCTTGCAGATCCACTTATACCTTATGGGTTTTACCCCATCCGGTAAGTCTACAAGATCTCAGACTGAGTTAGAGTATATGGACTCCATCTCGAGATTCATGGCTTTAAGCCATTCCTCTTTATCAGGATCTTCCATTGCATTCTTAAATGTCAATGGATCATCAACACTATCAGCAGAGACAACACTTTGTCCTTTACCTATACCTAAATAGTGTTCAGGTTGTCTCACAACTCTCTCACTACGTCTAAGTGGTAGTGTATCCTGATCAAGAACCATCTGACTCTCAAATGTTTATGGATCAACAACTCTTGTTGATGAATCACTAGTCTCACCAAGCTCCAACTCATTCAATACAATTTTAGAACGAGGTTTATGGTCTCTAATATAACTGTCCTAAAAAAATGTTGCATTTGTCGATACAAATACTTTGTTATCTTCAGGACTATAGAAGTGTCCACCTTTGGTCTCCTTGGAATATCCTACAAATAGGCAGACCACAAACTTGGAGTCTAGCTTTTCAGTTCCCCCATATGCAAAAATGTCGCAAACTAGCTTTACGACCATTCCACAACTCTAGGGGAGTCTTAGGAACAGATTTGGATGGCACCACATTCAAAATGTATGCCACTGTTTGTAACGCATATCCCATAAGGAATTTGATAATGATGAGAAAATAATCATAGATCTCACCATTTACATTAGGGTTCTATTTCTCCTCTCCGCTACACCATTTTACTGAAGTGTACCGGGAGCTGTGAGTTGGGAAACTATCTCATGCTCGACCATGAAGTCTTCAAACTCTTGGTCAAGGTACTCACCTCCACTATCCGATCGTAGTGACTTGATAGTCCTACCTAATTGATTCTCAACTTCAGCTCAAAATTTTTTGAACATTTCAAATGTTTTCGACTTCCGTTGCATTAGGTAGACGTATCTGTATCTTGAGTAGTCATCTATAAAGGTGACATAATACTCATAATCACCCCTAGCTTTAACATTCATCAGTCCGTAGACGCCTGTATGTATAAGCTCTTGCGGTTCTTTAGCTCTAAGCCCTTTTTTAGTAAAAGGTCTCTTAGTCATCTTACCTTCCAGACAAGATTTGCAGACAAGTAAGGTGTCAACCTTTAACTCACTTAAATGTCCATTTTTACTAGTTTGTCTATGCGGTCAGGGTTGATATGACCAAACCTTATATGCCAGAGATACGTGTCATTATCTGGAGAAATCTTATGTCGTTTAGTTTTTGGTTTTGCAACCTTAAACATTTCGGTGTTTAGAAGTGTAGTATGTATTAACGGTCTTAACACATACAAATTGTTTTCAATAATTCCTGAACAAATATTCAGACCATTCTTTCCAATAATAACAGACTTATTATTAAAAGAAATAGAATATTTTTGTTCTAACAACTTAGAAATGGAAATCAAATTCCGAATAAATCCAGGAGTATAAAATACATTGTCCAACAATATATAATTATTACAAAAACGTAATCTAATTACGTCCACTGCTCGTGCCGACACGACAACCCCTGACTCCACACGTATTGAGAAGGCATGCTCCTCTAGCTGTGTCCAAGAATCAGTCCATTGTAAAGAAGACAAACATGGTTAGTGGCCCTTGAATCAACTATCCAGGGTGAAGAATCATCTTCCACTAAACATGACTCAAGAACAAGTAAATCATATTTACTTTTCTTGGACTTCTTCTTGCTTTGGGCTTTCTTGGGTTTGAGCTTACCCTTCGCTTTCCTAGTAAACCTCTTTCTCTTTTTATTATTAGAGTAGGAAGATGGTTCGGTAACATTTGCCTCACTTGTCTTACCCTTGTTGCCCTTCGTCAGCACAAATTTGAGGTCTTTGGTGACCAATATTGCATTAATGTTAAGTTTCCACTTAGTGTAGTTATCACCAGTTAATTTTTCGTTTGCGAGAATTTGAAATAATACAGAAGTCATTATTGCTAAAATAAATAAAACATTCATTCAGTCATTTATTTAAAACAAGTGTGAGTACTTTGGCAATAATTTAAACATGATGCATGCACTTGTCTAACGAACTAGAACTACCCTAAAACTAGTTAC
This sequence comes from Dipteronia dyeriana, assembly GCA_032871835.1. Classification (NCBI taxonomy): domain Eukaryota; kingdom Viridiplantae; phylum Streptophyta; class Magnoliopsida; order Sapindales; family Sapindaceae; genus Dipteronia; species Dipteronia dyeriana. Next base: position 13,812,761 of record CM065301.1, on the reverse strand, counting down.
TATACCACGACAATTCAACATACCACAAATAAGTGTCGCCTTAGGGTCGGTTGTTAGGTTTTAGTTCGTGTTGGCATTAATTCCATATCAAAATGATGTTTACTTATAATGATTTAGTTGTTTAGATTCATGATGATTCAAGCTTCAAGGAAGAAGAAACAACAAGTCAAAGCAAGTTCTAAGTCTTCAAGAGAAAGGATGCAATATGGTTCCACAAAGGTATACTAAGACCTTATCTTTCTCTTACAAGGCTTAGGCACTCACACACATATCATACATTTGTGTCCCTGCATCGTTGTGCACCATTATAGGCACACATATACAATTCATTCATATGTGTCCCTGCATCGTTGTGCACCATGTATAACACATTCACACACTTTAAGATGAATGCTCATGCATTGGTTTGGAAATAACATGTTTTGGAATATGCATGATTGGAAACTATCTCTATGTAGTTTGCATTCTAGTGTGAATTGTGTTTGTGTGTATTTATGTTTGTATAACATGGATATTGAACTTGGGTTTAGTCTTAAATCATTCTTGATTGAGTTTCGGTCATTTCGGTTACTCATACTATTGATTTCAAGTTCTAAGTCAAAAGATACTACACTTTTAACTCATGTTTTATACATTGTCTTCGTCATCGTATATCGAGTCGAATTATTATTTTCTGGGTTAAGTATCTTATATTTCCATGTCCGTGTGAGAGTTACGGTTTGTAATCCGTAAACAGATTTAAATTTTGAGTTTGGAGACCGGAGAACGGTCTAAGAAAGCGAAGGAAGGTCGAAGGAGAAAGAAGCAAGCAAGGCATTTCTTTCCCGAGATGACGCGTGGCCATCTCGGGGCAGAAGGCTTGCTTCCCCGAGATGCCCACGCACCATCTTGGGCAGCAAGCTTGCTTGGCTTCATCTTTCACCTCTTGGTCATTTCACATATCCAAGTTTCCCACTTCTTTATAAACTCTTTCCCTCTCACATTTCATTCTAAGAAGAAATTCAAATCAAGTGTGCATAAATTTTCTCTCTAAATTTTTTCACCTTCCAAACACCATAAATTCTTCATTTGAACTCCGATTTGAGTGATTCTAAGTTTAGAGTGTTCATCTATTCATCCTCCATCTTTTCTCTGAAGGTTTGAGTTAATTTTACTGTTGTTTTTCGTGTCTAATCATACAAATACGGGACTGCACCTAAATCAACTAAGGTATTGATTTTCTCTCAAAATTTTCTTTTAAAACTTGGTCAATTGCCTTGGGTTTTCTTTTTCTACATATATTTGTATATTGTGAGTGTTTTGATTTGTGTTTTGAACACTTTCAAAGCTATATTGAGTTTCAATTGAAATCATACATGTTGAGTTAGGTTTTGATTTTGCCTATGTTATCACATGTTTGGGATTGTATTGTGCTAGCTTTGATTCAAGGACTATTTTATGATCTTTGATTGTTTGATTTTTTGAAAAATAGTTCCTCACATGTATTAGGCTCTCTTGGCCAAATTTCTCACATAATACATGTGCTTATGTTCTTTTGAGCAATTCATGTGATTTTTTTGAATCTATGATTAGGAATATGATCTAGAACTTTTGCTTAAATCTATTTGACTTTGTCATATGATTTTAACATGTTTTTGGTTTGTGTGATTTAAACTTGATCTTGTGATTTATTGAACTTATCTTATGATTCAAGTTTAGATCTATGCATGTATCTAGGTTGTGATTAATATTAAACATATCTTACATAATCTAGATTGATTACACATGCATGATAAACTAGACTATATGTGATTTGTGAATTCATGCTCATGTATAGTATTTTCCATAGGATGTTTTGATCATAGCATTCTATGTTGCGTGCTTGTTTGCGTTTTGCATTCATGATCACCTAGATGCCTTGTGAGAAGGAAGTCTTGACAATAGGTGTGAGACCTATGGTGTTGAGCAAGAAGTCTTGGCAAGAGGTGTGAAGCCTTGGATTGTCGAGCAAGGAAGTCTTGGCTAGAGGTGTGAAGCCTTGGATAGTCAAGCAAGAAGTCTTGCCTAGAGTTGGGAGAACTCGGATAGGTGAGCAAAGAAGTCTTGACTAGAGTCATGAGAACTTAGTTGAGCAAGAATTCTTGCCTTGGGTCGTGAGGATCCGGATAAGGTAAGCAAGGAAGTCTTGACAAGAGGTGTGAAGCCTCGGATTGTTGAGCATAGGGCGACAACTTCTAGAGTAGGATAGGAGGGTAGTTTCTAGGTGAAGAGGTCACTTGAGAGATTGTACTTGTCTTATCTACTAGTGGATTTTGTTTGCCGGTGGCTGCTAGCCCGTGGATGTTTTCTCTTCGGAGGTTTACCACGTTATATCTTGTGTCACCTTTTCTCTATCCCTATCTCTCTAATATTTATATTGTCGATGGAACTCTTTATAAATGTTGACTTCCTTTCTATAATAGAGATTGTGTATGTGTTACAATTACTTGTTTGTATCACACTTTCCTTGTGTTTATATATTGATTAATTGTCTTTAATTAATATATATATTGTGATACAAGCAATCTAGAGGGACAAACTTTTGTTTGCTTCTAAGGGAGTCGAAAAAGGTGTCTAACCTATTCACCCCCCCCCCCCCCCCTCTAGGTTAGCCTTGAGCATTTAACCGTAATTGTATTTTCATCGGTCAAGTCTTTGCATGTTGGACCGAGACATTCTCAATCAAATGATATTATAGAATAACTTATTCCATATCATTCAACCATCGTTCATTCAGTCAGATTTTTAATTAACAAACTTAATCAAAACCTTCGTGAGTGTAACCCACCATTTCAGATCTCACGAGCTTAACTAGAGAATTGCCGCCTTAGGGTCGGTCAATCCCGAAATACCTTCAGAAATCCTATCCGTTAGGAAGTCAACCTTGGTATTGACCTTTGTGGAAACCCTCCTTAAGGAGGAGAAAGCAAAGCCGTCACAAGGCACCACTCGGATCTCAACGGTGTTGAACTAATGATGGAGACCGCGGGATATATATGTCATATATCCCTCTCCCACTCACTATTTTAAAATTAGGGTTTTCTATTAACCGTTAATGCACATAGACTCTACAGGATTAAACGAATAACTTTAATCAAGTTATCTAACGCATTAACTAATTAGAAACAAATTCTAATTAACTAATAAATTATTAATGATTTTTAACAGTTAAAAATCTAATATATTAGTGAATAATTTAAGCCTTTGTAAACTATTTACTAGGGTCAGATTATTATGTTAGTGTTTACCAAGTTTTAACTATTAAAACCCTAACACTTTATTTTATTATTAGGTAATTAATCATATTAATCCTAATTACAATAAATGACCCTATTAATCTAACTTATTAAACTCTTTAATAACTAGATTAATATTAATGAGAATTACCAAGTTTTTTTTAACCATTAAAAAAACTTATCTCATTTTCATAGCCAATTTATTTATTTACCCATTTTAATCACATTAAACAAAATACATAAAATATCAGGCTATGATGCATATATGACATATCAAATATATTTGTGTAGGGACATCTAATCTAAATGACATATGTATGCATGACAATGCTTTTATCATCACATAATATAAAGCATACATGAATTGACCGAGTACTGTGGATTATTTAACCTGAAAATTGGAATCTAAAATTACAAAAAAAATCCCAAGGCATTCCTTGGTCTTCTAGTAACTTCAGATCACTCCGATTCATCTTATGAATCCATCCTCGCGATTTTTCAGGTCTTCAATATAGGTTACAATTTTTATTTTGTTTTTACAATACAATAACAGTAAAAAAAATATAAACAAATAAAAAATAATAATAATAATACAACTCATAAACCCTAAATCCACAGTACCATATAATTAACGATCAATCATGTTTTTGTAAATTTAAAAAATAACATACATACAAAAACATCATACAGTCAACTTAAATTGTGCCTACACAATTCATACATACAGAAGCATCGAAAACAATTTAATGTTCCGGAAAATAAATTGGTTGTGATACCAATTGATGGAACCCCGTTCACCAGTTACGTAGTGGAACTAGGTTTTAAAATTTTATATAAATATCATATCTGTATCTGAGACCAGTGAACTTTAGATTATAATTATTTTCGAAACTAATACATACAATATGTAAACACAGGAAATTGAAATCGATATAAAGAGAAGAAAAACATACCAACTTTTGGAGGCTCCTTCACTTTACGTTATGATCCTGTCTAAACCAATCTTACCAACGTTTGGAAGCTCCTGTCTGAACCACTCGATTTTTCTTGTTATCTCCCGGGACTGGTAACTGTTTGTGGACGCGTCATGGTCTCAGGAACTTGAATGGATGATGTAGTGAAATACTTGAAGAAACTCGTTCTTCTTAATTTGGTATATTGATTTTACGCACATATAAATTACATCTCATGCAAAAAAATTATATATTTTTTCTTCTTCTTCTTTTTACGGGTGTATCATATACACACCAAAACAAAACAAAATCAACTTTTGCCCTCAATTAATCACTGTTTCACGCCTCTAGTTGCATTTATATGCATATTCATTTTCTTTTTTTTTTCTCGTTTCACGCACCCATGCTAAATTGTATATCAGAGAGCAAAAAAAAAATATATGCATCTCCCTTTTTTATCTTTACACCAAATATATATATAATATGTGTATAAGGTATTTGCATCATATGCAAATTGTTCTTTTGGCTATTATAGTGTTTAATTAGGACTGACAACTTGTTGAAGTCGTCTTTGTCTTCTTTTCTATGTTGGAGATCTTGTGCATTGAATTAGAATCTTCGTAGGATTCTAGTTAAATAGTCTGTTTAGGACTTATTTCCTGATTAGTGTGCAATCTTCTAGAAGAACTGAGTTATTGCTTGATCTGGACTCTCTGATATGTAGAAGGAAATAGTAATATTTTCTTATTGGAATGTGGTTATAGATTACTTGTTTGAGTAAGATCATTCTTCTTTGTATTTGAGTCGTAGTTTCCTTTAATGTCTCCCACGCGTTGTTTAACTGAGCAAGCATATAATCCTAACCAAACCTTTTATATCTCGATCAGATGGTCTTTGCCCGATCAGGTTGTCTCTACCCGATCGGTTAGTTTTTCTGACCATCTTATGTAATCCCAACTGGGCCCTGAGAACAACTATTAATTGTCTTTGGTTGATCTTTCCTGACTCTTGTGACGTGGCATATCTAATCACCGTGTTTTTAGGTGATCATGCTAACTTGTCAAGCTATCAAAAAAATCCCTATAATGGTTTATGAGAAACCTTATACTACGATTCGTGTCTCATATCTCATGATCTAGTTTTTCTCATTACGTTTCTATCTAAAGACCCATTAATATCCAACTAGTTTGACATCTCTAGGTGTATAGAGTACTATTGGTCTAAATACTTTATAATTGGCTTATGAAGTCAATTCTTCTTGAATTACTTCTTTTCATTTAGGTCAATCATGCATTTTGTCAACAATCATTGATATTATGAATATCATATTTATCAGTTATAATCTCAGTAGCTATTATGTATAAAAATATATCTTCAATGATTGTTTCATTATGATTCCACATTTCTCTCATATGATTTATAGAAATTTTCTCAATTTCCTTATTCTTGTATCTTTGTTGAGATTTTTTTCATTTCAATGGATTTAGTCACTTCATGAACTTATATGATTTTATAGGAATTTGCTCAATTTCTATACTCTTGTATATCTGTTGAGATTTCTTCCATTTCATTGGATTTAGTCACTTCATGAACTTGTATGATTTATAGAAATTTGCTCAATTTCTATATTCTTGTTTCTCTGTTGATATTTCTTCCATTTCAGTGAATTTAATCATTTCATATACTTATGTCTCTTTAGATATATTAGACTCTTATATAGTTGATTTAAAAGAAGTAGATTTATTCATAACTTGAGCTTTGTTTACATTAGGATCCTGATAACAATATCTTTCAAAAAGGCCACAAGCTTATGATATGCATCAGATGATTTATTTTGCTCTGATTTTTCTTAAGGAACACTCACTCGTCGGGGGTTTATAAGATGGCAACTGTTAACAGCATTTTTTGGCAGGGGTCCAAAAAAGAATTTTCCATCGGGCTGATTCCTAATCGTACCTGGATCAGGACTATCCCGCTTCCCCGGTACCGAAAAACATTGATGCCATGTTCTAGAGAGTCTCAATGCCATAACATGACATTTCCCTGGTATCGAAGAGTATCGGTACCACAACACTAGTTACCCAATACCCTAGTACTGTAGTACCTATCCTGGACTGATCGCCAAGCACCTCCTACCCATCCAGAATGGGAAACAACAACAGGAAGGCTCCAACACATCAAGGGAAAGATCGTCCGGAAAGAAGGAATAAGCACACTAAGGAGCCAACCTAGAACAAAATTGCGTCCATTGGAACGAAGCCTGCAGTACCCTCCAACCTTATTAATAGAGATAGTCAACCCCATTAATGAAGATAGTTAATTCTTTGATGGTCATTCATAACCCATTAATAGAGATAGTAAACCCTATTAATGGAGAAAATTAACCCCATTAATGAAGATAGCCAACTCTTTAATGGCCATTCACAACGCCAGTAATGAGAAATTAGTCAACTATTTAATGGTCATTCACATCGTCATTAATGAGAAATCAGTCAACTCTTTAATGACCATTTACAATGCCTTTAATGATAAAATAGTCAACTTCATCAATGCCAAATCAACATTCTTGTGATTGCAAATTGATTAACTAAATGAACGGAGTGAGCAACAAGAATGAGAACCTATTAATTTGACAAAGCTCTCTCTTGAATGGGGATCCAGAAATCGAGTTCAAAAATGAGATCGACCTCGAGTACTATTGTAAACTCTTCGGATCACCTATTTTATATTAATTTGTTATTGTGTAAACTCCCTAGAGCACATCTTGTGATATAATATATATATATCCTTCCTCTGGATACTGCATATGGATTTTTCAGTATATGATCATTCGTGACGCTTTTCCCCTCTAGGTCAGTTCAATCCAATCAAAATAATTGACATTCTCTCATTTATCTCTTTTATTATGCAACTATATGAGTTATAACCCGACCCCACTGCTCCTAACTCTCTTATCTACCTATCTAGACTCCAAGTCACATACAAAGATAGGAAAAAACCATCTGGATTTGCTAGAAAGAAGTCCAAGAATAGAGGAGTCGGGGAGCTCCCTCGTACCCTTTTTTTGGAAGCGAGCAACCTTATTGAGGATCCGACACCGGAGCTAGAGAAGCCCTCATCCCTGCTTGCTATTTGGGTCGAAAAACTACAGAGGAGGCCTAGAGAAGAGATCGGGTACCAAGACTAGGGACCATGACCATCCTCTCACACCAGTAAGGGAACCTTAAGCGCCATTTCTTTTCCTTATCCTCAAAGCCCCGACTGGCGAGGTGATTTTTCTCCCACCTATTGCACATCACTTCTTACTCGTTCAAAACCCTAGAATATAAAGGTACCAACCCCGCTGGAATCTCTCAGGTTGCAGTTTGAGGGTGTTGATCGGAATTCTACCCCTAAACAAATTTTCGGTTAACAGCAACTAGTAAAATTTTGTTACTGAAATATATCATGTAACTGATTAATAATCATCTAACAATAAATTATCTTTCGTATTTGAGCGATATAAAGATTGAGATGAGACACATTTATTACATATATATATATATATATATATATATATATATATATATATATATAATTGAACTGATATCTCTATTTTATATAAAAATGACTTTTCATTTACTCTTCTCTTTTGGAGAAACTTTCTATTTAAAAATTAATCAATATAATAATATGCAGATTGTTCATAAAAATATAATTTGTCAGATGTTTAAATGATCTAATAGAAGTTTAATCAAAATCAATATTAATCTTAGAAGGATATATAAGTCTTATCTTAGATCGTGCAAGAGGTGCAATAAAGAGATATACAACACAATCGAATATCTTAAAAAATGAGTGTGACGTCGATTTCTCGATGGATGAGAAAGTCAACAATGTTGGATTTGGTTATGACCTGTCAAAGAGAAAAAGAAAGAGAAAGAGAAAGAGAATGCAATTTTAAGTTAATAAGACACGAGTTTATGTGGTAAAACTCTGGTGATCGGAGAAATGTCCACGGGTGGTTGAATAAACAACAGAGCCATATCTACTATTGAAATAAAGAATTACACCACTCGATCTCTGTTGTCTCTCCCTTCTAGTGATTTTTTCTGTATATTTTTCTCTCTCTTTTGTAATGAGATTATGGTTCTATTTATATGTGTATAGAACCCTAATCCTTGTTATACAAATAAAAGGAATTGTATTTTAGTTAAGGCTGGTTGCTTATTGGAGTCGTCTTTATCTTCTTTCCTATTTTGGAGATCATGTGGAAATTGAATATGACTCTGGTGGGATAGTCCATTTAGGACTTATTTCCTTATCGATGTGTTGTTTTCTCGAAGAAATTGAGTTGTTGCTTGATCTGGAATTTGTTTCCTGTTTGGTGTTTTATTCTTTTAGAAACTCTCTTGATACGGACGGCTTGCGTATTTGAGCCTGCTCTTGGTTCACCCTCATGTGAATCTTACGATAGATTTCTTTATTCGGGTTTCCCAAATTGTCCCGAGTAGGACATAACGTACTTAGTACTCAGTCCCGAGTAGGACACATCGTGCCGAATACCCATGTTCATACTTACTCGGGTTCTTATCCCTTTGTGTCGTCTTGAAAGGTATTTTTTAAATGCCTACTTGGATGCCCATCTAGCAATTTTTCAAGGGACTGTCCATTGTGTCAATAACGTGTACATTCGATAAAATATTCATATAACAATACCCCCTTAAAATATTTTTGCTGAGTAGAAATTTGTTCTTGGGAAGACTATTTTAATCGACCTTCTAATCTTTTATGCCTCATTAATACCAGAATAATAGTCCTTAAACAACGCCTTGTATTAATGTCGTGTCTTGATGGCTACCATGTAAATGCAATTTGTCTCTTCACACGAAGTCTTAATGATTGCGACGTTTTGGGATTATGACGGCTTGGTCAGTTCTTTCCATGACAAGTGCCCTTCAACCACTCCATTCCTCTAATAACATTTATGAGAAATGACTCATGGGTTGCCTGATACGCCGCCTACGTCATTAAATCCTTCTTTTTTTATTTTTTCCGCTTTTTGAGACCCTAGGGTTTCTTGTCATTGCCCATTTAAATGGTTTACTAAAAGGGGTTGCTCCGGTTCATTTTTGCAGAAGTAAATAACTAATCCAAATTTTCTCGAGCACAGATTCGTCTTAATTCTCCACCGAAGTTTTTCTTGGTTTCTTCGCATCTATTTTAAAGGTTAGTTCTGATAAATCCTGCCTCACGTCATCGTCTTTTTGTTTTAGCTTTTGAAGCGCTTGAACGCGGAGACCTTCAATTGGTCTCTTGTGTTTGTAGATTATTAGGGAAAACTCATCCTGGCGAACCTTTTTGTTTAGATGTTGATGTTTCTAGGCTTCATCTTGATGCTTACTTTAGTTCTAGCTCTAAATCTTCTTCCAGCTCTAAATCTTCTGTTTCTGATCATCACAAGGCTCCCTTACGATCAAGGATGGGAAATCATCAGAGTAACCGTGTGGTTCACAAATATGGCTCAAGTGGCATTCGAATCGGAAGGTAAACAGTTGACGAAAAGAATGTTGAGGAGGAGCACAATGCATCTTTTATTCCCTTCTTCTTTGATCTCCCGAGTGGATATGATACCAAGCCGAATGTGGTCGGGGTAGATGAGATCAAGAAGTATCTTGCTCGGTTTGATCTGGACGATTCAGTTCTAATGGCTCCTGGTGGTGATAGAACCGTATGGAACCCTCCTTCGGGCATGGTAGCGATTTACGGATCCATGCACTGTTGCGGTGTGACTCTTCCTCTTCAGTCATTCATCTCTTGGTTCCTTACTGAGGCTGGGATCGCTCCTACTCAACCTGCCCCCAAACAACTATAGAATACTAATGTGTATGTGGCACATGTGGAGTCGGATGAACTTGTCACCGCCTTCTCCCTGCGAAATCAGACATTTTTACACAATAAGGCTATCTAGTCAGACTGGAACTTCTTTTCTTATGTCCAGCCCGCCAGATAACTGGATCTCTGAGGGGATGAAAGTGAACCGGGGAGTTGATATTTCCTCTTACGCTAAGAAGAAAGGCTTTGTGTGGGGATTTCCTACCTCGAACAAGCACTGGAAGAATAACTGGTTCTTTGCAGGAGGGAACTTGGGACTTGAGGTCAAGCTCTCAACTAGGGGGAATCAATAAGTGTTAAAGGTTCCTCGTTTCTTCTACTCTCTTGATCGTTGGAACAAGTCAAAGCTTATTTTCACTGATGTTGAGTTGACTAGACTTGCTCGGGCGGCCGCTCGTCCCCTGGAAAATAGAAACAGGTCCTATTTTTTTAATTAGAAGAAAATGATAGAGCTTAGCTTCTTTGATCAGATTTCAGATTATCGCAGACGATGTAAGTAGAACCTTCTTGTTTCCATTTCACTAGTACATTTTTTATTTTTTAATTGTTCTTTTCTAACTTATGTAGTATACGACTCGGACATCGTCTGCGACGTCCAAGCTCGCCAGGTGAAGTCGATCATTCAGGCGACCCAAAAAGAAGCTTCTCGCCAAAATAAGGAAGGAGTCACTCCACCTGATGACGAATCGGATAGAGATTTTGATGAAGCTAACGAACAAATTCTAGAGCATGTTTCTAAAGAGTCGTTCAACCGACCGTAGGGAAAACAAGTTGCTCGAGTGGCCCTATTGGGACTGACGATGCTCAGAAGGTGTCTGAGGATAAGAGCAAACATGGAGGATATCTGGATGGCCCAGCGTTCGACGAGCCGAGTTCCTTGGTTGAGGAGACACCTACAGAGCAGTTTGCGGTCATGGATGAGAGAGATAGGGCACCCCAGATGAGCAAATTAATATTGGTTCTTGTCTTTTTTAATCCTTTCAGGATATTACTGAGGACTAGAAAGATCCAATGGCCGACCTCGGCTCCTACCGTACTCGAGCTGAGAAAAAAAAGGCGGTTGATTCTCCTGTCCATACCCAGAAAGTCCCTCGGGTGGAATCATTTATTGAATCAAGTGATGATGATACCGAGGTTAGAGTTTCCCCAAGTTTCCAAGCTGAGTCGCTTGTGAGAAGAGCAAAAATTTCAAACTTGAATAGGGATTCTTTACCCCTTGAGGTTAAAGACGCAGAGGCGGAATCCTCGGGAAATTCTTTCTGTCCCACCAATCAGGATATGTTAAAGGAAATGAAATCTGGTCAGGCATTTATTGGGGACAACCTTTGGAGCCGCTTTAAGGATGGTTCTCCTATAGATCGTCTTCAAAATATTTTCAATAGCACGAGTTATGTAAGTCTCTTTCCCGTCCTTTACCTTAATGCTTGTCTCGGATTTTGAACTCACTTTTCCTTGCAGGTGGTGGCTGATTTTGCTGAGTTGGTTCAGATGCAACGACATCAAGCTAATCGGATAAGAAGTTTCAAAGCTTAGTTGAAGAAAAGTGAGGACAACCGTGCTCGGATTGAGGCGGCCTATCAAAGGGAGGTAAGCTCTGCCCAAGAATTTGCCCACCACTGTTTGGCTGAGCAAATGGAGGCTGAGGAGAAGGCTTCTGCAGCAGATGAGAAGGTTGTATCCTTCCAGAATTTACTCTCTGCCACTCAAGAGTCAATGCTTAAAACTGAACAGGAGGCTGAATAGGTCAAATCGTCCTATGAGTAGAAAATTGAAGAGCTTAAGCGTCAGACCTTAACCGTTGAATCCTTTTCAAATGAGGCTATGCTGGAACTTGAAGTTTAAGGGATTGATCTCTTTAAAAGGTCCCCAACATATGATGCCCTACACCTTAGGGAGTTCCAACGAGGGTTAGTCTCGGCCGGTGAGTTCTTCAAAGTTAAAAATTAGGGACTGATAAAGCTCGGGCGAACTGGGAGCTATCAATTAAAAACCATGTTGATCGTTCCTTGGAGTCTCTTCAAACTTGAATAAAAGAAAGGAGAGCTTACTATCGAAGCCAAGGCAAAGAGCCCCATCCTATGCATTTAGAGGTTCCTTAAGAACATTCCCTCTCGACCTTTTATGCTAATCAGAAAGCTAGTGTGGATGGGTCGAAGCCTGACATTGGACCTGTTCCTGGAACGGATTATAGCGAATGGATGGACGACTCGATCGATTCAATCGTTTGGCCTTCAAATGAAAATCTTCTTCATGAGTACAAAATGGTGTCTGACCCGAGTATGGCAAGAGCTCTAAATCCTCATCTCAGTCTTAGGCATATTTACAAAATTTTGTATTTGTAAAAAAGAATTGATCAATAAAATCTGTATTTTTACCAAGTTGTTGTGAGTTTGAAATGCCAAATCTCAGCTGGCCAATGTTAATAATTCCTTTAATCGCCGAGTATTTTTTTCAACTGAGCAGTTTCGTTACTCGAGCAATTTATAAGTCAAGTATTGTAATAAACTAGCTAATGCGACTTCATGGGCCAAGTATCTTATTAAACTGGCTAATGCGATTTCATGTGCCATCTTATTAAATTGGGTAATGCGATTTCATGTGCCAAGTATCTTATTAAACTGACTAATATTATTAATTGAGTCATCTCAAAACAGGCAAGTAGATTTTCACTTGTGCTTCATACTCGGTTGCTACCCAAACGTTACATAGAGGCTCACCACGATCATATGTTCGAGTCTTTGCGCAAGTTGCTGAGGACATCTCCTAGTTTTGTCCGCGTAAGGTTTTGCCGAATCGTTAAGCTTTACATTGCTCAACACAGCTGCGTATCTCACCGGGATTTTTCCCGATGGTGCCTCGAGCCTTTCTCCAGAATCTGGTGCATCGGGTTTGCCTTTTGGCTAAGGTCAGTTGGCCTTGCTCGGCTAGCATGCTCCTTCGAGCTTCTCTGCCCATTCTAGAATTTTGCCAAATTAATGGTCCCGAACATTCTATTTATATTATGTAATTAATTTTATGTTCATGCTCTTCTTTCACATGTTCTTATTATCATGTGCTTTCGTATGTTCTTGAATGTGCTCACATGTCTGAAATCCCATATCAGGCTTTTATTCATAACTGCAAAACTAACAATATGATAAATCTCAAGCTAAAATATCCTGACTAATAAAATTGTCCTGACTAGAAAAAAGGGAACAAATTTTAAGGATAAAAAATCTTTAAATATCGGGAGTTGCATGGTCGGGGTAAAATCCCCCCATTTGGCCGGGCGATCCAATACACCCCGTGATCAGCCACTCCTTCAATCTTGTATGGGCCTTCCCATTTGTCAACTAGTGAACCTGCAGCTTTGTTCTTTGTATTCAACGATATTTTCCTGAGCACCAGACCTCCTAGCTGAAATTTCTTGATCCGAACATGAGAGTTGTAGTGTCAGGCTACTCTTTGCTGATATGTCGCATTTCGCACTCGGGATTTCTCCTTTTCTCTTCCAGCTCATCTAGGCTTTGTAACATCATATCAACATTCTAGTCTTCATCATATAGCCTGACCCTAGGTGACATGTATGACGTTTCTACCGGGATAACAGCTTCTGTTCCGAATGGCAAAGAGAACGGAGTTTCTCCTGTATAAGTTTTTACTGTAGTCCGATACGCCCATAACACCTCAGGAAGTTTTTCAACCCAACTACCTTTCTTAGCACCTAGCTTTGCTTTGAGCGTGTGCTTGATGATTTTTTTTACTGCTTCGGCTTGCCCATTCGTTTGAGGGTGGGCAGGTGTGGTATAATAATTTGCAATTTGGTACTCGTTACACAACTGTCTGAATTTTTGATTATCGAACTGAGTGCCGTTGTTAGTGATAATAGTACTCGGGACTCCAAATCTGTAGAGTATATTCTTCTTCACAAAGTTCATGGTATTTGCTTCCGTGGTATGTACCAACGCTTCAGCTTCTACCCACTTTGTGAAATAATCCACAGCCACAATTGTGTGCTTAGCTTCACCCCATGTCCCTGCTGCCATTGGACCAATTAAGTCTAGTCCCCACATGGTGAATGGCCATGGAGATGTGAGGCTTCTAAGTTGTTCAGGAGGCTGCCGAATATCATTGGCGATCCTTTGGCAAGCACTACATCTTTCTGAACATCGTTGTGCATCCAAGAACAAAGAAGACCAATAATAACCTTGTCTGAGTACCTTGTGTGCAAAACTCTTGCCCCCAGTGTGATTTTTGCATACTCCGCCATGGATTTCCTGTTGTATCTGATGTGCTTCTTCCTCTGATACACATCTTTGGAGTGTTTGGAAAATCCTCTTTTGTACAGTTCCCCCCAATCAACATGTATCTTGTTGACCGGTACCTGATGTGTTTGGCTTCTAAGGGATCTTCTGGGAGCACACCTTCTTTTAGGTATCTTTTTAGCTGAGTCATCCAACCATTTGACGGTGTTCAGATTTCTGAGATTTTAAAGTTTTTTGGCTCAACTATACTTGGTCTGAAAAGATGTGAGACCGAAATAGTTTTTGGCCTGATTGTGGTTGTTGCTGATGCTAGTTTGGACAAGACATCTACCTTATCATTTTATTCTCTAAGGATCTAGACAATTCTGTATTCCTTGAATCTTTGAAGGAATTGTTTTACTATGCCTAAGTAAGCCATCATACATTCATCTCTGGTCTGATAATCATCTGAAACTTGGTTAACTACTATCTGTGAGTCACTGAATATGTAGACCTCATCTGCTCCGAGAGCTATGCAAACTCTAAGTCCTGTTAGCAGTGCCTCATATTCGGCTTGATTGTTCGTTGCTTGAAATCGAATCTCATGGCACATTCAACATTATCTCCTTCCGGGGTGCACACCACGATCCCTGCTTCGCTGTCATGAGTTTCGAGGAACCATCGACATGTAATCTCCAGGGGAAACTCTTGTCCATCATCTTTTTTGCTTCCAGGTTTGTTTCTGTGAATTCTGCTACAAAATCTGTCACTACTTGGCCTTTGAGTGATATCTTGGGGATGTACTGAATATCAAATTCACTCAGCTCGATTGCCCATTTAGTTAACCTCCCCAAAATTTTTGGCTTCTGTAGGATTTCCTTAAGTAGCCAATCGGTGAGAACCTGGATTGTATGAGCCTGAAAGTATAACATCAGCTTCCTTACTGTCGAAACCAATGCTAGAGCCATCTTTCTGCATATGAATACATGGTTTCAGCTGGAATGAGAGCCTTGCTAGTGTAGTACACTGGCCTCTGTACTCCGTCTTCTGTCCTGACTAGAACCGAGCTTGCTGCTAATTCTGTAATGGATAAGTATAAATGGAGTATTTCTCCCATTTTAGGTTTTGAAAGGATGGTAGCCTGCCCTAAATACTCTTTTATTTTCAGGAACGCCTGCTCGCACTCTTCATTCCACTCAAGTTATTTCCCCTTTTTGATCACTTTGAAAAAAGTGACACATCTATCTGTGGCATTTGAAATAAATCTGCCAAAGGAAGCTAAGCATCATGTTAAGCGCTGCACTTCTTTTAGCATTTTTAGTGAAGTCATTTTTTGAAGGGCCTGGATCTTCTCGGGGTTCACTTTGATTCCCCTATAGTGAACTTGGGATCCAAGGAACCTTCCTGATAGAACTCTGAATAGGCACTTATTCAGATTTAACCTCATCTGGTATCTCCTCAAGATATCGAATGTTTCCCGTAGGTCCAAAGCATGTTCGTCTACCGAGACACTTTTGGTCAACATGTCGTCTATGTAAACTTTCATGTTTCTTCCTATTTGACGAGCAAAAATCCTATTGACCAATCTTTGGTATGTTTCCTCAACATTCTTTAGCCCGAAAGGCATTATTGTATAATAGTACAAGCCTTGATCGGTTGTGAACGTTGTTTTTTCTTCATCAACTTTATTCATTCAAATTTGATTGTATCCCGAGTAAGCATCCATGAACCTAAGTAATTCATGGCCTGATGTAGCATCGACCAGTTGGTCTATTCTCAAAAATGGAAAGCTGTCTTTTAGGCAGGCCTTATTCAGATCCCTGAAGTCCACGAACATTCTCCACTGGCCATTTTTCTTCTGGATTATGACCACATTTGCTACCCACTCAGGGTAGCTGATTTCTCTGATCAACCCTACTGCGAATAACTGCTCCACTTCCTGCTTAATTGCCTGACTTCTCTCGAGGTTAAATGACCTTCTCTTTTGTATTACTAGTTTCGTGTTTGGATCCACTGCCAGATGATGTGATATTATTCGGGCGTCTATCCCTACCATGTCTTCATGACTCCATGCGAACAAA
This sequence comes from Dipteronia dyeriana, assembly GCA_032871835.1. Taxonomy (NCBI): domain Eukaryota; kingdom Viridiplantae; phylum Streptophyta; class Magnoliopsida; order Sapindales; family Sapindaceae; genus Dipteronia; species Dipteronia dyeriana. Next base: position 13,796,376 of record CM065301.1, on the reverse strand, counting down.
TCTTGTATACTCTAAGCAAATTAATATGGTCCTTCTTAACTTTTCTTTCCAAATTGACCCCAATTTTGATCTTCTTATCTAGTTCATCTTCCTTTAAGACTACTTCTTCTATTGGCTCACTTTTAGATACCTCCAGCTCTTCCCTTGGATCGAACTCAAACAACAGTGATTCCTGCTCGATCTGATCTGGTCGTGTTATGGTGCACAGTTGCTCACTATTGTCTCTGTCTTTGTAAACCGAGAGATTAGTTATTCTGGCCATCTCTTGGGACCCCTTGACTACTCTTACCCCCCATTCAATTGGAAATTTGATCATTAGATCATAGGTAGCTGTTACTGCCTTGGTTTTATTCAGGAATGGTTGACCTAACAGCGCATTATAAGGCCAATTGTCCAGGTCTACCACTACAAAGTCCAGTAACACTGTTTTCTGACAAGGTGCTGCTCCGATTTTCATGGGTAGCTTCGCTGTACCGAGAGACCTGACATCGACTCCCTCGAATCCTCTAAGTGGGGTATAGAAAGGTTACAAATCCTTTCGATCCAACCTAAGCTGATCATAAACAGTCACATTGAGAATGTCTGCCGAACTACCATTGTCTACAAAAATTCTCCTGACTTCTCTGTGGCCAATTCAGGCACTTATGACAAGGGTGTCATTTGGTCGGATATCGACCCCATATGAATCGGCCTCCATGAATATTATCGGGTCTCATCCTTCCTTTATTCTCTTCGGATCTAGCTCGACGGAGTTGACATCAAAATTCTACCTTACCTCAACCGCTTCTCAGATTTCCTGAGCCCACTCCCGATTAATTCTCTCAGTTGATGGTCCTCTAAAGGTAGTTTGTATTACTTCATTTGCCTCGGGACTAGCCCTTTTGTTCTGACCAGAATTATGATCTGACTTGCTCTCTTTCTTTGTTTCTGACTTCTCATCTTTCTTCAGGGTTATATCTTGCAGGTGTCCTTACCGAATGAGGGTCTCTATATAGTCTCTAAGCTGGTAACATTTGGAGGTCTCATGACCGGTTTCCTTATGGAATCTGTAATATTTTATCATGTCTCACCGAGTAAATTGAGTTTGTCGATGTGGCTCTTTCACCAGATTCTTTTCTTCTAGTATTGCCAAGATTTCTTCTAGTATTGCCAAGATTTCTTCCTTTTTTTTCCAGAGAGGGGTGTAGTTCATGTATTTTCCTTGAAATTTTTCTGTGGTCTGGTCAGCATTACTCCCACTTCCCCCATCCTTGTTTCTTTCTTTGCTATTTCCTTTTTGTTTTCCTTTATGGCTCTGTACCTTCGACTCAGCATCTTTTTGTTTAGGTCTCCCTCCATGCATATAGCAACCTCCTGTTGCTAATTCCTCTTCCTCAGCTAATGCATATCCTCCAGCCATATCCATCATATCTGTATATCTGGTTAGACGAGCCCTCTTAGGTCAAAAGAGAGTCTTCAATTCTGTAGGTTTTTTATGAATGCAGCGATTATTGCTTCGCCATTCGCACTGCTGATTTCTGAGACCGCCTGGCCAAATCACCTCAGATATTTCTTCAGCGACTCGTCCTTCCCTTGCTTTAGCTAAGAAAGGTAAGCGGCTGACTTTTTCCTGTGCACATTGCCTAGGAATTATCATGAAAAGCTTCTACTCAATTCGCCGAAATTCCCAATACTTGCCGGGGGCAATCTCCCAAACCATCTCGAACCTGTGTCTCCCAGAGTTTATGAAAAATTGAGACACATCAAAGTGTCGTTGTGGGCATACTGAGCCATATCGTTTTTATATCATCTGACGTGGTCTTTAGGATCTGTATCCTTCTTGAATTGTTCCACGTGTGGCATCCTGAACCTTTTTAGGAATGAGGTTCACAGGATGTCCCTGGTAAAAGGACTATCAGAATCATTATCAGACAACTCATTATACCCATATCGCCTAATCAACGCATCCATTTGACGTTTGTTGTTTTCGACTTCTCGAATCAAGCTCTGAATCATAACATCTTTGTTCCCCACAGGTTCTCCATGATGGTTAAACTGTTGGGTGATCGTCATACCCGTTTCCAGCCCCTTTTCACTCTGTTCCCGAGTCTCATGGGTTAATCCTTGCAAACATATGGTTCTATGATGATGTTTACGATGGTACCGATTGCTATCCTCTGATGACGATGACCGATCCATATACCTGTCATATTTACGGTGTCTATCATGGGCCACCTGATCGTGACTCCGCCTTTGGTGTGGTCGTTCTTCTTCCGGCGTTTCACGATCCATGTCCTGGTTACGTGTTACTCCCCCAGATTGATTGATTGATTTGATCTGAGTTTCTAACAGCTGCTGGTACATCTAGTTTCGGCCAAACTATAACCGAACGGAGCCTTGTAGGTGGTGGATTTGGTGGGTTTGGCAGATGCGCCTCTTCCGTAGCCAATAGGTATATTCCTTCTCTTGTCGCGTCCGTTAGTAGTTGTTGCAGTGCCTCACATAAACAACGTGTTATGTCCTCACTGGTAGGAGAGATTTGTTGGATACCAACCAGGGGTGCTAATTGGTTCTCAGCGGTTGTGGTGGGATCTCGTGTACTCCCGCTTATATGAGCATTATCTGGAGATTTTTGGATATCCCCAGAACTGTTTCTGCTTCCACTTCCAGTCATTACTTAATCAGATCGGAGGTTCGCCCCCTTCTTCTAGCGCCAATTGTTGACGTCGATTTCTCGATGGATGAGAAAGTCAACAATGTTGGATTTGGTTATGACCTGTCAAAGAGAAAGAGAAAGAGAAAGAGAATGCAATTTTAAGTTAATAAGACACGAGTTTACTTGAATAAACAACCGAGCCAGATCCACTATTGAAATAAAGAATTACACCACTCGATCTCTTTTGTCTCTCCTTTCTAGTGATTTTTTCTGTATATTTTTCTCTCTCTTTTATAATGAGATTATTGGTCTATTTATATGTGTATAGAACCCTAAACCTTGTTATACAAGTAAAAGGGATTATATTTTAGTTAAGGCTGGTTGCTTGTTGGAGTCGTCTTTATCTTCTTTCCTATTTCGGAGATTGTGTGGAGATTGAATATGACTCTGGTGGTATAGTCCATTTAGGACTTATTTCCTTACTGATGTGCTATTTTCTCGAAGAAGTTGAGTTGATGCTTGATCTGGAATATGTTTCCTGTTTGGTGTTTTATTCTTCTAAAAACTCTTTTAATACGGATGTCTTGCGTATTTGAGCTTGACTCTTGGTTCACCCTCGTGTGAATCGTACACTGGATTTCTTTATTTGGGTTTCCCAAATTGTCCCGAGTAGGACATAACGTACTTAGTACTCAGTCCCGAGTAGGACACATCGTGCCGAATACCCGTGTTCAGACTTACTCAGGTTCTTACCCCTTTGTGTCGTCTTGAAGGGAATTTTCTAAATGCCTACTTGGATGCCCATCTAGCAATGTTTCAAGGGACTATCCATCGTGTCAGTGACGTGTACATTCGACAAAATATTCATATAACAGTGACCAAGTCAGTGGTCAATTGCAAGTTGTAATGGTAAATAATGATGTTAAATGATGGGTCAAAGAGGAATGAAGCAATATGTAATACAGAATGCCCCCATATAGAAATTGATAACTGTGTCGAAATAATAAAGTTCTCGCAATTACTTGGAGACATTTGATAAGTGATTACACTGATCCATTCTGATTATGAGTATATCTGAAATCTAGATGTTGAACGTCAATCCAAACTGCATTGCAATATTCATCAAATATCTTGTAAGTAAATTCATTAATATTATGATGGTGTTTTGACTTGATTGGATAATTTAAAATTATGCCCCCAAAACTGATAATCTGTGCTGGTAATATGGAGATGTTGATAATAAACATGTAGATGCATCAATTAGAACCATAAAATAATGAAAGAGTTCATTTGGTGGATGGATATGTCCATATATATTTCTTTGAATGATGGGAATTCAAAACCAACTTTAGAATGAGATGATTTTTTTGGTGGATGAATATATCCACATATATCCATACGGATTCAAAATCAACCTTTAGAATGAGTCGGCCTTATTACTAAACTCCTTTTGTGAACATGCAATGCATATATTATTATTGAATTCACGAACCTTCTGACTCTTTAATTAATGTCCATAAGAATTTTAGATGATTATACGTATCATCGTAGATCCTTGATGACCAAAACTGTCATGTCAAAATATAAGTATTTTTGGATCTGAAAACTTCTAGTTCATAACTGTATAAACTTTTACACTTTTATAACTGTATAATATAATCCACATGGGAAAGTATGTAGCTTCTCAATAATGAACTTCTGGCCCAAATCATGTACAGGTATTCAACGCTCTTATTATTCATAGTCTTAATATGACATTAATAATGTTATATGCCTTGATCTAAGCAGATTTCTTTATGTTCTACTTGAATGATATAAAGTATCATTGATAGACAATTTAATATTGTTTGATAATAATATCGTGGCTCTTCTAGAGCTTTCTATCAGATTTGTTGGATATGATATAACATTAATATTTGCTCTGAGCAAAGCCAAATTCATCCCCCCTCCTTATTTTTAGCAACTCTTGATATTGCTTCTTCAGGAGCATCAAGCATGTATGAAATAAAATATCATTTCCAATTTCATTATACCTTAAGATCTTAAATATTTTTTATAATACTTACATCATCCTGTTGGGATATGTAAATCCTTTTACTCAAATGTATGACATGTAAACATATCACTTCATAAATATGAGATAAAATAAAATCATGGATCATATTGATTTTTTAAATTTTCGGTTTAACCATGAGCTGTAAGTTTATATATAAAATTCAAAAAACTTCAGATTATGAATGGATTTGAAAACCTCATGTTCCAAATAATAAAGTATGACATTCATGTATATAGCACTGCATCTAGAACTCCAGGTTCTTATCGGTTTTCAAAACCATGTCAACTTAAATATCATAATTCCATAAACTTTAGGTTCTGGTTATTTGGTCTAGCCGATCTCATATAATGTGTATAAATAAATAATACAAATATTTAAAGAGCATAATAAATAAATCCAGAATTATAATAGGTTTTGTCGACACAGTCATAACCTGTCTCTGTCGGCATAGCCGCAACCAATTTTATATATTGTGTATAATTATATACGAATACTTAAAAAGCATATTAAATAAATCCAGAACTATAATAGATTCTTTCGACACGGCCGTAGCCAGTCTCTGACGATACAGCCACAGTCAGTCTTATATATTGCATATAATTAAATGTGAATCTTTAAAAAACATAATAAGTAAATCCAGAACTATAGTCTCCAGCGACACAGCTGTAACCAGACTTATATATTGCATATAATTAAATACAAATATTAAAAAATCATAATAAATAAATCCATAACTATAATAGGTTCTATCGATACATACAGTCGTAGTCAATCTTATATATTATATATAAATAAATAAATACGAATATTTAGAAAGCATAATACTTAAATTCATAAATTCATAACTATAGGCTAGTTTCATATATTGCACATAAATATATAAATACGATTATCAAATATATAAATCACTCTGCTGCCATTTTACTTATATACACAAATATCGAACCGTAAGTAAATCAATATACTTTTTATTTACATATGATTGTATTGATAACGTATCGTAAATAATTGAAATAATAAAAAACGAAAAGATTAAATGAGAGAGAGCTAGAGAACAAAGAAAGAGAGAGGATTACTTTGTATTGATTTCCGGTTATCAACCATTTACAAAGAAATGGATCACATATATATATGGGTTCAGAAATTGACCACTTGGTCACTTGGATCTATTGCTTAGAGATGAAGCAGAGTATATCCAGTGGATGGTGATGATAATGAAACCAAGTGGGATGGATCAAGTGGATAGGATCAAATGAGAATTGTTTTTAGACGGTGGAAAATCCACACCGATTACAACATGTGTATAGAAAAAGAATAAATGAAATCAATATGCTGATGTGAAATCAGAAGAAATGGAATATGAATCACGAAAACATAGAAAATTTGATTCTTCATTCATCGTACGTTTAGCTAAACAATTACAGATGTATGATGTATGATGTTAAAAGAAGATCGGTTTGTTAACCGACTTCAAGTACTAACCGACATCACAACATGGTGGAAATCCACCTTCACAACATGATACCAACATAATCAATAACATTAATAAGTACGGGATCTCTCATTTCTTTATACAATGAATTGATTATTAGTAAAAATAATTCCCCATTTTTAAATTATAATTAAGAAAATATTTTGATAGATAAAATCTTATAAATCCATGTGAAACAGTAGAATTTGAATTCAAATCACCTATTAAAAAGTGGTATTTCAATTTCTATCTATTCAATCAAATTGGATTAAATATATATAATTTTTTAAAAATAATTATATATCCGATTTAGTTGATTAAACATAAATTAAAATAACATTTTTAAATTCGTGGCATTTTGATAATGAAAGGCCCAACTCCAACTCCAGGCCAGACACAGCTTGAGCTTTGTTGTTGGCGTATAAAGGTTCATGTTTGATAGGTGTCAAGTCTTGTGGTATACACCTCAGAAGATAATTCTCGCCTCAGAAACCTCCTATTATTCCAGAAGCTATAAAGAGGAAAGGAGTGTAACTGTTATATATATATATATATATATATATTCCTTTCCATTGTTTGAACGTCAAAGAATGTTAAATAAAAAAGGATACAGATAAGGGGTTCTTCACATTTATTGAAATGGGATTTTCAAACTTGGGATTTTTCTTCTTATTGCTCTTGTTTCAGCTTCATCTTCTTCCTACTTTTCCAATTTCCCTCAAAAACCTCCTTCTTGCAGGTACGTATATATATACTGCTCTTCTTTTTCTTTGTTTCTGAATATAGTTAACATGTTTTATTACATAATCACAGCCATTTTTGGACCAAGTTCTAGGTTAACTATATATGGTTTGAATTCCATTGTTATAAAATGAATAGTATAAGCATAAGAAAGTGTTGCTCAGTTTCAATACTAATATTCCCACCATGAAATAATCTTCCTCTCTTTTTGTTCTGTCTTCATCATTTATCCTTCTCTAATTTATTGTTAAAATATATTGAGAAGTGAAAACCTTTTCTTTATAAATCATATGAATTCATGATTCATGAATATAGAGTCGCCTCATTTTATTTCCGGAAAGACAGTCCAACAGCTACACCTTAACGGTGAAGTAAAAGAAGAAATCACTTCACACCATTTTTTTTTTTTTACCACTTGAACCTAGGATATTGTCGGGATGGTTTAATTTAATATATAAGATAAATGGGATAAGTGAAATAACTAGACGTTGAGAACTAGATATATGAATGGCAAAGATAGAAAGAAATTTTAGTGTAATTGTACAACATTTCATTTTTCTAATTATTATCCCCAACAATGTAATAGTAATGGATTTAATACTATTAACGATAGAATTATATATATATATGAAAAAGTTGAGACTAAACACAATTATGCTTTTTAAAAAAATATAAGAAACCTAAAATTTATTACCGGAACAGAGATATGCTATTCTTTTCTGCTGTAGTTAATAGATGGAATAGAGGATTAATGAACAAAGATTGTAACTAAATTAACCAATAATGAACTAATGAGTCAATGATACTTTTAAAATAATGTATATCTTATCCCGCAGACATCGCTCCTTTAATTTGTAAAAATATTATTGCTTGTGAAAGCTGCAAGGAAGTTCAATTGCTACGAATTTTTATTATTCGTTTGGTTGGGTTGTCTAGGTTCTAACTGACAGACAAAGTTGGTCCAATATTCCCATTATAGATAAAGAAAAGAATATTTCATTTATAGATTACTATAGATATAAAGAAAAACATTTACTAAGCTCCCATTAGAAGTTATAGTCTAATGATCAATAGACTCTAATCATTTCGAAATTTGTTCGCGTCTATGCTAACTGTTTTAAAATTTACATGAAACATTTCTTGAGACTGATTGGACTCTTAATTTTTTGGTAAAGCTACCTTATCTTATATCTAAGAAAGAAACGATGAGAACATTTTTTTTTAATTAAATATAATATGTGCTTCTATATTTATTATAAGTTATAATTACGATATAAAATTAAATGAAAGCCAAACCGGAAGATATAATGATCGGTTCATATATATACGTGACACTATTTTGTAGACTTTGGTCAACAACAAAATATGAGAAACGAAGGAATGCAAGAAAGATCGTCCATTGAAGTGGGAGTCAAACATGTGGTATCAATAAACAGACGGGGAGGAGGAGGAGGAGGCGGTGGTCATGGAGGTGGAGGAGGAGGAGGAGGAGGTGTTGGTCATGGAGGTGGAGGTGAAGGAGGACACGGCAACAATGGCGGTAAATCACCATTCACAAGTGGAGCTGTTATTCCTCTGTATGCAGCTGGAGCTGCAGGTGGCGTTCACCACCGCAATGACCACCAACATCACGGTGCAAATGGTGCCACTCCCCTATGCAGTGGCCTTAGTTACTTGGTTTTCATTGTTTTCTTGTCGCTTGTAATTTTTGTATAGGTTAGTGCCGTGCATGTGTACAGTGTCATGACACTATTTATCGTTCATATACATTTTGATTTTATTGTAACATTCAAATTAGATGTAATTAGATGTGGACATATTCCTTTTCATTTATATAATCGGAGTTTGAGTCCTACATTTATCCGATAAATCTTAAAGTTTTTATAATTGGAGTTGATTTCAATTGATATGTCTTGATTGATTTTGATTTGACTCTATTGATGTTAGATTTTAAAAGAAAAATTAAAATTTGATTAACTGAATTTTTAATAAAAATTAAATAGTTACAGTATACATTATAATATTATATATATACCGTTTGATATGTTCAGAACTGAAAATATAAATACGAGAGATTATCAGACCGAAGTAATACTTTTATCGATCTATGTTAGTTTAATAAATAAGTTTGTTTGAAAAAGCTCAACGTTAGCCATTTGTCTTTTTAGTTTTTATAAAGCAAGTTTACAGTATTTGTCGATAATTCGATATACGTTTTTCACCTCCAATCAAAGGCTAAGGGTCCGTCCAGTAAGTATTTTTCGGTCTACAGTTTTTCGAAAATAAAAATAAAAATAAAAATAAAATAAAAACAGTATTTTTGGTTTCGTTTTCGATTTCTGAAAACGCGTCTGGTAACAAATACTGAAAACTGTATTTTGAAAATGAAAACGGAAAAAACACGTCTGGTAGGTTAACCAAAAACTATCAAAAATTGAAATATCAATTTTAGTATTTTGTTTAATATTATTACAATTACAAACAAATTGATTAAATAATTAACCAATATAATTTTTGTATTATAATTTTTAAATTGAACAAAAGTAACACATCAAAAATGAATTCAAAAAAACATATCAAAAAAATAAATTAATCAAAACTAAACTCTTAAATTTTAATAAATAATTATAATATATATATTTAAAAATTATTATATTTTTTATATATGAATATATGACATTATATCCTATGTAAATATATAATATTTGATATTATATATAATATTATATAATATATTATTATATATTTAATAATAATATATATATTATTTTATATATTAAAAATTATTATATTTTTTATATGACATTATATCCTATGTAAATATATAATATTTGATATTATTATATATTTATAAATATATATATATATATGTATATATCATAATATTTATAGTATTAATATACATATATATTTTATTATTAATATATATATATATATTATATTATATATCATATATAATAATACATAATATATGACATTATATCCTATGTATATTAATACTATATATATATATATATTATAAGTATTATATATTATATATTTTATATTATAATATACATAAAATATTATATAAGAGGGACACTTTGGTAATTTAAAAATCTAGTTTCGTTTTGTCCTAGTTATATCAAACGCATAACACTACAATTAATAGTTTAAGATTTTTTTTAATATAAAAAAAATGAAAAACAAAATGAAAAAAAACAAAAAACAAAAAAACAAGTATTTTATGTTATTCAAATCTTTCACTTTTAACACTGGTTTTGTTTTTTATTTTTTTTTTCGAAAATAAAATAAAAAACGGTTAACGAACGCGTTTTCGAAATCGCTTTTGAAAAATAAAAACGAAAACGGACTGAAAAACAGCTGCAGGACGAGGTCTAAACTACGCAAACTAGTTGTATTGCTCCGGCGACTGATTCTTGACATCTGTCCAAATTTATTGGCTTTTTTAATTCACCCATATTACAAAAGATAACCTCCAAAAACAGTCTAATATGCAAGGACATTACTGTCATTTCCTTACCCATACCAAAGACAAAAAGGTACTAAACGCGCTTTCCTCCTTTCCTCCTTTCCTCCATTAATTTACTACTTGTAAGTGAAGAGAGTAATTTCCTTCAAAGTTCATGGGCAAAAACGTCAAATGGAGCTGGACCTCCGCCTTAATAGGCGCAGCAGCCGCCACAGCTACGGCTGCTTTAATCGATGCAAAACCAAAAGACCCGACTTTCCAGTTAATCTCAATCAACCTCACTTCTTTGAAACTCAACCTGCCAGTCTTGGACGCAGAGCTCAGCCTGACCGTACACGTCACCAACCCCAACATCACCCCCATCCACTACTCCTCAACCACCATGTCGATCTTCTACGAGGGGTCGCTTCTCGGTTCGGCTCCAATCAAGGCCGGTTCGCAGCCGTCAAGGTCCTGCCAGCTGCTCCATATCTCGGCTCGGCTTGACGGACTAGAGCTGGCCCACCACGCCGCTAAGTTTTTAGCTGACGTGGCCAGAAGAGAGATGGTGCTTGATGCTAAAGTGGTTATTGCAGGTGCAGCGAAGGTGCTATGGTGGGACCATAAGTTTAAGATCAATGTGGAATGTCATGTGACCGTTGATCCTGTGTTTCTCGATGTAATTGATCAGGAAAACAAGTCCCAATTGGACCTTTTCGTTGCTTGAGTTTTGTATTATTGTTTAATATTTAATGAAATGTATTTTGAGAGTTTTTTTTTTTTTTTTTTATGGATATTTTCAAAATTTCCTAAGTAGTTTGATCCATTCGCCATTATCTCCCATTTACCTCTATTAGGTCCCGTTTGGTGTGTGGGATTGGATTGGACTATTTCATGGGATTGGATTGGATTGGATTAAAATGGGACTGAGATTAGGTCTGAATGGAATTGACTGGACTTGATTTGACTAAATTAATACTATACTGTGTTTGGAGAAACATGACACTCGACTAAATTAATATTATACTGTGTTTAGAGAAATATAGGACTTGACTGAATTAATACTATGTTTTGTTTGGTGAAACTTGGGATTTGACTAAATATAATAATATTTTTAATTTGATAATATTTTTAATTTGAAAAATAAAATATTAAAATATGTATTTGAAGAATAAATATTTTAATTTCTATATTATTAAAGTAATAATATCCAAAAGTATTTTTTACTATATATATATATAAATATTTTTAACTATCATAATTTCAAAGGTATCAACAACTTATTAGAAGGTGAAAATGTTTTGCCTAAAATGACTATTTAGTCACCAAATAGATATAAAAGCTAAGATAAAATATGGAATAACTAAAGATGAAGTAAATAGAAAATTAAATAAATGAAGTACATGTAGCCAACAATTTTTCCACTTCTATTGTCTACCATTACCGATGCTATCACTTAGACATAAGTATTTTTTTAAAATCATTTTATTAAAAACTTCCTTAAGAGCCTAACAATAACAAGAGTTATAAGAATATATAACGTGTATGGCCACAATTTATCCGACCTACAACCATCAAAATATTACTATATATTAAAAGAGTTCAATACAACCTGTAGTAAATATAATATTGCAACATCATCACCATAGTTAAAACATATATATCCATAGTTACCAACTAGCTATACGGTAACCCATATTCAAAAAAAGAGTTGATGAGATTAACCAAGAAGCTAGTACCACCAACTAGTCATGGTTAACTATATAAAAAAAAAAACCAAGTAGGACTACACCTACTAAATACTTGTCATTTGACATAGCAAACAAGTCCAAAAAGTAACAACCATATCACACATCAGTCATCAAATTCACCTGCAAGAATTTCCATAATAAATTGTAACTTATCTTCATCATTATCTGTAGCCTTAAAGATCCCTGCAATTTCAGGTTTCTGTACAAACATTTTCATCACTCGTACTTGATCCACACGACGAATGCCAATTTTTTGTAGCTCCTGTGCTATCCCACATAACTATTGCACACTAAAATATCATCTACTAAGTGAAAAAAAAAAATGAAAATAAAGCAAATAATTGTTTCTCAAACCTCAGCACACAAATCTACGAAACAAAATAATAATAATAATAATAATAATAATAATCCACTGGAAATATACACAAACATCAAGCCCGAATCAACATTTCATTTTATACAATATAAAAAAAATACACCAACAAATTCGCAGCAGATCTTGTAGAAACATGTTCGTCGTGACAACAATCGATAGTGGAATCGTAAAAGAATCGGTTAAAATGAGAAACTGAAATGCAAGAAAAAAGAAATCACCTTTGTCTGCAGATCAGGTCTAGAGTGAGAGAGTGAAGATGATTCTTTGTAGTTATTTGCTGATAATTGTATGAAAATGAAAGTGAAAGAGAAAGTGATGAAAGTGAAAAAGACGGTGGATGGGTGTTGGTAGGGTTGGTGAGATATATTAAATAAGTGGGAACCACATGTTTATTAGCCCTGGGATAAGTAGAAATGAAGTGGGAGGTGGGCTTATTTAATCCCATAAACATGGGACTAATTTTATTTTCAGGATTAGTAATCTCATATCCAAAATAACATCAAAAATCGGATTGAGACTAAAATTGTCCAACCTGAGTCCAATCCAAGTCCAATCCGGTGTGCCAAACAGGGCCTTAATAGTTATTATCTCCATGTAGTTCACACTATTCCCCACTATCCCAAAAAGATGAATCTTGACATTAAAAGACATATTTGCCTTTAAGTATTTGAAGTTATTGAGAAAATATATTTACACCCTCATATCCAAAATTATACCTTTGAGCCGATTTAGTAAAAAATAAAAATAAAAAGAGTTAGACCACAATCTAATAAAAAATATAAAAAGAGATGGATATTAAATTAGGATGATCCGTTCAATCTAGATTTAATTGGAATTTAAAAGATTTTAAAAGTACGTATACATTCAATTCAATTCAGATTTGTAAATAATTCAAAATATATATATAAGTATTCAATCCAGATTAGTACATCTTGATGTATTTAAAAAATTATTGACTTTACTTATTTTATTTATATTATGGAATTTCATAGATTTTAAAATGAGATTTATAAATATAAAGGTCCATACCGAATCTTGTCGTAACCCCATAAATTTTGATGGATTCGACTTTTATAAAGTTTGTGGACATTTGTCTTTAAGTATGGTGATTGAAATTAGCAATTTTTTTATCCAACAAATCACGTTAAGGAATGTAATAAAGGATATAAATAAAATTCTCATATAAATTTGATGACCAATCAAATAATTTTTTTTCATGACGAATCATTAAAAGCTCATTCAATTACATATGATTATGTGTTAAAGTCCAATAAAAATTATGGGTACATGGAATCCATCACTTAAAACAATTTCGTCAAACTCTAACGAACTGTAGATTAAATATACTTTCATTGACATATTAATCAAGATTCACAATTTTAAAGTTCGTACCTCCATTCCCATATAGAACATAAACAAAGCTAGTGTTAGCTTGTTGCTGGAGGACTACACAATATTTTTTTCGTAAGGAATCTCAGTCTGATGTATTTTCTATTATACTTTATAATAAATCTTCGTCATTTTCATCACCACCAGACACTGGTTAATAAAATACGAATTTGAACTAATTTTTCAAACACAAGTGCCCAACGAGAGGTTGTTAACAAATGGAGAGATAGTATAGTAGAGCTGTCCACGGTTCGGTTAAATCGTTCGAAACCGAACCAAAACCATCATCTGGAAACTGAAATCGAAACCGAAACCGTCGGTTACAAAACCGGTTGGAAACCGGTTCCCGACGGTTCGGTTACGGTTATGGAATCTTAAAAACCGTCCAAAAACCGACGGTTAAGAAATATAAAAAAAAAAACCAATGAAAGGCTAACACGTGGCAGCTTAAATGAAAAAAAAAACCCGAACGAATCGGAACCGAACTGTTCGGTTTCACAAACCGAAACCGAAACCAAAACTGAAACCGAACCGAAAAATTGTCGATTTCAAGACCGCTCAATTCTAAATACGGTTATGGTTCGATCTTTTCATGGAATCGAAATCGAACCGTTGACTCTATTATAGTAGAGGTACAAATACGTCGGAAGATGTGCATAACGACAACAATGAAAATGAAGGATAATGAGTAATATCATGCGGAATAAGTAGATCTCAACTGACGGCAAAGAATGTTAGTAAATATTTAATTAAACATTGACTAGGTGTTTAATTATGACTACTGTCAGGGATTGTTAGTGAAACGTGTCATATATACAAACAAAAACATATATATATATATATATATATTTCTATTCTCGGTTCAAACTGATATAAGATATATCAGTCATTTATACGTGGGTTATTAAATTTAAATGTTTTGTATCTACACTTATTAAAATATCTTTTAAATCTAATGACCATATGTAAAATTATATATATATATATATATATAAATTTTTAAGTCATATACTGGTATAAATTTATTAGTGTGTTGGATATGAACCATTAGATTTATATACTTTGAATGCACTTATCAAAACTTCTCTATAAACGGTAGTTTATATATATACATAAAATTTTAAGTCAGTGCGCACCGATATAAATTTATCGGTGCGTTGGATGTAGATCATTAGATTTACATACTTTGACTCGAAGTATATGTACTTATCAAAACTTTTTCATAATCAATGGTTCACAACCAACGTACTAATGTAAGTTATATCAGTTTGCACCGAAGAGAAAAAAATTATATATATATAGTAAGTCTCTTATAAAGGATCCCTTATTTTAATTTTGATAATAACCACCGTGAAATTATACTGATTTGAATGAATTTTGATTTTTTTTTTAACGAACGATAAGTTCATTGAAATCTACTTATGAATAACATTTGAAAAAAAATTCAAGTACTAGAACTATTTATCCCAATTTTTTTAAAATATGATGAAATATAGAAAAATTCAAGAAAAATAGTTCTAGTGTTTGAATTTTTTTAAAATTTTATTTATAGGTAGAACACAAAAATCAAATCAAAATTTATTCAAAACAATATAATTATACAGTAATTCTTACCAAAATTAAAATAAGATATATCTTATCAGAGATTCACTCGATATATACATATAACAGACAAAACATCCTTATCTACTGTTATATCGTCCGAAGAAATGGACATACTACTTTGTGAGACAACCTACTATGTTAAAATAGAAAAAAGTTTTAAATTATTATATATAATCATTAAAGACAAGGCATCTTCATCTACTGTTCTATTGTTGACAGTCATTTAACCAATGTTTGTTTATGTCAAGTTATTTCCTTCCCTCCATATAATAAAAGCTTAGACATTTTGATTTTAGGTTCAGTTCCCTAGTTTAAAAGCTTCTAAGCCTTGCTGCTAAGCTTTTGTAATCTTTTCCCCTCTCTCCCGTAAAATTTATAAATCCTCATATATATATATATATATATATATATATATATATATATATATATATATATATATATATATATATATATATATATATATATATATATAAAGCTAGAAAAATGAGAAAAAAAAAGAGTATATTTAATTTTTCCATTTAATATTTAATAGCACTTAATGTATTTCATTAAACTGTTTTGTTTAATTTTTTAAATGATAAAATCACTTAATGAACTCTTAAAATTACTTAATGAAATCTTAAAATTACTAGTATATTAATTTATAACTTTCAAATTTATTCTTATAAATATTATCTAATTTATTATTTTATCTTCTCTCACACATTTAACCATATTAATATACTTTTTCTTCTCACTATTTAAATAATTTTAACACCCATAAAACCTAGTTTTTTCAAGATTCTAAAATCTCCTTTTGAATCCAACGTTTTTAAATTGTATTCAAACCTACTTCGACTTCTATTTTTATTTTGGTAAGAACTTTTTTTTTCTCATAATTTGATTAGTTTTATATTATGTGATTGAAGAAAATTAGTACTTAAAAAAACGGTTTTACAAACAAACTTAAAACCAACTTAACCATAAACTACCTACAGTTTACATGTGTCGCAATTTTGTTAATTTACATATATATATATATATATATATATATATATATATATATATAAAATAAATATTTGAATTATATTTGTCTGTAACATATTTATATGATATGTTCATATTGATAGAGTATATAGATTTCAGTATATATGTATAATTATAATATTATAATTCCACATATAAATATTAAACACGTTAAAATATAAATATATAATAAATAATAGTTGAAAAGTATAAATGTAAAAATATTTATTTCTACATATTTATAACTTAAAAAAACAAACAACTTATAATTTATATTCGGCCGCTCTCTTCAGTCTTAGAGTATGATTGTGCATCATTCGGTGACCAAACGCCTCTTCCTCACATAAATTTCCGGAGAGGCAGAGACCGTACCAAAGTCCAGCATTTCAGGTAGCTCCGTTGAGTCTGTTAAGAACATTCCATTTCCGCACGAGATCGTCATCGATATACTTTCACGACTTTCGGTCAAGTCTTTGTGCCGATTTAAGTGTGTATCCAAGTCATGGTTTGCCTTGACCACCGATCCTCTGTTTGTCAAATTACATCTGGATCGAACCAAGATACACAGACTCATACTCGCATCTCGCTCACTTTACTCCATAGACCACGAAACCACGCCGATCAATGAAGAGGTAGTATCTGTGCAGCTTGATTTTCCTTTGAAAAATAGTCGCACCGATGATTTTGTTCAAATCATTGGTTCTTGCAATAGATTGCTTTGTATCATACCTGAACCTGAAGTTTTCTTTGTATTCAACCCATCAACGAGAGAGCACAAGAGAGTACATGACTTTCAAAGCCCTAATCTATCTGTATATGGGTTTTGTTATGTTTAGAGTATTGATGATTACAAGTTTGTGAAAAACGTTAGACGATCAACTGCTTGTGTTTTTTCCTTAAAGAACAATTCATGGAAATGTATTGAAGATTCTCGTTACGAATGTCAATTGTTTGTTCTCGGAACTCTGCTCAATGGAGATATTCATTGGGTGTTAGAACATCAAGGTGGTGATTGCGTGATTGCTGCATTTGATTTGGTGGAAGAGAGATTCAAAGACTTGCCCCTACCTGATGCTCTGACGAACTTCGGTGTGTTGTCAACTGGGGTTCTAGACGGACGTCTTTGTGTTGAAGAAATAATCTGCTGTGAAGTTAATTATACAACAGTTTCATTGGGTGTTAGAACATCAAGGTGGTGATTGCGTGATTGCTGCATTTGATTTGGTGGAAGAGAGATTCAAAGACTTGCCCCTACCTGATGCTCTGACGAACTTCGGTGTGTTGTCAACTGGGGTTCTAGACGGACGTCTTTGTGTTGAATAAATAATCTGCTGTGAAGTTAATTATACAACAGTTTGGTTAATGTTGCTGTTAAAATTGTTGGGATTAAAAAACAGTATTTATGCGTTTGATAAATTTTACCTTTAATTGCTATGATTTTACATAATAACTAATACAGTCATGAAATTGAATTATCAAGCGAAACAAAAAATTTATTTTCACATCTCTCAATCTCAAATCCCCATGACAACCGAAAAATTTAGGGTTTGACATCACCAAATCTAAAAAAAATAAAAAATAAAAAATTGGGTCCTTCTTTCTTTACTCTTTTATTTTCTTTTCACTATAGTATTCTTCGATTTCTTTTACTTGACATACAGATACCTTTACCTACAACACTTTAATTTTTATCACTACTTTTATATAATTTTTATTGATTATATTTTTGAGTGAGTTTGTGATGGTTAAGAAGAATACTGGTAGAGAAGAAGAAGTAGATGATGAAAAAAAATGAGTTTTAGAGTTTTGTTCTAAGTTCTAAATTTGAGTGTCTGTTCCAGAATTGGGTTGAGAAGATGAACAAATTGTTTTTAAAAATCTTTTAATTAATCTTATATTTAATTAATAATGAACAAATAAAATTAAATCGTTTGAAATTAAATATAAGATATATTTGTATTTATGTTAAATCGATAGGGATACCTTAGTCTTTAAAACAATTCATTAAATCAAACAGTAGATTTTATCATAATCACTTTATAAAAGTGAACCCCACATACTTCTTAAAATTACTGTCAAATCAATCCAGATTCTCAAATAATTACTTTTGGAAATTTTAACAAACATTTTTTTTATATTAAAATTATTAAATAATCAGATTTTAACTTCTCAAAAGCAATACCAAATAGGGCATAAAGCTCACTTAATTGTACAATAAAAGATGAGAGGGAATATAATAATTGTTTTATTATGATTGCTCATAATATATATATATATATATATATATATATATATATGACTTTAGATAATTGTATTGGAGACGTGAATATACATTTCTCTAAAAATTATTCAAAAGTGGATATATAGTGAATAGAAATACTGATGTGTCGCTATTTAAAAACTCAAAAATGCATATTTGCATTGAAGATGCTCTAAGATACCAGTAAGCCTTGGGTTATCTTTACTAAATTAGATTCCAACAAAACAAAGTTTCGATGTGATGAAAAAGGTGCTAAGGGTGTGAGAAAGTGTTTGTGAGTTTGATTCGGTGTAAATTATAGTGAAAAACAGAGAGAGAGAGAGAGAGAGAGAGAGAGAGAGAGAGAGAGAGAGAGAGAGATACGGTTTTGGAGCACATGCAAGATATGTACTCGTATCAATACCTAAGTCGTATCTTTACAAAATAAGAAAATAATAACAATATAAATATGTTAATATAGTTGAGTCTTATGTTGTTAATTGATACAAAATTGTAAAGCTCATTCATTGAAAGACTTATAAATTTGAATTATTTTCTTCAACTCTTCAGCAACGCAGTTCATATATTTGAGTAACAATTTAGTTGTCAATCATACAATTGAATTAATTCAATACTTAAAAATTCATAAAAAGTAAAACTGTTTCACTTTCAAGTGACATAAAATTTAATAAATATTAATCTATATTTAAAAACTCACCTGTAAAAGTCGAAGCAAAATCGGGTTTTGTTTGATAAGCTTCTGGTGTTTTTTTTTCTTTCTCTTTATTGTAACATTGTATCTCCTTTGTTTTTCTAATTTTATTTAAATAAAATTTAGAAATTACTATACAATCTCTGTTGTGTTACTATTACTAAAATATATTTATTAAATAATTCTACAAACTCGAAGACTTGTATTTGTCATTTGACTTTCAAAGAAAATATAAGAGATGTTATAATTAAAATCTTACTAAAACCGATCTATTAAGTAATTATATAAATTTTAAGTGTAGTATTTATTATTTTACTTCAAAATATATATGGTTAATAGAAAAAGAGTCAAAGAAATAAAATGAAAAAAAAGGGGTTGTAATTTTACTTTCAAATAACCTTTTAATATTTAATTATATAATAAATGATAAATTTACAAACAGACCCTATTGTGACCATTCAATTAATTATATATATTTTGAGGGTTGTATCTGTAATTTTACTTTCAAACAAAAAATGGGATCCTATAATTCACCGACCAACTTTTTTTTTATATATAGTTAATAGAAAATAGATAAATTTATCTTTGTTTTTTTATCTCCGAAAATCTAGTGTGTTACAATTTTGAATTACAGTCCATGTTGTATTACTATTACTAAGACTTATATGTTAAGCAACTATACAAACTCGAAGGGTCATATTTGTCATTCGACGTTCAACGCAAATATAAGGGATGCTATAATTGAAATCTTAATAAGTCCTATCTACTAAGTAATTGTATAAACTTTAGAGGTTTTATTCATAATTTTACTTTCAAAGATATAAAAAAATGAAAATTATATAAACTTGAAGGGTTATAACCGTAATTTTACGTTCAAAGAAATTAAAAGAAAAAAAAGTGGGGACTATAATTCCACCGCCCAACTCATGCTTAAAAAAAAGAGAGGATAAATTAATTGTATAAACTACAAGGGCAATTTCTATAATTTTACATTTAAAGAATTTTTTTTTTTAAAAAAGGAAGGCTATAATTCCACCATATAAATTCGAGTTCTATTTCTATATTATTTATTATTCATTTTCAAATTATTAAATGTATAGAATATTATATTTCCATCCCTATCTAATCTGACAACTTTAAATAATCATATCTAGATATCCGTAATTTTGCATTGAAAGAAATTAAAAGAAAAAGAGGGGATTAAATTAATGGTTAATTAGACGAAAATACCCTTAACTAGTCACAATAATATCACAAGTGTAATAAGTGCGAAATAATAAAGACACTTGAGATATACGTGGAAACCCTCCAAATGGGAAAAACCACGGGCTGTTAAGTACGCCACACTCGAACAACGAATCCACTGATGATAGAGGCGTTACAACCTACTCCCGGTATATAACCCACTACCACTGCCTAATCCCGGTATTAAGTGGACCTAGTCCAATTTGCTTACGCTTGAAGCAACTTACTCCCGGATGCAACACAAGACTTACTTCTCTTCAATGAAGAGATAAACACCCTATATGAATATATGATGATATTCAAACAACAAACAAGGCTAGGGTACCTTATATGCTTATCTAGGATTATGAGATGGCAATACATGCAATCCTAGATATCTAGAGCTAAATGACATGTCATAAAGCTTAGCTAAACATAGAACAAGCAATCCTAAGAAGCTATCATAAAAGCCAAATCAACACATGTTGTCATTAAGCATGGCAAGGACTATAATGCAATCACTAAATGCTGTCAATGAGTCCTAAACAATATCTAAATGCAAAGCATACAGATTTAGCTAGAAGTTATCAACAACAACAATCCTAGCTATCACAATACAACACTCACTCATGGAATCACAACAATCTCTAATTTGTATCTAAAAAATGTTCTAAGAGCATGCAAATAATTAAAGAGAAGGTTTAGCAAGTAAAACACTTAACTTGTAAGAAGATAGTGAAGAACTTACCAAACAAGATGTGATGAAGCAACCCTATCCATTGATGCACTCTAAATGAACTTAGATGAAGCAAGATAAAGTTTTGATGCACATGAAAATGCTTTGAATGATTAAAAATGAGTTCTTGGAAGGGTTTTTCCTTTGAAATGTGTTCTAAGGAAAATATGTGATGTTCTGAACTCATACACGACCTTAAGACAATGAGATATATATATATATATATATATATATATATATATATATATGAGATCCAAACAAAGTGAGGTCGTTTTGGAAAAAAATGTTCTAGCTCCCTCTGTGTGCACTGGTCGAGTAGCGCACCACCAGCGCACAGCCTATTTTCACAACAGGCGCTGGACGAGTGGCGTATACCAGTGGCGCAACACAAGCGCGGATCCTCTGGAATGTTTTCCCTGGTGAGGTGCGCTGGACGAGTAGCGCACCACTAGTGCACGCCCATTTTTTTAACTGTGCGCGGGTGCAATGACGCAGCTCAGTGGCCCATGACTAGCGGCGTTCCACTGGAATGTTACACAGGTGAGGTGCGCTGGTCGAGTAGCGCACCACCAGCGCACAACCTGATTTCAACACTCAAACATACAATTTCAACAAGTTCAAGAGTGATGAAATATACATCCTATTCTAATGCCAAACATGACATAAAACATTTAATTACAAGATGCAAATAAATCAATAAGAGTCATCAAAATGCACACAAGAAAACGCTCAACATATAAGAATTAAAGTTATGCATGAATTTGTGAGTGTGTGCAACTATCTCTTCAAAGTAAGTAAGCACAAGAATTTTACATTCGATGCTTCTCCTCTTGAGGTCTTGAGAGCCTAAGCTGCCCTTACATAATACCCTAAAAAATGTGATTTGTTCACGAAATAAGCCAATCAACAAATGAGGACTTTACAATCTCCCCCTTTGGCTATTTCGTGACAAAACCACCACTCACATTGATCCTCACAAAACAAAATAAAACACCGGGAAGGATTTCTACATTACAAAGAGATATACATAAAAAAACATTAAAAAATCAATCTCTTGTAGAACTATCAACCCTACACACAAGGTAACAACAAGTACACTTTCCAAACCAAGTGCATGTGAGGTGATCAAGTGAATATAAAACAAAAGCAATTGCATTCAAGATTATGAGTTTGACATCATGTAATGCTCATGCAATGCTCCCCCTCAACGGGTTACTCCTCCTACATGTAATCTCCCCAACAAGTATTACTCCCCTTCAAACCAACACATGCTACTCCCTTATCACCACACAAGGTAACACATGCTACTCCCTCTTTTTGTCATGATATAGGCAAAGGAGAGGTCTCCAACCGGGTCACTCAAGGCAAAGAAAGAAAGGAGCATACAAGATTGTTGCATAATTATATAAGCCACATTTATGCAACTCAATTAATAGGAGAGAAACAATGAGATTTATTTGAAGAAAATGTGTGAATCAAAAACGCTTTGCATACAAGACATGTTGCATTAAAGTCCAAAAACAATGGTATTTAGCAAAGCAAATGATAAAGGTTTCCAATATAATTCAAACCAATTTCACCATTTGTCATGAGAGAAGCATGGATATAGAGTTCATATAGATATCAAGTTTTAATAGCACTATATCCAACTTTATAAGCGAAACATGGTATGAACGACTTTGCACCCTATTTGATTTTTCCGGGTAGGATACCCGTATGATAGTAGCCATGTTCAACTAATAAAGAAAGAGAGACATTGATTAAACATTTTAGTCTCACTAGCATTTTCACATAATGTTTTGCATTTAACAATTGCAATCATCAATTCATGCTTTATCATTTTTCATTAGCATGTCATTAAAGAATCATCATGTCATGGAGATAATTATAGGTCATTCAATATGTACTTCCTATGTAGATCTCCTAGTCCAAAAATACATGTTTGAACATAAATATGACATGGATTGTAATCAAAGAAAAGTTCACACTTATTGAAGAAAATACAATATAATATAATATAAGTGCAACCAAGCTACTCAAGCAATCAATAAAGGAGCATAAACATTTCCAAAATTTTTGCATGCAACAAGTATACAATAGCTCTCTTTGCTTGAGTTCCCCATATGGGGTCAAAGACCAAAACTCATCACTCCATGTGACAAATCCCAATAGATATACTAAATCCATTGGACCTAGTTGAGCTTATGGGTGAAAACTTGGCACAATGACAAGCGGGTTCATCTTTTTTAATCCACTTAGGTGAAACATTTTCTTTCCTACTGGTCAATGGTACATAGGCTCTAGATGTCCTAGGAACAAGCAAATATGGTTCATTTTTCCTAGAGACATGCACCTTGGCTTTAGCCTTTTTCTTCTCTACCATGCTTTTAATTCTACACCTCTTAATGTACTTAAAGCAATTTGGCATTGAGTGACCAATCATACCACAAAAATGACAAGTAGGTACAAAATGAGAATTTATACCTTTGTATTGTGATCTCATCGATGCATTGCCATGTCGATGAGGTTGTCTTTGGTGAGCACCAGTTGGCTTTTTCTTAGAGCTTGAGCTAATTGGTGGCACCTTTGTGGTCTAGCTTGTTGAGATGGATGAGCCGGTTGAACATGCCTTCTTGGTTGAGGAAGGCTTGGAAGTGGAGCTCTTGATTGTTGAGATTTAGCTCCATTCTTTATTGGCCCCTTCACTTGGCCATTCTTGGATGTCTCTCCAAGATCAATCTTCCGCATAGGATGTTGTGGAGGTAAAGCTCTTTTCTTACCTTGAGCTTGAGGTTGCATGACCTTGGCTTTCTTCAATTCTCCAAGGCACCTCATCTCATTCTCCTTGATGATCTTCAACGAATTGTCTTTATTGGCAAGTTCATCCTCCATTGCCTTCATCCTTTGATGGCAATCATCAATCTCCTTCTCTTACTTGGACACATCAACTATGTCTATCTTCAAGAAGTCATCTAACTTGGTCCTTAGTTGAAGATTTTCTTCCTTCAACTTATTGATTTCTTCATTTTTCTTCTTCAAAGACCTTTGAAGACTTTTAATGAAGTCTTCGTAACCGAAACTCTTCATCACTCAAGTTCTTGGAGCTTGAACTTTCTTCATCGAAGCTTCTACCACTTGTACTCTCGTGGCAATCATCATCTAAACTAGCTTCTTCAATGTCAACCTTGAGCGATGGGTGTATTGTGACCGCTTTAGAGTTGTCATCGTGTAAAGCGTACACGGCTATGTGATTCCTTTCACATCCCTTGGAACCCGAAGAGCATTCTTCACTTTTACTAGATGAGTAGGCCTTTGATTTGCCTCTTTGCCTCTTGCTTTTTGAATTTCCACAATTCGTGGAAATGTGCCCATAGCCGCCATAATCAAAACATCGAAGCTTGTTCTTCGAGGTACCCAAATTCTTGTCTTTTTCTTTCGTAGTACCTTCATGGGTGATTCGTAGAATCTCCCAAGCTTCTCGAACATCTCGGGTGGATTGGATAAGCTTTGCTTGACTCTCACCCACTGCACGATATAAGGCACGAAGGCCCTTTGAATTCCATTCGGCAGCCAGTCCACTTGGACTTGGGTTTGGGCATAGAAGCCCCATTCTCTTGTGTCTCTGTGGGAGGTGAGTATCCTTCTTCCACCCACATCCACACATGCTCATTAAGGTCACACAAAAAGAACTCCATCCTCACTTTCCAAGAGGGGTAGTTATCCTTGGTGTGAATAGGTGGTTCAGAGATCAACGCACCCTCAAGTCTCTCAAAATCACACATAGTGTTTTAGGTAAAATGAGTGCAAATAAATGCAAATGTATGAATGATCAAAATCACACAAAATACAAAACACACCAAAAATAAGCAAGGATCACCTATGTATGTCTAGGAACCCGCTCTGATACCAATTGAAACAAATATTATGGTGTGTTTAATAAAAATCTATAGGGGGGGGGGGTGAATAGATTTTAATCAAATTTTACCCAATTTTTGTTAATGGTAAATTAGACGAAAATACCCCTAACTAGTCACAATAATATCACAAGTGTAATAAGTGCGGAAATAATAAAGACACTTGAGATATACGTGGAAACCCTTCAAATGAGAAAAACCACGGGCTGTTAAGTGCGCCACACTCAAACAATGAATCCATTGATGATAGAGGCATTACAACCTACTCCCGGTATATAACCCACTACCACTACCTAATCCCGGTATTAAGTAGACCTAGTCCAATTTGCTTACGCTTGAAGCAACCTACTCCCGGATGCAACACACGACTTACTTCTTTTCAATGAAGAGATAAACACCCTATGTGAATATATGATGGTATTCAAACAACAAACAAGGCTAGGGTACCTTATATGCTTATCTAGGATTATGAGATGGCAATAAATGCAATCCTAGATATCAAGAGCTAAATGACATGTCATAAAGCTTAGCTAAACATAGAACAATCAATCTTATGAAGCTATCATAAAAGCCAAATCAACACATGTTGTCATTAAGCATGGCAATGACTATAATGCAATCACTAAATGCTGGAAATGCTTTGAATGATTAAAAATGAGTTCTTGGAAGGGTTTTTCCTTTGAAATGTGTTCTAAGGAAAATATGTGATGTTCTGAACTCATACACGACCTTAAGACAATGAGATATATATATATATATATGAGATCCAAACAAAGTGAGGTCGTTTTAGAAAAAACGTTCCAGCTGACTCTGTGTGCGCTGGTGACGTGCGCACCACCAGCGCACAACCTATTTTCACAACAGGAGCTGGATGAATGGTGCATACCAGTGGCACAACACAAGCGCAGATCCTTTGGAATGTTTGCACTGGTGAGGTGCGCTGGACGAGTAGCGCACCACCAGCCCACGCCCACTTTTTTTAACTGTGTGCGGGTGCAATAACGCAGCTTAGTGGCTCATGACTAGCGGCGTTCTACTGGAATGTTGCGCTTATGAGGTACGCTGGTCGAGTAGCTCACCACCAACGCACAACCTGATTTCAACACTCAAACATACAATTTCAACAAGTTCAAGAGTGATGAAACATGCATCCTATTCTAATGCCAAACATGACATAAAACATTTAATTACAAGATGCAAATAAATCAATAAGAGTCATCATAATGCACACAAGAAAACACTCAACATATAAGAATTAAAGTTAAGCATGAATTTGTGAGTGTGTGCAACTATCTCTTCAAAGTAAGTAAGCACAAGAATTTTACCTTCGGTGCTTCTCCTCTTGAGGTCTTGAGAGCCTAAGCTTCCTTACATAATACCCCAAAAAATGTGATTTGTTCAGGAAATAAGCCAATCAACAAATCAGGACTTTACACAAGACATGAGCGACTATTGTGCCCTTTTCGATTTTTCCGGATGGAATGCCCATATGATAGTAGCCTTGTTCAACAAGTAAAGAGAGAGAGACTTTTGGATTGTAAAATCCTTGAAATTTATACAAGATCCTTATTGATTGAAGTCTCTTAATTGCTTTCACACACACATTTTTGCATTTATTTTAGAGCATTCAACAATTTCATCATGCGTATTGCTTTGAAGCATGTCATATAAAGAATCAGCATGTCATGGAGATCAATTATAGGTCATTCAAAATGTACTTCCCAATCAATTCTCCTATTCCAAAAATACATGTTTGGTAATAAATAAAACATGGATTGCATGTAAAGCAAAGTTGCACACTTATTAAAAAAATATGTACAACCAATTATCTCAAGCAATTAATAAAAGAGCATAAATATTATCAATGAGCACAATGCATTGCCAATTTGCTCTCTTCGCTTGAGCTCCCCATATGGGGTCAATCAAAACAAGTCAAGAGGGGATATGAGTCCCTATAGACTTACCAAGTTCATTTGACCTAGTTGAGCCTATGGGTGAAACCTTAGCACAATGGCATGTGGGTTCATCTTTTCTAATCCACTTAGGTGACACATTGTCATTCCTAGTGGTCAAGATCATCATATTACTCCTAGGATCATTAACACTAGCTTTTCTAGGCACATGAATATTGGTTCTACCCCTTTTTCTTTCAATCATGCTTTTAGTTCTATACATGTTAATGTACTTGAAGCAATTTGGTCTAATATGACCATCAACACCACAACAATGACATGAAGGAATAAAATGAGGGGTCATACCATTCCTTTATGAGGACAAAGGTGATTTTCCATGTCTTTGAACTTTCCTTTGGTGTGGTATTGATTCTCTTCTCCTTTGTTGTTGAGTTGGAGAAGATTGCTTCCTTGGTTTAGCGTGCTTGACTTGCCTCATTGGTTGAGGAAAGCTTGGAGGTGGAGATCTTGATTGTTGAGGATTAGCTCCATTCTTTATTGGCTCCTTCACTTGGCCATTCTTGGATGTCTCTCCAAGATTAATCTTCCTCCTAGGATGTTGTGGAGGTAAAGCTCTTTTCTTGCCTTAAGCTTGAGGTTGCCTGACCTTGGCTTTCTTCAATTCTCCAAGGCACCTCATCTCATTCTCCTTGATGATCTTCAAGGAATTATCTTTGTTGGCAAGTTCATCCTTCATTGTCTTCATCCTTTAATGGCAATCATCAATCTCCTTCTCATACTTGGACACATCAACTATGTCCATCTTCAAGGAGTCATCTAACTTGGTCCTTAGTTGAAGATTTTCTTCCTTCAACTTCTTGATTTCTTCGTTTTTCTTTTTCAAAGACCTTTGAAGTCTTTTAATGAAGTCTTTTAATAAAGTCTTCGTAACCAAACTCTTCATCACTCAAGTTCTTGGAGCTTGAACTTTCTTCATCGAAGCTTCTACCACTTGTACTCTTATAGCAATCATCATCTAAACTATCTTCTTCAACTTCGACCTTGAGCGATGGGTGTATATTGGCCGCTTTAGAGTTGTCATCGTGTAAAGCGTACATGTCTATGTGATTCCTTTCACATCCCTTGGAACCCGAAGAGCATTCTTCACTTTTACTAGAAGAGTAGGCCTTTGATTTGCCTCTTTGACTCTTGCTCTTTGAATATCCACAATCCGTGGAAATGTGCCCATAGCCACCACAATTAAAACATTTAAGCTTGATCTTTGAGGTACCTAATTTTTTGTGTTCTTCTTTCACGGTACCTTCATGGATGACTCTTAGAATCTCCTAAGCTTCTCAAACATCTTGAGTTGTTTGGATGAGTTTTGAATGACTCTCACCCACTGCACAATATAAGGCACAGAGGCCCTTTGAGTTCCATTCGGCAGCCTTGAGTTTGTCAACTGTCCACTTGGACTTGTGTTTATGCATAGAAGCCCTATTCTCTTGTGTCTCCATGGGAGGTGAATACCTTCTTCCACACACATCCACACATGCTCATCAATGTCACACAAAAAAACTTCCATCCTCAATCTCCAAGAGGAGTAGTTATCCTTCGTGAGCATTGGTGGTTCAGAGATCAAAGCACCCTCTAGTCTCTCAAAATCACTCATGGTGTTTTGGGTTATATGAATGCAAATGTAATGCAATAAACAAATGCAAACAAATGCAAGACACACAAACAAGAGCTTGGATCACCTATGTATGTTTAGGAACCCGCTCTGATGCCAATTGAAATTCCCTATAAAGTGTGTGTCTATACCTATGAGAGGGGGGGGGGGGGGGGGTGATGAATAGGTTTTAATCAAGTTAATTACCAATTTTTATTGATTAGTCAATATTCAAAATTCACCCAATAAAACAAACATACAACATCAAGTATAAAGTGCGGAAATATAAATGACACTTGATGTTTACTTGGAAACCCTATAAATGGGAAAACCACGGGCTGTTAAGTACGCCACACTCGGTCACAGAAATCCACTATATGAATAAAAGGTTACACCCTCAAGTGATTCTCGGACTCTCACTCTTGACAACCTCAGGCTATGGACACCACCACTCACCACTCACCACTCTTGGTTCAGTCCCTAGTGATATCCCCTGATACACTACTCTTGGCGTGAACACCTCATACTCTACCCCCTTGGGCCTTTTACAGTGTCACCCGACCAATTGCTTGTCAACCCACTATTGGTTTCAAGACTTCCCTTGCTTGTGCAACTTCACACCGAAGCCACAAGACTTAACCTCAATGAAGAGTCAAACACAACCTAAGTGAATATGATAAAATATTCAAACATGCAAGTAATGCTAGGCAACACTAAATGCTTATCTAGGAATTTAAGAATGTCACTAAGTACAATTCCTAGATATCAATGTCTAAATGAATGTTCATGAAGACTTAACTAGATATAGTTATGCAACAATATATCTTAGTTATCAAACAAAGCCATTTCAACATATGTTGTCATTAAGCATGGCATGGTCATTAATGCAATCATCAAAATACAATTAATGAGTCCTAAACAATATCTAAATGCAAAGCATAAACATTTAGCTAGAAGCGCAAAATGGTCACAAACCCTAGCTATCACAAAATATAAATCTCAACCAACAATCAACAACACAAGCATGTTATAAATGCAATAAAGTTTAAAAGCATACAATTAATGAGTAATTAATGCTTTTTCTAGGTAAACATAGCCTAATAATGAAACAATTAATTCTAGGTCATGTAGAGATTACCTAGTCAATAAAAACAAGAACAATCCATGCTTGGAAGATGCAAGAAGAAGCTAGATGCTCATGGATTGGAGTTTGGTTGAGTCAAGATGAGTTCTTGAGAGCTCTCTCTCTCTTGGAGTCCATTTCTCTCTCAAGAAAAGCTTGATGAGTAAAAATGGCTTCTTGGACTCACACTTGACAAAGAGAAGAGAAAAGAATATATATATATATATATATATATATATATATATATATATATATAATGTGCCTTACACAAAATGACGTCATTTTGGACAAAAGGCAACTGATTCCCGTCATGACCGCTGTATGTACCGCGGCCTAGGAAAGTGTCCAGCCCACGGTAGAGCGAGCAGTGCATCGCTTGGGAATCTCCGCTGTCTGGACCGTGGTACAGACAATGTCCAGAACGCGGTAGAGCAAGCGGTGCATCACTGGAAAACTCCGCTTGGGAGACCGTTGTGCATGCAACGTGCACAGGCCGTGGTAGTAACAGCGTGCAACGCTTGGAGAATAGCGCTGTGCATACCGCGGTGAAGGCAATGCACAGGGAGCAGTCCTGGCCGAGGTCAAGGGGAAAATTCTCTTCCAAGGGCAAACTAAATGCAACAAACACCCAATCAAGATTTATGGCAAAGAGGCACACAATTAAGGCAATTAAACATTCATGCAAGATGATCAAACACATGAATGAGAGTGTGTGTGTGTGCACTAAAAACTCTTCAGAAAAGGTTAAGTAAGTGATTTACCTTCTGAAGCTTGAGCTGGGTCTTGAGCAATGATGACCTAAACTACCCTTACACATTAATCCCCAAATGTGGTTGTCAACGAAATGAGTCAATCAAAAATTGAGGAACTCACAATAAACAAAATGTATTAAGATGAACATATTTATTTCAATAAAGGTACTATTGATATTAAGATGGATGCTTATAGTACTGTTTATTTTTTAAATTTTAGTCATGGTTGTACTTATAAAAGTAAGTGTACTAATTTATTTTATGGGTGACAATATCCACACCCTAACACTTAATGAGTTTGAATTGATTTTATTAGGTTGTTTTGTTAAAAAAAAAAACTTAATTCCAAATGACTGAATTGTATTTAAAAAATTTTCTTTCAAAATATCCTAATAAAAATAACATATTTCCATTACAATAATACTACTTTATTCAAATTTAGTGTCCAAATCTGGTTCCCAAATGATGTGGTAACAATATAATCAATTCATTTAAATTGTATTAGATCTGCATGGTTTAATTGAATGGATTAGAGTGTTGCTACATCATTTGAGCATCAAATTTAGGTAAAGTAGCATTACTCTTTCCATTATTATCTTAATTTTATATTATACAAAATTA
This sequence comes from Dipteronia dyeriana, assembly GCA_032871835.1. Classification (NCBI taxonomy): domain Eukaryota; kingdom Viridiplantae; phylum Streptophyta; class Magnoliopsida; order Sapindales; family Sapindaceae; genus Dipteronia; species Dipteronia dyeriana. The sequence goes on along the minus strand of CM065301.1, from coordinate 13,765,014 downwards.
TTTCTTCAATAATGTTACTTTGTCCAAATCTGGTGTCCAATTGATGTGGCATCACTATTTTTAAATTGTATTAGATTTGTATGATTTAAATAAATGGATTATAATGATGCCAAATCATTTGGAAGCCAGATTTAGGTACAAAATTTGGACAATTATTCTTATTTCTTTTAACCTATTATTTATGATAAACTACTATAAAATAAATAAATAATAAAATTTTCTTTTAACATATAACTTACGATAAACTACTATAAGATAAATAAATAAAAAAACCTTAATCACATTGACAACTCTACTATATAACCTTTAATTTTTTAATATATTGTTTTTGTTGTAAAATTCAAAACCATTTTTATATCATTATGTATCATATATTAATCATGAATAATATCTTACTTCTTTATTTACGCAAAAATGATTTAGGATTTTTTTTTTAATTATTTACTTGTTTGTATCGTATCAAATGAAATTACATGACAATTGAAAGTAACAAAAGTATAAATGTCAAATTAACAATTTTAACTTTAAGAAAGAAAAAAATTAACATTATATTTAGAAGTGAGGAAAATAAAAAACAAAAATGTGATTCAATTTCAAGTTTCAGGTTTCGGTTCCAATTCAATTTTTCTTAAAATTAAGGGTTGTTTAGTCTTCAAATACAAATAAACAAATGACCCATTAGGATAAATACACTTATCTTTCTAAAGTTTGATATAAATACAGCTAGAGAGTAAGTATGCATTTATCTAATATCTCCTGCTCTAATGATTGAACTAATAAAAAAGCCAAAAATTGCATTTAGGTCTTAAAATTTAAAAACAGACATAATTTTTTATTTGAAAAAAAGGTAAAACTAGTACAAATAATTTGCAATTTAGAAAAAAAATAGATTAAAAATTTTAATTTTTAAAAACATTTTAAAAAATGAAAAACTGTTTTATTTACTTTAAAAATATTAAAAAATAATCATATTTTAAAATGAAGATAATTTAAAATTTTAAAAATAGTTTTACATTTCAACTTTTTTTTTTAAATTTAAATTTCATTTGAAAATATTGTCTTCAATTCATCTTCATTTTATTAAATTATTTATTTATTTATTTTTGAAAATGCCTCAAGGGATGAAAATACTCTTATACTTATTAAGTTTGATCAACTTTGACTAACGGTAGTAAAAGTCATTGCTAGTTATATATTAATGATAAAGTTGTTTTCGTTGTGATAAAACAAATTTCATGGAGGTCGGATGTAATATGACATTTACAAAATATAGAATGGATTTTAACAGTTAGATGCATCAAATGATTATAAATTCAGGATTTGATTTTTTTTTATTTAGTATTTTGTATGTAAGGTCCAGACTTAATAATTCTTTGAATCTCTAATGTGTGGACATAGTCTGCATTTTAAAGAAAAAACAAACTATTTACACAACACTCCAGCAGATCCAACGGCAGTTTTAATTTGCTCATGGAAAGACAAAAGACAGTGTAACAACAGTAGACAAATGACAGTAGTAAACTTGGAGTCCATTTTTGCTCACCCCCCTTGAGGGTGGGTGAGGATTCCTCTCCCGTATGGATGACATATGTCAATGGATGAAAAAATTTATCCCCTCCATAGACACATGTCATCTATACGGAAGGAGGGTAATGTTCACCCACTCTCAATGGGGGTGAGCAAAAGTGAACTCGTAGACTTGATAGAAAAACAAATAATGACTTGTTTCCTTTTCTTTCAATTTCCCAAAAAACTTTTATATGCTTTGGACTTCTCATAATCAACGATGAAGAAACACACAAGAAAATAATATTACAGATATGAATCATTTCCTTACTTTAATAGTCCTTATTTCTATAATCTATTGATACATGTCTGCTAGTAGAACAAATCAATAGTCTTATTTATTAATATTATTTTTTATGTATTCATTCTACTAAAACTTAGAATAAATTAAGACCATTAATTTAGACGATGACACTATTGAAATGATGAGTAAAAAACTAAGAAAAGCAAAGATATTTAAGAACCACCGGTTGTTTGTCGAAAGTCTTCTAAGAGAAAATGAAAAAGAGAGAGAGCCATTGAAGACTTCTCAGAAGCTTCTTGATTTTTATTAAAACGTCAAATCGTCAATTACATAATACAATATCAACTATAGTTATACAAAGATTCTCTTTGCAAAACTGTTTCTAATAGAATCTTAATTTTTGAGAAGGATAATTAACAAACTTGCCACATCATCTTGACTAACTATCTTTCTAACTAATCTTTTATCTTTACTTCAACGTGCTTCTTCTTAAGTGATCATAGCCTTGAGCCTAATCAGCTCTTTCATCAGTTGTTACACATAATGCAAGCTCGGTGTGGTGACATAGACTTTCACTTAACTGATCAGGTCTCATTGCCTCTTCCTTTAAGCTGATAAGAGCTCTATGAGAATCACTATGAGTTGAACTTTGAGCTAGAGATTTATTATCTCTAACATCCCCCCTCAAGTTGTATTGAGGTGAATTCACCAAGGACATCATAGAACAAAATAAATGAAACTTCTCCCTAGGAAGAACTATAGTAAGTATGTCAGCAACCAGAAATTCATTTGGGACATATATCGGTTCTATAACACCTGCATTCACTTTTTCTCTGATGAAGTGAGTGTCGATATCAATATGCTTGGTCTTGGCACGAAAGATTGGATTTTGAGCAAGGGAGTTCTCTCAATTGTTATCACACCAGATAACAACCGGAGTTGGAACTTTGATATGAAGTTCATGAAGCAGAGACTATAGCCTTAAAATCTCAGTCTTAATTTGTGCCATCGACCTATATACACCTTCGGTACTAGAACGAGCAACAACTTGGTGTTTTCATGAGCTCCATGAGATAAGACTATCTCCTAGAAACACACAATTGTCGCTGGTAAACCTTATGTTATCGAGACAGCTTGCCCAATCCTCATCAGCATAGACAGTTAAAGTCAAGTTTGAAGAATTTCTAAACCATAAGCCTTTGTGAAGAGTACCTCTTAGATATCGTAAAACCTATTTGCAAGCTTGCCAATGTAATTGTGTGGGACCTACTAAGAACTGACTTAACTTATTAACACTAAAGGAGATGTCAGGTCTGGTATAGGTCCAAAAGTTCACCATCTTTAAGCACAAGTTTGGCACCAACACTAATTGGAGAATCACAAGGTCTGGAATCAACATATTGGTCTTCTTTAATAGATTCAAAATGTACTTTGATTGAGTTAGATATGATAATGCTGAATTTTACACTTTTTGTAGCCCCTCTTTCTTTATTTTTTCATTCAATTCTTGGGCAAAACCATGTTTTTAATGGCTTAAATTAATGTTTCAGGAGTTTTCCTTTAGGGGGCATAATTGTAGAAAATCAAGACTTTCGGGGAAATTTTGTAATTTCAGAAAGTTAGGACTTCATCTTCTCCCAAGCCTCAAGCTAAATCTCACGTGAAGAAGGGAACAACACTTTTCGTGCTTAATGACTTCGGGCGATGTCAAGCACCCCTAATGTCTTCTCACGAGAGTCGAGCGAAGCCTTTCCAAAACCACAATTTCCCCCCTTCCTTGAGCGAAGTCTCCAGCGAAGTCTTGAGCAGCTGTTTTTGTGCCTAAACTTTCGCTCCCTCTTCGTGCAAACTCTGTAGCGAAAGTCCTTCTTGCTGCATCAAAACCAATTTTCGCTCGACATTTCGCCCCCTAATCGAGTAAATCCTCAAGCGAAAAACGTCTTTTCCAATGAACTCTTGGACCCCGGAAATCTAGAATTTGGTGTCCCATCTCTGAAATGAAATGAAATGATTTCTTCTACTTTTTGAGGCCATCATCACTTCCACAACTACTCTCCCTTTTCCTTTGACCAACCCCCTTTCATGCAATCTCCCATCTCTTCCCATTGGTACCTAGCCTCCTTTAAATTAGAGAAAGGAAAGAGAGAGGAGAGTTCCATAGTTTTTTCCAGCATAACATTTGTACCATTCTTTGAACTTGGGTTTCTCAAAAGGAAGCTTGGAGTAGCTGTAAGGTTATCTTTTGGAGTAGTGAAGTCATTGGAGCCAAGCATTGCAAGAAGAAGTTCTACAAATAGTTTTTTTTTTCTTTTTAAAACTCTATCTTTTATCTTCTTGTATTTGATATGGGCAGTAATCATTTGATGAGATGTATTGTTTTCATTTGTAATATGATCTAAGCCTCCTTTGTGCCATAAAAAGGTGAAACCCCACCTTGATTAATTATAAATGACCTCTTGAAATTCTCTACAAGTGCTTGTAAGGTTGTATGAATGATTTGCATGCTTAATGCTTTTATATTGATTGGCCATCATCATGAATGATCTTTTGATAAGCAAATTGTTCATTATATATGACTAGAAAGATGAGGGATCACTAGGCTATCATATAAGAGTCATGAAAGTGTTCCATAAAGCATATTGAGTTCATGCACGTATTGTATGTGTGGATGAGATTTCTAAGACATCAAAAGAGATTAGAAATCATTGTGGGGAATGCGAATCTATAATCTTTGCTTGCATACTTGAGAATTAATAGGGTTATAATGTTTAGTTAAGATAGGTGGGGTGGATTCGAGTTCTAGCACATTTTTCATAAATATTATTCATCTTTGTTCTTGTGAGAATAGTAGTTGCTGTGTTAGCAATACTTTGTTTTAGAAATTTTAGTGTTAAAATCTGGACACCTTTGTTTTTAAATTGTTCAAATAGTATAAAAACCTATAAAATCCAGTAATCAATCCCTTAGTCCCTATGGAAACGATCCATACTTTATCGTTATACTAGGTTTCGACCGCGTACTATTGTAAGGGTCATTCTCTGTTGTAGTCTGAAGCCAATCAATTTTTACCGCCGCTGCGGGGACTTTAGCGGATATTGATATTGGAAATTCTTGGTTTTAACTAGTTTGAACGTATTACTTTCATTTCTTTGCTGTATTTTTCAAACATGGTGCTCTTGTATACACCAACGTACAAGGAGTAATTGACCTCTAAACTTGTAATTCGATCCGGATATTAAAGGAATCGTAAGAAGAAATCACTGGAATCGAAGAAGGACTAGAGCTATGGAGGGTCAAAATCCAAATCCTAACCAGAATCCACCCTTAGCCCAAGTTTCGGTGCAAGAGGAAGACATTTTCAATGTGGAAATCGAGAGAACTCTACAAGACTATCTCATGCCAAGAGTAGATCGGAATCTATCCACCATTCGAAGACTTACCTCCATTGCAAATAATTTTGAGATCAAGCCGGCGGTGATTCAAATGATCGTGTCTACAGTGCAGTTTGGGGGTTTGCCTAGTGAAGATCCAAATGTCCACCTACAGAGTTTCAACGACAATTGTGACACTTTCAGAGTCAAAGGGGTTACTGAGAATTTCATAAAGTTAAAGTTATTTTCATTCTCACTTCGAGACCGAGCCAAGGCATGGCTGAATTCCATGCCTCCAGATTCGATTCTCACTTTTGATCAATCGGGCTTAAGAGTTCCTCAACAAGTACTTTCCACCAGGAAGAGCCACTCATCTAAGGAATGACATCATCAACTTTGCTCACTTGAGAGTGAAAGCCTCTTTGATGCGTGGGAAAGATTCAATGAGATTGTGAGAAAATGCCCACATCATGATCTGTAAAAGTGGCAACTTGTGGAGTCTTTCTACACTGGCATCACAAATTCAACAAGAACTTTGATTGATGCGGCGGTTGGAGGATATTTAATAAAGAAGTCAACTGATTCAGACTATAATATCTTGGAGGAGTTATCTTCCACAAATAGACAATGAGGGAGTGTTAGAACCTAAAAGAGGGCCTCGGGTGTAATTGAAGTAGATGAACTCACATCCATGAAGTCTCAAATCGAAACTTTGACCAAACAAGTGAATAAGATGGGCCCTTCCTCGAATCAAGCCAATGTGTCATGTTGTAAGCTGTGCTTTGGACCACATGGAAGTGCAGAATGTGAATTTGCACTCTTATCAACAGTTGAACAAACAACCCTTATAAGCTACAACTGCAACTTTGCAGATCAAAATTAAAACCAAGACTTACAAAATAACCCGTTCTCTAATACCTACAACCTGGGATGGAGAAAACAACCCAACTTCTCTTGGAAGGACAACTCTCAAGAACAAAGCTTAACCCAATGACAGCCCCTCAGTTTCCCAAGCCAACAACAACCCCAAGCTTATAATTGTCAAAACCCCGGATTCCAAAACCAATATATGAACAATCAAGTGGAAAAGAAGCCAGCTCTTGAGGATCTCCTTTCCAAATATATCATGAAGATGGATACCCGAATGGATATGCAAAATGACACATTGAAGAAGCTTGACTTAAAGATGGACCAAATTTCCCAACAAAGTCGAGTGGCAATTCAAAACCTTGATGCACAAGTTGGTCAACTAGCAAGAGGTGCCCAAACAAGACAACAAGAGACCTTGCCTTGTGACACAATCATCAATCCAAAGGACCAGTGCAAGGCCATCACTTTGAGGAGCAGTAAAGAAGTTGAACAACTAAAGAATTTCAGGGTGAGAGAAGAAGTTGTATTAGATGGAGATAAGGGGATCGTATATAATCAAGAAGATAAAGTTAAGAAGAAGAAGGATGAGGAAGAGGTTCTAGAGATGGGTGAAGATCAAGCTACCAGCCTACTAACAACATCTTGTGAAGTGCCACTAACTCCAAAAGGGACAACCTATGTTCCATTGATCCCATTTTTGTAAATATTAAAGAAACACAAGGATGCTTAACAATTTACAAGGTTTTTGGATGTTTTCAAGAAATTACATATCAACATTCTTTTTGCGGAAGCCCTAGCCCAAATGGCTACCTATGTGAAGTTCTTAAAGGAGCTTCTATCTAGCAAAAGAAAACTAGAAGAATTTGAAACGATATCTTTGACAGAAGAATGTAATGGCATCTGGCAAAACAAGCTTCCACCCAAATTAAAAGATCTAGGGAAGTTCACAATTCCTTGTACCATTGGCACTTCAAATTTTAGCAAGACACTTATTGATTCGGGAGCTAGCATCAATTTGATGCCGTTTTTGATTTTTGAAAAGCTTGGAGTAGGAGAAGTGAAGCCAACTAGTGTGACCCTTCAACTTACGGATAGATCCATTAAGCATCCAAGAGGAGTGATAGAGGATGTCCTTGTAAAAGTGGAGAACATATGCTTCCCGGTTGATTTTGTGATCCTTGATATGGAGGAAGATGTAGAGATTCACTCATTTTGGGAAGGCCATTCCTAAAAACTGCAGGGGCAATCATTGATGTGAAGGAAGATAAGATGACCTTGAGGATTGGTGATGAGCAAGTTGTCTTTCACATGTCCAAAGCCATAAAAAAGCCGATGGATGCAGAAAATTGTATGAGAGTGGAGGTAATAGAGTCTATAGTGGAAGAATGTTTCAAGAAGACAAGTACTAAGAATCCTTTGCAAGCTTGTATTTGTGAGAGTGCAACAAAAGAAGATGAAGATAAGAAGGTAGTTGGGTATGCTTTGCACTTGGATGTAATGCCACCATTGAGTTTCAAAAGAAGATGGCACTATTAAGAATTGGGTGAGAGCAATCAAAGACTTGTACCTTCCATGGAAAAGCCCCCTACTTTGGAGTTGAAGCAACTACCCACTCACTTGCGGTATATATTTCTTGGGAAATGATCATTTCTTCTGATAATCATCTCATCTTCCTTTTCAAAGCTTGAAGAAGAAAAATTGGTGAGAGTGTTTAGGAGTCATATTAAAGCCATTGGGTGGACCGTTTTAGATATTAAGGGTCTAAGTCAATCCATATGAATGCACAAGATACTTATGGAGGATGATTGCAAGCCTTTAATTGAGCACCAAAGAAGACTCAACCCTAATATGAAGGATGTGGTAAGGGCTTAAATTTTGAAGTTTTTTGATGCATGAATTATTTATTCAATTTCAGATAGTTCATGGGTGAGCCCGATTCAATGTGTTGTAAAGAAAGATGGGATGCCCGTTGTCCCAAATGAAAACAATGAACTCATTCCGACTAAGACGGTGACCAGTTAGAGAGTGTGTATTGATTACAAAAAGCTTAATGCCGCTACAAGGAAGAACCACTTTCCACCACCCTTCATCGACCAAATGTTGGAGCGCTTAGCGGGGCACAACTACTATTGCTTCCTAGATGGGTACTTGGGCTACAGTCAAATTGCTATAGATCCGAAGAACCAAGAGAAGACAACATTCACATGACCATATGGAACATTTGCTTACAGAAGAATGCCATTTGGATTGTGTAATGCACCTATAACATTCCAAAGGTGTATGATGGTTATCTTTTCCGACATGGTTGAAAAGATCATATAGGTATTCATGGATGATTTTTCCGTCTTTGGGTCTTCATTTTATGGTTGTTTACAGAATTTGAGTTTGGTGCTTCAAAGATGTGATGACACAAATTTGGTGTTGAACTGGGAAAAATGTCATTTCATGGTAAATGAGGGTATTGTGCTTGGCCACAGATGTTCTGAGAAAGGAATAGAAGTTAATGGAGCCAAGATTGAAATCATAGAGAAGGTTCCACCTCCTAGTTCGGTTTGAGGAGTAAGAAGTTTTCTTGGTCCTGTGGGATTCTATAGAAGGTTCGTCAAGGATTTCTCCAAGATTACTAAGTCTCTTTGCTCATTGCTCATGAAAGAGCCTCCCTTTGTGTTTGATGATGAGTGTTTGAAGACCTTTGAGTTATTGAAGAAGGAGTTGACTTTGACTCCTTTTATCTCTACCCCGGATTGGACTCTACTATTTAAGCTTATGAGTGATGCTAGTGATTATGCGATTGGAGCTGTGTTGGGACAAAGGAAGGAAAAACATCTACATGTCATTTACTATGCAAACCAAACTCTAAATGAGGCTCAAATTAATTACGCTACCACAGAAAAAGAGTTACTTGCTATAGTATTTGCATTTGACAAGTTCAGATCATATCTAGTGGGAGCCAGTGTGATCATCTACACGGATCATTCGACAATCAAGTATCTCATGGCAAAGAAGGATGCAAAGCCGAGATTGATACGATGGGTTTTATTGCTCCAAGAGTTTAATTTAGAGATCAAGGACAAGAAGGGAACCAGAAACTTAGTTACCGATCACCTCTCTAGATTAAAGAGAAAAGAATATACGAATAATGTGCCAATCAATGAGAGTTTTCAGGATGAGAAACTATTTAAGGTCAAGGAGGAAGAAGTTCCATGGTTTACCGACCATGTGATTTTTTTGGTAAGTAATGTGGTTCCTACAGAGTTAAATTTTCATCAAAAGAGGAATTTCTTTTTTTGAAATGAAGCAGTACTTTTGGGATGAGCCATTTTTGTTCATAAGTTATTGTGACGGAATTATTAGGCGTGTACCAAACGATAAGATGAAGGAGATCTTAAGCCATTGCCACTTAGGGTGTGTAGAGGCCATTTTGGTGCTTCAAGAACAGCTAGAAAGGTCCTCCAATCGGGGATTTTGGTGGCCTACCTTATTCAAAAATTCTCGAAGCTATGTAGAAGCTTGTGACCGGTGTCAAAGAACGAGAAATATCACCAAAAGAGACGAGATGCCAATGAATATCATGCTTGATGCAAAAGTCTTTGATGTTTGGGGAGTGGACTTTATGGGACCTTTTCCTATGTCATGTGTGGGAACAGGTACATCCTAGTGGCTGTGGACTATGTGTCCAAGTGGGTGAAATGCATAGCCACCCAAACATCACCAAGTTCTTAAACAGAAACATCTTTTCAAGATTTGGCACACTTAGGGCCATTGCTAGCGATGAAGGATCCCATTTTTGCAACAAGCGGTTTGAGGCCTTATTGAATAAATATGGGGTTAAGCATAAGATAACCACCCTATATCACCCATAAGCCAATGGCCAAGTTGAAGTATCAAATAGGGAGTTGAAAGGAATTCTTGAGAAGACAATGGGAGCCAAGAGGAAGAATTGGGCACTTAAATTGGAGGATGCATTGTGGGCATACCGGACAGCATACAAGACCCCCATAGGCATGTCACCATTCTGACTTGTCATCTACCATTCGAATTGGAGTACAAGGCTTGATGGGCCATCAAGGCACTGAATTTTGAGATGAGGAAAGCAGGTGAGAAAAGACTATTGTAACTCAAAGAATTGGAGGAAATTCAGCTTGAAGTGTACGAGAGCTCAAGAATCTATGAGGAGAAAGAAAAAAGATGGCATGATCAACGGTTGAACTACAAAGAACTAAAGGTCGGCAACAAATTGTTGTTGTTTAGTTCATGGCTAAGATTGTTCCTAGGAAAGCTTAAAAGTTGATGGTCAGGACCGTTTACGGTGAAGGAAGTCTTTTCGAATGGAGTTGTAGAGATCAAAAACTATGATAAGAATAGCTTCCGAGTAAACGGGCAATGTCTAAAGATCTATCAAGAGCAGGAAAAGGAGGAGTTTCGAAAGGGAATTTCCCTTCGTAAGCTAAGCAAGAACTGAAAAAGAGAAGTCTCACTTGTAAATAGTAGTTAGTTTTAATTTGTTATTTGTAGTTTAAATTTCTTATTGAACTATTTTGTCCCCCCAAACATTTTTCATTTTACGTTTTTCTGAGTCAATGTGTGTAGGATGTTGGAAAATCTTCAAAAATAGGTACGGGGCGAAACGACATGCAAAAGGCTAGCCTTCAGAAAGAAATCTAAAATTTTTTCGCTTAGGAGAGTCTACCTGAGCATTGAGCAAAACTTCTCTTACGAAAAGGGTTGCCACCATATTCACCCAGGGATTTGCCCCCATGTCGTGCGAACATCATAGGAGCAGAAACGGTTGGGGACGATTTCACTTGAAGATTCGCTTGACCCTTGAGAGAATAGGATAGGCGCGGAAACAGCTGAGGCAACCTTTGCACGACACTTCATGTGACCTTCGTGCAAACAGGTTAGGAACGAAAAGGGCTGAGGGAGATTTCATGCCACACTTCCCCTATTCTCGTGCAAAATTAGCAGCGAAAATGATGAATGTCGCTTTAAAGGGTCGCGAAACCGTCACTTTCAACATTCCTTCAAAACTTCCCAAAACAAATTCAAAGTTCCCTCCATCAACACCAAGGCCATTTTCGACCAAAGAGAGCTTTAACTAAGGTATTTTCTTTTCCTTTACTCCTATTCTAATCCATTTTTAATCAAAGACCATCTAGATACATCTAGGGTTTGAAAATTTATGAATTTCTTGCAATTAAGATTCTAGACTGGGTTATGTCAAATTTTGTATGAAATTGATGTGTTTAGAAGAGGGCTTTTGCTAAACTCTTGACGATTTGGTGATTAGTTGATGATTTCTTGCATTTGGGAAGGGTTTTAGTCAAATTTCTTGTATGTTTGTGTGTAATTTCGGGTTTGGCTTGGTTATTGTTGAAGTTTGTGTGTGCATTTGAGGAAGTTTAAGTCTGGTGTGTTGCTGGTTCTGTGATGCAAGTGATTGTGGTGTTATCTTGAGAAAATTTGGGTTGACTCCAGAGGAATTGGGCAAGATTGTTGGCTTGTTTCGTTGTTGTGGTCTTCTGAGCAGCAATGGGGAAGTCTAAGGAGAAAATGGCTGCAACTTCGGGTTCTGGGTCTGTACCAAAGCAAACAAAGAAATCAAATCCAAAAACTCCAAGGGTAATTTTGAATCGTGACTATGAAATCCGGTTGGATATGATGAATGCTAAAAATGAGTTTATAGCGGAAAGAGGTATCAATCTAGAGGAGTTAGGTGGGACTCCTATCCCGAATGTATTGAGGCGAATAAAGTGGGAGACGTATGTGTCCCAACCACCGCCATACAAGCCAGAAATTGTTAGAGAGTTTTTCGTCGCCATGATTCCGGACTATTTTCAGGCTAGAGGATCCGTGTTAGTAAGGGGAAAGAAGGTCTTTTACCGGCCACAAGATATCAACAAGTATTTCCGGATAGAGGTAGAGGATCCGGCTCAGTTTAGTGGTGGGATTATTCCAGATGACATCTTTGAGAAAAATGGCATCTGATCGGATGATAATTATACCTATTTGAGGTCCCCATTACCTATCGTTTGTTCTCGTTTTCAAGCATATTTTTGTATATAATGTGTTTGTTGAGCTTTGTGCAGGTACATATTCCCTACATATGATATTTGAGCTTAAATGACAGTTAATGAATCCAAATTTTGGGGTCCATTCTCTCTCCTCAAAGTGAACTGGGTTTCGTATCACCTATTTTTAGAAATCCCCAGAAGTCTTCTTTCTAGCACTTTTTACAGATAGCAATTCCGGGTTTTCTAGAGGGAGATATGTGTGTTTTCGTAACGGTGCGTAAGGCTGGAAACACTACAGCGGTAGAGAGCTTAATGCAGAACACCCAACTTTCAGGGCGCATATCTCCCTCTTCAGATTGAATCACGTTCATATCTTTGTATATTTAGAAATACCCAGAAGTCTTCTTTCCAACGGTTTTTACGGATTGTAATTCCGGGTTTTCTAGAGGGAGATATGCACGTTTTTGTAACGGTACGCGAGGCTGAAAACTGGTGTCTCGACCGCGACACTAAGTCACGAAAATCACTGTCGCCTGGTGTGTCTTCTTGCAAGACCGCGACACACCTGATTCCCGACCGCGACATGTCGGTTTTAGGCCATTTCCAGAGGGGCAAATGTGTCCTTTTGCACCCCAATTCATCCCCAAACTTTCCCTAACTATAAATACATCATTTTCTCCTCTTCTCTAGACAACAACAAAGACAAGAGAGCCATTATTTTCTTCATCTTCTTCACAAATCAAGAAAGAGAGAAGCTTTCAAAGCTGAAAATACAATCATGGTTAAATGCTCAAGGCTAACCTAGAGCGGGGGGGGGGGGGGGGGGGGGGGGGGGGTGAATAGGTTTGACACCTTTTTCAACTCCCTTAGAAACAAACAAAAGTTTGTCCCTCTAGATTGCTTGTATCACAATATATATATATTAATTAAAGACAATTAATCAATATATAAACACAAGTAAAGTGTGATACAAACAAGTAATTGTAACACATACACAATCTATTCTATGGAAAGGGAGTCAACATACATAGAGAGTTCTATCCACAATACAAATATTAGAGAGATAGGGATAGAGAAAAGTTGACACAAGATAAAACGTGGTAAACCTCTGAAAAGGAAACATCCACGGGCTAGTAGCCACCGGCAAACAAAATTCACTAGTAGGTAAGACAAGTACAATCTCTTAAGTGACCTCTTCACCTAGAAACTACCCTCCTATCCTACTCTAGAAGTTGTCGCCCTATGCTCAACAATCCGAGGTTTTACACCTCTTAGCAAGACTTCATTGCTCACCTTATACGGATCCTCACGAACCAAGGCAAGACTTCTTGTTCAACTAAGTCCTCACGACTCTAGTCAAGACTTCCTTGGTGACCTATCCGAGTTCTCCCAACTCTAGGCAAGACTTCTTGCTCGACTATCCAAGGCTTCACACCTCTAGCCAAGACTTCCTTGCTCGACAATCCAAGGCTTCACACCTCTTGCAAAGACTTCTTGCTCAACACCATAGGTCTCACACATATTGTCAAGACTTCCTTTTCACAAGGCATCTAGGTGATCATGAATGCAAAACGCAAACAAGCACGCAACATAGAATGCTATGATCAACACATCCTAAGGAAAATACTAGACATGAGCATGAATGCACAAATCACATATATTCTAGTTTATCATGCATGTGTAATCAATCTAGATTATGTAAGATATGTTCAATATTAATCACAACCTAGATACATGTATAAATCTAAACTTGAATCATAAGATATGTTCAATAAATCACAAGATCAAGTTTAAATTACACAAACCAAAAACATGCTAAAATCATATGACAAAGTCAAATAGATTTAAGCAAAAGTTCTAGAGCATATTCATAATCATAGATTCAACAAATCACATGAATAGCTCAAAAGAACATAAGCACATATATTATGTGAGAAATTCGGCCAAGAGAGCCTTATACATGTGAGGAACTATTTTTCACAAAATCAAACAATCAAAGATCATAAAATAGTCCTAGAATCAAAGCTAACACAATACAATCCTAAACATGTGACAACATAGGTAAAATCAAAACCTAACTCAACATGTATGATTTCAATTGAAACTCAATCGAGTTTTGAAAGTATTCAAAACACAAATCAAAACACTCTCAATATACAAATATATGTAGAAGAAGAAAACCCAAGGCAATTGACCAAGTTTTAAAAGAAAACTTTGAGAGAAAATCAATACCTTAGTTGATTTAGGTGCAGTCCCGCTTTTGTATGATTAGACACCAAAAATAACAGTAAAATTAACTAAAACCTTTAAAGAAAATATGAAGGATGAATAGATGAACACTCTCAACTTCAAATCACTAAAATCAAAGTTCAAATGAAGAAGTTATGGTGTTTGGAAGGTGAGAAAATTTAGAGAGAAAATTTCTGCCACCTGATTTGAATTTCTTCTTAGAATGAAATGTGAGAGGGAAAGAGATTATAAAGGAGTGGGAAAGAAGAAAGCAAGAAAGACCATTTTGCCCTCATTTGTTAATGCTTCCCTGAGATGGCACATGGGCATCTCGGGACAGCAAGGTTGAGCGGCCGAGATGGCCACACGCCATCTCGGGCATGCACACCTTCATGGCATTTTGGCCATGGTGCATTCCCCTCACGCTTCTCTCTCGTTCTTCGACCGTTCTCCGGTCTCCAAACTAGGAATTCTAATTCTTTTATGGATTACGAACTGTAACTCTCACATGGACATGGACATATAAGATACTCAACCCAGAAAATAATAATTCTACTCGATATACGAATATGAAGACAATGTATGCAACGTGAGTTGAAAGTGTAGTATCTTTTGACTTAGAACTTAAAATCAATAATATGAGTAACTGAAATGACCGAAACTCAATCAAGAATGATTTAAGACTAAATCCAAGTTCAATATCCATGTTATACAAACATATACACATACAAACACAATTCACATTAGAATGCAAACTACATAGAGATAGTTTCCAATCATGCATATTCAAAAACATGTTATTTCCAAACCAATGCATGAGTATTCATCTTAAAGTGTGTGAATGTGTTATACATGATGCACAACGATGCAGGGACACATATGAATGAATTGTATGTGTGTGCCTATAATGGTGCATAACGATACAGTGACACAAATGTATGATATGTGTGTGTGTGCCTATAATGGTGCACAACGATGCAGGGACACAAATGTATGATATGTGTGTGTGTGCCTAAGCCTTGTAAGAGAAATATAAGGTCTTAGTATACCTTTGTAGAACCATATTGCATCCTTTCTCTTGAAGACTTAGAACCTGCGTTGACTTGTTATTTCTTCTTCCTTGAAGCTTGAATCATCATGAATCTAAACAACTAAATCATTACAAGTAAACATCATTTTGATATGGAATTAATGCCAACACAAACTAAAACCTAACAATCTCCCCCTTTGGCAAATTCCATATCAAAACACCTATACATTTACTACAAAAATAAAAATGAAGATAGGTCACAAAATCACTACCTCATATTACAATGAGTAAGATTCCTATAACTAATCTTCATCAACTCTTGAACTTCATCTTGATTTTCTCTTGAAGCAACCTACAAATCATCTCAAAGCACAATGCATATATAAGAGAAAAACAACAAATGACAACATATAATATGGATAAGAATATACAATCAAGTCCATAAATACATGTATCTCTCCCTCAATACATGCCAAATACAAGAATTCTTAACCAAATCTTAAGACTAATTATTACAAGCCATTGAAAGTTCAAAAGTTCACAAAAACAACATAAAAAGGAAACTAAGTAACTAGCAACTCTTAACAACTCTTTCTCCCCCTTTTTGATATGAAATGATGCCAAAAGGTAAGAAACATACCATGAGACTCAAATACTAGCTACTAGATCCACCAAAGAAAGATGTGCGTGTAGTTGACCTAACATAATGTTTGAGAGGTGGTCTTGAACTTGATGCAATACACTCCTCCAACTCTTTTATTCTAGCATCTTGTTTTTCAACTATAGCACTAAGCTCATCAACCTTCTTCTTCAAATGTAAAGCCTAATCTGGAAGAATGTTTATGCTAGTCTCTTGACAATCAACTTGTGAACTACTAAATAGTTCAAAAGTATCACATGTCTTACCCTTATTCTTATATGACATGTATGACACACGTTTATCACTATACTTTTCCAAGGGTTGTACTAACATATCATCTCCACTACTTTGAACACCACGAGCTAAACACAAAGAAGTTATAAACCCCGGTAATGCAAGCTTCTTATCTCCTCTAGTTGAGAAAGCCGTATTATCTAAGTAAAACATAAGCAAATCCCCAAGGTTTATAGGTTGATTAGTCACCAAGGCATATACTATTTTGATCTTGTCTTTATTCAACTCGGTTGAATTCGAAGATCCAATAATATTTGTGCAAATAAAAAGATGCCAAAATGCACTTACCTTAGTTAACTCATGTTGACTAATATATGCTCTACCTTTCCACTCAAAAGAAGCATTGTCACATAGAGTTCTACCCATGATATTAAGATTCTCAATGATATCAACATCTAGAAAGTTTGAATCAATATCACTAGATAGCCCAAGAAACTTGTTAATGTTTATCGGGTTAACTCTAAACATAACACCTCTAATCTCCATCAAAGCATCCAATAAGGTGGCACTCTCTCTATATTCATGATAAAATTCTCTAACAATAGTGTCATTCACTATTCCTAGCATGCTCACCCAAGATTCCAAATTTCTATCCTTAATGCATTTAAGAACATAAGAATCTTTACATTTACCTAAGTCAATGCCTCTATCTTGAAATATCTTTTTAGTTGCAAAGATCCCTAAATCCTTTGATCTTGAAGCTTTGGATCCCTTTGAGGTAGACTTGGCTTTCACAATGGGATTCGTTTGATTTCCACTTCCGGTAACCTTAGTTCTTCCCATTTGTTCTTGTGAAATAAAATGCTATATACATACAACAAAAGTGAGTGAAAGACAAAACAAACATACTACTCACAAATATATAAACACAATGACATGACTTAAAAATGAATCATCATGTAAGACAAAGATAGTGAGTAATATCTTACAAGTATCATTAAGTCAAAATATGCCAACATGTAACAAAATGAAGCATGTGAACATATCATAAAAGAGAACAATGTCTAGCATACAATGCTCCCCCTTGATAAATGCTGTAACTAAAATTCATGATAGCATAAGGTTCACAAAGATGTTCACACAATCACACATTCAAGCAATTTGAAGAAATATCAACAAAATAAGCTTCATATGCTAAGAGAGATACACAAAGATTTTTCAAGTTCTCTCATAATTCTTCAACAATTGTAAAGATATCATCATACTCATAAACAAAGTGTGTGTGTGTGAGAGATATGCTTCAAATATATATCAAGAAGTAGTTTGATAATCAACATGCAAACAATTTCCAATAACTATTCATCTTAAGCTTTTTCCATAAAAAGTCAAACCGATTATCAGCTGGAATTTTTTGCTTTTAAGAGAATAGATTTCAACACATGAGCGTGTGTGTGCATGTGGCTCGTCATCCCATTTCTGTTTTTCAACCCGAGCTCATTTGATTTCATCTAAACTCCTTTTTAAGCCTTCCTCATTTTCTTTTTAGGCTTTGAATCAAATATATATATTTTTAATTCCTTTCAAAACTTCTTTGATTTTTCCATTTTTTTTTACATAAACAAAATTCACTTCATGACGGCTTTCACTCATCACAATGGTGTAGCTCTTTCCAACATTGGGTAGCTTTCACAACCAATGTGTGTAGCCCTTTTCATGAAGGTGCTCGTTGAGTTCTATGTAATTGCCGAAGCAAAATGGATACTAACCAAAGGTCATTTTAAATGTACTTAAGCACAAAAACTTCAAGGTGTATCCAATGTTTACATATTAGTAAACTCAACCTATTAGCGAAACATATAAGAGAAGCATAGTGCAAATTTTAGAAACCAAAATTTTTATGGCTCATAAGCACATGATCTAAGAGCAATAAGTAGAGACTTATTCAAGATCATTACTTCTCTAATGAGTAGCTTTCAAAGAATATGAAGCTCATATTTTCAAAAGTAATACCACTCAAAATACAATACACAAACAATCATCAAAGTTAAGATCAATGTGAACAATATCACTATTAGATCCTAAAATAGCAAATGTCAATGAGAACCATATGTATGCTTTACAAAATTCTCTAATATGACATGCTATGAGATGTATATCAAAAATTGAGTCAAAAAATGAATATCTAAGAGAACATGCATTAGAGTATAGAGATACCTTTTTGCACATTATATTCACCAAATATCATATTTTCGCCCTTTTTATGAGCACTCTTGCCTTGAATGTCCTCATGACACTAAGTTGACGATGTTTCACAACAAAAGTATAAAAAGCCTAATATCTCAACCCAATCAACACATATAGCAAAAGAACTTCTTCCAAGTTAATCAACAAATTTTGACCATCATAACAATCATAATGTGAGATAACCAAGTTCCTATCAATACATGGAGTAATCAAAGCTAGGAAGCAAGAATTCTCAACACAATTGATATAAAGCCTCAAAGCTATCTCACGTGTGCTTCTTATATTAGTGATAAGAGTACTCACCCTTGAACCACTTGTTCTTGGGTGTACCTACACAAACATTTCCAATATCATCCTTGACAACAATGTTAAATCTAGAGTAAAGTCCTTCAATGACTTGATTAACAAGAATATCATTAACACACTCCTCCTTAACATTATCAACACAAGCTTTGTCAAGTTGAACAAGATTAGAATTCTTTCTACTCCATAACTTTTTCTCATGCTTAGTAATATTATCATGTTTCTCAACTCCCAAGGCCTTAGCATGTTCAAGTTGAAGTTTAATCTCCTTATCCCTAGATTCATTTCCTAATTTGCATTTTTCAATATATTTATAACACCTAGGCTTAATGTGACCTATTGTGTTGCAATATTGACAAATTGGAATAAAAGATGAGATTGTACCTTTTGGAGTTGAACTAGCATTCACTAGGAGTTTGCAAAGATACCTTGTTTGCCAACTTCTTCTTGGCTTTTGATCTTCTCTTCTTATGTGGTTTCTTATCAATCACGACTTCATCAAAGTGTGTAGGAAGTGGTGCTTCCGAGAGCTCCTCTTCAACTACCAAGTTGTCTTTACCACTATAAGAGTTAACAAGATTCCTAACACTAGACACACTAACCTAATCATTCACTAAGTCCTTGATAGGCTCCTTAACCGTGTCTATCTCTTCCATCAATTCTTGTTCTCTCTTCTTCAAAGAAGATATCACATTATCCTTCTCAAGGTTTATCATTTCAAGTTCTCTAAACTTCTTCATAATATCACCTTTCTCACCAAGAAGTCTATGCGTAACAACCACAAACTCATCTAGTTGTTTCTTGATCAAATCAGCCTTTTCAACTACTTCTCTTTGAGCATTGTCTATATCTTCTTCAAGCTTTTCTATCTTTTTCAACAACTCAAGATTAGTAGGAATGGAACTAGAGCTTCCAACATGATTTGTATCAAGGTTCTTGTTCAAAGATATTGTACTACCAACATCTAGTGGAGAATGAGAAGCCGTTAGAGCTACAAAGTTGCTCACCAACTCTTCATCACTTGAAGACTCACTACTAGAGCTCTCATTGTCACTAGAATTATCATCACTCCAAGTAGCTGCCAACACTTTGCCTTTCTTGTCTTTCTTAGATGGCTTCTTTGTGCACTCACTAGCAAAGTGACCAAAACCTTGACAATTATAGCATTGAACCTTTTTCTTGTTCATGGCTTGACTATTCTTCACAATTCTTGGAGATGATGTTCTCTTGACTCATTTTTCCTTAGAAGACATGCCTTTAGGCTTGGCATTCTTATTTAGAAACTTCTTGAACCTTCTAAACAAGAGTGCCATTTCTATATTTTCATCATAATCTCCTCATCTATAGCATTGAGAGCGATTCCCTTACTCTTGATCTTTGGCTTCAAGCACATCTTATAAGTTTGGAGAGACCCAAGCAACTCATCAATATTTATACTATCCACATCCTTGCTTTCCTCAATGGCCGTCACCTTTGATTTGAATCTCTTAGGGAGAGACCTAAGGATTTTCCAATTTAAACGCTCTTTTGAGATAGGTACTCCAAGTGCTTGACATTGGTTAGCTATGTTAAGAAGCCGGAATTGGAAGTCTTCAAACTTTTCTTCCTCACCCATACTTAAACCTTCAAATTGTGATGCCAACATTTGAAGCCTTGATTTCTTCACCGTTAAGGTTCCTTCATTAGTAACTTGGAGAGTATCCCAAGCTTCCTTTGTAGATTCAAGATTTTGAATATAGTAGAATTGATGCCTATCAACTCCTCCAAAGATGGCATTCATAGCACGATGATGCAATTTAGCAACCTCAAACTCATTCGTTGTCCATTCACTCATTGGCTTGAGTATCATGGTTCCATCCTCTAAAACCTTGGTAGGAGGACTATAACCTTCTTCCACTACCATCCATGCCCTTTCATCAATAGAGTGGATGTAGGCTTTCATCCTCAACTTCCAATACCCATAGTTAGTGCCACGAAGTAATGATGGCCTAGTATTTGAGGCTCCTTCCGCTATTACATCATCTTGTAAACCCATGACTTCAAACACCTTGCAAAAACCGTGAAAGTATCACCTCAGACTCACACGAAGTGCAGTCTAGTGTCCTCCTCTGATACCAATTGAAAATACAATCACGGTTAAATGCTCAAGGCTAACCTAGAGGGGGGGAGGGGTGAATAGGTTAGACACCTTTTTCGACTCCCTTAGAAACAAACAAAAGTTTGTTCCTCTAGATTGCTTATATCACAATATATATATTAATTAAAGACAATTAATCAATATATATTCACAAGTAAAGTGTGATACAAACAAGTAATTGTAACACATACACAATCTATTCTATAGAAAGGAAGTCAACATACATAGAGAGTTCTGTCCATAATACAAATATTAGTGAGATAGGGATAGATAAAAGTTGACACAAGATTTAACGTGGTAAACCTCTGAAGAGAAAACATTCACGGGCTAGCAGCCACCGGCAAACAAAATCCACTAGTAGATAAGACAAGTACAATCTCTCAAGTGACCTCTTCACCTAGAAACTACCCTCCTATCCTACTCTAGAAGTTGTCGCCCTATGCTCAACAATCCGAGGCTTCACACCTCTTGTCAAGACTTCCTTGCTCACCTTATCCTGATCCTCATGACCTAAGGCAAGACTTCTTGCTTAACTAAGTCCTCACGACTCTAGTCAAGACTTCTTTGCTCACCTATCTGAGTTCTCCCAACTCTAGGCAAGACTTCTTGCTCGACTATCCAAGGCTTCACACCTCTAGCCAAGACATCCTTGCTCGACAATCCAAGGCTTCACACCTCTTGCCAAGACTTCTTGCTCAACACCATAGGTCTCACACCTATTGTCAAGACTTCCTTCTCACAAGGCATCTAGGTGATCATGAATGTAAAACGCAAACAAGAACGCAACATAGAATGCTATGATCAACACATCCTATGGAAAATACTAGACATGAGCATGAATGCACAAATCACATATAGCCTAGTTTATCATGTATGTGTAATCAATCTAGATTATGTAAGATATGTTCATTATTAATCACAACCTAGATATATGCATAGATCTAAACTTGAATCATAAGATATGTTCAATAAATCACAAGATCAAGTTTAAATCACACAAACCAAAAACATGCTAAAAACATATGACAAAGTCAAATAGATTTAAGCAAAAGTTCTAGAGCGTATTACTAATCATAGATTCAACAAATCGCATCAATAGCTCAAAAGAACATAAACACATGTATTATGTGAGAAATTCGGTCAAGAGAGCCTAATACATGTGAGGTACTATTTTTCACAAAATCAAACAATTAAAGATCATAAAATAGTCCTAGAATCAAAGCTAGCACAATACAATCCCAAACATGTGATAACATAGGCAAAATCAAAACCTAACTCAACATGTATGATTTCAATTGAAACTCAATCTAGCTTTGAAAGTGTTCAAAACACAAATCAAAACACTTACAATATACAAATATATGTAGAAGAAGAAAACCCAAGGCAATTGACCAAGTTTTAAAAGAAAACTTTGAGAGAAAATCAATACCTTAGTTGATTTAGGTGCAGTCCCGTTTTTGTATGATTAGACACCAAAAAAGCAGCAAAACTTAAAGTGTGTGAATGTGTTATACATGATATACACTGATGCATGGACACATATTAATGAATTGTATGTGTGTACCTATAATGGTGCACAACGATGCAGGGACACAAATGTATGATATGTGTGTGTGTGCCTATAATGGTGCATAACGATGCAGGGACACAAATGTATGATATGTGTGTGTGTGCCTAAGCCTTGTAAGCGAAAGATAAGGTCTTAGTATACCTTTGTAGAACCATATTGCATCCTTTCTCTTGAAGATTTAGAACTTGCTTTGACTTGTTGTTTCTTCTTCCTTGAAGCTTGAATCATAATGAATCTAAACAACTAAATCATTACAAGTAAACATCATTTTGATATGGAATTAATGCCAACACAAACTAAAACCTAACAAAAGCTCCCATGGAGGTCCTCCTTTATGGGAAGCTCACCACCACCCATTTCTACACATCCTCCACCACTTTTGAGATTTGATTGCAAGGAGATAGGAGTGGTCTATGACCAATTTTGAGCTAGGGATTCATGGAGCACTTGGAGGGATTTCTTCAAGGGTGGTCTCCTTTAAACTCATTCTCTTTGTATTTCATGTTTTCTTGATTGTGTAATCTCCACTTGGGAATATTTGTAAACCGAATTTATGCTCAATCTATGTTGGTTGATTTTATATTCATTTGGGTTTTTATTTGTTCTTGCTATTATTGATTAATCTCTTATCTTGATGCTTGTGTATGGATATTGGAAATTGATATGTGTTCATGGATGGGATTAGGAGTAGATTAATATAATTGTAGGAGTAGTTGTAATCAAATATCCCATTTGTGTGTGTATGTCTTTGGAAGGTCGAAATTAACTTGTATGGATGGGTTTGAGTGTTTGTGGGTTTTTGGTTGTGCCTAGGAGGACCAATCCTGGTATAATCTTAACCAATGAGCTCTAAAGAATGAATGAAACTTATTCTATGCAAGACCTTGCTAGAGTAGGTTTTGGATTATGTTCATATACTTAATGGTAGGAACTTAAGGCACAATTACTTCACCGAGACCTTGGGGAGTGATTCGTGTCTCGAATCCTTTAGTTGAGATTACAAGCACAATTACTTCACCGAGACCTTGGGGAGTGATTTGAGTTTGTAAATCTCTCAATTGAGAGAACAAGCCCTTAGCTTGAATTGAATGTCTTTAATTGAGGGGGATTGTGCATTCATGAGATTAGAGAACGCTGTAGTCATCCAGTGGTAAGAACATCTAGGATTGACACCCGAGAAGACTCGGTGTTCGATTCCCGATTATGGATGAGGGGTCTCCTTTCTAACCATTTTGTATTCTTTCCTTGTATCTTGAATTGGATGTCCTTAATGCTTAACAATCACTATTTGTGCACTTATGTATAGTGAGCTTTATGAACCTTGTGTGATCATTCTCATGCTTCTCTCATATCCACCCTTTTATTATTTGTCACTTTAATCACCATTCTCACCCCTCCATATTCCTTTGTGTTTATTTGCATTCTTTTTAGATTCATTTCCTTTGCACACACCTGTAATATGCTTACACTTCACACACAGTACTCTCACCCTTGCCATGTTCTTATTTATATGCTTTCAATAAACACTAGAACGTGAAACGATCGACGAATGACACCTCCCTGTGGACGATACCCTCGCTTGCCGCTTTACTTGTTTTTAAACTTTAGAGCACTTTTTATAAATATTCTTTTAATAATCGTAATTTGGTAATGACATAAAAAGCGAGTATCAGCATCCATTTTGCCAACAGTATGGTTGTGGAGCCAATGACCAAATTGAACTCCACAACCTATGCAATCCGTCATTTCAAACTGCACAATGAATTGGATTTTTGGTAGCTATTCTTCAATAGATCCTTGAAGCCCATCGAGCATACCACCACAGTTGCCTTCGACCTAGCCAAGGTTCGTTATTCCATGCTATAGGAGAGAGAGATTGATATAGGGATGATTGTGAAGAGAGAACTGTTCCTTGCTGGAAGCACTCCAGCTTCAAGTGAACCAATAATTTTCCTATTCATGATCACTCAGGTTTGTAGAAAAGTGGGGGCAGACTTGGGTGGCATGAAAGATGACTTCCCGGGCTCAGATGGGGAGGTCCTCATGGGATAAAATAGTTATAAATAAGGGGAAGCAGTTGATGCCCGCAGCTGAAACCGTCGAAACTAGTGCCTCCAGTAGAAAGAAAAAGAGGGTCAACTCTCCCATGGTTCAAGAGGAGATGGATTTGGGTACCAGTGTTGCTGAGGAGGAAGGTCCAACCCAACCTCCTATGAGGCAGATTTTGGATGCCATCAAAAGAGCTGTGGAAGAAATAAAGGATTACAATGATGCATATCTAGGTGATTTCAGGGAGAAGCAAAAACAGTTTAGAGAGCTACAGGCACATGAGTACATGTGGATGCATGAGAGGATGGATCAGTTAGGCTTCAATGTGGCCATAACTAGGCAGGAGCTCAGATTACAGCCATTAAGGAGGCCATCTAGGCCAGTGGGAGGACCTCCGATTTTTGAGGAAGCAACTGTTGAGAGAGAGGCTCTGAAAGAGGCCAAGAGATTGGCTACCGAAGCGGAGGCGCTTGCTAGGGATCCGAAGCATAAGGGTAAGATGTCGGGATCCATATAGCCACACACACTTTTAACTGGCCTCACATTGCATTTGCATTATAGTTTATGAACTTTATGTTGGGTGCAACTTTTATTTACTTGTGAATCTTAAACTTTAGTTTTATTTTGTTATTTCTCGGATAAGTATATTAGTTGTACTTTGACTTTATATTTCTCGCTTAGATCTAAGAGTGTGATGCTATGTTGTGCCAAGAAGCTAAATTTTGTTTGGTTTAGTATGGTGCTCTATTTTTGGATACATGCAAGTTGATTTTGTGCAGGTTGCCTTTGGCAATACTCCCTGTTTTAAATGAAACTCTATCCAATTTTTTTTCTTAACCATGTGTAAAATTTGAGGACAAAGTTTAATTTAAGTTTGAGGGTACGGCCTTGCTTTTATTTTTTGCTTTTGAGCAATTTTCGCTGTATTTTATGAATTTTTGAGCAATTTTCAAAATTTTCAAATTTTCAAAAAATTGATGAGTGCTTTTGGGTTGTATAGTGGGAAGAATTTCATTGTATGCTTTGTTTCACTGAGTCAAGACTAGGAATACTTTAGTCAAAGCTGCACCACATTGCTTGCAGACATCTCACCAGACTTTATGGTACCTTATCTAATGAGGTATCACACTTAAGATTTCTAGAACATTAGCGGAGACTACCCGTGTGAGGCTAGAGCCTAAATCGTGTCCTTTTGAGTGTAAAAATTCTTTCAAATTTTAAACACTCTTCATGTAGATTTTTCTAAGCAATTTTTTTTATTTAAAAAGGGACCTCACTTCTTGCATTTGGCATTAAAGAAAGATAATTTAACGGCTTCACCTTAGTTTCGCCTTGTTTGCTTGCTTTAATCTGTTCCTTTAGGGATGACGTAGGCAATGCATGTTAGTCACTTTTAAATAGCCCATACAATCCCTTGTCCTTATTTGTATATGCCTGATTGTCTCATAATTTATAGCACACACCTTACCCAAATCACTTCACCCTCACGTCCCATAAATACATATCACCCCATATTATCCAAACACTAAACCAATCCTTAGCTGCAAGTATGGTTAAAGAGCATTTAGAAATATAGCTCATAGAATTGAAATTGTAAAGTACCTTGTATTTAGGTAAATTTTGTAAGTGGTGTCTTGAAATTCTCTATAAAAAACGGAAAAGGAGTAAGAAGAGAAGAAGATTCTTGTTTTGTTTTGTATACAGTTATTCTGAATAAGTCTATGCCTAAACACTCAACAATAGTGATATTAACATGTTAGATAGTCTCATTAACATGGTCATATGCTATCCTGAAACACTATAACCACCTAAGCATATCCATTACCCTTACCCTCACACTTGAAAGAAGTCCTAATTGATCTTTAGGAGGGATTTTTGCTGGCTTACAAGGTATCCTTTGGTGTTAGCCATGTTCTTAATGTTTGATTCCGTTTTTGTGGTCCAATTGCATTTTAATTCTAGCGATTTTTCAAACTAATCACAAGAGTGTATTTTGGGATTTTTCTTATGCCTAAATTCCATCAGCATGTGTTAGTTGAGTGATCTTATGTTCTGTGTTGTAAAATGAGAGAATACTGTGAGGTTTAGAGTCAAGGCGAAATGCTATCTTTAGACACTTGTGTTCGATTCTTTTGAAGCTTCGATCACTAAAAGTATGGAATTGCAAACTCTCTTGTTATAGCTTTTTGGCTTTTGACATTCTTGATTGTTCTCAGTATATTAGCAATATTTTCTAGTCCCCACACTTTGTACACCCAACGTTGCATCTCTCATTTCCATCTTGCTCAGCAATTTTTTTTATTAATTGTAGTTTTCTTGTGTTAGTTAAATTTCTTTCTTTTGTCGGTTTGTTCGGGAAGAGCAAAAGATAAGTTTGGGGGTGTGATAATTCTGAATTTTACACTTTTTATAGCCCCCCTTTCTTTATCTTTTCGCTCAATTCCCGAGCAAAACCATGTTTTTAATGGCTTAATTTAGTGTTTCAGGAGTTTTTCCATTAGGGGGCATAATTGTAGAAAATCAAGAGTTTTGGGGATTTCTTTCAATTTCAGAAAGTTAGGACTTCAGCTTCGCCTAAGCCTTAAGCGAAATCTTGCGTGAAGAAGGGAATAACGGTTTTTGCGGGAGTATCAAGCAAAATCTCCAGCAAATAAGAGCACAACCATTTACGCGCCTAATGTCTTTGCGCAAGTGTAGAGCGAAACGTCAAGTGAAGCCCTTCCAAAACAACAATTTTTGTCCTTTCCCCGAGCGAAGTCTCCAGTGAAGTCTTAAGCAGCTATTTTCATGCCTAAACTTTCACTCCCTCCTCGTGCAAACTCTTCAGCGAAAGTCCTTCTTACTGCATCAAAACCAATTTTTGCTCGACATTTCGCTCCCTCCTTCGAGCGAATCCTCAAGCAAAAAAATTCTTTTCCAGTGAACTGGACCCTAAAAATTTGGGATTTGGTGTCCAATCTCTGAAATGAAATGATTTCTTCTACTTTTTGAGGCCATCATCACTTCCTTAGCTGCTTTCCCTCTTTCTTTGACCAACCCACTTTCATGCAAGCTTCTCTCTCTTCACATTAGTACCTTGCCTTCTTTAAATAAAAGAAAGGAAAGAGAGATGAGAGTTCTACATTTTTTTTCCCGCACAACATTTCTACCATTCTTTGAACTTGGGTGTCTCAAGAGGAAGCTTGGAGCAGCTGGGAGGTTATCTCTTGGAGTAGTGAAGCCATTGGAGCCAAGCATTGCAAGAAGAAGTTCTAAAACTAGTTTTTTTTTCCTTAAAACTCTATCTTTTATCTTCTTGTATTTGATATGGCCTGTAATCATTTGATGACATGAATGGTTTTCATGTGTAATATGAGCTAAGCCTTTTTTGTGTTAGCCCCACCTTGATTAATTATAAATTACCTCTTGAAATTCTCTACAAGTGCTTGTAAGGTTGTATGAATGATTTGCATGCTTAATGCTTTTATATTGACTGGCCATCATCATGAATGATCTTTTGATAAACAAATTGTTCACTATATATGACTAGAAAGATGAGGGATCACTAGGCTAGCATACAGGATTCATGAAAGTGTTCTATAAAGCATATTGAGTTCATTCACGTATTGTATATGTGGACGAGATTTCTAAGACATCAAACAAGATTAGAAATCATTGTAGAGAATGAAAATCTATAATCTTTGCTTGCATGCTTGAGAATTAATGGGGTTATAAAGTTTAGTTAAGATCGGTAGGATGGAATCGAGCTCTATCGTATTTTTCATAAATATTATTCATCTTTGTTCTTGTGAGAATAGTAGTTGTTGTGTTAGCAATACTTTGTTTTAGAAATTTTAGTGTAAATCTGGACACCTTTGTTTTTAAATTGTTCAAATAGTATAAAAACCTATAAAATCCGGTAATCAATCCCTTAGTCTCTGTGGGAACGATCCCTACTTTATTGCTATACTAGATTTCCACCTCGTACTATTGGGAGGGTCATTCTCTGGTGTAGTCTGAAACCGATCAAGATACAACCCAGATGAATCTCTAAAGGCCTCAAAGGTTTGTAGACCCAAGAGCTTTAAGAGCAAAGTTGTGATTGAGCTAACTTTTGGTGCATTGAATGAGCTTAATGTTATTACCTTATATCAATATATCATTAACATAAACCAATTGATATAGAACATTAGATCCAACATGTTTGATGGAGAGTGAATTATCTGAAGTTGAATTCCTTAAATCTCAAGAGAGAAGTTTGTCTCAACTTTTGAAACTAGGACCTAGAAGCCTGTTTGAGGCCATATAAGGCCTTATTTAGCTTATAGAGACATGTGATGGAAAGTTGTGGTCAACAAATCCATCAGGATGTTTCATGAACACTTACTCTTGCAAGTTACCATTCAAAAAGGCGTTGTTTATATCTACTTGTTGGATATCCCAGCCATGAAGCACATCAAAGGCAAATATAACTCGAGTATTTGAAGGCTTGACCACAAGGTTGAATGTATCAAAGAAGTTGATCCAAGCTATTTGATGGAATCCCTTATCTACAAGTCTAGCCTTGTGCTTAAGAATTGAGCCATACGGATTGAACTTGGTTTTGAAAACCCACTTGATACCAACAAAATTCATACCTAAATCAGTTGGAACCAAGGTCCAAGTATTACTGTTTTGAAGAGCTTGGAATTCAGCTTTCGTTGCATCAAGCCACTTGATATCAGCCATAACAGCCTTAACTGAAGTTAGCTCCAAAGTAGTGAGAATTAAAGCTGGATTGCTACACTTAGAGAGAAAAATTATAGGCTTAAGAGAACCAGTATTACTTCTTGTAATCATAGGATGCTGAGAAACTGATGTAATAGGAACTAGAGCCAAAATTTTTATAAACTCTGTTGGAGAATTTGGTTGATCAGGTAAGAGAGAAGAAAAGTCTGATGTTGCTAATAAAGCTGAAGACAAAGCAGAGTTATGAGTAGATTTTGCAATAGGTAAATACCCATGATGAGGACCATTACTAGAGCCTGAAAAACGTTGAAAAAGATTTGACAAGGTCCTAGAGTTGGAAACACTAGCCAACTTGTCAGACTAAGTAGTATAAATAGAGTCTTATATGGAAACTCCAATTTATTAAAGACCACATGCCTAGAAAGGGACATCGATAACCCTTGTGAGACTTGTTATACCCAATGAAAACACATTTACTTGAATAGAAATCAAGCTTGTGTTGAGAGTAATCTCTTAAATATGGAAATCGTGCACATCCAAAAACTTTCATATATCTGTAATTTCATTTCTTTTTATACAATATCTTAAATGGAGTCTGAAACTTATGCAATGAAGAAGGTATATTATTGATTAAGAACACAACCGTTGAGAAGTCATCGAACCAGAATTTGAGAGGAAAACCAACATGAGCTAACAATGTCACTCTTACCTCTACTATATTTCGATGTTTCCTTTCAACTATCTCTTTCTGCAGGGGAGTATATAGACACGAAATCCTCACTTGGACCCTTATATCATTAAGATAAGGAAAAAAGAGTAAATATTATCCTCCATTATCTACCTGAAAACGCTTTATTTTCTTCTCAAATTATAACTCTACCATCTTTTTAAACTAACAAACACTAGAAAAGTTTCTGATTGTAGCTTTAAGGAAAAATCCAAGTGAACCTTGTGAACAAATAAACAAAGGTTATATAGTACCTATACCTTTCATTAGAAACTGTAGAAGCAGGATCTCACACATCACTCGAAATGAGTTCCAAAGGAGTTGTTGCTGTTATTTTTTGCTCTCTTAAAAGGTATTCTATGCATCTGACCAAATTTACAAGAGTGACAAAAATGAAAAGTTTGTATAAGAAAAGGAAAATGTATAGTAAGAATTACTTTTTACGGGATAAGAGTGAGATTTCTTAAGACAGATATCGAAAAACTTTAGGGGAAGGGGAAGGGGAGGGGGGTGGGGGTGGGGGGGATTGTATAGGTTGAAACCGGTTTCAATAAATTTTTTCGGACTTTGATTGTTGCACAAACAAGCTATTAAGCGCTTCTTAAAAACAAACCCCAAAAAGCTTCACAAGATAGTTAGTAGTAACAAGTATAACAAATATGGCAATTAAGAGTAACTACTATAATGTAAAGTAAATGAATTCAATAAAAGAAAATCAACACAAGGATTTTTTTTTTAACGTGGTAAATCCTCAAAAATGAGAAAACATCCATGAGTTGATTCCACAACCATCAATAAACTATCTTTCACTATGACGGATAAAAGTACACCCTCAAAGTGACCACTTCACATGATACACTCTCAAAGATATCCCTTTTATTCGACCCTCATGCCTAATAAAGACTTGCCTACTTTCTATCTAAGACACTTCATGTGCATCTAGAAATCTTTCTTACTCGACTAACCGGATCTTCACAATCCTAGCCAACACTTCTTGCTCAACTAACTGGATATTCACAATCCTAGTCAAGACTTCTTGCTCAAGTTAAAGCTTCACATCTCAACAAAAGACTTCCACCTTTTGTAAGGCAATGATCTAACTATAGTGCAAGTATGCAATCATAATGCAAAACACAAGCAAATAGAGTAGATAGATCAAATATACTCTATTAAGAATTAGTATGGCACAAATCAAGCTCACAAGCAAATGTAACTAATTATTATAAACATGTAATAGGAAATCTAGATTATTCTTGAAAATACATTTGAAGTGTGTCTAAAACAACCTAAAGAGGGGATGAATGGGTTGTGAATTGTTACTTACCAACTTTTTTGATTAGTCAATAATAACATGTAAAACCCTAATTCAAACAATAATATAAATAAAGTAAAGTGAGGAAATTAAAGAATACTTGATTTTTACGTGGAAACCCTCAAACTGGGAAAAACCACGGGACTAGCTACGCTAGCCACTTGAACAATATATGAAAAGAAGATTACACCTTCAAGTGATACATGAACTCTTACTCTCGATAACCTCAAGTTATGGACAATACCACTTACCACTCTTGGTTCAATCCTTAGTGATATCCTCCGATCCACTACTTTTGGCGTGAGAACCTCCTAATCTACCCCACTGGCCTTTTACAGTGGCACTTGGTAACCAATTCTTGCCAACCAACATTTGGTTGCTGGACTTCACTTGCTTGTGCGACATCACCTAGAAACCAAGAGACTTTTACTTTTTGAAGAGAATTAAAGTCTAGGTGTGAACATATAAATGATGATTGAATGCAAAGAGTGCTAGACTACACACTATATGCTTAAGCCTACATGCACACACATTAGGTCTCAATTGGATGTAGAGTAATTCTAAAAACCTAATTGTTAATTAAAACTCATATAAATGTTCACGAACTTGACTAGATGTAGAAAGTCTACCTAATAATCAATTAAACATACATGAACTTTTATGGATTAGATATTTAGGCATAAATGACCTAATGATGTAAGCTATCACAAACAAACTCAATCATACAATTAAGACTCATAAATATATGCAATAAAGAGAGTCAATGTATTTAATTAAGAAATAAATACCTAATCTAGAGTAAGAAGAACAATAAATGATATTCAATGAAGTTCTAACTTACCTAAGTCATGAAACCATGAAAACCATGCTCAAATGATGATGGATGATATTAGATGCACATGGCTTTTAGGTTTGAAAAGTCAAATATGCTTCATTGAAGCTTTCTCTCTCTAGGAGCTCTGACTTCTCTCTGAAATATGATTTTTTTAAGCTCTAAAACTGATGGGAGAAAGAAATGAAGAATATATAGGAATCCCCAGATGAAGTCATTTTGAACAAGTTCTCCAAATAAAGTGTTAGACCGCGGTATGTGCTGAGGTATAGGTAAGTGTCCAAATCGTGGTACACATTGCATGACCCATTCTGGAAATGTCCACGGTTTAGACCGCTGGTCAGGTAATGGCACCAGCTGCGGTACAATCAAAATGAGACTTTCTAGAGAAATCTATAGTAGGAACCACTATGTAGGCCATGCACCAACCATATACCCTACGTTTGAAAAATTTAGAACCAATCACTGTTGGGACAGTGGTTTAGACAAGTGCATGGATAACGACCTATATTGTGGTGAAGAGATAAAATCTCTTTTCCAGGCATTCAAACACATGTTCAAACGCATCTAACCTATATGCAGTTGTACACGTGTGAAGTGTGATGAATGATGTTGATGCACATATCAAGGATGCACAAATGTAAGATAGGTAAATATGCATGCAAGTATGTGTGAGCACCTAATCTCTTCAAGAATAAAGGTCAAGTGATATACCCTTGAAGCTCTAGATCTTGAAGTCATGGAGATGCTTGGAAGCTTGCCATTGAGATCCTAAGCTGCCCATTACAAGATTATCCCCATTGTGGTTTGTTATGAAATAAGCCAATCATAAAATAAAGATCCTTACTATCTCCCCATTTGGCTATTTCATGACAAAATCACCACTCACAAAATGATCCTCACAAAAAAAAAGTTATTGTTCAACAAAGTACAATCTATGTTACACTGAGAGAAACCTAAGAATCTAAGTCTTCAAGGTCTTTAATCTCTTCGTAGATCATCATGCCTACATACATTAGCAAGAAAGCACTTTCCAAGAACAAGAGCATGTGAGGTGATCAAACATAAAATGCAGTTGCACTTAAAATAGCAATACAAATTAATACATGTACAATGCTCCCCCTAAAAGGTTGCTCTCTATCAAGGCTTCTCCCACAAAGCAAAATTAATATTCCCCATATATTTATCAAGATTTCTCTCTCTTTTTGTCATGAGATAGGCAAAAGAGCTTCCCCTATCAGGTTGCTTTAGGTTGCTTTAGCAAAGTGAGCTATTAGCACAAAAGACATTTGCATAATTATATACATAATCTTTACACAACTTAAATAATTGAGAGAGATTCAAGGAGTTTTATTTAAAGAAAAATGTGTAAAATTGTGGCTTTGCATGCAAGATATATATTGTTGAAGTTTAAGAAATTATACTTGGCAAAGTAAACATCAAAAGGGTTTCCATGAGAATTCAAACCAATTTGTACCTTTTTGTCATAAACAAGCAATATATAGTTTCTAAAGATTTGTAAGATAGAGTAACTATATTAATCCTTAAAGGCAAACCAAGACATGGACACAAATATCCCATTTGATTTTTCCAGATAAGGTATCCGTATGATAGTAGCCTTGTTTACACCTTTAAGAAGAGAGAGAAGAATAATCTGGATATGAAATTCTTATTGATTGAATGAATTGTAGATCCTTACTAATTTTAGTCTTCTCATTTGCTTTCACACATATTGCATATTAAGCAATCTAAAACATTTCATGCATATCATTTAAAGCATGTCATAAAAAATTCTCATATCATAGAGATAAATTATAGGTGATTCAAATGTACTTTCCCAAATAATTCTCCTAGTCTAAAAATGCATTGCTGAACTAAAATATGACATGGATTACAAGCAAAACAATGGTCAACTATATGTGCAAATAAAAATCTCAAGCAATTACCAAAATAGCATAAAATTAATCAACTTTTTATACATAGCAAATCATGCTCCCCTTGCTTGAGCTCCCCTTATTGGGGTCAAATCCAACCAAGTCAATGGGAAGCACATGCCTCTATAGAATTATCAAGTCTATTGGATCTCATTGCATCTACGGTTGTCACATGGGCACAATGGCAAGTGGGTTCATTCATTCTAACCTACCTAGGTTCCACCTTTTAATTTTTAGTTGTCATAGACATGTTTCTAAGTTCCCTAGGTTTATGAAAACTTGTAGTTTTTCTCTCATGCTCTTTAATCTACACCTCTTAATGTAATTCAATCAATTTGGTATTAAGTGACCAATCATACCATAAAAATAACAAGTATGTACAAAGGAAGAATTTATACAACGATAATAAGATCTCGTCGAGGCTGTGCCATGTTGATGAGGTTAACTTTGATGGTGCACCGGTTGGCTTCTCCTCGGACCTTGAGCCAATTATCGATGTTTTGTGGTCTAGCTTGTTAAGGTGGTTGAGAGGGTTAAACTTGCCTTTTTGGTTGGTGGGACTTGGGTTGAGGCACCTTTGGGAGAGGAGCTTGCTATAAGGATTGATACACCTTTGGTTGTGTCATCATTAAAAAATGGGGTTATGCAACTTCCTTGGTTGCAACTTCAAGCTTGCTTTCTTGAAGCACTCCCTAAGCTCGATCTTCTTCCTTGGTTGAGTTTGAGCTAGTTTCCATGGAAGGATTTTTAATAAAGAGCCCTTCAATAATTCACCCATATCAAGATTTTTCTTTGGGTGTTGAGACGAAGGGGGCCATTACAATGAGATCTCATCGAGGCTTTACAATGTTAATGAGGTTGTCTTTGATGGTGCACTGGTTGGCCTCTCCTTAGAGCTTGAGCCAATTATTGGTGCCTTTGTGGTCTAGCTTATTAAGGTTGTTGAGTCGGTTGAACATACCTCCTTGGTTGGCGGGACTTGGGTTGAGGCACCTTTGGGAGAGGAGCTTGCTTCAAGGATTGATATACTTTTGGTTGTAGCATCCTTGAAAAATGGGATTGTGCAACTTCCTTGGTAGCAACTTCAAGCTTGCTTTATTTGAAGACTCCTTATGCTTGATCTTTCTCATTGGTTGAGGTTGATCTAGTTTCCTTGGAAGGATCTTCAATAAAAAGCTCTTAGATAATTCACACACATCAAGAATTTTCTTGGGGTGTTGACACGAAGGTGGAAATTTATGAGTTATCTCCTTCAAAACATAGTCTTGTCTAAGGATGGTGTGGTCTCATCATCTATGAAACCAGGCTCTCGCTTGTCATTTGGCTTCTTACCAATACTTAACATGATGTCAAGCTTCTTTGATCCCGACTTCAATTTGGCAAGTGACATTCTTGCTACTTCAAGCTCTTTCTTCAATTTGTCTTTATTTTCCTATCCATATATCACTTCATCTAATTGAGTCACTTTGGCTCTCAATTAAAGATTATCCTTTTCCAACCCAAAGATATCATTATTCTACTTTTTCAAGCACTTTTGAAGAAAGTCAACAGACTCTTGATAATCCACCACATTATCATAAGAGTTCCCAAAGCATTAGCTACCATGATTGAAGCATCTACTGTAGGAAAAAAATGGTTTAGAAACGCAACAGAAGCGTGATAAAATCAAAATTAGGGTTTGCGTATAAATAAATAAAAATCCCTTTTATGCAACGAGAACCTTAACCCTAGATTAATTGATGTATATAAAAGTATTGTACCTTTTTCGCGTGACGATTGAACAAGCGCCGAATTGATTCCGTAAAATCTTCCAATCCAATCACGAACATGAATCACCTAGGAGTGTGGACTCCCTTTCTTTAAATTATATTCCTGAGGATGGAGACAAAGCAAAATCTTTTCTTTGTTAGTTACAAATATCCTCCAAGAGAAAAATCCAAGAACGTCCGGTCACTTGTGAATTATCAATCAATTTGATTGAAACTCACGTGAACCTTGATTCGATGTTGTACACAAAACCCTTTTGATGTAAAGAGTACTAGTGTACTATCGAACACAAAAACATTCCCCTTTTTTCTCTTCTTGGCCGAATTCACACACTATTGATTAGAGATGATCAAATTTTGTCTAGAGTAAAATCAGATTTTTCTCCTTCAAAATTCCTATGATGGCCGAAACTTTCTCTTAGAAAAAATAAAGCTTGGCCGAATTCATCATGCTCATATATATAGGATCCTAAATCTTTTCTTAAGAAGGATTCACTTGGTTGGCAAGAATCATTTCCTTAGGTGGATTTATTTGGTAGTTAGAATCCTTATCTAAAAGGAAATCTATCCTATGCCATATTGAACATGTGATGACCGAATTTCCCCCGCTTTGATATAGATTAGGAGAGTTTATCTTTTCCTAAGAAGGATTACTTGATTGACAAGAATCCTATCTTTAGGTAGATTAACTTGGTGGTTATGAATCCTTTTCAAATAAGAATTCTACCACTAAGTAGTTTTACTTGGTGATCAAGAATCCTTTTCCAAAAAGAATTCTTTCGTACACCAAGACTCCTAATCCAACTCAATAGTGTATTTGTAACCATATTAAAGACATCATAATTTGATTAGATAAATAACTCATTTTATTTATCTACTTATCAAATATAGTCTTTAACATTAACTACTACTACCAACAATAGTATAATTTTAGGAGACCATCTCCTACTAGAAAAAGATTTTGACTTTTAATTAATTAATTAATTAATCAACAAATTAATTAATTCCCATTTAATTAAATAATAAAATAAAAATAATATATTAAAGCTATTATTAATAGTCTTTGCTGCCCATACTTAAATATAAAGGCAATATATTATTTTTCTTATTTTATTAAATCCATTGGACCTTAATAAAAAGTCCACATGTGAACTAGACCTATTCTTACAAAAAGAAACAAGTTCACATGCCTTATTACAATTCTAGATGGACCCTTATTGGTCCGGTAGAATATATCAAGTGATCCATGCAAGTTCGTATGGATTGGGGATCTTGGCGGGCTATCTTAATTTAAGCTCCAATAGACACAACCCAATCACAATCAACAAATGATTCACTTATGTCCAATCTATTTAATTTTAGTTCATTCCACTAAAGAACTAAAATTGAACTCCTAAATAAAGATAAAATAAGTTGATGTTACTCATTCGTACCCTATACAACCTTATTGGAGAAAATGTATCCTCGTGAAGAATACCAGTAATCGTCAAGAGCTCATAGACCGCCTATAGCTCTCCAAGTTACCATATTTACTCATATGACCACATTTTGAACTTGGATATTTTGACTTATCCAGAAGCCATGTTTCAATAGACACTATTGAAAACT
This sequence comes from Dipteronia dyeriana, assembly GCA_032871835.1. NCBI lineage: Eukaryota > Viridiplantae > Streptophyta > Magnoliopsida > Sapindales > Sapindaceae > Dipteronia > Dipteronia dyeriana. Next base: position 13,727,627 of record CM065301.1, on the reverse strand, counting down.
TAACGTTAAGATTTAATATCCAATACCTCAAAACATCCATACGATGATATTCTACTCTCATTCAATAAATGGAGCCACGATGTCCATATCTATAAATGAAGTCCTCTATCGATTAACAACTGAATACCACCAAACTATCGAGGATAGACTATGCTATATAATCGTACTCATTGATAGCTCAAATGATAACACTTGCAACCATAAGTCCATCATTTATCTCAGGATTGAGATAGACTCTCCGATTGTCTTCAAATGAAAACTTTTATCCATTGACGGTTCTAGATAAAGTATTTCATTTTGATCCTATTCAATGCACCCAGTGCACTAGATTCTTTTGCCCAAAGACACCACACTTTGATAATTTTAGACTCATCATAACATATTTGATCCCACTCAAATGCTAGCAAAAGAATCTACAACTTTGACAAGATAATGACACCCAACCTTATATCTTAAGTTGTGAATATTATTCAAGATTAACTAAAGAATTGTGTCTACCTCATACATATCTAGATGTATGAACAATTCTTCTTTTCTCATAATCTTTTGACCTTACGATTATTTACTTTTGACAATTATAATAATTAAACTATAAATGCTATAAGATTTGTTAAACTAGAAATCACTTTATTCATATGAAAAGATTGTTAATTACAATATTACACTCTTGCTATCGAGCATAATCCTAACAATCTCCCACTTGCTTTATAGCAAATGTGTCATATCTCTCATCCCCATGTTCTCTAGATGCCCATCAAAACTCTTTTGAGAAAGAGCCTTTGTAAAGGAATCCGCTAGATTTTCTACTGACGCGATCTTGGTGATCGTCACGTTACCCTTATGCACAATTTCCCTTAGAAGGTGATACTTTCTTTCAATGTGTTTCCCTCTCTTATGACTTCTTGGTTCTCTCGAATTAGCCACTGCTCCACTATTGTCACAATAGTTAGTGATCTGCTTATTCACATCAGGAACCACTTCCAAGTCAATCAAGAATTGGCAGAGCTAGACATCCTCTTTAGCAGCCTCGCATGCGGCAACATACTCGGCTTCCATGGTGGAATCAGCAATTCAAGATTGCTTGATACTCCTCCATATGACTGCCCCTTCTCCAATGGTAAACACAGATCCTGATGTCGATCTCCTGAAGTTAGAATCTGATTGAAAATAAGAATCTGTATACCCAACGGGAATTAAATCCCCTCCAGAGTATACAAGCATATAATCTCTCGTTCTCCTAAAATACTTGAAAATATGCTTGACTGCCGTCCAGTGATCAGGACCAGGTTTCGATTGAAACCTTCTAACTATGCCTACAACAAAACAAATATCTGGTCTAGTGTAGAGCATTGCATACATGAGACTTCCAACCGCCGATGCATATGGAACCCTACTCATGAGTTGCTCTTCATGCTCATTCTTAAGAACTTGTTCCTTAGAAAGTTTGATTCCATGCCTGAAAGGTAACATACCTTTCTTGGAATATTGCCTGGAAAACCTAGACAAGATTTTATCTATGTATGAAGTTTGGGATAATGCAATCGTTCTATTCTTTCTATCCCTTATGACTTGGATACCAAGAATATAACTTGCTTCTCCTAAATCCTTCATACCAAATTGTTTTGCTAACCATTCTTTTTTGATGTCAATTCACCTACATCGTTTCCGATGAGTAGTATATCATCAACGTAAAGAACTAGGAAAACCAACTTATCGCCTTTAATCATTTTGTATACATAAGGTTCATCAAGGTTTTGAATAAACCCAAAACCTTTTACAGCTTGATCGAACCTTATGTTCCAGGATCTGAATGCTTGCTTCAATCCATATATGGATCTTTGCAACTTGCATACCCTTTCCTCTTGGCCTTTTTCAATGAATCCTTCTGGTTGCATCATATAGATGCTTTCATCAAGACTTCCATTAAGGAAAGCTGTCTTGACGTCCATTTGCCAAATCTCTAGGCCTAGAGATGCCGTAATGGATAAGAGTATCCTAATGGATTTAAGCATGGCCACATGAGAGAAGGTTTCTTCATAATCGATACCTTTCTTCTGTGTATAACCTTTAGCTACCAATCTAGCTTTATAGGTTTCCACCTTTCCATCCATTCCTCTTTTCCTCTTGTATACCCACTTGCACCCGATGGGTTTTATCCCTTTAGGCAAGTATACAAGAGACCAGACTTTGTTTTTTAAACATAGATTCAATTTCGGATTGCATTGCCTTTTGCCAATGGCGACAATCAACATCTTCCATTGCTTCCTTGTACGTATAGGGATCATCGTCGTCCAGAAGATTCTCTACAGATTCTCCTAAACCGATGTATCTCTCGGGATGTCTAACAACCCTTCCACTACGACGAGATATGGTAGATTGTTGATCTTGTATTGGTACGGAACTTATAATTGGGCTTGGTTGCGAAACCTCTTGTGGAATTGTATCTCCTAAAAGCTCATTTAGGACAATTATACTTTTATGCACAAAATTATTCATATAGTTCTCTTCTAGAAATTTGGCATTTGTCGAAACAAATACTTTAAGATCTGAAGGACTATAAAAATAATATCCTTTTGTTCCTTTTGGATACCCTACAAATATGCATGTTTATGAACGGGACTCCATCTTATCTGTCTTTCCTTTTAACACGTGCGCAGGACATCCAAATATCCTTAAGTGTTGTAAACTAGGCTTTCGCCCAGTCCACAACTCATGCGGTGTTTTAGGAACCGACTTTGATGGTACATCATTTAGAATATACATGGCAGTTTGTAAAGCATATCCCCAAAAAGAACTAGGGAGGGTTGCATAACTCAACATAGACCTAACCATATCCAAAAGAGTTCTATTTCTCCTTTCTGCCACCCCATTTTGTTGAGGTGTGCCAGGTGCAGAAAACTGAGAAATTATTCCATTATCAATAAATATTGTTGAAACTCACCAGATAGATATTCTCCACCACGATCGGACCTCAAGATTTTTATGTGTTTCTCAAGCTGATTTTCTACTTCAGCTTTAAATGCTTTGAACATATCAAAAGCATCCGACTTATGTCTCATGAGATACACATAGCCAAATCTTGAGTGATCATCCGTGAAAGTGACGAAGTACTCATATCCACCTCTAGCTTGAATGCTCATAGGTCCACACACATCAGTGTGTATCAATCCTAAACATTCAATGGTTCTTGCGCATTTGGTCGTAAACGACCTTTTGGTCATTTTACCTTCCAAACAAGATTCACAAGTTGGTAGATCATCAACCTTTAAGTCACTTAGAGGTCCGTCACATACCAATCTTTTAATCCTATTAACGTTGATATGACCTAAGCGCATTTGCCATAGGTAGGTTTCATCTTTTGATAATTTTACTCTTTTATGATTAGGTTCCGTTGATTCCGTGTCTAACAAGTGAGAGATATTTCCATACAAATAAAATAAACCATTTTCCAATGTACATTTGCAAACAAATTTGTTATTCTTACTAATAATAAAACCTTTATTAAAAGTAACCGAATAACCAAATTTATTTAAACAAGAAACTGAAATTAAATTTCTCTTGAATTTAGGTACACAATAAACGTTTATTAAATCTACATGCCTAATAGAATCTAAATTGATTCTAATATCTCCCACTACACTAGTAGACACCAATGCTCCATTGCCTAAATACAAGTTGAATTCATTCTTATTTAGTCTATTCTTTTAACCCTTTTCACCACAATGGAAACATTTCCCTTTGATCTTGGTTACTTTCTTGGTCTCCTTCTAAGAAGTCCCAAGTTGCTTTTTCTTTTATTATCTCTTGACCTTTTAACGGGTCTTAACAGTAGCAACTTTTCCAACCATACAAATCCTTGTCTAGAGACATCATAATATCGGCAGCAGTCTCAATTCCTTCATGTTGCTGTTGCAACACGTTGGAGATGATGGCCATAATGTAACGTACATTTAGCCATCTCATTTGAAGACTTCCACTGCTGATACTCATCTCTTTGCTTCCTGAGTTAGATTCATTAGTTTGGTGGTTAAGGAATATAAAGAATGAACTTATACTTTTCAGCTTGCAACAACAACCCAATATTCATTTTTCCATGTGACATAATTATCATCAATTAAAGTATTATCTTTTCGGATATTGATTAGGGTCATGATTTCTTTATATTAACAAAAATTATATAAGTAAATAATCATGATAAAGCACTTTTGAATATTTATCTTGAATTAAATGAAATAATTCAATCGTAAAAATTCAATGGTGATCCAACACCCATAAATGTCACGCCTCCTTTGGGAGTTCGCAATATTTACTAGTTGGACTAGGTCCCACCTAATTGTAAACATAACAACCAACGTTTTATTTTTAGCCTTGTGATTTTATTAACAAGAACTCTTGAGAGGATATTAATAAACTTACATTGAGTGTGTTACCAAGCTATCGACCTTCAATATAATCCCTCACGAATATCCCTCATTTGGGAGTAGATATCGTTTGGGCTAATTGTCTAGTCTATCCTTGTAAGGAAGTATCTTGCTAAATTCCATTCATTAATACATCTTGGGAGGTTATTCACGAAACATAAGGCTCAACTAAACTTGGAGGCCGTAGGTGTTTCAAAACACCTTCTCCCACTCAATTGTTTAAGGTGTGTGATCGAATTCCAAAGAATGATTTACCAAGTTATCTAGATGCCAATTTAGATACTTAAACCATTCAATGCATGTTCATACCAAAAGAGATATATGAGTGGCACTCCTATTCTGTATGACATGTTATCAAACAATGACAAACACTGCAATATTTACAAAAAATATAAATAGCTACAAGTTTGGTCCATCCTAGAAAAACAAGTAAATTACATATATCTTGGAATACAAGAACTCCTTTCTTGGCGAACAAGTCTTCACGCGACCTTCGTCGTTCAGAATCCCTCGGCTACCTCCCATGGGTGTGCACACCCCTTGCCCTTACCCATGGGCGTGCGCATGTCACAAGCCTATAAAGGGCTGCCATGCGCAGCCCATGGCTACAATAAGGGCTGCCGTGCGTAGCCCATGCCACAACAAATGTGGCTACGAGCTCTTCGCACGCACTTTCGTTGTTACGGCTCACACGGTCCCAAACTTGTTCCGGTTACTCCTAATTCTTCAAACCTTCTAGTCTTCAAAACTTAAATGTATTACAGATGAATTTACATAACAAAATACTACAGTTTTTTTTTATTATTACAACAACAAAATAAAAAAAAAACTTAGCAAATACCAGGAAAGAAATTATGGTGATAATAAACCACCCTTCTTGTTACAATCCCAAAACAAAATTACATTGAAATTCTAGGACCAAAATTAAGCAATAACAAACCACATATAAAACATATATATATCCATACATTCCAATGTAAAAATATATCCGAAACCTAGAGTGCCATCTCTTTCTAAAACATGCATACATACAATAAAAAGAAAAAGATTCATGAACACATACATCAGTTAATCAAGGGTACAACCAAGGCTCTGATACCAATTGTAGGGAAAAACGGTTTAGAAACGCAACGGACGCGTGATAAAATTGAAATTAGGGTTTGCGTATAAATAAATAAAAATCCCTTTTATGCAACGAGAACCTTAACCCCTAGATTAATTGATGTATATAAAAGTATAGTACCTTTTTCGCGTGACGATTAAACAAGCACCGAATTGATTCCATAAGATCTTCCAATCCAATCACGAACGTGAATCACCTAGGAGTGTGGGATCTCTTTCTTTAAATTGTATTCCTGAGGATGGAGACAAAGCAAAATCTTTTCTTTGTTAGTTACAAATATCCTCCAAGAGAAAAATCCAAGAACGTCCAGTCACTTGTGAATTATCAATCAATTTAATTGAAACTCGCGTGAACCTTGATTCGATGTTGTACACAAAACCCTTTTGATGTAAAGAATACTAGTGTACTATCGAACACAAAAACGTTCCCCTTTTTTCTCTTCTTGGCCGAATTCACACACTATTGATTAGAGATGATCGAATTTTGTCTAGAGTAAAATCAGATTTTTCTCCCTCAAAATTCCTATGATGGCCGAAACTTTCTCTTAGAAAAAATAAAGCTTGGCCGAAATCACCTCTAATTGCCTTAGGGCTGGCTGAATTCATCATGCTCATATATATAGGATCATAAATCCTTTCTTAAGAAGGATTCACTTGGTTGGCAAGAATCCTTTCCTTAGGTGGATTTATTTGGTAGTTAGAATCCTTATCTAAAAAGAAATCTATCCTATGCCATATTGAACATGTGATGACCGAATTTCCCCTCTTTGATATAGTTTAGGAGAGTTTTTCTTTTCCTAAGATGGATTACTTGATTGACAAGAATCCTATTCTTAGGTACATTAACTTGGTGGTTATGAATCCTTTTCAAATAAGAATTTTACCACTAAGTAGTTTTACTTGGTGACCAAGAATCATTTTTCAAAAAGAATTTTTTTCCAAAAAGAATTCTTTTCTACATAAAGACTCCTAATCCAACTCAACAGTGTATTTGTAACCATATTAAAGACTTCCCAATTTAATTAGATAAATAACTCCTTTTATTTATCTACTTATCAAATATAGTCTTTAACATTAACTATACTACCAACAATAGTATAATTTTAGGAGACCATCTCCTACTAGGAAAAGATTTTGACTTTTAATTAAATAATTAATTAATTAATCAACAAATTAATTAATTCCCATTTAAGTAAATAATAAAATAAAAATAATATATTAAAGCTATTATTAATAGCCTTTGCCGCCCATACTTAAATATAAAGGCCATATATTATTTTTCTTATTTTATTAAATTCATTGGACCTTAAAGAAAGTCCACATGTGAACTAGACCTATTTTTACAAAAAGAACTAGTTCACATGCCTTATTACAATTCTAGATGAACCCTTATTGGTCCGATAGAATATATCAAGTGATCCATGCAAGTTCGTGTGGATTAGGGATCTTGGCGGGCTATCTAAATTTAAGCTATAATAGACACAACCCAATCACAATCAACAAATGATTCACTTAGGTCCAATCTATTTAATTTTAGTTCATTCCACTAAAGAACTAAAATTGAACTCTTAAATAAAGATAGAATAAGTTGATGTTACTCATTCGTACCCTAGACAACCTTATTGGAGAAAATGTATCCTCGTGAAGAATACCAGTAATTGCCAAAAGCTCATAGACCGCCTATAGCTCTCCAAGTTACATTATTTACTCATATGACCACATTTTGAACTTGGATATTTTGACTTGTCTAGAAGCCATGTTTCAATAGACACTATTGAAAACTTAACGTTAAGATTTAATATCCAATACTTCAAAACATCCATATGATGGTATTCTACTCTCATTCAATAAATGGAGCCACGATGTCTGTATCTATAAATAAAGTCCTCTATCGATTAACAAATGAATACCACCAAACTATCGAGGATAGACTATGCTATATAATCGTAATTATTGATAGCTCAAATGATAACCCTTGCAACCATAAGTCCATCATTTATCTCAGGATTGAGATAGACTCTTCGATTGTCTTCAAATGAAAACTTTTATCTATTGACGGTTCTAGATAAAGTATTTCATTTTGATCCTATTCAATGCATCCGGTGCACTAGATTATTTTGCCCAAAGACACCACACTTTGATGATTTTAGACTCATCATAACACATTTGATCCCACTCAAATGCTAGCAAAAGAATCTATAACTTTGACAAGATAAAGGCACCCAACCTTCTATCTTAAGTTGTGAATATTATTCAAGACTAACTAAAGAATTGTGTCTACCTCATACATATCTAGATGTATGAACAATTCTTCTTTTCTCATAATCTTTTGACCTTATGATTATTTACTTTTGACAATTATAATAATTAAACTATAAATGCTATAAGATTTATTAAACTAGAAATCACTCTATTCATATGAAAAGAATGTTAATTACAATATTACACTCTTGCTATCTAGCTTAATCCTAACATCTACCACTTGTGGATTCGTGGTTCATATCTTTAAAACTTGTTTCTTTCAAGCTTACTCCTCTTTGATCTCTACTTTCCAAGTCACCATTCAAGAATCCACCAAGTGACAAACATTTTGTGACGACTTAAGCATCTTCATTGCAGGAGACCGAAAATGCAAAGTAGTTGTTCTCACACTCCTTGAGCAAGGTCATTTTTTTTTCCTCCTTCACTTTAGAGTTCATTCTCTTCTTGTAAGATTTCTTGAATCTCTTAAATCTCTCTACCGTGAGAGTTATCTCCTTATCGGAGTCATTTATCTCTAGGGATGCACGTTTGGGGAATGGGGATGGATATAGGTCCCCCCATCCCTATCCCCACTTCCTAGGCCCTTCCCCCCCCCCCCCCCCCCCCCCCCCCCCCACCCCCCACCCCCATTTCCCGATTTGGGGAAAATAGGGATGAGGATGGGGATGTTTGTGGGGAGGTCCCCCCATCCCCATCCCCATCTCCAGTTCCCCATTTTCCCCGTTTTCCCTATTTTCTCGTATCCCCGGTCCCTCATTTTCCCATTTCTCTATTTAACTGAAAATTATAAATTAAATTTAAAAAAAAAAACAAACCTTTCATTACAAATAAAAATAACAATACATTACAAATTCAACATAAAATCTTTCAAATAATTCAAATATATATTATAATTATATTCTTATACTTTTGGGGGAAATGGGGAAATGAGGATTTCCATCCCTATCCCCATTTCAATTTATTGTGGGGGAAATGGGGAAACGGGGTTTGGGAGGGGTCCCCCCATCCCCTTCCCCATTTTCATTTGGGGATGAAAATCATCCCCACCCCCCCCCCCCCATTTCCCCATTTTTCCTTAAAAAAAAAATCTCCAAATGGGGATGGGGGTGCGGGGATTTGGGGCACCGGGTATTAATGTGCATCCCTATTTATCTTCCTCTCAACTTTGAAGGTTTTCAAAGCAATACCCCCTATAAGTGTTTCACTCTCACACATAGTGTTTAGTTAAATGAATGCAAATGAATGCAAAGAACAAAAATTCACACAAATGTAAGACACATGAAAACAGCAAGGATCTCCTATATATATAGGAACCCCCTGATATCAATTGAAATTACACAGGAAGTGAGTCTTAAACAACCGAGAAAGGAGGTGAATGGGTTGTTAATCGTTACTTAACAACTTTTTTGATTTGTCAATATTAACATGCAAAATCCAATTCAAACAATAATAAAAATCAAGTAAAGTACGGAAATTAAAGAACACTTGATTTGAACGTGGAAACTCTCCAACAGGAAAAAACCATGGGACTAGCTACCCTAGCCACTTGAGCCATATAAATCCACTAAATGAAAAGAAGATTACACCCTCAAGTGATACACTGACTCTCACTCTCGATAACCTCAGACTATGGACACTTCCACTCACCACTCATGGTTCAATCACAAGTGATATCCCCCTGACCCACTACTCTTGGCTTAAGAACCTAAGCTACCTATTACAAGATCATCCTTAATATGGTTTGTCATAAAGTAAGCCAATAATAAAATAGAGGTCCTTACAAGGCATTCAAAATCATTCACAAAAATATCTAGAAACCTAAAACATTCCAATCAAAGCTAGAAAAACAAGTCTTCAGCTAAAAGCACAAAACTAGCTTTGAAATCAAGTGATCAATTCAACACTTGAAACATTCTATATATTCATTCAAATAAGAATGTTATAAAACATGTGACTAAAACTTAGAAATCAACAATCAAGAACAACAACACAAAGTTTTATAGATTTAAGTTCATGTTCTTCAAAATTAGCTAAAATGATATTCAATAAAAAAAAAGAGCTAATTTCAAAATCTCACTCAAAAAAGTCCAAAAATAAAATCCAAAACATTCTAAATACATTTCATATTAAAATCAAGAGATTCAACAAATTGATCAAAAGAAAGGTGTAGATAATATGATTTGCTAACACAAATGATGAACAATTGAAGAAAATCAAAATAAATTGAAATCTTTGAACTCCAATCACCTTTGAAATCACTTAGGACTTATTCTCCTTTGAAAGACAATCAATTATGGCTTTTGAATCACCAAAATGGGATTTGATTTGAGTGAGTTATCATAAACACAAAAAATGAAAAGTTATGAAAATTTTTGCAGATTTTGAATATATAGGGAGGGAAATGACATGGAGAGAAGCCAATCTTGGATAACCAAAGCCATCTCTCCACATCAGCACCCAGTGGAGGCGGATGAACCCCACAAAGGTAGGGAGGTTGCCTTTTTCTCCTTTTCACTCTCTCATCGAGTTCTTCGACCGTTCTCCGCCCTCCGAACTCTGAATTTGTATCTATTTTCAGATTACAAACCATAACTCATTCAAGGACACTAAAACTAAAATTTATAAAACTTTTTTCAAACACTTGGAATTTGACTTGATACACAAGGACAAAAACCATGCATGATAAACACATGGAAAGTTTCGTAACTTCCACCTCAGAACTCAAAAACTTATAAATGAGTAATCGAAACATTCAGAACTCAATAAGGAACAATATGTGAACATATTAAAGTTTGATACAAATAAAACGCAAACAAATAATCTCAAGAACACACAAGTATGACATTTTCCAAAGATAGTCCTAGAACATGCAATTTTACAAAAGTTGTCAGTTTAAATCTAATGCATGTGTATACAATAATAAGTGTGTGAATGTACTATACAAATTGAGCACAACGATGCAGAGACACATATGGATGCAATATATGTGTGTGTGTGTGTGTGTGTGTGTGCCTTTACGCCTTGCAAAAGGAGAAAGAATCTCGATACCTTGGCATCCAAGTAAGCATATTTCCTCTTGAAGATGAAATTTGCATGCGAAGTTGCTTTTCTTCTTTTAAGCTCATAACAAACTCGAACCACCTAAGCAACTAATCAATACAAACAAATAGAGTTTTGTTATAGAATTAAACCAACATAAATCTAAAACCTAACAATCTTCCATTTGGCTATGCCATGATAAAATCTCAACCTCAACATGTAATGAACAATCAAATTTTCTCAAAATTGATCACATTCACACATCCCCACAATACAAAGAGAACCCTAGACCAAAATGTCTTTATGTCTTCATGAGTCTTCAATAATCTCTTCTTTAATCATCGAAGCACTTTTGAGAAAACAAAAGCATCTTCTACATGGAAGATTGGTGAGATATATTCATAAACACAATAAACAAACGCATCTCATATAATATCTCAATGCAAAACATCTCCTGTTAACAAATACCCCTTAATCAAGCAACACATTTCTCTCCCTTTTCGTCAAGGAATAGTTAAAGATACAAACAATGGATAATCAAGGGAAAAGAGGCAAATATATGAGATAAGTATTATACATTTTTTATGCAGTTTTTTGTCAAAATAAATCATGTGAACTTATCATAAAAGAGAAAAAAGTTTAGCATACAATGCTCCCCCTTAATAAGTGTTCTATCTAAGATCAAATGATCGAGCCATGATAACACTAGATTCTGAATCCTCCTTCCTATGCTTAGTGCTCAATTCTCAGGTAAAATCAAGTGTTTAATAGCTCGATTGAGTTTTTGTGCGAGATTTCGTATTAAGGGTATCATTATAGTAATTTGAGTGAAGTTGGGACTCAAAAGTGCTGGAAATCAGAAGCTTAGACAAAAAATGGTGAGTTATGGTGGTCGTGGAGCGTCGTCATGGGAAACCGCACCACCATGAGCGACAACAACTTGTTTTAGAAGTCGCCCAGAAATGTCGTTTGGAGATCACGAGTGAACTGTCAAGGAAGCGACATGTCGAGGTCTATGTTCCGTCATGACGCACGAACTGTTAAGGAAGCGACATGTTGCGGTCTAAGTTCCGTCATTGGGGACCGCGACATACTAGGCTACATCAACTTCCTTGGCCATTGTCACTCCAGGTGTCGCCTGAAGAGAAGTCGCGGAGCAAAGAGGTAAGGTGTCGCTGTTGGATTTTCGTCATGGACAACCGCGACAATCAAAGATGCGACCGTACGATGCACGCGTCCTTATGTTAATTCTTGACCTATTTTTGGACCTATATAAATACCCATAAGAGTTTTTGGGGAAGATAACATTAGCCACATGAATTTTTTGACACTTCACCCCTCCATCACCATCCTTGGACATTTGTCTCATCCATCTTGGATTCTTGGGAAGCAAGAAGAGGAGACTTACAAGTCAAGGAACTCAATGAACAATTTTGGTTTATTCTTTAACTCTTCTTTGCTCGATTTCTTTTCCTTGATGTGCAACTAATCTCTATGTTAGGGGATTAATGTAAACTTATTGAGAAACTCTTTGTAATCCTAAGTCTAATGCTTTTTAATTAAATACCTTGGTAGTCTCTTTTGTTGAAATACTTGCTCTAATTTCTTCACTTATATTCAAATGAAACCTCAATGAATGTTTGTGTTAGGATTAGTTTATCTATGATGTTGAGGGTTAGATGTGGGTGACCATCCCATTTATTCCTTAACTACGCTTAATAATTGAGAAAATTTGCATATGCATGACCATGCTATGTGTGATTTGGTTTGGAGTTTTAATTAAAAACTAATTCTAACCATTGCTCATTACATGACCGTGTGTGAGTAATAGGAAAGATTAGGTGCTTCATGAAACAAACCCTATCAATTGGATTTAAGTATTTTAATGAGACTTGTGGATTGCATTGAGTTGTTTAATTAGGTTGCATTAATTCCCTAGCATCTCTCTTATATTCGTATCTTCATGTGATCTTTTGTGTCATTTAGTTTATTTAATTTTGCATATTAGTGGATTCTAATAGCAAACCAAGACAAGCATTATGCCATTTAGTTTTCATGCACTTAGATTATGATTTAATTAGACTAATTAGTGTTCAACTAGTAGAATCAATGATCCTAATGGATGAACTTTTCTTTTAAATTGATTAAGATAAAAAAAAATACTGCAATCAATTTTGGCGCCGCTGCCGGGGATCGGTGTAGATTTATTAGTTGAATATAGTTAGTCGATTTAGGTAGCGTGTTTGTGTCATTAGTTTTATTTGCATAGTTTTATTTCTTTTTAGTTTCTTTTTACTTCGTTGGTATTTTTTGTTTTTAGTGTTTCAGGACCATAGGTGTATGCACGGTCGCCGTTCTCTTGGAAGGAATTTGTTTCCGGTCATCGATAACATAAACCGAGTAGGTCGGCTTGCAAGGCAGTTTGAGGGGATAGATATTTTTATTGAACTAGAGGGTGCATCTATTCCGAAAATGGGAGATCACGAGGAGAATGTGATTGTGGATCCACCATGGGCGCTTACAGATGAGGAAAACCAAGGGGTCATAGCTATGAGGGAATCCGGTTAACCTATGATGGAGCAGCAACCGTCTCCCATAGTGTTGAGTGCAACAACTAGAAGTTATGAGCTAAAGGGACTTCACATTGCCATGCTTCCTTCTTTCAATGGTCATCCTACGGAAGACTGTTTGCAATTCATGAAGGACTATCATTCTATATTGGAGACCTTCCCAATAGGCCGGCTCACCGAAGCACAGTTGAAGATGAGATGCTTTAGGTATTGCCTAAAAGATAGATTCAATGTGTGGTTTGGCTCTTTAAGGGCGGGATCTTTAACTACATGGGATGAAGTGTGCCAAGTTTTCTTCAATAGGTTTTTTCCGACCATGAAGATTAAAGAGATTAGGATCCAACTTGCAAGCTTCACCGATAAAGATGATGAGCCTTTTCATGAGGCATGGGGAAAATATAGGCAACATTTGGAACAAATCCCTCCACATATGGTGATCGATGAGTACAAGGTCCGTACCTTCTATGATGGGTTGACAACCTTCACACAAGCTTCAGTGGACAATGCGTGTGGGGGTTTGATCACAAACAAATCGGCTGCTGAAATTTTTGAGATATATGAGACATTGGCTCTCAACTCCCAACATAGAAGTTCAGCTTCAAGAAGGGGAGGAAAACATGGGGTGAGTCAAGACACAGAGATGGCAATTAAAATGGCTAGACTAACCAAGCAAGTAGAGGCAATGGTATGAAACATGGGTCAATAACAAGGAAAGGCAAGCATGGTGTATGAAGAAGACAATCAAGGTAGAGAGATGATGTTATATGTGACGCAGGATGTCCAAGCCTTCAATTATCAAAGAGGAAGAAACGACCCATATTCGAACTCTTACAACTCGAGGTGATGTAATCGTCCCAACTTCTCATGGTCCAATCCTAGCAATACTTTGAACTATCAATCGAATGCTCAAGGAGATCATCAAGACATTTACAGTCGGGGAAGTTACCGAGGTCAAGGGTCAAGTCGGAAACAGTGGAACAATGCCGAAAATAGGGAAATGACATCTTATCAACCAAAGAAGCCTTTTGGAAGATCTAGTTACCAGCCTTCCTCAGAGTTCACAGCAGACAAATCAGAATCTGAACAATTTCATCCAAGCATCCGGGCAAAGGTTTACCAACCTGGAGGCATCAATTAAGAAGTTAGAGACACAACTGCGGTAAGTAGCTAACACGGTTCGCAGGAGTGAGCCGGGTAGACTTCCAAACCGGGTAGACTTCCAAGCCAGTCAGAGGAGTCTAAGGCTATGACTGTTTTAAGGAGGGGTAGAGTTTTAGTCACCGATGATGATTGAGATTTGATGAGGAAGAAGGTCAAAGAGTCGAAAGAAGAGAATGAGGGGAAGACTTTAGAAGAGGAGGGATAAGTAGTAGTGGAAAATGTGATCGAGAAGACATCACTCCTACACAAGTCGCCCAACCCGTACGTTCCACCGGTTTCAGTCCCAGGAAGGTTAAAAAAAGATAAGATGGATAAGGCATTTAAGGAGATTTTTGATGTCCTCTCCAAGGTACAAGTCAATCAACCCTTGCTTGACATGATAGAGAAGATACCGGCCTATGCCAAGTTTTTCAAGAGTCTTCACACCAACTGGAAATTTTTTGGACCAAACCACCAATAGTACATAACAAGTGGTGCTAGTGCAGTTTTTCAGAAGACACTTCTGTAAATTCTCTTAACCAATTATAGTGTAAAATATACCTAGAGGGGGGGGGGGGGGGGGGTGAATCGGTATATGCTCAAATTTTAATCTTCTTTAAAAACACAAGCAATCTTATACAACGCTTAGCATAATACCCAAAATGATATATGACAAAGAAAATGTTCAAGCAACACAAATCAACTAAGTGAAGAAATTAAAGATGCTAAAAATCAACACAAGATATTTACATGGTAAAACCTCCTAAGAGGAAACATCCACGGGTTGATACCACAACCACTGGCAAAAGCAAATCCACTATTTCAAATAAGAGTTACACACTCAAACAATCAACACATGCTCTCCAAGCTATCACCCTTACTCTACCCTTGAACATAGTGATCTACTATGTCGACTTCCTATCCAATACCTCATGTTTCTAGGAAGATTCCTTGCTCACCTATCCGGATCCTCCTGACCCAAGGCAAGACTTCTTGCTCAACTATTCGAGTCCTCCCGACTCTAGTTGAGACTCCTTGCTTAGTTATCCGGATCTCTCTGATCCTAACTAAGACTTCCTAACTTGACTATCCGGATCACTCTGATCCTAGCCAAGTCTTCTTGCTCAAGTCAAAGCTTCACGCACTTCAACAAGAGACTTAAACCTTTTAAAAGGCAATGATCTAAGTGGATGCAAATGATGCAAACACAAACAAATAGAGCAAGTAGATCAAACACACTCTATGAACATGCAACTAGATAAATAGATAACGCTTTCAAAGATCAATCACAAATATATCTAGAAAACCTAAGCATGTTATAAACTAAGAACTCGTAAAGAAAAATAGAGACATCAACTGTAAATGACCTAGTTCTTAGAAAATGAAATCAAGTCTAGAAATAAACATTCAAGCACAAGAACAAAAGATTTCTAGAGTCAATTTCATGAATATCAAGTTTAACACAAATTATTCAATATCATTCAAATCTAGCTAAACTTGAAAGTCAATTGAACAAACCACAACATACAATCAAAATCATCCTAGTCATGCTTCTTAATCATATAATATTCATCAATGAAAAGATCAAAGAAGAAAACTAAGAAGAAGATGATTTTACCAAACAAGGATGAAATCTCGAACTGAAAATCTGAACACAGAATAATCAAGACATCCTTTTGTTCTGAAAATACTTGGGGTTTGTAGATCTCTTCAAGACACTCGATTTCGGTTTTTGAATCAAGTCAATCCGAGTTGTAACGAGAGAGATATCACCAAAACAAAAATTGAAAAGTTGCTACAAAAATATGCAGGTCAAAAGTGAATAACTAAAAATATTCAAGGGACCTCACCAAATAAGCCACGCCAACAACCACACGTCAGGCGTGTTTTAAAAAAAATCACAGCAAATTATCACATGCAGTGATTTCACGGAAGAGACATTAAGAGGCTCAATGAACGACGACGCATTGCAGCAAAAGAAGCACAACACGATAGGTTTCATGTGAATACGTCACACACTATAAAAAGCTGATGAATTAAAAATTATTCCACGCAATGAGCTCATGCTAGAAGCATTCAAGTTTACCGATAGGAAATCTAGCATGTGACTCCAATTGATTTGATTGATCATCCACACCAAACATTACATGCATGTAATATATGTAATAAAAACCTCCTTAATTCATGAAACAAAAAACAGCCGAGATGTGCCGTGTGCATCTCGTGACCAGAGAGTAAGTTTGGGCGAGATGATCTCGCGCCTACGCGGCCAAGGGAAGCAAATGGCAATTTGCCATTATTTTTTCTCTTTTGCTCCTTTTCACATACCTCTCGTATTCTTCGACCGTTCTCCGGTCTCCGAACTCCAAATTCGAATCCGTTTGCGAATTAAAAACTGTAACTCTCTCACGGACATGGTTGACTATGAAACTCAATCCAAAAAAAAAAAAAAATTTGACTCGATATACGAATACGAAGACAATACATGCAACATGACTGAAAAGTTTCATAACTTTTTACTCGGAACTCGAAATCAAATATATGAGTAACCGAAATGACCGGAACTCAATAAGGAACAATATAACATCAAACTCAAGATCAAGATCAATATCTATGTTATACAAACATATAAACATACAAACACATTTCACATAGGAATGCAAACTACATAGAGATAGTCTTCAATCATGCATTTTTCCAAAACATGTTACTTTCATACCAATGCATGAGCATTCAACTTCAAGTGTGTGAATGTGTTATACCAAATGATGCGCTACGATGCAGGGACACAAATGTATGATATATGTGTGTGTGCGCCTACGCCTTGTAAGAGGAGGAAGAATCTTGATACCTTAGCATCCAAGTAAGCATATATCCTCTTAAAGACGAACTTTGCATGCGAAGTCGCTTTCCATCTTTGAAGCCCGATCTAATCATGAACCACCTAAGCAACTAAGCAATACAAACAAAGAGTGTTTTGTTATTTTCCAAGCCAACACAAATCTAAAACCTAACAACTTCCACCAAAACTCAAGGATCCGGGCATTTTTTGTATCAACATTACAGTTGGGGACTCTAGATTGGAACAGACAATGTTAGACTTAGGTGCTAGTATCAACTTTATACCTTTTGCCATTTACAAGCAGTTGGGGTTAAATGAGATCAAGCCAACAACTATATCTTTACTTATAACGGATGGTTCGGCTAGATATCTGAGGGGGATTGTGGAAGATGTGTTAGTACAAGTTGATAAGTTGATCATTTCGGACTTTGTAGTGTTAGACATAGATGATGTTAGTGGGGAGACTAACATGAGACCAATTCTACTAGGAATACGGTTTATGGCTACAGCTAAGACTATAATTAATGTGCAGAACGGAAAGCTTACCATGACAGTTCTAGATGAAGCGGTGGAGTTCAAGCTATTTGATGCACTATCTTACTCATTCGAGGCTGATGATTGCTTATTTATTAATGTTTTAGATCTGGGGATCGATGGTGTTTTCAGAGATGAAGACTTAGAAGAATTATCATAATGGGATTGGAAAGATCAAGAGAAGCCAAAAGACATTTCCAAACCAGTATAATAGGTTGATAGTGAGGAAGAGTTTGAAGAACTGGTGGTATCATATGTGAGTGTTGCACAGAATCCACCTCCTAAGTTAGAACTCAAGGAATTGCCAACCACATTGAAGTATGTCTATCTAGATACAGATGAGACATATCCGGTAATAGTTGCTTCTGATTTGAAGGATATTAAGAATGAGAGGCTCCTTGAGGTGTTACATAGGTATAAGTCAGCCATATGATGGTATCTTAAAGATATTAGAGAGATTAGTCCTACTATTTACATGCACAAGATTTTTCTGAAGATGATACCAAGCCTATAAAGGAAGCTCAGAGGTGGTTGAACCCAATCATGAAGGAAGTAGTGAAGAAGGAGGTTCTAAAGCTTCTAAAGATGGGAATCATATATCCGATATCAAACAATAAGTGTGTAAGCCCTATCCATGTAGTTCCTAAGAAATCGGGTATAACAGTGGCTAGAAATGAGCAAGATGAGTTGATTCCTCAGAGGCTTTAGACATGCTAAAGGGTGTGTATTGATTATAGGAAGTTGAACTCAGCCACCATGAATGACCATTTCCCTTTTCTATTCATCGATAAAATGTTGGAGCGATTAGCAGGGCATAGTCATTATTTGTTTCCTTGATGGCTATTCAGGATATAATCAGATAGCCATAGCACTAGAAGATCAGGAGAAGACCACTTTTACATGTCCATTTGGGACATTTGCCTATAGACGGATGCCTTTTGTTCTTTGTAATGCTCCATGCACCTTTTAGAGATGCATGATGTTTATATTTTCAGATATGGTGGAGGAGATCATTGAGGTGTCTATGGATGATTTCTCCGTGTTTGGAGATTCCTTTGAGATATGTTTGAAGAACTTAGCCCTAGTCCTGCAGAGATGTGAGGAAAACAACTTGGTCTTAAACTGGGAGAAATGCCATTTTATGGTACGACAAGGGATAGTTCTTGGGCATATGATAAGCAAGAGAGGAATTAAGGTCGATAAGGCTGAAGGTGGAAGTGATCCGAAGTTTACAACCTCCAAAACCTATGAAGGAAGTGAGGTCTTTCCTTAGGCATGTAGGGGTTCTACCGGAGGTTCATTCGAGACTTTTCTAAGATAACAAGACCTTTGTGTGCACACCTCCAAAAAGAAACAAAATTCGAGATGAGCAACGAGTGTTTCCATGCTTTTGATACCTTGAAGGATGCCTTGACAACTGCACCGATTATGAGGCCTCCGAATTGGGAGTTTCCCTTTGAGTTGATGTGTGATGCTTCGATTATGCTATCGAGGCAGTTTTGGGGCAGCAAGTGAATAAGGTCCCACATGTCATTTATTATGCTTCTAGGACCTTAAATGATGCCTAACTTAACTACTCAACAACTGAGAAGAAGCTTCTAGCAGTGGTTTTTACCTTGTAGAAGTTTATAGCATATTTGGTGGGAGCCAAGGTAGTGATATTTTTAGATCATGCAGCCCTTAGGTATCTTCTTCAGAAAAATGATGCCAAGCCAAGGTTAATTTGGTGGCTCCTATTGTTACAAGAGTTTGAATTGGAGATACGAGATAAGAAGGGAGTGGAGAACGTAGTAGCCGACAATTTGAGTAGGTTAGTATAGGAAAAACCGGAGGTACAGATGAATTACCATTAAGAGAGGACTTTCTAGATAAGCAGTTATGGAGTGTGTCGGATACAGAGCCTTGGTTTACCGATATAGTGAACTATTTGGTTAGTAGAGTAATTCTTACAGAGTTGACTTCCCAAAGACGGAAGAGGTTCATATTTAAGGCTAGAAGGTTCTTTTGGGATGATCCGTTCTTATACATACATGGTCCTGATGCAGTTATTAGGAGATGTGTACCTGAAGCCGAACAAGGGGACGTACTTAGGTTTTGTCATGAGCTATATTGTGGGGGTCATTTTAGAGCCCGAAAGACAGCTTTGAAGGTGTTGCAATCGGGTTTCTATTGGGAATCGTTGATGAATGATGCATTCCGATTTTGCTCGACGTGTGATAGATGTCAATGGACGAGGAAAATTGGAAAGAGGAATGAGATGCCCCTAACTAGTGCCATGGTGGTCGAGTTATTTGATGTATGGGGCATCGATTTTATGAGACCATTCCCATCCTCTTATGGGTTTAGCTACATCCTTGTTGCAGTTGATTATGTGTCAAAATGGGTAGAAGCATGGACTACAAGAACCAACTATGGAAAAACGGTGGTAAAGTTTATGAAGGAGGCCATATTTGCTAGATTTTGGACTCCTAGGGCTATAATTAGTGATGGGGGAGCGTACTTCTGTAACAAGTCATTTATTGCCCTTATGAAGAAATATGGTGTGATTTATAAGATAGCCACCCCTTACCACCCACAAACATCGGGCCAAGTCGAGGTTTACAACAGACAAATCAAGAATATTTTTGAGAAGACGGTCAACTCAACTAGAAAGGATTGGGCCTCCAAGTTAAATGACACATTGTGGGCATATATGACATCTTTCAAGACACCTATTGGGATGTGCCCGTATGGTCTTTGGGAAGGCATGCCATCTTCTTGTGGAACTCTAGCACTGAGCCTTTTGGGCAGTTCAGAAGTTGAATTTAGACTATGACAAGGATGGTGAAGAAAGGAAATTGCAACTTAATGAGCTTAAGGAGTTCTGGCTAAATGCTTATGAAAGCTCAAGGTTGTACAAGGAGAAGACTAAGAGGATCCATGACAAGATGATAGTTCACAAGGATCTTCATTTCGGGAATGTTAGTCCTCTTGTTCAATTACCGCCTCAAGTTATTTCCCTGGAAATTGAAGTCTAGATGGTTTGGATCGTTCCAGTTGACTCAAGTGTTCTCAAATGGGGCAGTGGTAATGGAAGATGAGATGAATGGAGAAAAGTTTGTCGTCAACGAGGCAAATAGTGAAACCTTATGTGAAGGAATTAGGGAACCTTGCTTGGTTGGAAAAGATAGAGCTCCAAGAGTCGTAGTACTCTCACCACGTCTTTCCTAGACGTTAAATAGTGCGCTTGGTGGGAGGCAACCCACCTAGGTACCTTCTTTTCAAATAAATTTTAAGTTTAGGTAATACTTGTGAATGGTAGTGATTCTACTTCAATCCAAAGTCTAAGTTCATCCATACCTTATTTTTTAGAAACAAACTGTGATTATAGTATAAAGTTGTGGATAAATATAGGTTTGGGGGTGATTTTTCATTTTACATACAAGTCTAGTAGCTCAATGTAAGCTTTCTCGACCCATATTGTTCAAACAAATGCCCTGGATATGTTTGTTGTTAAGATGTGTGCAGATTAGGCGCTTTGGACACTTAATGACATTAAGGAGGAATTTTCCAGGTATGTCGCGGTCATGATATCGTCATGGACGACCGTGACTTTTCCACGTGACAAAAGCAAGGAGTTGTTATCGCCTAAGGTGTCGCTGGTGCATCTCTTCAGTTCCAAATGTGACAGTTCAACGAGGAAGAAAACGGTATGTCACGGTCATGATTTTCGTCATGGATGACCGCGACACAAACCTCATGACAAATTCAAGAGGTTACAGTCGCTCAATGTGTCGCTCCACCTGTAGCGTGGTTGACAACCGCGACATCAAAAATTTAGGAGAAAATCAAGAAGGCGGTGTGTACCGGTCACGAATTCAGTCATTGACGACCGCGACATGTACCCAGTATAAAATGAACAGTTCGTGGAAGGTAGTTCCTCAGCAAACTTTTCAAAATCCAACCACGACCTTTTCTCCCTCAACGCGACGTCGAAGACTTTCAATCCACACAATTGGTAATTCCTTCTTCTTTTCACTTATTTTTGGCCCTTGTTAGTCACAAATCCTAGTTCTATCATCTCTTACACGTCTAGGGTTGATTTGGGGGTTTTGTGAAATCTTGTGGGTGAAGAAATTTTATGCATGTTCTGTGTGAATTGAAGTGTGGATTTCGGTTGTGGAGTGTATTGACGTATATATAGTCTTGATTTCGTGTTTTTGATAGAATTGTTATCGAAATTGGTTGAACTAGTGGAATTATGGCATATTTTGGGGTGAATTTCAGGATTATTTGGTAATTGAAGTTTGTTGGTATTATTCTGCATATTTTATGATTGTGTGGTGGTGGTTTGCGGTATCCACGGTGTATCGGATTACCAGAGTTATTGAGTCGAGCCGGAGTTGTTAAGTGATCCGAATTGAAGCGACACAGTTGTTGTTTTGAGGAGAGATATGGCTAGAACCAAGCAGACAACTAGGGTAGATCCAACCGTACTGAGATTAGAGATTCCAACTGTATTGAAAAGTCGAGAAGGGTCCAAGACAAAGGAAAGAGGCAGATTCCACCTTGTGCAGAAAACCTTGATTTCCCAGCCAGGATAGAAAAATTTTGTCGAAAGAAGTTCATACCTAAGAGGGGAATCAATTTGAGCAAAATGCATGAGACTCCGATTCCTGGGTTGGTTGAAGCTCAAGGTTAGGGCACTTTTTTCAGAGGCCTGCAAAGTATTGCCCTCAGATAGGTAAGGAATTTTATGCATGGGTAATTAAGAGGACTTACAGTTTAGGAAGTCCGGTTTTGGTTCGTGGTAGGGAAGTCCGTATCAACTCTGGGGACATTAACAGGTATTACAGGACAGAACTTCTACACACTGTTGACATGTTTAAGAGGGTTCCTCATTTTGACATTTTCTCCATAATGAACATTGAACTAGCCAACAGTTTGGTAGCTCAGCCGATGGAGTTTTGGAACTCCAGGTCCAACCCGATTAAAGAGAAAAGGTTGCTACTGGAAATGGCTTTGGCACATCTTCATTTCCCATTCATTGAGGCCATGTGGACATTGTACTACGGTAGCTTATGAGGTAGCCACCTTGCTTTACTGCCTTAAACATGGGCATCATTTAGATGTGGGAGTGATTGTGAAGAAAGAGATTCACAAGTCAGTAAGGGACATCACAGGGAAAGAAACAATGGTGTTCCCTTACCTTATCACATTTTTCTGCCAGGAGGTGGGTGTAGGCATATCTTCTGATGAGTTTGTTGAGACCGGGCTTGATTTTAGGATCCATACATGGTATTCACTATTTTCAGGATGAGGTTTGGCGAGACCTGATAGATGTGACGGCAGCAGGCCAAAGAAGAAGAGAAGGAGAGTAGTTCAGACTCAATCAGATGAGGACATGGAGCCCGATCAGGATGAGCAGGCAGATGATGTTGATGATGAGCGGCTGTGTGAGGATGATGGTTCCCTCCCCACATTGGAACGGTTGCTAGCAACTACCAAACTCTCTAGAGGACAGCAGGTTGATGCAGTTACAGTAAATTTAAATGCCATTGGAGATGCCCATCACTCAATCCTTCAGCACATGCAGTGGATGGAACAACGGATGATGGCTAAGATAGATATGGTGGATGCAGGATTTAGATAGGATATTACAGATTTGAGGCAAGAGCTCCATCTACAGCTATATGAGAGAGAAATAAAGCTGGTTCCATATCCATGGCATCCGTATCCAGCTCTTGGTTACCAGCCTCCACATTCATTTCCAGGATATAGACCTCCATATCCATGGACACAGAGTACAGGCTCAGCTTCAGGATTAGGATTCCAGCCTCAATTCCCAGTTCACCCCACCGGCGGACGGGTAGTTTTAGAGGAGGAGGCTATTGTCCAGACTGTCATGGAGATATCGAGAAAATAAGAAAAAAACATAGCAGCAGCAGCAGCAGCCGGTTGGAAGGGATATCAGCTGATGCCCGGATCCTCATGGCCAACACCACCACCTCATTATTATCTTTGTGCTATAGTTGTTTAGCTAGACTTGTTTGTTTTGCTTTATTTACTGCTTTCAGTTATATTACTCTTGTTTAATTACTCTTGTTATTTGATTTCTATCATACTTTTGCATCTTTTGTTTGGTTTTATCTGTGATTAGAATTGGGTTGTGCACTGTATTGTGTTATGGTTGATGATTAATTAACATTGGGTGCTTATTATGCCATCTTGATCAGGCCTTTATTTTCTTTTCTTTTCTTTTTGTTGCATTTTGTTGTGTGGGTTGGTTTAGGCGTCTTCTCATCGGGCTCACATTGTCAACGTTGGGGACAATATTGGGTTTAGGTTTGGGGGTGTTGACACCGGTTTCGATCGTTTTGGTCTTATTGAGTCCTAAATTTTATTTTTGAGTCAAAATTTTCAAATAGTCGTATGGCCAAAAGTTTCGAGCTTCAAGTAGCTTGGGTGTGATGCTTTGAGTGTGTGTGTATGTGAGTGTTTATTTATGCATAATGTGCTCAATTGAGCATCTTGTTGTCACTCTAGGGTCTCACTTGCACTTTATGGGTTTGTCCCATCCTTTTGTGTTCAAGTTAAGGGGACTCGGTGCTCAAACACCTTGTTTTAATAGTGGAGACACCTAATGAGTTCACAAACACAAGGCTTAAAAAGCGCATTTGAGGGTTATTATTGTTTCATCTTAAACACTTATCTCGTCATACACATCATTTGTCATAGGACATCACATTGCATTATATTTGTGGATTGCTTGATGGATACTTACATTCCCTTTATATATGAAATGGTGGAAATGATTTTAGGCAATGTGTGTGCTTAACTACTCAAACTAACCTAAACTCATTTTGTCCCTATTTGTCTATGCTTCCAAGCTAATTTTGAGGCCAAACACTTACCTTTCTTTTGGAACCACATTACACCATATAGCCTAAACCTAAACACATGCCTACCCTCGTTGCTAATCTTGTTAGGATGTGTTATGTTGTGGTGAAAGGTGGAAAGGCTCTAAATATGAAAAGTTAGCATGTATTTAGGCTATATTTATAAATGTGCAAGGAAAAATGCTTAAAAATGTAAAAGT
Source organism: Dipteronia dyeriana (assembly GCA_032871835.1). Classification (NCBI taxonomy): domain Eukaryota; kingdom Viridiplantae; phylum Streptophyta; class Magnoliopsida; order Sapindales; family Sapindaceae; genus Dipteronia; species Dipteronia dyeriana. The sequence continues at coordinate 13,702,619 of CM065301.1, read as the reverse complement.
ACAAAAATGTGCACATATGAGCTTAAAAAACGGGAATAATAGTCTTGTATGTAATTGTAAAGTACTCACTAGTAGAGAACTCATGTTTAGCACAAGTGAAATGAAAAGTCAAGCCTAACTAGTGCCATGAGTGATGTGAATAGAGCTTAAGTGTTTGGTGTATCATGTAAGGTCTTAACAAGATTGGTGACTTTTAAATTCCATTTCCTATTCTTTGTTCACCACGTTTTACCCAATAGCCCCATTACAACCCAAGGGAAGACCTAAATGATCTTCTATGAAATCTAGATTGGGATTGTTTGTTGAAGCATGATCTTCCACGTCTATGGCATTTGATTCATTTCCTAGGCTAGTTCACCAAAATAATAACAATTCATTTCTTATTGTATGCAAGTATTTGATTCTCATGCATAACTCTATCCTTACATACTTTGCATGAGTGTGAACTTAGGACTCCGAGGGGAAAGAAAAGTGAATGTCCACGTGAGATGTAGAGTCGAAACGAATTACACTCGAGATGTGAGAGTGAGTAGTTCCTGACACGAAAGCACTCTAGGTGTTGGATTCGTGTTGTTCGAGTGTCCCGTGAGTGCTTTCGAGTTGTTTGAGAATGTTTTGCATGTGTCTACTCTCCTTAGCCATACCTTTTTGCATCTCATCATCATACCTTTTGAATTATTGTTGTTTAAGTTTCTTTTGTTTTTTTTATCGAGTCTTCGTGTTGTTTGCTTGTATGTTTTATTGTTGTTTTCTCTTGATTTTGCTCTAGGACGAGCAAAAGGCTAGGTTTGGGGGTGTTGATCGAGCCATGATAACACTAGATTTTGAATCCCCTTCATATGCTTAGTGCTCAATTCTCGAGTAAAATCAAGTGTTTAATGGCTCGATTAAGTGTTTGAGCATTATTTCGTATTAAGGGTGTCATTTGGGTGATTTGAGTGAAGTTGGGACTCAAAAGTACTAGAAATCAAAAGCTTGGACAAAAAAAGGTGACCTGTCGCAGTCATAGAGCGTCGTCATGGGAAACTGAGACACCATGAGCGAGAGCAACTTGTTTTATAAGTCACCCAGAAATGTCGCCTGGAGATCATGCACGAACTGTCAAGGAAGCGACATGTCAAGGTCTAAGTTCTGTCATGGGAGACTGCGACATACCGGGTGACAGCAACTTCCTTGGCCATTGTCGCTCGAGGTTTCACCTGAAGAGAAGACACAAAGCAAAGAGGTAAGGTGTCGCGGTTGGATTTCCATCATGGACAACCGCGACAATCAACGACGTGACAGTACGATGCACTCGTCCCTAGGTTGATTCTTGACCTATTTTTGGACCCATATAATTCTCTATAAGAGTTTTTAGGGAAGATAACATTAGCCACACGAATTTTTTGACACTTCACCCCTCTATCACTATCCTTGGACATTTTTCTCATCCATCTTGGATTCTTAGGAAGCAAGAAGAGGAGACTTACAAGTCAAGGAACTCAATGACCAATTTTGGTTTATTCTTTAACTCTTTTTTGCTCGATTTCTTTTCCTTGATGTGTAACTAATCTCTATGTTAGGGGATTAATGTAAAGTTATTGAGCAACTCTTTGTAATTCTAAGTCTAACGCTTTTTAATTAAATACCTTGGTAGTCTCTTTTATTGAAATACTTGCTCTAATTCCTTCACTTATATTCAAACGAGACCTCAATGAATGTTTGTGTTAGTATTAGTTTATCTATGATGTTGAGGGTTAGATGTGGGTGACCATCCCATTTATTCCTTAACTACAAGCTTAATAATTGAGAAAATTTCCATATGCATGACCATGCTATGTGTGATTTGGTTTAGAGTTTTAATTAAAAACTAATTCTAACCATTGCTCATTACATGACCGTGTGTGTGTAATAGGAAAGATTAGGAGCTTCATGAAACAAACCCTGTCAATTGGATTTAAGTGTTTTAATGAGACATGTGGATTACATTGAGTAGTTTAATTACGTTGTATTAATTCCCTAGCATCTCCCTTATATTCGTATCTTTGTGTGAGATTTTGTGTCATTTAGTTTATTTGATTTTGCATATTAGTGGATTCGAATAGCAAACCAAGACAAGCATTATGCCATTTAGTTTTCATGCACTTAGATTAGGATTTAATTAGACTAAATAGTGTTCAACTAGTAGAATCACTGATCCCAGTGAACAAACTTTTCTTTTAAATTGATTAAGATAAAAAAATACTACAATCATCAAGATAGGATATTGTTCAGAATGATATCTACACAACCACACAATCAAGCAATTTTGAAGAAATTTAACAAAATAAGCTTCACAAACTATAGGAAATACACCAGAATGTTCAATATCTCTTATAATTCTTTTAAAATTGCTAGCAAATCAAATACACTCAAAAACAAAATAAGTGTGTGTGTGTGTGTGTGTGTGTGTGTGAGAGAGAGAGAGAGAGAGAGAGAGAGAGAGAGAGAGAGAGAGATTGCTTCAAGCATATATAAAGGAGTAATTGAATCATCAAGATGCAAACTGTTGATGGCAATTTTTAGATTAACCACTTTTCAAACAGATAATCTAAACGAAAAATAAAACTATAAATCAAAATAAACAAAAAGAGAGAAGCAACACAAGATTTTACATGGTAAAAGCCCAGGGCGAGGAAACATTCATGGTTGCCGGTAACGATAAGAGAAAAAGAATCCACTAAGTTGTCAAAAGAATACATGCACAATCTCGCCTACTCTCTTCTATGCTTAATTGATGTTCACCCTTTTCTGTGTGTTATTTGGGTCTATTTGTACATGCATAGAATCCTAAATCCTAATGTACAAGTACGAAAAGTTCTGGTAATTAAATGAAACTCTAACTTATTAGAGTCGTGTTTCCTTTCTTCCTTATCTTTCGTTGATTGTGTTTCGATTGTATTGGACTTCCTGCCCGGTCTAGACTTTGATATCTATAAGGAAATTTACTTTCTCATTGAAATATTCTTCTAGACTCCTTATTTAAACAGGATTCATTCTCTACGTGCTTTAAGTCGTGACTTCATTTAACCTGAATGCGGTCCACATGTCACGCAACCGACCATCTGCTGAACCCGACCAAACCTGCTTTTCCCTGATAGGTGGTCTCACCCAATCACGACCTTAGCTCCGACCTTAGCTCCGACCTTAGCTCTGACATTTTTTACAGCCCCAGTCGGGTTTTCATGCCCGATAGTTTGTTCTATCTTGGTCAGGGGGTTTGGCGAGTGCTTTTTTGGTCAACTAGGATTTGTTCGATTAGGTTATCTTTTCGTGATATGGCATCTCCGACCCTTATCTTTCGCTATCATGTCACATTGTCAAAAATTTACCTGTTAACAATACCTCCTTAAACATACGAGACCGAGTATCTCGTTCTAAATGGACTTCACTCGGTGAAGTGTGTTTAATTCGTTCTTTTTTCTTGTCTTGTAGCTCATTAAAGTGCATTTATTATTTTGCAGCAAAACGTTGATGTCAATCGAACCTATTTCGACTGACACAATCATTTAGCCATCTGAGTGAATTTCGAACGGCGCATGTTTTTTGATTTACATGCACCTACTTTTACTCACGTATGACGACGTGTGTATACTCTGATGATGTCATCCACTCCTATATATGACTTGAAACTCTTCATTTCCTTGCCATGACTTTATAGATTCTTTTTGCTGATAAAACCGTAGTCTTCTCTTCTTCTTCAAACTTTCACTCTCTTTTGCTTCCTTTCCTTCTTTAAGAACCGTTTGTGTTCTCGTCGTATCCATTTATATCCAGGATATGGATCTGACTCTCTGCTATTGGTATTTTGAGCTTCTCATGCATGCTATTGAGGCTAGTTATAATAAGAATATCGCTAGGCTTGAATCCGTACTATGGGGTCACTTTCACGCATATACCCCTTTATTTCAACACGTTGCTTTAAATGTAGATTTTGTGGCTATTCCTGAGTTTGTCCCTTCATCTGCTAATTCTTCTGGTTCTACTTCTGTTGATGTTTGCTCATATATGTCGAAGACAACTAGCACAAGATAAACTACCAGATGTTCACCCAAAGAAAACGCCCCTTCTGGTGAATGACTTGATGATAGTTTTACAGACGTTAACGATGAAGAAGGTCCCAAAGGAATGACGGGCACGCATGTTAAGGTTTACAATAGATCACCCTTGTGCCTTTGATTTTGAGATAAACGTGGTGACAGATGATGAGCTTGAAAAGTTCAGGGATCGGTTCGACCTTCTATATTTAATGCAACTATCCCGTAGTGACGATCGGGTTGTATGGAATCCCTCTTATGGTGTAGTTGCTGTTTATGGGGCCATGTTGTCCTCTGGGGTCACTCTCCTTATTCAACCCTTCATTGGTTGATTTTTAGCGGATGCAAGGATTGGCCCCACTTAGCTGACCACCAACTCGTACCGGGTGTTAATTAGCTTGTTGCATCTGTGGAAGAAAATCGGGGCCAAGTACCTCTCGACCCCTCAAGAGATACATAATTTTTTTACCCTAGGGCATTCAGATATTGGAGGCACTTTTTATCTTCAGTCGACCTTCCCGAGCAATTGGATTCCCCATGGTTAAAAGGAAAAGCCTACTCCTCCTACGCATAAGGACCACAAGGGCTTTAGCTGGGGTTTCCTTTCGTTGAACAAATATTAGAAGAATAGTTGGTATTTTGTCAGCAGCGAATAAGGCAAGACTGTGGTTGCTGATGCTACCCATCGGTTGGGTCAGAGCAATGTCTCGAGGCACTTTTGTAGCCCCGAACTATGGAACAAAAAATGCGTATGTGATGACCAGAGAGCAGGCCAATACTGTTGTCAAGGAGGCTCAAGCTTCTTAGGAGGTCAGGGATCACCGCAATTTATACACAGAAAATGAGTTGATCAAACTGGGACTTTTTCTCAAAATTTTTGCCCGACGCAAACGTTATAGGTTTTTGTTTCTATAATTCCTAGCGCTTTTGATGTATATATCTATTCTTACCGATTTTCTTCGTGTTTATTTTTCCAGTATACGAGGTGGACATCGTCACTGGCAAGTAGGCCGAAAAGGCTAAGAACCTTGATCGGGTGAGCAGGAAAACAGCCGCCGATCAGGTGGCTCAAGGGTTTGCTCTTCTGAGAATGACTTGATGGAGCACGTATATGAGTCTGATCATGACTCTTTGGCGGTTCCTGCTGGCTTGGCTGAAAAAAACGGTCATGGTGTCGCTCCACCTTGAGGTGGTCAGAGAGGATTGTCAAGAGATACGTCTGCCCTGGGTGCAATCTACCCCCAAAGAATCTAACCGAGAGAGGCCTAGTAGAGAGAGACCGAGCTGAGATAGATCAGCAAATATGAACCAAGTAAGGGCCGGTCTCAGAAGGTGGAATCTAGTGAAAAGATCCCTAGTAACAATGTGGCTAAGACTATGGAGGGATCTTCCGTACCTGAGGCCATTCGTAAAAGAGCAGAGGTACCGTGTGATGCTGACCCTTTACCATTCCAGCTAAAGGTTAGTCATATCATTCTTGATAAAGAAGAAGAGGATGATCAAGAGACCCTGACTGATCTAATTTTGTGGGAGCAGCTGTTGAAGAAAAGGGAAGATAGGGTTGCCACAATATCTTCTTCTTTCCCATATGATCCGGTCAAGACCGCTGATCCAATTGTGCCTCCCACTAATCCTGAGCCTTCTCAGGTTCAAACTGACTGTCCTTCCTCAGATCTGCCCATAATCACCTAGAGAAGGCCTTCATGCAGTTCTCCGTTAAACGTCAGATAGTCTTTACTGACTCTGACTCTGACGATGATAGGCTTAATTCGGAGGTGTAATTTATTGAAGATGATTTGCTCGATGTCAATAAGAAGCAAGCACTCCTTCTAGTGTTCAAATTGAGGACCAGTACTATAGTTAAACTGACTGAAGATATAGGGGTGAGCTAGCCTGGGAATGTCCCCTCCATCACACCTTCTAGATCCCTTCCTTAAGATGGTGTAAGTAAAGGTCAAGCTCATGAGGGGTATGGTTTCAAAGCCTTTACGACTGTTTTTTAGGCTAGAAAGGGTACTGTAATTTCACTGGTGCAAACTGTCACAGACCTGACCCTCCCAGCGATGGCCTCGATCACTTTCGCTTCTGGTCATGATTTATCTACTTTGTCAGCTATCGTGACTGCTCATATGTACCTAGAGCTTCCTTCGAAGTTTTTCATGGTGGTTTTTCGTTCCAGTGAAGAGAACGGTGCCTTGACCAAAGGGGTTGATGCCAGACACAGACTATTCTCCATTCATGGCTGATGACCCAAAAGATCACATCACCTAGCCAAATTTTAGAGACCTGAACCAAGACTATAGGGGTGGTGACCTTCTTCCTGGTGGATTTGGGCCCGTAGATCCTTCTAGTTCCTAAGATGCTTAACTCTCTTTCTTCGCCTCTTGTTAACATTACCTAGTAACTTCTGTTTTGTAATCTCTCCATTTTCAATAAAAATAACATCATTTATATTTTCTTTATTGTTTCTACTTAAGCAAGTGACTTAGCACGAATTGGTCATTTCGTTGCATAATCGGGATAACCCAGGGCCTAGGCCAGAATAAGTAACTAACTAAAAACTGGATGATTTGTGAATGGTTATAGCCCCTTATTAATTGGAACTATGCATGTCCAGCCATGCCAAGTTACCTGTCTCAGTTAAGACCACACCCTTTCATCTGGCATGAATCACTCTGTAATTTGATCCTATTGTTAAGCTGAACCGAATGATCCATCTCTGACTAAGCATTTTTACCTTGGCTATCGCCTTTAGTTAGCTCAAACTGTATGCATTACCTTTCAAAGCTAACTGACTTGGCAGAGACCATGCTAGTGCAACCGGTTACGACCACTTCTTGGTTAGCTATCTATTTTTTAGTTACACCCGGTTTGGATGCACTATTGCAAACACTGTATCTCTAGCTTGACCATGACTGTTTATTAGATCAAACTATATTAAGTCTATCGTCCCAACTTCGGCCAAGCAACTTCGTATGGTTGAGTTTGTCATAACCCTTTATTCATCCAACGTCGGGGAGACCACTCATTTTAGTCGATCGATTACTTGAACCACCGATCAAATCGTTGCTCCTATTTTTATGTCAAGAAGTGCTCTTTTATAACCCATTTACATGGTATCTATTTTATAGACTCTTGTCTTTTATCTGTCAACTAAGTCATTGGGACGTCTCCAATAGTCTGTTGATCAAGATTCTTTACAATGGGGCATCTTATATTCCACTGACTTCACAGACGCTTAATACTTCATTTGTGCCTGTTTCTAAGTAGAAATACTTATCCCTCATTCAACTCTTGGCGTATCTCATCAAGTATATACAATCTGAAAGTGCCCTAACAATGCTTTATTACACCTAGTTAGTTTTGGTGAGAGTATACTGCATTTGCGACATGTGTTTTTGGCACCCTCACTGGGCCTCTCGGGTTCTCCTATCGACACTAAGTGGTTTCTAGGTGCCCCGAGATTGCTTTTGTATACGAAAGCAAATTTAGAGCCCTATTCTTGATATTTGAAATTGTTTCCTCAGTGGGGTTTTTATTAAATGCTAAAATGAAACATCAAATAATCATCTAACAAAGCAAATTCTTCTCTTAAGTAAAAAGAATTATTAAAAAAAAGTAAGAAACTCCTAAGGGTAGAACATCTTTATGTATTAAGCATTGTATTGCATGGGTATCTTGCTTCCTTCTAGTGGGGTAAGGCAGTATGCTCCATGGCCTGCCAAGCCGATCACTCAATATAGCCCTTCCCATCTATCTGCCAATGTCTCATCTGATTTATCTCTCGTATTAGGTGATACCCTTCCCAGAACAAGATATATGAGCTGGAATCTTCTTATCTGGACATATGAGTTGTAATATTTGATCACTTTTTACTGATAAGCAGCGTTTCTTACCATCTATTTTTTCCTCCAACTCATCTAATTTCTGATCTAGCATTTCCACATTTGCTTCGGGATGTAAAAGTTGCACCCTTGGCAAGTCATGAGCTATTTCAACTGGAATCACTACCTCTATTCTGAACGCTACTGAATAAGGGGTCTTTCCTGTTGAAGTTCTTTCCGTGGTTCCATATGCCCATAGAACTTCGTGTAGCTTGTCTGCCCATATCTCTTTCTTAGCATTCAGTTTTGCCTTTAGGGTATGCTTAATTATCTTGTTTATTGCTTCTGTCAGGCCATTGATTTTTTATGCCAAAATTCTGACACATGTTCTTGAAGTTGTCACTGTCGAACTGGGTCCCGTTGTCTGTGATTAGTGTATCTGGGATTCCAAACCGATAGTTGATATTTTTCTTCACGAAACTGGTTGTTTTAACATCAGTTATATGCACCAGCGCTTCTATCTCACCCCAATTTGTAAAGTAGTCAACGACTACAATGACGTGTTTCACTCCTCCTTTGGTTGTTGCTGGCATTGGGCCAATCAAATCTAACCCCTACATGGCAAATGGTCAAGGTGACGACAAGTTCTTCAACAAATCTAGGTGCCTTTTGATGTCATTAGTTATCCTCTGGTAGCCACCACATTGATCCGTGACTGCCTGGGCAACATAGAATAAGATCGGCAAGTAAAAGCCTTGTCTGAGAGTTTTGTGCGCTAGGCTTTTACCTCTGGCCTGATTCCCACACACTCCCCCATGGATACTTTCTAATATCTGTCAGCCTTATAATAGTCAAATGCACCTGTGTAAGGCCTTAAAAAATCCTCTCCTGTATAACTCTCATTCGACTATTGAGTATCTAATTGCTCAATACCTGAGACGTTTTGCCTCAGTTACTTCTATAAAGAGTTTTCCATTCTCTAGGTATTCCCAGATCAGGTCCAAGTGGCTTGTTCACCTTCAACCGCTCCTGCCTCTAATATCTCTTCTTGATCCTTGACGTTCGGTCTCTTGAGGTGAGCAATTGGGTTGGTCTTTGAACATATACTGATAGTAGCTAACGCCAACTTTGACAAAACGTCTGCCTTCTCAATCTTCTCCCTCGGGATCTGAGTAATCATGTAAGCCTTGAAACTTCCAAGCAACATCCTGGACATCCCCAGATACGCAACCATGTTATTGTCCTTGGCCTGATAGTCATCCAAGATTCAGTTTACCACCACCTGTGAATCATTGAATATCTCCAACTCATCTACCCCTAGAGCCGTGCAAACTCTAAATTCTGCCAAAAGTGCATCTTACTTGGCCATGGTGTCGGTGGCTTTGAAATCAAACCACAATTCTTTATTTTCTTCCAACATCCTGATAACCTCGATATTCGGTTCAGAAAACTCAGTAATTAGGTAGGCTTCGAATTGTCCGTTTATCGTGACTCTTGGCAGATATGCTATGTCAAATTCACTTAACTCCACTGCCCACTTGGTCAACCTCCCAGATACTTCAGGCTTTGACATAATTTGCTTCAGTGGGCAATCTGTGTAGACCTTAATCTATAGGCTTGAAAACATGGTCTAAATTTCCTCGTCGCAGTCACAAGTGCCAGTGCCACATGTTCGACTGGTGAGTATCTTATCTTAGTTGGTAGTAAAGTCTTGCTTATGTAATATGCTGGCTTTTTTACACCCTCATCCAGCCTGACCAACACCGACCCTATTGCTATAGCTGTTACTGATAGGTATAGGTAGAGCACTTCTCTTTCAAGGGGTTTATATAGGATTGGTGCTATACCTAGGTACTCATTGATCTTTCTGAATGCCTACTCACACTCATCATTCAATTATACCCCCTTGCCTTTCTTGATTGCACCGAAAAAGGGCCGACACTTGTCTGTTGACTTGCTTATGAATCGGTTCAGAGATGCTAAATATCTTGTTAACATCTGAATTTCCTTTAATGTCTTCTGGCCATCTCCTTCAATGCCTTTATTTTTCCAGGTTTACTTTGATTCCTCTCTGATAACTTGAAATCCTAGGAATCTTCCCGAAGGTACCCCGAACGCACACTTCTTTGGATTGAGCTTCATACCAAACCTTCGTAACAATTCAAACGTCTATTTGAGATCTTCTGCATGTTTTTCGGACATTGTGCTCTTTGTCAGCATGTCATCCACATACACCTCCATATTTCTACCAATCTGTCAAGTGAACATATTATTTATCAGTCTCTGGAAGGTCGCCCCGACATTATTAAGACCAAAGGGCATAACTTCGTAACAGTATTGCCCTAATCAGTTGTGAAGTCAGGTTCAAACATTTGGATCTGGTTGTATCTCGAGTAGGCATCCATGAAGCTCAATAATTCTTGACCAGCTGTTGCATCCACCAGCTGGTCAATCTAGACAAGGGGAAGATATCCTTTAGACAAGCTTTATTAAGGTCAGTGAAATCAACACACATCCTCCACTAGCCATTCTTCTTTTTTACTAACACTACGATGGCAACCCATTCGGGATACTTTAGTTCCCTTATGGACCCTACTGCTAATAACTTCTCCACCTCTTCTTTGATTGCCTTGCTTCTATCAGGTTTAAGTCGTATTATCTTCTGAATGACCGGTTTTCGGTCGGAGTCAACTGATAAGTAATGGGAGATTAATTTCGGGTCAACACTAGGCATATTTTTGTTTTTCAATGTAAACACGTGTTTGTAATCCATTAGTAAGTTGACCATTTCATTCTAAACTTGCTTTGTCAGCCGAGCCCCAAGCTTTATAGTCTTTTCGGGATTATTATCATCAACTGCAACCTCCATGGTTGGTTCATCTTTCTGCCTTTTCTCATCTTCTAGAGATGTCTCCATTGGGTCCCGGTCGAACCTGGTTGGAGTTTTCACTTCAGCTTCTACTTTATCCATTTTTAAGTCTATATCTTTCCTAAGGGTGTTTATCAGAATCACCTCCTGTTTTGCTATTTCCATGTACACGACCAAATTCATCTTTCTTGCCTATTTTTGTGAGCTTTTCATGTCGCCCACTCCAACTTCTGTTGGAAATTTCATTGTTAGCGCGTATGTGGCAGTCACAACCTTTGTCTTGTTTCAGAAAGGCCAACCTAACAAAGCCTTGTATAGCCAATTCTCTACATTAACAATCACAAAATCTAATAATACTGTCTTGGTGTAGGGAAAAATCCCGATCTCCACAGGTAATTTTACTGTTCCCAATGATATTACTTCTAGTCCTCCAAAACATCTCAGCGGGACTCTAAGGAGCTGAAGATCTTTTCTTTAGAACCCGAGTTGATCGAATACTTTCGCACTCAAGATTCTATTGAGCTCGCATTATCGATCAGTACTCTTCTCACTTCCCTGTGTCCCATGTGAACTGACATGACAATCGTATCATTCGGCTTCACCTCTGATCCATGCATGTCTGCCTCGGTAAAGACTATAGGATCCTATCCATGTTTCATCCTTTTCTATTTGGGGTCCAACAAATTGACCTCCAAATTCCTTTGGCCATTTATGGCTTCTCTGACCTCGGTCATTCTTTCTCGACTATTAGCTCTGGTGTGTGGTCCGCCAAAGATGGTGTTAATTGCCTCGCAATCCGGATTTCTTCTAGGGCTCCTCTGGTTTCTATCGCACTCCTCTTTCGGGGTGTCCTTGTACCGATCATCCCCACTTCTAAGGATCATGTCTTTGAAGTGTCCTTCTCTGACCAGTTTTTTGATGTAGTCCTTCAGTTGATAGCACTTAGAGGTTTCGTGGCCATTGTTCTGGTGAAACATGCAATACTTAGTGTTGTCTCTCCTAGCAAAGCATGATTGTTTTGGGGGCTTCCTATACAAATCCTTATCCTCTATCACATTTAAGATCTCATCTTGCCTCTAAACCAACTAGGTATAATTGGCGTATTGATGCATGCAGTGCTTGCCTACTTTGTCATCGTCTTTACATCCATTTTCGCCCTTCCCCCCGTTGCCTTTCAGGTCCCCTTGGCTACTTTTAAGCCGACCCTCATGTATAAGTTCTCCACCTTGGGCTAACTGCTCCTCCTCCGCCATGGCGTATTCTACCACGTAGTCTGCCATACTCGCATACGTGGTCGGCCCATTTTTCCCTCAAACTTAAGGTGAATTGATTATGTTGTAAATTGATAATGAATGCTGACACTATCGCATCATCATTGAGATTTTGCACTTCAGACGCTTCTTGTGAGAACCTTGTTAGGTAATCCTTCAACTTTTCATCATTCTTTTGCTTTAAGGTAGACAAAGCAGATATGGACTTTCTTCGCTGGATATTTCTCATAAATTGTCTGATGGAAGCTTGCATTGATTCCTCAAAGTTCCGGATGGAACCTACTGTCAATTCTCCAAACCACCTGGATCCTTGATCTCCCAAAGACTGCGGGAACATTCGGCACATGAGGGCATCATCATAGTCGTAATGCGCTATTGCACTGTGGTACCTCCTTACATGCTTCTGCAAGTCAGTATCTGCCTTGAATTATTCCACACACGGTATCCTGATTTTTTTAAAAAACAGGCTTGCCTTATAGAATTAGCAAACGCACTTCCAGAATTTCCAATTAGTGGATTTCCCAAGTTCTATCTTTGCTCAAGGGCCTTTATTCTTCTGAAGAGGACCTCTCGTTCCCTTTCTGGCTCTCCACACTCCTCAAACTTTTGAAGGATAGTGAACCCATACATGTCCTTAAGAATTCACTCGATGATCTGAGCACTGAAAAGATCACGCCCGGCCATGGGTGCTGGCTCCCTACACCTTTTGGAGGCAATTTCATTATCACTTGAATTTTAGCGGGACCTTTTCCTCTGTCTATCGTACCTATATACCTAATCAAGGTGAGTTTCTGTTCCATCATACCTCTTTACGTCTTCCCGTGAATTGGACTCCCTATGTCACTCATCTTCCGATCTTCTTGGCGGCCACTTCTTCTGTGGGAACGTTCTCTCTTTTCATGGCGCTCCGCCTTATCTCTGCCAAATTTCTGGGGTGCTCTTGGAGTGTTTGCCACTATTTCAGAGCATACCTTGGGATCATAGGCTACCACCGACGTAGATAGTTGGTATGGTGAACTCAAATTGACAGTGGCTGTTATGCTAATTCCCTATCTAGCGGTGACGTCACTGACTTTCCGTAGGGATTCTTGGATTTATCGGAGCATATGGGAAAATACCCGCAGGTACACATATTGATGTAACGGCATCAGGTCTGGTTGATGGTGGTGTCCTTGAGGATGCATCTTCTCCCGCAGTGCTGACATCAACAGGTTTAAGGGGCATTAGCATTGCGCGAAGATAAACTCATGTCTCTACTAGTGGCGCCAAGAAATCACTTCTCACAAGCCTCTCCTAGAATTTACTATCCGAACTCAATGCTAACGGAGGTTCAACCCCTCATTTTAGTGCCAGCTGTTGAAGATGATTTTTAGATTAACCACTAATCAAACTGATAATATGAATGAAAAATTAAACTGTAAATCAAAATAAACAAAAAGCAAGAAGCGACACAAGATTATACATGGTAAAACCCCAAGACAGGGAAACATCCACGATTATCGGTAACGGTAAGAGAAAAAGAATCCACTAAGTTGTCAAAAGAATACAGGCACAATCTCGCTTACTCTCTTCTATCCTTAATTGACGTTCACCATTTTGTGGGTGTTATTTGGGTCTATTTATACATGCATAGAATCCTAATTCTTAATGTACAAGTAAGGAAAGTTTCCATAATTAAATGAAACTCTAACTTATTGGAGTCGTGTTTCCCTTCTTCATTATCTTTCGTTGATTGTGTTTCAATTGTATTGGTCTTCCTGCCTGGTCTAGGCTTCGATATCTATAAGGAAATTTACTCCCTCATCAAAATATTCTTCTAGACATATTGTTTAAGTAGGATTCATTCTCTACGTGTTTTGTGTCGTGACTTCATTAAGTCTGAATGTTGTCCACTTGTCACGCAACCAGCCATCTGTTGAACCCGACCAGACCCGTTTTTCCCTGATCTTTGGTCTCACCTGATCACGACCGTAGCCCTGACAATCTTGACAGCCCCGATTGGGTTTTCCTGACAGATCGTTTGTGTCGTCTTGGTCGGGGGGTTTGATGAGTGCTTCTTTGGTCAACTTGGGTTTGTTTGATCAAGTTGTCTTCTAGTGACGTGGCATCTCCGACCCTTATCTTTTGCTATCTTGTCACATCGTTCAAATTTTACTGTTAACACAAACTATATCAACATCTATTCATCTTAAGCTTTTCCAATCAAGGTCAAACCGATTATCATCCAAAATTTTTGTTTTAAGGGAATAGATTTCAACATATGAGCGTGTGTGTGCATGTGGCTCGTCATCCCATTTATGTTTTTCAACCAGAGCATTTCCAATTTTCAACTAAACTCTTTTAAGCTTTGAATCAAACAATTTTTTTTATTGATTCTTTTCAACACTTCTTTGATTTTTTTTTATTACTTCATGACGGCTTTCACTCATCATATTGGTTTATCCCTTTCTTACATTAGGCGGCTGCACAACCAACATGTGTAGACTTTTTCATAAAGGTGCGCGTTGAGTTTTATGTAGTTGCAAAAGCAAAATGGATACTAACTGTAAGTCATCTTTCATGTACTAGTCAAAAGACTATTATGTGCATCCATAACTTACATATTTTCAAACTCAACTTACTCAAACAAAACATATAGAGAAACAATGTGTGCATATTTAAAAACTAAGATTTAAGGCTTAAAAACATATGATCTAAAAGCAATACAAATATATTTACTCAAGATCATTACTTCTCAAGAGAGTATAGAGTTGCACATTTTCTCCCGGATCCCCAAATCCCCACGTCCCCATCACTATTTGGGGAAATGTTTTTTTAGGAAAAATAGGGAAATGGGTAGGGATAATGATGATTTCATCCCAAAATTAAAATGAGGATGGGGATGATGAGACTTCCCCAATCCCCATTTCCCCGAAAACATATGTAAATATATTAATATATATATATATATATATATATATTAATATATATTTTTATTTTTTTTTTCTTCTTTGAAACCCTAACGAAGTAACTATATAAACTCATTTTCTTTCAACTTCAAAAGTCAAAACCGAAAATCTAAAGTTGTTCGCCGACTGTGTGTTTTTTTTAACCCCAATTCTCTCTTGTGAAGTTGTGCATGTGCAGTGTGCTATAACAAAGCTTCCTCAAATCATTACCATATTCAACCATTTCTTCTTTCAACCTCTTTTAGTTCTTTCTCTCGATCCTCTAATCTATCTATAACAATTTTGAGCTCTTCATCTTTGATTGCGAGCTGCCTCTTTGTAGCTTGAATCTACATTTCACTTTTTTATTTGTAATTTTCAGTCAAGCGGGGAAACGGGAAAATGGAGTAAAATGAGAAAAACGGGAAAAATAGGGAACTATGGTTGGGGATGGAGATACCTCCCACCAAAATTCCCCATCCCCATTTTCCCCAAATGGGGAAATGAGTGGCGATGGGGATGAGGGAACCTATATCCGTCCCCATTTTCCTAATGTGCAACTCTAAGAGAGTAGCTTTCAAAGAATATAAAGCTCATATTTTTAAAAAGATGCCACTCATCAATCAAACAAATACAAGAAATAATTCATGCATCATGTAAAAGATCTTTGTGAACAACTGCACTAAATGATCTCTAGATTGCAATTATCAAGGAGAACCATATTTATCTTAGTCAAGGCTCTCTAATATAATATGCCACATGATGTCATGTACACTAAGAGTGGATAAGATGAAATAGAAAGCAAGCTTTGAGTGTAGAGAAATATCTTAGCAAGATTTTTCATCTATGTGAGGTCTCCGCTCTTTTTATGAGGTATTTTGGCTTGTTTGTCCTCATGACAACAAGTTGTTGGTATGTCATCCCAAGAGATTAAAGACCAAGCATCTCAACTCAAACAAACATATAAAAATGACTTTCTCTAAAAGTCTTAACAATCAACTATCACCATATAGATTTCAAAAATAAACTTCTCTAAAGTTAATCAATAAATATTCTATGCATAGTGAAACTATGAGAATATTAAGTTCATGTATTGACTAGAGACACCAAACTTGAATAGCATATTACGAAATAGCTTAGTCAAACATTAAACTTAGAACTCTTAACAAGCAAGAACAAAAAATATTCTCATATGTGCTACTCAATAAAGCATAAGAGCACCCACCTTTGACCATATTTGTCTTAGGTGAACTAACACAAACAACATCATGATCATTACTCATGGCAATATGAAATCTAGAAGACAATTCATCAACTATCTTCTTCATGAAAATATCACCTATATTAAACTTATCATTATTGCCACATACAAATATTTCATCAAGACTTGGTATATGACCATCATGCATTTTCATATTCTCATCCACACAAATCTTCTTGACATTCTTTTTCACAAGTTTATCATTATTATGCACAATATTCAAAGATTTATCAATATCAACATGTTTACAAGAATGACTAGAAACCTTTCTCACATCATGCTTCTTAATCCAAACTTTCATCACATGATCATGATCAATATGCACATTTTCCAAAGCATCAAAGCTATTATCGTGTTTAAAAGCTTTCAAAAAAGATTTATTTATCTCACTATCATGCATATTATTCTTCTTAACCCAAACTTTCCTTTTTGATTTCTTTTTATTACCATGTTCATCAAGCATAGTCTCTAACGCCTTAACATGTTTATAAACAACCCAATGAAGTTTTTCATCTCACTAGCATGCATCTTATTCCTTAGTTTGCATTGTCTAATATACTTGTAGCATTTAGGTTTGATATTCCCTACAACATTGCAAAAATGACAAATCGAGATAAACTTAGAGATGTTATGTCTAGCTCTAGACTTAAACTTATGCTTAGGAGAATGATTATGTAACTTTCAACATCCTTGTCATGTTTCACATTTCCTAGCTTGCATTGCCTAATATATTCATAACAACTAGTTCTAATGTGACCAACCACATTACAATAATGAAAAACCTGAATGAATTGAGAAAAGTTACCTTTCAAGTGTGCATGCTTTGATTGAGAAGTTGGTTGAGAAGTTCCATAGCTCTTCTTGATTTTGTCTTTGATTTTGGAAGGAATAGTAGTTGAATATTTCTTCTTATTGGACTTTCTTGACCTGTTCTTAGCTGTAGGAGTCTTCTTAACTTCTTCTATAAAACTCAAGCCACTTATATCTCCATGATGCTTTCCAAGTTTAATTACTTCATCAAACTTAATGGCTCCAATTTTCATGTCATTAAAAGAATCTTTGAGAACTTTTACTTCATCTTTAAGCTCACACTCCTTTGTCTTCAAGATAGTCAAAATGTTCTTTTTTTTGCTTAATCTCTCCCTTCATGGCAAACAACTTCTTAGTAAAGTCTTCTTTAAATCATCTAGCTCTTGAGCACTTTCTTCCATTTTTGAAAAATATTTTTCAATTGTCTTTTCATGCTTCTTGAAAGACTTCACTTTGCTTGCTTATCTTCTTCAAAGTCATCTTCTTTTTTTTGTTGAGAGCTTTGATTATAACCACTAAATTGGCATTAATCAACTTCAACTTGTTATTCTCATTATTCTTCTTGACATTTTCATTAGTTAGTTGAAGGATCTTGTCATTGAAGCTTGTTTCATCAAGATATGAGGAAGCTTTGATCTTTTCATGATTGAGGAGATTTCACTATCTTCACTACTTAAAGAGTATTCACTTTCCTCATTACTTGAGGAGTCTTCACTACTATCCTCAAATTTTCCTTTATATAGAGCAAAGTAAGCAACGTAATTTCGAGTATATTCTTGATCATCTGAAGACTACTCTTTCTCTTCTACATAGAGCTATGGACACTTCCACTCACCGCTTTCGGTTCAATCCCAAGTGATATCCCCTGATCTACTGCTCTTGGCATGAGAACCTAAGCTACCCATTACAAGATTATCCCCAATGTGGTTTGTCATGAAGTAGACTAATCATAAAATAGAGGTCCTTATAATGCATTCAAAATCATTCACAAAAATATCAAGAAACCTAAAACTGTACAGAAAAATGTGTAAATGAAACGTGAAAATTTATAGAATTAAGGCTTCGTTGTAAATAAAATTTTTCCCGTTTTCAATAACAAGAACCTTAACCCTAGATTAATTGATGTATATAAAAAGTGTCGTACATTTTTCTCGTGACGATTGAACTAGTGCAGAATTGAATCCGTAAGATCTTCCAATCCAATCACGAACGTGAATCACCTAGGAGTGTAGGCTCTCTTTCTTTAAATTGTATACCTGAGGATGGAAACGAACAAAATCTTTCTCTTTGTTAGTCACAATAATCCTCCAAGAAGAAAACAAATTTGTCATTTCTCTTTGTTAGTAGGAATGACAAATTTGTTTGCAAATGTACATTGGGAAATGGTTTATTCTATTTGCATAACAATATCTCGCATTTATTAGACATGGAATCAATGCAGCATAATCATAAAAGAGTAAAATTATCAAAAGATGAAACCTACCTATGGCATTTACGCCTAGGTCATATTAACCTTGATAAGATCAAAAGATTGGTTAGTGATGGACCTTTAAGTGACTTAAAGGTCAATGATCTACCAACTCGTGAATCTTGTTTGGAATGTAAAATGACCAAAATGTCGTTCAGGACCAAAGGCACAAGAGCCACTGAATGTTTAGGATTGATACACACTGATGTGTTTGGACATATGAACATTCAAGCTAAAGGTGGATATGAGTACTTCATCACTTTCACGGATAATTACTCGAGATTTGGTTATGTGTATCTCATGAGACATAAGTCGGATGCTTTTGACATGTTCAAAGCATTTAAAGCTGAAGTTGAAAATCTGCTTGAGAAACACATAAAAATCTTAAGGTCTGATCGTGGTGGAGAATATCTACCTGGTGAGTTTCAACAATATCTTATTGATAATGGGATAATTTCTCAATTTTTATGCCAGGTACACCTCAACAAAATAGGGTGACAGAAAGGAGAAATAGAACTCTTTTGGACATGGTTAGATCTATGTTGAGTCATTCAACGCTCCCTAATTCTTTTTGGGGATATGCTTTACAAACCGCTATGTACATTCTAAACGATGTACCATCTAAGTCGATTCTCAAAACACCATATGAGTTGTGGACTGGGCAAAAGCCTAGTTTACGACACTTAAGGATATTTGGATGTCCTGCGCACGTGTTAAAAGGAAAGACATAAAAGATGGAGTCCCATTCAGAAAAAATGCATATTTGTATGGTATCCAAAAGGAACCAAAGGATATTATTTCTATAGTCCTTCAGATCTTAAAGTATTTGTTTCGACAAAAGCTAAATTTCTAGAGGAGGACTATATGAATACTTTTGTACCTAAAAGTAGAATTGTCCTGAATAAGCTTTCAGGAGATACAATTCAACAACAGGTTTCACAACCTAGCCAATTGTAAGTTCGCATCAAAACAAGATCAACAATCTACCATTTCTCATTATAGTGTGAGGGTTAGTAGACAACCCGAGAGATACATCGGTCAAGGAGAATCAGTAGAGAATCTCTCAAACGACGACGATCCCGACACGTACAAGGAAGCCATGGAAGATGTTGATTGTCGCCATTGACAAAAGGCAATGCAATGCGAAATTGAATCTATGTTCAAGAATAAAGTCTGGTGTCTTGTGGACTTGCCTAAAGAGATAAACCCATTGGGTGCAAATGGGTATATAAGAGGAAGAGAGAAATGGATGGAAATGTGGAAACCTTTAAAATTAGATTGGTAGATAAAGGTTACACAAAGAAGGAAGGTATCGATTATAAGGAAGCCTTTTCTCCTATGACCATGCTTAAATCCGTTAGGATACTCTTATCCATTGCGGCATCTCTAGACCTAGAGATTTGGCAAATGGAAGACAACTTTCCTTAATGGAAGTCTTGACGAAAGCATCTATATGATGCAACCAGAAGAATTCATTGAAAAAGGTCAGGAGTGAAAAGTACCTACAAGGTTATACTAAACAACCTAGAGGGGTGAATAGGTCGTCTCTCACTTTAAAAAAATTCTTTAGAGACTTGTGACAAAACCTTGATGAGCATACAAATTCACATTCAACATGATTGTTATGAGAAAACAATATATTCAAGTATGCTCAAATCACCACTTTTTGTCTACAAAACATACAACAAGAATCAATGTATATTATGAACAAATATATTCAATGTAGAACAAATTTCATAAGTTGTACTTAAAGTATTACAATGTGAAACTTTACAACTTGAATGGAATATCCCAAGATACAAAGTTATCTAACATGCACAAACAATATTATGTAAGGAAGTCAATTATAAATATGACAAAATACAAAAATATCAATTACACACACATACACAAACACATACACACACACACACACACACATATATATATATGAGAGATAGAGATAAAGAAAGTTGACACAAGATATTTACGTGGTAATCCTCCGAAGAGGAAACATCCACGGGTTGATTCCACAACCACCGGCAAACATAATCCACTAGTAGATAAGACAAGTACAATCTCTCAAGTGACCCCTTCACATAGAAACTACCCTCTTATCCTACTCAATGAACATGTCACCACCTTGCTCAACATTTCGAGGCTTCACACCTCTTTTCAAGACTTCCTTGCTTAGATATCCAAGGCTTCACACCTCTAGCTTAGACTTCTTGCTCAACTATCCAAGGCTTCACACTTCTAGTCGAGACATCCTTGCTCAAATCAAAGAATCACTCTAAAAAATGAGAATTCTACTTGCTCAATAATTCTAGGCTTCACACCTATTGTCAATGCTTCCTCTTCACAAGGCATCTAAGTGATCATGAATGCAAAAATCAAACAAGCACGCAATATAGAAAATGATGATCAATAATTTATATGGAAACTAGAATTAACCAATGAGCACACAACGTATATTTTCTAGTTTATAATCCAAAATGACACCACACAAGATGAAGCATGAGCAAATGAAATGTATGGATTAGGTACACTCCATGAACATCTAGACATAGACAATAAAGTTCACAAAACAAGATTGTCTAGATCTTATACATGAATAAAAATCTAGAGCATGCCAAATTTCCAAACACACTTTAAACCTAGATTTTTTTCATGCTACTAAAGCTTGAAATAAACATATTCATGAAGCACATATTCAAGACTTTAAAACTAAAACAAAATGCTAGAAACACAAGATATGAACAATGCAATCATATAGGGCATATATTCACAAAATAATCAATTAAACCATAATAGACTCTAAATATAAAATCAAATGTGCTAATCCTAGATCTATTCAGCAAATGAGTTCTAGCACATGATAAGACTATTAATCAAGAAAATAAAGTCAATCAAAGCACAAATAGTCCTAGATAAAAAGCTGGCACAATAAAACTCACAATCATGTGAAAACATAGGTTTAATTAAAACCTAACTCACAATCAAGTTTCTAATTAAGAACATCTAGCATTTAATTGAAGCTCTATCACTCATCAATAAATGCTCAAGTAAAATACACATAAGTAGGAAGAAGACCCAAGGTATTTGAATATTAGAATCAAAGAAATCAAAAGATAAACAAATACCTTGTCAAATTCGACTGCAGTCACGAAAATGGTGCAATCCATAAGAAATATTGAACAAATGACTTCAAGGTTACTTGGAGATGATAAAGGACTTCAATATGAAACTTCTCCAACTTGAATCACTCAAATCGGATAAGAAATGAGAGAGATATGGTGATTCAAAGTTGAGAGAAAAAACCTGAAAATTTTGTGCACTACATTTTCTTCTTCCTTAGATTCAAATAAGAGAGGGAAGAGATATATAAAGGAGAGGGAACTCAAGAGCATGAAAAGACCAAAATGACCCCATTTATAATGCTTCTCCGAGATGGTGCGCCATCTCGGGGCAACAAGGGTTTGTGGCCGAGATGGCCACGCGCCATCTTGGGTGGGTGCCTATTTAATGGGTTTTGCCATCGTACCTCTCCCTTGCGTTCCACTCGCGTTCTTCGACCGTTCTCCGGCCTCTGAACTCTAAATTCAAATCTATTTAAAGATTATGAACCGAGACTCGATCAAAAACATGGAAAACTAAGAAACTCAACCCAAAATATAATAATTCGCCTGATACATGAAGACGAAGATAATGTACGCAACATGACTGGAAAGTTTCATAAATCTTGACTCGAAACTTGAAATCAAATGAATGAGTAACAAATGTGACCGAAACTCAATAAGTAACAATATAGCACTAAATTCAAGTCCAAGGTCCATGTTATACAAACAAATAAATATTCAAGTATCTCAGGAGAACGAGAGATTATATGCTTGTATACTCTGGAGGGGATTTAATTCCCGTTGGGTATACATATTCCAATTTCCAATCGGATTCTGACTCAAGAAGATCCACATCAGGATTTGTGTTTACACTTGGAGGAGGGGTAAGAAGAAGTTTCAAGCAATCTTTTATTGTTGATTCCACCGTTGGGTATACAGATTCAAATTTCCAATCGGATTCTGACTCCAGAATATCAACATCAGGATCTGTGTTTACACTTGGATAGGGGGCATGAAGGAGTATCAAGCAATCTTGTATTGCTGATTCCTCAATGGAAGTTAAGTATGTGGCTGCATGCGAAGCTGCTAAAGAGTCTGTCTGGCTCTGCCAATTCTTGATTGACTTGGAAGTGATTCCTGATGTGAATAAGCAGGTCACTATCTGTTGTGACAATAGTGGAGCAGTGGCTAATTCGAGAGAACCAAGAAGTCAAAAGAAAGGGAAACACATTGAAAGGAAGTATCACCTTTTAAGGGAAATTATGCATAAGGGAGACGTGACGATAACCAAGATCGCGTCAGTAGAAAATCTAGCGGATCCCTTCACAAATGTTCTTCTACAAAAGAGTTTTGGCGGGCATCTGGAGAATATGGGGATAGGAGATATGACACATTTGCTATAGAGCAAGTGGGAGATTGTTGGTATTATGCTCAATAGCAAGAGTATAATAATGTATTTAACAATCTTTTCATATTAATAAAGTGATTCCTAGTTTAACAAATCTTATAGCATTTATAGTTTGGAAGCTCCCTATAGAATGTTTGTCTAATAAACCTATTGGGGGGGGGGGGGGGTGAATAGATTTTTAATCAAGTTAATTACCAATTTTTCTTGATCAGTCAATATTCAAATTCACCTAACAAAACAAACATACAAAATCAAGTGTATAGTGTGGAATAATAAAGAACACTTGATTTATAAGTGGAAACCCTCCAAATGAGAAAAACCACAGGTTGATATGTGCACCACACTCGATCCTCAAATCCATTATTGAATGAAAGTTTACAACCTATGTTGACCTCCAGTCACACCCTCCAGTTACTAACCCTTTCACTCTACCCAACGGGCTTTAATAGTGATTCTTGATCTATTTGCTTGTGTACTAACCACTTAGTCACAAAACTTAACCTCAATGAAGAGTCAAAACAACCTAAGTGAATATGATAAGATATTCAAACATGCAAGTAATGCTAGACAACACTAAATGCTTATCTAGGAATTCAAGGATGTCAATAAATGCAATTCATAGATATTAATGTCTATATGAATGCTCATAAGAACTAACTAAATATAACTATGAAAGTCTAATATCTAGTTATCAAACAAAAAGCCAATCAACATATGTTGTCATTAAGTATGGCATGATCATTAAATGCAGTCATTCAAATGCAATCAATATGACCTAATTAGGTAGAGGCAACAATGACCTAAATACTAGCTATCACAAAAGCCATATCAACACAAGTTGTCATTAAGCATGTCAAGGACTATAATGCAATCACAAAATGCAATCAATGAGTCCTAAACAATATCTAAATACAAAGCATAGAGATTTAGCTAGAATGGTAAAATGGTCACAAATCCTAGCTATCACAAAATATAAATCTCAACCAACAATCAACAATCCAAGCATGTTATATATGCAATTAAACTCAATGACATGCATTTAATCAACAATAATTGCTAAACCTAGGAATACATGTCATAAGAATGGAACAAGAGATTCTAGGGTATGTAGAGATTACCTAGTCAAAGACAAACAAGAAAATCCATGCTTGGAAGATGTAAGAAGATGCTAGATGCTCATGGATTGGAGTTTGGTTGAGTCAAAATGAGTTCTTAGGAGCTCTCTCTCTATTAGAGTCAATTTCTCTTTCAAGGAAAAGCTTGGACAATAAAAATGGCTTCTTGAACTCCCTTAGCCAAAGAGTATACACGAAACTGCATCGTTATGGACAAAGGGCAACTAATTCCCGTCATGACCACTGTGCGTTCCGCAGCCTAGGCAAGTGTCCAAACTGCGGTCTATACAGCATGGCACGGCTGGACATTACCGCTGCCTAGGCTGCTGGCTAGGCATGTGCACCAAAAGCAGTCTAGACCGCGGTACAAGCCTGAGAACCTCCATTTGGGAGACCGCTGTGCGTGCAAGTTGCACAGGCCGCGGTAGCAGCAGTGTGTAACCACTGGAGAACACCATTGTGTAGACCGTGGTGGAGGTAATGCATAGGGACTAGTCCCAACAGTAGTTAAGAGGAAAATCCTCTTCTAAGGGCAAACTAAATGCATCAAACACCCAAGCAAGAGTTATGGCAAAAAGACACACAATTAAGGCAATTAAGCATTCATACAAGATGATCAAAAATATGCATGAGAGTGTATGTGTGCACTAAAAACTCTTCAACAAGGTTAAGCAAGTGATATACCTTTTGAAGCTTGAGCTCGTTCATGAACAATGATCGCATAAACTACCCTTACATATTAAACCCCAAATGTGGTTGTCAAAGAAATGAGCAAATCAAAAACAGAGGAACTTAGATTAATTATTATAATTGTCAAAAGTAAATAATCATCAGGTCAAAAGACTATGAGAAAAAAAGAATTGTTTGTACATCTGGATATGTATGAGGTAGACACAATTATTTAGTTAGTCTTGAATAATATTCACAACTTCAGATAAATGTTAGACGTCTTTATATTGTCAAAGTTATAAATTCTTTTGCTAGCATTTGAGTGGGATCAAATGTGTTATGATAAGTCTAAAATCATCAAAGTGTGGTGTCTTTGGGCAAAAGGATCTAGTGCACTAGGTGCATTGAATAGGATCACGGTGAAATACTTTATCTATAACCATTAATGGATAAAAGTTTTCACTTGAAGACAATCTGAGAGTCAATCTCAATCCTGAGATAAATGATGGACTTATGGTTACAAGTGTTACCATTTGAGCCATCAATGAGTACGACTATATAGTATAGTCTATCCTCGATAGTTTGGGGGTATTCATTTGTTAATCGATAGAGGACTTCATTTGTTAATCGATAGAGGACTTCATTTGTTAATCGATAGAGGACCTCATTTATATATACGGACATCGTGGCTCCATTTATTAAATAAGAGTAGAATATCACAATATGGATGTTTGAGGTATTGGATATTAAATCTTAACGTTAAATTTTCAATAGTGTCTATTGAAATATGGCTTCTGGACAAGTCAAAATATCCAAGTTCAAAATATGGTCATATGAGTAAATATGGTAACTTGGAGAGCTATAGGCAGTCTATGAGCTCTTGGCGATTACTGGTATTTTTCACGAGGATAAACTATCTCCATTAAGATTGTCTAGGGTATGAATAAGCAATATTAACTTATTTTATCTTTATTTAAGAGTTCAATTTTAATTCTTCAGTGGAATGAACTAAAATTAATCGAACGGACCTAAGTGAATCATTTATTGATTTTGATTAGGTTATATCTGTTGGAGCTTAAATTTAGATAGCCCGCCAAGATTCTGATTCAAATGAACTTGCATGGATCACTTGATATATTCTACCAGACCAATTTATGGGTCCATTTAGAATAGTATTAAGGCATGTAGACTTGTTTCTTTTAGTAAGAATGGGTCTATTTTACATGTGGACCTTTTATTAAAGTTCACTGGAATTAAAAACATAAAATAAAAATATTTGGCCCATATTTATATAGCTTGGGCGGCAAGGGACTATATAATAGCTTTATATATTGTTTTTTTATTTTATTATTTAATTAAATGAAAATTAATTAATTTATTGATTAATTAATTGTTTAATTAAAAGTCAAAATCTTTTTTCTAGTAGGAGATGGTCTCCTAGAGTCATATTATTGTTGGAATATGATAAGTATCAAATACTATACTTTATAAGTAGATAAACAATAAGAATTTATTTATCTAGTCAAATTAGGAAGTATTTGATTTCTATTAAAACTCTAGTTGACAATTTGTGAAATTAGGAAGTTTTAATATAGTCACAATTTAATTATATTCAATAATTGGCTATTGAATAAATACACTATTTTAGTTGGATTAGGAGTCTTGGTGTGGAAAAGAAATCTTTCTTTGAAACATCAAGTAAATCCACCTAGAGATAAAATTCTTGTCCACCAAGTAAATCCTCTCTAGGAGAGGATTTGGTCTCCTAAAATAAAAGGAAGTGGAATTCGGCCACTATATATATCTCGAAGAGAATTCGACCAAGGCTAATTTTTTTTATTAAAAAATTTGGCAAAGGCATTATTTTCTAAGGAGAAATTCGGCTAAGAGAGAATTTTGAGTGTAGAGAATCCGGTTCTTGCTCTAGATAAATTCTTCCAACTCTAAAGATAGGTGTGTGAAAATTTGGTAAAGTAGAAAAGGAAGAAAGAACGTTTTAGTTTCGATAGTGCACTAGTAGCATTTACATCAAAAGGTTTTGTGTACAACATCGAATTAAGGTTCACGCGAGTTTCAATCAAATTGATTGATAATTCACAAGTGACCTAACGTTCTTTGTTTTTCTTCTTGAAGGATTATTGTGCCTAACGAAAGAAAGAGATTTTGTTTGTTTGCATCCTCAAGTATACAGTTTAAATAAAGGGAGCCCACACTTCTAGGTGATTCACGTTCGTGATTGGATTGGAAGATCTTACGGATTCAATTCGTGCTAGTTCAATCGTCACGAGAAAAAGGTATGATATGCTTAAGATACATCAATTAATCTTGGGTTAAGGTTCTTTCTTTTTAAAGGGAAAATTTTTAAATATACCAAACCATAATTTTACGCTTCCAGCGCGTTTTGAATTGATTTTTCCCTTCAAAGAAAGCCCTACACAAGAAATAGGTATTTCGAATCATGGAGGAGCATGATAGTTCCAAGACATATAAGGCGAGATTGGTGGTTAATGGCTATCAGTAGAAGAAAAGTATTAACTACAGTAACATTTTCTTTCCTGTTGTAAAATTAACTATGATCCGGTTAGTGCTAAGCATTGTAGCAGCAGAAGGATTATATATTAAGCAGTTAGTTATTAGGAATATCTTTCTTCATAGTGATTTAGAGGAAGAGATATATATGTACAGGGGTTTGCAAAAAAAGACAGAAAAAAATGAAGAGTCTACGGTTTGAAATAGGCTCTCCGATAGTGGTACAAGAAGTTTGATAGGTTTATGATATGAAATGGCTACTTTAGATGCAATGCTAACCATTGATACTACTTCAAGAAGGTTAAGTCAAGTTTTGTAATATTGCTACTTTATATTAATGACATGTTAGTGGCATGTGCAGATTTGGAAGAGATTAACAATTTGAAGAAGTAGTTGTCAAGTGAATTCTAGATGAATGACTTGGGTGCGGCAAAGTAGATACTTGGAATCAGGATTAGTTCTAAAAATGATTGGTCCTCCAAGTTAGATGACGCATTGTGGGCATATAGGACAGCTTTCAAGACACCTATTGGGATATGCCCGTATAGGTTGGTCATTGGGAAGGCATGCCATCTTTCTGTGGAACTCTAGCACCGGGCCTTTTGGGATATTCGGAAGTTGAATTTAGACTATGACAAGGCCGATGAAGAAAGGAAATTTCAACTTAATGAGCTTAAGAAGTTTCGGCTAGATCCTTATGAAAGCTCAAGGTTGTACAAAGAGAAGACTAGGAGGATTCATGACAAGATGATAGTTCACAAGAATCTTTATTCCGGGAATGTTAGTCCTCTTGTTCAATTACCGCCTCAAGTTGTTTTCCAGGAAATTAAAGTCTAGATGGTTTGGACCGTTTCTATTGACTCAAGTGTTCTCAAATGGGGCCGTGGAAGTGGAAGTGAAAGATGAGAAGAATGGAGAAAAGTTTGTCGTCAACGGGCAAAGAGTGAAACCTTATATGAAAGAATTAGGGAACCTTGCTTGGTTGGAAGAGATAGAACTCCAAGAGCCGTAGTGCTCTCACCACGTCTTGCCTAGACGTTAAATAGTGCGTTTGGTGGGAGGCAACCCACCTAGGTACCTTCTTTTCAAATAAATTTTAAGTTTAGGTAATAATTGTGAATGGTAGTGATTCTACTTTAATCCAAAGTCTAAGTTCATCCATACCTTATTTTTTAGAAACAAACTATGATTATAGTATAAAGTTGTGGATAAATATAGGTTTGGGGGTGATTTTTCATTTTACATGCAAGTCTAGTAGCTCAATGTAAGCTTTCCCAACCCATATTGTTCAAACAAATGCCCTGGATATGTTTATTGTTAAGATGTGTGCAAATTAGACGCTTTGGACACTTAATGGCATTAAGGAGGAATTTTCCAGGTATGTCACGGTCATGATGTCGTCATGGACGATCGTGACTTTTCCACTTGATAAAATCAAGGAGTTGTTATCACCTAAGGTGTCGCTGGTACGTCTCTTCTATTCCAAATGTGACAGTTTAACGAGGAAGAAGACAGTATGTCACAGTCATGATTTTCGTCATGGATAACCGTGACACAAACCGCATGATAAATTCAAGAGGTTATATCGCTCGACTTGTCGCTCCACCTGTCGCGTGGTTGACAACCGCGACATCAGAAATTCAGGAGAAAATCAAGAAGACAGTGTGTACCGGTCACGAATTCAGTCATGGACTACTGCGACATGTACCCAGTATAAATGAACAGTTCGTGGCAGGCAGTTCCTCAACAAACTTTTCAAAATCTAACAGTGACCTCTTCTCCCTCAACGCGATGTTGAAGGTTTTCAACCCACACAATCGATAATTCCTTCTTCTTTTTACTTATTTTTCGCCCTTGTTAGTCACAAATCCTAGTTCTATCATCTCTTACACGTCTAGGGTTGATTTGGGGGTTTTGTGAAATCTTGTGGGTGAAGAAATTTTATGCATGTTCTGTGTGAATTGAAGTGAGGATTTCGGTTGTGGAGTGTATTGACGTATATATAGTCTTGATTTCGTGTTTTTGAAAGAATTGTGATCTGGTTGAACTAGTGGAATTAGGGCATATTTGGGGGTGAATTTCAGGATTATTTGGTAATTGAAGTTTGTTGGTATTATTCTACATATTTTGTGATTGTGTGGTGGTGGTTTACGGTATCCATGGTGTATCGGATTACTGGAGTTGTTGAGTCGAGCCGGAGTTGTTAAGTGATCCGAATTGAAGCGACACATTGTTGTTTTGAGGAGATGAATGGCTAGAACCAAGCAGACAACTAGGGTAGATCCAGCCGTACTGAGACCGGAGATTCCAACCGTATGGAAAGGTCTAGAAGGGGCCAAGACAAAGGAAAGAGGCAGATTCCACCTTGTGCAGAAAACCCTGATTTCCAGTTAGGATAGCAAAATTTAGTCTAAAGAAGTTCATACCTGAGAAGGGAATCAACTTGAGCGAAATGCATGAGACTCCGATTCCTGGGTTGGTTGAAGCTCAAAGTTGGGGCACTTTTTTTCAGAGGCCTGCAAAGTATTGCCCTCATATAGGTAAGGAATTTTATGCATGGGTAATTGAGAGGACTTACAGTTTAGAATGTCCGGTTTTAGTTCGTGGTAGGGAAGTCCGCATTAACTCTGGGGACATTAACAGGCATTACAGGACTGAACTTCCACACACAGTTGACATGTTTAAGGGGGTTCCTCGTTTTGACATTTTCTCCATAATGAACATTGACCTAGCCAACA
This sequence comes from Dipteronia dyeriana, assembly GCA_032871835.1. Lineage (NCBI taxonomy): Eukaryota > Viridiplantae > Streptophyta > Magnoliopsida > Sapindales > Sapindaceae > Dipteronia > Dipteronia dyeriana. The sequence continues at coordinate 13,672,577 of CM065301.1, read as the reverse complement.
TTTTTGTAGCTCAGCCGATGTAGTTTTGGAACTCCGAGTCCAGCCCGATTAATGAGAAAAGGTTGCTACTGGAAATGGCTTTCTAGCATATCTTCATTTCCCATTCATTAAGGCCATGTGGACATCGTACTACTGTAGCTTATGAGGTAGCCACCTTGCTTTACTGTCTTAAACATGGGCATCATTTAGATGCGGGGGTGATTGTGAATATAGAGATTCACAAGTCAGTAAGGGACATCACAGGGAAAGAAACAATGGTGTTCCCTTGCCTTATCACATTTTTCTGCCATGAGGCGGGTGTAGTAATGTCATTTGATGAGTTTGTTGAGACCGGGTCTGATTTTGGGATCCGTACATGGTATTCACTGTTTCCAGGATAAGGTTTGGCGACACCCGACAGAGGTGAGGGCAATAGGCCGAAGAAGAACAGAGGGAAAGTAGTTCAGACTCAATCAGATGATGACATGGAGCCCGATCAGAATGAGCAGACAGATGATGTTGATGATAAACGGCTGTCTGAGAATGATGGTTCCCTCCCCGCATTGAAACGGTTACTAGCAATTACCAAACTCTCTAGAGGACAGTAGGCTGATGCAGCTACAATAAATTTAAATGCCATTAGAGATGCCCGGCACTCAATCCTTCAGCACATGCAGTGGATGGAACAACGGATGATGGCTAACATAGATATGGTGGATGCAAGATTTAGATAGGATATTACATATTTGAGGCAGGAGCTCCATCTACAGCCATATGAGAGAGAAATGAAGCAGGATCCATATCCATGGCATCAGTATCCAGCTTCTGGTTACCAGCCTCCACATTTATTTCCAGGATATAGACCTCTATACCTCTATACCTATGGACACAAAGTACAGGCTCAGCTTCAGGATCAGAATTCCAGCCCCAGTTCCCAGTTCACCCGACCGACGGACCGGTAGTTTTAGAGGAGGAGGCTATTATCCATACTGTCATAGAGATATCGAGAAAAGAAGCAAAGGACATAGCAGCAGCAGCAGCAGCTGGTTGGAAGGGATAAGAGCTGATGCCCGGATCCTCATGGCCACCACCACCACCACCACCACCACCTTATTATTAGCTTTGTGCTGTAGTTGTTTAGCTAGACTTGTTTGTTTTGCTTTATTTACTGCTTTCAGTTATATTACTCTTGTTATTTGATTTCTATCATAGTGGTACTTTTGCATCTTTTATTTGGTTTTATCTGTGATTAGAATAGAGGTGTGCGCTGTATTGTGTTATGGTTGATGATTAATTGCCATTGGGTGCTTATTATGCCATCTTGATCGAGCCTTTATTTTATTTTCTTTTCTTTTTGTTGCATTGTGTTGTGTAGGATGGTTTAGGCGCCTTCTCGCCGGGCTCTCATTGTCAACATTAGGGACAATGTTAAGTTTAGGTTTGGGGGTGTCGACACCTGCTTCGGTCGTTTTTGTCTTATTGAGTCCTAATTTTTTTTTTGAGTCAAAATTTTCAAATAGTCGAATGGCCAAAGTTTCAAGCTTCAAGTAGCTTGGGTGTGATGCTTTGAGTGTGTGTGTATGTGAGTGTTTATTTATGCATAATGTGCTCAATTGAGCATCTTGTTGTCACTCTAGGGTCTCACTTGCACTTTATGGGTTTGTCCCATCCTTTTGTGTTCAAGTTAAGGGGACTCGGTGCTCAAACACCTTGTTTTAATAGTGGAGACACCTAATGAGTTCACAAACACAAGGCTTAAAAAGCGCATTTGAGGGTTATTATTGTTTCATCTTAAACACTTATCTCGTCATGCGCATCATTTGTCATAGGACATCACATTGCATTATATTTGTGGATTGCTTGATGGATACTTACATTCCCTTTATATATGAAATGGTGGAAATGATTTTAGGCAATGTGTGTGCTTAACTACTCAAACTAACCTAAACACATTTTGTGCCTATTTGTGTATGCTCCCAATCTAATTTTGAGGCCAAACACTTACCTTTCTTTTGGAACCACATTACACCATATAGCCTAAACATAAACACATGCCTACCCTCGTTGCTAATCTTGTTAGGATGTGTTGTGTTGTGGTGAAAGGTGGAAAGGCTCTAAATATGAAAAGTTAGCATGTATTTAGGCTATATTTATAAATGTGCAAGGCAAAAAACTCAAAAAGGTAAAAGTGAAAAAATGTGCACTTATGAGCTAAAAAAACGGGAATAAGAGTCTTGCATGTAATTGTAAAGTACTCACCAGTAGAGTACTCATGTTTAGCATAAGTTAAATGAAAAGTCAAGCCTAACTAGTGCCATGAGTGATGTGAATAGAGCTTAAGTGTTTGGTGTATCATGTAGTGTCTTAACAAGATTGATGACTTTTGAATTCCATTTCCTATTCTTTGTTCACAACGTTTCACCCAATAGCCCCATTACAACCCAAGGGAAGACACAAATGATCTTCTATGAAATCTAGATTGGGATTGTTTGATTAAGCATGATCTTCTACGTCCATGGCATTTGATTCATTTCCTAGGCTAGTTCACCAAAATAATAATGTTTCATTTCTTATTGTATGCAAGTATTTGATTCTCATACATAACTCTATCCTTGCATACATTGCATGAGTGTGAACTTAGGACTCCGAGAGAAAAGAAAAAAGAATGTCCACGTGAGATGTAGAGTCGAAGCGAATTACACTCGAGGTGTGAGAGTGAGTAGTTCCCGACACGAGAGCACTCTAGGTGTTGGATTCGTGTTGTTTGAGTGTCCCGTGAGTGCCTTCGAGTTGTTTGAGAATGTTTTTCATGTGTCTACTCTCCTTAGCCATACCTTTTTGCATCTCATCATCAGTTGAAAATGCAGCTTTTTGAATTATTGTTGTTTGAGTTTATTTTGTTTTTTTTTGTCGAGTCTTCATGTTGTTTTCTTGTTTATGTTATTGTTGTTTTCTCTTGATTTTGCTCGAGGATGAGCAAAAGGCTAGGTTTGGGGTGTTGATCGCGCCATGATAACACTAGATTTTGAATCCTCTTTCCTATGCTTAGTGCTCAATTCTCAGGTAAAATCAAGTGTTAAATGGCTCGATTAAGTGTTTGTGCAGGATTTCATATTAAGGGTGTCATTTGGGTGATTTGAGTGAAGTTGGGACTCAAAAGTGCTTGAAATCAGAAGCTTGGACAAAAAAAGGTGAGCTGTCGCGGTCATGGAGCATCATCATGGGAAACCGTGACACCATGAGCGAGAGCTACTTGTTTTAGAAGTCACCTAAAAATATCGCTTGGAGATCACATGCGAACTGTCAAGGAAGCGACATGTCACGGTCTAAGTTCTATCATGAGAGACCGTGACATACCGGGTGACAGCAATTTCCTTGGCCATTGTCGCTGGAGATGTCACCTGAAAAGAAGACACGAAGCAAAGAGGCAAGGTGTCACGGTTGGATTTCCGTCATGGACAACCGCGACAATCAACGACGCGACAGTATGATACACGTGTCCCTAGGTTGATTCTTGACCTATTTTTGGACCCATATAAATTCCCATAAGAGTTTTTAGGGAAGATAACATTAGCCACACGAAATTTTTGAAACTTCACCCCTCTATCACCATCCTTGGACATTTTTCTCATCCATATTGAGTTCTTTAGAAGCAAGAAAAGGAGACTTACAAGTCAAGGAACTCAATGACCAATTTTGGTTTATTCTTTAACTCTTCTTTGCTCGATTTCTTTTCCTTGATGTGTAACTAATCTCTATGTTAGGGGATTAATGTAAAGTTATTGAGCAACTCTTTGTAATTCTAAGTCTAATGCTTTTTAATTAAATACCTTGGTAGTCTCTTTTATTGAAATACTTGCTCTAATTCCTTCACTTATATTCAAATGAGACCTCAATGAATGTTTGTGTTAGGATTAATTTATCTATGATGTTAAGGGTTAGATGTGGGTGATATCTACACAACCACATCTCCCTTATATTCGTATTTTTCGTGTGAGCTTTTGTGTCATTTAGTTTATTTGATTTTGCATATTAGTGGATTCGAATAGCAAACCAAGATAAACATTATGCCATTTAGTTTTCAAGCACTTAGATTAGGATTTAATTAGACTAATTAGTGTTCAACTAGTAGAATCACTGATCCTAATGAACGAACTTTTCTTTTAAATTGATTAAGATAAAAAAATTTACAGCAATCATCAAGATAGGATATTGTTCAGAATGATATCTACACAACCACACAATCAAGCAATTTTAAAGAAATTTAACAAAATAAGCTTCACAAACTATAGGAAATACACCAGAATGTTCAATATCTCTTACAATTATTTTAAAATTGATAGTAAATCAAATACACTTAAAAACAAAATAAATGTGTGTGTGTGTGTGTGTGAGAGAGAGAGAGAGAGATTGCTTCAAGCATATATAAATGAGCAATTGAATCATCAAGATGCAAACTGTTGATGGCGATTTTTAGATTAACCACTCTTCAAACAGATAATCTAAATGAAAAATTAAACTATAAATCAAAATAAACAAAAAGAGAGAAGCAACACAATAATTTACACGGTAAAACCCTAGGGCGGGGAAACATTCGTGGTTGCCGGTAACGACAAGAGAAAAAGAATCAACTAAGTTGTCAAAAGAATACATGCACAATCTCGCTTACTCTCTTCTATGCTTAATTGATGTTCACCTTTTTGTGGGTGTTATTTGGATCTATTTGTACATGCATAGAATCCTGTCTGGTCTAAACTTTGACTTATTGGAGTCGTGTTTCCTTTCTTCCTTATCTTTCGTTGATTGTGTTTCGATTGTATTGGACTTCCTGTCTGGTCTAAACTTTGATATCTATAAGGAAATTTACTTTCTCATCAAAATATTCTTCTAGACACCTTATTTAAATAGGATTCATTTTCTACGTGCTTTAAGTCGTGACTTCATTTAACCTGAATGCCGTTCACATGTCACATAACCTACCATCTGCTGAACCCGACCAGACCTGCTTTTCCCTGATAAGTGGTCTCACCCGATCACGACCTTAGCCCCGACCTTTTTGACAGCCTTAGTTGGGTTTTCATGCCCGATAGTTTGTTCCATCTTGGTCGTGGGGATTGGCAAGTGCTTTTTTGGTCAACTAGGATTTGTTCGATTAGGTTATCTTTTGGTGATGTTGCATCTCCAACCCTTATCTTTTGCTACCATGTCACATTGTCCAAATTTTACCATTAACAATACCTCTTTAAACATACGAGACTGAGTATCTCGTTCCAAATGGACTTCACTCGGTGAAGTGTGTTTAATTCGTTCTTTTTTCTTTTCTTGTAGCTCATTAATTTGCATTTATTATTTTGTAGCAAAGCGTTGATGTCAATCATACCTATTTCGGCTGACACAATCATTTAGCCATCTGAGTGAATGTCGAACGGCGCGTGATTTTTGATTTACATGTACCTACTTCTACTCTCGTATGACGACATGTGTATACTCTGATGATGTCATCCACTCCTATATATGACTTGAAACTCTTCATTTCCTTTCCACGACTTTACAGATTCTTTTTGGTGATAAAACCCTAGTCTTCCCTTCTTCTGTAAACTTTCACTCTCTTTTGCTTCATTTCCTTCTTTAAGAACCGTTTGTGTTCTCGTCGTATCCATTTATATCCAGGATATGGATCTGACTCTCTGTTATTGGTATTTTGAGCTTCTCATGCATGCTATTGAGGCTAGTGATAATAAGAATATCGCTAGGCTTGAATCCGTACTATGGGGTCACTTTCACGCATATACCCCTTTATTTCAACACGTTGCTTTAAATGTAGATTATTTTATGGCTATTCCTGAGTTTGTCCCTTCATCTGCTAATTCTTCTGGTTCTGCTTCTGTTGATGTTTGCCCATATATGTCGAAGACAACTAGCACAAGATAAACTACCAGATGTTCATCCAAAGAAAACGCCTCGTCTGGTGAATGACTTGATGATAGTTTTACAAACGTTAACGATGAAGGAGGTCCCAAAGGAACGACGGGTATGCATGTTAAGGTTTACAATAGATCACCCTTGTGCCTTTGATTTTGAGATAAACGTGGTGACAGTTAATGAGCTTGAAAAGTTCAGGGATCAGTTTGACCTTCTACATTTGGTGCAACTATCCCGTAGCGACGATCGTGTTGTATGGAATACCTTTTCTGGTGTAGTTGCTATTTATGGGGCCATGATGTCCTCTGGGGTCACTCTCTCTATTCAATCCTTCATTGGTAGATTCTTAGCGGATGCAGGGATTGCCCTGCTTAACTGACCACCAACTCGTACCGGGTGCTAATTAGCTTGTTGCACCTGTGGAAGAAAATCGGGGCCAAGTACCTCCCAACCTCTCAGGAGATACATAAGTTTTTTACCCTAGGGCAATCAGATACTGGAGGCACTTTTTACCTTCAGTCGACCTCCCCGGGCAATTGGATTCCCTATGGTTACAAGGAAAAGCCTACTCCTCCTACACATAAGGACCACAAGGGCTTTATCTGGGGGTTCCCTTCGTTGAACAAATATTAGAAGAACAGTTGGTATTTTGTCAGCAGCGAATAAGGCGAGACTGTGGTTGCTGATGCTACCCATCGGTTGGCTCGGAGCAATATCCTGAGGCACTTTTGTAGCCCCGAACTATGGAACAAAAAATACGTCTGTGATGACCAGAGAGCAGGCCAATACTGTTGTCAAGGCGGCTCAAACTTCTTGGGAGGTCAAGTATCGCTGCAATTTATACACAGAAAATGAGCTGATCGATATGGGACTTTTTCTCAAAATTTCTTCCTGACGCAAACATTGTAGGTTTTGTTTCTATAATTCCTAGCACTTTTGTCCTATATATCTATTCTTACCAATTTTCTTGTGTTTATTTTTCTAGTATACGAGGTGGACATTGTCACTGGCGAGTAGGACGAAAAGGCTAAGAACCTTGATCGGGTGAGCAGGAAAGCAGTCGTCGATCAGGGGCTCAAGGGTTTGCCCCCTTGAGAATGACTTGGTGGAGCACGTATATGAGTCTGATCATGACTCTTTGGTTGTTCCTGCTGGCTTGGCTGAAACAACCGGTCATGGTGTCACTCCACCCCGAGGTGGTCAGAGAGGATCCTCAATAGATATGTCTGCCCTAGGTGTAATCTACCCCCGAAGAATCTAACCGAGAGAGGTCTAGTAGAGAGAGATTGAGCCGAGATAGACCCAGTAGGGATAGGCCCAGCAAATATGAACCAAGTAAGAGCCGGTCTCGTAAGGTGGAATCTAGTGAAAAGATCCCTAGTAACAATGTGGCTAAGACTGTAGAGGGATCTTCCGCACCTGAGGCCATTCGTAAAAGAGCAGAGGTTTCGTGTGATGCTGACCAGTTACCATTCCAGCTAGAGGTTAGTCATATCATTCTTGAAAAAGAATAAGAGGATGACCAAGAGACCCTGGCTGATCTAATTTTGTGGGAGCAACTATAGAAGAAAAAGGAAGATAGGGTTGCCACAATATCTTCTTCTTTCCTATATGATCCAGTCAAGGCCACTGATCCGATTGTGCCTCCCACTTATCCTGAGCCTTCTCAGGTTCAAAATGACCGTCATTCCTCATATCTGCCCACAATCACCCAGGGAAAGCCCTCATGCAGTTCTCCGTTAAATGTCGGATAGTCTTTACTGACTCTGACTCTGATGATGGTGGGCTTAATTCGGAGGTGTAATTTATTGAAGATGATTTGCTCGATGTCAATAAGAAGCAAGCACTCATTCTGGTGTTCAAATCGAGGACCGGTACTATAGTTAAATTGGCTGAAGATGTATGGGTGAGCTAGCTTGGGAATGTCCCGTGCATCGTACCTCCTAGGTATCTTCCTTAAGATGGTGTAAGTAAAGGTCAAGCCCATGAGAGGTAAGGTTTTGAAGCCTCTACGACTGTCTTTTAGGCTAGAAAGGGTACTGTAATTTCACTGGTGTAAACTGTCACAGACCTGACCCTCCCAGCGATGCCCTGGATCACTTCGCTTCTGGTCATGATTTATCAACTTCATCAGCTGTCCTGACTGCTCATTTACATCTAGAGCTTCCTTCGAAGTCTTCCATGGTGGTTTTTCGTTTCAATGAAGAGAACGGTGCCCTGACCAAGGGGGTTGATGTCAGACACAAACTATTCTCCATTCATAGCCGATGACCCAGAAGATCACATCACCTAGCCAAATTTTGGAGACCTGAACCAAGACTATAGGGGTGGTGACCTTCTTCCTGGTGGATCTGGGCCTGAAGGTCCTTCTAGTACCCAAGATGCTTAACTCTCTTTCTTCGCCTCTTGTTACCATTACCTAGTAACTTCTGTTTTGTAATCTCTCCATTTTCAGTAAAAATAACATCATTTATATATTCTTAACTATTTCTACTTAAGCAAGTGACTTAGCACGAATTGGTCATTTCGTTGCATAATCGGGATAACCCAGGGCCTAGGCCAGAATAAGTAACTAACTAAAAACTGGATGATTTGTGAATGGTTATAGCCCTTTATTAATTAGAACTATACATGTCCAGCCATGCCAAGTTACCTGTCTCGGTTACGACCACACCCTTTCATTTGGCATTAATCACTCCGTAATTTGATCCCATTATTAAGCTGAACCGAATGATCCATCTCTGACTAAGCATTTTTACCTTGGTCGTCGCCTTTAGTTAGCTCAAACTGTGTGCATTACCTTACAAAGCTAACTGACTTGGCAGAGACCATGCTAGTGCAACCGGTTACGACCACTTCTTGGTCAGCTATCTATTTTTTAGTTACACCCGGTTTGGATGCACTACTGCAAACACGGTATCTCTAGCTTGACCAGGACTATTTATTAGATCAAACTATAATAAGTCTATCGTCCTAACTTCATCCAACCAACTTCGTATGGATGAGTTTGTCATAACCCTTTATTCGGCTAGCGTCGGGGAGACCACTCATGTTAGTCGATCGATTACTCGAACCACCGATCAAATCGTTGCTCCTATTTTTACGTCAAGAAATGCTCTTTTATAACCCATTTACATGGTATCTATTTTATAGACTCTTGTCTTTTATCTGTCAACTAAGTCATTGGGACATCTCCAATAGTCTGTTGATCAAGATTCATTACAATGGGGCATCTTATATTCCACTGACTTTACAGACGCTTAATACTTCATTTGTGCCTGTTTCTAAGTAGAAATACTTATCCTTCATTCAACTCTTGGCGTATCTCATCAAGTATATACAATCTGAAAGTGCCCTAACAATGCTTTATTACACCTAGTTAGTTTCGGTTAGAGTATACTGCCTTTGCGACATGTGTTTTTAGCCTACTCACTGAGCTTCTCGGGTGCTCCTATCGACACTGAGTGGTTTCTAGGTGCCTCGAGATTGCTTTTGTATACGAAAGCAAATTTAGAGCCCTATTCTCGATATTTGAAATTGTTTCCTCAATGGGGTTTTTATTAAATGCTAAAATGAAAAATCAAATAATCAGCTAACAAAGCAAATTATTCTCTTAACTAAAAAGAAATATTAAAAAAAAATAAGAAACTCCTAAGGGTAGAACATCTTTAAGTATTGAGCATTGTATTGCATGGGTATCTCGCTCCCTTCTAGTCGGGCAAGGCAATATTCTCCATGGCCGGCCAAGCCGATCACTCGATATAGCCCTTCCCATTTATTTGCCAACGTCCCATCTGATTTATCTCTCGTATTGGGTGATTCCCTCCCTAGAACAAGATCTCCGAGCTGGAATCTTCTTATCTGGACATGTGAGTTGTAATATCTGACCGCTTTTTATTGATAAGCAGCGTTTCTTACCCTCTATTTTTTCCTCCAACTCATCTAAGTTCTGTTCTAGCATTTCACATTTGCTTCGGGATGTAAAAGTTGAACCCCTGGCAAGTTATGAGCTATTTCAACTGGAATCACTGCCTATGTTCTTAACGTTACTAAATAAGGGGTCTCTCCTGTTGAAGTCCTTTCCATGGTTCAATATGCCCATAGAACTTCGTGTAGCTTGTCTGCCCATATCCATTTCTTAGCATCCAGTTTTGCCTTTAGGGTATGCTTAATATCTTGTTTATTGCTTCTGTCAGGCCATTGATTTTTTATGCCAAAATCCTGACACATGTTCCTGAAGTTGTCACTGTCGAATTGGGTCCCGTTATCTGTGATTATTGTATCTCGGATTCCAAACTGATAGTTGATATTTTCTTCACGAAACTGGTTATTTTAACTTCAGTTATATGCACCAGCGCTTCTATCTCACCCCAATTTGTAAAGTAGTCCACGACTACAATGGCCTACTTCACTCCTTCTTTGGTTGTTGTTGGCATCGGGCCAATCAAATCTAACCCCTACATGACAAATGGTGAAGGTGATGACAAGTTCTTCAACAGATCTGGGTGCCTCTTGATGTCATTAGCTATTCTCTGGTAGCCACCACATTGATCCGCGAATGCCTGGGCAACATAGAATAAGATCGGCAAGTAAAAGCCTTGTCTGAGAGTTTTATGCGCTAGGCTTTTACCTCCGGCCTAATTCCCACACACTCCCCCATGGATACTTTCTAATATCTGTATGTCTTCTACTGGTCAAATGAACCTCTGTAAGGACTTAAAAAATCTCTCCTGTATAACTCTCCTCCGACTATTGAGTATCTAGTTGCTCTATACCTGAGACGTTTTGCCTCAGTTACTTCTATCAAGAGCATCCCATTCTCTAGGTATTCCCAGATCAGATCCAAGTGGCTTGTTCACATTCTACCGCTCCTGCCTCCAATATCTCTTTTTGATCCTCGATGTTCGGTCTCTTGAGGTGAGCAATTGGGTTGATCTTTGAACATATACTGATAGTAGCAGACACCAACTTTGACAAAACGTCTGCATTCTCATTCTTATCCCTCGGGATCTGAGTAATAATGTAAGCCTTTAAACTTCCAAGCAACATCCTGGACATCCCCAGAAACGCAGCCATGTTATTGTCCTTAGCCTGTTATTCATCCAAGATTCAGTTTAACACCACATGTGAATCACTGAATATCTCCAACTCATCTACCCCTAGAGTCGTGCAAACTCTAAATCCTGCCAAAAGTGCATCTTACTTGGCCATGGTGTCGGTGGCTTTGAAATCAAACCGCAGAGCATATTCTACCTGGTCACCTTCTGCGGTGGATATAAGTATCCCAACCTCACTATCGTTCATGTTTTATGATCCATCCATATGCAGTTTCCAGATGATTTCTTCATTTTCTTCCAACATCTTGATAACCTCGATATTCGGTTCAGTAAACTCATTAATCAGGTCAGCTTCGACTTGTCCGTTTATTGCGACTCCTGGCAGATATGCTATGTCAAATTCACTCAGCTCCACTGCCCACTTGGTCAACCTCCCAGATACTTCAGGCTTTGACATAATTTGCTTCAGTGGGCAATCTGTGTAGACCTTAATCTATGGGCTTGAAAACATGGTCTAAACTTCCTCGTCGTAGTCACAAGTGCCAGTGCCATCTGTTCGGCTGGTGAGTATCTTATCTTAGTTTGTTGTAAAGTCTTGCTTATATAATATACTGGCTTTTTTACACCCTCATCCAGCCTGAGCAGCACCGACCCTGTTGCCATAGCTGTTACTGATAGGTATAGGTAGAGCACTTCTCTTTCAAAGGGTTTAGATAGGATTGGTGCTATACCTAGGTACTCATTGATCATTCTGAATGCCTACTCGCACTCATCATTCCATTATACCCCCTTGGCTTTCTTGATTGCACCGAAAAAGGGCCGACACTTGTCTGTTGACTTGCTTATGAATCGGTTCAGAGATGCTAAACAGCCTGTTAGCCTCTTAATTTCCTTTAATGTCTTCGGGGACCCCATCTCCTTCAATGCCTTTATTGTTCCGAGTTTACTTTGATTCCTCTCTAATAACTTGAAATCCTAGGAATCTTCCCGAGGGTACCCTGAACGCACACTTCTTTGAATTGAGCTTCATACCGAACCTCCGTAACACTCCAAATGTCTCTTTGAGATCTTTTGCATGTTTTTCGGACATTGTGCTCTTTGTCAGCATGTCATCCACATACACCTCCATATTTCTACCAATCTGTCGAGTGAACATATTATTTACCAGTCTTTGGAAGGTCGCCCCGATATTATTGAGACCAAAGGGCATAACTTAGTAACAGTATAACCCTAATCAGTTGTGCAGTCAGGTTCGAACATTTGGATCTGGTTGTATCTCAAGTAGGCATCCATGAAGCTTAATAATTCATGATCGGTTGTTGTATCCATCAGCTAGTCAATCTGAGACAAGGGGAAGATATCCTTTAGACAAGCTTTATTAAGATCAGTGAAATCAACACACATCCTCCACTAGCCATTCTTCTTTTCTACTAGCACTACGTTGGCAACCCATTCGAGGTACTTTAGTTCCCTTATGGACCCTACTGCTAACAACTTCTCCACATCTTCTTTGATTGCCTTGCTTCTATCAGGTTTAAGTCATCTTATCTTCTGAATGACCGGTTTTTGATCGGAGTCAACTGATAAGTAATGGGAGATTATTTTCAGGTCAACACTAGGAATATTTTTGTGTTTCCATGTAAACACGTGTTTGTAATCCATTAGTAAGTTGACCATTTCCTTCCGAACTTACTCTGTCAGCCGAGCCCTAAGCTTTATAGTCTTTTTGGGATTATTATAATCAACTGCAACCTCCATGGTTGGTTCATCTTTTTGGCTTTTCTCATCTTCCAGAGATGTCTCCCTCGGGTCCAAGTCGAACCTGGTTGGAGTTTTCACTTCAGCTTCTACTTCATCCATTTTTAAGTCTCTATCTTTCTCAAGGGTGTTTATCAGAATCACCCCCCTGTTTTGCTATTTTCATGTTCACGGACAAATTCGCCTTTCTTGCCCATTTTTGTGAGCTTTTCATGACTTTCACTCCAACTTCTGTTGGAAATTTCATTGTTAGCGCGTATGTGGCAATCACAACCTTTGTCTTGTTTCAGAAAGGCCAACCTAACAAGACGTTGTATAGCCAATTCTCTACATTCATAATCACAAAATCTAATAATATTGTTTTGGTGTAGGGAAAAATCCCGATCTCCACAGTAATTTTACTGTTCCCAATGATATTACTTCTGCTCCTCCAAAGCAACTCAACGGGACTCTAAGGAGCTAAAGATCTTTTCTTTACAACCTGAGTTGATCGAATACTTCCGCGCTCAAGATTCTATGTACTCTTCTCACTTCCCTATGTCCCATGTGAACTGACATGACAATCTTCTCATTCGGCTTCACCTCTGATCCATGCATATCTGCCTCGGTAAAGACTATAGGATCCCATCCATGTTTCATTCGTTTCTAGTCGGGGTCCAACAAATTGACCTCCAAATTCCTTTGGCCATTTATGGCTTCTCTGACTTCGATCATTCTTTCTTGACTATTAGCCCCGGTGTGTGGTCCGCCAAAAATGGTGTTAATTGCCCCGCAATCTGGATTTCTTCTAGGGCTCATCTGGTTTCTATCGCGCTCCTTCTTCGGGGTGTCCTTGTACCGATCATCCCCACTTCTAAGGATCATGTCTTTGAAGTGTCCTTCTCTGACCAGTGTTTTGATGTAGTCCTTCAGTTGATAGCACTTAGAGGTTTCGTAGCCATTGTCCTGGTGAAACATGCAATACTTAGTGTTGTCTCTCCTAGCAAAGCTTGATTGTTTTTGGGGCTTCCTATACAAATCCTTATCCTCTATCACATTTAAGATCTCATCTTTCCTCTAAACCAACGAGGTATAATTGGCGTATTAAGGCTTACAGTGCTTGCCAACTTTGTCATCGTCTTTACGTCCATCATTGCCATTTCCCCTGTTGCCTTTCGGGTCTCATTGTCTACTCTTAAGCCGACCCTCAAGTATAAGTTCTCCACTGTGGGATAACTGCTCCTCCTCTGCCGTATCTTATGAATCAAGTTTAGATCTATGCATGTATCTAGGTTGTGATTAATATTGAACATATCTTACATAATCTAGATTCATTACACATGCATGATAAACTAGACTATATGTGATTTGTGCATTCATGCTCATGTCTAGTATTTTCCTTAGGATGTGTTGATCATAGCATTCTATGTTGAGTGCTTGTTTACGTTTTGCATTCATGATCACCTAGATGCCTTGTGAGAAGGAAGTCTTGACAATAGGTGTGAGACCTATGGTGTTGAGCAAGAAGTCTTGGCAAGAGGTGTGAAGCCTTGGATTGTCGAGTAAGAAGTCTTGCCTAGAGTTGTGAGAACTCAGATAGGTGAGCAATGAAGTCTTGACTAGAGTCGTGAGGACTTAATTGAGCAAGAAGTCTTGCCTTGGGTCGTGAGGGTCCGGAAAAGGTGAGCAAGGAAGTCTTGACAAGAGGTGTGAAGCCTCAGATTGTTGAGCATAGGGCGACAACTTCTAAAGTAGGATAAGAGGGTAGTTTCTAGGTGAAGAGGTCACTTGAGAGATTGTACTTGTCTTATCTACTAGTGGATTTTGTTTGCCGGTGGCTGCTAACCCGTGGATGTCTCTTCTTCGGAGGTTTACCACGTTATATCTTGTGTCAACTTTTCTCTTTCCCTATCTCTCTAATATTTGTATTGTGGATAGAACTCTCTATGTATGTTGACTTCCTTTCTATAGAATAGATTATTTATGTGTTACAATTACTTGTTTGTATCACACTTTACTTGTGTTTATATATTGATTAATTGTCTTTAATTAATATATATATTGTGATACAAGCAATCTAGAGGGACAAACTTTTGTTTGTTTCTAAGGGAGTCGAAAAATGTGTATAACCTATTCACCTCCCCTCCCTCTAGGTTAGCCTTGAGCATTTAACCGTGATTGTATTTTCATTTGGTATCAGAGCAGGACACTAGATTGCACTTAGTGTGAGTCTGGGGTGATACTTTCACGGTTTTTGCAAGGTATTTGAAGTCATGGGTTTACAAGATGATGTAATGGCGGAAGGAGCCTCAAATACTAGTCCACCATTACTATGTGGCACTAACTATGGGTATTGGAAGTTGAGGATGAAAGCCTACATATGTTCTATTGATGAAAGGGCTTGGATTGTAGTGGAAGAATGTTATAGTCCTCCTACCAAGGTTTTAGAAGATGGAACCATGATACTCAAGCCAAAGAGTGAATGGACAACAAATGAGTTTGAGGTTGCTAAATGGCACCATCGTGCTATGAATGCCATCTTTGGAGGAGTTGATGGGCATCAATTCTCCTACATTCAAAATCTTGAATCCGCAAAGGAAGCTTGGGATACTCTCCAAGTTACTAATGAAGGAACCTTAGCGGTGAAGAAATCAAGGCTTCAAATGTTGGCATCACAATTTGAAGGTTTAAGTTAGGTGAGGAAGAAAAGTTTGAAGACTTCCAATTATGGCTTCTTAACATAGATAACCAATGTCAAGCACTTAGAGTACCTATCTCAAAAGAGCGTTTAAATTGGAAAATCCTTAGGTCTCTCCGTAAGAGATTCAAATCAAATGTGACAGCCATTGAGAAAAGCAAGGATGTGGATAGTATAAATATTGATGAGTTGCTTGGGTCTCTCCAAACTTATGAGATGTGCTTGAAGCCAAAGATCAAGAGTAAGGGAATCGCTCTCAATGCTGTAGAGGAGGAGAGTGATTATGAAAATGAAGAAATGGCACTATTGGTTAGAAGGTTCAAGAAGTTTCTAAAGAAGAATGCCAAGCCTAAAGGCAAGTCTTCTAAGGAAAAAAGGAGTCAAGAGAACATCATCTCCAAGGATTGTGAAGAATAGTCAAGCCATGAACAAGAAAGAGGTTCAATGCTATAATTGTCAAGGTTTTGGTCACTTTGCTAATGAGTGCACCAATAAGCCATCTAAGAAAGACAAGAAAGGCAAAGTGTTGGCCACTACTTAGAGTGATGATAATTCTAGTGACAATGAGAGCTCTAGTAGTGAGTCTTCAAGTGATGAAGAGTTGGTGAGCAACTTTGTAGCTCTAACAGCTTCTCATTCTCCACTAGATGTTGGTAGTACAATATCTTTGAACAAGAACCTTGACACAAATCATGATGGAAGCTCTAGTTCAATTCCTACTAATCTTGAGTTGTTGAAAAAGATAGAAAAGCTTGAAGAAGATAGAGACAATGCTCAAAGAGAAGTAGTTGAAAAGGATGATTTGATCAAGAAGCAACTAGATGAGTTTATGGTTGTTACTCGTAGACTTTTTGGTGAGAAAGGTGATATTATGAAGAAGTTTAGAGAACTTGAAATGATAAACCTTGAGAAAGATAATGTGATATCTTCTTTGAAGAAGAGAGAACAAGAATTGATGGAAGAAATAGACACGGCTAAGAAGGCTATCAAGGACTTAGTGAATGATTCGGTTAGTGTGTCTAGTGTTAGGAATCTTGTTAACTCTCATAGTGGTGAATATGACTTGGTAGTTGAAGAGGAGCTCTTGAAAGCACCACTTCCTACACACTTTGATGAAGTCGTGATTGATAAGAAACCACATAAGAAGAGAAGATCAAAAGCCAAGAAGAAGTTGGCGAACAAGGTATCTTTGCAAACTCCTAGTGAAGCTAGTTCAACTCCAAAAAGGTATAATCTCATCTTTTATTCCAATTTGCCATTATTACAACACAATAGGTCATATTAAGCCTAGATGTTATAAATATATTGAAAAATGAAAATTAGGAAATGAATCTAGGGATAATGAGATTAAACTTCAACTTGAACATGCTAAGGCCTTGAAAGTTGAGAAACATGATAATATTGCTAAGCATGAGAAAAAGTTGTGGAGTAGAAAGAATACTAATCTTGTTCAACTTGAAAAAGCTTGTGTTGATAATGTTAAGGAAGAGTGTGTTAATGATATTCTTGTTAATCAAGTCATTGAATGACTTTACTCTAGATTTAACATTGTTGTCAAGGATGATATTGGAAATGTTTGTGTAGGTACACCCCAGAACAAGTGGTTCAAGGGTGAGTGCTCTTATCACTAATATAAGAAGCACATGTGAGATAGCTTTGAGGCTATATATCAATTGTGTTGAGAATTCTTGCTTACTAGCTTTGAATACTCCATGTATTGATATGAACTTGGTTATCTCACATTATGATTGTTATGATGGTCAAAATTTGTTGATTAACTTTGAAGAAGTTCTTTTGTTATATGTGTTGATTGAGTTGAGATATTATGCGTTTTATACTCTTGTTGTGAAACATCGTCAACTTGGTGACATGAGGACATTCATTGGTGAATATAATGTGCAAAAAGGTATCTCTATACTCTAATGCATATTCTCTTAAATATTCATCTTTTGACTCAATTCTTGACATACATCTCATAGCATGTCATATTAGAAAATTTTGTATATCATACATATGGTTCTCATTGACATTTGCTATTTTAGGATCTAATAGTGATATTGTTCACATTGATCTTAACTTTGATGATTGTTTGTGTATAGTATATTGAGTGGCATTACTTTTGAAAATATGATCTTCATATTCTTTGAAAGCTACTCATTAGAGAAGTAATGATCTTGAATAAGTCTCTACTTATTGCTCTTAGATCATATGCTTATGAGCCTAAAAACTTTGGTTTCTAAAATTTGCACTATGCTTCTCTTATATGTTTTGCTAGTAGGTTGAGTTTACTAATATGTAAACATTGGATACACCTTGAAGTTTTTGTGCTTAAGTATATTTAAAATGACCTATGGTTAATATCCATTTTGCTTCGGCAATTACATAGAACTCAACGAGCACCTTCATGAAAAGGGCTACACACATTGGTTGTGAAAGCTACCCAATGTTGGAAAGAGCTATGCCATTGTGATGAGTGAAAGCCATCATGAAGTGAATTTTGTTTATGTAAAAAAAAATAGAAAAATCAAAGAAGTGTTGAAAGGAATTAAAAAAAAAAATCTTTGATTCAAAGCCTAAAAAGAAAAGGAGGAAGGCTTAAAAAGGAGTTTAGTTGAAAATCAAATAAGCTCGGGTTGAAAAACAGAAATGGGATGACGAGCCACATGCACACACACGCTCATGTGTTGAAATCTATTCTCTTAAAAGCAAAAAATTCCGGATGATAATCGGTTTGACTTTTTATGGAAAAAGCTTAAGATGAATAGTTGTTGGAAATTGTTTGCATGTTGATTATCAAACTACTTCTTGATATATATTTAAAGCATATCTCTCACACACACACTTTGTTTATGAGTATGATGATATCTTTGCAATTGTTGAAGAATTATGAGAGAATTTGAAAAATCTTTGTATATCTCTCTTAGCATATGAAGCTTATTTTGTTGATATTTCTTCAAATTGCTTGAATGTGTGATTGTGTGAACATTTTTGTGAACTCTATGCTATCATTGATTTTAGTTATAGCATTTATCAAGGGGGAGCATTGTATGCTAGACATTGTTCTCTTTTATGATATGTTCACATGCTTCATTTTGTTACATGATGGCATATTTTGACTTAATGATACTTGTAAGATATTACTCACTATCTTTGTCTTGCATGATGATTCATTCTTAAGTCATATGTTATTGTGTTTATATGTTTGTTTTGTCTTTCACTCACTTTTGGTGTATGTATATAGCATCTTATTTCACAAGAACAAATGGGAAGAACTAAGGTTACCGAAAGTGGAAATCAATTGAATCCCATTGTTAAAGCCAAGTCTACCTCAAAGGAATCCAAAGCTTCAAGATCAAAGGATTTAGGGATCTTTGCAACTAAAAAGATATTTCAAGAGAGATGCATTGACTTAGGTAAATGTAAAGATTCTTATGTTCTTAAATGCATTATGGATAGAAATTGGGAATCTTGGGTGAGCATGCTAGGAATAGTGAATGACACTATTGTTAGAGAATTTTATCATGAATACAAAGAAAGTGCCACCTCATTGGATGCTTTAATGGAGATTAGGGGTGTTGTGTTTAGAGTTAACCCGATAAAAATTAACAAGTTTCTTGGGCTATCTAGTGATATTGATTCAAACTTTCTAGATGTTGATATCATTGAGAATCTTAATATCATGGGTAGAACTCTATGTGACAATACTTCTTTTGAGTGGAAAGGTAGAGCATATATTAGTCAACATGAGTTAACTAAGGCAAGTGCTTTTTAGCATCTTTTTATTTGTACAAATATTATTGGATCTTCGAATTCAACCGAGTTGAATAAAGACAAGATCAAAATAATATATGCCTTGGTGACTAATAAACCTTTAAACCTTGGGGATTTGCTTATGTTTTACTTAGATAATGCGACTTTCTCAACTATAGGAGATAAGAAGCTTGCATTACCGGGGTTTATAACTTCTTTGTGATTAGCTCATGGTGTTCAAAGTAGTGGAGATGATATGTTGGTACAACCCTTGGAAAAGTATAGTGATAAACGTGTGTCATACATATCATATAAGAATAAGGGTAAGACATGTGATACTTTTGGACTATTTAATAGTTCACAAGTTGATTGTCAAGAGACTAGCATAAACATTCTTCCGGATTGGGCTTTACATTTGAAGAAGAAGGTTGATGAGGTTAGTGCTATAGTTGAAAAACAAGATGCTAGAATAAAAGAGTTGGAGGAGTGTATTGCCTCAAGTTCAAGACCATCTCTCAAGCATTATGTTAGGTCAACTACACGCATATCTTTCTTTGGTGGATCTAGTAGCTAGTATTTGAGTCTCATGGTATGTTTCTTACTTTTTGGCATCATTTCATGTCAAAAAGGTGGAGAAAAAGTTGTTAAGAGTTGCTAGTTACTTAGTTTCCTTTTTATGTTGTTTTTATGAACTTTTGAACTTTCAATGGCATGTAATAATCAGTCTTAAGATTTGGTTAAAAACTGGGGAGATACATGTATTTGCTGACTTAATTGTATATTTTTATCCATATTATATGTTGCCATGCCATTTGTTTTTTTTCTCTTGTATATGCATTATGCTTTGAGATGATTTGTAGGTTGCTTCAAGTGAAGATCAAGATGAAGTTCAAGAGTTGATGAAGATTAGTTATAGGAATCTTACTCATTGTAATGTGAGGTAGTGATTTTGTGATCTATCTTTATTTTTATATTTGTAGTAAATGTATAGGTGTTTTGACATGGAATTTGCCAAAGGGGGAGATTGTTAGGTTTTAGCTTTTGTTGGCATTAATTCCATATCAAAATGATGTTTACTTGTAATGATTTAGTTGTTTAGATTCATAATGATTCAAGCTTCAAGGAAGAAGAAACAACAAGTCAAAGCAAGTTCTAAGTCTTCAAGAGAAAGGATGCAATATGGTTCTACAAAGGTATACTAAGACCTTATCTTTCTCTTACAACGCTTAGGCACACACACACATATCATACATTTGTGTCCCTACATCGTTGTGCACCATTATAGGCATGCACATGCAATTCATTCATATGTGTCCCTGCATCGTTGTGCACTATGTATAACACATTCACACACTTGAAGATGAATGCTCATACATTGGTATGAAAATAACATGTTTTGGAATATGCATGATTGGAGACTATCTCTATGTAGTTTGCATTCTAGTGTGAATTGTGTTTGTGTGTGTATATATTTGTATAACATGGATATTGAACTTGATTTTAGTCTTAAATCATTCTTGATTGAGTTCCGGTCGTTTCGGTTACTCATACTATTGATTTCAAGTTCTAAGTCAAAAGATACTACACTTTCAACTCATGTTTCATTAATTATCTTTGTCTTTGTATATCGAGTCGAATTATTATTTTTGGGGATGAGTATCTTGTATTCCCATGTCCGTTTGAGAGTTACGGTTCGTAATCCGTAAACATATTCGAATTCCGAGTTTGGAGGCCGGAGAACAGTCGAAGAACGCGAAGGAAGGTCGAAGGAGAAAGAAGCAAGCATGGCACTTCTTTCCCGAGATGGCACGTGGCCATCTTAGGTAGCAAGCTTGCTTGGATTCATCTTGCCCCTCTTGATCATTTCACATGTCCAAGTTTCCCACTCCTTTATAAACTATTTCCCTCTCACATTTCATTTTAAGAAGAAATTCAAATCAAGTGTGCAGAAATTTTCTCTCTAAATTTTCTCACCTTCCAAACACCATAACTTCTTCATTTGAACTCCGATTTGAGTGATTCTAAATTTAGAGTGTTCATTTATTCATCTTCCATCTTTTCTCTGAAGGTTTGAGTTAATTTTGCTGCTGTTTTTGGTGTCTAATCATACAAATACGGGACTGCACCTAAATCAACTAAGATATTGATTTTCTCTCAAAGTTTTCTTTTAAAACTTGGTCAATTGCCTTGGGTTTTCTTCTTCTACATATATTTGTATATTGTGAGTGTTTTGATTTTTGTTTTGAACACTTTCAAAGCTAGATTGAGTTTCAATTGAAATTATACATGTTGAGTTAGGTTTTGATTTTGCCTATGTTATCACATGTTTAAGATTGTATTGTGCTAGCTTTGATTCTAGGACTATTTTATGATCTTTGATTGTTTGATTTTGTGAAAAATAGTTCCTCACATGTATTATAGGCTCTCTTGGCTAAATTTCTCACATAATACATGTGCTTATGTTCTTTTGAGCAATGCATGTGATTTTTTTGAATCTATGATTAGGAATATGCTCTAGAACTTTTGCTTAAATCTATTTGACTTTGTCATATGATTTTAGCATGTTTTTGGTTAGTGTGATTTAAACTTGATCTTGTGATTTATTGAACATATCTTATGATTCAAGTTTAGATCTATGAATGTATCTAGGTTGTGATTAATATTGAACATATCTTACATAATCTAGATTGATTACACATGCATGATAAACTAGACTATATGTGATTTGTGCATTCATGCTCATGTCTAGCATTTTCTATTGGATGTGTTGATCATAGCATTCTATGTTGCGTGCTTGTTTGCATTTTGCATTCATGATCACCTAGATGCCTTATGAGAAGGAAGTCTTGACAATAGATGTGAGACCTATGGTGTTGAGCAAGAAGTCTTGGCAAGAGGTGTGAAGCCTTGGATTGTCGAGCAAGGAAGTCTTGACTAGAGGTGTGAAGCCTTGGATAGTGGAGCAAGAAGTCTTGCCTAGAGTTGGGAGAACTCGGATAGGTGAGCAAGGAAGTCTTGACTAGAGTCGTGAGGACTTAGTTGAGCAAGAAGTCTTGCCTTGGGTCGTGAGGATCCGAATAAGGTGAGCAAGGAAGTCTTGACAAGAGGTGTGAAGCCTCGGATTGTTGAGCATAGGGCGACAAATTCTAGAGTATGATAGGAGGGTAGTTTCTAGGTGAAGAGGTCACTTGAGATATTGTACTTGTCTTATCTACTAGTGGATTTTGTTTGCCGGTGGCTGCTAGCCCGTGGATGTTTCCTCTTCGGAGGTTTACCACGTTATATCTTGTGTCAACTTTTCTCTATCATTATCTCTCTAATATTTGTATTGTGGATAGAACTCTCTATGTATGTTGACTCCCTTTCTATAGAATAGATTGGGTATGTGTTATAATTACTTGTTTGTATCAAACTTTACTTGTGTTTATATATTGATTAATTGTCTTTAATTAATATATATATTGTGATACAAGCAATCTAGAGGGACAAACTTTTTTTGTTTATAAGGGAGTAGAAAAAGGTGTCTAACCTATTCACCCCCCCCCCCCCTCTAGGTTCGCCTTGAGCATTTAACCGTGATTGTATTTACAGTATCTGCCTTGAATTATTCCACACATGGCATCCTGAATTTCTTTAAAAAACAGGCTTGCCTTATAGAATCAGCAAACAGACTTCCGAAATTTCCAATCAGTGGATTTCCCAAGTTCTATCTTTGCTCAATTGCCTTTATTCTTCTGAGGAGGACCTCTCGTTCCCTTTCCGGCTCTACACGCTTATCAATTTTTTGAGGGATAATGAACCCATACATGTCCCTAGGAATTCACTCGATGATCTGGGCACTGAAGGGATCACGCCGGGCCGTAGGTGCTGTCTCCCTAAGCCTTTTGGAGGCAGTTTCATTTTCACTTGAATTTTAGCGGGACCTTTTCCTTTGACTATCGTACTTATATACCTACTCGAGGTGAGTTTCTGTTCCATCATACCTCTCTACGTCTTCCCATGAATTGGACTCTCTATGTCACTCAGCTTCCCCATCTTCTTGGCGTTCACTTCTTCTGTGGGAACGTTCTCTCTTTTCATGGCGATCCGCCTTATCTCTGCCAAATTTCTGGGGTGCTCTTGGAGTGTTTGCCACTATTTTAGAGCATACCTTGGGATCATGGGCTACCACCGACATAGATAGTTGGTATGGTGAACTCAAATTGATAATGGTCGTTATGCTAATTCCCTGTCTAGCGGTGACGTCACTGACTTTCCGTAGGGATTCTTGGATTTATCGGAATGCATCTGGGAAAATATCCGCAGTTACACATGTGGATGTAACGGCGTCAGGTCTGGTTGATGGTGGTGTCCTTGAGGATGGATCTTCTCCTGCAGTGCTGACATCAACAGGATTAAAGGGCATTAGCATTGCGCGAAGATAAACTCATGTCTCTGCTAGTGGCCAAGATATCACGTATCACAAGCCTCTCCTAGAATTTACTATCCAAACTCAATGCTAACAGAGGTTCAACCCCTCATTTAAGTGCCTGTTGTTGACGATCATTTTTAGATTAACCACTAATCAAACTGATAATATGAATGAAAAATTAAACTGTAAATCAAAATAAACAAAAAGCGAGAAGCAACACAAGATTTTACATGATAAAACCCCAAGACAGGAAAACATCCACGGTTGTCGGTAACGGTGAGAGAAAAAGGATCCACTAAGTTGTCAAAAGAATACACGCACAATCTCGCTTACTCTCTTCTATCCTTAATTGACGTTCACCATTTTATGGATGTTATTTGGGTCTATTTATACATGTATAGAACCCTAATTCTTAATGTACAAGTAAGGAAAGTTTCCATAATTAAATGAAACTCTAACTTATTGGAGTCATGTTTCCCTTCTTCCTTATCTTTCGTTGATTGTGTTTCAATTGTATTGGACTTCCTGCCTGGTCTAGGCTTCGATATCTATAAGGAAATTTAGTTCCTCGTCAAAATATTCTTCTAGACATCTTGTTTAAGTAGAATTCATTCTCTACGTGTTTTGTGTCGTGACTTCATTAAATCTGAATGTTGTCCACTTGTCACGCAACCAGCCATCTGTTGAACCCGACCAGACCCGTTTTTCCCTGATCTTTGGTCTCACCTGATCACGACCGTAGCCCTAACAATCTTGACAACCCCTATCAGGTTTTCCTGCCCGATTGTTTGTGTCGTCTAGGTCGGGGAGTGCTTCTTTGGTCAACTTGGGTTTGTTCGATCAAGTTGTCTTCTAGTGACATGGCATCTCCGACCCTTATATTTTGCTATCTTGTCACATCGTTCAAATTTTAATGTTAACATAAACTATATCAACATCTATTCATCTTAAGCTTTTCCAATCAAGTTCAAACCGATTATCATCCAAAATTTTTGTTTTAAGGGAATATATTTCAACATATGAGCGTGTGTGTGCATGTGGCTCGTCATCCCATTTATGTTTTTCAACCAGAGCATTTCCAATTTTCAACTAAACTCTTTTAAGCTTTGAATCAAACAATTTTTTTATTGATTCTTTTCAACACTTCTTTTATTTTTTTTCTTTTTTTATTACTTCATGACGGCTTTCACTCATCATATTGGTTTAGCTCTTTCTTACATTGGCCGGCTGCAGAACCAACATGTATAGACTTTTTCATAAAGGTGCTCGTTGAGTTTTATGTAGTTGTAGAAGCAAAATAGATACTAACCATAAGTCATCTTTCATGTACTAGTTAAAAGACTACTATGTGCATCCATCACTTACATATTTTCAAACTCAACTTACTCAAACAAAACATATGAGAGAAGCAATGTGTGCATATTTAAAAACTAAGATTTAAGGCTTAAAAGCACATGATCTAAAAGCAATACAGAGATATTTACTCAAGATCATTACTTCTCAAGAGAGTATAGAGTTGCACATTTTCTCCCGGATCCCCAAATCCCCACGTCCCTATCACCATTTGGGGAAATGTTTTTTGGGGAAAATGGGGAAATGGGTGGGGATAATGATGATTTCATCCCAAAATTAAAATGGGGATGGGGATGGGGATGAGGATGGTGATGAGGAGACTTCCCCAATCCTCATTTCCCCGAAAACATATATAAATATATTAATATATATATATATTATTATTTTTTTAAAAAAAAAATATTCTTTGAAACCCTAACGAAGTAACTATATAAACTCATTATCTTTTAACTTCAAAAGTCAAAACCGAAAATCTAAAGTTGTTCGCCGACTATGTGTGTTTTTTTAAACCCCAATTCTCTCTTGTGAAGTTATGCATGTTCAGTGTGCTATAACAAAGCTTCCTCAAATCATTACCATCTTCAACCATTTCTTCTTTCAACCTCTTTTAGTTCTTTCTCTCGATCCTCTAATCTATCTACAACAATTTTGAGCTCTTCATCTTTGATTGCGAGCTGCCTCTTTGTAGCTTGAATCTACATTTCATTTTTTTTATTTGTAATTTTCAGTCAAGCGGGGAAACGGGAAAATAGAGAAAGATAAGAAAAACAGGAAAAATAGGAAACTAGGGTTGGGGATGGAGATACCTCCCCCCAAAATTCCCCATCCCCATTTTCCCTAAATGGGGAAATGACTAAGGATGGGGATGAAGAAACCTATATATGTCCCCATTTTCCTAATGTACAACTCTAAGAGAGTAGCTTTCAAAGAATATGAAGCTCATATTTTACAAAAGATGCCACTCATCAATCAAACAAAAACAAGAAATAATTCATGCATCATGTAAAAGATTTTTGTGAACAACTGCACTAAATGATCTCTAGATTGCAATTATCAAGGAGAACCATATTTATCTTAGTCAATCCTCTCTAATATAATATGCCACATGATGTCATGTACACTAATAGTGGATAAGATGAAATAGAAAGCAAGCTTTGAGTGTAGAGAAATATCTTAGCAAGCTTTTTCATCGATGTGAAGTCTCCGCTCTTTTTATAAGGTATTTTGGCTTGTTTGTCCTCATGACAACAAGTGTTGGTATGTCATCCCAAGAGATTAAAGACCAAGCATCTCAACTCAACTAACATATAAAAATGACTTTCTCTAAAAGTCTTAACAGTCAATTATCACCATATAGATTTCAAAAATAAACTTCTCTAAAGTTAATCAATAAATATTCTATGCATAGTGAAACTATAAGAATGTTAAGTTCATGTATTGACTAGAGACACCAAACTTGAATAGCATATTACGAAATAGCTTAGTCAAACATCAAACTTAGAACTCTTATCAAGCAAGAACAAAAAATATTCTCATATGTGCTACTCAATAAAGCATAAGAGCACCCACCTTTGACCATATTTGTCTTAGGTGAACTAACACAAACAACATCATGATCATTACTCATGGCAATATGAAATCTAGAAGACAATTCATCAATTATCTTCTTCATGAAAATGTCACCTATATTAAACTTATCATTATTGCCACATACAAATACTTCATCAAGACTTGGTATATGACCATCATGCATTTTCACATTCTCACCCACAAAAATCTTCTTGGCATTCTTTTTCACAAGTTTATCATTATTATGCACAATATTCAAAGATTTATCAATATCAACATGTTTACAAGAATGACTAGAAAACTTTCTCACATCATGCTTCTTAATCCAAACTTTCATCACATGATCATGATCAATATGCACATTTTCCAAAGCATCAAAGCTATTATCATGTTTAAAAGCTTTCAAAAAAGATTTATTTATCTCACTATCATGCATATCATTCTTCTTAACCCAAACTTTCCTTTTTGATTTTTTTTATTACCATGTTCATCAAGCATAGTCTCTAACGCCTTAACAAGTTTAGAAACAACCCAATGAAGTCTTTCATCTCAATAGCATGCATCTTATTCCCTAGTTTGCATTGTCTAATATACTTGTAGCATTTAGGTTTGATATTCCCTACAACATTGCAAAAATGACAAATCGGGATAAACTTAGAGATGTTATGTCTAGCTTTAGACTTAAACTTATGCTTAGGAGAATGATTAGGTAACTTTTCAACATCCTTGTCATGTTTCACATTTCTTAGCTTGAATTGCCTAATATATTCATAACAACTAGTTCTAATGTGACCAACCACGTTACAATAATGACAAACCTAAATGAATTGAGAAAAGTTACCTTTCGAGTGTGCATGCTTTGATTGAGAAGTTGGTTGAGAAGTTTCATAGCTCTTCTTGA
The DNA here is from genome assembly GCA_032871835.1 of Dipteronia dyeriana. NCBI lineage: Eukaryota > Viridiplantae > Streptophyta > Magnoliopsida > Sapindales > Sapindaceae > Dipteronia > Dipteronia dyeriana. The sequence continues at coordinate 13,645,200 of CM065301.1, read as the reverse complement.
TTTTGTATTTGATTTTGTCTTTGATTTTGGAAGGAATAATAGTTGAATCTTTCTTCTTCTTGGACTTTCTTGACTTGTTCTTAGCTGTAGGAGTCTTCTTAACTTCTTCTATAAAACTCAAGCCACTTATATCTCCATGATGCTTTCCAAGTTTAATTACTTCATCAAGCTTAATGGCTCACACTCCTTTGTCTTCAAGATAGTCAAAGTGTTCTCTTTTTTGCCTAATCTCTCCCTTCATGGCAAACAACTTCTTAGTAAAGTCTTCTTTAAATCATCTAGCTCTTGAGCACTTTCTTCCATTTTTGAAAAATATTTTTCAATTGTCTTTTCATGCTCCTTGAAAGACTTCACTTTGCTTGCTTATCTTCTTCAAAGACATCTTTTTATTGTTGAGAGCTTTGATTATAACCACTAAATTGGCATTAATCAACTTCAACTTTTTATTCTCATTCTTCTTCTTGACATTTTCATTAGTTAGTTGAAGGATCTTGTCATTGAAGCTTGTTTCATCAAGATATGAGGAAGCTTTGATCTCTTCATGATTGGAGGAGACTTCACTATCTTCACTACTTGAAGAGTATTCACTTTCCTCATTACTTGAGGAGTCTTCACTGCTATCCTGAAATTTTCCTTTATATAGAGCAAAGTAAGCAATGTAATTTAGAGTATATTCTTGATCATCCGAGGACTACACTTTCTCTTCTACATAGAGCTATGGACACTTCCACTCACCGCTTTTGGTTCAATCCCAAGTGATATCCTCTGATCCACTGCTCTTGGCATGAGAACCTAAGCTACCTATTACAAGATTATCCCCAATGTGGTTTGTCATGAAGTAGACCAATCATAAAATAGAGGCCCTTATAAGGCATTCAAAATCATTCACAAAAATATCTAGAAACCTAAAACTGTAGGGAAAAACGTGTAACGGAAACGTGAAAATTTATAGAATTAGGGCTTCGATGTAAATAAAACTTTTTCCTTTTTCAATAACAAGAACCTTAACCCTAGATTAATTGATCTATATTAAAAGTATCATACCTTTTTCTCGTGACGATTGAACTAGCGCCGAATTGAATCCGTAAGATCTTCCAATCCAATCACGAACGTGAATCACCTAGAAGTGTAGGCTCCCTTTCTTTAAATTGTATACCTGAGGATGGAAACAAACAAAATCTTTCTCTTTGTTAGTCACAATAATCCTCCAAGAAGAAAACAAAGAACGTTAGGTCACTTGTGAATTATCAATCAATTTGATTGAAACTCGCGTGAACCTTGATTTGATGTTGTACACAAAACCTTTTAATGTAAAGGCTTCTAGTGTACTATCGAAAAATATAAGTAATTTATTCCTTTTCTTCTTTGTCGAATATCACACGATTTCTATAAGTTGATCGAATTTTGTTCTAGAGCAAAAATAAATTTTCTCTCAAAATTCTATGGTAGCCGAATTCTCTTTAAAAATTCTCACTACTTGGCCGAAATTATGTAAGCCATATATATATACATCATGGCCGAATTCCTAGCCTTAAAATATATTGGGTTGGCCGAATTCTCTTTATATTTAATTCAGGAGACTTAATCATTTCCTAAGAAGTATTTACTTGATGGGCAAGAATCTTATCCTTAGGTGGATTTACTTGGTCATCAAGAATCATTTTCCAAAAAGAATTCTTTCCTACACCAAGACTCCTAATCCAACTAAAATAGTGTACTTGTAACCATATTAAAGATTTTCTATTTTGACTAGATAAATAATTCTTTTTATTTATCTACTTATCAAATATAATCTTTAATATTAATTATACTACCAACAGTAGTATAATATTAGGAGATCATCTCGTACTAGGAAAAAGATTTTGACTTTTAATTAAATAATTAATTAATTACAAAAATAATTAATTTCCATTTAATTAAATAATAAAATAAAAACAATATAATTAAGCTAAAATATATAGCTTCGCCGCCCAACACTATATATGGGCAATTATACTATTTTTTCTATTTTATTAAATCCATTGGACCATAATAAAAAGTCCACATGTGAACTAGACTCTTTCTTAAAAACAAACAAGTCCACATGTCTTAATACAATTATAGATGGACCCCTAAATTTGTCCGGTAGAATATATCAAGTGATCCATGCAAGTTCGTGTGGATTGGGGATCTTGGCGGGTTATCTAAATTTAAGCACCAATAGACACAACCCAATCACAATCAAAAAAATGATTCACTTAGGTTTGATCTATTAAATTTATTCATTCCACTAAAGAACTAAAATTGCACTCTTAAATAAAGATAGAATAAGTTAATATTTCTTACTCATACCCTAGACAACCTTATTGGAGAAAATGTATCATCGTGAAGAGTATTAGTAATCGTCAAGAGCTCATAGACCGCCTATACCTCTCCAAGTTACCATATTTACTCATATGACCACATTTTGAACTTGGATATTTTGACTTGTCTAGAAGCCATATTTCAATAGACACCATTGAAAACTTAATGTTAAGATTTAATACCTAATACCTCAAAATATCCATATGATGATATTCTACTCTCATTTAATAAATGGAGCCACGATGACCATATTTATAAATGAAGTTCTCTATCGATTAACAAATGAATACAACCAAACTATCGAGGATAGACTATGTTATATAATCGTACTCATTGATAGCTCAAATGATAACACTTGCAACCATAAGTCCATCATTTATCACAAGGATTGAGATAGACTCTCCGATAGTCTTCAAATGAAAAAATTTATCCATTGACGGCTCTAGATAAAGTATTTCATTGTGATCCAATTCAATGCACCCATTGCACTAGATTCTTTTACCCAAAGGCACCACACTTTGATGATTTTAGACTCATCATAACACATTTGATCTCACTCAAATGCTAGCAAAAGAATCTATAACTTTTACAAGATAAAGGCGCTCAACCTTTATCTTAACTTGTGAATATTATTCAAAACTAACTAAAGAATTATGTCTACCCTATACATATTTAGATGTATGAACGATTCTTCTTTTCTCATAGTATTTTGACCTTATGATTATTTACTTTTGACAATTATAATAATTAAACTATAAATGTTATAAGGTTTGTTAAACTAGAAATCACTTTATTAATATGAAAAGATTGTCAAATACATTATTATACCTTGTTATCGAGCATAATCCCAACAAAATATGTCAATCAAAGCTAGAATAACAAGTCTTCAGCTAAAAGTACAAAACTAGCTTTGAAATCAAGCGATCAATTCAACACTTGAAACATTCAATATATTCATTCAAATAAGAACTATATATGAATCGTAGAAATCACAATCGAAATATTCTTGTTCTAGAACATGTGACTAAAATGTCGAAATCAACAATCAAGAACAACAACACAAAGTTTTCTTGATTAAAGTTCATGTTCTTCAAAATTAGCTAAAATGATATTCAATAAAAAAACACAAGAGCTAATTTTAAAATCTCACTCAAAAATGTCCAAAAATCGAATCCAAATCATTCTGAACACATTTCATGTTAAAATCAAGAGATTCAACAAATTGATCAAAAGAAAGGTGTAGAGAATATGATTTACTCACACAAATGATGACAATTGAAGAAGATCAAAGTAAATCAAAAACTCTGGACTCCAATCACCTTTGAAACCACTTGGGATTTGTTCTCCTTTGATAGACAATAAATTTCACCTTTTGAATCACCAAAATCAGATTTGATATAGGTGAGTTAGAACATAAACAAAAAACAAAAAGTTATGAAAATTTTCCACAAATTTTGAATATATATGGAGGGAAATGACGCGAAGAAAAGCCAATCTCTGGTGGCCAAAGCCATATCTCCACATTAGTACCATGTGGAGGCACGAGAGCCTCATGGGGGCAGGGAGGTTCTCCTCCCGTGAGGCTCACAGGCCTCCACAAGAGAGGGATAGTTTTGGTAATTTGCCACTCTACTTCCCCTTTGCTCTCTTTCGTGCTCCGTTCGTATTCTTCGATCGTTCTCTGCCCTCCAAAATCTGAATTTGTATGTTTTCAAATTACAAACCCTAACTCACTCAATGACATGGAAATTTATAAAAATTTTATCAAAAACTTGGAATCTGACTCGATACACAAGGATGAAAACCATGCACGATAAACACATGGAAAGTTTCGTAACTTCTATCTCGAAACTCGAAAACTTATGAATGAATGATCGAAATATTCAAAACTCAATAAGGAACAATATGAGAACATATTCAAGTTCGATATCATTGAAACATAAACAAATAAATACAAGAACACACAAGTATACAATTTCCTAGAGATAGTCCTAGAACTTGCAATTTTATAAAAGTTGTCAATTTCTAATGCATGTGCATACAATAATAAGTGTGTGAATGTATTATACAAATAAGTACAATGATGCAAGGACACTTATGGATGCAATACATGTATGCGCCTTTACGCCTTGCAAGAGGAGAAAGAATCTCTATTCATTGGCATCCAAGTAAGCATATTTCCTCATTAAGATGAACTTTGCATGCTAAGTTTCCTTCTTAATTTGAAACTCATATCAAACATGAACCACCTAAGCAACCAATTAACCACAAACAAAGAGATTTTTATTATGAAATTAAGCCAACACAAATCTAAAACCTAACAAAGAGTAGCCGGGTGACCTAGCTTTGTGTGCCAAATTACAGAATTAGTTGTAGATGCTACTAAGACATTAAACTTGACTGTACCAGTCTTGCTAGATAAAAATTGATTGCTAGCATTATTAACAAAGTTAAGAGGCTTACTTCTATGTACATTAGTAGTCACATGAGAGACAGACTTCATCAAGCAAAGGTTTAAAGGAGTAACTTCTGCCAGCTTCAGCTAATACAGTCCATTTTTAAGAGATCCTTACAGCAGAACTTTTTTGGTTCTTTGATCCTTAATAACACAGTCAATAGAAGTGAATTCTGCAATAGCAAAAGTATCCCTTGTAAACTTGGAAATACTAAGAAGATTCTTAGTTATAGCAGGCACATATAATACTTGTTTTAGGTGCAAACTGTGATATGGTGCAAGGTGTGACTTAATACTGGTATCACCAACATGTGAGATAGTTAATTGATCACCATCGCCAGCAAACCATTTATCCTTTACATCTGTATTCATATTTGATAGAGAGATTATTGAGATTTGAGGTGACATGATTCGTGGCACTACTGTCCATATACCAGGCCTGATCTCCTACAGTGTCTGGAGTGGCAAAATAGGCTTGATTTTGAAAAGAATTCGGTGATTGCAGCTTGTTCTGATATTTATCTGGATACTTGTTCACTGAGTTTTTATATCCACTTTGATCACATGAATTGTTCAAGTGTTGTTGAGCAAAGAAGGCTTGGCCTCCTTGATTGATTGGCGAGTATTGATTGCCTTGATTCGCCTGAATAGGTCATTATAATTGCTAACCAAAACGTCTAAAACATTATAGAGCACCATGTACAGGTTTGCCACACACCTGACAGCGAAGTCTCTGATTCGACCTGCCTCGAAATCTACCACCATCTCTATTCCTACCTCGATTTCCTCATCTACCATTGTTGTGAAAACCACCTCTATTACTATTATTTCCTCTGTTGTTATTGTTGTTTTGACTATTTGAGACAAACTGAGCTGAAGGTACTATTTAATGTTTCAATCCTTTGTTCATGCATCGTGAAAAGAAATTGTGCATCTTCAAAAGGCATAGTGTTTTGCTGAGAAGAAACCAAGGTCACTATAGAGTCCATTTAAGAGACTCATTATCGTATCTCTTTCACTCACAACTTCTCCAACAATAGCTAAAGCATCACTAATAGCTTTGATTTTCATGGCAAACTCATTGATTGAGTCAGACCCTTTCTTGAGAGACTGCATTTGTTGCTTTAATTGCATAATCTGAGCCAAATATCTCTGAGAAAACGTGCGTTCAATTTTTTAGCAGATTTCAAACGAAGATTTACAATTGGTTACCTGACCAAAAATGCTTGGAGTCAAGATTGATAGAATCCAACTCATCAAGAGCTTATCCGACTTCTTCCAAACGTGATAATCATTATTTTCTTATTGCTCGTCGACTTCACTAGATCGAACCGTGATGAACTTTTGATGCGCTAGTTTTTCAATGGTGATGAAGTCTTTCAGATCTAAAGCTTCGATTGCTTTGAAAATTTACGTTTTCCAGTAAATGAGGTTTTTTTGACCTAGTTTTTTGTGTGAGATTGAGACTTAGAGTCTTTGATAGAGAAGAAAAATCCATAGCTTTAGATGATGCAAATGAATTGTTATTGTGAGATTCCATTGCGGAAGAATCGTTGGATCGATTTTCAGCCATTGACACAAGTCAATGGCTCTGATACCGTGAAAAGCAAAGATATTTAATAAGAACAACCAGATGTTTGTTGAAAGTCTTATAAGAGAAAGTGAAATGGAGAGAAAGCCATTGAAGACTTCTCAGAGCTTCTTGATTTTTATTAAAACGCCAATTGTGTGTACAGAATACTATATCAACTATATTTATACAAAGATTCTCTTTGCAAAACTGTTTCTAGCAGACTCTTGATTTTCAGGAAGGATAATTAACTAATTTGCCACATCGTCTTGACTAACTAACTTTCTAACTATTATTCTATCTTTGCTTCAACGTGCTTCTTCTTAAGTGACCATAGCCTTGAGTTTGATCAGCTCTTTTATCGGTTGTTGCACATAATGCAAGCCCACTATTATTTTATCTTTGTTTCAGTGTGAGGTGACGAGGGAATACAAATTCCCTAATACAGTAGAACCCCGTAAATTAAATTTCTATAAATTAATAACCCCTCTGTATTAATAAAAACTCCCGATTTCGACTCGGGCTAAAGTAAAAAATTAATAAACTGATAAAAACTGCCTGAGTCACTGAATTTTATTAATTTCTATTGAGTCATACAGATATTACTTTGCTTTTCAGTAGTTGATTATAAACATGAGTCATTGAAATTGCAATTAATTAATATGGATTATGTATTTTTTTATATATATACCACTTGCGGGGTGACGTTTCGAATCCGGGATATTTTCAAGGCTTATTTACTACTAAACCATATTGAAGGTGGAAATATGGATTTATATTTTCTTTTTTAAATAAAAAAAAAATCAATATGGGTGTTACAAATCTTAAAATCATGACTAATAAATAAAATTACTTTTTTTTTGTTGTTTTTATTTGACGCATAAATTAATAATTTTATAAAAATACAAAATATATTACATAACATCCATGAATTAGAAATGTACATCAAGATGTTAGTTTGCATAAGGCCACCATATTTAATATTTTTGATTTCCTTCATCTTTTAAATTGTCCTCAAGCAGGTATTGTTATCACCTTCTTATTTTAGACAAAAGTTTTCAACTTCCTTAACAATTTTTTTCCAAACATAAAATCCTAATAAAATAAATAAATAAAGAAGAAAAAGGACTAAACAATGAGACAATATTGAATTATTTTGAGACGTGATATGTAATTATGGGAATTATGGCAAATACATACTGATATGGTAATTATGAGACGTGATATGAAATTATGGGGCCTATTTAGAACCTTCAAACTTTATTCTGTGGATCTTCACAGCACATAAATATAGTAACAAGAAATTAAAAAATTATAAATATCGATTCAAAGTTACTGGTTTAATTTGATCGAGAAATACAGAATGGGAAGACCTTTTGTAATCGAATCGGAACCATCTGGGGTTCCAATACTAGTTAATGACCCAATGTTTGTAGCTGGAATAGTGAAGCTACATAACTGTGACAACTACCAGCAGTTTGCAGCCGAAATGGACAGAATTTATGCTGAATTTCATAATCGTCCAAGAAATCCAAACCCGTCAATGGCTGACCCAATGCCTGATTTCGACGTATCGTATCTGCCTGCTAGTGATGATATGCCAAATCTCGACCCAACTACTCAGCCATGGCAGAAGTTTGCAGATGCTCTTGATCTCATAACAGCAGTGCCCAGGCCAGGGACGAGAGTGATTCTGACTAACCATTTTAATAGACTTTAGTAATGCAATTCGAACAACATAGGCAAGATTTCAATGCTATTATTATTATTATTATTATGCTAGCTTTATTCTTGAAACTACTAGTCCTTTGTCTAGTAGTTTTTTTTTTTTCTTTTTAATTTATTTACAGTGAATAATTATTGAATAAATAGATTTTGATGATATATATATATATATATATATATATATCCAAATTTGGTGTCTAAATAATGTATCAACACACTAGTCCATTTATTTAAATTGGATTAGATTTATATGATTTAAGTGAATGGATTATAGTGTTGCTGCATCATTTGAGTACAAGATTTGGACATCAAATTTAGATAAAGTAGTATTACTATATATATCAGTCATTTTTCTATCAGTAAACATTGATGGAATTATACAAAGACATTGAATGTGAGTCACTCACTTATAAAAGAGCTTTGACAAGTGTATATATGTTATGTCAAAGTATGTAAAATGAATGGTTCACAATCAGTGTCCTTATATAATTTAATCGATGTGTATGTGAAAATTTTCGATGTATCAGACTCTCATAATATAATCATATGAAAACTAATTGGTTCAGTCTTTCTGTTAATATGCTAATATAGTCATATGAAAACTAATTAATTACTTGAATCTTTTCCAATTATTACTGGTATACAAAGATGATATATCTCTTTTTCGTTTAGTTATTATAAATCAGAGAAGAGAGAATTGTCACAGTCGTTATAAATAATAAATGAAAGTTTTTTTTTCTTTTTAAACTAGGCAAAGAATACCCGAAGTTTTATTGAATTGAATCTGAAATAATTAATAAAGTTGCGGATCAAGATTAGATAATCATAATTTCAAATCTTGTCCGCAATAAAACCCAATGCTAATTTAGGGGTTGTTTATTTTTTCCATTTAAAACGTAAGAGGTCTGAATCATAATTGTTAAGTTGTTTTTTTTAAGTAGTCAAACAATTTAAAAATATAAAAAAAAAACAATTTAAAATAAAAAGTAAAAAGTCATGACATTTCAATTAATTGCAAATCACTTAATTGTATTAAATGTAATTTAAAATCCTTTCTTTTGATATTATCCTCATATATAACATATTTCCAATTTCATCATAATTATATATGGCGTAGAAATATTTATTTTAATATAGCACTTATTTTAAATAACTTTAAAAATAAAAAAGAACCATAATCACTTCTCATATTGGTGTTTAATAGAAGTAGTACTTTATTATGATATTAGAGTGATGTATTTATAAAAAAAAAATTAAAAGGAAAACAAAACTCAAATTTTGTGTGAATTTTTCTGATGTCCCTTTTATTTTTTGAAAAAAAAAACGTTTTCTTTTCTTAGTAAAAATGAAATTTGTTTGTAATTGAAGAAGAAGATTGTGATCATAGTGTTTAGATATAATTATTATTATTATTATATTATTTTTATTTCATACTATATGTATAATTGTTTTAACATTGATATAAATGTAAAATTACATATTTTCAGACAATTTTATTTTATTATCAAAGTTGTAGATTCTTTTGTTAGCATTTGAGTGGAATCAAGCGTGTTATAATGAGTCTAAAATCATCAAAGTGTTGTGTCTTTTTGTAAAAGGATCTAGTGCACTAAGTGCATTGAATAGGATCACGGTGAAATACTTTATTCAGAACCATCAATGGTCAAAAGTTTTCACTTGAAGACAATCGGAGAGTCTATCTCAATCCTGAGATAAATGATGAACTTATGATTGCAAGTGTTATCATTTGAGCTATCAATGAGTATGATTATATGACATAGTATAATCAATAGTTTGGTGATATTCATTTGTTAATCAATAAAAGACTTCATTTATAGATATAGACATCGTGGCTCCATTTATTAAATGAGAATAGAATATCATCATATGGATGTTTTGAGGTATTGGATATTAAATCTTAATGTTAAGCTTTCAATAGTGTCTATTGAAATATGGCTTCTAAACAATTCAAAATATCCAAGTTTAAAATGTGGTCATATGAGTAAATATGGTAACTTGGAGAGCTATAGGTGATTTATGAGCTCTTGGCGATTACTGGTATTCTTCACGAGAATACACTATCTCCATTAAGATTGTCTAGGGTATGAATGAGCAATATTAACTTATTCTATCTTTATTTAAGAGTTCAATTTTAGTTCTTTAGTGGAATGAACTAAAATTAATATATCAGATCTAAGTGAATCATTTGTTGATTGTGATTATGTTATATCTATTGGAGATTAAATTTAAATAGCCCGCCAAGATCCTCAATTCACAAGAACTTGCATGGATTACTTGATATATTTTACCAGACCAATTAATGGGTCCATTTAAAATTGTATTAAGGCATGTGGACTTGTTTCTTTTAGTAAGAATTAGTCTGATTCACATGTGGACCTTTTATTAAAGACCAATGGATTTAATAAAAAAAAATTTGGCACATATTTATATAGCTTGGGTGGCAAGGGACTATATAATAGCCTTATATATTGTTTTTTTATATTATATTATTTAATTAAATAGAAATTTATTTATTTATTTATTTATTAATTATTTAATTAAAAGTCAAAATATTTTTCATAGTAGGAGATGGTCTCCTAAAGTCATATTATTGTTAGTAATATGATAAGTATCAAATACTATATTTGATAAGTAGATAAATAATAGAAATTTATTTATCTAATCAAATTAGGAAGTATTTGATTTCTATTAAAACTCTAGTTGACAATTGGTTAATTAGGAAGTTTTAATATAGTCACAATTTAATTATATTCAATAATTGGTTATTGAATAAATACACTATTTGAATTGGATTAGGAGTCTTGGTGTGGAAAAGAAATATTTCTTTGAAAATGATTCTTTGTCACCAAGTAAATCCACCTAGAGATAGAATTCTTGCCTACCAAGTAAATCCTCTCTAGGAGAGGATTTGGTCTCCTAAAATAAAAGGAAGTAGAATTCAGCCACTATATACATCTGAGAGAGAATTCGGCCAAGGCAGTATTTTCTTAGGAGAAATTCAGCCAAGAGAGAATTTTGAGTGTAGAGAATCCGGTTCTTGCTCTAGATAAATTCTTTCAACTCTAAAGATAGGTGTGTGAAAATTCGATAAAGAAGAAATGGATGAAAGAACGTTTTATTTTCGATAGTGCACTAGTAGACTTTACATCAAAAGGTTTTGTGTACAACATCGAATTAAGGCTCACGCGAGTTTCAATCAAATTGATTGATAATTCACAAGTGACCTAACGTTCTTTGTTTTTCTTCTTGGAGGATTATTGTGACTAACGAAAGAAAGAAATTTTGTTTGTTTCCATCCCCGGGTATACAATTTAAAGAAAGGGAGCCCACACTTCTAGGTGTAGGGAAAATCGTACAATGGAAGCGTAAAAAATAAAAATCAGGGTTTAGTATAAATATATAAAAAAATCTCTTTTTAATAACAAGAACCTTAACCCTAGATTAATTGATGTATATAAAAAGTATCGTACCTTTTTTTTATGACGATTGAACTAGCGTCGAATAAAATCCGCAAGATCTTCCAATCTAATCACGAACGTGAATCACTTAGGAGTATGGACTCTCTTTCTTTAAATTGTATACCTGAGGATGGAAATAAACAAAATCTTCTTCTTTGTTAGTCACAATAATCCTCCAAGAGAAAAAACAAGAACGTTCGATCACTTGTAAACTATAAATCAATTTGATTGAAACTCGTGTAAACCTTGATTCTATGTCGTACACAAAACCCTTTTGATGCAAAGGATACTAGTGTACTATCGAAAACAAAAACGTTCCCTCTTTTCTCTATGATTGGTCGAATTCTTAACACAATGAGTTGGACAAAGGTTTTTTTTTATAACAATAAAAAAACAAACAAAAATCAACTTCTCACACCAAAAACTAAGGCTTGGTCGAAATTTACAGCCTATATTTATAGGTTCACAAATCCTCTTCTAAGGAGGATTACTTGGTAGGCAAAAATCTATTCTTAGGTGGATTTACTTAGCGACCAAGAATCCTTTTCCAAAAAGAATCCTTTTCCCAAAAGAATTCTTTCCTACACTAAGACTCCTAATCCAACTCATTAGTGTATTTGTGACCATATTAAACATTTCCTAATTTGACTAGATAAATAATTCCTTTTATTTATCTACTTATCAAATATAGTCTTTAATATTAATTATACCACCAACAATAGTATAATATTAGGAGACCATCTCCTACTAGGAAAAAGATTTCGACTTTTAATTAAATAATTAATTAATTACTAAATTAATTAATTTCCATATAATTAAATAAAAAAATAAAAAAACAATATATTAAGCTATTTTATATTGTTTTGCCGCCCAACACATATACAATGGCCAATATATTATTTTTCTTTTTTTTATTAAATCCATTGGACCTTAATAAAAAATCCACATGTGAACTAGACATATTCTTATAAAAATAAACAAGTCCACATGCGTTAATACAATTCTAGATGGACTCCTAAAATGGTCCGGTAGAATATATCAAGTGATCCATGCAAGTTCGTGTAGATTGGGGATCTTGGCGGGCTATCTAAATTTAAGCTCCAATAGACACAACCCAATCACAATCAACAAATGATTTAGGTCCGATCTATTAATTTTAGTTCATTCCACTAAAGAACTAAAATTGAACTCTTAAATAAAGATAGAATAAGTTAATATTTCTCATTCATACCCTAGACAACCTTATTGGAGAAAGTGTATACTCATGAAGAATATCAGTAATTGTCAAGAGCTCATAGACCACCTATAGCTCTCCAAGTTACCATATTTACTCATATGACCACATTTTGAACTTGGATATTTTGACTTGTCCAGAAGCCATGTTTCAATAGACATTATTGAAAAATTAATGTTAAGATTTAATATTCAATACCTCAAAACATCCATATGATGATATTCTACTCTCATTAAATAAATGGAGCTACGATGTCCATATTTATAAATGAAGTCCTCTATCGATTAACAAATGAATACCAACAAACTATCGATGATAGACTATGCTATATAATCAAACTCAATGATAGCTCAAATGATAACACTTGCAACCATAATTCCATCATTTATCTCAGGATTTATATATACGCTCCGATTGTCTTCAAATGAAAACTTTTATCCATTAACGATTCTAGATAAAGTATTTCATTGTGATCCAATTCAATGCACCCAGTGCACTAGATTCTTTTACCTAAAGACACCACACTTTGATGATTTTAGACTCATCATAACACATTTGATCCCACTCAAATGCTAGCAAAAGAATCTATAACTTTTACAAGATAAAGGCACGCAACCTTTATCTTAAGTTGTGAATATTATTCAAGACTAAATAAAGAATTTTGTCTACCTCATACATATCTAGATGTATGAACAATTCTTCTTTTCTCACAGTCTTTTGACCTTATGATTATTTACTTTTGACAATTATAATAATTAAACTATAAATGCTATAAAATTTGTTAAACTAGAAATCACTTTTTTAGTCTGAAAAGATTGTCAAATACATTATTATACTCTTGCTATCAAGCATAATCCCAATAATCTCCCACTTGCTCTATAGCAAATGTGTCATATCTCTCATCCTCATGTTCTCTAAATGCCCATCAAAACTCTTTTGTAGAAGAGCCTTTGAAAAGGGATCTGCTAGATTATCTGCTGACGCGATCTTAGTAATCGTCACGTCACCCCGATGCACAAGTTCCCTCAGAAGGTGATACTTTCTTTCAATATGTTTCCCTCCTTTATTACTTCTTTGTTCTCAAATTAGCCACTGTTTCATTATTGTCACAATAGATAGTGATCTGCTTATTCGCATCAGGAACCACTTTCAAGTCAATCAAGAATTGGCGGAGCCAAAGAGCCTCTTAGTAGTCTCGCATGCGGCAACATACTCGGCTTCCATGGTGAAATCAGCAATACAAGATTGCTTGATACTCCTCTATATGACTGCCCCTCCTCTGATAGTAAACACATATCCTGATGTTGATCTCCTGGAGTCAGAATCTGACTGAAAATCAGAATCTGTTTACCCAACGGGAATGAAATCCCCTCCAGAGTATACAAGCATCTAGTTCTCCTGAGATACTTGAAAATATACTTGACTGCCGTCCAGTGATCAGGACCAGGCTTCGATTGAAACCTGCTAATTATGCCTACAGCAAAACAAATATCTAGTCTAGTACAGAGCATTGCATACATGAGACTTCCAACTGTCGATGCATATGGAACCCTACTCATGAATCGCTCTTCATACTCATTCTTAGGAACTTGTTCCTTAGAAAGTTTGATTCCATGTCTGAAAGGTAAAATGCCTTTCTTGGAATCTTGCATGGAAAACCTAGCCATGATTTTATCTATGTATGAAGCTTGGGATAATGCAATCGTTCTATTCTTTCTATCCCTTATGAATTGAATACCAAGAATATAACTTGCTTCTCCTAAGTCCTTCATATCAAATTGTTTTGCTAACCATTCTTTTGTTGATGTCAATACACCTACATCGTTTCCGATGAGTAGTATATCATCAACGTAAAGAACTAGGAAAACCAACTTGTCACCTTTAATCCTTTTGTATACACATGGTTCATCAAGGTTTTGAATAAATCCAAAACTATTCATGGCTTGATCGAACCTTATGTTTTAGGATCTGGATTCTTGCTTCAATCCATATATGGATCCTTGCAACTTGCGTACCCTTTCCTCTTGGCCTTTTTCAATGAATCCTTCTAGTTGCATCATTTAGATGCTTTTGTCAAGATTTCCATTAAGGAAAGTTGTCTTGACATCCATTTGCCAAATCTCTAGGTCTAGAGATGCCGCAATGGATAAGAGTATCCTAATGGATTTAAGCATGGCCATAGGGGAGAAGGTTTCTTCATAATCGATACCTTCCTTCTGTGTATAACCTTTAGCTACCAATCTAGCTTTAAAGGTTTCCACATTTCCATACTTAGGCAAGTCTACAGGAGACCAGACTTTGTTTTCGAACATAGATACAATTTCGAATTGCGTTGCCTTTTGCAAATGGTGACAATTAACATCTTCCATTGCTTCCTTTTATGTATAGGGATCATCATCATCCAGGAGATTCTCTACAGATTCTCCTAGACCGATGTATCTCTTGGGTTGCCTACTAACCCTCCCACTACGATGAGGTATGATAGATTGTTGATCTTGTGTTGGTATGAAACTTACAATTAGGCTTGGTTGTATCTCCTGAAAGCTCATTCAGGAAAATTCTACTTTTAGTCACAAAATTATTCATATAGTCCTCTTCCAAAAATTTAGCATTTGTCGAAACAAATACTTTAAAATATGAATGACTATAAAAATAATATCATTTTGTTCCTTTTGGATACCTTACAAAGATGCATGTTTCTGAACGAGATTCCATCGTTTCTGTCTTTCCTTTTAACACGTACACAGGACATCCAAATGTCCTTAGTGTTGTAAACTAGGCTTTTGCCCAATCCATAACTCATGCGGTGTTTTAGGAACCGACTTAGATGGTACATCATTTAGAATGTACATAGCAGTTTGTAAAGCATATCCTCAAAAAGAATTAAGAAGCGTTGAATAACTCAACATAGACCTAACCTTGTCCAAAAGAGTTTTATTTCTCCTTTCTGCCACCCCATTTTGTTAAGGTGTACCTGGTGCAGAAAACTGAGAAATTATCCCATTATCAACAAGATATTGTTGAAACTCACCAGATAGATATTTTCCACCACGATCAAACCTCAATATTTTTATGTGTTTCTCAAGCTGATTTTCTACTTCAACTTTAAATGCTTTGCACATGTCAAAAGCATCCGACTTATATCTCATGCGATACACAGCCAAATCTTGAGTGATCATCCGTGAAAGTGATGACGTACTTATCCACCTCTAGCATGAATGCTCATAGGTCCACGCATATCAGTGTGTATCAATCTTAAACATTCGATGGCTCTTATGCCTTTGGTCGTAAACGATCATTTGGTCATCTTACCTTCTAGACAATATTCACAAGTTGGTAGATCATCAACCTTTAAGTCACTTAAAGGTCCATCACTAACCAATTTTTAATCCTATCAAGGTTAATATGACTTAGGCACAAATGCCATTTGTAGGCTTCATCTTTTGATAATTTTACTCTTTTATGATTAGGTTGCATTGATTCTGTGTCTAACAAGTGAGAGATATTTCTATGCAAGTAGAATAAACCGTTTTCCATTATACCTTTGCAAACAAATTTTTTGTTCTTACTGATAATAAAACTTTTATTAAAAGTAACCGAATATCCAAATTTATTTAGACAAGAAACCGAAATTAAATTTCTCTTGAAATGTGGTACATAATAAATGTTTATTAAATCTAAATGCCTATAAGAATCTAAATTGATTCTAATATCTTCCACTACACTAGTAGACACCAGCGCTCCATTGCCTAAATGCAAGTTGAATTCATTCTTATTCAGTCTAATCCTTTGACCATAAAGGAAACACTTCCCTTTGATCTTAGTTACTTTCTTGGTCTCTTTCTAAGAAGGCCCAAGTTGCTTTTTCTTCTGTTGTCTCATAACCTTCTTACGGGTCTTTAACAGTAGCAACTTACCAAGCATATGAATCTCTTGTTTCACAAGGATTTTCTCGGCACTTTGAACATCTTGCATCAGGCCTTGCAAGGTGTATTCCTTATTATTTAAGGTGTAGTCCAACTTGAATTGATCAAAGGAATCTGATAGTGAGTTGACAATTATGTCAATTTTCGTCTCACCATCTATCTCAGAACCATTTAGTTCAGTAATGTTGAGATGTACTATGACTTTCATCATGTGATCTTTCACAGGCTATCCAGGTTTCATCCTAAGATTCATGAAAGCAATCACTGTCTCTTTCTTAGTCATCCTAGATCTCATAACAAACATCTCCTCTAGAGATATAATTATATCGGCAAAAGTCTCCATTCCTTCATGTTGCTGTTGCAACACGTCAGAGATGGTGGCCATAATGTAACATTTAGCCATCACATGTGAAGACTCCCAATGTTGATACTCGTCTCTTTACTCCTTAGTAGATTCATTGGTGGAAGTAGGTGGTTTAAGAGTTCACAGAACGAACTTATGCTTTTCAACTTGCAACAACAACCAAATTTTCTCTTTTCCATGTAACATAATTATCATTAGTTAAAGTATTATCTTTTAGGATGTTGATTAGGGATGGGGTCATGATTTATTTTTAATAACAAAAATTATATAAGTAAATAAGCATGACAAAGCACTTTCGAATATTTATCTTGAATTAAATAAAATAATTCAATCGTAAAATTCAACGGTGATCTAACACCCATAAATGTCACACCTCATTTGGGAGTTCGCACTATTTACTAGTTGACTAGGTCCCACCTAATTGTTAACATAACAACCAACGTTTTCAATTTTAGCCTTGTAATTTTATTAACAAGAACTCTTGGGAGGATATTAATAAAATCACATTGAGTGTGTTTCCAAGTTATCAATCTTCAATATAATCCCTCACGAATATCCCTCTTTTGGGAGTAGATATCGTTTGGGTTAATTGTCTAGTCTATCCTTGTAAGAAAGTATCTTACTAAATTCCATTCATGAATACCTCTTGGGAGGTTATTACACGAAACATAAAGCTCTACTAAACTTGGAGGCCGTAGGTGTTCCAAAACACCTTCTCCCACTCAATTATTTAAGGCATGTGATCGGATTTCATAGAATGATTTACCAAGTTATCTAGAAGTCAATTAGATACCTAAATCATTCAATGCATGTTCATACCAAAAGAGATATATGAGTGGCACTTCAATTCTATATGACATGTTATCAAACAATGACAACATTGTATTATTTTAAAATATATATATATATATATATAAATAGCAACAATTTTGGTCCATCCTAGAAAAGCAAGTAAATTACATGTCTTAGAATATAAAAAAAAAAAAAAAAAACTTCTTTCTTGGCGAAAAAGTCTTCACGAGACCTTCATCGTTTGGACTCCCTCGGCTGCCTCCCATGGGCATGCGCACCCTTGTCCCCTTCCCATGGGCGTGCGCATGCCACAACCCTATAAAAGGCTGCCATGCGCAGCCCATGGTTTCCATAAGGCTGCCGTGCGCAACCCATGCCACAACAATCGTGGCCGCGTGCTCTTCGTACGCACATTTGTTGTAATGGCTCGCACGATCCCAAAATTGTTCCGACTGCTTCCAATTCTTCAAACCTTCAAGTTTTCGATTCTTGAATGTATTACAAAAGAATTTAAAATAATAAAATACAGCAGTATTTTTAATAAAATATAGTGCAGTTTTTTTTTATTACAACAAAAAAAAATAGTAAATACTAAGAAGGAAATTATGGCGATGATAGGCCACCCTTCTTGTTACAATCCCAAAATAAAAATACATTGAAATTCTAGGATCAAAATTGAGCAATAACAAACCACATATAAAACATATGTGTATATATATATATATATATATATATATATATATGTGTGTGTGTGTGTGTGTGTGTGTGTGTGTGTGTGTGTGTGTGTGTGTGTGTGAATACCTAGAGTGTTATCTCTTTCTAAAACATGCATATATACAATAAAAAGAAAAAGATTCATGTACTTATACATCAATTAATCAAGGGTACAACCAGGCTCTGATACCAATTGTAGGAAAATCGCGCAACGAAAGCGTGAAAAATAAAAATTAGAGTTTGGTATAAATAAATATTTTCCCTAATTTTTACTTTTCACGCTTCCATTGCGCGATTTTTCCTACAATTGGTATTAGAGTCTGGTTGTACCCTTGATTAATTGATGTATGAGTACGTGAATCTTTTTTTTTATTGTATATATGCATGTTTTAGAATGAAATGACACTCTAGGTATTCGCATATATATTTACATTGGAATGTATGGATATATATTTATATATATATATATATATATATATATATATATGTTTTATATGTGGTTTGTTATTGCTCAATTTTGGTCCTAGAATTTCAATGTATTTTTGTTTTAGGATTGTAACAAGAAGGGTGGCATATCATCGCCATAATTTTCTTCTTGGTATTTGCTAATTTTTATTTTATTTTGTTGTTGTGATAAAAAGAAAACTGCACTATATTGTATTAAAAATACTGCAGTATTTTATCATTTAAAATTCTTCTGTAATACATTCAAGTATCGAAGACTCAAAGTTTTAAAGAATTGGAAGCAACCGGAACAAGTTTGGGACTGTGGGAGCCATAGCAACAAACGTGTGTGTGAAGAGCACGCGGCCACGATTGTTGTGGCATGGGTTGCGTACGGCAGCCCTATGAAAACCATGGGTTGCGCATGGCAGACCTTTATGGGGTTGTGGCATGCGCACGCCCATGGGAAGGGGCCAAGGGTGCGCACGCCCATGAGAGGCAGCCAAGGGAGTCCAAACGACGAAGGTCGAGTGAAGACTTGTTTACCAAGAAAGGAGTTTTTTTTTGTATTCCAAGACATATGTAATTTACTTGCTTTTATAGGATTGACCAAAATTGTAGCTATTTATATTTTTTGTAAATATTGCAATGTTTGTCATTGTTTGATAACATGTCATATAGAATTGGAGTGCCACTCATATATCTCTTTTGGTATGAACATACATTGAATGGTTTAGGTATCTAATTGGCATCTAGATAACTTGGTAAATCATTCTATAAAATTCGATTACATGCCTAAAATAATTGAGTGGGAGAAGGTGTTTTGAAACACCTACGGCCTCCAAGATTAGTAGAGCTTTATGTTTCGTGTAACAACCTCCCAAGAGGTATTCATGAATGGAATTTAACAAGATACTTCCTTACAAGGATAGACTAGACAATTAACCCAAACGATATCTACTCCCAAATGAGGGATATTCGTGATGGATTATATTGAAGGTTGATAACTTGGTAACACACTCAATGTGATTTTATTAATATCCTCCCAAGAGTTCTTGTTAATAAAATTATAAGGCTAAAATTGAAAACGTTGGTTGTTATGTTAACAATTAGGTGGGACCTAGTCCAACTAGTAAATAGTGCGAACTCCCAAATGAGGTGTGACATTTATGGGTGTTAGATCACCGTTGAATTTTACGATTGAATTATTTTATTTAATTCAAGATAAATATTCGAAAGTGTTTTATCATGATTATTTACTTATATAATTATAATAATTAAACTATAAATGCTATAAGATTTGTTAAACTAGAAATCACTTTATTAATATGAAAAGATTGTCAAATACATTTTTATACTCTTGCTATCGAGCATAATCACAACACAAGGTGATTCAAGTTCGTGATTGGATTAGAAGATCTTACGGATTCAATTCGACTCTAGTTCTATTGTCACGAGAAAAAAGTACGATACTTTTAAGATACGTCAATTAATCTAGGGTTAAGGTTCTTTCTTTTTAATAGGAAAATTTTTAAATATATCAAACCCTAATTTTACGCTTTCGCCGCATTTTGAATCGATTTTTCCGTTCAATTAGTATCAGAGTCTGGTTGTACCCTTGATTAATTGATGTATATGTACGTGAATCTACTTCTTTTTATTGTTAGTATGCATGTTTTAGAAAGAGATTGCACTCTAAGTATTCACATATATATTTTTTTTGGAATGTATGGATATATATATATATATGGTGCTAGAATTTCAATGTATTTTTATTTTGTGATTGTAATATGAAGGGTGGTATATCATCGCCATAATTTCCTTTTTGGTAGTTGCTAAGTTTTTTTAATTTTATTATTGTAATAAAAAAAAACTACATTATTTTTTGTTTAAAATACTGTTGTAATATATTCAAGTATCGAAGATTCGAAGATTCGAAGATTTGAATAATTGAAAGCAACTGAAACAAGTTTGGTACCGTGCTCGCCATAGCAACAATCGTGTGTGCGAATGAGCACGCAACCACGATTGTTGTGGCATGGGCTGCGTACGGCAGCCCCATTGATGCCATGGGTTGCGCACGACAGCCTTTTATGGAGCCAAGGGGTGCGCACACCCATGAGAGGTAGCCAAGGGGTGTAAATGGATGACAGTAGAGTGAAGAATTGTTCGCCAAGAAATGAGTTTTTGTATTCCAAGACATATGTAATTTACTTGTTTTTCTTGGATAGACCAAAATTGTAGCTATTTATAATTTCGTAAATATTACAATATTTATTGTTGTATGATAACATGTCATGTAGAATAGGAGTGCCACTCATATATCTCTTTTGGTACGAACATGCACTGAATGGTTTAGGTATCTAAAAGGTGTATAGATAACTTGGTAAATCATTCTATGGAATTCAATCACACGCCTTAAACAATTGAGTGGGAGAAGGTGTTTCAAAACACCTAAGGCCTCCAAGTTTAGTTGAGCTTTATGTTTCATGTAATAACCCCCCAAGGGGTATTCATGAATGGAATTTAGCAAGATATTTTCTTATAAGGATAGACCAGACAATTAACCCAAACGATATCTACTCCCAAATGAGGGATATTCGTGAGGGAATATATTGAAGGTCGATAACTTGGTAACACACTCAATGTGATTTTATTAATATCCTCCTAAGAGTTCTTGTTAATAAAATTGTAAGGCTAAAATTGAAACGCTGGTTGTTATGTTAACAATTAGGTGGGACCTAGTCCAACTAGTAAATGGTGCGAACTTCCAAAGAAGGCGTGACATTTATGGGTGTTGGATCGCCATTGAATTTTTTGATTGAATTATTTTATTTAATTCAAGATAAATATTCGAATGTGCTATATTAGGATTGTTTGCTTATGTAATTTTTGTTATTATAAAGAAATCATGACCCCATCCCTAATCAACATCCTAAAAGATAATATTTTAACTGGTGATAATTATGTTACATGGAAAAGGAATATTGGGTTGTTGTTGCAAGTTGAAAAGCGTAAGTTCATTCTGTGTACTCCTAAACCACCTACTCTTACTAATGAATCTATTGAGGAGCAAAGAGATGAGTATCAGCAGTGGAAATCTTTAGATGAGATGGCTAAATGTTACATTTTGGCCACTATCTCCGACTTGTTGCAACAACAACATGAAGGAATGGAGACTGTTGCTGATATAATGATGTCTCTAGAAGAGATGTTTGCTATGAAGTCCAGGACAACTAAGAGAGTGGTAGTGACTGCTTTCATAAATCTTAGAATGAAACCTAGACAGGATGTAAGAGATCACATGATGAAAGTCATAGCACATCTCAATATTGCTGAACTCAATGGTGCTGAGATAGATGGTGAGATGAAAATTGACATTATTGTCAACTCACTGTCGGATTCCTTTGACTAGTTCAAGTTGGACTACACCGTGAACAGTAAAAGAATACACATTGAAGAGCGCGATGCAAGATGTTCAAAGTGTTGAGAAAATCCTTGTAAAAGGTAAAGGTTAAGAGATTCATTCGGTATGTAACGTTGCTACTGTTAAGACCCGTAAGAAGGTCAAGAAACAACAGAAGAGAAAGCAACTTAGGCATACCAAGGACTCAAGAAGTGGTTCTAGAAAGGAATAGACTTAATAAGAATGAATTCAAATTTTGTTTAGGCAACGGAGCATTGGTGTATGCTAGTGTTGTGGGAGATATTAGATTTAATTTAGATTCTTGTAGGCATTTAGATTTAATAGACGTTTATTATGTACCTCAATTCAAGAGGAATTTAATTTCTGTTTCTCGTTTAAACAAATTTGGATATTCGATTGCTTTTAATAAAGCTTTTATTTTTAGTAGGAATGACAAATTTGTTTGCAAAGGTACATTGGAAAATGGTTTATTCTATTTGCATAGCAATATCTCTCATTTATTATACATGGAATCAATGCAGCATAATCATAAAAGAGTAAAATTATCAAAAGATGAAACCTATCTATGGCATTTACGCCTAGGTCATATTAACCTTGATAGGATCAAAATATTGGTTAGTGATGGACCTTTAAGTGACTCAAAGTTCAATGATCTACCAATTTGTGAATCTTTTTTGGAATGTAAAAT
Organism: Dipteronia dyeriana; assembly: GCA_032871835.1. NCBI lineage: Eukaryota > Viridiplantae > Streptophyta > Magnoliopsida > Sapindales > Sapindaceae > Dipteronia > Dipteronia dyeriana. The sequence goes on along the minus strand of CM065301.1, from coordinate 13,622,039 downwards.
GACCAAAATGTCGTTCAGGACCAAAGGCACAAGAGCCACTGAATGTTTAGGATTGATACACACTGATATGTGTGGACATATGAACATTCAAGCTAAAGGTGGATATGAGTACTTCATCACTTTCACAGATGATTACTTGAGATTTGGTTATGTGTATCTCATGAGACATAAGTCGGATGCTTTTGACATGTTCAAAGCATTTAAAGCTGAAGTTGAAAATCAGCTTGAGAAACACATAAAAATCTTAAGGTCTGATCGTGGTAGAGAATATATACCTGGTGAGTTTCAACAACATCTTATTAATAATGGGATAATTTCTCAATTTTTACGCCAGGTACACCTCAACAAAATGGGGTGACATAAAGAAGAAATATAACTCTTTTGGACATGGTTAGGTCTATGTTGAGTTATTCAACACTCCCTAATTCTTTTTGGGGATATGCTTTACAAACCGCTATGTACATTCTAAACGATGTACCATCTAAGTCGATTCTAAAAACACCATATGATTTGTGGACTGGGCAAAAGCCTAGTTTACAACACTTAAAGATATTTGGATGTCCTGTGCACGTGTTAAAAGGAATGACAGAAAAGATGGAGTCTCGTTCAGAAACATGCATATTTGTAGGGTATCCAAAAGGAACCAAAGGATATTATTTCTATAGTCCTTCAGATCTTAAAGTATTTGTTTCGACAAAAGCTAAATTTCTAGAAGAGGACTATATGAATAATTTTGTACCTAAAAGTAGAATTGTCCTGAATGAGCTTTCTGGAGATACAATTCCACAACATGTTTCATAACCTAGCCCAATTGTAAGTTCGCATCAACACAAGATCAACAATCTACCATTCCTCGTTGTAGTGCGAGGGTTAGTAGACAACCCAAGAGATACATCGGTCTAGGAGAATCAGTAGAGAATCTCTCGGATGACGACGATCCCGACACGTACAAATAAGCCATGGAAGATGTTGATTGTCGCCATTGACAAAAGACAATGCAATACGAAATTGAATCTATGTTCAAGAATAAAGTCTGGTCTCTTGTGGACTTGCCTAAAAGGATAAACCCATTAGATGCAAATGGGTATACAAGAGGAAGAGAGAAATGGATGGAAATGTGGAAACCTTTAAAACTAGATTGGTAGATAAAGGTTACACAAAGAAGGAAGGTATCGACTATAAGGAAACCTTTTCTCCTATGGCCATGCTTAAATCTGTTAGGATACTCTTATCCATTGCGGCATCTCTAGACTTAGATATTTGGCAAATGGAAGACAACTTTCCTTAATGGAAGTCTTGACGAAAGCATCTATATGATGCAACCAGAAGGATTCATTGAAAAAGGTCAGGAGTGAAAAATACCTATAAGGTTATACTAAACAACCTAGAGGGGGGTGTGAAAGAAATATTATTGTGTGCTTAATATTAATCTAGAGGGGGGTGAATAGATTTTAAATAAATTTACCCAATTTTCGTTAAAGGTCAAGATTACGAAAATGCCCCTAACTAGTTACAATAAAATCACAAGTGTAAAAATGCGGAAATATAAACGACACTTGAGATATACGTGGAAACCCTCCAAATGGGAAAAACCATGGGCTGATGAGTGAGCAACACTAGAACCTCGAATCCACTAATGGCAACGAATTACAACCTAATCCCGGTTTAATCCACCACCACTACCTAATCCCGGTATAAGTGAACCTAGTTCATCTTGCTTGTGCTTTAAGCTACCTACTCCCGGAAGCAATACAAGTCTTACTTCTCAATGAAGAGATAAAGTGTCCTAAGTGAATATATGATGATATTAAATGAACAAACAAGGCTAGGAAACCCTATATACTTATCTAGGATAATGAGATGACAATTAATGCAATCCTAGATATCAAGTGCTAAATGACATGTTCAAATAGCTTAGCTAAACATAGATCAATCAATCCTATGAAGCTATCACAATACAACACTCAATCATGTCATCACAACAATCTCTAATTTGTATCTAGAAATATTCTAAGAGAATACAATTAATTAAAGAGATGGTTTAGCAAGCAAAAACACTTAACTTGTAAGAAGATAGTGAATAGCTTACCAAACAAGATGTGATGAAGCAACCCTATCCATAGATGCACTCTAGATGAACTTAGAAGATGCAAGATTAAGTTTTGATGCACATGAGAATGCTTTGAGTGATTAAAAATGAGTTATTGGAAGTGTTTTTCCTTTGAAATGTGTTCTAAGGAAAAAATATGATATTTTGAAATCTTACACGACCTTAAGACAATGAGATATATATATATATATATATATATATATATATATATATATATATATATATATATATATGAGATCCAAACAAAGTGATGTCATTTTGGAAAAAATGTTCCAGCTTCTTCATTGTGCGCTGATGAGGTGAGCTGGTCGAGTAGCGCACCACCAGTGCACTGCCTAAAAATTTCAATAAGTGCCGGTCGAGTGGCGCACGTCAGTGGCGGAACACAAGTGAAAAACCACTGGAATGTTTGGGATGGTAGGGTTGCGCTAGTCGAGTAGCGCACCACCAGCTCGTGCGGCAGGTGCAGCAGTACACCTCGAGTAGCGCACCACCAACGCGCCCTCACATTTTGCATCTTTGTACGGGTGCAACAGCGCACCTCAGTGGCGCATGACTAGCGACAGTCCACTGTGAATGTTGAGCTAGTGAGGTGCGATGGTCGAGTAGCGCACCACCAGCGCAATTCATATTTCAACACTCAAACAACCATACAATCAACAAGTACAAGAGTGATGAAAATGCATCCTATTTTAATGCCAAGCATGACATAAAACTTTCATAGCAAGATGTAAATAGGTCAACAAGAGTCATTTAAACTAAAATGCACACAAGAAAACACTCAACATATAAGATCAAGAGTTATGCAAGAATATGTGAGTGTGTGTAACGATCTCTTCAAAGTAAGTAAGCACAAGAATTTTACCTTTGGTGCTTCTCTTCTTGAGGTCTTGAGAGCCTGAGCTACCCTTACATGAACCCCAACAATGTGGTTGTTCACGAAATAAGCCAATCAACAAATGAGGACTTTTCAATCTCCCCCTTTGGCTATTTCATTACAACCACCACGCACATTGATCCTCACAAAACAAAATAGAAAAAACACTGGGAAGATATTCTACATTACAAAGAGATAAACATAAAAAAACTTTAAGTCTTCAATCTCTTGTAGAACTACCAACCCTACACACAAGGCAAGCACAAATACGCTTTCCAAACCAAGTGCATGTGAGATGATCAAGTGAATATACAACAAAAGCATTTGCATTTAGAAATATGAGTATGATATCATGAAATGCTCCCCCTCAACGGGTTACTCCCCCTACATGTAATCTCCCCCTCAAACAAGTACACTCATGCAATGCAATGCTCCCCCTCAAAGCCAACACATGCTACTCCCCTAACATCACAATGCTAGGTCAATGCTACTCCCCCATTTTGTCATGATATAGGCAAATGAGAAGTTATCAACCGGGTTACTCAAGGTAAAGAAAGAAAAGAGCATACAAGATTGATGCATAATTATATAAGCCACATTTATGCAATCTCAATTGATAGGAGAGAAACAAGGAGATTTATTTGAAGACAATGTGTGAATAAAAAAAATGCTTTGCATACAAGATATGTTGCATTCAAGTCCAAAAATAATGGTATTTGGCAAAGCAAATGACAAAGGTTTCCAATATAATTCAAACCAATTTTACCATTTGTCATGAGAGAAGCAAGGATATATAGTTATTATAGATATCAAGTTTTAAAGGCACTATATCCAACTTTAAAAACTAAACATGGCATGAGCAACTTTGCACCCTATTTGATTTTTTCGGGAGCATACCCATATGATAATAGTCATGTTCAACCAATAAAGAAATAGAGACATTGATTAAACATTTTAGTCTCACTAGTATCTTTCACACACTGTGTTATATTTAACAATTGCAATCAACAAATCATGCTTTATCATTTTTTCATTAGCATGTCATTTAAAGAATTATCATGTCATGGAGATAATTATGGGTCATTCAATTATGTACTTCCAATGTATATCTCCTAGTCCAAAAATGCATGTTCGAACATAAATATGACATGGATTGTAATCAAAGCAAAGTTCACACTTATTTAAGAAAATACAATATACTATAAGTGCAACCAAGCTACTCAAGCAATCAATAAAGAGGCATAAACATATTTTTAAGAAAAATTGCATGCAACAAGTATACAATAGCTCTTTTTGCTTGAGTTCCCCATATGGGGTCAAAGATCACAACACAGCACTCCATTAAACAAATCCCTATAGATCTACTAAGAGTCTTGAATCTAGTAGCATCTAAGGGTTTAGTAAATAAATCCGTTAGTTGGTCATTTGTACCTACATGCTCAAATGCAATGCATTTGCTCTCAACTAGTTCTCTAATGAAATGATGACAGATGTCAATATGCTTAGTCCTAAAATGTTGAACCGGATTCTTTGAAATATTAATTGCACTCATGTTATCACAAAAGAGAGTAAGAGTACCTTGATTGAATCCATAGTCGACTAGTATTTGCTTCATCCAAAGGAGTTATGTGCATCCACTCCAGCAGCAATGTATTCGGCCTCAGCCGTGGACAACGAAATAGAATTTTTCTTCTTGCAAAACCAAGAGACAAGGTTGTTCCCAAGGAAAAAGCAACCGCCCGATGTACTTTTCCTATCATCACAATTTCCTGCCCAATCTGCATCACTAAAGCCTACAAGACTAGCATTAGTGTCAAAAGAGTACCAAATCCCATAGTTGGATGTCCCATTAACATATCGAATGATTCTCTTAATAGAAGAGAGATGGGACTCCTTAGGATCCATTTGGTACCTAGCACATACACCAACACTAAAAGAGATATCGGGCCTACTTGCGGTCAAATAGAGCAAGCTACCAATCATGCCACGATATAAAGTTCGGTCCACACTTTTACCACTAGCATCCTTGCTTAGCTTCAAAGTGGTACTCATGGGTGTATCACAATGTTTGGCACTTTCAATGCCAAATTTCTTCACTAGGTTCTTGGCATATTTAGCTTGAGATATGAAAATCCCATCATCCATTTACTTAATTTGTAAACCTAGAAAGTAACTTAGCTCACCAACAAGACTCATCTCAAATTCATGAGACATGACATCAATAACTTGTTGGACTTTGGTGTCATTGGTGGAGCCAAAGACTATATCATCAACATATATTTGAGATATAAAGAGCTCATCTTTGTTTTTCTTGATGAATAGAGTCTTGTCAACACTACCCCTAGTGTAACCATTGTCTAAGAGATATTGGGTGAGATGCTCCTACCAAGCCCTTGGTGCTTGTTTCAACCCATGTAAAGCTTTCTTGAGATGATAGACATGATTAGGGTGGTGAGGATCTACAAACCCTTTGGGTTGCTCAACAAATACTTCCTCTTACAAGAAACCATTGAGGAAGGCACTCTTAACATCCATTTGATATAATTTGAACTTGTGCAAACAAGAAATGGATAAAAGAAGCCTAATGGACTCAATCCTAGCAACGGGAGCAAATGTCTCCTCAAAGTCAATATCCTCAATTTGAGAGTATCCTTGTGCTACAAGCCTAGCCTTGTTTCGTACAATGTTTCCATCCTCATTAGATTTGTTCCTATATACCCAGTTGGTGCCTATCACATTGGTGTTCTTAGGCCTAAGAACTAGAGTCCAAACCTCATTTCTTTTAAATTGGTTAAGCTCTTCTTGCATGGCAAGATCCCAAAATTCATCTTTTAAAGCTTCATCAATTTTCTTGGGTTCTATTTGAGAGGTGTAACATGTGTAGCTAATTAGATTAGCCATTTGATGCCTAGTCCTAAAACCCTCACTAACCTCTCCAATGATGTCCTCTTTGTCATGGAGTTTCCTAACCCATGGAGCAGGTTCTTTTGAGTTCAAGGGAGGAATCCTATCAATAGGTTGTGTCATGTCATCATCAAGGTTAGTTTTTTCAACATTAGAGACATCAACAACCTTCTCCAAAGGTGAGTCATCAACTAAATCTACCTCATCCTTATAGTCATTAGTTTTGAGCCTAGTATCATCAATGACAACATTAGATGATTCCATTACAGTCCTAGTTCTTAGATTAAAAACTCTATAGGCTCAACTATTCAAGGCATAGCCAATGAAGATACCCTTATCACTCTTAGCATCAAATTTGCCAAGTTGATCACGGTCATTCAAAATGTAGCATTTGCTTCCAAAGGTGTGGAAGTAACCAACAATTGGCTTTCTACCTTTCCATAACTCATAAAAGGTTTGTCTAGTGTGGGGCCTAAGAAATACTCTATTTCCTATGTAGCAAGCCGTATTGATGGCCTCAGCCCAAAGATTCCTAAGGACATTGTTGCTAAGCAACATCACACGGGCCATTTCTTGAAGAACCCTATTTTTCTTCTCAACAACTCCATTTTGTTGAGGTGTCCTAGGAGCCGAAAACTCATGAGAAATGCCTAGACTATTGCAATAATTTTCAAAGTAGGCATTCTCAAACTCTTTCCCATGGTCACTCCTAATTCTTTTAATGCTTTTAATTTTAGAGTTCATCTCATTTTGAATTTAGGAGCAAAGCATCTTGAATTTATCAAAAGTTTCAGATTTTTCTCTAAGAAAATAAGTCCAAATGTACCTAAAGAAGTCAGCTACACACACAAAAATGTACCTCTTTCCACCTAAACTCTCGGTTTGCATAGGACCCATTAGATCCATGTTGAGAAGCTCTAGAGGTTCCTTAGTGGATAATTACTTGCCCTTTTTGTGCATACTTTTGGTTTGCTTCCCTTGTTGACAAGGTCCACAAACACCTTTAACCTTTTTCCCAAGCTTGGGAAGGCCTCGCACAACATTGAACTTATCTAAGATTCTTAAATCCCTAAAGTTTATGTGACCAAGTCTTTCATGCCACAACTCTATTTGTTCATCCTTGGACACATTACAAGACACACTTCTAGCCTCAAGACAATAGCAATTGTCACTAGATCTCATACCTTTTAACAATGTTTGTCCATTAGGCAATAGGATAGAACAATCATTTTTCCTAAACAAAACGGAGATTCCATCATCACTAAGATATGAAATGCTTATCAAATTGGCTTTTAGACCATCAACATACAAAGCATTGGACAAGGAGGGTAATCCGGGAATGGAAATGGTCCCCTTTCCTTTGACCTTCTTTTTGGATCCATCACCAAAGGTGACATTTCCTCCATCCTCCATCCTCCATTATAAGAGTCTAAAAAAAAACTCTTATTTCCAGTCATGTGCCTAGAGCACCCACTATCCAAATACCAAAAATTACAAGAATGAGCTTTCAAAACAATTTGTGCAACATGGCAAAGGTGTTCATCCTTTCTAATCCACCTAGGTGCAGTATTTTCCTTCCTAGTGGTAAATGGTACATGGGCTCTAAATGTCCTAGGATCATGCAAAGGTGTTCCACTTTTCCTAGCGACATGCATCATGGCTCTAGATGTCCTAGGAGTATGCATCATGGCTCTAGCCTTTTTCTTCTCTATCATGCTTTCAATCCTACACAAATTAATATACCTAAAGTAATTTGGTCTAATATGACCATCAATACCACAAAAATGACATGTAGGTAAAAAGTTAGGAATTATACCATATCCTTGAGGATGCATTGGAGCCTTCCCATGTCTTTGTGGTTGTCTTGCTTGTTGTTGATGGGCTTTCCTTCTTTGTTGTTGAGCAACACTTGATTGCTTCCTTGGTTGAGCTTGCATGATAGGTGTCTTCCTTTTGTGAGCTATTTGTTGAAGGAAGTTAATCTGATGAGCCCTTGTAGGATGAGCTTGAGATGGGCTTCTTGGTGCCACCTTCACTTGAGCACTACTTGAACACTCTTCTAGATCAATCTTCTTCCTAGGAGTTTGATAAGAAGAGGACCCATTAAAGTTCATGCTTCTTACAAAAGTGGTCTTGCTTGGAGTGGAGGACATCTTGTCATCTTCAAACCCAAGTCTCTTCTTGTCACTTGGCCTCTTTCCAACATCTAGCATGTGGTCAAGTTTTTTGGTGCTAGAGTTCATCTTGGCCAATAACTCTCTAGCATCTTCAAGCTCTTTCTTCAATCCTTCTTCACTTCTCTTAGATCTCTCCAACTCTTCATTTAGTTGGCCAACTTAAGTTGAGAGGTCTAGGTTTTCTTCTTTCAATCTCTTAATCTCATTATTGTTCTTTAACCTCAGCTCTCAAACTTAGCCATGTAGTCTTTGAGATCCATCATATCCACACTTCCATTTGTGGATTGTGATGAAGATCCATCATCAATTGAGTAGTCTTCCTCTTGACTTTCATTTTCTTCTTCACTAGCAACTTTGCTTCTAATAGAGGATGTAAATGCTATGAAGTTAGTCATGAGTTCTTCATCATCCGAAAACTCATCTCCTTCATTAGAGTTATCACTTTCACTCCATGTGGCAGCCATCACTTTTCCCTTCTTCTTGTTCTTATGATTTGCACATTCCGGGGCAAAGTGACATATTCCACCACATTCATAGCATTGGACTCATTTCTTCTCGGTCTTCTCTTGCCTAGGCTCAAACTTCTTGAAGGGGGCCTTTTTCTTAAAGTCTTGACCCTTGAATCCAACACCTTTCTTCTCGAACTTGTAGAATTTCTTGAAATTTCTCATTAGCAAAGCCATCTCTTCATCCGAGTCATCACTCTCCTCCTTCACAACTTTGGAGGCTTTCAAAGCAATGTCTTTTTGCTTTTTCGATGGTGTGGGGTTAGGACATGTCCTAGATTCATAAGCTATAAGCCTTCCAATCACTTCACTCGGCTTCATGTCCTTGTAACCACTATTCTCTTCCAAAGCCGTCACCTTAGACTCAAATCTATCGGGTAGAGATCTCATAATCTTCTGTTTGATCTTCCTATCCGAATAAGGATCACCAAATTGATAACTTTGGTTCACAATGTCCATCAATCTTATTTCAAAGTCATTGAAGCACTCGTTCTCATCCATCTTGAGCAAATCAAATTGCGTTTAGAGAACTTGAAGCTTTAATTCTTTAACCACATCGATTCCCTCGTGTGTAACTTCTAGGATATCCCATGCCTCCTTAGCTATCCTAGTGTTCTGAACCAATTTGTACTGGTTATCATCCATTGCACATAGGATGGCATGCATTGCCTTCCTATTCCACTTTGAAGCCTCAAACTCTTGTGCATTCCATTGAGCCTTTGGTTTGAGTACATCATCTCCTCCATCTACAGGAGTCATCATGGGTGGAGTGTAGCCATCTTCAACTGCCATTCATGCCCTGTCATGAATTTGGCATATGTACGACTCCATCTTGCCTTTCCAAGAGGCATAATTAAACCCGGTGAGGAGTGGAGGTCTAGTGCTGGAAGCTCCCTCATTGCCACTGTTTCCACTCATTGTTTTTACGAATGAATGATATGAATGCAAGTGTATGAATGGACAACACAGACACACAAAATGCAACACACCAAAATGAGCAAGGATCACCTATGTATGTCTAGGAACCTGCTCTGATATCAATTGAAACAACTATTATGGTGTGCTTAATATTAATCTAGAGGGGGGGTGAATAAATTTAAAACAAATTTACCCAATTTTCGTTAAAGGTCAAGATTATGAAAATGCCCGAGCTAGTTACAATAAAATCACAAGTGAAAAAATGGAAAAATATAAACGACACTTGAGATATACGTGGAAACCCTCCAAATGGGAAAAACCACGGGCTGATGAGTGCGCCACACTAGAACCTCAAATCCACTAATGGCAAGGAAATTACAACCTAATCCCGGTTTAATCCACCACTACTACTTAATCCCGGTATAAGTGAACCTAGTTCTTCTTGCTTGTGCTTTAAGCTACCTACTCCCGGAAGCAACCCAAGTCTTACTTCTCAATGAAGAGATAAAGTGTCCTAAGTGAATATATGATGATATTCAATGAACAAACAAGGCTAGGAAACCCTATATGCTTATCTAGGATAATGAGATGACAATTAATGCAATCCTAGATATCAAGTGCTAAATGACATGTTCAAATAGCTTAGCTAAACATAGATCAATCAATCCTATGAAGCTATCACAATAGAACACTCAATCATGTCATCACAACAATCTCTAATTTGTATTTAGAAATATTCTAAGAGAATACTATTAATTAAAGAGATGATTTAGCAAGCAAAAACACTTAACTTGTAAGAAGATAGTGAATAGCTTACCAAACAAGATGTGATGAAGCAACCCTATCCATATATGCACTCTAGATGAACTTAGAAGATACAAGATTAAGTTTTGATGCACATGGGAATGCTTTGAGTGATTAAAAATGAGTTCTTGGGAGTGTTTTTCTTTGAAATGTGTTCTAAGGAAAAAATATGATATTTTGAACTCTTACACGACCTTAAGACAGTGAGATATATATATTTGAGATCCAAACAAAGTGATGTCATTTTGAAAAAAATGTTCCAGCTTCTTCATTGTGTGCTGGTCGAGTAGCGCACCACCAGCGCACTGCCTAAAAATTTCAATAGGCGCTGGTCGAGTGGCGCACGTCAGTGGCGCAACACAAGCGCAAAACCACTGGAATGTTTACGATGGTGGAGCTGCGCTAGTCGAGTAGCGCGCGCCCACATTTTACATCTTTACACGGGTGCAGCAGCGCACCTCAGTAGAGCATGACTAGCAACAGTCCACTATGAATGTTACGCTGGTGAGGTGCGCTGGTCGAGTAGCGCACCACCAGCGCAATTTATATTTCAACACTCAAACAACCACACAAGCAACAAGTACAAGAGTGATGAAAATGCATCATATTTTAATGCCTAGCATGACATAAAACTTTCATAGCAAGATGCAAATAGGTCAACAAGAGTTATTTAAACTAAAATGCACACAAGAAAACACTCAACATATAAGATCAAGAGTTATGCAAGAATATGTGAGTGTGTGCAACTATCTCTTCAAAGTAAGTAAGCACAAGAATTTTACCTTTGGTGCTTCTCCTCTTGAGGTCTTGAGAGCCTGAGCTACCCTTACATGAACCCTAACAATTTGGTTGTTCACGAAATAAGTCAATCAACAAATGAGGACTTTTCAGGGTGAATAGGTTGTCTCTCACTTTTAAAAAATTCTTTAGAGACTTGTGACAAAACCTGGATGTGCATACAAATTAACATTCAACATGATTGTTATGATAAAACAATATATTCAAGTATGCTCAAATCACCACTTTTAGTCTACAAAACATACAACAAGAATCAATGTATATTCAGAACAAATATATTCAATGTAGAACAAATTTCATAAGTTGTACTTAAAGTATTACAATGTGAAACTTTAACTTGAATGGAATATCCCAAGATACAAAGTTATCTAACATGCACAAACAATATTTGTTCGTATTTGTGAATGATAATGTAAAAAAGTAGAAAATAAAGATAAATCAAGCATAACACAAATTTTATGTGGTAAAACCCTAAGGTGGTGAAACATCCACGGTTGTCAGCGCTGGTGAGAAGAAATCAACTATAAATAGAATGATTACACACTCAATCTCTCATTCTCTCTTAATGTTGTTATGCTTTTTTCGTATACACAAATAGATAGGTAGATCGATCGATTGGTCCTAAGATCCCTCGATATCAAGATCTCTTCATAGGTGGAGGAGATTGAACCCCTTTACACAATGAGATTATGGATCTATTTATATGTGCATATAACCCTAATCATTGTTGTACAAGTAAAGAAATATGGTGGTGTTCAATTAGGGCTTATTTCCTTATTGGTGTGCAATCTTCTAGAAGACTAGAGTTATTGCTTGATCTGGACTCTCTGATATGTAAGAGAAAATAATAATATTTCCTTATTGGAATATTGTTCTAGATTCATTGCTTATGTAAGATTATTCTTCTTCGTATTTTAGTCGTAGTTGAACTTGTATTACTATCTTGACTGAGCATCTCTTGGCTGACCTTTTCCCAACCTGATTGGGTCCTCTTTCCCCCATCGGTTTTGCTACCCGATCGGGGTTTATAACTATCTTTTCTGATCTGTTTAGTTTGACCATCATGTCCAGTAACATCAACTTTGACTTGGGCGAATGTTGACCAGTTAACTTTCCCGACCGTGCTTATTTTACTCGATCGGTTCACTCGACCGCTCGTTCATTACTAGGGACTATTTTTCTTATCTAATGACGTTGTCTGCCATATATTCCGGATTATCCGCTATCTTTGCTGACATGTCATGCTACCGAAAACTCCCTACAAAAACACCCCCTTAAATACGTGAGATGAGTTCTTGGCGACTCGACGAAGGGGATTTAAATAGTTTTTCCTTTGATTTTTGACGCTCTGACCATATCATTTTTTTTATTCTCCTGCAAACTGATAATCTTCGAGACAATTATATAGCCGATATAAATATTTGGACCTATATCTGTAAGTGTCTTCGGAACATAAATCAGGTCACTGAGATACCTTTGGATACTTCATTGTGAGATGAACTTGCTTTTGGTTTGGTCAGTCCATAGCTAATCTCTAAATGATCCTACTCATCTTCTTACGTAATCATCTTTTTTTTTTCTTTTACTGACGCTTAGATCCTCTCGCTCATTTGGGTGAATCTGAGACCTATTTTTAGCGTTATTTATATTTACTTGAATCCATCTTTTCGCTAGTCTTACTAGAGATAGGATTCTCTTTCATCCTGGTTCAGCTTTACCAGGATCTATCTTTGAGCGGATCTTACTAACGCTCAGATCCTTTCTAGACGGGATATCTTAACCTGATCTTACATTCGTTGCACGGCTTCTACCTGAAACATCTTTTTTTTTCGCCGTACAGTACTCTGCCACCTAACGCTTTTATCGCCGCATATAGAATATCCTTTAAATGCAAGTTCTGATGATCTTTCGAAGTTTTAGTGCTCGAGACAGGTTGACAATTTCAAAGTTAAAGACCACAAAAGGAACTGATTAAGTTTTCCTTGAGTAGCGTTTTTCCTCGCAAGCTGAGAAAAATGTAGCATATGTCATTGCTCTTAGAAAAGTCAGATGACGCTCCATTGAGATTGTGCTTATTAGGATCTACCCCATAAGGCCAATATATATATATATATACATGTTTATGGCGAGTTGGGGGCTCTTGTTCTCTGGGTGTTCACGTTGCTCGGAATCTACCCCCTAGAATCGCTTATCATTTAGGAGTTGATGTCGATGTGTATACATTATCGGCTGTCAAAGATAGAACATGTTCGGCCAAAGTTCTGACCGGTGAAATATTCATGTCGGCCAAAGATAGAACATGTTCATCCAAAGATTATGGTCGACCATAATTATGGTCTACCAAAGATAGAATCTAGCCAATTAGAGTTCTTGATCAACTAAAGATAAAATCCAGTCGATGAAAGAGCATCTGATTAACTAAAGTTTCTTATCGGCCAAAGATGAAATCTGATCCGTTAAAGATTTCGGTAAAAAAAAAATGTCATGATATATGAAAAAAGATCAACAAAGATGAAAGGTCAGATCTTAATAGAGTTATTACAATGGGTCACAACCTTAAAAATCAAGAGCATCATGGCGATTACAACATAAACAGACGAGACACCAAGATACTAGCAAGCCTGATAAAAAAAAAAAAGGTGTTAGGGGGGTGGATTATCTATCGTATCAGCGTCAGAAGATACACAAGCAAGCAAATTCACAAATAAAGTTTGGTAAAAAAAAGATGCAAGATGCACTTAGAGAAAACTTTACACTACAAGAAAAACTCTTAACGACAACAGACGATGCCCATGGTAGATGTGTATCTACCACATCTACCACAGGCACCACACCCGTTTTAGCTGAGGCAGTGGTGAAAAAGTACACTTTTCGACCATGAGCATTGCCTGTTGTCGATGCGTTCCATACAACGGGCATTACCCGTGGTAGATTCTCCGGTTTAATTAAAATAAAATTGATTGGTTTACTTTTTTTATACAATTATCTTTAAAAAAATGTGATTCCTTTAATCTTCAATCTCCGTAAATTTTGAATGTAAAGTTCGGGTGGCACCAATTTTGTTTCCTGTAGAAATTTGATGACATGAGAACTACAAACAACCAATAAATAATCAAAACAAAACTAAAAATCAGAAATTTAATTTTTCCACATAATCCACCGCCACTCTCACCTCCCAAAAAAATAAATAAAAATGCCTTAAATTTCAGAAAATCTCCACATAAAAAATATCAATAAAAAATAGGAATATATATTTTTAACCTATTAATTTATCACCAAAATCAAATAAAATTTTAATAAAAAATTTCACTCACTCAGGCAATCAACAAATGAGATCGAATGGGAGCTAAATAGATATAGCAATATATTGACATCAAATAAACATTCTGAAAGTCAATAGATAATTGATATACTAAAAAAAAGTAAATTACACATCAAATTATATTAAAAAATAACAAATAAAAACAAGAATCTAATGTCTCTAACACTAGATCTATAAATTAAAAACACATTCTACAACTAGTAAAAAAGCAAAAAAAAACAATTATGAAGATGGAGTAGATCGAATCACATGTGAGAGATGTCGAAGATGAAGATGAGCCTTGGATGTGTCTTAAACGAAAACAAACTTTGAAGATGAAATTGAAGAGTGCAGACGATCTTGAAGTGTGAAGAAGATGAAAGAAAAAAAAGCAAAAGAGATAATGACGGCGTTGAGGAAGATGTAGAATTAGGTTTTTTTTATAGAATCATATCAGACTATCTACCACTGGCCTTATTTTTCCCGTGATAATTAAGCTATTATCTACCACAGGCTTTTAAAGGCTCGTGGTTAAAAAAAATTAAGTAATTATCTACCACGGGCATTTATAGGCCTGTGGTGAAAAGTGATTATTTACAACGGGCATTTAAAGGCTCGTGGTAAATGTTAGTTTTACAACACAAGCCTTTCAAGACCGTGGTAAATGAGTTGTGATGGAAAGTATATTTTCTTGTAGTGTTACCTCGATGAGCGTTGAAAATCGGACCCATAATGGTAGAAAGCATCACAAGTCAATCTGATAAATTTTTAAGTTCTTCATGCATGAAACACCCATGAGTATCTGCTGTTGATCGTGGAGTTGTATTTTACTGTTAATAAATTCAGATCTCTCTTTAACTTTCGTTTGTTCAATATTATTGATCTGTTACTTTTTTTTTTTAGATTATTGTTCAATTCGACAAGATTGTTTCTTTCTGATGATTGCGATGAATTAGAAATAAAGTTAATTGATTTTACCAGAGCTTCCACGACAATCCAAAAACAATTATTGAATTAATTATTATTGAGCTTGTTCTTTACTGAGTTCATTAGTTAGTAGTGGATAAGAGTTTAATTTATTGATGGTTGTGATTATGTGTTTCGATGCATATTCTTTTGTATTAGCCGGACCCGGAAAACGACATGCCCAAGAAGAGAAATATAGGTGTGCCTTTCTTAATTAAGCAAAAAGCTCCCTCCTTGGTTGATCTTTGTGTCAAGATTGCAATAAACAATGTATGGTATCTTGGAGATGTTGATGAAACTGGTTTACTTCACCTGGATCGCATTTTGCTGCATTGTACATTTGAACAATGATAACAAAAAATAATAATAAATAAATAAAAATACGTGTCTCTATGATCAGAGTCTTCTGAAAAATCTTTTTTCATTATTTTGTTATATGATAATAAGAGATTTTGATTCTTAAAATAAAATTAAGGTTTAGTTTTTTTTTTCAATAAAGTGATATAGTTGAAGATATGATTGTAATTAGTGGAAATTAAAGGAAATAGCATTTCCCAACATTCACTTTCTAGGAAATAGCCCATTGGAAAAAATATTGCAAATAGAGTCGCTTGGGAAACCCATTTACTAGTATGCCCTTAAGACCCCTTGTTGATGAAATCCCTAAAATACCCTCCTTAAATTTTATAACAAAAAAAATTTGATCCAGTTGACTACATTACCCTCTCAATTCTCATTTCCTATAAAATGACCAAATTGGCCTCTTATTTCAATCATGTCGTTGTCCAACAACAGGATAGAGGAATAGATAGAGGAAGGAGAAGCACAAGCTCGTCGTTGTCCTCGTCGTAGTTGTCATCGTCGTTGTCATTGTCGTTGTCGTCGTCGCCGTCGCCATTGCCATTTAACGAAGCACCCAAACCCTGGAAAAAAAAAAAGCAAACCAATTTGAAGGTACTAATTTCTTCAAATTTTTGTATTTTATTGTAGTTTGTTATCCCTTTTTTATGTTTTTGGATGATATTCGAGTTTGTTACCTGTTTGTGTTTCGGGATGAATATTTGAGTTTGTTATTGTTTGTGTTTTCGATGTTTTTGTAAGTGTATTTCAAGATGGAATGTTTGTATTTGAAGGGCAAGCAAATTTTTTTATTGATTGATTGATTGTTGTGAACTACACTTATAAGAAAGAAAAATGTTTGCAGAGCAAACGACTGATGTTACATGTAATGGTGAATGAATATGTTTAGGCTATGTACAATTCTCATAACTGTAGAGCCGAGAGTGATGGATGATTCATATAAGACTGATGTTTTTATGAATGTTTTTTATAAGCCTAGTACTGATTTTGAGCCTAAGACTGATGATACCATCATAATTTTCAGGTTGAGACTGATGTTTTGGCTATGAATGTTTTTCCTTAGGCTAGTATTGATGTTGAGCCTGGAAATGATGTTACATTGTTAATTTTAAGCGTAGAACTTATTTTCATAAAAGCGGGGGTGAGACTGATGCATTCATAGCCTATGAGTATATTAATGTTTTCATAAGCCTACGACTGTTCTTAAGCCTAAGATATATTTATGTAAGCCTGGGACTAATGTTTTTTTTTCATTCGTTTAGAGGTCTAAAAATGTAAATGCAGACTTGTGGCGGTTCCCAGACCATGAGAGTTGGGTTCCCATCAGGGTTAACATTGGAAGCAAAAAGTTTATG
Source organism: Dipteronia dyeriana (assembly GCA_032871835.1). Classification (NCBI taxonomy): domain Eukaryota; kingdom Viridiplantae; phylum Streptophyta; class Magnoliopsida; order Sapindales; family Sapindaceae; genus Dipteronia; species Dipteronia dyeriana. The sequence goes on along the minus strand of CM065301.1, from coordinate 13,604,963 downwards.
ATTACAGAGTTGAAGCGAAGCTAAACAAATTTGGTTTGGAGGAAAGATTCAAGGAGGGTCCCTTCGGCATATATTTGGAGTTGAAAGAAGCATTGACACTGTACGGGCAGCTGATACATAATATTTTTAAATAGAGAAATCATTCACTCGAAAGGACAGAGAGAAGATGAGATATGGTTTGGGTTTGGAAATTCGAAAGCCCGGTTCGTCCAAGAGAATTTTGTTATGCAACGGCTTGAAAATGGGATAGTTGCCTGAAGGTTTTGCTAACAGCAACGAAGTTCCAAAGGATTCGATGCTTAGCAGAATTTTCAAAGGGAAAAGACCAACTGCAGAGGTATTGTATGCCACATTGAGCAAAATGATGTCCGAACATAGTGAAGATGCCTACAAGATGTTGAGTATATATATGGTTAACCAATTCTTTTGCATTGATGATGAACAGAACACAGCAGTCTGTGGGTGGCTGTTCTCATTAGTTAAAAACGAAGGAGAATTCAAAACGTTTCCATGGGGTTCATGCATCTTCAGCTTTACACTACATTTTTTGAAGGGTGTACTGAACAAAAGGCTATCCCAACTGAGAGGTGAAGGAAAAGAGAAAGAGAAAGGTGTAGCAGAGAAGAAGGAAAAGAAATCAAAGTATTACACATATAATTTGTCTGTATTCCCTCTAGTACTACAGGTAAGTTTTAAAAAAATTCAGCATTTTATCAAACTTTGTTTTAGTATTTCTCGTGTCATACTTTGTTGGATTGAAAAACATTTATTGATATTTGTTAGTTTAAATTGTATAGGTATGGGCCATGGAGAGGATAATTCATCTTGATAATAACATGGGAAAGAGAATCGGTAAGAATTATCCTCGGTTCAGTAGATGGGAATTTACTGCAAGGATTTCAGATATTGAATCCAAATTCAATGCATCGGTATGTACTTAATGACCCTTTGGTTTTAGTAAATTATTTGTAGAAATTCTGTAACAAGAGTTGTTCATGATATGTAGATGACTTTATTCCCTTGGGAAGTTGAAACCTATGAAAAATGAACAGATTACCTCAAATCATTGAACCTCAAATACATTTATGAGCCATTAACAGAAAAGAAGAGGCAGAAATTGGCTCTTGATCTACATATAAGTGAAGAGGAACAGGGCCTTGGATATAAGGATACAGTTGATAAATATCAAACCGGCAATGACAGTGATGGGATTGTCACTCTTGGTCTGAAGGAGATAGGATGATTTGTGGGGAGAGATAGAAGCCCATTTTCTGGAGAATATTCCCCCCTTCTAAGAAGCGTCTATTCTCCGATGGAAAATCCAAGGTATGGTTGCATCTACAGTTTGGTTTCAAAAACTTGTAGTATATTATTCTTGTATGCATTGTATGATTCATTATTGCATAATTCAGCCATCTACAATCCTAGAACTATATGCTACTATGATTGAATCCGAGAAACGTATCATTGCCTTTGTACAAAAGAATTTGCAAAAATTAGAAATGACATGAAGGTTAGATATAAAGTCGTTAAAAATTATTTTATTAATACTTTTGAATTATAATAGTTTTTCAATTATTTATTGATGATGATATGTAGAAGGGTGGTTACCAAGATGATGAGTTTGTTGGTGATAGAGGTGTTGGTGAGGGTGTTGTTGGTAAGTAAGGTGGTAAGAGTGTTGCTAAGGTGGTTGACGATGAGAAAAATGATATTGTTGGTAAGGAGGATGTCGATGAAGATGAGGTTGTTGGTGAGGATAAGATTGTTGGTGGTGAGAAAGATGAGGCTGGTGTTAAAGGTGTTAAGGATGTTGGGTCTACTGCAATCGAGGGTGATCAAATGGACGAGGTACATTCTATAAATAATACTTTTGTCATGTATATCTATAGGGGGAGGGTCATGTCCTATATATAGTTGGAACAAAAATATTTTGCTTGGGAACAATGTGTTAGGCTTGTGAAGAATATACCTGGGAAGAATATGGTAGGCCTGGAAGAAATTTGGTAGGCCTAGGATCAATTTGGTAAGCTTGGGAACAATTCCCTTAGAGTTGACTTGTATAGACTGAGAGAGAAAGTTTTTTTTTACAGAGGGGATGTTTATGATGATGTATTTAGGCTGAGAATGTTTTTTGCATGGAATGTTTATGATGTATTTTTGGTGTAGGAAAATTGTAGTAGTCCTTGTAGATTTCTTCCTAATGATTTCACGTTTGGAATCATTACACGCGACATTGTAAGCATGTTTACAAGTTACATTTCAGTAGTGTGTCATCATTTGTTCAGTATGGCGTATAATATTTCCCATTATTGCATCGAGTAATCTTTCACAATGCACCAAAGTGACTGATTACACGTTGTATGGTAACAATATTGATGGTTACACGATAAGCATCCTCGCACGTCATATTGTAAGAATGATTGCACTCTACATTTCTGTAGTGTGTAATCATGGTTACACGGTATATATTGTAGCGTGCAATCATTCTTATAATATGGCGTGTAATGAGTGCCATTGTTTAATCGTGTAAAATTGCATAGGGCCTTCCTAGAACGTTGAGTGGGCGGATCGATAGGAACTTGATCAACAAGAGGATCAGTTTGACCCTGAGATGGCTCAAGATAGGCAGAAAGAGTAGTTTGTTATGGTGTGGTCATATCACCAGCTTCGATCGGGGTTGGCTTAGTTGTCACGATCAGGGTAGATGAAGTGGAAATAGATGTTGTAGATTTTTGGTCACCCCCTATCTTTGAACGTTGCTCTCGCGAGATCAAGTCTGTTAAAGTCTCCGGATCATCCTCGTCATCCTTATCAACGACGATAGGGTCAATCCCTACTAGGGAAACCGTTGAATCAATAGCGAGTGGAGCATTCATTCGTTTGTGAATGGCCTCGAGGGCAGAGAATCCCTTCATAATCTTGGCCACTTTGCCACCTTGCCACCAGGAATCTTTTCACCAGGTTCCACCCCACTGGACTTATTCTTGCTTGGCATATCGCTAGTGGGTCTATCTCTGCTTGACCTCTCCCTTTTAGACCTATCTCGGTCAGATCCATCTTGATGAGACGGTGCCCAAGTAGAACTATCTCTAGGAGATCCATTTCTACTTCTTCGGGAAGGGGGCATCATGTCTGCTCACTTCAGCTTGTCCAGCAGAAGCAGATAAGGTATCATGATCATATTCATTTATGTTCTCCATTAAGTCATGCTCAGTGGGAGCAATTCTCTAAGCCACCTGATCGGCAGATGTCTTCCTGCTAACCCGGTCAAGATTTTTAGCCTTTTCGGTTTGGTCACCAGCAACAATGTCCACCTCGTACACTGGAAAGAAAAACAATAAGAATAAATACATACAACAAAAGCTAAGAAGTATAGGAACCAAGACCTACAACGCTTGATTCGAGCAGAAATCTCAGAGAAAAGCCTCAACTCAATCAGTTCTTTCTCCGCGTACAAACTTTGGCAATCCCAGACCTCCTAAGAAGTCTGAGCCGCCTTAACAACTGTGTTAGCTAGCTCCGAGTTATCACGGGTGCAGTCTTACTCCATAGTTTGGGGCTACAAAAGTTTCTTGGGACACTGCTCCAAGCTAATCATTGGGTGGGATCGGCCACCACGACCTCACCCCAGTACCTACTGATGAAGAACCTATTGTCCTTCCAGTACTTGTTCAAATAGGGAAAGCCCCAAATAAAACCCTTGTGGTCTTTATGAGTGGGAGAGACAAGTTTATCATCGAAACCATGGGGTATCCAGCTGCTTGGGAAGGTCGATTGCAAGTAGAACGTACCTTCAGCGTCTGATCGGCCAAGGGTGTAAAAGTTACATATTTCCTAAGGAGTCAGAGGGTTCTTGGCCCCGATCTTCTTCCTTAGATGCCACAAGCTAATCAATACCCGATATCAATTGGGGGTCAATTGAGCAGACACAATGCCCTCGTATGCTAGAAATCGAGCATGAAGGGTTGAAGGGGGATGGTCACCTAGATGATAACATGGCCCATAAATGGCCACCGTACCAGCAAGAGGGTTCCATACAACTCGTTCACCGCTGGTGATCAGTTGCACCGAGCGTGGAAGGTCAAACCAGTCTCTGAACCTTTTGAGTTCGTCATTAGTCACTTTATTGATTTCATAGTCAAAGGCACAAGGGTGATCCGTAGTAAACTTTAGCATGCGTGCCTGTCGTTCTCTCAGGACTTCCTTCATCTTCAACTTCTGAGAGGCTATCTTCAAGTCGTTCTCAAGACGGTTGGTTTCCTTGGGCAAAGCTCTGGTGGCTTGTCTCGAACAGGTTGTCTTCAACATATATGGGCTAACACCAACAGAAGCCGAAGCAGAAGGGTCAGCAGATGAAGGAACAAACTCAGGATGAGCAATAAAGTAATCTACATTTAAAGCAACAGGTTGAAACGAAGGGGTATATGCGTGAAAGTGACCCCAAAGTATGGATTCAAGCGTATCGGTATTCTCTTTATCGTCAGCCTCAATTGAACGCATAAGAAGTTTGAAATATTGATAACAGGGAGTCGGATCCAAACCTAGAATATCAATGAAAGCGAAAAGAACATGAGCTATTCGTAAAAAAAGGAAACGAAGGAAAGCATAAGGTTTGGAGAAGAAGAAAATATTAGGGTTTTTTTTATAAGAAGTTATGAAGACGTGAGAGGGAAATAAAAAGTTTCAAATTGTATATAGGAGAGGGTGACATCATCATAACACGTGAATGTCGCCAAAAGTAACAGATAATAGTGGAAGTAGGTGCACGAAACTTGAAATTCACAGGCCGTTCGAAATTTCAAAAGTGGTCAAATGATTGTGTCAGCCAAAACGGATGTAATTGAGGTTAACGCTTAGCTATTAAACATTATATGTACATTAATGAGCTACATGACATAAAAAAAAAAGAACAAATTAAACACACTTCTCTGAGTGGATTCCATTTGAAACGAGATACTTGGTCTTGTATGTTTAAGGAGGTGTTGTTATTGGTGTAATTTGGACGATATGTCACATCAGTAAAAGACAAGAGTCAGGGGTGCACGTCACCAAAAGTCAACCAGATCGAATCAGCCCAAGTTGACTAAAGAAAACCTATAAAACCTCTCCGACCACGATAACGTAAACGATCGGATAAAAAAATCCAATCGGGATGGTCAGGGGAGAGGTTGTGATTGGGTAAAACCGCCAATCGGGGAAAGCGAATTTGGTAGGGTGTAACAGGTGGTTGGCTGCGTGACACGTGGACAGCACTCATATTTAATGAGGTTACGACTCAAACACGTAGAGAATGAGCTCTACTTAAACAAAGTTTCTAGAAGTATACTTTGATAAGGAAGTAAATTTCCTTATAGATATCAAAGTCTGGATTAGACAAGAGATTTAACACATGCGAAACACAATAAACGTAAAATAAGGAAGAAAGTTAGAGTTTCCTTTAATTACGGGAATTTTCTTTACTTGTACATCAAAAATTAGGGTTCTATGCATGTATAAATAAACCATAATAATACCTATAAGGGGTGAGCGCTGGTTAAGCTTATAAGAGTGCAAGAGAGATTGTGTGTGTAATCGTTATCAGCTTAGTGGATTTTTCTCGCTGTTACCGGCAACCGTGGATGTTTCCCCACATTGAGGTTTTACCACTTAAAATCTTGTGTTTTCCTTGCTTTTTATTTATTTCGATTTATAGTTTTATTGTCTATTCATACTTACTTGTTCGACGAGTGATTAATTAATCTTAATCCAAAAATCATTGTCAATACTAGTATTTACTAAAATGGTTGGGAGTTAAGGTACGTGGACCACAAATGAATAGGTAATTAAGTTCCTTCTAGAAAGAAAATTAGACCTTGTTTATTATTGTTTATGATAAGTTAAAATTAGATTATTTTATAATCTGAATTGATTTGACAACAAGTTTAAGAAGTGAGTGGGGATAACGTACTTTTGTAAAATGATTACGAAATAATCTTGTGAGATTTAATGAATCATTTTATTGACTAAATTATCCTCATTAAATTAGTGTTGAGACAATTCTATCACAAGTTAAATTTCATATAAATCAATTTTATTACAATTACATTCGTCATTAACAATCTTCATTGATAATATAATTAAGCCTTCAGGTATCACTGTCATATCTGTTTTTGATCATATCATTGCCGCTGATTGCTCTTTCGATCACTCTCGCCAGTAACATTTTTTCTTTTATCTTGTTAGTTTTATATGTGTGTGTGTTTTTTTCAAGTTTTATTTGATCTAAAATTTAAACTAATGAAAGAAAAGTGTGTGTGTGTTTCAAGTTTTATTTGATCTGAAATTTAAATTAATGAAAGAAAATAAATATAAGTGTGTTGTGTGTGTGTGTGTGTGTTTTTTTCAAGTTTTATTTGATCTGAAATTTAAATTAATAATTAATGAAAATAAATATATAAGTGTGTGTGAAAGAAAATTGTGTGTGAATGTTTCAAGTTTTATTTGATCTGAAATTTAAATTAATGAAAGAAATATATATAAGTGTGTGTTGTGCGTGTGTTTTTCAAGTCTTATTTGTTCTGGAATTTAGATTATTGATAACAAAATAAATATATAAAGATTGATAGGTTTTGATTTGAAGGAATTTTTTCTAAGATTTTTTTTCGTTTAATCTTAAGCGTTCTCTTCTTATTTATACACTTAGTATGTGTTTACAAGTTTTACTTGATCTGAAATTTAAATTCATGAAAGAAAATAAAAATAAAAAGATTGAATAGGTTTCAATTAAATATAGAAAGATTGATAGGTTCCGATTTGAAGGAATTTTTTCTAAGATTGTTTCCGTTTAATCTTAAGCCGTCTCGTTTTATTTGTAGAATAAGCTTAACATTTTACATTTCTAATCTATTTGCTTTGTGTGTATGGAATTTTTATATATTTTCTTTCTACATATCTCTTGCGGGCGGTAACTCTAACCCGTAACATTTTCTAGATAGAATGAAAGTTATTTACCACCGAACCATATTAGAGGTGGTAATATGGATTTTTTTTCTTTTGTCAAATACAAAATCAATATGGAAATCTTAAAATCACAACTGTAACTGTAATGACTTTTTTATTTGTTTTGGTTTAGTTGTAAAATATAGTATGTTATACTATATTGTTCGTGAAGAACTAAATTGAGACAAAAACATGTGTTTGATTGTTTTTCAGTATTGTATTCTTAAGGAATAGCTTATTAATATTTTGTTAAATCTTTTTAAAAAAAAAATTAGGGTTTTACCAGTTTCAAAATGCAGACCAACAAGAAGCTGAACCTGAGGCTAACACAGAAGATCAACTCTATTGTGTTCAGTGACAGGAGTACACCAAGAGAAGGAATAGTAGCGATATTATTGAGTGAGCCAGTTCATGTAGCTGGAATGGTAAAGCTACATGAATGTAACAATTACCAAGACTTTGCTGCTGAAATTGACAGAGTTTACTCCGACTTCAAAGGAATCGCAAGAAATCCAAATCCATCACTACTTGATCCGATGCCTGGTTATAACGTATTGTACCGCCCCGCTGAAAGTGATTTGCCGGATCTGGACCCCTCAAACCAGCCTTGGGAGACATTTGCAGCTGCTCTTGCCCTCATCACAGCTGCACTTATATAATTAATGCTTTCGATTTTTCCCAGTTTAATTTGTTAGAATCTTGAACAACATATTTTGACGGTATTACAGGGCCAGTCTTCTCTAGCTATCACATGAATTCATGAACACATTTGTCATTTGTGTTGTGAAGATTAATAAATTGAATAATTATTTCTTTTGGTTTGTTTGCAATTTTCTTAAGTTAGGTTTTTTTTAGAGCTTTTGACCTTTTGTTTTAAGTTTTTAACCTTCTTGTTACAATAGGTTACTTGTTCCAAATTACTACAAAACCATTTTCTCTTTTTTATTAATCACTCCCTAATGCTGTGGATTGTAATAATATATTTATGAACCTTTTCACTATTGTTAAAACTTGAAAGTGTGTATATATTTGGGACTCGGGCCAATTTGAAAGTGTGTATATATTTGGGACTCGGGCCAATTTAAAAGTGTGTATATATATATACATATAAATTTTCAAATCAGTACATACTAATGTAATTATATAAGGATATTGAATTGTGAATCACTCATTTTATATAATTTGTCTTGACATGTATACATGTGTCAAAGTTCTTTTATATATATGGAGGTTTTTCTCCCCAAAATTGTACGGGAGTAGATATTTAAGGAACCGAAACGTTTTTTAATAGAGAAAAATGGTGCGGAAGTTTTTAATAGTTTTTGAAATATGAGTAAGAAGAAGAAAGTACGTAGACAAAATCAATGAAAAGAAAACTTGTTCAATTCACTCTTTTTGTTGATTACAAGAAGTTCTCGTATCATGTATTTATAGGGTACACAGAAATGGTAACTTAAAAAAAAAAAGACAAGGAAAAAAATTGAAATCCTATAATTGAAATCCTGCTTTAACGTTTTGGTAAATTTTGAGATCGAAATTCCTTTAGCAAAACCATAGCATATTATCATATTTGTTCTAACGGTAACATACTTTTGACTCTATCTTTATTGTCATGATCATTGTTATCTTGGTCAAGATCTTGTGCATGATTTTGGGGATATTGATGTTGGGAATCTTGTGCATGATTTTGAGAAATCAAGACAGGAAGTTTATTAGTTTTAAATAAAAACGGTTCCTATAAAATACTAGATCAGGACATCGCTTCTTGATAACAAAAATGGATTCGGCATTTACCTTGAATCGAATGTATCGATTCTGAATTGCCCCTTCGATTTGATCTTCCTTACATGAATCTTTACACACCCAAAATCTTCCTTTCAATAACTCACCACGGTCTGATTAGGTCAATATTGTAGGGAAAAACGGTTCAAAGCGTAACGAAAGCGTGAAAAATCTAATAAAAATTAGGGTTTGCGTATAAATAAAAAATTTCCCTTTAAATAACAATAACTTTAACCCAGATTAATTAATATATATAAAAGTGTCGTACATTTTTCTCGTGACGATTGAACAAGCGCCAAATTGATTCCGCAAGATCTTTCATTCCAATCACGAACATGAATCACCTAGGAGTGTGGGCTCCCTTTCTTTTAATCGTATACCTGAGGATGGAAACAAACAAAATCTTCTTCTTTGTTAGTTACAATAATCCTCCACGAAGAAAACAAAAAATGTTATGTCACTTGTGAATTGTCAATCAATTTGATTGAAACTCGCGTAAACTTTGATTCGATGTTGTACACAAAACCTTTTGATGTAAAGGTTACTAGTGTACAATCGAAAACTAAACGTTCTTTCTTCCTATTTCTTCTATCCCGAATCACACACTATTTCTTAGAGTTGATCGAATTTTGTCCAGAGTAAAATCAGATTTTTCTCCCTCAAAATTCCTATGATGGCCGAATGCTTCTCTTAGAAAAATAGGGCCGGTAGAAATCTCTCCATGAAATTAGATTAGGCTTGCCGAAATTAACATATATATATATATATATATGGGCAATTTCATTGGATATATATTAGGATCACAAATCCTTTCCTAAAAAGGATTTACTTGGTTGTTAAGAATCATTTCCTTAGGTGGATTTACTTGGTGGTTAAGAATCCTTTTATAAAAGGAATTCTATCATATACCAAGACTCATAATCCAACTCAATAGTGTAACCATATTTATCTAATTCGATTAGATAAATAATTCGATTAGATAAATAATTCCTTTTATTTATCAGCTTATCAAATATATTCTTTAATATTAATTATACTACCAACAATAGTATAATTTTAGGAGACCATCTCCTACTAGGAAAAAGATTTAGACTTTTAATTAAATAATTAATTAATCAACAAATTAATTAATTTTTATTTAATTAAATAATAAAATAATATAATATAATAAAGCTATTCTAAATAGCATTGCCGCCCAAACCATATATATGGGCCAATATATTATTTTCTTATTTTATTAAATCCATTTGACCTTTATAAAAAGTCCACATGTGAACTAGACTCATTCTTACAAAAAGAAACAAGTCCACATGCCTCAATACAATTCTAGATGGACCCCTAAATTGGTCCAGTAGAATATATCAAGTGATCCATGCAAGTTCGTGTGGATTGGGGATTTTGGCGGGATATCTAAATTCAAGCTCCAATAGACACAACCCGATCACAATCAACAAATGGTTCACTTAGGTCCGATCTATTTAATTTTAGTTCATTCCACTACATAACTAAAATTGAACTCTTAAATAAAGATAGAATAAGTTGATGTTTCTCATTCATACCATAGACAACCTTATTGGAGAAAGTGTATCCTCGTGAAGAATATCAGTAATTACTAAGAGCTCATAGACTGCCTATAGCTCTCCAAGTTACCATATTTACTCATATGAACACATTTTGAACTTGGATATTTTGACTTGTCCAGAATCCATGTTTCAATATACACTATTGAAAACTTAACGTTAAGATTTAACATCCAATACCTCAAAACATCTATATGATGATATTCTACTCTCATTTAATAAATGGAGTCACGATGTCCATATCTATAAATGAAGTCCTATATCGATTAACAAATGAATACCACCAAACTATTGAGGATAGAATATGCTATATAATCGTACTCATTGATAGCTCAAATGATAACACTTGCAACCCTAAGTCCATCATTTATCTCAGGATTGAGATAGACTCTCCGATTATCTTCAAATGAAAACTTTTATCTATTGACGGTTCTAGATAATGAATTTCATTATGATCCAATTCAATGCACCAATTTCACTATATTCTTTTGTCCAAAGACACCACACTTTGATGATTTTAGACTCATCATAACACATTTGATTCCACTCAAATGCTAGCAAAAGAATCTACAACGTTGACAAGATAAAGGCGTCCAACCTCTTATCTTAAGTTATGAATATTATTCAAGACTAACTAAAGAATTGTGTCTACCTCAAACATATCTAGATGTATGAACAGTTCTTCTTTTCTCATAGTCTTTTGACCTTATGATAATTTACTTTTGACAATTATAATAATTAAAATATAAATCCTATAAGATTTGTTAAACTATAAATCACTTTATTAATATGAAAAGATTGTCAAAAATATTATTACACTCTTGCTATCAAGCATAATCCCAACAATCTCCCACTTGTTTTATAGCAAATGTGCCATATCTCTCATCTCTATGTTCTCTAGATGCTCATCAAAACTCTTTTGTGGAAGAGCCTTTGTAAAGGGATCCACTAGATTATCTGCTGACGCGATCTTGGTAATCGTCACGTCACCCCTATGTACATTTTCCCTCAAAAGGTGATACATTCTTTCAATGTGTTTCTCTCTCTTATGACTTCTTAGTTCTCTTGAATTAGCCACTGCTCCACTATTATCACAATAGATAGTGATATGCTTATTCGCATCAGGAACCACTTCCAAGTCAATCAAGAATTGACGGAGCCAGACAGCCTCTTTAGCAGCCTCGCATGCGGCAACATACTCGGCTTTCATGGTGGAATCGGTAATACAAGATTGGTTGATACTCCTCCATATGAATGTCCCTCCTCCAATAGTAAACACAGATCCTGATGTTGATCTCCTGAAGTCATAATCTGATTGAAAATCAGAATCTGTATACCCAACGGGAATTAAATCCCCTCCAAAGTATACAAGCATATAATCTCTCGTTCTCCTAAGATACTTGAAAATATGATTGACAGTCGTCCAGTGATCAGGACCAGGTTTCGATTGAAACCTGCTAACTATGCCCACAGCAAAACAAATATCTGGTCTAGTACAGAGCATTGCAAACATGAGACTTCCAACTGTCGATGCATACGGAACCCTACTCATGAATTGCTCTTCATGCTCATTCTTAGGAACTTGTTCCTTGGAAAGTTTGATTCCATGTCTGCAAGGTAATATACCTTTCTTGGAATCTTGCATGGAAAACCTAGACAAGATTTTATCTATGTATAAAGCTTGGGATAATGCAATCATTATATTCTTTCTATCCCTTATGACTTGGATACCAAGAATATAACTTGCTTATCTTAAGTCATTCATATCAAATTATTTTGCTAACCATTCTTTTATTGATGTCAATACACCTACATCGTTTCCAATGAGTAGTATATCATCAACATAAAGAACTAGGAAAACCAACTTGTCGCCTTTAATCATTTTGTATACACAAGGTTCGTCAAGGTTTTGAATAAATCCAAAACTTTTCACAACCTGATCGAACCTTATGTTCTAGGATCTGGATGCTTGCTTTAATCCATATATGGATCTTTGCAACTTGCATACCCTTTCCTCTTGGTCTTTTTCAATGAATCCTTATGGTTGCATCATATAGATGCTTTCGTCAAGACTTCCATTAAGGAAAGCTGACTTGACATCCATTTGTCAAATCTTTAGGTTTAGAGATACCGCAATGGATAAGAGTATCCTAATGGATTTAAGCATGGCTACAGGAGAAAATGTTTCATCATAATCTATACCTTCCTTCTGTGTATAACCTTTAGCTACCAATCTAGCTGTAAAGGTTTACACCTTTCCATCCATTCCTCTTTTCCTCTTATATACCCACTTGCACCCAATGGGTTTTATCCCTTTAAGCAAGTCTACAAGAGACCAGACTTTATTTTTGAACATAGATTAAATTTTGGATTGCATTGCCTTTTGCCAATGGCCACAATCAACATCTTCCATTGCTTTCTTATACGTATAGGGATCATCGTCGTGTGTAAGATTCTTTACGGATTCTCTTAGACCGATATATTTCTCAGGTTGTCTAACAACCCTCCCACTATAATGAGGTATGGTAGATTGTTGATCTTGTGTTGGTACGGAACTTACAATTGGGCTTGGTTACGAAACCTCTTATGGAATTGTATCTCCTAAAAGCTCATTCAGGACAACTCTACTTTTAGGAACAAAATTATTCATATAGTCCTTTTCCAGAAATATTGCATTTGTCGAAACAAATACTTTAAGATCTGAAGGACTATAAAAATAATATCTTTTTGTTCCTTTGGATACCCTAGAAATATGCATGTTTCTGAACGGGACTCCATCTTTTCTGTCTTTCCTTTTAACACATGCGTAAGACATCCAAATATCCATAATTTTTGTAAACTAGGCTTTTGCCAGGTCCATAACTCATGCGGTGTTTTAGGAACCGACTTAGATGGTACATCGTTTAGAATGTACATGGTAGTTTGTAAAGCATATCCCTAAAAAGAATTAAGGAGCGTTGAATAACTCAACATAGACCTAACCATGTCAAAAAGAGTTCTATTTCTCCTTTCTGCCACCCCATTTTGCTGAGGAGTGCCTGGTGCAGAAAAATGAGAAATTATCCCATTATCGATAAGATATTGCTAAAACTCACCAGATAGATATTCTTCACCACGATCAGACCTTAAGATTTTTATGTGTTTCTCAAGCTGATTTTCAACTTCAGCTTTAAATGCTTTGAACATGTCAAAAGCATCTGACTTATGTCTCATGAGATACACATAGCCAAATCTTGAGTGATCATCTGTGAAAGTGATGAAGTACTCATATCCACCTCTAGCTTGAATGCTCATAGGTCCACACACATCAGTGTGTATCAAACCTAAACATCCAATGGCTCTTGTGCCTTTGGTCGTAAATGACCTTTTGGTCATTTTACCTTCCAAACAAGATTCACAAGTTGGTAGATCACCAACCTTTAAGTCACTTAGAGGTCTGTCGCTTACCAATCTTTTAATCCTATTAAGGTTAATATGACCTAGGCACAATTGCCATAGGTAGGTTTCATCTTTTGATAATTTTACTCTTTTATGATTAGGTTCCGTTGATTCTGTGTCTAAAAAGTGAGAGATATTTCCATGCAAATAGAATAAGATGTTTTCCAATGTACCTTTGCAAATAATTTTATCATTCTTACTAATAATAAAAGCTTTACTAAAAGTAACCGAATAACCAAATTCATTTAAACAAGAATCTGAAATTAAATTCCTCTTGAATTGAGGTACATAATAAATGTCTAGTAAATCTAAATGCCTATAAGAATCTAGATTGACTCTAATATCTCTCACTACACTAGTAGACGCCAACGCTTTGTTGCCTAAATCCAAGTTGAATTCATTTTTATTCTGTCTATTCCTTTGACCCTTTTCACCTCAAAGGAAACACTTCACTTTGATTTTGGTTACTTTCTTGGTCTCCTTCTAAGAAGGCCCAAGTTTCTTTTTCTTCTGTTGTCTCTTAACCTTCTTACGGGTCTTTAACAGTAGCAACTTACCAAGCATATGAATCTCTTGACCCTTGCCTTTCACAGAATCATTTCGGTGCTTCGAACATCTTGCATCAAGCCTTGAAAGGTGTATTCCTTATTGTTCAAGGTGTAGTCCAACTTGAACTAATCAAAGTAATTCGACAGTGAGTTGACAATCATGTCAACTTTCGTCTCACAATTTTTCTCAGCACCACTCAATTCAGCAATGTTGAGAAGTGATATGACTTTCATCATGTGATCTTTCACAGCCTGTCCAGGTTTCATCCTAAGATTCATGAAAGCAGTCACTGCCTTTCTCTTAGTCGTCTTAGACCTCATTGCTAACATATCTTATAGAGACATCATTATATCGGTAGCAGTCTCCATTCCTTCAAGTTGTTGTTGCAACACATCAGATATGATGGCCATAACGTAACTTACATTTAGCCATCTCATCTGAAGACTTCCACTACTGATACTCATCTCTTTGCTCCTGAGTAGATTCATTAGTAGGAGTAGGTGGTTTAAGAGTATACAGAATGAACTTATACTTTTCAGCTTGCAACAACAACCCAATATTCCTTTTCCATGTGACATAATTATCATCAATTAAAGTATTATCTTTTAGGATATTGATTAGGGATGGGGTCATGATTTCGTTTTAATAACAAAAATTATATAAGTAAACAATCATGATATAGCACTTTTGAATATTTATCTTGAATTATAAATAAAATAATTCAATCGTAAAATTCAACGGTGATCCAACACCCATAAATGTCACGCCTCCTTTGGGAGTTCGCACCATTTACTAGTTGGACTAGGTCCCACCTAATTGTTAACATAACAACCAATGTTTTCAATTTAGCCTTGCAATTTAATTAACAAGAACTCTTGGGAGGATATTAATAAAATTACATTGAGTGTGTTACCAAGTTATCGACCTTCAATATAATCCCTCACGAATATCCCTCATTTGGGAGTAGATATCGTTTGGGCTAATTGTCTAGACTATCCTTATAAGGAAGTATCTTGCTAAATTCCACTCATGAATACCTCTTGGGAGGTTATTACACGAAACATAAAGCTCAACTAAACTTGGAGGTCGTAGGTGTTCCAAAACACCTTCTCCCACTCAATTATTTAAGGCGTGTGATCGAATTCCAAAGAATAATTTACCAAGTTATCTAGATGCCAATTTAGATACCTAAACCATTCTACGCATGTTCATACCAAAAGAGATATATGAGTGGCACTCCTATTCTATATAACATGTTATCAAACAATGATAAACATTGCAATATTTACAACAAATATAAATAGCTTCAATTTTGGTCCACCATAGAAAAGCAACTAAATTACATGTCTTGGAATAAAAAAAAACTCATTTCTTGGCGAACAAGTCTTCACGTGACCTTCGTCGTTTGTATTCTCTCGGCTACCTCCAATGGGCATGCGCACCCTTGGCTCCTACTCACGGGAGTGCGCATGCCACAACCCCATAAAGGGCTGCCATGTGCAGCCCATGGCTTCCATAGGGCTGCCATGCGCAGCCCATGCCATAACAAACGTGACCGCGTGCTCTTCGCACGCACGTTTGTTGTTATGGCTCGCACCGTCCCAGACATATTTCGATTGCTCCCAATTATTCAAACCTTCGAGTCTTTGATACTTGAGTGTATTACAAAAGAATTATAAATAAAAATTCTGCAGTTTTTTTTTATTACAACAACAACAACAACAAAACTTAGCAACTACCAAGAAGGAAATTATGGCGATGATAGACCACCCTTCTTGTTACAATCCCAAAACAAAATACATTGAAATTCTAAGATCAAAATTGAGCAATAACAAACCACATGTAAAACATATATATATCCATACATTCCAATGTAAATATATATGTGAATACCTAGAGTGTCATCTCTTTCTAAAACATGCATATATACAATAAAAAGAAAAAGATTCACGTACACATACATCAATTAATCAAGGGTACAACCGGGCTCTGATACCAATTGTAGGGAAAAATGGTTCAAAGCGCAATGGAAGCGTGAAAAATCTAATAAAAATTAGGGTTTGAGTATATTAATTTTTTTTTCCTTTTAAATAACAAGAACCTTAACCCTAGATTAATTGATGTATATAAAAGTGTCATACATTTTTCTCGTGATGATTGAACAAGCGCTAAATTGATTCCGCGAGATCTTTCAATCCAATCACGATCGTGATTCACCTAGGAGTGTGGGCTCCCTTTCTTTTAATCATATACCGGAGGATGAAAACAAACAAAATCTTCTTCTTTGTTAGTCACAATAATCCTCCTAGAAGAAAACAAAAAACGTTAGGTCACTTGTGAATTATCAAACAATTTGATTGAAACTCACGTAAACCTTAATTCGATGTTGTACACAAAATCTTTTGATGTAAAGGCTACTAATGTACAATCGAAAACTAAACGTTCTTTCTTCCTATTTCTTCTTTCCCGAATCACACACTATTTCCTGGAGTTGATCGAATTTTGTCCAAAGTAAAATCAGATTTTTCTCCCTCAGAATTCCTATGATTGCCGAATTCTTCTCTTAAAAAAATAGGGCTGACGAAATCTCTCTATGAAATTAGCTTAGGCTGGCCGAAATTAACATACATATATATATAGGATCATAAATCCTCTCCTAAGAAGGATTTACTTGGTTGGCAAAAATCCTTTCCTTAAGTGGATTTATTTGGTAGTTAAGAATTCTTATCTAAAAGGAATTCTATCCTATTATATATATATATATATATATATATATATATATATATATATATATATATATATGGGTTGGCCAAAATTTCATTGGATATATATTAGGATCACAAATCCTTTTCTAAGAATGATTTACTTGGTTGTTAAGAATCCTTTCCTTAGGGGGATTTACTTGGTGGTTAAGAATCCTTTTATAAAAGGAATTCTATCATACATCAAGACTCCTAATCCAACTCAATAGTGTATTTTGTAACCATATTAAAGACTTCCTAATTTGATTAGATAAATAATTCCTTTTATTTATCTACTTATCAAATAAAGTCTTTAATATTAATTATACTACCAACAATAGTATAATTTTAGGAGACCATCTCCTACTAGGAAAAAGATTTTGACTTTTAATTAATTAATTAATATCCATTTAATTAAATAATAAAATAATATAATATAATAAAGCTATTCTAAATAGCCTTGCCGCCCAAACCATATATATGGGCCAATATTTTATTTTCTTATTTTATTAAATCCATTTGACCTTTATAAAAAGTTCACATATGAACTAGACTCATTCTTACAAAAAGAAACAAGTTCACATGCCTCAATACAATTCTAGATGGACCCTTAAATTGGTCTGGTAGAATATATCAAATGATCCATGCAAGTTCGTGTGGATTGGGGATCTTGGCGGGCTATCTAAATTTAAACTCCAATAGACACAACTCGATCACAATCAACAAATGATTCACTTAGGTACGATCTATTTAATTTTAGTTCATTCTACTAAAGAACTAAAATTGAACTCTTAAATAACGATAGAATAAGTTGATGTTTCTCATTCATACCCTAGACAACCTTATTGGAGAAAGTGTATCCTCGTGAAGAATATCAGTAATCGCCAAGAGCTCATAGACCGCCTATAGCTCTCCAAGTTACCATATTTACTCATATGACCATATTTTGAACTTGAATATTTTGATTTGTCCATAAGCCATGTTTCAATAGACACTATTGAAAACTTAACGTTAAGATTTAACATCCAATACCTCAAAACATCCATATGATGATATTCTACTCTCATTTAATAAATGGAGCCACGATGTCCATATCTATAAATGAAGTCCTCTATCGATTAACAAATGAATACTACAAAATTATCGATGATAGACTATGTTATATAATCGTACTCATTGATAGCTCAAATAATAACACTTGCAACCATAAGTCCATCATTTATCTCAGAATTGAGATAGACTCTCCGATTGTTTTCAAATGAAAATTTCTATCCATTGATGGTTCTAGATATAGTATTTCATTGTGATCCAATTCAATACACCAAGTGCACTAGATTCTTTTGCCCAAAGACACCGCACTTTGATGATTTTAGACTCATCATAACATATTTGATCCCACTCAAATGCTAGCAAAAGAATCTACAACTTTGACAAGATAAAGGCTTTCAACCTTTTATCTTAAGTTGTGAATATTATTTATGACTAACTAAAGAATTGTGTCTACCTCATACATATCTAGATGTATGAACAGTTCTTCTTTTCTCATAGTCTTTTGACCTTATGATAATTTACCTTTGACAATTATAATAATAAAAATATAAATGCTATAAGATTTGTTAAACTAGAAATCACTTTATTAATATGAAAAGATTGTCAAAAACATTATTACACTCTTGTTATCGAGCATAATCCCAACAAATATGTAAAAGTCACTCCCGTGATTAGCATTGTTTTTTTTTTTGAAATATTATAACTATTAAGAATAGATTTTCGGGATATGTCAAGATCAAACAATACATGTGCAGCCCGAGACTCGAACCCCATATCACCAATGTGGAAGGAAGGTGCACTACCACTTATGCTGAAAGGTGATGTGCTTCTGTGATTCATTCTTGACTTGCTGATATCAACACATATGCTATTACACTTCCTTTTTGACAATAAAATCACTAACACCAAAGGCACATTTCTTTGTAATTTGTAATTGACTCCTAAGATGTGTGACTCTAGCCATAGAAGTTTGTGAGAACACTGATAGGTTTAGGGGTATTTGTTTAGGCCATATAGTACGTAAATTTGGCCCCTATTTCCTATTGTTTTCACTAAGTTATCGGGCATTTTTGGTGTTTTAATGTGTTTGTTGAGCTTGTGTAGATAAGTATCTCTAATTACGGTGTTAGAGCTTAATCGAAGAGATTTGGAGGCTAAAAGAGCATAAATTGTATAGGCTTTTGTTGAACGTCCATCTTGCGAAGGCCATAACATGCTCCTCAAATAGAACAGAGTTTTGAGCCATATATATTCGGAATGCCCTAGATGTCTAGTTTCTGAAAACCTTTATTATTCATGATTTTAAGTTTTCTAGAGGAAGTTATTGCCATTTTAGTAACTTGTGCGTGAAGCTGAAATTTTCTTTCCAGTGACCTAGACGACCTCCCGAGCAACTTGCCACCAAGTCGCCTCACGAGTTGCCCGAAACTCTACCAAATAATGAGATTTTGCCCTAAAATGGTCCCTCCTAAAAATACCTTCCATTTTTATGTCCAAATTACCATCCCCCATCCAAAAACACCAAAAATCACCAACTCCCATCCAAAATCCAATCTTCCAACCATTCTTTGGCCACCAAACATCCAAGAAGTGAAAGAGGACTTCCAAGCCACTAAGGAGGCCATCCTCTTTGGTGGCACACACCAACATCACCACACATCACTTCATTCCATCCATCTTTGAGAGATTATAGAGAAAATAAGGGAGATTTCTTGTCTATGAGTGAGTTTTGCACTAAGAAGATGGGAGGCTCTCCGTTATCATCTAGTTTGTTTGGACAACCAATTGACAACCATAGAGACATGGGTTTGAACCTCAGTGGCGGATAGGTTTTTTCATCTATCAGACTATCACTCTTATCTATTTATATTACTCTTTGATATGTATTATCTCCACGATGAATTTGATGTAAACCTATACTATTGTCATTTTTATTAAATATATTTGTTGATTGTTGAGTGGATACTTACATTCGCAATGCTTTTAGGTGGATTATCTACAACTTGAATGAAGTTTGGTTGTTGTGTTAAAGACCGAAAGGTGACACACACAACGTGCTCAATTAAATGTCTACTAGATTTTTTTGTAAGATAGAAATATACGAGCTTGCATGTATAATCGCTAAATGTGTATCATTGTTCTTAATGAACTCGTGTGTATTTCTAATGGTCATCGAAATACAGTTTATTTTTGCATGTGAGTATATCCTTTATTGCTCGATCTAAAGAGAATATTGGTGAGGATTAATTGAACACCACTTTCAACATTAGTGAGCATGTTTTTTCATGAATTTGTGTGAATGTAATGATGGAGTCATTTAATTAGTCTAACCATATCGGTTGCATCTCTCCAATCCATCAAATATCTCATATATTATCTAAGTAAATATCTTTGTATATAATCTATGATTTCAAACAAAATTTACATTTCACACCACAAACTCTCTCTTTAAATCGTTTTCCATTCATTTAAACTATGAATAGTTGATGGATTACACTTCCCCGTAAAACGAACTCTTATTTGCCTCTATACGAATCTTCTAACGATTCATGTATTTATGAGATAAACTGTGTGCTTAATTTATAACACGTCGGTTTCAGCCATGGAAAGATACTCAGCCATAACTAAAAATAAAGATATTGTTTTCTGTTTTTTACTTTTCCATGATATCAACGGATCCCAAAGAAAGACGCAATAACCAGTTGTTAATCGTTGAGTTACTGGACATCCTGCCCAATCAGAGTCATAATAAGCTTTCAATTCAAAGGACTTTGTGATGAAAAAAAAATACATTGTCCCATTGTACTCTTAAGGTGTCATAGAGCCGGCAATGCCTCATTGTAATATGGCTTGGATGGTTGCTACATGAATCTGCTAAGAGTGTGCATTAAAAACACAATGCCAAACCTAGTAATGGTAAGGTAAATCAATTGTCCTGCCAATCACTGATATCTGAAGGATCATGTAGCAAGTCACCAATATCTAGTAATAGCTTCAAGTTTTCTTCCATGGAAAAACTAGCGGGCCTTGAACCCAAGAAAACCACATCCTTAAGGATGACTAACAATTATTTTTGTTAAGAATTAAAGATACCCTTTTTGGAGTGTGCTAGTGTTGGGATTTATGTCATAAAGCTTGTAATTTGTAAATGTTATAAAAACATAAATAAAAGAAGTAGTTTTTTCATTCAATAAATAAGACTTTTACGTTTTATATCATATATGTTAAACATCCAAGATTGCTACATGTAATCTTAAACTGAGTTTATGAGTGTCATATACAGAGATATTTGGTTTGAGAAGTGCAATCTAAAGAGTCCGTAGAGAACAAATAAATTTGGATACTTTATTTGTGGTTAATCTACAACTGCGGTCCATTCCGTAATGTACTGTGGTCTTATCCTAGACTATTCATATGGTGATATGAGAATGGAGACACCTTATATGATGTGATCTTACAGGACTAGGCCGTGATCTATATGAATCTCTCTCACCAAGATCCGTTCAATGAAGAGATTCATATATATCAACAAATGATGGTTGTATAAGGGTGATCTTAATCATGTGTGTCTTACTGACTCTTTCAGGTTAGATCATGATTTTTTACATACCATGGGTGAGATCATAGTAGCATTTTGATCAATAACTCAGTAGCTTGGAATCACGGTTTGGCTTGTGGCTAGGAAGGTCTATACACAATAGAGGAATCCACTCCTTACGAGAAGTAGAGAAGTAGTTCCCTTAAGGGTTGATTCGAGACTTGAACAATAATAGCACTCTCCGTAAAGGAAGGAAGGATATAATTGTTCATTAGAGAATCAATGATACTTAAAGGAAAAGATATAATTAGAGAGGTATAACGAACTTTATGATCTAGCTCTAATTGTGAGCTACTTATGGGGGATCATACCATATGTAATAGCTATATCGATGGACACTGATATCTTGGTTTGTATAAAACATTTACATATACGAGAGTGCAACCTCGGGTTTTTCAGTGGAATAACTCCGAGGTTAATAATCATGAAATATTAATTAAAGAGTTTAAGTAATTTTTCTAAGTATTATTGCAGTTCAAAACTGTGGGTTCATTAGGTCCCCTTGATAGCCCTTTACGATTATTGGTAACAATGTTCACGGTTAACTAGATGGTCCAATTAATTATGTTACAAAAGTGACTCGGATATATTTTGAGAATTAATTAAATAATATGATTATTTAATTAATAAATTATTAATAATAAAATAATATGATTCTTTAATTGATAAATTAATAATTAAGAATTATTAATTGGAGGTTGCTGGTTCTAACCTTGACAAAAGCAAAGGAATAAAATAATAGAGATTATTTTTTATTTCCTTTAAAGAGGTCAAGGTTTCAAGTCTTAGTGACAATATATTAATATAGGATTTAGAATCCTAGCTTAATTAGGTCACTAAACCCTAGTCTCTTGATAATATATATAGATATAATATCAGGAAACAAAAAAAACCTAGCCTAATAGAAACATAAAGAGTGTGCAGTAGAAGGAGAGAAAAAATAAATAAATAAAATTCTTTCTTCTTTTACTTGGCTGAACCCTAGAAAGAAGACAAGGGGTTGTCTTCATTATCTATGCAGTCTCCATCCAGTACTTCCGGAATCTGTGACGTGCCCACATACAGTTACCAGTTCATAAGTCATAGCTTAGAAGGCTTAGTAGTGACAGATCAAAAAGTAAAGAAGTAGAAAATCAATAAGATATTCTTGAATCCTTATTTATATTCGTGTATATGTATAAAGGTTCGAAAACAAAATTTTAAAACCTATATTTTTCTACTGTGTCGATTTTATGAAAATCACAACTCTGAATTTTTGGTCTTCGGGGCCTACAGATAGTTACCTCTATTCTTACGAAAAACTTAAGGTTGCCCAAATCTTTAATACGAAAACGTGTATGCAAGGATTCTTTGACAACTTTAATAGCCTTCAGGTCATTGCTTGTAATCAAAATATCATCGACATAAATTAAAAGGGTTGTGAAGGAATTACCACTTTTCTTTATTAATAGGCAATAATCCGATTTAGATTGAATGAACTTAGCTGCTTGAATAGCTTCAAAGAATTTGAAAAACCACTGTCGAGATGATTGTTTCAGGCCACATAAAGATTTGTTCATACGACACATCATATTCTCCCCCTGTCATGGAAAACAAGGTAGAGGAAACATGTAAATTTTCTCACTAAGATCGCCATGGAGAAAGGCATTATTAACATCCAACTAATAAAGGGAGTAATGCTTAGAAATAGTAATAGCCAAAAGATAGTGGAAAGTAGTCAATTTCGCAGTAGATGACAAAGTATCATGATAATTAATTCCTTTAAGCTGTGTATAACCTTTAGCTACTAAACGAGCATTGTAGCACTCGATCGTGCCATCAAATTTGTGCTTGATTTTGAACACCCATCTGCAGTCGATGGGTTAGACTAAGAGGCAGAGGTGTAAAAGTCTAGGCATTGTTCGCCTCTAAGTCCTAGATTTTGAAGGCCATTGCCTCTTGACATTTTCTATCCTTGATAGCATTTGCATAAGAGTTAAGTTCAACATAATGATTAATTTTGGCAATAAAAGATGGATATGATGGAGAGAGATTTTTTATAAATGAGAAAGTTACTCAGAAGGTAGCAAATC
Organism: Dipteronia dyeriana; assembly: GCA_032871835.1. Lineage (NCBI taxonomy): Eukaryota > Viridiplantae > Streptophyta > Magnoliopsida > Sapindales > Sapindaceae > Dipteronia > Dipteronia dyeriana. The sequence continues at coordinate 13,581,172 of CM065301.1, read as the reverse complement.
ACACACGAGGAACAACCTGTCAACGATGAGGATGCATCAGAAGAAGAAGGCATTGAAATAGCCGAACATACATAACAATTAATTTGGGCTAGCTTATGTATATGTCTGGTTGACCACCGCATAAGGACTTGTGGCATTGGTAACGGAGAATCTGGATTGGGGTCGATGTGGTCAAGACCAAGCGATAGTGAAGAATTTGTTGTGGAGTGATCAGGTGATATATCCGGACTGGTTGTGACAAAAGGGATGGTTTCAATATCTGGGTCAGTTTGAGCTTGAGAAATGGGGTTAGTGTCTGAGGTGGATTAAGGAAATTGATTGGTGGTAAAATGGAAGACGGACTCATGAAAAAACATATCCCGACTATTGAAGACTTGTTTAGTGGTAAGATCATACAATTTACATGTTTTTTGTCCAAGAGGGTAGCCTAAAAAAAATGCACTTACGGGCTCTCATATTAAATTGTTGTGACTGGTGAATATTGGTAGCATAAGATAAGCACCTAAAAGTGTGTAAGTTTCGATATGGAGAACAAAGAAAAATCTTTTGATAAGGTGATTGATTTGAAAAGACAGGCGTAGGTAACCGGTTGATCAAGTAAATGGCAGTAAGAACACAATCACCCAAAAAGACAAAGGTAACCTGTAATTGTCTCATTTTATGATTGGTTTATTTCGTTGACAAAATCACAATTGGGCCAATATTGTAAAGGATAGATTAAGTCGTCAATGCCATTGGACTCCAAGTGCTTTAAGGAAGGTAGATTACTTGACTCTACTCCTAATTAAAGAGAATTAGTTGCACAAACTCACTTACATGCATTTCTATTGATTACATATTTTTGTATGACTTTGTCTCGATGCATTTTATGTCTCTCATCACACTCCACACTTGCACATCATGCATTTAGGTTAGACTTTTTTGATTGGCTTAAAAAAGGGAAATTTTAACTTAACCGCAGTGCAAATCGCTGGCAATGTACCTGTCTAAACCGCGGTCCCAACAGCGGTTGGTTCCAAAGGTAGCATGCATAGGGAACCGCAGTCTATGTGATCGTGCCAAAAAATTTATATATTTTGGCCCTCACTTCCATATCATTTAGCTTGGTTTTGAGCATATTTTGGTGTCTAATAGCTCTATTATACTTAATGCAAGCATTTTCATGTAAATAGAAGTTTGGGAGGCAAAAATTATTAAACAGTGGGATTAGAAAGGAAAAATGGCTGCAATTGTGAAAGGCTTGTGCCGTACATCCAACTTCGGAGGGTCATTTCTCTCTTCTCAGATTGAACCATATTTTGGATTACATATATTCGAAAATCCCGGGAATTCTAGTTTCCAACCTTTTTTACGGATTATAATTCTGAGTCTTTTGAAGGGAGTTATGCCCATTTTAGAAACTATTACGCGACAGTGCACTGGTTCCTTACCCGTGCACTACCACCGCACTCTCCAGCATAACAAATGACGCGTTTTAGGCAAATTTTAGAGGGGCATGATTTCCTTTCATGTCCAAACCATGGCCTAGCCTCCCGAGCATATAAATACACCATTTTCTTATTGAAAACCCTCTCTTCCATTCTTCTCTCTTTCAAGAACAAAATTTCTCCCATTTTATTTCTCGAATTACTAACCTAGATCTAGGAATCATTCCTCACCCTACCTAACCACCATCTTCCTCATCTACTTAAGGACACTTGGAGATTGGCTTCAAGCTTCAAGAAAGGAAGTCTCTACATGGGTCTTCTCTATCTCTTTTCTCCTATTAATTTTTATGTATTTGTCATGAGTATCTAAATATCCCACTAAGGGATAGATGTGAAACACTTGTGGATGTTGGGCTTTGTATTGAACTCTATTCATTTAAATAAAATCTATTAATTATGTTTAACTCTTTGATTTAATTGATTTCAAAACAAATCGGTATTTGATTGTACGTTCATCTCATTGCTTGTTTGTGGAGAAATGATTTGAGTAGTTGATTAGGTATACATCTACTTGGTCTTCTTAAGCTCTATTGAATAGAAGGTTCAAACAAGAGTACACCCTTCAAGTGAGACCCGGACTTAATAATCTCAATTTCTATCTAATCTCAAATGGGTGATCAATTCTATATATCTAGGTTGGTTGCTTGTAAGAGGTTAAGCATCAATTCTATACATCTAGGTTGATGACTTTATAAAGAGATTAGTCCTTTAATTTTATAGATGTGCATTCATGAACAATCACTTTTGGTGGCCAATACCATACATCTTGATTGAACACTCATAAGGGATATACAACCAATTCTATACATCTAGATTGGTTATAATATATTAAAATACATTCAAGAGAGTTCGTAATTTACCCACAATTCACATTTTGGATCTGTCAATTCCTTAGTTCTCACTATCATATTTTAACACACATTTCTTATTAACATTACTTGCATGTTAGGTTAATTAACTTAATTGTAGTTTGCATTGTAGCTATTAACTTTCAAATCAACCAATCAAACTTTACCTTTACATGCTTTGTTCTAGTTTAATAGTAGTTAACTAGTTTTAACCATTTAATTTTCATTTCGCTGTGGACAATACCCTAGCTTGTCACTATACTTGTCTACACATTTTAAGGACACTGCTAAGGAATTTATAAATATTTTTTATGGATATTTTCTAACGATAAAAATGTACACTTCAAATGGTGTCGCTGCCAGGGATCGAACCCGAGTCACCCGCGTGATAGGCAGGAATACTTACTAGCCAACTCCTTCATCATTTATTCAAGTGTCTTGATCTTGGTTTGATATTTTCCTGATTGATTATTGAAATTTGTTAGAGGGTGACTTTCTGTATTCTACCATTGGTTGCTTGGGCCACCCTGATTGTTGTATCTGTTATAACCTTGACTTTGAATCCGTTGGTTCCGGTTGAAGTTGTTGTTGTTGCTCCATGAGAAATTCGGATGATTTCTCCAACCTGGATTTTATGTATTGGAGTAAGGGTTATTTCTTTCTCGTTGGAAGCCTCCCAACATTTGAGCCTCCTCTTGCTCACATTGACCTTCCCCCATCATTGAATCATGCGTAACTTGGTTCACTTGGGCACCGGACTTGTACAAATTCTTCAGTAAGTCCTTTACAAATTGCTTCTCCTGTGTCTTCTTAGACATTTCAATTGCAACACTTGTGCTTCCATCAAATTCTATCTTGCCACCACTTCCTGTGCCAAAAATGGCGTTGTTGCCGGGGATCGATGTATATAGTTGTGATTAGATTTTGCTTTAGTTTGTTGTTTATTGTTTTAGTTTCCTTTTACTTCTCTTGTGTTTTTTTTTTGTTTCTTGTGTGTCAAGATCCATGGACTATTTTTGGGAAGCACTAGAACAATCCAATGGGATAGATGTTTCCCTTCGAAATATGGAAAAGCATATAAAGCAGTTGGCGGAGATTTTGAAAGAAAGGGAAAGAACACAAGAACATGATAAGGATAAATCTCCTAGTTCTAATGATCATGCCAAGGTGTTAGAAGCAGCTCGGAGCGAGAGTGCAGAGCTAGTTAAGGAAGAAGCTACACCAAATTCAAAGGAAGTAACTAAGAGCCAAAAGAGGAAAGGAAAAGTTTGTGAGTTAGTACAAGCTTTTGAGTTAGCCTTAGAGATGAAATAAGGTGTGCAAGATAGCATTGAAGAAAAAGAAGCCTTGAAAATGGAAGAAATAATTTTTGATGAGAAAATGCTTGAAGAAATAACTAAAGATTTTGAGCAAGAAAAATAGAACAAGTTAGAAGAAGAAAACAAAAGGCTTCACCAAGAGATCAAACTTCTTAAGGTAGACAATGGGACTTTGAAGAAAAAAATACAAGATCTCTCCACCCTTTAACAAAAAGGTTGAAAAGCAAATTGAAAAGGTTGAGGATGAAAAAAAGGTGATTTCATAAGACCTAGTTGAGCTTGCTAAACTCTCGGAAGAGTTTGAAGAAGAATATGCAAGAAAAATTAGGAGGCTATTGATGGAGGTTGAGAAGAGATCAAATGTATTGGGAGAAGTTAAGAAAGTGCTCAAAAAGAAGAAGGGGGCCTTGAAGATTGAAAAAGTAAAGGAGTGTGACTACATAATCCAACTAGACAAGGTAGAAAAAGAGGTCAAGTCACTCCAAGTGCAACACTCAAGAGGACCTCAAAGCTTCAATCAAAGAGGGGGTTTTCCTTATTCTTTTCCAACTTGTTAATTTTGTTCAAGGAAAGGGCATGTTCAAGTCGTTTCAAATATCAGAGATTTAAAAAGAATATGAATAGGTCTAAGAAGAACCCAACCAAAGTCAAGAAAATTTGGTTTAGGAAAGACCTATGATGTGTGTAAAATCGTGTTTAATAAAACAATACTCGCAAGTGCACAAATCGTAAAGATAAGTACAGCAACAAGTTAGGATCGTTCCCATGAGGACTAGAGATTTATCGATTAAAATGAATTCTAATTAAAGCTAAATTAAAGTAACAAGAAGATTGTTGAGTTTGATTTAAAGCTAAAACTAAATTAAATTAAAACTAAGAAAACAATTGAAAAGATTGGGTTATGGTCAAATGTGAGAAAGTACTAGGCCATCAATGCTCCCCTACTATGTTTACTCAATGTTTCGAATTGACTTTGAAAGATATTAATCAAGTTAATGGTTCGTTCTTATCTTAAGTATGATTATTACCCTATGATCCTGGGATGAATCAAGTGTTCTCAATTACAATTTACCCATAGATCAATGGCACAAACTACAATCGAGAACCCATTAAGTGCAAGAACAATGAACCAAAACCTACTTGCATAGATCAATGCTAAGATCATTTTTATCCATTCAATTGAATATTAATTAAGATTACGTATAGATCAATACTCCAACCTCAATCATTAAATTATCAAAATCCTAAATTCATGACAATGTATGATCATGCATTAACAAGAATAAAGAATAAAGACATAGGATGAATTGAATGAATCAAAACTTAATTTAATTAAATATAGTCAATTCTAACAAAGAACATTCATAGAGGTTCACATTGATTCCCCAGTATGGAATTAGTTACACATGGCAAAAATAGAAAGAGAAGAGAAAGAAAAGATAAAACCCATTGATGAATTCTTCTTCGTCTTCAATCTTCGATGTGCAAAGATGAATGTAGATTGTATGGTGATGGAGTGGTGGGGGACGGCTGGAAAAAAAAGCTAAAATTCTTTTATTGTAAGGAATATGGAGTATTTATAAGTGATTTTTCCTTGTGAACCCTCAATTCTTCTTAGGTTTAGGAAATCCATCAAGTGGGAAAGTTGAATGAGACAAGGAATGAGAATTCTTTCCTAAATTGAATTTCCTTTTTTGATATTTGACTCAAAATTTGAGTTTTGGAAGTTTCTCAAACATGTTTTGGTCTTCTAAAATCATTAGAATTTGATTTGGAAAGTTTTGGAACAATTATGGACCAATTCGGAGTGCTTTTTTGCCAAAAATCCGTCTAACCGCTGTCTGGGTCGCTCCGGAGGTCACCGCGGTCCAGACCGCAGAATTCCTCTGCCAAGTACCGCTCTGTAGACCGCTGGCTAGGTCTTGTGCCTGGACGGCGGTTAAGGCCACGGTTGACTATCCAGCACTGACCTTTGGTTACTAAATTACGCATAACTTCTTTTAGAAATATCGGAATTGATATCTGTAAAGTGCGCCAAAAACTAGACTTCTGGGTCTTTCAATCCATAGGTAGTAGGACACACAATTCAATCTGAGCTGAGAGATATAGGCCCCGCAATATGACTGTTCTGCACTGGTCCGAAAATTGATTTTTTGCTCTTTTTCTCCAAAATAACATCCAACACCTCTTGAATAGAATGTGACCTACACATGCTCAACAAACACATAAAATACCAAATTTCACCCAATAACAAAGCACAAATAATAGAAAATGGGGACCTAAAACATGTATAGAAATAGACCGATCAACCTATTACATAAAGTTAGAACAAAGGGAAAGGGAAGCTTAAGAGAGTCATTGGCACCTATATGGGTGATTAAGAAGAATAGACCTCCCCATCCGGTCAGACCACCTTCGATTGATCCGAGCCCCGTTCTAAATGCATTACATTGAACATTTTTATGCATGTTTTGAGTTACACAATTTAATTTCTCACTGTCTTCATATTGCCCTCTATTTTGATTTATGTGAGCTTGTTCGTGTTTGGATAGTTTTGAGTTAGGAGAAAATCTATTGTGTACCTTGTTTTAAATTGTGCGATTTATTTTCATGTTTGTTTTGTGATAACAATAATAAGGCAAGAGTGTTTTATGGAGATATTTTACGTGTGCAGGGACTCAAGTCAACAAATGGAAGTTTCGAAAGAGCATGAGAAAGGTGCAAGTGCAAATGGGTGGCAAGTAGTACACGGGTAGCTTACCCGTGCACAACCCATGCACCGGGAAAGAACAAAATGTGGAAAGGTGTAATGCACGGGTAATTGCATGGGTCCCTACCCGTGCTATACTCATACATCAAGAACATATATGTACATCACATCACTTTTGTGGTAGGCCTACCATTGACCCGGATTTTAAAGTAGCCATGGAGATATCCAAGAAAGAGTTGGAAGAGAGGACCAGAGTTGAACTAGATCCAAAGGGCAAAGGGACAAGGATAGATGACATAGCCGAGTCATCAGAGGACGATTGACCCTCATCTACCATGCATATTATTTTCTTGCCAAGATATTTAAACTTTTCTTAGTTTTATTTAGCATATCTAGGCTTGAACTCATTTATTTTACTGTATTTTTATTTTGTTTAATATTTCTCTTGTTTAGTTGATGTTGGTGGATGATTTGGATGATTATGGATAATATTTGGTGAGAGAGTTATTTGATTTTGAGACATTTTATGGTTGTTAACCTTTTGGTTAAGAGTTGTGCTTTAAGGATAGGTTTGTCATCTCTTGGATTAGACACACTAACAACTTGCAAGTCTAAGAGGGACGAACAAGCCAAGAGTGCTCATAAAATGGATGAGAACCTACTCAAATTTGGGATCACGAGAAAGCAACAACCTTGGTTTCATTTCTACATCTCAAAACTCATGAATTATAATTTTGTCTCTATCTTTTGTTTGTGGATTTTGTGGATAAGTGGTTGATGTGAATATGCTTATGGAATATGCTTATTGAATATATTTATGGAAAGGAGCATTTGTGAATAGTTGAGAATGAATGGAAACGCATGTGAATGTTGATATAATTTTGGTTTCCAAAATTTTGTATTTATTGATTATTTCATTTTTGATTGGATGAGTCGAAGGCTCTTGTGGATATTGCATATGATTTACAAGTTTTCTTTTCATATAGCCCAAATCAGTTTGGGGGTTTTTGAAATCATGCACATATCTTGTATAGATTGTGAGCTTATGGTACAAAACAGTTTATGGGTTATTATGTCCTTATTCCAACAATTTTAAGTGTGAATGCCTGATGTGGTTAGGACTTTGTACTTAATTGCCATATTCATCTATAATGCCTTATTTTATTTACGAGCCTATTTTTGAGTCTTTTTATTTTTGTTGGGCATTGGTTTTGACTGATTAGTGCCTAGGTTTGTTTTGAGTCATTTAGGTGTGCGCCGCTAGGCTGGGCTCTCTTATCTTCAACATTGAGGACAATGTTGGGTTTTAGTTTGGGGGTGTAGACGCCTTGTCGAGTCGTCTTTTTTTTTTAGTCATTTTTAATTATTTTCATGTATAAATTTTTTAATTTGTCTCAATGGCCAAATTTTTGAGCGTTAACTAGCTTGGATATGATGCCTTGAGCGTGTGCTTTTGTCGAGTTTATAGATGCATTTTGAGCTTTTGTAGCAAATCATTGTCACTCGTGGGCTAGTCTCATCCTTTGTATGCTTAATTTGAGGGGACTCGGTTCTCTTGCACCTTGTTCTAATAGTAGATACTACCCGTGAGTTCACAAACACAAGCCTATTTAAAAAAGCAAATTGAGTGTACAATTATTTCTATTCTTTAAACACTTTTCTCGTCATATGCGTCACATGCCATAGGGCTTACATTTCATACACATAGTGGATTGCTTGATGGATGCATTCATTCCCTTGATAGACTAATTATGGAAGTGATTTTAGGCAATGTGTGTGAAATTAACCACTTAAAATGCTTAAACACATTCCTTTATCCCTTATGTGTGCTTCAAAGCCAAATTTATGGTCAAACACTTATCTTTCATTTGGAACCAAGATAAACCATATAGCCATAGTCAAACACAAGCCTACCCTTTATTGCCAATCATGTGGGGTGTGTGTGTGTTATGTGTGTAGTTGAAAGATATGAGCTCTAATGTAGAGATAGCATGTATTTAGGCAACAATGTAATTGTGCATGAAATGACTCAACATGTAAAAGTGTCCAAATTTGCACTTATGAGCTAAATTATCAAAGTGTTAAATAATGTTGTGCAAAAGAAAAAGAATAAAAAACAAAGAAAAGAACAATCAAGCAAAAAGAAAGAAAAAGGCATAGTAAAAAAAAAAGGAAAGAGCCTTGTGATATAAATGTTAAGTACTCACAAGGTAGAGTACAATTGAAGCACATATGTGCATGTAAGTAAATATCTTGTCGCTATAGTGTAATTAATGTATAATAGAGATTTTGTATGGGGGTGTGTGAGTATGATTAAGCATGATTGGTGATCTTGAACTCAAGCTCCGCTATTTCTTTGTTCACCACATCTAACCCCATGGCCCCGTTACAACCGAAGGGAAAAGCCCTATTTGATCGATGATATGTCTTGACTGGGAATATTTGTTGATTGCTTGATCTTCCACCCTTATGGCATAGTGAATCATTCTCATGCTAGTTCACATATATTATCTGTTTTTAAATGAACATTGTATGCAATGCATTAGAATTCTATGCATAAATTCCATCTTTGCATACCTTGAATGAGTATGAACTTAGGACTATGAGTGGAAGAAAGAGAGTGAAGTCGGGTGAAGAGTGAAGTCGAAGTGAATTACGCTCAAGATGTGGGAGTTAGTAGTTCCCAATATGAGAGCAATCTTAGGTGTGGGATTCGTGATAATGCGAGTTTCCCTCAAGTGCTTTCGAGTTGTTTTTGATTATTTTGCAATGTCTACTTCTCTCTATCACACATCCTTGCATCTCATCACCGGTTGGACATGTGGCTTGTTGGATTATTTGTTTTGAGTCAAGGAATTTTTAGATTGAGTCATTTGTTTTTGTCATCGTATTTTTGTTGTTTGTTTAAAAGTTTGCTCGAGAACAAGCAAAGGTTTGGTTTAGGGGTATTTGATCGTGCCAAAATTGTTATATATTTTGGCCCTCAATTCCATATCCTTTAGCTTGTTTTTTAGTATATTTTGGTGTCTAATGGCTCTATTCTAGTCAATGCAGGCATTTTCATGCAAATAGGAGTTTGGGAGGCAAAATTTAGCAAAAAGTGGGATTTGAAAGGAAAAAAGGGTTGAAATTGTGAAAGGCTTGTGCAGTACATCTAACTTCGGAGGGTCATATCTCTCTTCTCATATTGAACCATGTTTTGGATTATATATATTCGAAAAGCCCTGGAAGTCTAGTTTCCAGCGATTTTTAGGGATTGCGATTCCGAGTCTTTTGAAAGGAGTTATACCCAGTTTAGTAATTGTTGTGCAGCAGTTCATGGGTATTGCACGAGTTCCTTACCCGTACACCGCACTCTCTTGCACAAAAAATGATGGGTTTAAAGCAAATTTTAGTGGGGCAATGATGTCCTTTCATGCCCAGACCATGCCATAGCCTCCCGAGCATATAAATATACCATTTTCTTATTGAAACCCTCTCTTCCATTCTTCTATCTTCCAAGAATGAAATTTCTCCCATTTTATTTCTCTAATTACTAACCTAGATCTAGGAATCATTCCTCACCCAACCTAACCATCATCTTCCTCATATACTCAAGGACACTTGGAGATTGGCTTCAAGCTTCAAGAAAGGAAGTCTCTACATGGGTCTTCTCTATCTCTTTTCTCCTATTAATTTTTATGTATTTGTCATGAGTATCTAAATATCCCACTAAGGGATAGATGTGAAACACTTGTGGATGTTGGGCTTTGTATTGAACTCTATTCATTTAAATAAAATCTATTAATTATGTTTAACTCTTTGATTTAATTGATTTCAAAACAAATCGGTATTTGATTGTACGTTCATCTCATTGCTTGTTTGTGGAGAAATGATTTGAGTAGTTAATTAGGTATACATCTACTTGGTCTTCTTAAGCTCTATTGAATAGAAGGGTCAAATAAGAGTACATCCTTCAAGTGAGACCCGGACTTAATAATCTCAATTTCTATCTAATCTCAAATGGGTGATCAATTCTATACATCTAGGTTGGTTGGTTGTGAGAGGTTAAGTATCAATTCTATACATCTAGGTTTGTGACTTTATAAAGAGATTAGTCCTTTAATTTGATAGATGTGCATTCATGAACAATCACTTTTGGTGGCCAATACCATACATCTAGATTGGACACTCATAAGGGATATACAACTAATTCTATACATCTAGATTGGTTATAATATATTAAAATACATTCATGAGAGTTCGTAATTTGCCCACAATTCACATGTTGGATCCATCAATTCCTTAGTTCTCACTATCATATTTTAACACACATTTCTTATTAACATTAGTTGCATGTTAAGTTAATTAACATAATTGTTGTTTGCATTGTAGCTATTAACTCTCAAATGAACCGTTCAAACTTTACCTTTACATGCTTTGTTCTAGTTTAATAGTAGTTAACTAGTTTTAGCCATTTAATTTTCATTTCCCTGTGGACGATGCCCTATCTTTTCATTATACTTGTCTACACATTTTAAAGACATTGCTAAGGACTGTGTAAATATTTTTTACATACATTTTCTAACGATAAAAACGTACATGTCACTGTACATATACCTACACAGCGGTCGCTACCGCGGTATTCTCTAAAAGGCACATGTTGCCTGTACAGCGATATATGCACTTGCATGCACAGCGGTCCCAACCGCGATGTTGTCAAAATGGTGCAATGTTGTATGTACCGTTGTCTGGACAACTTGCTTGGGTCGCGGTTCACCTAACGATAATGATGGGATTTTGTTGTTAGTTTTCAAAACGATGTCATTTCATCTAGAGCTTCGTGTATATATATATATATATATATATATATATATATATATATATATATATATATATATTATTTTCCCTCTTTTGCCTATTTAGAGCTTCAGAATTCAATTAAAAACTGTATCTTTAAAGCTCAAGAGTGACTTGCAAGATAAGATAGCAACATTTTATTTTTCTTGACCAAAACCCAAACACCCACCATTCATCAAGCATCATCTAGCTTCATCAAGGATGTGTTAAGCATGGGTCCCCATCAACATATTTGACTTGGTAAGTAGAACACCATCTTCATTCATTCTTGTGTTCTTACTTAACAAGAAATCTTTTTTATGACTTGTTTGAATCTAGATTAAGATTTTATTTACAAGTTGAGATTTTTTTGTGTTGATTGTTGGGTTGTATTGTGATAGTTATTGCATATAGGTGTGCATTTATTTCATATAGCTAAGTTATATGTATGTCATATAGCAACATGATAACTAGGATTGTTTGAATCATTCATCCATGATTAGATAAGAAATAAATGTGTTGACCTAGCATTTGTGCATTTAAAATATTTTCATATTCACATTAGATTGCATATCTCTTCTCTTATGAGGTAAGTTGTGTATGTACCGTGAGTAGTATGCTAGCAAGAGCCGAAAATCACTATTAAAGGCATGTGGGTAGCAAATGTGGATTAGTAACCATATAGGTGTGATATGGTCACCTAGGTTGTAATCGTTTTGTAAATAGTGGATTTAAGGGCACGATTGGCTAGCATTAGCTAATCCCATGATTTTTACCTTGTCGAGGGTTTTCCACGTAAAATCAAGTGTTATATAAATTCTGCATTTTATTTGATTTTGTTGTATGTTTGTTTTAGGGTAATTATTTGAGATTAGTATTGATTAATTGAAAAGTTGGGATTAATTTGGGTAAAACATATTAACCGCCCCCACCCCTCTCCTTCCCCCCACCCCTTCAATCTCCCCCTCCTAGGCTATTTAGCCACACGTTTAAGTTAATTTCAATTGGTATCAGAGCAAGTTCCTATATATAATTAGGTGATCCTAGCTCTTGTTGTGTGTATCTTTCATTTTGCATTTTTGTTTGTTGCATTACATTTGCATTCATCTCATTCATAATCCATAAACACTATGAGTGGGAACGGAGTTGGACATGAGGGAGCCTCAAGCACAAGACCCCATTTGCTCAATGATGTGAACTATGCCTCATGGAAAGGCAAGATGTAGTCCTATCTTTGCCAAATAGATTACCATGAATAAATGGAAATTAAGGATGGTTACACTCCTCCAACAATGACCACTGAAGATGGAGGTGAAGTCTCAAAGCCTAAGTCTAAATAGAGCATACAAGAATTTGAATCTTCCAAGTGGAACAACAAGGCAATGCATGCCATTCTTTGTGCCATGGACGATAATCAATACAAGTTGATCCAAACAACTAGGAATGCAAATGAGGAATGGGAGATTCTAGAGACGACTCATGAATGAACCGAAGTAGTTAAGGATTCCAAGCTCCAAGTCCTACAAATGTAATTTGAGACGATTATGATGGAAGAGCATGAGTGCTTCAATGATTTTCAAATGAAGTTGATGGACATCGTCAATCAAAGCCATTAACTTAGTGACCCATATTCGAATAAAAGGATCAAGCAAAAGATTATAAGGTCACTTCCGGCAAGGTTTAAATTGAAAGAGATGAAACTAAAGGAGAATAGTGACTACAAGTACATGAAGCCAAGTGAAGTCATTGGAATACTTCTAGCTTATGAGTCTAGATGGACTCATCATCCTACACCTTCTAAGAAGCAAAAGAGCATAGCTTTGAAGACCTCTAAAGTAGAGAGGGGTGAGGAAGACTCGGATGAGGAGATGGCCCTCATGGTAAAAAGGTTCAAGAATTTTTGTAAGTTTGAAAAGAAAGGTCTTGGATTCAAAGGTCAAGATTTGAAGAAGAAGACTCCCTTCAAGAAGATGGAAAAAGTTCAAGAGAAGGATTCCAAGAAGGGTATTCAATGCTTCGAATGTAGTGGATATGGTCATATTGCTCTTGAGTGTGCTAATTTGAAGAAGAAAAAGAAAGGAAAAGCAATGACCGATGTAGACGTCAAGGTGGGGACCGGTAACCTACAAGATAGATAGAAAAGTAGCAATCGTTAAACCACATAGGGGGTGGTCCCATATAGGTGGATATAGGTGTTAGAATAGAAGATTGAGCTTGGCTAGGATGGGGGTTGACGTAAACCAAGGTAGAGATACCCGAGGTGATCATCAATAAGGTCAACTAAGATCATCATGGAGATAATCGATATGATCATCGATGAGGTTGACTTAGACCATCCTGGAGATAATCTAGATGATCGTCGTAGAGGTCAACTTAGACCATCCTAGTAATAATCAAGGTGGTCATCGATGAGGTCGACTTAGACCATCCTATAGATAATCTAGATGATCGTCGTGGAGGTTTAGACCATCCTGGAGATGATCTAGATGATTGTCGTGGAGGTCGATGGTTTGACTTAGACCATCCTGGAGATAATCTAGATGATTGTCGTAGAGGTATACTTAGACCATTCTGGAGATAATCTGGATGATTATCATGGAGGTCAACTTAGATCATCATGGTGATAATCGATATGGAGGTCAACATGGACCTAACTGGAAGAGATCGATATGAAGAGGTCGATATAGACGACCTCCTCGAAGAAGATGGATATGAGGAGGTCAACATGGACCTACCTGGAAAAGATCGATATGAGGAGACCCACATGGACCTCCTCAGTGGTGGTCAAGGTGGTCACCAGATTGAGTTGAACGGGGGCATGTACACCGATCATGTGAATCGAGTGATAGCTCACAGTAGCATGAATTGTGGAGCTATAGTTTGTTCCAAATCTTGAAGAACTCCCCCCTCCCCCTTTGTGATTGAGAAGGGTTTGTAAGGAAGGCAATGAGCCAATAGTTGGCTCACTTAATACCATTGATGTAGACGTTACAGAGTAAATGTAATTGATATAGACGTTACAGAGTAAATGTCATTAATATAGACGTTACAAAGTAAATGTAGAGCTATGATCTTAATGCATTGATCTTCCTATGATTTGACCTGGTCTGAGTTTAACTGATACAGGTCCTTTATTGGGCTTTGATTATTGGGCCATGGGATTCATTGAACCTTAGTATTTATGCTATTTTTAGCCACTACAGCCTCCACTTGGAGCGATAGTGATGACTTGGAAGAGGAAGGCAGATCCTCAGATGATGAAGATCATGTGGCAAACTTTATTGCTTTCGCATCATCTCTTCAGACCAAGGAAGAAATAGAAGATGAAGAGGAAGACAAACAAGTTAAAGATGACTCAAGTGATGAGAATTCTTCATCTCATTCTACAAATGGAAATGTAGAAGGCATTGAATTTGGAGGGTTCATTGAGCACTTTCAAAGCTCGAGGTTGAAGATGAAGAAAGAGGTTCGAAGACTTAAAAAGAGAATCTCAAGCTATCAACCGAAGTAACTCACTTGAATGGAAAAGTAAAGATAGCAAAGAGGAATAAAGCATTGATATAAAAGGAGCTTGAAGAAGCAAGAGAAATTATTGATGAGATGACTTCAAGTATGAAGAAACTTGACCATGTGTTGGGAGTTGGCAAGAAGCTAAGTGACAAGAGAGGTCTAGAATTTGAAGATGAAAAAAAGACCTCATCTCCAAGCAAGACGATGTTTGTCAAGAGCATAAACATCAAAGAGTCTCTTCCTCTACAATATCCTAGGAAGAAAATTGAAATAGGAGAATGCTCTAAAAATGTCCAAGTTAAGGTGGCACCAAGGAGTCAAGCTCAAGCTCAACCAATGAGAGCATACAAAGCAAGCTTTCCTCAACCCAAATACCACCAAACCAAGAAGCAGTCTATACAAGTTCAACCAAGGAAGCAATCTACTCCAACTCAACAACAAAGGAGGAGAGAACCAATCCAACACTAAAGACAAGCTGAAAGATATGGGAAAGCCTCTTTGTACTCACAAAGGAATGGTATGACCTCTTACTTCATTCATACATGTCATTTTTGTGGTGTTGATTGTCATATTAGACCAAATTACTTCAAATATATTAAAATGTGTAGAACTAAAAGCATGATTGAAAGAAATAGGGCTAGAGCTAAAATTCATGCTCCTAGGAAATTTAGACCCAATGATTTTAAGACCACTAGGAAAGAAAATGTCTCACCTATGTGGATTAGAAGTAATGAATATGTTTATCATGTGGCTCAAATAGCCTTGAAGGCTAATACTTCTAACACTTGGTATTTAGATAGTGGGTGCTCTAGGCACATATTGGGAAACAAGAGTTTCTTTGAATCTCTTGTCATGTAGGATGATGGATTTGTCACCTTTGGTGAAGGATCTGAAAAGAAAGTCATTGGGAAATGAATCATCTCCATTCCCGATTTACCCTCGTCAAATGCTTTATATGTTGATGGCTTGCAAGCCAATCTTATAAGCATTTCTCATCTCAATGATGATGGGTTGTCGGTCTTGTTTAATAGAAATAACCAACTTTGAAAACAAATCGCTCGCACCACTTGCAAAATGTGGTGATGCTTACACTCCACAACACCATTTTGTTATGGTGTATAAGGACAAGAACGTTGATAAAGTACTTCATGCTCTGGGAAAAAAGTCTACAAGGACAAAAATTCATCAGTGCGGACCTTTTATACTCTTTGGTGAAATTGTGTTTAGACATAGACAAAGTATATCTTTAGCAACTGTTGAGTGTCTGCTTTGTTTTTCATGAGATAAACCTAAGTTGCAGGAGAATAATCATCAACAATTGTTAAAAGAAATAACGAGACCCTATGTATAATGTAATTTTATATGGACCTTAAATATCGCAATGAATGGTTTTGAAAATACAGATATTTGAAATATTACTTGAACAAAAATACATTCTAGTTTGTTTTTCCAAAGGATAAACTTCACAAGATTTATTTGAATGAAAAACAACATCTGGAATAATTTTAGCTAATAGTTGAAGTCTCTAAGATGATGGATGACATAGACATTTATGCCAAATTGCTGAAAAGGCTCTATGAGAGGTAGGTGGAAGGGTGTGATGGTTTGGGTTGGTGAGATAATACAGTCCATTGCATTGTCTAGCAGTCTACCCCAACCAATCATCTTTTGCATCACCAGGTTCTATTAAAAACAAAAATCAGGAAAAAAAAGGTTATGAAGAACATGGTGATTTGGTCAATCTACTAACTAAAATAGGATTAACCATAAAATAAGCAATCTAGAAAAAAAAAATAGTTAAGGAAAGCTCATAATCAAAAATAAAATTGTCAATATTACTAATAGAAACTCTTTCACCGGTTGGTAAGATATTTGGCGGTAAGGTTCTATTTAGATTGAGAGAGTGGAAGGGAAGTGATGTGGTCAGTGGCACCACTATCAATAATCCAATCTTGTGAATGATATGGAAGTACACATGTCGATGCATTAGCTTGTGTTTTTAGTGCAAATTTTACTGCCATTATTGCAAAAAGCTGTTGGAATTGCTCGGTGGACGGAGTAAGGGAGGTTGCAAGTACTATGAGTTGAATCTACACATTATTAACTGTAGGACTGCCATCTTTGTCGCGATTCTAGCCTCCTTTATTACTTTTATGCAAACAATGACCCTCTTGGTATCCTTGGAGCTTATAACATTTATCCCCAGTATGGTGATCACTACCACAATAATCGTAATTGAGTGGTGTAAGATTTTGCCCACTTTTTCCATTGTTTACAAACTTTACGGCTAAGGCAGCTTGTTCTACAAAAGTTTGAGTCCTCATTCCTCTATGTATCTCCTCTTGAGAAATCATTGAATAAACTTGATGAAACCGAGGTAGTGGATTCTTAAGGAGAATCTAACTAATGATTGTAACATAGGAATCATCCAACCTCATCAACATCTGCGTAACTTTGGTCTTTACGACCTGTTCATATGGCTCCACATGTGCATGTTTGTACAATGATATATGAATCAATATCATCTCATAATCCCTTTAATTTCGTGAAGGATGCGGAAACTAATTGGTGGTTCTGCGTCAATCGTACGATGTCATGTTGAATCTCAAAAAGGCGAGGTTCATTTTGCTATGAAAACCACTCCCTCAAATCATCTCATACCTTCTTTACGGTGATAGAATTTATGATACTATTGACTAGTTCCGATGAGATGATGTTCAAGATCCAAGAAAGAATCATGGCATTGCACCATTGCCACCATAGTCCGTAATTATCTGGTTTCTCTTTCTACGGTGGTGGCTTCGTAATACCATCTACAAAACCGAGTTTGTTTTTTACGCTAAGAGCAATTGTCATGGAGCGGCACCAGGTGCCATAATTGTCTCTTGTAAGAGACTTTGGAACAAGCACCATCCCCGGATGATCGGAATAGTGAATGAAAAAAGGGCTTGAGGGACCCTTGGTGTCATCAGACTTCAAGGTGTCTCCCAGAACCAAAAAAAATCAAGAGCTTAAAGATCTGATACCATGTCAAAATTGATAGAATAAGTAAATTTCTTGTATGGGTGCAGATATTGTCACACATAAAACTAATTAGTATACCCATTTTTATAAATACACTTATGTCTAAAAAAATTTAAAAAAAAAAACTATAAGCATTCATCCTTATAACAATGGTACCCTTATTTAAATGAATATTCATTTTAATACATTTTATTTATCAATAATGCTACTTTGCCCAAATTTGGTGTCCAAATGATGTAGCAACACTATAATTTATTCATTTAAATTGTATTAGATTTGAATGATTTAAATGAATGGATTATAGTGTTGCCACATCAGTTGTGCATCAGATTTAAGCACCAAATTTGGGCAAAGTAGTATTACTCTTAATGTTATACAACCCAAATAATTAACCCAAATGATGTGGCAAGTGAGTTGTCATCACCACACACAACATGAGATAATGTGGTTATTGAAAAAACCACTTGCCACATCATTTGGGTTGAAATTTGGGCTAAATTTTTGGATTTTCTAGCATTAGTGTACTCTTTATTTATAAACTCTCTTAAATTATTAACAAGCTCAATATATTAAAAAATATCATACGGAATCAAATCTTTTTTAATAATGATCCAATTTACTTTTGGAAATATCTCATAGGAGCCTTATGAAATGGAAGATATACAACTGGATTGTATATGGGGTCAAAAGATTTTGAATATAGCATTCTCTTATATATACAACTATCTTAAGAAAAATCATTATATCTATGGTTATCTTTGAAAAAAAAAATTGTTTCTTGATAGAGTTTACAACTTATCTCTATATAGTTAGAGTCATCTAAAAATTCTATTTCCATTATTTTATTATATGATAATCATGTGATGATGAGAAAGTTTGATACTTAAAATAAAATTAGAGTTTAATTAGGGTTTATCTTAAGTTTTTTTTTTAATGAAGAGATATGGTTGAACATATTGGTGTAATTAATGAGTGTACATAATGGTTTATTTTTAATTAAAGTAATTTATCTTTATTGGTAAATTTGTATTACTATGTTTTTGTTATTAAAATTTTTAATAAAATATGGATTTATTAATTTGTTTTAGAATTTGGATAGCTATTTTATTCCTGTAAGATAGCTAATAAATATTCAAAAGGAAATATCCTAATTGATTTGGATCAATGATTCTCTTCGATTTGAAAGGTAATATTGTGATTCAATTGTCTTTAACTTGGAAGGTAATCTTCTGATTTTCTAACATTACTCGAGTGGAAATGGTGAGAAATGTCACCTTTTTTTGTGAGTTGCAGTGATGTCACCGTTATAATAAGTTAAGTTTAAAAGGCACCTATTATGGTGAGCTACCGAAATTGCCCATAAATAATCGATTATTTATTCTTTAAAAGCCTATGTCGTCCAAAAAAGTTGTCTGAAAATCAATAAACTACTCTGGGTATCTCTGTAAAAAACGAGCTTCATTCCTGATATTGCACAAGAAGGTAAATAAATATTTATGATCTTCATTTTTATTTTTTCTTGTATTTCTGTGTAGTATAACAAAGTATAAACATTTATGAACATGTTGTCTCAATTTTTTTTGTTTATGTATGGGAGTTGTAAACTTTAAAAAAATAATGAATGAACATGTATGTATTTTTTAAAAATATATATTTGGCCGACTTGATTTGAAGTGGTGCAAACAAATTTAAAATATTGGGCATAAAAGCTGGAAAGCATTTTTAAAAAGCTCGAAACATTTGAAAAAAAGCTCGATCAAATTATAAAAAAGCTCGATTTATAAAATAAATGCTCGATCCAAAAAATAAATGTTCGATACGTCACAAAAAAACTCGATTCCTCACAAAAAGAGCTCGATCCCTCAGAAAAAAAACTCGATCCCTCACAAAAAAAGCTCGATCCCTCACAAAAAAAGCTCGATTCCTCACAAAAAAAGCTCGATCCCTAAAAAAAAAGGTCGAGCCATATTTGAAAAAAGCTCGAGCCATATATAAAAAAGCTCGATGATGTACAAATAGAGCTCGGTCCTGAACAAAAAAAGCTCGATCCCGTTTAAAAAAGCTCAATCATGTACAAAAACGGCTCAATCATGTACAAAAACGGATCGACCATGTACAAAAACGGCTCGATCATATACAAAAAAAGCTCGATCAGTTAAAAATAGCTCGATCGGTTACACTTTTGATTTTTGTTTAATCCTTTATAATTGTAAATTTAATATTAAATATTTATTTCTTAATAATAGTTTTTGATGATGATTTTGACAGGGCAATGGACAGGGTGAGAATAGTCATATCTTACAACGATTGATGGGAGTAATTACCTGACAAAAATCAGAGGTATTTAGGTTCCGATAACCAAGGTTTGTATGGGTCAAAGAATTTGAGTTACAACGAACTGGAGTCGATCGTGCAAACCATTGTGAATTTTGATAAGAACAAATACAGTGTTGATCTACAGTCTATATCAATTGTTCCTGAGATTACATGTCGTACATTTATAAGAAACAATGATGATGTTCAGTTTATGCTAGGGGAAGATAGGGTGATCCCTCAAGTATGTGTTAGTCTAATCGATAGGCCAGCAGGAGGTGTCATTTGTTAAGATATCCCTCATCGTGATAATACCCAACAGAAAGAAGTGGGATTGATGGTCGGAAAAACATATGTGTTGTCCCACCGGAAGTAGCCGCCCATGATAATATATTGGGACCTCAATTCGACGATGTATTTGGTTTTCAAATTGAGATGAATGGTAGGCAGTACAACCACCAATACAATGAGATCTATAATGGCATCAACAATGAGCAGAATACAGCACCGAATGTTGGGCTGACTCATGAGGTGGATAATAAGGGCAATTTCAATTCTGTAGAAAATGTAGAGGACAATAAGGATGATGAAGAACCTGTCCAAACGGAAAGACGTGTAAGACATGTACACAGATTTAGTTCCAGTGCATCAGATATAGCTGGGACCTCCGAGGTCCGGGCTAATGCAACTCCATATGATTCTGATAATGCCACAACATGGGTTATTCCAGGAGCAGAATCATACTCGCTTGGTATGGGTGGAAGCAGGAACTTGGTTGAAGATGAACCTACAAGCATATATATAAAAGGCAATTTTTTCCAACGAAAAAGGATTTGAAGAGACTAGTAGTCCATTTTGCAATGCGGCAGAACTTCGAGTGGAAGGTGAAAAGGTCCAATAAGACAACATTACATCTAGTTTGTTTGATGGGAAATTGTACGTGGAAGTTAAGAGCGGTGAGGAGAGATGAAGGCACATGCTTTCAAGTAAGAAGTTTTGTCAACGAACACACTTGTCCTTTAGAGAAAATTCGTCGTCGCCGCCGACAAGCTAGTGCAGTCATAATTGGAGAAGTTATTGCACATAGACTTCAACAACAAGATGGTCGACTAATGCGTCCGAAGGACATAATCGCCGACATGAAATCAATGTATGGAATCCAAATCATGTACAGTAACGCACACGCTGCCCTCGATTATATGTTGTCACTGACATATGGAATGCATGAGGAAACCTTCCAACTGCTTCCATCATTTGGTTACGTTTTGGAACAATAAAATCCCGACACAATCACTAACTTACAGTGAGACGAAGATGGTAAATTTCTGTACTTTTTCATGTCGATTGGTGCCTCACTTAGAGGATTTCAGACGTGTATGCGTTCAGTCATTGTTGTTGATGGTACCCATTTGAAGGGACAATTCCGGGGTACAATGTTTATTGCAACAGCACAAGATGGGAACGAACAGGTGTATCCAATTGCTTTTGGGTACTGCAACTCAGAAAACAACCTTTCATGGGAATGGTTTTTGGATTGCTTGAAGGATGCCCTAGGTCATATTGATGAGCTAGTTTTCATTTCTGATAGGCATGCAAGCATTGAAGCAGAGATTTATAAAGTGTTCCCTTATGCCACCCATACCATATGTTGCTGGCACTTTGCTGAGAATATTAAGAAGCAATTTCATAGGAAGGATGTTGCTGCATAATGGACAAAGCAGCCATTGTATACACCGAGTTTGAATATAATCGTCATATGGAAGAGTTAAGAAACTTGCACCAAAATGTATATGATTATGTAATTGATACCGGTCTACACAAGTGGTCCCGTGTACACTGCCTGGAAAGAAGGTACAGGGTGATGACAACAAATGCTGCAGAATGCATAAACTAATGCCTGAAATTTGCACGCCAATTGTCTATGTTGACTCTGGCTAAGTTCATTAGGAATATGCTACAACGGTGGTTTCACGATCGCTATAGAGCTACACAAACCATGCGTCATCAGTTGACCGACGCAGCACATCTTGTGCTCTTAAAACGTGTGGAGAAATGTGGTTTTTTTACGGTAAATCCGGTAGACTGGAATATTTTTTCGGTCAAGCGGTCTGGAAAACAGTGGACTGTTGACTTAGCCCAGAAGACTTGTACTTGCAACAAATTCCAAATTGATCATTTTCCATGTTCTCACGCTCTTGCGGTGGCACGGTACATTACTTTCAAGTTTTACTGTGAGGTGATTATTACTGAAACGTGAAGCTGATCGTTTTCAATATTTTTTACAGTGAGCGAAACTTAGACTTGACAACTTTGTGTTCGGACTACTACAAGAGACAGACACTTATTGACGCATACTCGGTTCCTATTATGATGGTGGGAGATCCTTCCACTTGGGTTGTGCCATCTGACATTGTTCAGAGGGTGATTTTGAATCCAAACTCCAGGAGACAAGCAGGACGCCCGAGGGCGGGTCGCTATGTCTCGTCTTCGGAGAGGACAACTACACAATCCTGTAGAAGATGTGGACAACCAGAGCATAATTCCAGGAGATGTTCTAATCCACCTATGATTAATGAAGGTCCAAGCAGAGGTGTTCCCGATGAATACCGCGGCAAGTGTAGCATCTGCCATTCAATTGGACACAACAAACAGACGTGCCAGAACATTGACTCTAATAGGGAATGAATGACAAAGTTTTGATCACATTGTAAACATTTAGAATTGTATCAGATTGTAATAATTTGGAATTGCAATAATTACTTATTAATGAATTAATATTAATGAATGAATCAATATTAATGAATGAATAATGAATTAATTAATATTCATGAATTAATTACATTTCTTTGTATATAAAAAATGGTAATATACAACCAATCACTAGGCGGGCCTGGAGTTACAAAAAATCTCCACAGCCATTTTCTCCTGAATGGTCCCTGTGTCCTCCTCTGACCAATCAAAAGGGCTTCGACCCGCCAGTAAGTACTCGATAAGTCTCAAAGTATAGGGACCACAGTTACCTCTGCAATTGGACACATAAAACACCGTTATAAATCGTTCTTATCGAATATCTAAGCACGTGAATGAAATAGAATGTCTTACGATTTTTTTTTTTTGAGGGACTCTAGAAGTAGGCACCACGCTGATCGAGAAGGGCTTATTTTCCTTAGTGAACGGCCGACGACCACCTCGTCATGCAGTGTGGAACCCTGCGTCATTCAACATGGTCCTATAAGAAATAAGCTCGATCCAAGGACAAAAAAGCTCGATCCAATTATAAAAAAGCTCGGTCCAATAAGAAATAAGCTCGATCCAAGGACAAAAAAAAATCGACCCTTTAAAAAAAACTCGATCCTACGAAAAAATGCTCGATCCCATAACAAAATAGCTCGATCTTATGTAAAAAAAGCTCGACCCCATGTTGAAAAAGCTTGATCCAATGAAAAAAAAACTCAACCCTATTGAAAAAAGCTCGAATCATTTACAAAAAAGCTCGATCCCTTTCAAAAAAGCTCGATCCAATGAAAAAAAAAATCGACCCTATTGAAAAAAGCTCGAATCATTTTCAAAAAAACTCGATCCAATGAAAAAAAAAAGCTCGACTCTATTGAAAAAAGCTTGAATCATTTTCAAAAAATCTCGATCCCTTTCAAAAAAGCTCGATCCAATGAAAAAAAAACTCGACCCTATTGAAAAAACCTCGATTCATTTTCAAAAAAGCTCGATCCCTTTCAAAAAAGCTCTATTCAATTCAAAAAAAGCTCGAAACATTACAAAATAAGCTCGACTTACCAAAACCTAATTTTCACTAAAATAAAAGCTCGACTCAACAATAAATAAGCTCGATTCTCTTGCAAAAAGTCTCGATAACTCAGATTTCATCTTCCTCAACTGATATTCAACCAAATTACAAACCCTAACCTAAACCACAACCATTCTCAGATCTCTATTTTAACCGGTTTCTACAATTTCTATCAACAAAACTCAATTCTAACATATAATGCAAGTTAACAACAACAAAAACGATGAAAAAAAAAACTAATCTTACATTTCTTAATCGCAGCTGTTCTCGTGTAATCTCGTTCCGGTCACTTCACCGTCGATTACTTTTCTGTCGGTTTGACTGTTGCTTTTCTCTGACTTAGAAAACGATAAATTCCTCACTGTTTTAATATTTCAAGATATTTTCGTCTGAAACACGTTAAATGGTGCATTTTAAACATACATTAGTAAAGTGATGATATTTGCACAACACCCCCCTTAAATAGTGCCAATAATTTTGTAACCACCATTACTCGACCTATTATTGACTCGCTTAATGTCCAAAAGTAGCCAAAACACACAAAAATTCCATCTATTTTCTTCAGGCTAAGAGACTCGTCACTAAGGATCCTTGAACAATCTAGCTACTAAGTATTAACAACTAGATAGATCAAGCATATCATCTCTTAATAGAGTTGGTAGTGTAATTTCTTTGATTTCGATAGGTCTCGACAGTTTTATTGTAATGTAATATTTTAAAAAAAAATAGATAATATAAATAATTAAATATGGTATCGAAGTGGTGTAATGGGTCATGGCCTGGGTGGCAAAGATGTTTAGTAGAAACAAAGTAAATATGGTCGATGTTGAATTAATCATGATCTCTTGACCGATCAATGTTCACTCGGTTTTTGATGGGTCATACATAATATCTTTATCATGTTTATATATATATATATTAATTTTAGCACAAAAGCAAAGGGAAAAAATGTTATGATTATTCAGAAATTTTAATTATTTCGGTCCCAATCACACTTCACACGTCCTCAATTTTTATTATTATTGTTTTATTGTGTATCTAATCAAAGCCGTATGTGATTAAAGCTTGTTGGTTTAACTTTTAATCAAGCGTCCTTATACCTAGTTTGAGATTGTTTTCCGGACTGTTTTTTAAGTCAAAAATGCTTCTAAAACTGGGCTAAAGTGTTTGGTAAATTTGTTGGAAAGTACTTTTAATCTCTTTTGGTTTTTCCGATAGTAGAAATATAAATTGATGTTTTAAAAATTAACTTCTTGGGAAGAGGAAATGAAAACATGTTCAATACTCTAATTAATGATTTTTTTCCAAACTTTCTATTTTATCCCTTGCCTTTTATGAAATTTACCACATAATAAAACACGCATTTAGCATTTATTATTTTATTTACAATTTACTATAACATATACTTTGCTATTTATGTTCTTTTGTTATCCATTTCAATTGTGTAATATTATAAATGCTTGAATCAAATTATGACAGTTTTCTTGATATCACAATATATATACGGCAATAGATAAAAAAATATTAAAACAAAATTATATATTTTTTAATAAAATTTATTTATTTATTTTATAACAAGTTTATGGTCACACAAAAATAAAATAAACTATTTATTTTATAACATGTTTATGGTTACACAAAAATAAAATTTATTTATTTTCAAAACATCATAAATATTCATTTTTGTCCTTTCTAGTAATTTTACACAGTCGCAACTTTTTTTTCTTACAGTTTACCAAACACATTAAAAATGTTTTTGGTTCTCACATCACTTTTAAAAATCAGTTTATTAGTTTACCAAACACTCTACTGATTCTTCTCACAATAAATTCAAAAGCAATTCTCTCACAGCAGAATCAAAAGCAATTTTCTCCATAACACAGCAATGCCAAATTGGGTCTTAGTCGTTTGCAGTTGTAGCTTCAATTTGAAGCCGCCTTCATTGCTGGGTGGGTCATTTTGATATTACTTTTGAAAATTTAATGCATCTTTTAAAATATCATTATTACCCTTATGAAATCAAGTTATAATCATTTATATAATTAAACATTCTACTTAAATATTGATCTGATTTATAAAATCTTTTATAAATATTTTTATTGTTCTTATGAAATATTTTTTTTACCAATTTAAATGTACTATCTAAATATTAATTATATATATATATATAATTAATGAGAAAAAATAAAAATAGGGTCCTAAACTCATATATATTTTAGTCATTGTAACTAATCTCAGCACTTTTACAATAGAATTACCAAACATATGTATACTAATGGCAATTCCATCAAATTCCAACTAATTCCATTCAATGAGTGGTATTTTGATAAATAAATGGATGATATTAATTTTATTTTATTTTTGAAATACAACTATTGACGAGACCTGACGAGATTAATTGGACTCTACAAGTATAGCCCGGAATGCTACTCTCACTATCGGGGAAAGGTTACATATGGACTACAACTTTCACAATTAGAAAGAAGGTTGCTCCCATAAATCGGGAGAAAAACTCCTCACACATGCTTGTAAAATGAGCATGGTGGGACTCGAACCCTTGATCACTAAGTGTGGAAGGGAGGTGCACAACCATCTCTACTAAGAGGTGATGTGCGGGATGACATTAATTTATTTTAGATGTCTTCGGAAATCAATTTTTTTCTGTTTTTTGAAATAAATAATTATATTTAGTGTGTACGTATAGCATATCTCAAACATATATATATATATACAAAAAAAAACATCTAAAATAAATAAATTAATGGCATCCTCTTATTTACCGAAATGTCATTGATTGGATAGAATTTGATGGAATTTGATGGAAGGGTCATTAGTGTAACAATGTTTGCCAAAAATGACAATTTTGAAGCGAATTCCCCATCTAATGGTCATTTGGATAGTAGTAACCCAAATTGATGGTCACCGGTATAATTATCCATATATATATATATATATATATATATATATATATATATATAATTATATTATCAGTTCGAACTGATATAAGATATATCAGTTTTTTACATGTGGGTCATTATATTTAAATGCTTTGACTTAGATGTATGCACTTGTCAAAGTATCTTTTAAATCTAATATCCCACATGTAAGGAAATGATATATTTTATATCAGTTCGAACTGATAATAGAAAGACTATATCTATATATATAAGATATTTTATACGTATATACACACTAAATATAATTATTCATTTCAAAAAACAAAAGAAAAAATTGATTTTCAAAAAACATCTAAAATAAATTAATGTCATCCCCTTAGTTGCCAAAATGTCATACATTTGATGGAATTAGATGGAATCACCATTAGTGTAACAGTATTCGTAAAAAATGACCATTTTGAAATTAATTTTCCATTTAATGGTTTTGATAGTGATAACTTAAATTGACGGGGGTTATTAACCATTGATTTTATTACACAGGCCTTTAAAATATAATAAACGAATAAAAAAAAACTATAAAATAATCTTTTTTTCTTTGGTTTGCACGTGCATGACTCTGTGGCTTTGCATTTGATTTGGAGAGATTGTTATCTGCACTGTTTATCATATTTTTTTCTCTCCTTCAATATTTTGAAAAAAAGTCGTTGTGTTCTACAAAGATTATCCGGAGTGCTTAATGAAAACATGTGAATTTCGTCCAAAGTTATATCCTTGAAAAAAAAACCTTAAAACTATTTAAAATGTATTAAAAATCAAATTTAATTATTTTATTTAATGAGATAAATACATTGACACCTCTAAAGTTTGAAAAACATGCAATGGGACTGTAGGGACGTACCAGGATTTTTGCTATGGTGGGTTAAATATATAAGATAATATTGTTTTTATTCCATTGGAATAAGGCAAACCTAAATATGTATTGTTATTTGATATTGTAAAGCATCTCCAATGGTATAAGTAAATTTGGATCATCAAAAGTTACTACCTCAGCATATGATGATTGTTTTCGGATATTACTAAATTTGATGATTGTGTAGTTAACAATGGTACAATTCATCTAAATCAAAAATCCACTTTATATAAATCAAAAATCTAATCCCGTCTCATTTTTTTTACTGTTTCCGTTCATTTTTATTTCAAGGGTAACAAATAATAAAAAATAAAAAATAAAAAACTATAAAAGACAAGAGAATGCATATGATATGAATATTGATATATTCGTAATAAAGAGACGAATTTTACCTGATTGAAATTTTTGGAGTCGAAAAAATGATGAGATACATAAGTGATCATAAAAAAAAAAATTACAACAACATATATCAAATTTGATTTTTTGAGATTTGGAGAGGCAATTTGATTATTAATAACTGCTATTGCTAAATTTTATTGACTCTATTGGACAATGTTTTTTGGATAAATAATCAAATTTTGATTAGTTTTCTACTTTTAATAACACCATTGGAGATACTCTAACCTAAAATTATCAAACAAATTGATTAACAACAGTAATTTATTTAAAAAATATTTTCCCATTAAATACGTATAGAATAGTAATTTAATTAACATTAGTTAAATTAGTTAAATCTGTAATTAATAAGTAAATTTAATATGTAAATCAATATTGGTGACGTGTTAAAAATCTCAATAAGATTTTTCCAATACTATATATTTTAGGAATACTTATTATTTTAATTAAGTATGAAAGGGATAAATAAAGAATTTTAAAAAAATTAAAGACATTGATTTGACATTTAAAAAAATAAAAAATAAAAATGATTTAGGGATCTTCTGCGCTAGAGGTGTCTACGGTTCGGTTAAACCGTTCGAAACCGAACCGAAACCATCCTCTGAAAACCGAAACCTTAACCGAAACTGTCGGTTACAAAACCGGTTGGAAACCAGTTCCCGGCGGTTCGGTTAAGGTTATGGAATCTTAAAAACCGTCCAAAAACCGTCCAAAAACCGCCGATTAAGAAATGTAAAAAAAAAAAACCAATGAAAGGCTGACACGTGGCAGTTTATATGAAAAAAAAAAACCGACCGACCGAACCGAACCGAACCGCTCGGTTTCACAAACCGAAAAACCTCCAGTTTCGAAACCGTCCCATTCCGGTTACGGTTCGATATTTTCCATGGAACCGAAACCGACGGTTCGAAACCAAAACCGAACCGAAACAAAACCGAATCGTGGATACTATTATTCTGCGTTATCCACTCTTTTGCGAAATGGATCGATTTGGCATATAAAGATATAAACTGAAAACTAATTAAATTAATAGTATATTATTAAAAAAAAAGTCAATCAATCACCGTCCGTCGCTGAGTGGGAGAGCAAGTTCAGAGGCAGCCAGTGTCTTAGACAATTTAGGTTGTTACCTATCGCCCTAACTAAAATTAAGTCCTAAAATAATTATAAATAAAAAATATTAAATACTAATTAAATATTCAATCTAACTTGTTAAATAAAGTAGCACGATTCAACAATTATTGGGTCGTAATGTACTTTGTCAAACGCATCTAGAACGGTTCGAAACAATTTATATGTTTAATTAATAGTATATATGTTGAACAGAAAATATAAATCGGAATATAAAGAACTCAAATATGTATATATACATATAAACTAAATCGACTTATTTAAATTTTATAAATAAGAATAAATTTTAAATAAATTATTTTAACTATTAATTTAATATTTTTTACTTTGTGTGTTCAAAACCTCATTTTAAATTTTCTTTTAAAGCCTCGATACCCTTGAGCCGCTTTAGGCCTAGGGACACCACCATCGCTACCCCTGCCTCATCATCATCACTTCTCTTTATCAGCCACTGACAAGCTCATCTGATGCCTCTACTTCCACTCAAGTTCTACAACTCTCAAGCTCTTGATGGCCACCAAAATGTCCACGAGCACGAGTGAGTCGTCGCTCGTAAAACCTTAACTTCTCCATCAACATTGACCTACCAAGCTATGCTCCTCGCGGACCTTACACCTACCCTCTGTCGAACCAAGCCTTACTGGGATTATCTGTTGGGAATTTGAACCAACGAATGTGGAAGCGTCATACCTAATATTTGTTCATAACTCATAACAATTAATAATGTCTATAGCAGAAAAATAAATGAGAGGAAATAAACCAATCATAAAAAGATATACGTGGAAAACCCTAAATCAGGGAAAAAACCACGAGCCGTTAGGACGACAGAGAAAGTTTCACTATATGATAAATTGTTACAACCACATATATTCCAAGATTCTCTCTCACACCCAAACCTCAAACCACTAAGCCTTACCAAGACCCTAAGCTCACAATCGAGCTTTACATCATGACTCTCATCTCACAAACGTTCATAAGATGCTCACCAAGAACCTCTCAATATCTCCTAGGTCTCCCATGAATATCGCATACGGTTCTCTAACCTAATCCATTGATATTCCCTTAGATCCCTCCCCCAATATTCTCATTGGTCTCTCACCCGAATCTCACTACTCTCTGATGTTACATAGTGTTTATTAACTCCACACAATAACCTAATTACAATGTTTATTTATACTAGTTATAGGGAGTTTAAGAAAAAAGAAAATCATACTCTTAAACATACAAGACTTACTTGTTTTACATAAATACTATTTCCTTTTATGACAAATCTTTTTGTAAAGAGTATTCTTTTTCCTTTAAGCACAAGAAAAAAAAACACTTTTCTTTTCCGTCAAAGATTTCTTATTTCATGCATGCTGATGATTGACTACGATTTGAGTCACGGTTGCACACCCATTTCCTAAACCGTTGCAAGTCACCTGAAATTATATCGCTCAAAAAACCGTGATCCATATGCCAAAGTTTGCACCAAGACCAATGTCCCACCGTTGTCTCAACAATGTGATTCACACAACGCTTTTGACAGCGTTGTTCCACTGGAATTGGACCGTTGTCTTACCTCTATACAATTGTAAGGTGCAAGCACAACGGTAAGCCTGCTCTCTTTAGCCTTCAAATCTTCAGTTCTTTTGGTCTTCAACCTTCCTCAAACAACACCATTTCAACTTTCAAACATTTCTCACGTCTCTAGGAAGCTCCACATCAGTTGAGTCTTGTTTGGTTCAATTGGGTTCATTCGAGCATACAAGCTAAAACCTAACATTATCATGGTAGAGGTGGCTCCAATGCTCATGTTGGATCTTTCTCTCCATTTCATGATAATGCCGAAAATGTGAATGTTGATCTCAATCTCCATTTTTTATCGTTGCTTTTGTTCCTTTTTTTCATTTTATTTTGAATAATTAAATATGGGGTTTATTTGGTTTACAGGTTTTTAAAATCATGAACTGATATTCCCAATAGAAATGAAGTGGCACGACCCAACAATTATCGGGTCATATTGAGTCGTGTCTTGTTTTTACGGAATTGAGCTTTGTTGGACCGTGTCTAGGTCAACTCGACCTAATTTAAATGTTTAATTAATAGTTTATTGTCTAATATAAAATATGAATCAGAATACCAAAAACTCAATATATATATATAGTAAAACCTTTATAAATTAATAATGTTGATCTGTTCAAAATTTATTTATTAATAGATTTATTAATCAATAGATTTATTAATTAATCGAGTATTAATTTATTCCATTTTTTTACATGAGTATTATTTATTCCATTAACCCAAGTCGACACTAGAAAAAAGTATTATATTGTAGAGATTATTAATTTATCCAGCATTAATTTAAGGAGGTTTTACTATATATATATACTGAAAGTAGTTATCTCATAAGGGATCCCTTATTTTAATTTCGGTAAGTACTTTGATGAAATCACATTCATTTTTATGAATATTGATCTGAATTTTTGTGTGAATGATATATTCAATGAAATCTACCTATGAATAAAATTTGAGAATTTTTCAAGCCATACGACTATTTTTCTTGAATTTTTCTATATTTTGCTCTTTTTCCGATGCATTCATATTAATAAAATTGTAATAAATAGTTGTAGTACTTGAAAATTCTTAAATTTTATTGATAAATAGATTTCATTGAATTTAACATCCACACAAATTCAGATCAAAATTCATAGAAATTGACTTAATTTCATCAAAATCTTTATTAAAATTAAAATAAGGGATTCCTTATGAGAGAGTCACTTTGTATACTAAATCAACATTTTTAGATTTTAAAAATTAAAATAAATTTTAAATAAATATTTTAACAATTAATTTAATAATTTTTACATTACATATTGAGAGTGTCATTTTAAATTTTCATCTAAGGCCATGGATACCCCTTGTTGACGTCGATTTCTGGATTATGCCAGAAAAGCCAACAAGAATTGGATTTCGGCTATTGAATTAAAGAGAAAGAGATGCAGAGAGAGTAACAAAGACAAGTTTTACGTGGTAAAACTCCGATGGCCGGAGAAACATCCACGGGTGGTTGAAGGATCAACCAAGCCAAAATCCACTAAGAGAATAAGAAGTTTACAAGCTCTCGATCTCTCTTTTTTCTCTCTGTATTTACTATAATTGTTGTAGGCTATATTTCCTATATCTTTTCTGGACGAGATTATAGGTCTATTTATATGTTTATAGAACCCTAATCTGACTTGTACAAGTAATACAAGATCTTTGTATTTAATTGTGATTCGGTTACTTTCTTGAGGTCGATTTGTCTTCTTTCTGTTTCGGAGTCTCTTATGGAAATCGAGCAAGATTCTAGTTGTGCAGTTCAATTTGGACTTGTTTCCTTATAAGAATGTAGCATTTGCAAAGAAATCAAGTTATTTCCTGATTGGGGACTCTTCTAATTTAATGCTCTATTTTATTTGGGATTCCTTCTTGATGGATATCGTCGGGTATTTAATGACTTAATCCGTATGAAATAAGCACCAAACTCTTACTCGAGTCGTATTTATTCCCGAGTAAGAGTAATTCCTGATGGTCCCGAGTAGCACCGTTTGAGCCCGAGTGGAAGCGTTGTTTAATCAGTCCCGAGTGTTGTTAACTGATCCCGAGTAGGTTTTATTCAATATATGCTTACTCGGGCTTTCTTCTCTTTAATGATGCCTTATAGGATATTTCCCGAATGCACATTTGGGCGTCCACCTGGTTATTTTTTCCTTCCTGTCAATGACGTGTATGCTTGGTAAAATTTACATACGACAATACCCCCTTAAAATATTTTTTTCTGAGAAAATTTCATTTCGAGCAAGAGTATTTTAATCATCTTAATTTTCTCTCGACATAATAACTGTCTTGTCATAATGGCGCGTCTTAATGGTGACTCTATAATTTCGATACGCTCCATCACGCGAGATCTTAAATGATAGCGACATTTTGAAGTTCTGACGGTTGAGGGCTACTTCCTGTTTTGACACGCGTCCCTCGTCTCTTCGTTTTTTAATATCATTTATGAAAAATGATTTTTGTGTTTCTCCAAGCACCGCCTACGTCATCGAGTTTCGTCATAAATTTTTTCCCGCTTTGAAATCCTATGGTTTCGTGCCGTCTCATCTTTAAATTCTTCGCTGAGAGACATTGTTGGTTTATTCTCAAAAATTCAGCAGAAATTTCTTTAAACTCAGATTTCTTTATCCAGAAGTTCACGATTCTCCGCTTGAAGATCTTGCATCAATCTCAATTCAAGGTTAGTTTTAATGAGGCCATCTTTCCGCCATCGTCTCTTTAAAATCGATTTTGATGCATTAGAACGTGGGGATTTCCAGTTACTATCTTGCATTAAACGATTACTGGGGGGATATCCCAATAGATGAACCTCCATTCTTAGAGGTTGATGTTTTTGGGCTTCACCCTAACGTCGCTTTCAGCCCTGTATCGATTTCTCCATCTAGTTCTGATTCTGATATTTCTGATCCTGATATTTCTGATCACAGGGTATCTTTTCGAAGGATGGGTAAACATCACAGTAGAAGTAAGGTATACAAGCACGGCTCGAGCAGCGTTCAGACTGTTAACGAGGGTGACGTTGATGAAGTGTACAGGGCGTCTCGTCTTTTGTTTTCTGATACTCGCCCGAGTGGCTTTGATACTGAGCCGAATGTGGTCGGGCCAGCTGAGATAGAAAAATATCGCTCCCGATTCGACTTGCCCGACTCAGTCACTTTGGTTCCGACGGGGGATAGAGCCGTATGGAATCCTCCAGAGGGCATGGTCGCGATTTATGGATCGATGCTTTGTTGCGGTGTCGCACTTCCCCTTCAGCCTTTTATTGCCTGGTTTTTGGTTGAAGCAGGGATAGCCCCAGCTCAGTTGGCCCCGAATAGTTACAAAGCCTTGATGTGTATGTGGCACATGTTCAGTCGAATGAACCTTTTGCCGCCTTCCCCGAATGAATTCAGGCATTTCTTTACGCTGAGGCAGGCTAGCAGAACGGGGACCTGTTTTCTTACGTCTACTTCTTCTGACGGTTGGGTCCCCAAAGAAGCAAAGGTGAATCGGGGGTTCGATGCTTCTGATGACCCAAAAAAGAAGGGTTTCATATGGGGATTCTCTACATTCAACAAATTTTGGAAGAACAGTTGATTTTTAACTCGAGGGGCTCTCGGTCTTGATATCACTGTTCGATCTGGGGATTCCCAAATGGTGTTGAGTGTTCCCCGCTTCTTTTGTTCCCCCAAAATGTGGAACAAGAAAACAATTGACTATAGTGATTCAGAGCTGAAGAGGCTGACTCGGGCAGCAGTTCGTATTCTAGAAAAGAGGAGCAAGAGCTATCTTTTCAAAGATGATGACTTTATAAAGCTCGGCTTCTTCAGACATATTTCGGGCCATCGCAAGCGATGTAAGTAACTCGGCGCCCTTTCTGTTGTATTTATCTGCTTTTTTTTCTAACATAATTAATTTTTATTAATTTTCTTTTTTTAGTGTTTGATACGGACGTTGTCAGCAATCTTCAGGCTCGCCAGGTGAAGGCGATTCTATAAGCGAGTAGAAAGGAAGCTTCCTGTCAGGGCGATAAGGGTATTGCTCCACCCGAGCCTGATGAGGAAACTGATATTGCTGAGCAAATTTCCGAGTGCGTTTATCGGGGTGCTCAGCCTTCTACTCAGGATTTCACTGGTCCAAGTGGCCAAGGTGAGCCGACTGACACCCAACTGCCTGAAAATAGGGAGAGGCAGTATGAGGATCCAGGTGAAGAGCCTGTTGGACTGTTTGAAACTGGCGACGGTGGTAACGTCTCGACGGATCAAGTGTCTGCTGGTGCCGAATTCTTTGAGTCTTTTCTAGACGATCCGCAGGAAGATCCTGCTGCTGATCTTAACTTCCACCGTTCTCGGGATGAGAAGCGAAAGACAGTTAGTTCGTCGTCTCGTCCTCTCAAAGTTCCTTGGGTAGTCTCATTCATTGACTCCAGCGATGAAGATGTTGCGGATGAGATTGCCCCGAGTGTTAGTGCTGGAGCATCAGTAGATGCAGCCACTTCAGAACCGAGTAGGGCTTCTTCTACCCCCGAATTTGGAGATATGGGGGCTGAACCTTCGGGGGTTTCTTCTCCATCCTTAGAGCCGAATAGGGCTTCTCTTGCCCCCGAGTTTGGAAATCTGGGATCTGAACCCTCGGGGGTTCCTTTATTCCTTTCTCCCTAGGATATGCTACAGGAGATGTCCTCCGGTCGGGCTTATATCGGGGAGGACCGCTGGAGCGGTTTTAGATATGGTTCACTGACCGAACGTCTCCAATACGTTTTCAACGGTGCATCTTATGAAATTTAAATCTGACTCAGTTAATTCTGACTCCTTTATTGTTTTGCTTCTGCCGGATTTTTAAGTATATTCCTTTACAGATGGTGGCCGAATTTGCTGAGCTTGTTCAAACGCAACAATGTCAAGCCGATCGGATAAGGCGTCTAGAGGCTCAGCTGAAGGCGAATGAGGAGGGTCGTGCTCGAGCTGAGCAGGCTTATCAGAAGGAGGTCGGCTCAGTACAAATATTTGCCGACCACTGCCTGGCGAAGCAGGTTGGAGCCGAGGACAAGGCATCTCTGGCAGAGGAGAAGGTTGCATCGCTTCAAAATCTTCTTTCTTCTACTGAAGAATCTATGCTTAAGGCCGAGCAAGAGGCGGAGCAGGCGAAGTCGGCGTATGACCAAAAAATTGAAGATCTGGAGCGCCAAGTGCTGACAGTTGAATCCCTTTCCCGAGAGGCCAGGTTGGAACTGGAAGTCCAATGGGTGGATCGTTTTAAAAGATCCCCTGCTTACGATGCCCTACTTCTTCAGGAATTTCAACGTGGGCTAGTTTCGACCGGTGAGTTCTTCAAAGTCAAGAATAGGGCGACCGAGAAAGCCTGTGCTAATTGGGAGCTGTCAATCAAACACCATGTGGACCGTTCCTTGGAATCTCTTCAGATTCAGATGAAGGAATGAAGAGCCTACTATCGTAGTCAAGGCAAAGAGGCCCATCCTATGCATTTATAGATTCCGTCCGAGCATTCTCTCTCGACCTTTTACGCAAGTCAAGAGTCGGTTGAGGGTGTAGTCCCAGATGTCTGGCCAGTCCCTGGTGAAGATTACAGCCAGTGAAGGGATGATACTGTCGACGATATTACTTGGCCGTCTAATGAGAGCCTGCTTCGTGAGTACGAGATGGTGCCAGATCCGAGTATTGGCAAAGGCTCGAAATCCTCGCAACCTTAATTTTGTAGATTTGTAGAAAATTCTGATTCTTTATTTTTTTACTTGTAAAAAACCATTCTTTGAACTGTAACCATTCTTTTATGAGCAATAAAATTCAATTTTATTCTAAGTTGAATGGTTTTGGTCTATTTTTTGCTGATTATTGCCGAGTGTTGTATTAAACTGGTTGATGGTCAGGTAACTTAACCGAGTATCTTATTAAACCGGTTGTTACCCGTATAACTTCAATTGCCAAGTATCTTATTAAACTGGCTTCTTCGATGTTTGGGTAACTTAGACGAGTATCTTATTAAACCGGTTGTTACCCGAATGACTTCAATTGTCCAGTATTTTATTAAATTGGCTTCATGTTCGGGTAACTTAACCGAGTATCTTATTAAACTGGTTGTTACCCGAATGACTTCAATTGCCAAGTATCTTATTAAACTGGCTTCTTCGATATTCGGGTAACTTAACCGAGTATCTTATTAAACCGGTTGTTACCCGAATAACTTCAATTGCCAAGTATCTTATTAAACTGGCTTCTTCGATGTTCAGGTAACTT
Organism: Dipteronia dyeriana; assembly: GCA_032871835.1. Classification (NCBI taxonomy): domain Eukaryota; kingdom Viridiplantae; phylum Streptophyta; class Magnoliopsida; order Sapindales; family Sapindaceae; genus Dipteronia; species Dipteronia dyeriana. The sequence goes on along the minus strand of CM065301.1, from coordinate 13,544,196 downwards.
AACCGAGTATCTTATTAAACCGGTTGTTACCCGAATAACTTCAATTGCCAAGTATCTTATTAAACTGGCTTCTTCGATGTTCAGGTAACTTAACCGAGTATCTTATTAAACCGGTTGTTACCCGAATAACTTCAATTGCCAAGTATCTTATTAAATTGGCTTCTTCGATGTTCGGGTAACTTAACCGAGTATCTTATTAAACTGGTTGTCACCCGAATAACTTCAATTGCCAAGTATCTTATTAAATTGGCTTCTTCGATGTTCGGGTAACTTAACCGAGTATCTTATTAAACCAGTTGTTACCCGAATGACTTCAATTGCCAAGTATCTTATTAAACTGACTCTCTATTATTAACCGGGTCATCTTGAAACAGGCAAGTTTGCACTTGTGTTTCATACTCGGTTGCTACCCGAACATTACATCAAGGCTCACCATGATCATACGTTCGAGTCCTTACGCAATACCAAGGACGTCTCCCTAGTTTTTATGCGCAAGGGTTTGCCGAATCGTTGAGCTCCTTTTTTAAAAAAAAAAGTTGCTTCAACACAGCTACGCATTTCACCGGAATTTCTCCCGATAGCTTCCCGAACAGTTTTCCAAAGTCTGGTGCATCGGGTTTACCTTTTTGCGAAGGTTATTTTGACCCTGCTCGCCTGGCATGCTCCTACGAGCCTCTCTGCCCATTCGGGATTTGATGGTCCCGAGAATTCTATTTGCATGTTCTTATTATCATGCTCTGCTTCCATATGTTCTTATTATCATATGTTTTTTTTTTGAAATCCCGAACTAGATGCTATCCTTTCGGAAATTCCGAGTAATTTTATTTATTACTGTAAAAAAACGACAGATTTAAATTACAGTTTAATATTTATCCTACCAATAAAAGAATAAAATATTCAATATAAATAAATATATATATATATATATATATATATTAATGATATAAAATCTTCAGATATTGGGCATTGCATGGTCGGGGTAACACCCCTCCATTAGGTCGAGCAATCCAATAAGCTCCATGGCCAGCTATCCCCTCGATCTTGTATGGACCTTCCCATTTGTCAGTCAGGGATCCTGCGGCTCTATTTTTCGTGTTCAGTGACACCTTCCTGAGCACCAGGTCTCCTAACTGAAATTTCCTGATCCGAACACGAGAGTTGTAGTGGCGAGCCACTCTTTATTGATATGCTGTATTTCTTATTCGGGACTTTTCCCATTTTTCTTCTAGCTCATCCAAACTTTGTAGTAGCGTATCAACATTTTGTTCTTCATCGTATAGCCTGACCCGGGGGGACGCATACGATGTTTCTACGGGGATGACAGCTTCTGTTCCGAACGCTAGGGTGAACGGAGTTTCTCCTGTCGAAGTCCTTGCTGTCGTCCGATATGCCCATAATACTTCAGGAAGCTTTTCAACCCAGCTTCCTTTTTTTTCATCTAACTTTGCTTTAATGGTGTGCTTGATAATTTTATTTACTGCTTCTACTTGCCCGTTTGTTTGTGGATGAGCTAGTGTCGCATAGTAGTTAGCAATATGATACTTCTCGCACAACTGTCTGAACTTTTGGTTATCAAACAGAGTGTCATTGTCGGTGATTATAGTGTCCGGAACTCCAAACCTATAAAGTATGTTTTTCTTTACAAAATTTGTGGTGTTGGCTTCCGTGATATGCACCAACGCTTCAGCTTTTGCCCATTTTATGAAATAATCGACAGCTACTATGGCGTGCTTTGCTCCACCCCCTATCCCAGCTGACATTGGCCCGATTAGGTCTAGGCCCCACATGGCGAATGGCCATGGGACAGTGAGATTTCTGAGCTTTTCTGGGTTGTCGGATATCGTTGGCAATTCTTTGACAAGTGTTGCAACTTTCTGACCATTACTGTGCATCTGAGAAAAGTGTAGGCCAATAATAACCTTGCATGAGTATCATATGCGCCAGACTCCTACCCCCAGTGTGGTTCCCGCAAACTCCTCCGTGAATCTCTTGAAGTATTCGATGTGCATCTTCTTCCGGTATACATCTCTTGAGAGCTCGGGAAAACCCCCTTCTGTATATTTCTCCTCTGATCATGGTATACCTAGCCGATCGATACCTGATGCGCTTTGCTAATACCGGATCTTCAAGGAGCACGCCTTCTTCCAGGAACCTTCTCAGCTGGACCATCCAACCGTCTTGCGGTGTTTGGATTTCTGAAACTTCCAAATGCTTAGGTTCAGCTGTACTCGGTTTAAGGAGGTGTGCAAATGGAATGGTCTTAGGTCTGATTGAGGTTGTTATTGACGCTAATTTAGATAAAGCGTCTGCCTTTTCATTTTCTTCTCTGGGGATCTGAGTGATCTTGTATTCTTTAAATTTTTGGAGGAGCTGTTTTACGATGTCACGGTAGGCAATCATTCCTTCATCTTTAGTCTGGTACTCGTCCATAACCTGGTTGACAACTACCTGTGAATCGCTGAATATCTCAACTTCATCTGCCCCAAGAGCTATGCAGACTCTGAGTCCAGCTAACAATGCCTCGTATTCGGCTTGATTATTGGTTGCTTTGAAATCAAATCTCATGGCACATTCAACATCATCTCCTTCTGGGGTACGAACTACGATCCCTGCCCCGATGCCATGAGTGTTTGAAGAGACATCAATATATAGTTTCCATGGGAAACTTTTATCCAACAGTATTTTTGCTTCCAGGTTTGGTTCTGTGAACTCGGCTATGAAGTCTGCCACCGCTTGTCCTTTGAGGGAGGTTCTGAGGACATAATGAATATCGAATTCACTTAACTCGATTGCCCATTTAGTAAGTCTTCCTGATATCTCTGGCTTTTGTAAGATTTATCTTAATGGGCAATTGCTGAGAACCTGGATCGTATGGGCCTGAAAATATGGTCTCAGCTTTTTTGCTACTGAAACCAATGCTAAGGCTATCTTCTCTGCCTGTGAGTACCTGGTCTCGGCCGGTACGAGTGCCTTGCTAGTATAATACACTGGTTTCTGCACTCCATCTTCTGTTCTGACTAAGACTAAACTTGCTGCAAGCTCGGTTATTGACAGATACAGCTGAAGTATTTCCCTTTTTTTGCGGTTTTGAGAGGATGGGAGCTTGCCCCAAGTACTCTTTTATTTTTAAGAATGCCTGCTCACACTCTTTATTCCACTCTAGGCATTTCCCTTTTTTAATTATCTGGAAGAAAGATGCGCACATGTCTGTAGCCCTTAAGATGAATCTTCCAAAGGAAGCTAAACACCCTGTTAAGCGTTGTACCTCTTTCAATGTTTTAGGTGAGGTCATTTCTTGCAAAGCCTGGATCTTCTCAGGATTAACTTCGATTCCTCTTTAATGGACTTGAAAACCCAAGAATCTTCCCGAATGGACTCTGAATAAACATTTGTTTGGGTTTAATTTCATCTGGTATCTTCTCAAAACATCAAATGTCTCTCGGAGGTCGCTGGCATGCTCATCTGCTGAGACGCTTTTAGTCAACATGTCATTAATGTACACTTCCATGTTTCTTCCTATTTACCGAGTGAAGATTTTGTTGACCAACCTTTGGTACGTAGCTCCTGCATTTTTTAAACCGAAGGGCATTACTATGTAGCAATATAAACTCTGATCCGTTGTGAAAGCTGTTTTTTCTTCATCAGCTTTGTTCATCCGGATCTGATTATATCCCGAGTAAGCGTCCATGAAGCTGAGCAATTCATGACCTGCTGTGGCATCCACCTGCTGATCTATCCTTGGAAGTGGGAAGCTATCCTTTGGACATGCCTTGTTTAGATCCGTGAAATCTACACACATCCTCCATTGTCCATTTTTCTTCTGGACGAGGACTACGTTGGTGACCTACTGAGGGTAGCTGACTTCTCTGATTGTTCCAGTTGCTAGTAACTTTTCCACCTCTTGTTTGATTGCTTGACTTTTTTCAAGATTGAACGATCTTCTCTTTTGTATTACCGGTTTTGCATTTCGGCTTACTGCGAGGTGGTGGGATATTACTCGGGCATCTATCCCGATCATATCTTCGTGACTCCAGGCGAATACATCTTTGTATTCTCTAAGCAGATTGGTTAAGTCTTGCTTGACTTTTCCATCCAAGTTGGCCCCGATCTTGATTTTCTTGTCCAGTTTGTCTTCTTCAAGTACCACTTCAATCAATTCTGTTTTGTATTCATCCGAGCCCTCCCTTGGATCCAGTTCGAATGACAAGGATTTTTTACACTGATTTGGCTGCATTATGGTGCACACTTGTTCAACATCATGCTTGTCTCTGTATACTGACAGATTTGCTCTTCGGGCCATCTCTTGGGATCCCTTGACTATCCCAACCCCTTGTTCTGTTGGGAACTTGATCATTAATGCATAAGTGGCTGTCACGGCCCTTGTTTTATTCAGGAATGGCCGGCCCAATAATGCATTATACGGCCAATTATCCAAGTCAACTACCACGAAGTCGAGCAGGACAGTCCTCTGGCATGGTGCCGTTCCGATCTTCACGGGTAGTTTTACCGTCCCGAGTGACCTGACCTCTATTCCCCAAAATCCTCTTAATGGAGTATGGAAAGGTTGTAAATCTTTTCGGTCTAGTATTAGCTGGTCGTATACGGCCACGCTTAAGATGTCTGCTGAACTCCCATTATCTATTAAAATTCTCCGGACTTCCTTATGACCAATCCGGGCACTTATAACCAAAGCGTCATTAGGTCGAACATCGACGCCATGAGAATCTGCCTTTGTAAAGACTGTTGGGTCCCATCCTTTCTTTACCCTTTTCAGGTATGGTTCAACCTAGTTTACGTCGAAGTTATTCATTGCTTCTACTGCTTCTCTGATTTCCTGAGTTCGTTCTCGGTTGCTTCTCTCAGTAGAAGGTCCTCCGAAAATTGTATGTATTACTTGATTGGCTTCGGGGCTGGTTCTTTGGTTTTGACCAGGGTTGTGATCAACCTTGACTTTCTTGGTTTCTGGTCTCTCGTCTTTTTTCAAGATTACATCCCGCAGGTGCCCTTCCCGAATAAGAGTCTCTATGTAATCTCTAAGTTGAAAACACTTTGAAGTCTCATGCCCGGTTTCTTTATGAAACCTGCAATACTTGGTTGTATCTCTCTGGGCGAACTGTGATTGTCGCTGCGGTTCTTACACCATATTCTTTTCTTCCAAGATGGCTAGAATTTCTTCTTGTTTCTTCTGAAGAGGGGTGTAATTGGTATATCTGCCTTGGTATTTCTCTGTGGACCGTTCGGCGTTGAGCCCATTACCCTCATCCTTATTTTTCTCCTTGCCGTTCCCTTTCCGTTTTTCCTTTTGATTCTGCCCCTTGGATTTGGTATTCTTCTATTCGGGCTTTCCTCCATGCATATAGCTTCCTCATGTAGCTAACTCTTCTTCCTCGGCCAGAGCGTATCCTCCCGCCATATCCATCATGTCGGCATACCTAGTCAGCCGTGCTCTTCTCAAATCGAAGGATAGTCGTCCATTCTGCAAGTTATTGGTGAAGGCAGCAATAATTGCTTCATCATTAGCGCTGCCAATTTCTGATACTGCTTGGCCGAACCGGCCCAAGTACTTTTTTAATGACTCGTCCTTCCCCTGTTTTATTTGAGAGAGGTAGGCCACCGACTTCTTTCTGTGAACGTTACTCAGGAATTGCCTTGAGAAGCTCCTGCTTAACTCGCTGAAATTTCTGATACTTGCCGGGGGTAGTCTTCCGAACCATCTTGAGCCTGTGTCCCCCAGTGTTTGTGGAAAGTTGAGACACAATAGGGGGTCACTGCGGGCATATTGAGCCATGGAACTTTTATAGCGTCTAACGTGCTCCTTTGGATCTGTATCTTTTTTGAATTGCTCCACATGCGGCATCCTGAATCTTTTTGGGAAAGGGGTCCGCAAAATCTCCCTGGTGAACGGACTGTCGGAGTCATCGTCGGATAGATCGTTACAGCCATAACGTATGACTAGTGCCTCCATCTTTCGCCTGTTATTCTCTACTTCTCGAGTTAGGCTCTGGATTGTGACATCTCTGTCCCCGACCGGGCTTCCTTGACGGTTGAATCGTTGGGTAACTGTCATTCTTTCCTCAGACTCTTCACTCTGATGTCGGACCTCTCGTGTGACTCCATGATGACGTTTGCGATGGTGTTGATCACTGTCTTCTGATGATGACCGTCCTCTGCACCGATCGTATTTACGATTTCTGGCACGTATTGTTTGATTGCGATCCAGCCTCTGGTGATTTTCCTCTTCTAGCGTTTTCTGTCCAGCTGGATTGATTGGGGAAGAGTTCCTTCTGGTTTCTGGCATAGTTATTCCTGGCCCCTACCACCATCGAACGGAGCCTTGCGGGTGGAGGATTGGGAGTATGTGCTCCTGAGGCCAGTAGATCACTCCCTTCTCTTACTGCGTCCGTCACCAATTGCTGCAAGGCCTCTTGGAAACGCAACGTAAGATCTCTGCTGGTTGGAAGAACTTGTTGGATCCCCACCGGGTGCGTATGCTGATTTTCTGTGTTTGCTGCAGGATCTTGTGACGTATTGCCAACATGGAAATCGCCTGGTGATTTTTGGCCATTCCCTGAACTACTTCTGCTTCCTGTCATCGCTTTTTAACAAGTTCGGAGGTTCAACCCCTCCTTCTAGCGCCAATTGTTGACGCTGATTTCTGGATTATGCCATAAAAGCCAACAAGAATTTGATTTCGCTATTGAATTAAAGAGAAAGAGATGCAGAGAGAGTAACAAAGACAAGTTTTACGTGGTAAAACTCCGATGGTCGGAGAAACATCCACGGGTGGTTGAAGGATCAACCAAGCCAAAATCCACTAAGAGAATAAGAAGTTTACAAGCTCTCGATCTCTCTTTTTTCTCTCTGTATTTACTATAATTGATGTAGGCTATATTGCCTATATCTTTTCTGGACGAGATTATGGGTCTATTTATATGTTTATAGAACCCTAATCTGCCTTGTACAAGTAATACAGGATCTTTGTATTTAATTGTGATTCGATTACTTTCTTGAGGTCGATTTGTCTTCTTTCTTGTTTCGGAGTCTCTTGTGGAAATCGAGCGAGATTCTAATTGTGCAGTTCAATTTGGACTAGTTTCCTTATAGGAATGTAACATTTGCAAAGAAATCAAGTTATTTCCTGATTGGGGACTCTTCTAATTTAATGCTCTATTTTATTTGGGATTCCTTCTTGATGGATATCGTCGCGTATTTAATGACTTAATCCGTATGAAATAAGCACCAAACTCTTACTCGAGTCGTATTTATTCCCGAGTAAAAGTAATTCCTGATGGTCCCGAGTAGCACCGTTTGAGCCCGAGTGGAAGCGTTGTTTAACCAGTCCCGAGTGCTGTTAACTGATCCCGAGTAGGTTTTATTCAATATATGCTTATTCGGACTTTCTTCTCTTTAATGATGTCTTATAGGATATTTCCCGAATGCACATTTAGGCGTCCACCTGGCTATTGTTTCCTTACTGTCAATGACGTGTATGCTTGGTAAAATTTACATACGACACCCCTGAACTACCCCGAGCAAGTTTGTACTAATATACGTAAGAGTAATGATAGGCTTCTATTCTTTACTTTTTTTTTTTATTTTTAATTGTGGAATAAAATAAAGTTACTATTTTAAAAAAATATATACATTTTTTTATAATTTTTTACAGTGTAGTTCAAATTATTTTATAGATTTGTTTTCTAATTATTTTTTAAAATTTATTTCATATAGGGGATAAAATCTTAATTATATTTATTCTTTCAATAGCAAAATTAACCTTTTTATTATTATTATTCTCTGACGGTGAACCATAAAAATATTGGTCAGACGAAACAAATTAAATAAGTTAGGATGAGTGGCTGAGTTTTCGAAATATTGTAAAAAGAACCGGAAGTGCTTTGAATTTCCTCTTTTCCAACAAAATTTTAGTGATTAGATGAAAGTTTACCCATAATCAACTCTATAAGTGAAATTGATATTGACCGATAAATACTGTTTACTCCAACAAAAATATATTTACCGAGTAAAATAACCAGAATTTCAATCTTCAATCTTCCACCAATTTATTGGAAGGAATTTATTAGAGTCAATTAATAATAATTAGTAATAAGTTAATAATCTATAAATAAACAGACAAAAAACTAGTAAATAAATTTCCCACCAAATCCGTGTCTGTCTTGTGCTTGTTCAACGCTCAAAAACATAATACATACACTTAATGATTCTCACGTCCTCTTCTTCCCTTTTCTTGAATCCAACTCAACCCCAAAAGCCTCTGCAACAAATATTTGTTTTTTTATTTTTATTTTTAATATTTGAAGAGAGAGAGAGGTCGCTTTCATTTCCACTTGGCGAGTCATGACAGAGGTCCTCCATTTCCCTTCATCTCCAAGCACCACCACCACAACCACTTCCCCTTCTTCCCCTTCTCCTTCCTCCTTATCCTGCGCACCCCCTCCCTGCCCATCCTGCGCACCCCACCGTTCTATTCTACTTCGAGATGACGACGACGACGACGACGAGGACGGCTCTGTAGTTGCCGAGTGCGGCGACCCCGACGAAGACGGCGTCAGGGACAGGGACAGAGAGCAGAGCGATCAGCTGTCCGTCTTGGCTCTGCTCGTCACCATTTTCAGGAAATCTTTGGTTACTTGCAAGACTGACAGGAGAGAGCTCTGTTCTATGGACATCGGATGGCCAACCGACGTCCGACACGTGGCACACGTCACCTTCGACAGATTCAATGGTTTTCTTGGCTTGCCTGTCGAGTTCGAGCCTGAAGTCCCCAGGAGAGCCCCCAGTGCAAGGTACATTCTTCTTCTTTTCTTTAACTTTATGGTCGCATTAGCTTGTCAAATTGTTGTTATTTGGACTTCAAGTTGCGTTTTTTTTATTTATTTCGTTTGTTTATGGAATTCGTGGACTTTTTTGGGGTTTAATTGGTTTGTAAAATGTAAAACCATTGAAACTTCTATTGGATGATCCAATTTGTTAAATTTGTTGTCTTTAATTCATTGTTCGTTGTTTCCTTATCCTCGATATCATTAATTATTGAAATTGCATTTGTACTGACTTTTCGCACCAACTTTTTATATTGCTTCTGTTCTATATTTTCAATTGTCCTGTTCTTTTTGTCAAATCTGAGTTGGTTAAATGGGAGAAGGAACTGGTTCATTTAGGCAGGCAAGTCCTTTTGAGGTGCTTTTTGTTGCACTCAATGCAGAATTTGACCAAACTTGTAGTTAGCTCTTATGTGTCTTGTATCGGGTGCATCATTGTTGACCTTATCAGTTCAAATCTTGTTGCTTGTATGAACTCCTTCATTATGCCCGCCAAATTTATGGGCTCGTGTTCTTGAAATGTGATGTTGTTTCCAGCCAACTTTGTAGAAATTCATAAATGAAGCACCATCACCTTTAAGTCTTCTATTGTTTAACTTGGTTCTTCATGCAATATTGGGTTAAAATTCCCTTAGGCTTAGTTCTGGATTTCTTGGAATCGGTGTCTTTGTTGATGTGTGTCTTGGCATTCGTTGAAAATCTAGTAACTAAACCTTATAACATGCAATTTACTGTAACATAGAAGATAAATGATCAGTTCTTACATCTATCAAGTTTGATGGTTTACTTTGCTGCACAAACCCCACAACCATAGCCCAGCTTCCGGTTTATTCTAGCTTGAGCGCAAGTGTCCTGTAATTCAAAGGTGAAACTATTTCCTCTAGGATTCCAGGTAACTCATCTGATGGATCAGCTATCCCAGCCAGCTAAAATCACTAACTGCTGGGTATTCATTCCTCCCTCTTATTGAAGCCTACACATTTATGGACTTATGGCTAAGTATCTACATCTAACATTAAATCAGTAAAGAATCACGTAAAAAATTCCCCTTGTTAAGCACAAATTTTAGACCTGGAATCCCAGCAATCCACAGTCTGCTTCAACAAGATGTGCTTCTGATCTGGCAAACTATGTATCTTCTCATATCAAGCATCCCTTAAAAAATGTTGTATTTATATACTCTCATCTTGTTCTTGTTTATAGGCTCTTTCCTTAGTTTGTCTCGAATTAAGAGATCGCTTTATTTATTTCTATCTATGATGGCTCGAAGATCCATTTGGTCTCCCAACCACCAGCGCCATAAAAAATAATTGATAACTTGCTAAATATCTATTTCTGCTGCTTCTTCACAATTCCAAAATTATGGGTATCTGAATTATTTTCTTTTCCCCCTGTGGGAGAAAGGGAGCAGAGGGGCAAGCATATAAATTGATTTGCATCTCATCGAAAATATCCTATTTCTTTAGTATACAACACAGGCATGCACAGAGACATATTTCAGTTTCTTAAACATTAGATTCCAAGTAGCAATCAAGGGTGGAATTGACTCTCGACTCTCTATTAGGTTGTGTTAACACCAATCTGTGTCAGCATCTCCTCTGAAAATTAATACAGCTTTGCTAACTCATAATAAAATTTGTATGTGAACCTGCAAGCATCTCTTCTACAACGTTTATATCATTTTAGATAATGTAAACTTTGATATTTAAATGCTCTAAGCTTGGTAATTCATATGTTTCTCCTGGTTGTTATTTTAAATCACCATCATCATCTCTTATTCAAATGTAATTAATAAATTAACCATCAAAAAGCCTACCTCTCTGATTACCCTTTTGTTTCAAACTTTATTCATATGTAGTGCAACTGTGTTTGGAGTTTCCACGGAATCTATGCAGTTGTCTTTTGACTCCAGAGGGAACAGTGTGCCGACAATTCTACTGCTAATGCAAAGAAGATTGTATAATCTAGGAGGGTTGCAGGTATCTGACCTTGTTTCTTCTTTTTTTATAATTCTATCTTTCTCATTCCTATTAAGGTTAACTGGAAAAAAGTTTTGTTCAGTAGAGTGCTTTTATTTTATATATATGATGGGGGTATATTCTTTTAGTACATATTTGTTTGAAGTTATATTATATTATATTATATATATATATATATATATGGCTTTCCGAAGTCATAAACCTGTGTATCACATTTGCAGGCTGAAGGGATTTTCAGAATAAATGCAGACAATAGTCAGGAGGAGTACGTGAGAGAGCAATTAAATCGAGGAGTAATACCAGAAGGCATTGATTTGCACTGTTTGGCAGGACTTATCAAGGTATATCATGGAAGTTAATCTCATGTAGCTCTACTTTTACATTCTTCTATTTGTTCTTGTTCCTTTTGTGAATCATGGTTTGAATATTCACTCAGGACGCACTGACTAGTCATTGATTAATTTATCAAGTTTCATTTTCATGTTGCAATACTAATTTGTTTCCCACAAATTCCCAAGGGGTCGCTAATGGCCAAATTCTGTTCATAGTCATGCTGCTGCTTTACCATTTCTAGTTTTGAAGTATTTTTGCTGTTAAGCTTGATGATATTTTCAATATAAATATCTGAAAGTTGCCCAAAAGACAGACTATCAATCTGGATTCGATGTCTATGCTACGAACCATTTGTGCAACAATTCATCAATTCCTCAAAATATATAGCAGAACCAAGTCACCAACAAATAATTCTGTGTTATTCATTTACTTTTATAACATAAATAAGAATTTTGAAAACATATATTAACTACAGTCCTTGAATATGAAGTATAAACATTTACGCGTTAGTCTCTTTACATCACACAAAAGAACTATAATTCAGGTGGAGTAAGAAATTTTTGGGTGGGCAAGTATGATCAGTGTTGTTTAGTATTTCTTCTAGTCACAGTGTCTTATTCTTTTAAGACTACTGCATGCTTTAAGCGAAAATTATTTGATGTGAGGGCGTTTTTACTTCTGGTTCTTTTGTTGTGTGTATATCTCTGTTGTGCAAAAGCATCTCAAAATAAATTTTCATTTTTCTTGTTTCCACAACGGACTGTGCCTATTTTGAATCAAATCTTATCTACTGACTTGATGTTCATTTATTCCTTAGGCTTGGTTTAGAGAACTCCCAACTGGGGTTCTAGATTCTTTATCGCCTGAGCAGGTAATGCAGTGCCAGACTGAAGACGATTGTGCTGCATTAGTAAGGCTTCTCCCCCAAACCGAAGCTGCTCTATTGGATTGGGCTATCAATCTGATGGCTGATGTTGTCCAACAAGAACGTTTAAACAAGATGAATTCACGCAACATTGCGATGGTTTTTGCACCAAATATGACTCAGGTGAGTTTGTATGTCAGAGGCAATATGTACCTATAACAGAATAGGCACATCTGATGTTATAGCAGGATTTGATGTGAATGTGCAGAGTTTTGCCTTGGCAATTATAAGTCCTGAACCACTTTACTTTTTCAATACTATTGTACATCTAAATTTTATTGGCACCTCAATGAGTGTCTATATTGTTGTTGATGATAGATGTTAAATGTGTATGCCATGTAATAACAAAGAAACAATTAATAGATTTCTGATGGAGCCTGTGATTCCTGCTTACTAGTCCTGAATTTGCTGCCCCTATTTTCCTATCAGAATTTGGAATTATTAATTATTGAATATGGCTATGCATATGTGGCATTGCACAATGACAGTCTTTTATAACTTAACTTGGATGCAGATGGCGGATCCTTTAACTGCATTGATGTATGCAGTTCAAGTGATGAATTTCCTCAAGATGCTTATATTAAGAACATTGCGAGAAAGAGAAGATTCCATGGTAGAGCAGACTCCTGGTTCCCATTTGGAGCCTTTTGATGAGAATGGACGCCCCCCCTCACAATCCTGTGTGGAAGATACTGAAAAGGATAATGAGGAGATAGAGCAAGTATTCATTGCCGAAGAACCTGTTATGGAAGGTTCCGCAAGCTCTGGTCAGAACAATGAGATAACTGATGGAGAAGATCACGGTCCTCTAGCCTCTATCAAGAAGTCAACTGCTGATGGAGATCAGTTTTGCAAATTTCCAGCTCAAGTTGACACCCATTTTAGTGAAATAGATGATTGTGGAGTCGATTTTGTAAAGGCTAGCATTCAGGCAGACACTGGAAAGTGCTACATTGGTCAGTCAAGTAATTCAAATGTTAAAAGGGGATCTAGAGGAACTGACAGGCAGCAAAGTGTGCTTCAGACAACCGGAACTGTTGAGAAGACCAAGGGAATCAGCAATCTAAGCCGTATAGATTCAAGGATAGAGCGAATTGAAGCTTGGCGATGAAAGAAAGCTTAACTGCAGATTTGCCCCTAATGATTCTATGACAAGATTTACTCTGTAAGTTTCTTTGACCCGGATGATGCTTGGGAAAGTTTGTGTGAATTGTTCATGTATGTTTTCTGTGTGCTGGGTGGTTTGTTTAACCAATTCTAATTTCGCATACCTCCATGATATGACTAACATTTTCTGCTTTTAAAGCTGCCATGTACTTTTGTTTTGAAATTTCATTGAGTCTTCCATGACCATTATCGTTCCCTATCTTTTTCCTTTCGAGCTTCGTAAAGAAACAGAACACCTTCATAAAGAAACAGAACACCGTCAATCTTGATTCTAAGGGACCATGATTGCATTCTTATCAGGGATGCCTGGTTAAGATTTGTTTTCCCTTTCATCTTTCTTCATTATCTATCAATTACAAGCTTTGCCTATCATGAGATAAAAGTTCACATCAATTACTAGAGCATTTCATTTCCGTTTTTAAGATGCCTGCCATTTAAATGCTCAAAAATGGCTTTGATTGTCTCCATCGCACCATTGTGTTATGGAGCTCTGCTCTCACTGAAGCTTCATAAAACATGTGGACAGCCAAGTGGGCAAGTAGTGGTGCATGTATCCACTGTCTCTGGACCACAAATCAGATAAAAAAAAAATTATGGATGCAGACATTATGGAGAAGAAAAATACACACGATTGACATAAAGAAAAAAGGGGAAAAAAAAAATTCTTTTTTGGTGGCCTGCATCAATATATATAAAAAAATGGATGATATGATCATTTTCTGAAAAAAAAAAGAGTGGAATGTTAAAAGGATCAATGAGTATATTCCTTTTAATACGTACAATTAAAATCACTGGAATAGAATAGCACATATAAAAAGCTTGGATGTAGTTCACTCTCTTATCTAATCCAAGTTGGATTGGTTTGTACTGTAAAATGAAACAGACACAGGAGTTGTGATGTTGAGTGCATTTTCTCAACCCAGAAACGATTACAACAGCCATTTTCAGCGTCTGCTTTCGCATTTGATCCAAGTTTATGATTAAAATTGCGTAAGTTATTGTCAATGAATTGACATTTTTAGTGGAAAATTCAAAGATAATGCTTTAGATGCGTTGGCCAACGGTTTTCATGGTTTTGAGAATCACATCAGTGACTTTGGACAGCACCGTATCACTAATATGACATGGCATATTTTTATTGGAATTTGCAATTATCACCTCTTCTGAATGGAAAAAAGAAGCTTCAACTTTATGCCAAGGGTCCACGCTAAATGTGGCTCGACTAGGACCACCACCAAACTCACGTTTACCCATTAAACCATTAAACCATAAAATATGGAAAGGATTTGCATATTGAACTGCGCGCTTGTAGAGCTCATCAAATCCCTGTAAACCCCTAACTATTTCTATTCCCCCTCAAAAGACTTCACTACAAGAAATTTTTGGAATGTGGGTGAGACTGAGGCGTCAAGTCCAATCATATACTGAATCTATATGACATGAACTTAAGTTTTTTGGGCTCCACTACAGTATATGAAAAATATTTAATTAACCCATTTTGATTCTTTCAACAAACAAATTGACGATTGTGTTAGTTAATTTGACTAGATAGGAAAAGGAGCCAACTATCATGACTTATTTAGAAGTTACCATGGACAAGAAAAATATGAAGGCGTGATATGCTTCAAAATATTCTGGAGCGGCGAGGTTACACCACTGAAAACCTATTAAATAATCACCACTAAATATAAGAGATGGCTTCGTAACCACACAGTCCAACAGAAGAGGAAACCATGTCAATTAATAGCACCTTTTTCCCTTTGATTTTTTCAGTCCCATGTCAATGAATCTCGTGCTTCTTTTCTTTCTATCACTCTCTTTTCTTCTCACCACCAACAAAACTTAACATCCCTTCGTTTCTCTCTCTCTCTCTCAAACAGAAACAGAATACTGGATAGAAGCAAAACCATGGCTGCCTGCGAAAGCCGCCAACACATATTTGAAAACTCTTTACCGGAAAAATCAACACTTCTCGAATCCCTTTCATCGCCGTGGAACCAAATAAAACCTGTGAAACCTGTTGATCAATCCTCCTTTGTTGAACTTTTTGGTGAACTTCATTTCAAAGAAAAATCTCAATCCTCTCCCTCACCCTCTCCCGTGCCCTCTTCATATCCCATGTTGTCATCATCTTCTTCTTCTTCTTCTTCGTCTTTGTTTGGTTTGTACCCACAAAGCTGTAATGGTCTCAAACACAACAACGACAACAAAAAGAGTCCCTTCTTGGACTCATTTTCAGGCACCGCGAAGGTCAACTACAGCAGTTGTCACAATAAGAGTGATAGTTTTTCATTGATGAATTCTGAAAGCTTGCAACTATGCACAGAGGGCCTTGGTTCTGAAAGCTTCGATGATGTAGAGGACTTGAAGAGTGAAGATTGGCAAAAACATGAAAAGAAAGTGAGTATTACAAGTCATTCAGCAAAAGAGAATCTATGTGGGGATTTCCGGAGGTCAAAAACGCTTGGTACCGCATTTCCTCCCCCGATATCTTGCATAGGTAAGACTGGAAAGCCTTGGGTTTGCTTCAAGTCTTACAGGCATGATGGCAGGTTTGTTCTCAAAGAAGTGAGGATGCCAAGCCAGGAGCTTTTGCAAGCATGTAGAGAGGGTGGTCGTTTGAAGCTGCAATTTGTTCATCCCAACGATGATATTCTGGAACTAGAAGATGAAGATTATGAAGATGAAGAATTACAAGATGCAGAGGAAGATGAGCAAGGAGAAAATGAAGAAACCCAAGATGTTGCAGAAGAAGAAAGGAAAGCTGATAGCAGAGGAAATTAGGCTGTAATTGATTTTCAATCAGAGCAGATGAATGCAGAGCAAAAGAAATAGAATCTTACTCTTTTCTTACTCCCTCTCTACCCTGAAAGAGAGAGTTGCAGAACACCAGGAACAAAAAAAAACAAAAATAATTCTCTAGGCCGAATCAATGTCGGCCTGTCAGGGCATGACATCCCTTGTACCATTTTAGAATCATAAGGCAAAGAGAATTTGAAATGTTATCCAGTCTCAAAATTTTGCATGTTGAACAAATTTAATCAAATCAAATTGAGGTATGCTTCAGTCGTCTGTATAGGATGCTATTAAGCCCCTGCACTAAATTAAATTCTACCAATCTTGTGGTGTAAATTAGAGAAACACATTTCAAGGCTAATACTTGAAAGGCATTCAATCCATTAATGGTAACTATGCTTCACTGAAGCCGTAGACAAGCACGAATCACGAAGGCAATTCTGTGATTATCAACTCCAGCTAGAGTTGATTTATAATTGGAGGCCATCTAAAGTAAAATTAACTTATCTAATAATGTCTTAAACACAGCTAAGGGTGACTAAAACCCAGCTCATGTTGCCTGTTAGTAGATGAACAATCCATCACTGGATGAATTATGTCATACTGATAGCTTTAAATGCAAAGCATACATAATTGGATCGTAAGAGTACAACAGTTTCAATCCAAGAACGTTTCAATGAAGGATAAGTTGGTAATTAAAATATAACTAATAATCTCTCCATATAACAAGCTCATCTTCATTCAATAGATTTCCTAGAGCTCATGCTTAAGAATCTTTAAATCCCATGTGTATATATATACCAACGCCCTGGGCACATAAAGCATGATAACATCCATATAATATCAAATCCAAATACAAAAAAATGGGAGCATAATATCCATGTATGGCCTGAATCCATATCTGGAGTTCCAACACCCAAAGCATTAAGAGGATATCAAAGCGGTAATGAAATCTACTGAGCACTTACATATGATAACTAAAAACACAGTTAAAGGGAATAAAATTGAAGTTCTACTCTAAAAGCTTTAGCTACCTTCCGGTCCTTCCCCGGGTAGTTAGGAAAGTGTAGTTAAAATTTTATACCTTGACAAGTAAAAGTAGCTGAAAACTGTAAGTAAAGCAAGACTGAAATCTAGAATGAGTTCAGATTATGAAAAGTGGCGCCCAAAGTATAACTTCATGTGAACCAAAACTCACATTAATCCTAATTTAGATTGCGACATGTGAAGCTAGCAACTACTCAGATTTTGTTTACACATATAATGAACTGAAACACATAATCAGAGCGGTCCTGAATCCACGTGTTCCTAAAATACTTTTAGAACCTTTTGGGAACCATAGAATGGATATATATCGAAGCAAACTTATAAAACACTCAAAAAAGCACTTGCACGCCATTAAATTGACACAGAATATTTGATAGTTATTTCAGCAGAATGACACATCCTATGCAGAAGGACCAGTTAGAGTGTAGTGCCAACCTAACCAAAAGGACAAGAGAACGCACATCAGAACAACGGACCCAAATCCCATATATACACGTTATGGCCTCAGATCTCTCAAACTGTGGTCCAGAAAAGATTGTTATAGCAATTAGCAAGCTTGTTTGACAAGGAAAGAAGATGGAATAGAATTCTGAGAGGTTTCTACAAATAATTTCATAAATAGAGAGGAGATCTTCTACCAACGAAACAGATAACTGTACCCACCACACATGCCCAAAGGTGTTAAATTAATTAATTTTTATCCTAATAATTCCCTAACGTGGCCATTTCACTATGTAGACAACATATGAATTTCTCCTTCAGATACCAATCTGGGATATATATATATATATATATATATATATATATATATAGCAAATGCCAACCAACCTACCTAAGGTTTGCTTTTTTACACTCAGAGTCAACTTATTCAAAAACTGACAATGATCTTCCCTGTTGTTAGTCAAAATTGGTCAAAATTAACAGCTAAAATGTTATTCAACTATATATGTTACACTTGCTACAGATACAGAGATCTCAATGTCCCTACTCTCATTTTCTAAAAGGGTTGAACGATTCCACTAATCAGATGAAAGTATAGAAACCACTAGCCCATAAACATGATGATGACATAAAAACAGAATCTGATAACAAACTCATCAGTGAACCGCCATATCTTAAATGAATGGATAGAAAATAGAATATGGACATCATTATGTTTCAGTTTGGATCTCAAGCACAAAGATGAAAAAGATTACACTTTTGACCACCTGATACAACTTAACATTATTTTGGCCTAGAGAGAGAGAGAGAGAGCAATATTGCGTATAAATCGTAATCCAGTCTGAGGCCCAATTTCAACACTAAAAAATGTTGATTACATTATCTTTTATTTATAGTATAAGCAAAGTCTTCTATAATTATTCACCTCCCTTCCCCCATTCTTGAAAAGTAAAGCATGCTAGTAAAGGGATTTACTTTTCTTTTATTGTTTTTAAATAAAAGGATTGCATTTGTTTACCTCTAAACAAGGTACTAATGGTAGAAGGGCCATAAAATTACAGTGACGGATTGCTGCCATCTAGCGTAAGAAGAACTTTGTACAATTCTGGACGTCGATCACGAAATACTCCCCAACCATATCGCTTGGATTTGATTTTATCAAGATCAAACGATGCAATAAGAACAGCTTCCTCTTTATCATTAGCAGAAGCAACAATTTCCCCTGTCGGCCCTGTCATCAAAAGCATCAATATCAATATAAATTATCAACAGGTAATAAAAGTTCATCATGTATATGGCATTATGGCATGCAGCAAATAGAAGAACCAAGTACCTGCTATAAAAGAGTTCCCATAGAATGTGATCCCACTGCTTCCATGCTCTGTCTCAATTATTTCTTTTCCAATGCGATTTGAAGCCACTAGAGGTACCTGAAATTGCCAAGACTGGTTTAATCCCCTTTACAAACATTATCCCTTTTTTGAAAACAAACTCACATTATTAGAGATACAACAGGCACTCACATCTGACCCAACTTAGGTTATCTTTCCAATTAGATGTCTTTTGTATGTTTAGGCCATAATGTAATGGGTAGCAAAGTGAGAGGGTCAGCAACAAAATAGAATAGACAAAATAAGAGAAAAAGGATAATCTGGTGGGAATGGAGGAATCACAGTAAATAACACCCTTTATTTTGAAAAATATCCATATTATTGTTCAAACGCTAAAGCAATTTCATTAAGTTGGAGGCTTGCACCTAAACGTATATCAAATATCAACTCTTTAATAAGGCACACAATAAATAGTATAAGGATGCAGAAACAAACCTAGAATCAACTACATCTGTTTCAATATTGAAAATTGAACTTACAGTGACTTACCAAATTAGCCCCAGCATGACCTTGCATCACTCGTCTCCAGTGATCAAGAGAATCGAGTCCATCATCTTGAGGTTCAGTACCAATAGCAGTAGGGTAAAATAATATCTCAGCACCTTGCAGAACCATGGCTCGGGCTGCCTCCGGAAACCACTGATCCCAGCATATTGCTGGCATTAAAAGCATGGCACTTATATTAGAATTTGCCCAACTTTCCTTCTTTTACAGGTAAAACGATTAAAAGTAACTCCGATTTTCATATGTCCGAAGCACATGATTTGATGCGGATGTGAAAATTGCAAGACATTTGTGGGATGCACCATCCTTGGAATTTCTCAATTATACATTAATTCCACAAAAAATTATAAGCATGGCCAACAAAATAGAAGATATAATAACAATCAGACCTTATATCTAAAAGAACATATTAAAATCAAAAAAAGATCCTCACCTATTCCAATTTTCGCAAATTTAGTTTGGAAAACCTGTTCATCAATAGCAATGGTAAGTAAAAATTGTTATGGCAAATCAGCGCCAAATATCAAACTAGTTAGAAAGCATTAAATTTAAATTGAATACTAAGCACCAACCTTAAAACCAGTGTCACCTGGATTGAAGTAGAACTTTTCCTGGTAGCCTGAAGAGGAGGGGAAAATACCATAAAAATGAAACCAAAGATAATGCATATAACATTAAAACAATGAAGCAACCTTTTTTTCAGATACCTGGTCCATCTGGGATATGGGACTTCCTATAGAGTCCAAGATCGGTCCCATCAGCATCAATGATAGCTATTGAATTGTAATGGGCATTATTTGACTCTTCAAAAAAACTAACTGGTATTACTACACCTAGCTCTTTTGCAAGCATCTGCATTCTGCAAATAGTGCATATACATTATGAATTTTAACTGCATTAAATCAAATGCTGATGAAGTTGGAAGTCAAAACCTGTTTTATCTGTTCATGTGGTATATTAATGGCCACTGTCAATTAATAGAGTGCAGAATCCAGCTAATCAAGTAAAATCAAGAAACCAATTGCAATCAGATAAAATTTACCTGACAATTGTTGGATGGCACTTATAAGGCTTAGCTCGCTTAAAGAAATCCTCCCTTTGCGCTTGACAGAAATAATAGCCCTCAAAGAGTTCCTGAAGTCATATAAAGGGACAGAAGAAAATCAGCTAATGCAATATTAAGATGCAAATTTAATAAATAGTCACACGAAATTTTATGTTGATCACGTCCTCAATTTTATAACCTAAAACCTAGGGATGCCACCATCAATTACATTATACCAACAGTGGTTGCAAACTCAATTGAACAAAAGAATCCTCCATCTTTCTTCTGATGTTTATAAAACCAAAGTTTTATTCAGAAGCAAATTCTGGAGAGAGTGTTAGGCTACCCAATAAAGGGAAAAGGAAAAAAAATGATCATAGGCCAGCAGCAGATATAGATCTGTGTATATTATGTCGCAACATCATGCAATGTTGGTACAATTAATAGCATAATTACTGTCAAATATAAGACGCAATGTTTTCCAGCATTATGGGGAATCAGGATGATGAGAACCATAAATGCTAACATTCAAGAACACTTGCCTGAATAAGAATGATATTTGCACCCTTTCCATGAGCAGCTCTAACCAGCCTGCATAGAAGAAATGAAGAATGTCACTTTGGAATACTAATTGCAATCAACAAAACGAAAGGGGAGAAACCTGTTAATTAGCATTCCATCCATGTGGTTTGGAAAGGTAAAGCAAAAGGAAGAGGCAAAATATTTCAAATAAATAGTAGCGAAAGAATAAATTAAGAACTCAAGACGTGAAGCACTAGAAAACCAACTAAGAAGCCTTACATGCACTTATAAGTATCCTGTATCCATATGGAAAAACAATAAGATTTTTTGCAATACTGAAGAGACAAAAAGATTTAAGAATTCAACAAAGATCTAGAGAACAAGGACGAAGCATTGATTATGTTATTCATAAATAATGTCAACATAAATTCTGACAATTTTTATTTTCTAATTACATGAGGATGCATTGCAACATCATGTATGATCTAAAAACATAAACAAACAACATTTCTACATGCATGATTATTCAAATATAATAAAAGTATTCCAGAACTTAGATTCAAAGTTCTCTCAAAGATTATAAGATGGAAATGATCTACGTATAAATGCAGTCACCGTATCCCAATTTCCCAACTTCAGAAAATTATAAGGGCATAATGGTGCATCCAAACATCATTAAGCAACTATTTAGCAAAGTTGTCTATGAGAACTAGAGAGCAACCAGATAGAGGAAGAAAAAAAAAAGGCAACGAAAACCAGAGTATCAAAAAAACCAACCAATAAAAAAAAAGGTAGAGGGAGGGGGGATCGGGTCACTAGACTCATAACAATGATGTAAAGAACCCATGGGTCATACCTGAGTTGGTGCATATTGCTGAAAAAGTCCTTCAATTATAGAATAAGATATAATACGAAAAGCACAATTAAAATGCACCATTTAGAGGATCACTAAAGTGGATAAAGGCCTCAAAACTGAATATCCCCATATTGGTATTATGTAACCAAATAAGTGATAAACAGAATAAACAATGAAAGTGAGCATTCAGACATCTTTTAAAGGATTCATAAGTTGATCCCACAAATTTTCTCCACACAAGTTGATGCAGCCAAAGCAACCAATGACCTTTAATATAATTTAGTTATACGATTACATCCTATACAATTACAGGGATGCACAGTTACTCCCCCTTCCACACATGACAAGAGTGTGTGCGCAGACACTCCGGCATCTACACACTGGGAGACAATGGATAAAAACCTGAGCTAGTAAAAGTAATGAAACAGTGAAACTCTTCGATCTAATGGACAAAATATCAAAATGATGAGAAGATGATAAAAAATCCTGAGAGAAGAAAACGGATTTATTTGGCTCTTCAATACTGAACAGTCATTGCAGCAAGGCCTAATGAACATATTAACATGCAGAGTTATTGAACAAATTATATTGCAGATAGTTTAAACAACTATATATATATAACATGAGTAGTTTGTTACCAATTGAAACCTATTGAATTGGTTAGCAGCTGAAATCAATCATATCTAACTCCATTTAATGAAGCAAATGGCAGACACTTGCAAAAGTTAAATGAAATAAAATTTCAAAATTGAAAGGGGGATGTTTGTAGGTCTGATTCGGAATTTACCTTTCAGCGGTGGCAATATTAGTGGAGACATCATCGGAGCAAGCGAATTGCAGGGCTGAAACCACCACTTCACGTCTCGTTCCGTTGTCCATTTCAGCTGCCTGTTTCTCAGTGGATGCACGAGTACTGTGTTCTTGTAGCCTTCTAGGTCTCGGCTTATGTCTTTCAACGACAAAAAGTTACATCACAGTATCACACTCAGTGGATTGCTGTCATAAAAAATTAATTCAAACATTTTAAATCAGAATACTAATCCCCACCTATTTTCTAGGGCTATTGACTCCCAAATAAATTAGCTGTGTACGCAATTTTTATGGGTCAATTACACAAACTTATATAAGTTACATTAAAATTGGAATCTTATAAGATTTTAAGATTTTTTTCTTTATAACCCAATTTTATCTTTTTACATTCCTAGGATCTCTTAAAAAAAAAAGATTAGAAACAATTCGTTTTATTCTAAAATTATTTTATACTTCTATTTTTCTTTTAAAATACGTCATCCTAAAAACCTAAATTATATATATATACTCTGTTTTTCAAAAGAAAAAAAGTCAACACTTGAAAAACAAATGTGTAAAAAAAAATTCTTAATGTTTGTTTATGAAAATAAAAAATTCAAAAATCAACCCTTCCAAAAAAAACTGACTGAATTGGTCCTTAAATTTGTAATTCAAGATACAACTACAAATTCAAGGTTTTAAAAAAAAAAATCATTAAGTAACTGAACAAACAAGTGCATCATCTTCAATCAGCTTACAAGGCCATGAAGGAAATTCGGAAACCTAGAAAAAAAGAGACCATCTCGACTAGACATGACCACGGTTCGGTTCGAACCGTGGAACCGAACCGTAACCGTAACCGGAACCGTGGAACCTGTTTCGGAACCATAACCGGAATCGGGGGGTCGACGGTTCGGTTCTGGTTCCTTCTCTTGAAAAACAGGCCAGGAACCGGCGGTTCGGTCCCGGTTCAGGAACCGCCGGTTCCTGACCTTTATTTAAAATTTAAAAAAAAAAATTAAAAAAAAAACAGCCGTTGGGCCCAACGGCTCCAAAAAAAATTATTTTTATTTTTTTCTTTTCCCTTTTAATTCTTTATTTTCTATAAATACCCCCTAATTCATTTCTTATCATACAATTGCTCTCTCAAGTCTCAACTCTCTCTCAAATCTCAATTCTCCTAATTCTCTTCAATTATCTTCCAATTAGTCAATTATTTATTTGTTTATATTTAGTGTATTACAATTATTAATTTTTAAAATCATTTTAAAATCCTTGTCAGCAATTTTTATCTTACTTTCTTTGAAGAGTTTATTTACAAATTATTTTTTTCGATGGGAAGTGGAAGTGGAAGTGGAAGTGGAAGTGGAGTAAGAGATATTCCACCAAGGCATTCCGTTTCCAGGACCAGTAAGGGTCGTATGTCGGAGCCGGATCCGGTCCAACCGGATAATATCGGTTTTGATGACACCGCTTACCATGAGTTCCTACAACGGCAAGCCTATCTTGAATCTCTAAACTATCCAATCAATCCAAATACTCCTTTAATAATTTCTGAACCCAATTCTAGCCAGCCTAGCGACCCTAGCCCTAGCCCTGGTAATATGACAAGCCAATCAGAAAATATACCCGGTTTTGCTGCAGATCCAAATTTTGAAGAGCCGGCAGAGAATGATAAGAAGCATCTCAAATCTGATCTATTCGTTCTCCACATGAAGAAAGTTACGAAACCGAATGGAACATGTTGGGCGGTGTGCAATTACTGCCCTAAAGAATACAAGTGGACTAAATCTGGAGGATACGGCACATATAGGAAGCATATTACGACCAGTCATCCAGCAGAACTTGCCAAGGGGAATGCACAATCTCAAATTTCCAGGTTTTCTACCCCTGACACTCAATTATTTAAATATAGTGATCAAGCTAATAAAGAATAATTAACTAGGATGGTAACTGTAGAACATTTACCTTTTAGTTTTGGTGAACAAGTTGGTTTTATTAAATATGAAAGCATTAAATCCTGCTGCATGTCGTGTCCCTAGGACCACTCTCACGCATACAATGTATGATATTTATAAAAAGGAAAAAGGATTTTAAAAAAATATTTTACGAACTATATAGGTCGTGTTTCCGTATGTGTTGATATATGGACTGACCATTGGCGAATGCATTCATACTTAGGTGTAACTTGTCATTATATGGACAAAGCATGGACAATACAAAAAAGAATTCTTGCATTTAGAGTTTTTGATGATGCACATATTGCTGATAATATTTATAAAAATATGAAAATCATTTTTGAAGAGTATAAAATTGAAAGCAAAAATTTTTCAATTGGTTTTGATAACGCTTCTAATAATACAGCAGCTATTCCTGATTTAATTGAATTATGCAAGCCTTATTTTAATAGTAAATTTTTTCATCAAAGATGTGCTTGCCATGTTTTAAATTTATGCGTTCAAAAAGGTTTGGAAATTCTTCAAGCTTTTATTAAACCCATTAAAGATGCCCTCTCATATTTGTGGAAACATCCTAATGTTATGAAAGCATGGGTAAGATTTTGTAAACAGGCAGGTAGACATCCCATTAGATTTTCTCGTGATGTTCCAACACGTTGGAACTCTACTTATAAATTGCTTTGTGAAAGTTATGAATATAGGGATTTATTAGTTTCTTTTATGCAATATAATGTTAGTCAAATCAATCTTTATGCATACCATTGGGATGTTTGTACAAAAATTTGTAATTTGTTAAAAGTTTTTAATAGTGCTACTAACAATTTATCAGGTATTTATTATCCTACTACTCAATTATTTATTATTGAGGGTTGTAATAATGCTGGTGCATTTGCTGACTGTTCATCTGATATACAATTATAGGCATGCATTGAAGCTATGAAAAAAAAATGGTTTGACTATTATAGAGAGTTTCCAACTATTTACCTGCTTGCGTTGTGTTTTGACCCACGTTGTAAACTAGATGCATTGACAGATTATTTAACTTTTTATTATAAATGTTTAGGTATACAATTAGAAATTAATATTTATTGTGCTGCAATTAAGATATTATTTTATCAGTTATATGATGAATATCGTAGAATTTATGGTCCATCGTTAAACATTAGTGTTCCACAAAATGAGAATGTCTCTCAAACTCGATCTTCTGGAGTGTTGGGGCAGGGTCTGCACTTTTATCCCAAAAGATCAAAAGATTGCGAGGTTCTTCTTCTTCTTCATCAAGTCCGATCTCGTATGATGAGATAGAAACTTATCATAGTACCAATTTTGAGTTTATAAGAGACGATGATGTGGATAAATTTGATATTCTACATTGGTGGAGAGAACATGAAAAGCACTTCCTAATCTTGTCTATAATAGCCAAACAGATTCTTGCAACACCGGTTTCTACAGTGGCTGTGGAACAAGAGTTTAGCGCGGGTGGAAATATTTTGGACGCAAGACGGTCGCTTTTGAGTCCAGAATCAATTCAAGTCCAAGTGTGTGTTGATGATTGGACAAAGGCTGGATATAGACAACAAGAAATGGAGCCAGAAGTTATTTATGATTTCTTCGATGATGATCACACCACCGGCACCGGAACGGATGGCAGCGATTAGTTACAGACTTACAAAATTACATATGTAAAAGACAATAAAATGTAAAAGAACTACGTGGTCTTTGATTCCTCTAAACCCCGAGTCCGTGATGATACGTAGGCAACTTAAATTTGGTACAAATTAAGTGCAAGACCAATTTTTTTAATTTTTAGTTTTATACATTTATTTCAATTTATGTATTTAGTATTATTTTTTAAAATTTTAATTTCGGCTTACGGCCTTACACAATAAAACTCATTTACAAGTTCATATTATTACATGTCTTATGTTTTTCGTATTTTTTTTAAAATGAGTATAAATGTATAATAAGAAAAAAAAAAGAACCGAACCGGTGAAATCAGAACCTCGGTTCCACGGTTATGGCTTTTTCCAGAACCGGAATCGGAACCGGGGTCATGTCTAATCTCGACCTCATCGGAACAAAAATCATTTTTTGTTGAAATCTCATTAAATAGGACATTCACTCTTTCGAAAAGTTTTTAATACTACTGATCTGGGTGTACCCAATTCGTGTTGGAGATTCTGAATCGATGATCTCGGAATTGTCGTGTCTAATATATGTCCATAACTCACAGCAATTAATAACGTCAATAGCAGAAAAATAGATGAGAGAAAATAAACCAATCACAACACAATATATACGTGGAAAACCCAAATCGGGTAAAAAATCACGGACTGTCAGGACAACAGAGGAAATCCATCCCTAAATTAAAATAGGGATGGTGATGGAGATCCCCATTTCCCCGGGATGATTTTTATCCCCAAATTAAAATTGGGATGGGGATGGAGATCCCCATTTCCCCATTTCCTCTAAAAGTATATAAATATAATTATAATATATATTTGAATTATTTGAAACATTTTATGTTGAATTTGTAATACAATAATATTTTTTTATTTGTAATGAAAGGTTTGTTTTTTTTAATTTAATTTATAATTTTTAGTTAAATAGGGAAATGAAAAAATGGGGGACCGGGGGATACGAGAAAACAGGGAAAAACGGGGAAAAACGGGGAAAATGAGGAATGGGGATGGGGGGACCTCCCCCCAAACATCCTTGTCCCCATTTTCCCCAAATGGGGGGGATGGAGGAAGGGTCTAGGAAGTGAGGATGAGGATGGGGGGACCTATATCCATCCTTATTCCCCAAACATGCATCTCTATTCATAGATCTCTTATTTGGTCCACTGATATTCCCTTTGATCCCTCCACGGATATTCCCACTTTTCTCTTACCCGGATCTCTCCACTCTCTGATGTTACATGGTGTTCTTTTTGCTCCACACACAAAATAACCTAATTATAATGTCTATTTATACTAGTTACAGGGAGTTTAATATAAGAGAAAATCCTACTCTTAAACGTACAAGAATTGCTTGTTCCACATAAATACTATTTCCTATTTATGACAAGTCTTCTTATTTAAAAGAAATTATTTTCTTTTAAGTACAGGACTTTCATAATCTGATTAGCACAAGAACATCCGGAAGAAAACACATTTCCTATTTTCATATGTTCTTCTTCGTCTTCAAACCTTTCTCAAACACCATATTCAGCTTCCAAACGTTATCTCACGTCTCCAGGAAGCTCCACATCAGTTGAGTATTGTTTGGTTAACATTGGGCTCACTTGAGAATACGAGTCAAAACCTAACAATTCTCCCATTTGGCTTGAATTCTCAAGACCTTTGTCCATAGTCACGATTCTCATCACCAAGAATCAACATACCCCCCCACCATAAGGTATAACCACTTAGGAACGAACCATCTTAAGATTTTTTTTTTCTTCATTTTGCTTTGTGTTCGTTGTTCTGGCACCATGTCGAAAAATAACCTGCTGAAATTGTGATGCAACTCCTCACGTCAGATTACCAAGGAGTTCGTCAGCCATCGACATCCTTGTCCACCATACACCTTGCATCACTTTCTGACCAATGTTTTGTGCACAATTATGGACCACTAGCAGTAACATATCCTCTTCCATGGCCAGTGGGGAAAACTATCAAAAAGATAAACATGTCATTGCATCACCCAATCCTATGAAAGAACTTTCGTCCTTGCATCACATACCTAGTGAAAGACTTACTACTAGAACGGTGAGTGATTTGCCGGATAAGCCCCACACCACCTCCAGAGACTTTGAGCGTTCAATTTTTTTTAAATATTCAATTAGCGCTTTGTGTAACCTAGATTGGATATCCATGACTTGTACCTGTCACCACAAGCCCAAAAAAAAAAAGTTCTCCTCAATCTCTATTTTTCTTTTCATCAAACTCACTGAGTTCGAAATCGCTTTCAAGACGTATCTTCTTTGCTAAACCATACTAGGCAACCATGAATCATCATCCCATTACCATCAAGTTCTCCATACGATCTCCCGTAAAGACTTGTAAACCACCATCGCTGAACCAAGGCTCTGATACCAATTGTTGGTGAAAATTACGCGGAAGCGCTAGATATATGCTCATAACTCATAGCAATTAATAACGTCAATAGCAGAAAAATATATTAGAGAAAATAAACCAATCACAACATAAGATATACGTGGAAAACCCAAATCGGGTAAAAAATCACGGACTGTCAGGACGACAGAGGAAATTCCACTATATGATAAATTGTTACAACCATATATTCTTAGATTCTCTCTCACACCCAAACCCTAAACCACGCTCACAAGATTCTCACCAAGAATCCCACAATATCCCCTAGGTCTCCCCTGAATACCACCCATGGATCTCTTATTTGATCCACTGATATTTCCTTTGATCCCTTCAATGATATTTCCATTTATCCCTTCACGGATATTCTCACGGGTCTCTTACCCAGATCTCTCCACTCTCTGATGTTATATGGTGTTCTTTTTGCTCCACATACAAAATAACATAATTACAAGGTCTATTTATACTAGTTACAGGGAGTTTAATATAAGAAGAAATCCTACTCCTAAACGTACAAGAATTACTTGTTCCACATAAATACTATTTCTTATTTATGACAAGTCTTCTTGTTTAAAAGAAATCATTTTCTTTTAAGTACAGGAATTTCCTAATCTGATTAGCATAAGAACTTCTAGAAGAAAAATCTTTCCTATTTTTATCTGTTCTTCTTCGTCTTCAAACCTCCCTCAAACATTATCTTCAACTCCCAAACGTTATCTCACGTCTCCAGGAAACTCCACATCAGTTGAGTATTGTTTGGTTAACATTGTGTTCACTTGAGAATACGAGTCAAAACCTAACAATTCGTCCATATGGTTAGAGGTTTGAATAGCGTAGTCAAACCTGAACCCATTTATCGACGTCTAGTTTATGTCATACTCGCGAGTTGCGGGTAATTTGGAGAACTTTTTAAGCCATATCATTTGGATCCATTTTTAGACTATTTTTTTGGGTGTGTTTTTTTTTTTGAAACATATCACTTAATAATACTTAAGGGCTGTTTGGTATGAGGTAATAAAAATAATGTGATTCCTGATAAAGTTGTATGCATGTGTTTGGTTGTATATGGAATATTATATCGGATTCCTGAAAATATTAAATAATAGTTTTTTGTTGTACATGGGAATTTATTTTTTATTTTTTATTAAAAACTAAAAAAAAAAAAAATTAAAGTCGCTCTATATGCTTACAAAAAATTACCTAGATCCATTTCTCAATATTTTTTTTCTTTCATCTCTCTCTCTCTCTCTCTCTCTCTCTCTCTCTCTCTCTCTCTCTCTCTCTCTCCAGACCGCCATCATCCTTGCCTCCAGATCGTCGTTGTCGCCTTCAACCCATCGTCTTCTTTATCCAAGCCCATCGTAGTCGTCGTCATCTTCAAAGCCCGTTGTCATCGTCGTCGTCATCATCATTGAGCAAACCCAGATCTTGTTTATTCATACTTGCTGCAAATTTTTTTTCTTTTTGTGTTTGTGGTGGCGTTTGAGTTACTGATTTGTTAATGTTTTCATATAAGATTATTTGTGAGTTATGATTATGTTTTGATGAAGATGAAGTTGCATTGTTTAGTTGATGAAATTTAGGTTTTGAATTCTGAAAATATAGTGTTTGGATAGTGAGAAAATGTAAGAAAATAAAAGAATAAAACTGAAAATTGAAGAGGTTAAGGATTAGGGATTTGAGTGAAATGAAATTGGGGATTTTTAGTGTTATTTTTCAGAACCATCGTGAAGAATAAAGATTAAGAAAACAAAATAAATATTTTTAAAAAAATTGGGAGTGGGTCCCATGGTGGGAATCAGATGGAGGGTAATTTGAAACTCACCTATTGATATGGGAATCATATTACCCCTATCACATATCTGGGAAACAAAAAATCCAAACCTACTACCAAACCTACTACCAAACATGAAAATGCTTTGAGATTCCTCATCACATGCAAAGATGCCACCATACCAAACGGCCCCTTAATATCCATTTTTTAAAAACTTTATATGCTTAGATTTCCATATTTTATTACTAAGAATAACAGCTTTGAATAAATAATCTTGTAATTATATAAGAGAAAAGAACAAATGCATATAAATGGAATAGGGATTTAGGACTGAATAGCAAATCTACCCTAAAACCTAAAACAATTGCAAAAATGCCCTAAAATTTCCTAAATATCCTCACTTATAACTTCACTCAATTTATTACATAATTTATTAGATTTACCTAACTTCAACTAACAATTTACCAACCATCAACTAAAATTTACTAACAAACTCATAAAACCAATAACTAAACATCTAACAGATATATTTTCTCTTCATTTTAATATTTTAGGCTTCAAAAACATTAGGGAAATAAGGTTATTTGAAAGGTAAGTACTACATTGTTATTTATTTTTTTCCAACCTTATAATCCTTATTTTGGTAATGGCATTGACATATCATTAGAGGTTTTAATTTTTTTTCTTAAAATCGAAATGGGTGAAACCAATGAAAACATTTGTCAGGTCATGGTAACCCGATATCGGGTCACCCCGACCGGATAGAAAAAAGTGTCGGGTCGGTGTGACCCGATATCAGGTCATCTTGACCCGATGATTTTTTCCATCGGGTCGGGGTGACCCGACAATATTTTCATTGGTTTCACCCTTTTTGAAAAATGCCGGGTCATGTTGACCCGACATCAGGTCACCATGACCCGATGGAAAAAAGTGTCAGGTAGGTGTGACCCGATGTCGGGTCACACTGACCCGAGAATTTTTCCATCGGTCAAGATGACCTGATGTCGGGTCACACCGACCCGACACTTTTTTCCATCCGGTCGAGGTGACCACCATGACCCGACAAACGTTTTCATTGGTTTCACCCATTTCGATTTTAAGAAAAAAAAACCCTCTAATGATATGTCAATGTCATTATCAAAATAAGGATTATAAGGTTGGAAAAAAAAAATAACAATGTAGTACTTACCTTTCAAATAACCTTATTTCCCTAATGTTTTTGAAACCTAAAATATTAAAATGAAGAGAAAATATAATTGTTAGATGTTTAGTTATTGGTTTTATGAGTTTGTTAGTAAATTTCAGTTGATGGTTGGTAAATTGTTAGTTGAAGTTTGGTAAATCTAATAAATTATGTAATAAATTGAGTGAAGTTATAAGTGAGGGTATTCAGGGAATTTTAGGGCATTTTTGCAATTGTTTTAGGTTTTATAGCAGATTTGCTATTCAGTCATTCAAATATGATAGTTTTACTAAAATCCCAATGGAATATTTAAATTTCCGCTTATCACACCCAAATAAATCATTGTAATTCAATTGCTATTTGGCATATAAAGATTAAAATTGTTGGTAATTAATCAAACATATGTACATTAAATATTGTGGAAGCTTTGCTGGTAATTAATGAAAAGAGTAATTGCATTTAATATCAATATTCCGGAGCACAATACATAGATGTACTATTGATCGAATATTATAAAAATCATAATCATCCCTATTATTTTGAATATTATCAATTTAAATTCAAACATTTGAAAAACTACATAACTCAGTCCTTGATTATTTTGTTTAATATATTAAATTGATGAATATAATTTAAATATAAACTTAAGTTAAAATAATTCAAACAAATATATATATAAAAAAACTTAAATCTAATGTCTCCCAATTATCATAATCGAAGTGAATGCAGTAGTTTTTTTAAAACCAAATATATAATGTTGAACCGGACTTGAAAAGACCGCAACATTGTTTCTACTTATATACATTCTCATTCTCCCTCATTCATTATGCCGCCAATTGTTGGGGCTGCATTATGGTTCTATTCGTCGACGTCTTCCAGATGTGATGGTGGAGGGTCATGTCCACCGAATGTAGTGGTAGAAAATTTTCTTCATCTTGACATTTGTCAGATATAGCGGTGAAAGATTTTCTTCATTCTGGACATCTGCCACTAGTGGCTGTGGATACAGAAGATTTTCTTCATTCTAGACATCTTTTTGAAGCAGAGGAAGATTTTGTTCCATCAAATGTGGTGGTGGATGATTTTCCAAACAATTATCACATGAAAAATGGTGGACTGAAAGTGACGGAAGATCTCTAAAGTCGTGATCATAAACAGGAATAAGGTTTGTACAGTAGTAACCAGTGTCATTCTTCGACGTACATGACTATGGTCGTATGACTGCTTAAGGCTTCGATGTTATATATCCACCAACACCAATCTGAAACAAAACAATAGTTGATATCAAAAATTTTATAGGTCGACAGTGAAAACTTCATTAAATTGACTAAATCCATCCCAGCATAACCTCCGTTGAATATATGTGAGTCAATTATATCGAAATCTAAATAGACCAACATGAAGTTGGGATATGTGAATCGATTATGTCGCAGTCGAAGTAGACCAATGTGGAGTTTGAGATATGCAAGTTAATTATATTAATGCCAACATAAATCAATGTGGAGTTGGTTCCTCATCAAAATAATGATCTCTGACATTTCCATTGTAGTGTTTGTTTCCATATGCTGCGTTAATTCATTACATAAAAGAGATTAGAGGCAATTAAGGGTTATGTCAAACCAGTCCAGTATTTTTCAACCACTCATCATTTTCTTTCGGATGTCTGCAATATGAGGACATGAACATCTTTATATTTATTACAAAAAAATAAAAAATTGGCAAATTGGTATATTTTGTAATTACACATTTCCTTTATGCTTAAAAATTATATAGTACACCTTATATTTTATGACTTAAGATGACTAACATATTGTCTTTTGAAGGAGCTAGCTATGATACAAACTAATACATTTTATTTATATCACCTGCCATTTTAATGGCGGTCCAAGCCTAACTAGGTCAGACTTACGAAATGTTTGTCTCTCCAATTCTGCGTACAAAACAACAATATTGACAATTAATACTTCTAAAGAAGTTAAAGCTAATGTGGAACCAAGCATTTTGTCCTTCAAGTTCAAGAGTATCGTCTGTTTTAATTGTAGTATACAATACTTTTATCCAAACATTAAGTAAATCATTCATAATTATCTGTTCTAGATATTGATCATACAGAAATCGTTATCTATTTTAGATATTGAACATATATAATAAATAATTATAAAGTAAAATGAAAAAAAATATGTAAAGTACCATGGAAAACTTACCTTTATAATAGAATTAGACTATAATTCAATATTCATGTGTTCACATATTTCAGTAGCATTCTGAAGTAGCTCTTCTATCAAGTTCGAATAGAAACATAGAAACTCCATATATTATTTTCCATAACGAGGGCATATAATGCTTTCGTAGTCATATGAGTTGACTATGGAACAATATCTACATTCTACAATAATATATGCGTATGATATAATTACATTATGTACAACTTCTATGAAAGTAAAGGATTGAGGACCCACATTAAAAAAGAACGGCAACATTATAGTGAAATCTTTAATAAAGATTAGAATATATTCAACACACGGCATAATCAATAGAATAATCAATTGCTCCCTTCAAGGGTATTTTATCTTACAAAATATAAACTAAATAAAATTAAGAAAACATATAAAATTAACTGTATATTCAATCTGTAATTCATTTATCTGGAAAAACCAAACCAATCGTGTGAATATGTACATGGTCAAAGAGAGAGTGTCAAAAAAATAGTATCAGCCATTCAGCCGTAGAATTACAAGCTCAGAGAATTAGCACCTCTTTAACTGAAATGATAGAGTGTGCTTTTTATACATTTGTGGCGCACTGTACATCCCCTTGGCGTGATGACAGAAATGTACACCCCTCTAACCGAATTTGATAGGCTGTGTTTTTTATACATTGGTGGTGCATCGTACATGTAAAGTCATGATTTCAAATTTTGAATGAAATTACTGTATCGTAACAATCACCTCTAAAAGATCTAGTCAAA
This sequence comes from Dipteronia dyeriana, assembly GCA_032871835.1. NCBI lineage: Eukaryota > Viridiplantae > Streptophyta > Magnoliopsida > Sapindales > Sapindaceae > Dipteronia > Dipteronia dyeriana. Next base: position 13,509,587 of record CM065301.1, on the reverse strand, counting down.
TTAAAATTCTCTTCATTATAGGAAAGAAAAAAAATAGATATGCATCCTGAATTATAGGATTTGTCTTGATTAGGGTGGATTCCTATTAAACCTATTAGCGTGATATAAATGTGAGTGTGAGAAATAAGTAATCAATAGTAGTTTGAAGAACTCTTAGTTCTAGGTAAGTTGTTGTTTTTTTCTAGTATTTCTTTCATGTCATGGACTCTCTAGGTATATTAAACTATTTTTATAAATGGTTTATAATAGTAGATATATATTTGATTGATTTATATTCATCCCAGTGTTCATGGTCACTGACAAGACTTTTTATTGGATTTTCTTCGGACCATTACAAAGAGTATTGGAATGCCCTATTTTGATAAAAATGTGTCGTATTTCATAAATCATTTTGAATATGTTATTCATGTCAAAAACTTATGAAAATTTATATTAAGGTAGACGTATGTGTCTAGTATAATTTTATAAAGTTTCATGATTTTTAAATATGTATAAATATTGTTATGATTTTTGGAATAGACAGAGGTCAGTATTAAAATTCTGTTGGACAGTTTTAGAAAACCATGAAAGATTGGTATTTTTGTATGTTCTAATGACTTCATATTGATCTTAAAATTTTATGGTATATTACTTTATATGTTTAGATTAAATATACAAGGTTTTGTAATTTATAGAAGAGTAAAATTGTTTATATAAATTTTGGAGTGAACTATGGTCGGTTGAGGTCTCTACTTGACAGATTTGGGATAAACAAGATTATAATTAATTGTTTGGATATGCTATCGGTCATAGATTAAACTAAAAAATTTATTGTAGTATTTTCCACATGTCTAGACCATCTATGTAAAGAATTAATTAAAAATCGTAGATAGAGGGTGATCAGTTTAGATAATTAGCTAGAAATTAGATTTTTAAGTTTAGTTCAATTTATATGAGGTTTATGCTGATTTAAATGGCTGTGATGATGAAATTATGAAAGTGAAACAAATTTAACATTTGATAGGTTTGAGAGATTTTTGAATTTCTAGAGCTAGAACAGATTTATACGTGTTTGAGATAAGTAAATTCGTTTATGGTGTTTTACATATCAAAATACCAAAATACTGTTTTCTTTATTGTATTTTACTCTATTATATTTGTCAAAGATATTACTAGTTTTAATTAAGTATTTAAGTTGTTTAAGAAATGTACATAAACTATTTTGAAATTGATCCATTTCTTATATACTGTCAAATACCTTTTGATTATTATTATCTATACCGATATAGTTTTACTAAACTACTACTACTATCTTATATTATTTGAACTCATAGTTTTATAGAAATACTATTGTTATGTTGTTTATATAAAAATGTTACCGCAACCGTTTATACTGTTGTATGAAAAACACTACTGATTTAAATATATATAAAGTTATATCAAACCGTTTTAGTTCATTGTTCCGTAGTTGCTATTATTATTACCGACCCAGCTGGGATTTTGTGTACACATGTAGGACATGTTTGGCACCTAGGATTTGACTATTTTAATCCTTCTCCCATTTTTGGTGATATTTTAGGCGATGGGATTGGTAGTCCCAACAAAAAAATAATCCCACATTTATGGGATAAATTATGTCCACCTCTCACCCCAACTCTATTTATCCCAGAACTATCTTACAGACCCCACATATTTAATTCATCTTACCTTCTTTCTTGCCTGAATTTCATCTGGTTATTTTTTTTTAATAATACATCTGGCTATTCACAAATCAACAACCAAACTAGAGACAAACATAATCAATTCACTTATTTGTCGAATCAGACAACAAAAACAAAAAACCCAACTCAAAACTTGGAATCCAAACTGAAAAATCTTTTAATCCCAACCAATTTATTCACATACTCTGATATTCATCACAAATATCAGATTCAAATACAAAATCAACATTCAGACAAACGAAATCACAAGTGGGTTTTTATCAATCCATTCATAAATTCACCAAAATTTACAATTACCTCAGCTTTTTATTTTAAAAAAAAATATAGGAACTTGTTTGAGCATAGAGGTTGCTGACAACCTTGATGTTGGAGGAGAGGAGGCCGGCGGCCTCCTTGATGTCAAGTAGCCATCGACCTTCGCGAAGGCAACTGGCAACCATTTAAAAAAATCTAAGAGAAGAATATCTGAGATTTGAGGAAAAAAAATCTGGAGAAGAGTAGAAGAAGATCTAGAGAAGAACAAGAAAGGAGAACAATAAAGAATAAGAAAGAAAGAAAGATTTGAGAGTGAGAGAGATGAAGATCTGGAGAAGAAGAATAAACAGAAAAAATGAGAAAAATAAGGATTCTAGAGACTTCTAATTATATATATATATATATTATTCAATTTTACAATATTAACAAATTAAAAATATTATTATATTTAGTCAAATTATATGTTTCACCAAACAAAACATATTATTAGTTTAGTTCAGTTCCATATTTATCCAAACGCCGTATAGTATTAATTTATTCCAATCCAATTCAGTTCAATCCCATCTCAATCCAATTCAATCCCGTGAAATAGTCCAATCCAATCTCGCGCACCAAACATGGTCATACTGTTATTGTCGCTTCACGCGGGTACTTGTAACATATTGTTGCCGCGTGTTAGGTTTTGGCTCGTATTCTCAAGTGAACCCAATGTTAACCAAAAAAAGACTCAACTGATGTGGAGCTTTCTGGAGACGTGAGATAACATTTGGAAGTTGAAGATGGAGTTTGAAGGAGGCTTGAAGACTGAAAGAATAGATGAAAATAGGAAAGGTGTTTTCTTATGGAAGTTCTTATGCTAATCAGATTAGGAAAATCTTGTACTTAAAAGAAAAAGATTTCTTTTAAACATGAAGACTTGTCATAAATAGGAAATAATATTTATGTGGAACAAACAATTCTTGTACGTTTAGGAGTAGGATTTCCTCTTATATTAAACTCCATGTAACTAGTATAAATAGATCTTGTATCTAGGTTATTTTGTATGGAGCAAAACGAACACCATGTAACATCAGAGAGTGGAGAGATCTGGGTGAGAGACCCGTGGAAATATCCGTGAAGGGATATAAGGGAATATCAGTGGATCAAGTTAGAGATCCGTGGGTGATATTCAGGGGAGACCTAGAGGATATTGTGGGGTTTCTTGGTGAGGATCTTATAAGCGTGGTTTAGGGTTTGGGTGTGAGAGAGAATCCTGGAATATATGGTTGTAACAATTTATCATATAGTGGAATTTTCTTTGTCGTCCTGACAACCCGTGGTTTTTTAACCGATTTGGGTTTTCCACGTATATCTTGTGTTGTGATTGGTTTATTTTCTCTCATCTATTTTTTCTGCTATTGACGTTATTAATTGCTATGAGTTATGGGCATATATTAGGCACGACGATTTCGCGTTCATCGGTTCCGAAAATCTCCAACACTGCGTCACTCGGGTAATTGTGGCATATTGTTGTCACGTCACACGGGTACTTGTGATACTATGGAACACGAGCTAACTGATATATCGAATATTTGTTATTACTGTATTCATTACCGTATATAAATGTGTATAATGTGTTCTAAATGAAGCTTTATTTCACTACTTTGTTAATTATTAATGTTTTGTGAAAATGATATTGAGTTTAGCGGTTAAAAACATTGTTATATACTTATAAGTTTATACTACACTATGTAATTGTATTTTAATCGATATGAACTGTCACGTATGAATTTATTTATTGAGTTGACAGTTCACCCTTCGTCACCACCATTTTTGCAGAGTAGTACCGGTTTATGGGAGATGGGTAATTAAAGTCAAGGATTTGCTTCGGTATCGGATTTGATCGCTAAAGTCTATTTTCTTATATTATGTTACCTAGAGAACATTGTCAGTTTTACCTTATTTTTCGTATTGTAAGGATTGACTTTTATTAAACAGTTATTTTGGAAGTTACATATGAAGTATTCATGAATAAATCCTTTCTTTTGTGAATGTTTTTAATCTTTATAGTTGGTAAGTTTAGAAGATTTACATATTTATGACCGAGTATCATACTAACCCGTTGGTATCAGAACTTGTTTGTTTTTAAAATTTGGTATGAGGGTATTTAGATCATATTATTATATCATTTCCAGTTTGATGCAAATATATTTATAATAAGGGGAACATAGTGCAACTTGCCATGATAGAAAAATCGATAGCGTTACAATTCTGTCACATATTGGCATTTTATGAACATTCAGAGGGTTTAATAGCGAAAACAAAAGAATAAGAGTAAGGTGCAAATTCATGCATAATTCAAGGGGCATCAGTACCGATTAGTCAATAAATAATTATAAAGTACAACGAAAAAATATAGAAAGTACCCAAAAAAATTACCTTTATGTAAAATTAGATTCCAATTCAATATTCATGAGTTTACATACTCCGATAGCAATCCGAAGTAGTTCTTCTATCAAGTTTGAATAGAAATATAGAAACTCTATAGATTCGTTTCCATAGCGTGTGCACATAATGCTTCCGTTGTCATATGATTTGACTATGGAACAATATCCACAATAATATATGCCCATGATATAATTATATTAGTGGAAATTGTTAAAAATGACCACAACTATTATGAAAATTTTGTTTTTAACTACATACGGAAATTTATTTGTTAATAACCATTTTTTTGAGAAATTACTTGAATGTCCTCATATAAAAATCATCCCCAAATACTTTCTCTCTCTCTTTTCTATTTTTTTCTCTCTCATTTCCTCGTTCTCTCTCTCACATCGGCGGCGTCCTTGCGAAGGCCGGCTAACCGTCGCCGGCCTCCTCTCTCTCTCTCCCGCACTCTTTCTCTCTCTTCTTTCTCTCTCTTCTTTCTCTCTCTTCTTTCTCTCTTTCTTTCACTCACCTCTCTTTCTCTCTTCTCTCTTTTCTCTCTCACACGTCGTCAACGACTTACCGGAGTGCTGGTGTGCTGTCGCCTGGGCTTCACGACCGTCTAGCAACGCCGTCGAACTCCCTCTCCGCCGGTGATTATATCTGCCGAAAAAAAATAGAAGAAAACAAAATACCTAGAAACCCAGAACATTTCAAGTTTCAACATTTCAATTTAGTCAAGATTTCAAGTTTCAACATTTCAATTTAGACAAGATTTCAAGCTTCAAAATTTCATGTTTTTAGACAAGATTTCAAGTTTCAAGTTTCAAGTTTCAAGTTTCTAGTCATGATTTCAAGTTTGGTTCCAGATTTTAGTCATGATTTCAAGTTGTCTTTCAGTTTTAAAGAAAAAATCAAATCCATGGGTATTTAATTTATTGATATACACTGATTTTTTTAAAAAAAAATGGCTATTAACAAATAAAATTTCAAAAGTGGTTACAAATAAAACTTTAATATTTTCTATAACTATTTTTGATTTTCTCTCATTATATTATGTGCAACTTCTTCTGTGGAAGTCAATGATGGAGGACCCACATTAAAACATTACAGTGAATTCTTTAATAAAAAAGAATATTAATAAAGTTTAGAAGATATTCAATACACGCATGATCAACAAAATAATCAATTGCTCTCCTCAAGGGTATTTTATCTTATGCTAATCATTAAAAAAAATAACTTAATAGAAAACATACAATTAATTGTCCTTTACAGAAGATTCAATATGTAATCTGTTTAGCTGGAAAAAAACATAAGATTTGAAGTTGATGGACAAATGACCGAAACACATTTGTATACCTATAAATGTCTTATGGGTAGACAATCTTCTTAGACTTCATCCACCTAGATGTCGAGGTCGACATAGACCAATGTGGAATGGATTTGTACGAGTCAATTTTGTCGAGGTTGACATAGACCAACATTGAGTTAAGATATACGAGTTGATTATGTTGATATTGATGTAGACCATTAGGGAGTTAATTACTCAGCCATCTGAATAGTGATTTCGGTCATCTCCAACAGGGCCGGCCCATGGGCCCAACAAACCTAACATTTTACTAAGGCTCCCAACCGACTCAATTTTCTTCTTTTTCTTTAGGGCAATACAACCCAATATATTTATATATAAACAGGGCCCAAAATTAAGACTTGGTTCAACCCAACATGGTAATGAATCAATTCAATCAAAAACAAAAAAGCAGACCCATAATCCAAATGTCCAATAAACTTAGTCATTGTGATTCACTGATTCTGATTTCTAAACACCACTAATTTATTTAAAACAAAAACAAATTTCTTTACTCACTTTACTTACTCTTTCTATTTTTTGGTCTTTCATATATATATATATATATATTTGGTTTGCTTTGTTTTGATTCTGGCCTACGCCTTCCTTCTTTGTGTTAGTGTGTTGTTCTTTGTCAATATTAAAGAATTGAAGATTTAAATGTATGGTTTTTGTTTTCAATTAATTTCTACATGTTGATTTTGATTCATCTTTTAATTATTTATTTTATTTACAATAGTAGAACAATGTGTGTGTTGTATTCTATGTAATGACTGAATATGTTTAAATTAATTTAGGTTTATTTTTTTTTCCTAGTTCTTCTAAATACTATCAAGGTTTGCTTTGAAAAAATTCATCATGTAATCTAGTCATATAGATTACGACCTTACGGGTGCTATTTTGAATCTTCTAGCTTTGATTCTTTTAATCTTTTTACATAGAGTTTCAGGTCTCTTTAGTAAGCTGAAGAATATTGTTCCAAAGTCTATTTTAACCTTTATTGTTCCAATTACAATTGCTATTACTGAGAGCAGCTTTTTAAAGTCGAAGTTGATTAAAAATTATCTTCTATCAACAATGTCACAAGATAAGTTGAGTGGATTGACTATGTTATCTATTAAGAAAAAAGTCTTGATGGTAGTAGTATAATTAGTAAATTTGCACTTCAGAAAGCAAGAAGAATAGAAACGTAAACAATGTTTTGTTTTTATGTTTTTATATTTTTAGATACGATAAATCTTTTTTGTTTTTAATTTATATAGAATACAATGTATTTGGTAAATGAACAATTATTTATTTTTATTTTTTTAATTATATAGGGTCCTGATTTCTGTTAATATCAAAAAATCGTTCGAACCTCAAAATGTCTGGAGACGTTCCTGATCTCCATAGAGTGTCTGGTCCGTTTACAACTAAAACCCTTGAGGATTTTGTAAATACTTGTCTAATATGTCAAGACAACACCATTTGTAACTAGAAAATGCCATTTTTTTACTATATATATATCTTTCCTCCTTTCTTTAGGAGATAGAATCGTATCTTTCCTCTAGAGACAAATTATTCTCTCTCCTCAATCATTTCATGGAGGATGAGAATATCATCTCTCTATTAACCGTGCATTTTTTTTAAAGAGAGAGACAATTTTATCTCGTCAACCATAGTGGTGTAAAAATGGACTGGCCTGGCCTATTAGGCACGGTCTGGCTAGTCCATTTTTGGAAACAGGCTTGGCCGGGCCCGGCACGCCGGAGGGCTTGACGGGTCTGGTCCAAATTATGTTTGTTTGAATTTAGGGTTTAGGGTTTAGGGTTTAGGGTTCAGGGTTCAGGGTTCAGGGTTCAGGGTTCAGGGTTCAGGGTTCATGGTTTAGGATTTTAAATGAACAAAGAGAACGAACAAATTTTAGAATTTGAAATGAATAAAGAAAACGAATAATTTTTTTATTTATTTAATTATTTTTCACTTATGGAATTCAGTATTACATATTTACATGATTGCCTCATTAAAAACCTTACCAAGAAAAACCCAGTGTGATAAAAACTTGGTAAGGGAAAAAGAGTGCAACCGTTTTACAACTTACAAGTAAATAATAAATACATATGTAAAAGTATAACCTAGTTCTGGCCCTGGGCACTACCTGCAGGGTCATCAATATATAGATTGTCAAAATTTAGAATAAGCTCTTTATCTACAGTTAGATTTTGCAACCTTTTTTTAGCATGCTCACAATCCCGAAGGCATGTTAGTACCTCTACCATCTCGGAGACAAACAGCTTCTTCTTGGTTCAATTATGCATCCACTGGTGCTGTAAGCTTGTTCTGAAGACACCGTTGACACTGGAATAACCAGTACGTCACGTGCTAAGTGTGACAGAACTGGATACATGTACGTATAGGTCTTCCACTATAACAACAAATCAAACTCTTCATTGTCTTCAATAGCATCGAACTGTGCTTCAAGGTACCTAATAAGTTCGGTACAAGAAGATGAGCTATATCTTTGCCTTGAAGAAGTACTTGCTGATTTGTCCTTTTTTCGCCGTTTCAGAATGCTCCAACTTGTTTGCTTTGGCTCTGTCTCCGGTTGTGTTGATTGGGGGGTGTCAATGTTGCCAAACCTGCTCTCATAAATACGAAAAATCTCGAACAACTTGGTTCGAATGTCAGTAATTTGTTATGAATAATCTATTGACAAATTAATACCAATAAACTCAAGCAAAACTTCTAAACCAGATAATTTAACCCTATGATCTACTATAGCACTTAAGGCATAAAGTAGAGGAATGTTAGCCCAATATTTTTTCAATTTTGTCTTCATGGCAACAAATGCAGCGTCTAGATGTTCATCTTCTCTATAACTGTTTAACAATTCAGACATTTCAACTATCTGATGAATTGCTTGGGAAGATGTGGGGTAATATACCCCGGAAAGAGTTACAGTGGCATTGTAAAAAATCTTTAAAAATTGAACAAAAATCTTTACCACATACCAATCGTCTGTGGTAAGTATTTTTGGACTATGTTGACCTGTTTCAGTCAATTTCATGTTATAAAAACATGTAATGGTTGTATCATATTCAAAACAATTTTACAACATTAAATAAGTAGAGTTCCACCTTACCGGCATATCAGTTTGGAATCGTCGGGGTTTGAGACCGTTTAATTTACAATGTCTCTTGAATTCACGGAATCTTGGATTAGAACTGTAAATCCAAGAAATGGCATATCTGATGCGATCTATTTGGTCGCTTACCTGCTTTAAACCAGTCTGTACAACTAAATTTATAATATGGCATGCACACCGTTGATGGAATAAATAACCTCCATCTTACGAGATATTTCTTGCAACAAACAATGCAATAGAGCTAGTATTTGCATATGCATTATCTAATGTGATCGAAAGGATGCGATGCGTGATTTCATAAGTTTCTAAAACAGAAATAATGACATTAAAAATGTTTACTGTGGTATGTGCAAAATCCATAGGACGAAAACCAATAATTCTTTTTGTTATCCTCCAGTCATAATCTAAATAGTGTCCCGCGACACATAAATAGTCCTGTTTGGAACATGCATTCCAAATATCAGAAGTTAATGCAACACAGACACTTAAATGCTGCATTTCAGCAACTAAGTCATCCTTTTGAGTTTCAAACAATCGTATCAAATCATTTCTAGTGGTGGTTCTAGAAACAGGTTCAAATTGGGGGTTATATGCATATGTGATTAATTCTTTATAAAATAGACTCTCACCAATACTGATTGGTTGATCAGTTTGTGCAATGTATCGTGCTAAGCACTCTCTAGCGTGCATGGCGTCGAACTGCCACGTCATAACGGACCCGTCTGGGTACCGTTGAAGTTGTGTCTGGGTTGTAGTGTCTACCTGTCCATATGCAGACATACATTTGTACATATGCCATCTCAAATGTCCGGCTCCCTTTGTAATTGTAGCGCAATCCTTATGACAAAACTTACATTTAGCTCTGGGGCCAGACGTCCCGTTTGGGAGTGTCATTTGGACTATGTTGAAACATTGTCACACATCTAATGTTAATTTTCTAGGACGTGATGTTGGTGTAACGGCGGAACCAGAAGGTCCCGCTTGAGTATGGGTCGGCTCTGAAATATCAAATTCATCGTTGAGCATATTCAAACCGTCTAGAAAATAAGGCTGCTGGTTAGGATCCATTATCTGAAGTAAAAATATGAGCACTATAGTAGTTAATAGTCAAATTAAAAATCAATATTTAACAATAATCTTAATTTACTAACAATAATTAATATAAATAATACGACACTTACAATTATTATTTTATTTAAAAATAAAATAAAATAAACAAAAAAATCATAATCTACTAACAAAAAATATTAAATTCACTACTACAAATAAAATTGATAAATTTACTAACAACACATATGAAATGAAATACTACATTTAAAAATCTTAATATACTAATAAAACTTATTAAAATTAACCGCTACTCTTAAATTCATAATCTACTGAAAACAAATATTATAATAAACAACTACACAAATAATTCATAATCTACTAACAAAAAATATTAAATTCACTACTACACTTAAAATTCATAATATACTCACCAAAAATATTAAAATAAATAACTACACTAAAAAATCATAATTTATGAATAAAATAATATTAAATGTAAATGCTACACTTAACATTCATCATTTACTTATTACAAAAATTAAATTAAGTAATACAAATTAACTCTCTAAATTTACTAATAACAAATATTAAAATTACTACTAAACTTAAAAATCTTAATATACTAAACAAATAATATTAACATTAAAACCCAAAAATTGATAAACTAACTAATTAAATAAAAATGTTTTCATTTAGTAACTAAAATCTAAATATAAACATATAAATTTACTATGAAAATATGTTTGAGCAAAAGTAATAACAAAATTGTACCTTTAAAATTTGGTGTGTTGGTGGAAAATGTAGAGAATTTTGTAGAGAGAGTAATAATGAAATTGAATGAAAAAGTTAAGAGAGTTGGAGAATATATTAGAGATTGAGATTTGAGAGAATGAGAGATTGAAAAAATGATAGAGAGAGTGATTGGAAAATGAAATAGATGGAAGTATTTATAAAAAAAAATTGATTTGTGGGTCAAAATGTAATTTAAAAGATTTAAGGGGGGGGGGGGGGGGTTGTAATTATTTTAGGCTCCAACGGCTGGAATTTGAATTCCAATCGTTGGAGGGTTTAAAAAATATATATATATATATTATGGTTGATGGGAGGGATCAGCCGGCAGGCCCAACAGGCCGGTTCAAGGGCCTGCCACGCCGGCTTGGTGTGTCGTGGCGGGCCGGCCTGCCGGGCCTCCTACCAGCGGCCCGACATGTGGCCTATCACGGGCCGGCCTGCGGCCTGGCTCTCTTCCTTCACGGGCCGTGCCAAGCACGGCCCGTTGGTTTCGTGGACCGGTCGGACCGGCCTGTCTCGGACCGACCCATAATTACAGCACTAGTCAACCATTGATTTTTTTAATAAACAAGGTTGTTTGGGTTTTTTTATTGTTGTTTTTCCGATTAAATCCGAAAAGTTTCTCTATCAAGAACAAGAAAAAATGGAGATGAACATGGTATTGCAGTTTATAACTAAAACAATTGATTGATAAAGTATTATTTTAAAACGTGGGTTAATAACGTCTAGAATTTCGCTCGGGCCAACGATTAGAATCATGAAATATACGTATGCACACCTCAAAATATTTAGATTGAAGGACAAATCTATTATGAAGGATGCAAGAGACGGCAGCAAACTTTAGCACATTTGAATCCTTTATTTGAAACTATTGAATAGTTTTTTTTTTTTGGATAATGATATTGGTCTACTAGTCAATGCACCGGATGTTTGGACTAAACCTATCTGTACGGTGTGCTTCATTGTCAAGAGCGTAGCTTTAGGGATCCAGTCATTCAAGATGATCCAAATCGTATAGATTGGCTCTCTTTTTTTTGTTGACAGCAAGTGGGGTTGTGTAATGTTAAACAACCCAAATACTTCGTCAAGCATGATAATTTAGGAAATAGAAAGACTAAATCAAAACTCGTATCGCTGTGTATAGAGCAATTTGCATACAATTAAACTCAATAGTGAATTAAATATCGAGTTAGGAAACTAACTAAGATTATGTAATATCCCAATATTATGCAGTTGTTTGTGAAGCAAGTAAAGATGTTGTATGGCTTTAGAAATACACTTCTATTAGAAAAATCATAATGTCATTACTTTATGGTTTTTTAGTTATGTCATTATATTTAGCATCGATGTTTCTTCAATTTCATTATAAAAAACAAGATAAAAAAGTCTTTGCTTTTTTTGGATGTTTTCGTATATACTTCTTTTGTTTTCGCTCTTTTCTTGGATATCAAGTATGATTATGAATATTTGAATTTGCTACATCTATAACAAATTAATATTCTGCATATTATTACGACTATGGTCTTTCTTGGCTCTTTTATGGAATTGCTATAAGAACTTTGACTTTATGTTTTACCAAAACCATTCTAGGGAGATGAACAGATTAGACAAACATAGCTTCAGGGGGATAAGCGGAGGCTTAAACGTAACCTTTTGGAGAACCTAAACCCGGTTGCATCAAGATGAAGATGAAGATGGAGTTCTATGTTTTTTATTTTTATTTTGAATCGTTAGTTAGATGTACTTTTATCTTTTTATTTAAAAGAAGTTATGTTATGTTTGGTTCTAGTTTCTTATGTTCAATTCTAGTTTTTTAACTCAAGTTATGTTATGTTCGGTTCAATTTATGTTCAGTCATAATTACATTTTTTTTTATATATGAAATTGCTTCGACTTAGCTAGCCACATCTTATTTTTTTTATTCTATTAATTTTTAAGTATTACAACTATTATAATAGGATTGCGGGAACCTATCAAAATCAGACATTACATATACAACCCAGATATCTATTCCCATAAATTAGAAGAAAACTCCTCACATGTGCTTCTAAAATATGCATGGTAGGACTTGAACCACCGTCAGTGTGGAAGGAGGTGCACAACCAACTATACTAAGAGATGTTCTTTTTTTTTTCTTCTATTATAATATGAAAACATTCATAATCATCACTTTGCTTAAAAAATAAATTGACAATAAACAACATTGACAACTATACATATACCTATACAACCCAGATATCTACTCCCATAAATTAGAAAAAAACTCCTCACATGTGATTTTAAAATACATATGGTAGGACTTGAACCCCTTTCAATATGGAAGGAGGTGCACAACTAACTATACTAAGAGATGTTTTTTTTTTTTTTGCTTCTAGTATAATATGAAAACAGTCATAATCATCACTTTGCTTAACAAATAAATTGACAATAAAAAACATTGGCAACGATGGAAACCAGAGCCAGAGGAATCCAATTTTGTAAAAAAAAAAATATATAAAAAAAATACAGTGGTCTTTTCAACAATACATACAGAATTCATAAGATATATCAATCACAAAATCCAATTAAGGCAAAGGACCCTTGATATAATGAATTATATTGACCAGCGAATTTTTTTTAATTCATATATACTTCAATGTTTAGTCGCTTTAAATTTGACACGGAATGAATACAACAAACTAAAACTTAAGACCTTAATAGAATTTTTAAATCAGTGCATAATATGATTTTTCAACAAGTAGAGATCATAGTTTTTTTTTTCATAAAATTAAATTTGAATTTATGGACAGTTTGACATGATAAAATGGTTTCGAATGCCATACAATTTGTTTGAAAGTAAATTGGGTATAATTTTTCAAATTTCGAATCATTTGGTTTTTTGGGTAATTATTTTTCTTTTTGAAAACAAAATGATTTCTTATCGTCAAGTTTTGGTACTCTCAGTACTCTTTACGATATATAACCAAAATGATGGTGTTTAAAAAAAAAAAATTTTGATAGGGACAAGAAAAGAAATGTAATATATATTCTAATTCTAACTCATTGCAATACATAACGGGTCGTTTATTTTTTTATTTGAAAGCCGACGAGATGTTGATTTTTATTGAAGATTAAGGGTCTGTGAAATCTGAAATGGTCATGTTTGTTTTTCGCATGTACCTTATGTCTGGAAAAAAGGTACAAATGTGTCTGAAATAAATAAATAAAAAGCCTGGATTTCAAGCTAAAATCTGAAGTTGGGAGTATCTGAAATCAATATTAATTTTTATACCGAAAATGCCCTCTCACAAATCATATAATTATCAAATCCCATTATAAGAAATGCCCTTCATCAAATACCCATCAAGAAGACAAAAAAGAAGAGTTTCTTCTTCTTTGGGAGACAGTCGTCGCCACTTTCGACTCGCCCTCCGCCACCATCTGCTTTTCCCTCATTAACCTCCACGCTTTTCTCCCTTCCTCTTCCTCATTCGCCTCCGCCAGTCACTTGAGCCCCTTCATGACTGCCAACAACCCAAACATAAGAAATCTAGAAACTCTCTATCTTCTCTTCTTTATTGGTCATCATCATCAATTAAAATTAAAAAATCTGGAAACTCTTGAGAAATTCTATGGGATTTGTGATTTTTTCCAGAATCTGGGCTGGAATGATGATGATGATTGATTTTATGATTTTTCAGATCGATGATGATGACTGAGCATCAGAATCTGGAAGATGGTCTGATTTGACGAAGACGATGAAGCCATTTTTATAAGAGAGAAGGAGATTTTGACTTTTAGAATTGATAGAGAGAGTGATTATTGTTTATCAAGATTCAAGACATCAAGTGTTGAATCTGCTGATAAATCGTTTTTACTTATTTAAAAAAAAAATCACATTATTATTTTTTAAAGAAATTTTATTATTATTAGTGTATTACATATGACTATTGACAGAGTAAGGGTATGGATCTCAAATAACATGTTTTAAGGTTATGTTTTGAACAAACAAATAATCTAATTTTTTAATATAGATTTCATATATAGAAAAACAAACATATTGTCCGGACTTCAGATTCTAAATCTATTCAGATTTCAGTACATTTTAGACCTTTTTAGGGCCCGTTCTGTAAGCGTTTTTCAGTTGCTGTTTTTCGAAAATGAAAATGAAAATGAAAATGAAAATGAAAATGAATTGGTTTCATTTTCGATTTCTGAAAACGCATCTGGTAGCAAATACTAAAAGCTGTATTTTGAAAATGAAAACAGAAAAAACGCGTTTGGTAGATTAACCGAAAACTATCAAAAATTGAAATATCAATTTTAGTGTTTTGTTTAATATTATTACAACTATAAACAAATTGATTAAATAATTAACCAATATAATTTTTATATTGTAATTTTTAAATTAAACAAAAGTAACACATCAAAAATTAATTCAAAAAAACATATCAAAAAAATGAATTAATCAAAACTAAACTCTTAAATTATAAATAAATAATTATAATATATATATATAATTTTAATATATATATAATATATATATTATTTTGGAATAGCCTGGAGAATCTGGTGTTTGGTTGGTGTGATATGTTTCCCATGATGAAGTGGAAGAGGATTCTGTGGGTTCCGTTTCTGTAGGACTATCAGAGGTTTCTGAAGAGGAAAATTGGCGGGAAGATGTGTAGAAGGCATGCTTTCGGTGGAATCAATGATGAAACTCTGAGACAAGTGTATTTAAATTCTCTCCACTCAGAACTCCAAGGAGAGCTCCAAAGATTGATTGAGTTCTCAGGAAGAAGCCTCAGAGACATCACTTTGGGAGAAATCCACATGTTTACTCACACTGCTCTAGAAAAACTATGTGCTACACAACGAGTTTTTTCAAAAATGATCAGAGAAGGGAAGAAATACGACAAACATTGTAAATTCCCTCCAAATTACCATCTCAAGTGCAGCTCCAATGAGCATTGTAACTGCAAGGCAAACAGGCCTTACAGAAGAAAGGCGTCCAGAACCCAAAACCCCAAAGGTTTCTCTCATCCCAGAAAGTACAAATACTACAGAAAAAAGGCAATAAGGTCATGGAACAAGTCCAACAAGTGTTTTGCCTGCGGACAAGAAGGACATTATGCCAAACAGTGTCCCAATAAAAGAACAAAGTCTGCCAAACTCATTAAGCAACTAAGACAAGTGGCAGAAGAAATTCCCTCAGATGCTGACATTAAGTCTTATTTCTCAGAACAAGAAGATGTCAACCAGTTGACCTCTTTTATGGTTCTAGACTCAGAGGATCATGACTCCAGCTCCTCAGAACACACAAGTTTTCCAGACCCTGACTCCCCGTCAGAAGCTTACCAGGCCACCACTGGTGAAAATTCGGGCCCTCAAATCAAAATTCAGATCCTAGCTACAAAGTATTCCAAGCCAATCCCAGTTATTGCATATTTTGACACAGGAGCCCACTCTTCCATGATGAATCCCAATGTCCTCTCTGCAGAAGCCTGGAAAAAAGAAAAGAACCAGTTCTTAGCAGCAGACGGACAACTTTTCAATACCTACCTAGTATCCAAAAACAAAATCGGCCTACAGTTTTTCCCTTCATTCACCCTCTGGACCCATGTCATTGGGACTCCTCTTCCAGACAAGGATATTCTCATCGGATGGGATATCTACAGCCAATCCAAGTCCATCAGGATTTTGCCTCAGGGAATTAGGTTCAAAAGGGAATTCAAACCTTTCATTGATGTCCCAAAAATCTTCCCCCATTCGATCATCAATCCAGACTTCAGGCAGGTTCAAGAAAAGCTCTTACAGTTCTGCACCAATAACCATGCAGACTTCAAACATCCACACCCACTCTGGAAAAACCCTGACTTCTTCATAAAGCTTCCTTTCAAACTCAATGAAGATGTCAATCCTACAAAATCAACTCACATTGGAATGTCACCTTCTGACCTATTCCTAGCTACAGAAGAATGCGATGGACTTCTCAAACAAGGCCTCATAGAGCCCACCTCCTCTCCTTGGGCCTGCCAGGCCTTTTACGTAGACAAAAGGTCCGAACAAGTCAGAGGAAAGAAAATGCTCGTAATTGATTACAAGCCTCTCAATCTCTTCCTCCAAGATGACAAGTTCCCGGTCCCTAGAGCCAATTCGCTATTTTCCCAAATCCCTGGAGCCACAATCTTCTCCAAGTTTGACTTAAAAGGGGCTTTCTGGCAATTTGGGATACATCCTTCAGATCGGCCCAAAACGGCATTCTGCCTCCCTAATGCCCATTACCAATGGACCGTCCTCCCTTTTGGACTAAAAACTGCTCCTTCTCTATTCCAAAAGGCCGTCACAAGAATCTTTCGTCCATTTCTCAACACAGCTCTACTATATATTGATGACATTCTTCTGTTCTCATCAGACAAAGAATCACACAATGATCTTCTGAAACGTTTCCATCAAATCCTTGATAAATACGGAATCATGTTATCAGATAAGAAAAGCTCGATAGGTGTCACAGAGATTGAGTTCCTTGGCATGCATATCAAAGATGGGTCCTATACCCCAGGGCCCCACCTTGCAAAACAACTCCTTGTTTTCCCTGACTCCTACCTCACACAGAAACAACTCCAACAGTTTCTTGGTATTGTCAACTACATCAGGGACTTCATTCCACAAGCCGGTCGTTACACCACCTGCTTGTCCAAACTTCTCAAAAAGGATCCTCCTCAGTGGAACACCCTTCACACCAAGGCAATTGCCTACCTCAAAGGCGCTGCACAAAAGCCCCCACCATTGCATATTTCCTCGTCAGGTCATCTGATTCTACAGACAGATGCCAGCGACCACTTCTGGGGAGCCATCCTCATTGAAGAAACCAACGGAAGACGCCACTACTATGGCCATGCCAGCGGACAATTCAAAGAGGCCCAAAAACACTATCACACGGTTTACAAGGAGATTCTTACTGTGAAAAATGGAATTTCCAAGTTTGACTTTCACCTCAGAACCGCCAACTTCACCATTGAGATGGATAACTCATCCTTCCCTAAGGTTCTCGAGTTCCGCAATAAGCTCCCTCCAAATCCCCAGCTCCTGAGACTTAAAGACTGGTTCTCCAGATACGACTTTTCGGTCAAACATATAAAGGGCCACCATAACATCATCCCATATATGCTCTCACGACCTCACTCCGTTTCCCTCATTTCCTGTACCGGTCCTGTCCCCTTAATCTACATGATGTCCTCTCAAGCCTCCTCGTCAACAACTCCGCATTCTTCCCCTCTACCGCCTGTTTTCCCGCCTGAATTCATAGCCACCCTCCTTCCAGGTCAAACCCCCTCTGTTCAATAGATCCAACAGTTTGCCAAATTATATCTCCCAAAATATCTCTCCCAGATCAACAGTCAAGGCTGTCACCACCTCCTGGCCAACCCCAGTAAACCTTTCCTTGACCCCTTTTTGATGAATATCACTCCACCTGTAATCTGAGTAGTCCGTAACTGTTTCGTCTGCCCCCACTGTATTATTATAGCTTTCTCCAGCTGTCTGGCCAGCTGCCTGTTTTCTTTTTGCTTTATTATTTTGTTTGTGTTGGCCACCGGCTTGATCCTTATCTCTTGTAAGATAGTTTGAAGAAAATGGGGGCTCATTCCTCTATATAAAGGAACTGAACCTCTTTGTAAAGGATCATCAGAAAATCAATAAAGCTTGCGTGTTTGTGTTTAATGGCTTTCTAAACAGTTTTCTTCTCCTGATCTTCAGATGGTTCTATGTCTGAAATTATAATTCTTCAAAGATCCTAGTATGCTCTATGCTTGCCTCTGGTGAGGATCCTGCATATCAGAACAGATTTTGTATGCTGGTTTAGTATATCGGCAGGACACCCTGGACACATCCGGAACCAGAATGTTGCTGGTTAGGATGAACTCAGGTTTAACAAAGCCCCGTACTGACTAGTTTGGCTTTTGAGATCCATCCATCTCTGACTGTATCTGGCCAGAAAAGTACTCTGTTAAGGCCGATGGAAGGCCGTCTGTAGGGAAAACATGGTTGTGGTCCTATCTGTGAGATGGTAGTGGATCTCTAACCTTAAATGATATATATATATATATATCATAATATATATAGTATTAATATACATATATATAATTATATTATATATATTATAGAATATTATTTCATAATATTTACATAATTATAAAATATTATATATTATAATATATAATATTTTATATAATATTTATATATATTATATTATTATATATATATATATATTCTATAATTTTTATATTATAATATACATAAAATATATTATATATAATTATAATTATAATATATATAAGAGGGGCACTTTGGTAATTTAAAAATCTTGTTCCGTCTTGTCCTAGTTATATCAAACACATAACAGTATATTTAATAGTATAAGATTTTTTTTAATATAAAAAAAACGAAAAACGAAAACGAAAAACAAGTTTTTTGTGTTTTTCAAATCTTTCACTTTTAACACTGGTTTTGTTTTTCGTTTTTTTTTTCGAAAATAAAATGAAAAACGGTTAACGAACGCGTTTTCAAAATCATTTTTGAAAAATAAAAACGAAAACGGACTGAAAAACAGCTGCAGGACGGCGCCTTAGATTTCAGACAAAAAAACAAACACCACGTAAATATTGATTGAAATCTGAAACCGAATGATATGTTTATTTTTTATTTTTTATTTTTATCACATCTGAATTAGACCTGACCACGGTTCCGGTTCCGGTTCCGGTTCCGGTTCCGAACCGAACCAGAACTGGAACTAGAACTGGGGTGGACCATATCTGGTTTCTGGTTCCGACCAGATCAGTTCCTTAAAAAAAATACTTATTTACTTATTAGTGTGGTAGAGATTCGGTACATAAGGTCCGTTTGAGAAAACTTTTACTTTTGACTTTTAGCAGTAGAAGAAGAGAAGTAAAAGCCTGAGCTTTTCAATTACTGTTTGGATGATATATTATAAAAGAGCAATTGTATTAGAAAGAGCTTTTAAGACTGTTTGGTTGTAATATTTTAAAATCTCTTCTAATTATGATATGACCCTTTTACCCTTCCAAAAAAAAGAAAATATTTGGTTGGAATATATTAATAATTGTTTTCAAGTTTATATGATATCTGGCCAATAATTGGAGTAAAAAATATATGTATAAAAAGAAAATTCATAAAAAAACTATTATTTGGGATAATATAACACTAATATGAACCTTGTGTATCTGCATAAACACATGATACACAAATTCAACATAAACAATTAAACCTTTTCAATTTTCACGGAATCAGAATTATCCTTCCTGACTTAGCTTGGTATCAAACAAATGCAATTTCACGATTTGTGGATTAGCAATCCGTTTAGGGTCACTCTCAATCTAGAAACCAGGCACGTCAGAAAACAAAACACAAAGATTCTTCATCCTCATTTGCTTTTTTTTTTTTTAGGATTTTAACATATTCATACAACCCGGATTTTTATAAACCAAGATTCAACATATTATAGAAAAAATAAAAGAAAATGGATTAATTAAAAAAAAATAGATTCAACATATTTGTACAAACCCAAATCCAACCAAATCCATTTTCAGAAACCTGGAACCTAACACCAAATCCACACAACCTATAACTAACGTTGAGCCACCACCAAAAGCATAACACCACAACTTAATCCACCGAACAGCCGTCACAGAACCTAACATCGTCCAACCCAAGTTCACCATTGAACCTATCTTAGCCGCTCATTTGAACCCCCTTCCACAACCAAAATAAAACCCAGAAAACCATCTCATTATCAAAATCAAACCACCACAAATGAAACTCAAACACACTCTCTTTCTCTCTTCGCCATCAAACCCATCATAATCAATCCATCGCAGCGATTCAGAAGAATTGATCTACCGCTGTGGCGATTCACATCAGTTTCGAATCAATGGAATCAAGACACCGCCGTGATTCAGACCTATCTCCTACTCAATCTCGTCGGCGATGGAAGCTTGATTTATGGGGTTTTGTGGTGACGAGGGTCTGTGTATGATGGTGTTTCAAAGATTGATGTCTGGTTTTTGGGTTTGATTTACTGAGTGAGAGAAATGAGATTGTACGAGAGAGATAGTGAGGTTTCATCGTTTCAATTGGAATTTGATTTGGGATACAAATGGAATTATTTGTTTGTTATTTATACCAACAAGGGTAAAATTGGCAATACAAAACTTTCATTTAACTGTTCATTTGGCTTCCTATAAGCCTTTCCAATAGAAGCACCGATGCTGGTGCTTCTTGTAAAAGAGCTTCCAAGGTTAAGAAACTCTTTTCATATTTCATCCAAACAGCTACAGAAGCTGCATTTGGGTCTCAAAAGAGCTTCCAAGCCATTCAAAAGCTATCCCAAACAAGCCTACATAATCACATACACTCACCACTCACCACTCACCACTCACCAGACACGTACCTGATACACTCACCTACCTCTATTTCTCTCTTTTCAAGATCTATATCTAGAATTCTAGATCCACCATTGCAACACCAGCCACCGTTGTGCAACGATTGCAATACTAGCGACGATGTTGCTGACAATGGTATGATCAGAGAGATCATATGATAATGATATGATCTGGTTGTCTTTTTAAGTTTTTTATTATTATTTATTTTTAGTTGAATAAGTGATAAGATCATGGTGAATGAGTGATATGAGTGAATCAGAATATATATATATTTTAAAAGAACCGGTTGGAACTACAGGTTTCAAACCAGGCGTGAGCCGCCAGTTCCACTATGGTTTTCAATGATTTTAAACCAGAACCGGAACCTTAATGGTTTCGGTTCGGTTGCAACAGTAGTGGTTCCGATTCGAACCATCAATTCGAATCGAACCGGGATCACCTCTAATCTTAATAAAGTGTCAACATGTTTATTTTTTAAAAGATAAAATGGTTTAAAAATAAGTAATTGACATTTGTACCATTGTTATTATTAACTGTTATGTATTTTTGTTTTACAGTCTAACCTCTTTAAATTAATACCCCAATAACCTTTGGCATTTAATAAAATTTCATGAAACCAACCGCGTTCTATAGACATAATTTAATATTTTTACTATCTAATAATTAATACAAAATATCAACACACGACAAAAATAGCAAAATGACATTCCTTAAAGAATCAACTATTTAGAGTAACACGTTTCTTCCCTGTTGTCATGATCTCGAACTGTATACCTCAGAGTACCTTATGAGCTACAATATGGGCGAGATTTTGAAAGAAACCACGAAGAGAAATACATGAGTGAAAGGCACCTAATTTATCTTTGTAAGACAGGGGGTGGAGTGTCATCAGCCATATCTTCTTCAATTGCTATGAAATCTTCATCCGATATTTCTTCATGGGCAATTTGTTGCTCCTCCACTGGATATAAGAGGGCATTAATAGGCATGAATTAGAAGTAGATCAAGCAGTTGCAAGTTCTTGTTCTATTGGTTGTTCATTTTATCTCTCTTTAATTTATTGTTTTTTCTTCTTCAAATATACATGATTTTTTTTTTAAAGTCGTTGGTCTACAAATTAATAACTTCCGCTAATTAATAAATTATTGTGCAAATGATTGTATTAATTTAGAGAGGTCAGACTGTATATAATACAAACAACTCAATAAAAATAATTTAACAAATCCTAAACCATTTTTTTGTAATAATTATAAGATATTATTCATGATTAAGATATGGTATATAATTGTTTTATTTTAAAAATAGGGATATTATCATTTTGGTCCTTATATTTTGGCCGACAATGATTTTTTTAATTTTTATTGCCGTGGTTTATATGTTTTGAAAAACTCATCAATTTGGTCCTTTTAACTAGATATTTAACGATCAATGCTTACATAAAACGGTAAATGAATATTTTACCCATACCTTCCGTTTGACAACATAAAATTACTATTTTACCCATTAAAAATTCTGACAATTAAAAGGAAAAATAAAATAAAAGGGTGATTGGATCACCACCAGTCGAAACCAACACGTCCTCACCAGTCTTGATGTGCTTGACAACAGTCCCGTTTTCAGGCAACAAAGATCTAATCTTTTTCCTCCAACCTTCATCCCCATCAAAAAAGCCTCTATCTTTAGCATTTTCCAATGAAATTCCAGACAATTTGAGGTGTTCAACAAGTTCCTGATTGATGTACTTGAACATAAGATATCCATGAATCAAGGGTTGTCGAGGGACAATACAAAACAAGTGTATCAACCTCTTTGTAGCTTCAACCTCTCTGTTGATGAGTACTGGTGGCTCTGAAGCAATTGTCCACAACATCTTCCTTGCTCTTTTCAACTTGTTCGACACAACTATTCTTACAACCAGCACCCTTCATAAACAAGCAAAACCCACATTAGCCTTATACTTCTTCTTCTCCTTCACTTTCGATTTCTTCTCCATTATCATTCGTTGTCTTCATCGCTTCTTGGGTTTTGTCGATTATGGTGTCAATTGAAGAATCTGAAGTTTAGGTTTCTTCTTTAGGGTTTTAGGGTTTTGATTGGTGCCAATGGATCTCCACATTTTTTTTCTTTCGTTTTTTTTTTCCTTTTACCTTTGAATCCAATTCTTGATTTTTTTTTTGAATTTGGTGTGATGGGTTTTGGTAGTGGTGGTATGGTTCAATTATGGGATTTTTTTTTTTTTAAGATTATGGGTTTTGTTGTGGTGATGTATTGGTCTGATTCTAATTGTGGGTTTGGTGTTGATACGATGTTCGGGTTGATGATGACATGTGCTCTAGGTTTGGTGTTTATGGTGGTGGTGGTGGTGGGTTGGTGTTGATAATGATGGTGGTGGGGTTGTTTCTGGAATTTCATTTGCTATTTCATTAGTTCATAGGTTAAATGTTTAAACCTATAACTATGGTCGCCCTTGAAGAGCCTTTGAAGTTTGATCCAACATAAATATTAATGATCGAAATAACTTTTGTTAGCAGAGATATAGATGATGATTGTTGTTTTAAAAAAAAAATTGAATGGGTCTGTGTTCAATGTGCTTTTCTTTTAATTGTTGACATGTGGCATATTATTTCTTTAAAGACAAAAATACCATTAGATTCGCCAACTCTAACTAATGTCTAACTTATGGTAGGATTAAATTGATGAATTTTTTAAAATATAGGGACCATGGGAACTAAAAATGGAAATACAGTTAAAAATGTTATTATCGATCAAAATATATGGAGTAAAATGATAATATCCCTTGAAAATATGATAAATAATGATTTAGAAATGATTTTGATTATATATATAAAAAAATGGTGTTTAAAGTGACAATGTGATTAATGTTTTTGTTTAACGGTTTATCGTAAATAATAGGTCAATAGAAATAAATTTGAATAATATAAAATTCGATAAAATTAGAAATGTGTTGTTTTTTGGGAGATAATCTTATAAAGATATACATATAATAAATGCAATCCAGTGATTTTGAATTAAATTAAAAGTCAAGATTTCTTACTTTTTATTTTAAGTTGTTTTTGGGTATTTTTAAACCGTTTGACCACTTAAAAAATCAATCAAAACAACTTAATAATTTCAATTCAGATCATTTAGTTTTAATTGTAAAAAAAAAACGACCCTTAAATCTTTTACCCAAAATTCAATTACTTTTATTTAATATCATTTTCTTTTTCTTTTTTGGAATTATTTGTCTTTAACTATCTTCCCTTTTGTTAGTGTTTGTGGTTCCTATGTTTTTCAAAATCCACCATTTTGGTTCCTATTCGAGTCCATCGTTAGTCAAATTTAATGGTTTAAAAGGTATTTATGTTTTTTAAATAAAAAAGCTACCACGTCTAAACACTAAACAATAGATAAGATTTTTTTTTAAATATTTATAATATATATATATATATATATAAAAAGTTATAGAGAAGATCTATTTATATAAAAAAAGTTAATTTTTCTTAAAAAAATAGTTAGATTGATCTCCACCGTTCATCTAATAAATGGCTGGTAGTGGTTGAATTACAAAAAAAAAAACAGAAGAAAAAACAAAAATATATAAATAAATAAAAATGAGGTGGAGTTCCACCTTCATCTAGATCTCCATGGATAAAGATTCAATGGATCTCCATCACATGCCGAGATCTCCATCACCGATAGAGATTCATCTAGATCTTCGTCCATGGAGATCCAAATGGTTAATGGAGACGGTCATCTCCAATGATGAAGACGCACTCCATCGTGCGATGGAGTGTGTAGGGTCTCCATCGGTGATGAAAATCTCATACTAGGATCTCTATCACCGATAGAGATCTCCAAACATAAAGATCTAGATGGAGGTGGAGATCCAACCTTTTTTTCCTTTTGATTTTTCTTCGATGTTATTTTTTAAAAGAAAATAAATACTCAAGGGTAAAAATAACATTTTGCTTTTTCTGTGAAGATTGAAAGTTAAAAATCTTATCAAAGATACCAAATTTATGGATTTTGGAAAATATATAGGCCACCGAGCCATGGGTACTAAAAAATGAAAATCTGTTAAAAAAATACATAATCTGTGAAATTATAGGGACCAAAATGATAATTCTATTAAATTTAAGGAACGGTTTGACCAAAAATGTAAATTTAAGTAACAAAGTTACGATCCCGTCTTGCAGTTGTTTTTCACTGTTTCGTTTTTATTTTCCAAAAACAATTTCGAATTCGCATTCGGTAACCGTTTTTCATTTTATTTTCAAATAACAAAAAAAAAATGAAAAATAAAACCAGTGTTAAAAGTGAATGATATGAAAAACATCTTAAATTTGTTTCTGAATTAAAAAAACAATTTGAAAAAAAAATAAAAATAAAAAAGAAGTGGTTGTGGCTTCAATTGAAACCTGATCACTGTCACTCAAGCTCTCAGCTCTACTCAGCTCATGTATGTCTACTCATTCGATTCTTCGTCTCATTTTCTTTGTCTTCGGATCGTCTTCTTCTTCCTCAGATCTTATTCTTCTTGTTCGTCGTCGTTGTTGTTGTCTGTTGTTCATCGCCATCGTATGATCTCTTCTTGTTCGTCGTCGTCATCGGATTTCTTATTCTGTTACCGATCGTCGGCTTTTGCTTCCTCTGCTTCAGATCATCGTTTCTTGTTCTTGTGTTCTTCCTCCTCTCATCAGATAGCTCATTCTTGTTATTCTTTTAAATTTTATTTGACAATTTTTTTTTTAAAAAAAAAACTCATTTTGTTAAACATGATATGGATATACATACCAATTCACAAGTCCTAAAAAATTTCACTGCTTAATTACAAGAATAGAAATAAAAAAAAAACAAATAAACTTTAAAC
The DNA here is from genome assembly GCA_032871835.1 of Dipteronia dyeriana. NCBI lineage: Eukaryota > Viridiplantae > Streptophyta > Magnoliopsida > Sapindales > Sapindaceae > Dipteronia > Dipteronia dyeriana. The sequence continues at coordinate 13,483,597 of CM065301.1, read as the reverse complement.
ATCGAAATCCTTCTTATATGAAACATGATATGCGTATATATGCACCGTATTAGTATTTCACTATTTCGGATATTGTAAAGGATAATCATTATTTTTTATTCTTTTAGGATATTATTACATTGTCGATAAGGAATACATAAACATCCAGGATTTTTAACACCTTAGAAAGGTGAACGATATCGTTTATGGGATTCTGAAGGACAAGACCGTGCACCAAGAGGTCCAAATGAGTTATTTAATTATAGACATTAATCGTTACGAAATGTAATTGAGCGGTGTTTCGATGTTTTGAATAAGCGATTAACTATTTTGAAAAATATGCCTAATTATCGTTTACATAGGCAACACCTCGTACCTTTAACATGTTGTGTCCGTCATAAATTTATTCGAACACAAGGTTGTGGTGATAAGATGTTTAGGGAATATAAGATCGAAGATATGTTAATTGATGGAGAAAGGGAATGAGAAGGATAAGGTAGACCAATTCCTAATATTGACTTATCTCCATCAAATGTACCACTAATGAATAATGTTAGAGATGAAATTGTAAAAAAATGTGGAGAGATTGCTCGCGCAATAAGAAGTGATGTTTTGTAATAGGAGGTGGTGTCTTCTGTAATATATTCGTGATCTTATATTATTAAATTATGTAAATATTATGTTATGAAAAATTTAATGAAATATAAAAGTAATCTATGATTGTAGTAATCGATCACAAATGTATTTTTTGTTCATGCTAACAAATCAAATATTCATAAAATCCTTTTTTATAATTCAATTAAAAATGATTAAATGGTCCGTACAAAATGATTAAATTCAAATTATTATATTATTATGAACAGTTGTATAATTATTTCATATATATATATATATATTATAAATTATAAATTTAAGTGGATTAAAATAAATATTTCAACCTTATGAATATATTTTAAAGAGTTGGGAGAGTCAAATTAGATATATAAAAGTTTTTCAGTTTTTGATGTTTTCAGTTATTCTATCAGACGTGTTTTTACTGTTTTTATTTTTAGAATTCAGCTTTCAGTGAAGTTACTGTTGGAAAAAAATTCCATCATATGGGGCCACACATGTGAATATTAAATGTGTTGTGTTATCTTTTGGTTAAGCCTAAACTAAAGTGATCTAATTACGATTTAAAGTTGTAAGGTTTAAGGGTATAATTGTCATGGAATTAATGTGTAGATAACAGAATGTTATTTCTAATTTGTTGAGGAGCCGAATTAGAAATAGTCAACATATAATAATTTGATTATTATATATATTTAGGGTTATGGTCCCCACATTACATGATACTTTTTTTTTCTCTGTATCCCCATCAACAGAGCAAAATAGAACACGGTAGGGTTCATAAAGGTCGTGATAATTTTGAAGATCACAACCCATTTACAAATCTACAGCAATGGATTCATGTACGCTTTCCTTTATCAATTATCTCTACTTTTCTCTTGTAAGGATTTCGATTAACACATAGACTAACATGCATAGGCACATAATTAATCCGAATAGCTTAAACATGTTTATATATAATACTTAATCAAACCCTAATAAACATATTACTAACCCATATCAATATTTTTGATCTTCTTGAGTTTCGGTGTTTTGAATTTGGATTAGGTTATTGTTTAATGATACATATGGGTATATATATATTTTTTATCTAAAAAAAAAACTAAAACTGGTTGGTTTTTTGGGTCGATGGGTTTTCTCACCCAGACCATGGTTTTGGGTCGATCTCGGGTCAACCGAGCAGCCTCATCGGCGCACCTGTCCCCGTCGATCACGCTGCTGGTCCAGATTGAGCGACTGTTCGTTGTCGCACAGCCGCTCGTTCGATCGGTGTTGATCAATTGTCGATCTTCGTCTGATCTTCGTTTGCGGGTTGTCTGTTGCTTCCCGATCGTTCGTCGTTGCCTTGTTTTGACGGCTGGAGGATTCAAGCGGCGACAGCAAGAAGAAACTAGGGTTTATAGTGTATTTTTACTCAGACCCTTCTTTTGAAAATTTGAAATTTTTGAGGAACTGCTTTGTAAATTATTTGTGTCATTATGTGATTTTAATAAACTTTCAGGGTCAATTTATAATTTCCAAAACTTATATGGCATGTTTGCAATTATAAAAAAAAATTTGGGGCAAATTTACAATTATTGAAATTTTACGGGTCACTTTGTAATTTTCAAAAGTTTTAGGCTAAATTTTAATTATGGAAACTTGAGGGAATTTCTATAATTTTATAAAATAAGGGGCACTTTTGTAATTTTGATAAAATAAAATAAATTTTTATTTTTATTTTAGTTTATTTTATTTGAAGGATCAACTCAAATTCAAACATTTGGTGGTATACCTTTTGTGGTTAAATAAAGTAGTCCATCATTCTAAATGAGCTAATTGAAACAATATGCCTCCAAAGTGACCTCTCTTGTGTAGATTGTTCATGAGGGATGTTGAATGTTCGTGTGTGTGTAAATTCATACGAGTATTTACCGGCCCAAAGAAAGGTTAATACTTGGCCGAATTGCACACACATGTGTGGTGGTAAACATGTGACGATTATAAGGTTTTACATGTGAATAATAAGTCGATCCAAAGATAGATTTATTATATCATAAATTATTGTCAATGTTTGATCACTACTAAAAGAGTACCACGTGTGTGTATATAAATTCATGCGGGTATTTACTGACCCAAAGAAAAGTTAATACTTGGTCGAATTGTATACACATGTGTGGTGGTAAACATGTGATGATTATAAGGTTTTACATGTGAATAATAAGTCGATCCAAATATAGATTTATTATTTAACATAAATTATTGTCAATGTTTGATCACTACAACAAGAGTACCACTTATAATTAATATTATTATCTAAAGACTTGATATTAATGTTATACTATGTATCTTAAGATGGGACCGACCATTATTTGGTATATCTTTTATGGTTAAATAAAGTGGTTTATCATTCTAAATGAGCTAATTGAAGTAAGATGTCGCCAAAGTGATCTCTCTTGTATAGATTATTCATGAGGGATGTTGGATGTTTGTGTGTGTGTAAATTCATGCGAGTATTAGTCGGCCCAAAGGAAGGTTAATACTTGACCGAATTGCACACACACCAGTGGTGATAAATATGTGATGATTATAAGGTTTTACATGTGAATAATAAATCGATCCAAATATAGATTTATTATTTGACATTAATTATTGTCAATATTTGATCACTACAACAAGAGTACCACTTACAATTAATATTACTGTCAAAAGACTTGATATTAATGTTATGCTAGATATCTTGAGATGAGACTTACCATTATTTGAATTTGTTGATCATTGTATTTGGTTATTAATGTGAGCATGTTTGTACGTTTGTTTTGTTCTCTTTCAAGCTAATGTTTTACACCCTTACTATATCTGCTAAATACCAACTCTATACACATGCTTAATGGGATCAACTTTAAGGATTTGGAAGGAGATCATACTCATTGTTCTCGGTTGCATGGATCTAGACCTTGCACTTCGGGTTGAGCAATCCTCTTCTCTTACGGATGCAAGTTCTCCTGATGATAGGAAGAACTTTGAGAAATTGGATCGCTCAAATTGCATGAGTCTTATGATCATGAAGCGCGACATTCCAGAGGCATTTAGGGGGCGGTATCTGAAAAGATAACCAAAGCCAAAGAGTTCCTAGCCGAAATTGAAAAGCGTTTTATGAAAAAACGATAATGCAGAAACAAGCACGCTTTTGCAAAGCTTGATTCTATGAGGTACAAGGGCAAATGGAACATAAAGGAGTACGTTATGGAAATGTCTCATATTGCTTCTAAGCTTATGGCCTTGAAGCTCGGGTTGTCTAACGACTTGCTCGTGCATTTGATATTAATATCACTTCCTGCATAATGCATTCAGTTTAAGGTCAGTTACAACTATCAAAAGGAGAAATGGACTCTTAATGAACTCATTTCTTACTGTGTGCAAGAGGAAGAGATACTGAAGCGAGACATGACCGAAAGTGCTCATTTGGCTAGCACCTCTAAGGATAAAGGCAAATAGAGGAAGAATAATGAAGTTGCTAAACACCTTATGAGCTTTGGACAAGCGTAAAGCCTAGTCTAAAGCATTTTCACATTTTGGGATGTCCAGCTGAGGCAAGGCCTTACAGGCCACATGAAAAGGAATTGGACTCCAAAATTGTGAGCAACTACTTTATTGGCTACTCTGAGCGATCTAAGGGCTATAAGTTTTATGATCCCACATTTAGGTCAATTTTTGAAACGGGAACTGCAACATTTTTTGAGGATGTTGAGTTTGGGGGAGAAATAAGGTTAGAGACATTGTCTTTGAGGATGAATCGGTTACAATTCCTATTATTGCTTTTGACAATGTGCATGTTTCTATACCTGTCATTGATCAAGAAGCAAATTTGGATCCTCAACCAGACAATGTTGAATAACCCCTCATTCAAGATAAGGTAATTGTTCCTAAGGAACGAACTCAACTGCCTCAAAAACCAGTGCCATTAAGGCGATCCACTAGAGAAAGGAGAAATGTTATTCCGGACGATTTTTTATGTATTTCTCCAGGAACATGAGGAAAACATTGGAATGATGGAAAATGATGTAATCAACTTCCATCAAGCCATGCATGGTTCCAACTCTTAAAAGTGGATTGATGCCATGAATGAGGAGTATAAGTCTATGCAAGACAGTAAGGTTTGGGTACTTGTCCCATTGCTAGAAGGTGCGAAGCCCATTAGTTGTAAATGGATATTTAAAACCAAAGGGATTCGAAAGGTAATGTGGAGAGGTATACAGCTCGTCTTGTAACTCAAGGCTTTACCCAAAAGAAAGGGATTGACTATAAAGAGACTTTCTCTCCGGTTTCAACGAAAGACTCTTTTAGGACAATCATGACACTTGTTGCATATTTTGACCTTGAGCTTCATTAGATGGATGTCAAGACGGCGTTTCTCAACGGTAACATTGACGAAACAATTTATATGGTGCAACCAGAAAACTTTGAGTTGGGAGACCCAAAGAATATGGTTTGTAAATTGATAAAATCCATTTATGGACTCAAACAAGCTTTCCGTCAGTGGTACCGTAAGTTTCATCAAGCGATTATCTCGTTTGGTTTTGAGATGAACGTTGTTGATAATTGTGTGTATCATAAATTCAGTGGGAGTAAGCACATATTCCTGGTTTTATATGTCGATGCCATACTGTTTGCCACAAATGATATAGGCATGTTTCATGAAACCAAGAGATTTCTATCAAAGAGTTTTGAGATGAAAGATCTTGGTGACGTCTCCTCTGTATTAGGGATCAAGATACAACGAGATCGCTCTCGGTATATTCTTGGATTATCATAAAGGAACTATATCGATACAGTGCTCAAAATGTTTGGCATGTAGGACAGCAAACCAGGTGACACCCTTGTCTCTAAGGGAGACAAGTTCAGTCTCAATCAGTGCCCTAAAAGTAACCTTGAAGCTAAGGAAATGCAGAAGATTCCCTATGCATCAGTTGTAGGGAGTCTAATGTATGCTCAGGTATGTACGCGTCCGGATATTGCGTACATTGTTGGTATGTTAAGTAGATATTTAAGTAACTCTAGGATGGATCATTGGAAGCAGCCAATCGAGTTATAAGGTATTTGAAGAGAACAAAAGATTACATGCTCACATATAGAAGATCGGATTAGTTTGAGATCATAGAGTATTCCGACTCCGATTATGCTGGATGTCAAGACAGTAAGAGATCCACATCAGGCTACATATACCTGTTGGATGGTGGAGCTATTTCTTGGAAGAGTGCCGAACAAACACTCATATCTTCTTCCACCATGGCAACGGAGTTTGTAGCATGCTATGTGGCATCCAACCATGGAACATAGTTGCTGAATTTTGTCACTGAGCTGCGCATTATGAAGGGTGTTGAAACACCACTCAAACTATATTTTGTGACAATAAGTCAGCAGTACTATATTCTAACAACAACAGGAGCTCATCAAAGTCAAAGCATATTGACATTAAGTTCCTAGTTGTGAAGGAAAGAGTACAGAGTGAACATATATCCATAGAGCACATTGAGACAAACTCCATGATAGCGGATCCGCTTACAAAGGGATTACCACCCAAGGTCTTTCATGAGCACACTGCTCATATGGGTGTTATTTTGTGTGATGATATCACATTACAGTGGGAGATTGTATAATTTTGTATTTTATTGCTCTATATTTTTATTTTGGATATACTTATGCATTTATGTACTTGGATATTTTCTGATCAGAAACAATGTATTCGGTTAATTACACTTTGTTACATTATGTTAAGTTTTGATCTCACTAAGGAATAAGGTAGGACCAGTTGGAATAGACATGTATAGATCACATTGCATGTAATTTCCATGCTACACATCCATGATTGATCTATGTCATTTGGTTATGTTGGTATACGTGACCATTGATGAGTTTAGTTAAGCTAAATGTGACGAAAACCACTTTGATCCTATGTCGGCATAATCAATGGACGAGATTATTCGGATATACCCTAAAATTGTGATACAAAATTTTGGAGCTCATAAAGTCATACACATTTTTAGAGTTACATATGTGACCCAGTGGGAGATTGTTGGAAAAAAATTCCATCATATGGAACCACACATGTGAATATTAAATGTGTTGTGTTATCTTTTGGTTAAGCCTAAATTAAAGTGATCTAATTACGATTTAAAGTTTTAAGGCTTATGGGTATAATTGTCATGGAATTAATGTGTAGATACCAGAGTGCTATTTCTAATTTGTTGAGAGCCCGAATTAGAAATAACCAGCATATAATAATTTGATTATTATATATATTTTGGGTTATGGTCCCCAAATTACATGATACTTTTATTTTCTCTGTATCCCCATCAACAGAGCAAAATAAAACACGATAGAGTTCATAAAGGTCGTGATAATTTGGAAGATCACAATCCGTTTACAAATCTCCAGCAATGGATTCAGGTACGCTTCCGTTTATCAATTATCTCTACTTTTCTCTTGAATTGATATGGGTTAGTAATATGTTTATTAGGGTTTGATTAAGTATGATATATAAACATGTTTAGGTTATTTGGATTAATTATGTGTCTATGCATGTTAGTCTATATGTTAATCGAAATCTTTATAGTTACCAGACGCGTTTTTACTGTTTTCATTTTCAGAATATAGCTTCCAATAAATACTACAACATGTGTTTTAAAAATTCAAAACTGAATCAAAAACACTATTTTTATTTTCATTTTCATTTTTAAAAAACAATCATTGAAAAACGTTTACGGGACGAACCCTAGGCGGCTAGGCCTACGGTTCTCAATTTGTAAGTGGAGGTTACCCGATACTTTGAGTCACGAGTATTCTTTAGTAGTATACATTCGTGTACACCGAATGATACCCTCCCTTAAATCAGAGTCATCTGTCCGACTTTAAATCCCATATCAAACCCTATACAGGATTAGAAACCATAACAAAATCTCACCATTTCATTTCTTCATTTCTTCATTTCTTCATTTGCCAAGTAAGTGGTTTCTCTGAATCATTACTTGAATTTACTTATTTCTTCTGATTTTCTTTCACAAATTATTACTTTTTTTTTTCTTCACAGTTGCTGCTAATGTTATTATTTCTTATCGGTGAATCTTTGATTCTATGAGCGTTGTTAATGTTGTTTTTTTTGGTACTCAATATGATACTTTGTTATCCCATTTATTGATTTTTTTCTTATATTATTCCGTTTCTTCCTGTTAATAATGGTGATCATTCAATCGGCAGATTGCTTGTTATTTCAATTATTTTTGAAGTTTTGATATTGCTCATTTGTGGGTCGATTCTGGACACTTAGATTTCTTAGGGTTTCGTTATTTTGGCTGTATCAGCTCCTTTGTTGCATTGAAATCTGAAATGCTCCATTTGGTCAACTACTGTGTGCGAGTTAAGTTTCAACAAGTTCTATTGTAAATTTGTAATTTCTCCAATTACATGAATTTTCATAAATCCTTACTCTTTATTTGAGAGAACAAACTGTAATCAAGTATTGAGATATGGGATGTTTGCGATGATTTACAATCTTTGTCACATGTCTTTAGAAATATGCTAATGGGCGGATGCTATGCAAATATGATTTGATATTGTTTGATTTCTGATATACCAACTATATAATATAATTTTGGAGCTTTTTGGGCATACGATTTAGTGTTAAGAGATACATAAATTAGGAAGGTGTGACCGTGTGACCAACCTGTGAAGGAACCATCAAATTCTCACCATAATATACTTTATCAAAGACAAATTAACTGAAGATAGCTAAAACAGTGGTTACACTGTGTGAATATTACATTGCACATGAGAACCAAAGTGTGATATGGTGACATATTTGTAACCATCATTTAAATTCGTTGACATCAAAAGCTGCAATTCTTTCTCTTAAGATGACCAGCTGATGAATCAAGAATTGTACTTTGGTTTAAAATGAGCTCTAAAGACTAAAAACCTAAATATGTTTTGTTTTAGAGAGTGCAACCTTTTTGTTGATTAGCCCCCAAGTTTTGTAGTTACAAAAACGTATGAAATGAGCTAGATATTTCTGGAGAAATATTTTGTTTCTTTTCTCTCTCTGTGTGTGTTTATATATATTAAAACTCCTTTTCAAAGTTAAGATGCATTATATCAGTTGATGACTTTATGGTTTTAAAAGGTGTTACGAGGCGTGCACCTCGAGGCGATGAGGCGGTGAGGCAGTAAAAAATAGCCTTGAGGCGTAAGCCTCATGCTTGTGTTTTAGAACGTACGCCTCAAGAGATGAGGCGCTGCCTCTGAGGCGCTTGAGGCTTAAGCCTCAAAAAGAACATGTTATTTGGCCTTTTTTTGATGTTTGGTCTGTTGGGCCCTTATTTTTTCAAAATAAAAATAGGTTTTGGGCCACTGTTTTGGGCCACTGTTTTGGGCCTGTTATTAAACTAAACAACCTAAATAAACTAAAACCCTAGTCCACCAAAGATGTGAAGAAAGGATAAAGAAGGAAAGCTTCTTTATACTATATATTAATAATTTAATATACTATATATCTAATTTCTTTATGAAGGGAGGTTACAATTGATAGATGAAGGTGGAGATGACTTTGGAGATGAAGACAATGAGATTGGGTTCGATGATGATGGATATAAAGATGGACTTAATAATTATGAATATGACCTTCCAAATTATCCCAATCCCAATAGTGTTGATGAAAATAATGATTAGATTGAGTCATAGATTTAAACTCTTAAGACTTGTACTAAATTTTTAGTTTGGGATGGGAAGATTCATGATTTTTAGTCTTTTGTCTTATGACTTTACGTTGTTATTAATTTTCTCTATTATGAACTAAATCATGTTGTGTATTTTTATTGAATAGTATTGTTACTACTTACTAAGTCATTGATATTATGGTATGAATTATGAAATATGCATTTTTGTTTTGTTTTTTGTTTTTTGTAATTTTTAGATGTTTATTTATTTATTTATTTATTTATTAATTGAGGCTAACGCCTCGTTTCGCCTCAAGGCTTACGTCTCGTGAGGCGATGGTCAACCACCTCGAGGCTCGATTTTACCTTTTAAAACCTTGGATGACTTGACCGTAGGCATGCTGGAAGTTAATTGTCACATTTTATATTTACAGGAATTACATAGATTACTGTCATGGCTACAAGGGTTGCTCTGAGACATGTTTCTCGAAGGTTCTCGAGCAGTGGCAAAGTACTTGGTGAGGAGGAAAAAGCAGCCGAAAATGTTTACATCAAAGTAATTTCCACATTTCTGCTGTTGTATACACTTGGGTTTCTTACCTCAGACTCTTTTGGTTGTTTTCTGCTGTGAGTTTTGTTGATTTCATTTGTGTATATGGGTAAAGCTCGAGATTTAAACTATGTTGTTACTATTGTGAAATTTATAATTTTGTTGTTTCATCTTAACTCTTTAATCATTTCTTTCTAACCACTATGTTATTTCGTTTTCTCTCGTTTTTATCTTGCTTGTTAGGATTTTGGTCCTCCTATTCTCATGTTCCATTATCTATCAATTTCGGGAATTTAACCATATTGGCCAACATTTTTTTGGATTATTGTCTAGTGAGCTGAGGTCTTCAGTAAGATATAGATTTCCATCTGAAACCAACTTTGACTTTTGGTTTTGTCATAGTGATCTGGGATACAAGTGATCTGAAACCAACTTTGACTTTTGGTTTTGTCACAGTGATCAGGGAAACAGGTGATAATGAAATGACTGCTTGAAAATGTGAGATTTGAGCCTAATACTTATAAAACCTGGTTCAAATCTCTGTTCTTTCGCCATATTGAAGACTCAACCTATTTAGAGACCTTCCAAAGTTTTCTTAGCAAATTTTTAGTTGATTTAGTCTGCATATGTTTGTTCAATTGAGATTTGCTTGAAATGCATTTTGATGAAAAAACCTCAGCTGACTGTGAAAGTTTTATTTGTTAATTCTAATTCTTTTTGCTCATTTTTTCTAAAATACAAGAGTTCCTAGAATTATTCATACAGGTTCCTGTTGCAAGTTGCAACTCAAATTTTCGGTGTTCTTACTTGGTCATCTATGTAATAAGTACTTATAATGTTGCAGAAAACTGAGCAAGAGAAACTTCAGAAGCTAGCACGAAAGGTATGATCACCATGTATTTTTTTGTTATCAATTTTGTGGGTTCAGTAGGTTTTTCGGCAATTTTTAGAAGTTTGAGCAGCATTTTCAATCTCAGATTTTGTTGTCAAGCTTTATCAATAGATGATGCTATGTGATCTTTGAAGACATTTCTTGGCATTAGCTGAGGATTATTGCAGAGTATGAAACTAAATAATAAAGCCTTGACCAGACAGACTTTATATCATCTTTAGACTCTCTAAGAGTGTTTTCGGAGTATCGTTACTGGCATTCAACTCCATTAGTAGAAATGATTTTGCTGGTATTCTTCCATGAATATCTGCTCCAGAACATGGTCAATTCAACCTATGCCAAGTAGAGTAGGTATGAACTAAGTGAATGCTGCGTGAAGCAGGAGTGAGACTGACATTTATAATAAAATAAATTGGTGTTTGGGAGCTCCACTAGAGTACAGACATACATACATGATGCATGGATTAGTTCTTAGTGAATTATTTAAATATGAGAAATAATGGAACTAAAAGTGGGTTTTGAGTTGTTAGCAAGCTATTTGTCTGTATGCAAGCATATGAGGTAGTAGCCCTAGGTGGATGGGGTAATAAGATGTGTCGATCCTGTTTGTCCCGCTTACATGGACAAAATCACAAAACACTTGGAAGCATGTTAAACCTGCATTCTTATGAACCTCAATCTGTGCGTTGGCTGAAAATCTCTATTGAATTTGCCAAACAGTGGATTCAGGGAGTGGTGACTGGTGAGTATTAGGGCTCATAGTTAGGGAACTTTTTGAGCCTTAAAAACCATGTCAGAATCCCAACTGGGATAAATGGGTCCTAGATCCCATCATAATTGAGGTGCTTAGTTATCTCTCTTGAGTCTCTGTGTATGTAAAAATATGATTTTAACGTCAATGCAGCAATGTATCTGTTATTTTTCATAACAAATGGTTGTCTTTCTGGGTAACTTTATTTGGAGGAGTCCAGGTATAATTGCCATAAGCCATATGATTAATCAATTGAACGTATTCAGGGACCCAAGCCAGAAGAAACACCTGCTGATTCCAAACCAAGTAGCTCAGCCTCTTTATCTGCCGGAGCATCAACTGAGAAAGTATCTACTGACAAGAACCGAAACTATGCTGTCATAGCTGGTGTAGTAACTGTTTTTGGTGCTCTAGGATGGTATCTGAAAGCAAGTGGGAAGAAAGAAGAAGTACGGGATTGAGATGGATGTGGTGGAATAGACAGGAAACAATGGAAGATAGCACCTGTGACCACCTCATGCTGCTGAATTCATGAAGTAGTGAGAAATAAAAGATTAAATGGAACTTCATCAAGTATCTTTTCTGTTTTGTTCACCACTTCTTGAGGTTTTTTTTTTTAGCTTGTATCTGGTGATGGTTTTCCAGATAACCTTTTATCTTTTACAGTTATCTGAGTAACTTTTGAAGTTACATTGCATTTATTTTTACTTTTCATCATGGTTATTACAAAATTGAATAATTTATATAAATTTGACAATATATTCAAGCCAGTAAAGAAGAGTAATGCCCTCGCCAAGTGAGCGTGGTACTGAACCAGAACCACAAGAGAAACGTAACTAGTTCTTTCTCTTTTTCCTCGGTGTCAAATACTACAATATTTTTGGCATCCAAGGAAACACTTATTTTTTTTAAGAATTTTAAAAATTCAATGGGATTTTTTTTTCTTTTATTAAATTCGAAAAGTAATCAAGTGTTTTTTATTTTTGAATGATCATGATCTGGTGATGGATTTCGGATAGTGTTCTTGAATTTTTAATTTTAATTTTAATTTTCAATCTGTTTAATTATATTGTTATATTATATATATTTAGAGAGGATTTTTATTAAAACCTTCAGAAAGGGTATTTGGTTTTTTAAATTGTTTAATTATATTATCATATGTAACATAAAAACAGTACATAATATAATATACAAATTATATATTTTTTTAATTTGTTACCCAATTACCTTTTTACCCTTGCCTATTTTACATTTGCAACGGAATAGTTAACAGTTGAGGATATGTTAGGTATTTTATTCAATGACAAATGGGAAAAGGACGAATAGTTTCATTTTCGGGGGAAAGTGGCAATTATTGTATCTATAAGGGACAATGTCTAATAAGGCAAACGGCAGGGTGAGAAAATGATACTTTCCTTAATTTTTTATTTTTAATTTGATCATTACTATTTATATTTGAAATGGACGGTAGTGATCAATATACATATTTAAGAAAAATAATTATTTTTTTATATATATAACTAGGTCTCCACCGTCCATATAAAGATATTTATAACTTTTTATATTTTATATTTTATATTATTTAAATATGATGGATCATATGTGAGTATGTCCTTAAAATGCATCATTTTTCAAACGGACATCTATGAAATTCATGACATTCATTCCCTAAGTTGATACAACACATAACGTGTTTACATGGAATGCCTGAAACTCGCCACTCCCCAGAGTCACAATTCTGTTCATTCAATTTAACACAAAAATTTCTTAACAATTCTTTCACCTCATACACATCAGACCTTGCTTTATTTGGAGAGAGTTCCCTTGCCTTTTCTTGCGATGTTTATATTTTCCTGTGTATAACAGGTGGTAATTCAGTCTTCCATGCATGAGCCTCTATTCTTCTTTTTTCAAGCTTCTTCGTCAACTTTCTCCTTATTGTTTCAACCATGGTCAATGCTAGTTGCCTTCTAAACTTGTTGATAACCCCATTTCAACACTATGTAATATTGTTTGTAACATGATCGGTGCAATTACGGATCAAATGCATGTCTAAACCAATGCTTATGGTCGTATTATATCATATAATTTTATGCTTCCTTATCTAGATTCCATATTTTCTCTATTGTGCCATTGAATTCATGCACACTGCAAGTCTTCACAACAACATAAAACAATGTCTTTGTATAGAGGTCCTTTTCATTCTGCCTTGAAATTAGCATACATATGCCATGCATAATGCCTTATTCCAGCATCCGATCAAAATAACTACACGATTTGGAGTACACCTTTATGACGATCACTCATGAAACAAGGCATCTTTCTCCCATGTACGTGAGATGCCGATACAAGTGCTCCAAGAACCACCCCCAACCCTCAAAAGTTTCTCTTTCACAAATGCATACAATAATGGGAAAAAAAATATCACAGTTAGCATCCATCCCTACGGTAGACAATAACATCCCACCATATATGTTATTTAAATGAAATCTATCTATACCGATGAATGACCTGCAGCCTGCCAGATATCCATATTTCTGCGTTTCAAAGCTCAAGAGAAAACCTCAGAAAGTGTTGCGGTCCATCAGGAAGTGGTTGGTGCAACTTCAACGTTGTCACTGAAACTTGATTTTTAATCCTCACAATATTGCCATACTTCCAAAACTTATTATAAGATTCCTTATGGTTTTCATTTGAACCTTCAAGGGTTATTGTTCTTGCCCTATACAACTTTTGTTCAGAAACAACAACCCTACAGTCTTTTAACAATTCAACAGCTAATGTACTTATTTTGATATCAGGATTTTCCGTTATGAAAGTCTCATACTTTCAAGCTATCCATGTTGTTGTCACTTTCATTCTTTTTGTCTGTCTATTTCATATGTGAGTATTGTTGAAGGATTTAATTTGGTATGTGAAATGATTAATTACGAGAGATACATGGATCCGCCAAGTGCAATTTCCATTCACCTCTTTGCAATTTCGAATCCACCGAGACTTCTCATTTGTCACTCTATCCAAGTCAAATCTCTCTTGTATCACACAGTCACTAATCACTCGCTAAAAGTGTTATAGATCATTGAATAACATCCCAGCCTCTAGTGTGATTCTACCACCTTGATTCTCCCTAAAAACTCTCCATCTAATATGACCTGAATGAGCTCTCTTATTAGTATCACTGTCGTCACCAGATGATCCTACAAGTGTTTGGGGCTCATCGTCTGATTCAATGTAGGACATCTCATCTTCATCATCATCTTCCGACCCGTTACCAAGCTTTTGCTCAACAAACACACCCGCATCATCAGATGACTGTGGTATGGGAGCTGTAGGTGGTTGTCCATTTAATGACAACAGTTTCATATCAGAATGTATGATGATAGGTATCATGTTGCCCAAACCGGTAGAAAACTTCCAACAAATCACTATCTGATTCCACTAACCTCATTTCACCATTCCAAGGAAGATAAACATGAGTTATGTATTTGTCATGTTGTGGATTAAAATCTTTACCAGCCTCTCCCATTGTAGCCTCCCATAACATGTAAAGGCTGAAATAATCAAGATCAGTGCTACTCAATTCAAGTTCTTGGCCATTTAAGTTGACGTACATTGCATACGTTTCCAACCTAAAAAAAAATCATGTTTGTAAAACCCTAAAGTCTATAAAATAGCTTCAATAACAAAAAAAAAAACAAGTGTTAAAAAAACAAACAACTGTTAGTAAAAAAAAAAGGTAAATATTTGAAATTAATTGTTAAAAAAATTATTGATACAAACGTGTAAAACAATAAAAAAAACCAAATTTTTCTTCAATAATTCAAACCAAAATTTATATCACTGTTGTAAACAAAAATAACTGTACATATTATGATAAAATCAAACAAACTTTTCTCCTAAACCGATGAAAAAACATCATAACTATAACATATCCACCAAACAAATTGGTTACAAAAGCCATAATTTACATTATTAAGCGATCTATAACAATTTATTTTCAAAATCATACAAACTCAAGGATTAAAACACAACAAAACACCCAAAAAAGTCTGTTCACAACATGAACCCATACCCAAACAAAAAGACAACCGAAAAAGTCTAACCTTTCAAAGGGAAACACACTAGCCTTGGTGAAAGAGATATATAAGCTTGGTGATTTTGAAAAATGGAAGCTTTTGGTGTTTGAACAATCAGGATTTTTTTTTTTTTAGAGTGGTAGAGTTTTGTTTACTGAATAGTTTTTCTGAGAGTGATGTATGTTTAAAACGTAGGCTGATAGAAGTGAAATGATGTTTTAGGCCGCTATTCACATTTCCCATTTTTTTTTCTATAATATTGTAAAAGTCAATTTTGCCCTTGATACCCAAACGGAATGTTAACGGTGTTAGGCCACATGAGATGTTTCTAAAATAAAAGCATTTGTAACTATATATCCAATAATAGTTCAAAGGTGAGAGGATGTTTTTAATATTAATCCTATTAGTTAAAGGCAATGTTGAAATTTTGAAAAGAAAATAAATGTACACTTGAACAATATATATAGTTTTATAGGAATGTAAATATTACCACTTTATCCATAAACTACAATATCGAATCGGATCGTTGACCAGAGAGATAGATATTCGATCTTCTATAAGGGATCATGTGATCTAGATCATTGGAGATCCCCATCTCCTCTAATATGGATTTCCCATAGAGGAGATTACATTATATCATAGGTGGTATTTTTCATTTTTAATTAAATAATTTACTTTTAAATAATTGTTTGGAAATTTATATTATTATAATAATAAAGGGGTCAGTCAAAGTTAGTCCAAGGGTTTAGTTAGAGATAATTTAAATTTTTCGTATCTTAAAAGTTAGTCAAAGGGTTAGTCAATGCGGTCAAGGGTGTTCATGTAATTACGACAAAGGTTGTAACTGAGTGCAATATTTTCTAACCTCTGGGGCATTAGTGCAATTAACTATAATATATAAATTCTTAAGTAAGGACACAACTGGAACGGCGCACGTTAGCAAACCTAATTGCAAACCCTAGCTCACCAAACCCTTATATAACATTGTTTCCCTTCATCGTTTTGAACGCTGCCGCATCTCCGTCTATTCTCCAGATCCTCTCTGCAACCCCTCCATTTACGACAATGGTAAGCTAACTTCAAAACTGACTAGATGTTTAGGGTATTTTCTTTAGTAATGCGTTTCTTGCTTGGTCTTTTGGTCGAATATGAAGAAACCTTAACATGTATTTGAATCAGTAAATCACGTTTATAATGCATCTCTTAGAAAAATAGTTGACATTTCGAATTTTTAATGTCTTGAATTAGAGCCGACTAGTTTCGTTTTGTAACAGTTATTCTTATTGTGTATGTATTTCCCGTGACAGGCACCAAAGAAGGAGAAGGCACCCCCTCCGTCCTCGAAGCCGGCAAAGTCCGGTGGAGGTAAGCAGAAGAAGAAGGTATTTTTTTCTCGACTTCTAGTATTGTTTGGTATTTGGGAATTCTGATGAATAGGTGATGTTGTATGAAACATTGATATATTGAAATTAAATTTTACACAGAAATGGAGCAAGGGAAAGCAAAAGGAGAAGGTGAACAACATGGTTTTGTTCGATCAGGCAACATATGACAAGCTTCTCTCTGAGGCTCCCAAGTTCAAGCTTATCACTCCTTCCATCCTCTCTGACAGGCTTAGGGTACAACCTTCTCTTGCCTCTTTTTATTAGAATCTTCAAGTCTTGATCTAGTAGTTAGTAGATAGCGTATGAACTTTAAGTGAAAGTTTATCATTTTTGGTTTTTGTTTTATCGATTTTGTATATGCCTTGACAGAGTTTTTATTCATTAAGTAGTTACTATTTTGTTATTTGCTTCTGATTTGATTATTTGTTCTTGAGATCATGGTATTTATAAGTATTTGTGGTTGGTTATGTTTGGTACGAATCATCTCTATTTTTGCCCAATGATGGACAACTCAATATAATTGAATGGTTGCGTGGTTTTTATTCATCATTATCTTTACATACCACCTCTCTCTCTTTCTCTCTCTCTCTATATGTGTGTGTGTGTGTGTTTGTGTGTACTTTTGGTGGTCTGTAAAGGTTTTGATGAATGCCATTAGCATATACCATAAATGATCCTTTAAAAGCTATGAGATCTGAGGGCAATTTTTATTACTGTACCAACCTATAAAATAATTATTGGCATATTTGGACTCGACCAAATCACACAGCGGTTCCCTCTGATGTTGTACATTAGCATTTGCTTATGCTGACCAGAGATTCACATTGTAATCTTCGTGTCTTGATCTAGTAGTAATTAGACAGCATATGAGCTTTAAGTGAAAGTTTATGTTTTTTTTTTGTTTTATCAATTATGTAGCCTTGAGAAATTATTTATTCAGTTTTGGTTACTATTTTGTTCTTTGCTTCTGATTTGAGTATCTGTTTTCTTGATTGCTATTTTAATAAGTATGTGTGGTTGGTTATGTTTGGGACGAAGCATCCCTGTTTTGCCCAATGATGTACAACTCAATATAATTGAATGGTTGCGTGGTTTTTATTCATCATTATCTTTACATACCACCTCTCTCTCTCTCTCTCTCTCTCTCTCTCTCTCTCTCTTTATATAAATATGTGTGTGTGCGTGTGTTTATTTGGTGGTCTGTAAAGGTTTTGATGGATACCATTAGCATTATACCATAAATGATCTTTTAAAAGCTATGAGATCTGAGGGCAATTTCTTTTACTATACCAAACTATAAATTGTTATTCACATTATTTGGACTGAACCAAATCACACAGTGGTTCACTCTGTTACTGGAATTGTAATGTTGCAGAACTGAATGTTCCTTTTGTTGATTCTACTCCTTAACAGCTATTTTCCCTTATTACATAGTTTTATGAAATTGTAAAAAATATTTAATTAAGATGGTTGCTTTGGTTTTCCTGCGTTTCATCTTCTTTTTCTCTGCGGATTACACTATAATTGCTTTCAACTTTGACAAAATAGCTTCATTGTGTTAAGTATAAATGCCTCTAGTAGTCCGGTTTGATTTGAAGTTTGTTTTTATTTACGCTATATATGTCTTATGGCAACCATTAAAGATTTGCCTTGTAATTTTTTAGCAGAAGTTAATTTATTTTTCTTAACCCTATCAGATCAGTGGATCATTGGCACGCCAGGCAATCAAGGATTTGATGGCAAGAGGTTCTATCAGGATGATAGCTGCACATGCCAGCCAACAAATCTATACTAGAGCTACCAACACCTAGACAAGGAGAACGTTATCGTATTAAATACAAGGAGAACCCTATTGTTACTTTTTCGGGGATGATAGGTAGTTTCAATGCTTTTGCTTTGAGAACTTGTGCTTTAGATGCTCCATGGCAATGACTGTATTTTTGCCCAAAATTTTCCAGATCTTTTGATATTTTTGGTAGTGGATACATTATGTTTGTACTGTTAATTAAATATGTTTATGGTGTTTTTCCACCCGTTAGAAACTAGTTTCGAATAGTTTTTTGCATTTGATTTAACTCTGTTTTCTGAAGCGTGCTGGTGTTGAGCTTATGCGATTTTCCTGTGTTTAATTTGGTTCAACGTCTGTGTATGTAACTGTTTTCATTCTTTGGAATTCATGCGATTTTTCCGTGTTTAATTTGGTTCAACTTCTGTGTATGTAACTGTTTTTATTCTTTGGAATTTATATATATATATAATCAAATTGAAATTAATCATATTTTATTCTTCAGATCAAAATGCAATACATACAGTGCTGTTCTTGCTGGCCAATGAATTTTTACAATAATTTTGTGAACTGATTTATTTAGTGAAATAGAAATGTTTTCAGTACATTCATTTAGTAACTTTGTAGATTTACCAAATTAAGGTTTTCAAGACCTGACCATAAAATGACTATATGGCTATGTTTGACACCTATGATTGATTAGAGATTGGACTATTTAGTCATTATCCCATCTTCGGTATTACCTTTGATAAGTTAAAATTTGATTATTTAATAATTTTGATATAGAAAAGATGTTTGGTAAAAAAAATTAAATGATTATTTGAGAACTTGGTAACAATTATAAAACGTTGGTGGGGTTACTTTTGTAAAGTGACGTGTTTATTTAATGAATCTTTTTAAAAACTAAATTATTCGTATTTACTTAATATAAATATAACTATGTTTTATATTTAATTTCATATGATTTAATTTTATTTGTTTATTATTGATTAAATATAAAATTAACTAAAAGATTTTTAAAACAATTTATTTATCTTCTCAATCCAATTTTAGAACAAACATTAAACTTATAATTTAGAATAAAACCATAAAACTCATCTTTTTTGCTATTTGCTTTTTCTCTACCATTCTTCTTCTTTATTATCATAAACTCACCCAAAAATACAATAAATACAAATTATATTAAAAAAAATGATAAAGATTGAAGTGTTGTAGGTACATCTATCATTATGTCTAGTAAAATAAATCAAAGAATATTGTAATGAAAAGAAAATAGATAGATAAAGGAAGAAGCATCTAATTTTTTATTTTTTATTTTTTCAGACTTGGTGATGTCGAACCCTAAGTTTTTCGGTTGCTATGAGAGTTTAAGATTGAGAGATGTGAAAGGAAAGTTTTTGTTTCGCTTGAAAATTCAATTTCATATCTGTTTTAGTCATTATATAAAATCACAATAATTAAAGATAAAGTTTAACAAACGTATGAATACTGTTTTTAATCTACAACAATTTCAACAACAACATTAGTGGTGTAAAAGTGGGCCGGCCGGCCCAGGGAGTTCACGGGCAGTTCTTGGAACGGCCCGTGAAGGAAGGGGACAGGCCGCGGCCTGGCCATGGACGGGCCTCCTGCCGGGCCTCTGGGAGGAGGCCCGACAGGCCGACCCGCCTGGCACGCCAATCCGGCGTGCCAGGCCTGTCGGACCGGTCCGCCGGTCAGTTCAGGCAAATTATTATTATTTTTTTTCAAAAAGCCTCCAACGGCTGGAATTGATTTCTAGCCGTTGGAGGAAATTAAAATTATCAAAACCCCCCTACAATCTTTTAAATTACATTTTGACCCACAAATCAAATTTTTCTATAAATACTTCCATCCGTTTCATTTTCCATTAACTCTCTCTATCATTCTTTCAATATCTCATTCTCTCAAATCTCAATCTCTAATATATTCTCCAATTCTCTAAACTTTTTCATTCATTTTGGTTATTACTCTCTCTACAAAATTCTCTACGTTTTCCACCAACACACCAAATTTTAAAGGTACAATTTTGTTATTACTTTTGGTCCAACATATTCTCATAGTAAATTTATATGTTTATGTTTTGATTTGAGTTACTTAATGAAAACATTATCTATTTAGTTAGTTAGTTTATCAATTTTTGGGCTTTAATGTTAATATTATTTGTTTAGTTTATTAAGATTTTTAAGTTTAGTAGTAATTTTAATATTTGTTATTAATAAATTTAGAAAGTTAATTTGTATTACTGAAATTACTTTTTGTAATAAGTAAATGATGAATGTTAAGTGTAGTAATTACGTTTGATATTGTTATTTTCATAAATTAAAATTTTTCATTTGTAGATTATGATAGTAAATTTAAGAGTAGTGGTTCAAATCATCAATTTTATGTTAGTATATTATGTTAGTAAATTTATCAATTTTATTTATAGTAGTGAACTAGTGAATTTAAAATTTTATGTTAGTAGATTATGATTTTTTTTTTGTTTATTTAATATGTTTTTTAAGTAAATAAATTATTGTAAGTGTCGTATTAGTTATAGTAATTATTGTTAGTAAATTAAGATTACTGTTAGTAAATATTGATTTTTAATTTGACTATTAACTACTATAGTGCTCATATTTTTATTCAGATAATGGATCCTAACCAGCAACCTTATTTTCCGGACGGTTTGAATATGCTCAACAATGAATTTGATATTTCAGAACCGACCCATACTCAAGCGGGACCTTCTGGTTCCGGCGTTACACCAACATCACGTCCCAGAAAATTAACATCAGATGTGTGGCAATGTTTCAACATAGTCCAAATGACACTCCCAAACGGGGCGTCTGGCCTCAGAGCTAAATGTAAGTTTTGCCATAAGAATTATGCTACAAGTACGGGGGGGAACCGAACATTTGAGACGGCATATGCACAAATGTATGCCTGCACATGGACATGTAGATACTACAACCCAGACACAGCTTCAACGGCACCCAGACGGGTCCGTTACGACGTGGCAGTTCGACGCCATGCACGCTAGAGAGTGCTTGGCTGCACAAACTGATCAACCGATCAATATTGGTGAGAGTCCATTTTATAAAGAATTAATCACATCTGCATATAACCCCCAATATGAACCTGTTTCTAGAACCACCACTAGAAATGATTTGATACGATTGTTTGAAACCGAAATGGATGACTTAGTTGCTGAAATACAGCATTTAAGTGTCTCTGTTGTATTAACTTCTGGTATTTGGAATGCATGTTCCAAACATGACTATTTATGTGTCACGGGATACTATTTAGATTCTGATTGGAGGACAACAAAAAGAATTTTTGGTTTTCGTCTTATGGATTTTGCACATACCGCAGAAAACATTTTTAATGTCATAATGGAAGTTTTAGAAACTTATGAAATCACGCATCGCATTCTTTCAATCACATTTGATAATGCATCTGCAAATACTAGCTCTATTGCATTGTTTGTTGCAAGAAATATCCCGCAAGATGGAGGTTATTTCTTCCATCAACGGTGTGCATGTCATATTATAAATTTAGTTGTACAGGCTGGTTTAAAGCAGGTAAGCGACCAAATAGATCGCATCAGAGATGCCATTTCTTGGATTTGCAGTTCTAATCCTAGATTCAGTGAATTCAAGAGACATTGTAAATTAAACGGTCTCAAACCCCGACGATTCCAAACTGATATGCCGGTAAGGTGGAACTCTACTTATTTAATGTTGCAAAATTGTTTGGAATATGATACAACCATTACATGTTTTTATAACATGAAATTGACCGAAACAGGACAACTTAGTCCAAAATTACTTTCTACAGACGATTGGTATGTGGCAAAGATTTTTGTTCAATTTTTAAAGATATTTTACAATGCCACTGTAACTCTTTCCGGGGTATATTACCCCACATCTTCCCAGGCAATCCATCAGATAGTGGAAATGTCTGAACTGTTAAACAATTATAGAGAAGATGAACATCTAGGCGCTGCAGTTGTTGTCATAGAGACAAAGTTGAAAAAATATTGGGCTAACATTCCCTTACTTTATGCCTTACGTGCTATAATAGATCCCAGGGTTAAATTATCTGGTTTAGAAGTTTTGCTTGAGTTTATTGGTATTAATTTGTCAATAGATTATTCAGAACAAATTACTGACATTCGAACCAAGTTGTTCGAGATTTTTCATATTTATGAGACCAGGTTTGGCAACATTGACATCCCCTAATCAACACGACCGGAGACAGAGCCGAAGCAAACAAGTTGGAGCCTTCTGAAACGAAGAAAAAAAGAAAAATCAACAAGTACTTCTTCAGGGCAAAGATCTAGCCCATCTTCTTGTACCGAACTTATTAGGTACCGTGAAGCACAGTTCGATGCTGTTGAAGACAAGGAAGAGTTTGATTTGTTGTTATGGTGGAAGACCTATACGTACAGGTATCCAGTTCTGTCACACTTAGCACGTGACGTACTGGTTATTCCAGTGTCAACGGTGTCTTCAGAACAAGCTTTCAGCACCAGTGGACACATAATTGAACCAAGAAGATGTTGTTTGTCTCCAGAGATGATGGAGGTATTAACATGCCTTCTGGATTGGGAGCATGCTAAAAAAAGGTTACAAAATCTAACTGTAGATAAAGAGTTTAATCTAAATTTCGACAATCTATATATTGATGACCCTTCAGGTAGTGGCCAGGGCCAGAACTAGGTTATACTTTTACATATGTATTTATTATTTACTTGTAAGTTGTAAAACGGTTGCACTCTTTTTCCCTTACCAAGTTTTTATCCCACTGGGTTTTTCTTGGTAAGGTTTTTAATGAGGCAATAATGTAGATATGTATTACTGAATTCCATAAGTGAAAAATAAATAAATAAATAAATAATTGTTCGTTCTCTTTATTCATTTCAAATCCTAATAATTGTTCGTTCTCTTCATTCATTTTAAATTCTAAACCCGTAACCATAAACTATAAATACTAAACCCTATACCCTAAATCCAAAAAAACGTAATTTGAAAAAAAAAAATGGACCAAAAAACTAACCCACCGGACCAGGCCCGTTAGGCCTGGCCCGGCCGGCCCGCCAGAGGGGCCTGACGGGCCGGCCTGGCACGGCACTTAGGCACGGCCCGCCTGAGGCAGGCTGGAGTGCCGTGCCGGGCCTACTTCTCTGGAAACAGGTCGGCCCGGCCCCGGCTCGGCCTGTTTCCAAAAATGGACTGGCCAAGCCGTCCCTAATGGGCCGGGCCAGTCCATTTTTACACCTTTAAACAACATTAATCAAACAGTTGTCTGATTAACTTCACATCAGATTATTTTTTCAGCACAATTAACGGTGATTATTTTAAAAGTTACAGCAATACCAGATTGGCCATAAATAAATCTACCTTCAACTACATCTCTATTTATCTCAGGACTATTTTATATGTGATTCCCACCTATTTATTTAATTTCCCATTTACTTTATCTTTAATTATTTCATGTTTTATCTTAGTTTCTATGGGTATTTGGTGACTAAAGAGCCATTTTAGACAAAAAAAAATTACCTTCTGACCTGTTGCTCATACCTTTAAAATTATTATAGTTAAAAATAATATATATATATATATATATATATATATATATTAAAAGAAACTTTTGGATATTGTTATTTTAATAATATATAAATTAAAACATTTATTTTTCAAATACATATTTCAATATTTTATTAATCAAAATAAAAATATTATTATATTAGTCCAATCTCATGTTTCACCAAACAAAACATAAAAGACCAATCCCATGTTTCCCAAGATACAGTATGATATTAATTTAGTTCAGTCCAGTCCAATCTCATCTAATCACACTCTCATCTCAATCCAATCAAATCTCATAAAATAGTCTAATCCAACTCCGCGCACAAAACCGGGCCGTAACATGTATAGATTAGTGCCAGAAGAAAGCTAAGAAAATATCATACGATGGTTATGACTTCTGTAATTTGAAATTATATTGTTTCATGTAGATTTTTTTTTTAAAACCATAACGTAATATTACAATTAATTGGAATACTGGAGAGAAAATAAAAAATAGCAATGAGAAACATTAAACTTTCGTTTGTAATCATTTTTTAAATTTTATTTGTTAATAACCATTTTTTTTAAAAAAAAATCAGTGTATATCTATAAATTATAAAAATACCTCTGAATTTGATTTTTTCCTTAAAACTGAAAGCAAACTTGAAATAATGACTAAAAACTGTAACAAAACTTGAAATCAAGACTAGAAACTTGAAATCTTGTTTAAAAAAAATGAAATTTTGAAACTTGAAATCTTGCTTAAATTGAAATATTGAAACTTGAAATCTTGACTAAATTGAAATGTTCTGGGTTTTTAAGTTTTTCGTTTTTAAATTTTGAAACTTGAAATCTTGTTTAAATTGAAATGTTGAAACTTGAAATCTTGACTAAATTGAAATGTTCAAACTTGAAATGTTATGGGTTTTTAGTATTTCGTTTGCTTTCCTTTTTTTCAGCAGATCTAATCACCGGCGGAGGGGGAGCTCGACGTCGTTGCTGGACGGTTGTGAAGCCCAGGCGACGGCACTCCGGCAAGCCGTCGACGACATGTGAGAGAGAAAGGAAAGGAGAGAGAAAGAGAGGTGAGTGAAAGAGAGAGAGAGAAAGAAGAGATAGAGAGCTACAAGGAGAGAGAAAAAGAGGTTCGGTGAGAGAGAGGAGGCCGACGACGGTTCGCCGATACACTGCCGACGGGAGAGAGAGGTCGGGGAGAGAGAGGAAAGGAGAGAGAAAAAAAGAGAAAAGAGAGAGAAAAGAGAGAGAAAATGTTTAAGGATGATTTTTATACGAGGGCATTCAAATAATTTCTAAAAAAAGTCGCTATTAACGAATGAATTTTCATATGCAGTTAAAAATAAAATTTTCATAATAATTATGGTTATTTTTAATAATTTCCACCGATCAATATATAATGTCTCAATATAAGAACCGGTAAGAGTATATAAAATAATGTCAGACAAGGAGCATTCCTGGAAGGATTGGTATCCACCACACTCGATTGTATAAGTGCATCGTGTTTACTGGATCTTTGACAACGAAATATGAGGATTTTTTTTTTTTTTTTTTCATATTAGGAATTCCTTTTGTTTTGTGTACACAGCTGAGTTGTAGTGGATAGGTAATAAACTAATAACGAATAAGATTGATCAAGGTGATGGCCAATACGATATGTCCTTGTGATTATTCAAGATTCGAGAATAATATTATATAACAAAAAAAAAAAAAAATTATTCCAAAAATAAACCATGACAAATGTTTTTTTTTTTTTAAAGGATAATGTTCCGAGTGATATGCAATGACATAAAACTCATCAAATAAGTTTGATTATTATTTTTTTCTATTTTTTCTATACATCATAGTTCATTTTAGGTAGCACCAGGCAGTCCCTATATAACTTTATGCTCATAATCAAATTTGTCATAGGTTTGAGCTGCGCCCGTAACAGGTATATATATATAATTCATATCATAATTCATACGATAAATACTTGAGAGTTACCAATTTAGTTATTATATATTTTTTTAAAATGTGTTTTTTTATTTGGTGTTCATTATCACTAAGTTTTATAAATACATCAATTATACCATGTTATTAACTTATAGATCATAAAGGTATTTTAATCTTTATAGCACAATGATCTTTTTGAAATTTAAAATATATAAGCATTTTTATTGTTAAATTAATTTAAGAATGAAACATTTCTTTTCAAAAAATCAAATTGTCAATATTTTTTTAATTTTAAAATTCGGGGTCATGTGTTATGTTTCGATTAAATTCTAAGTCAATATTTAATTATAAAATATCATCACCGTTTAAAGAGAACTAATTGTTGTATTTATGAACTAGATTAGATACCACGGACACCTAAAAAGCAAACAAGTTAAACAAGTCGTATTTCGAAAACATTTAGGGAGTAAATTGAAAATAGCCCCAAATACTAATCATATTATTACGAATTAAATCCAGATCAGCTGCTACGGTATGACGTGGCAAATCATAACTGGTCCATTCTACGCAACACTTTACAACCAAAACCTTGCTGACTCCTCTCCCTCCTGTGACCCACAGTCCCGTTTGTTTCCCGAGAAATCGATAAAAAAAAGGAAAAAGAAAAAAGAAGAACGAAAAAAAGAGTGTGAAGCATGGCGGTTCGAGCGACGGTGTCACGGTTTCCAGCGGACCCCGACGCACAAGAATCGTCAGGGCTGCCATGGGGGTTAACGGTGACTCCCTTCTCTTCGAAGGACGAGAGCGGTCAAAGCCCGGTCTACGGATCCGACGGTCATCTGCTGCCTAGATGCGAAAACTGTTACGCCTACTTCAACACTTACTGTGAACTCGATCAGTGGGCCTGGAGCTGCTCTCTCTGTGGGACCCTCAACGGCCTCTCTTCCGAGTCCATCGCCAAATACTCTCATTCTCAGGCCTGCCCCGAGATGACGTCCTCCTTCATTGATCTAGAATTGCCTTGTGCGTTTTCTTTTTTCGATTTCATTTTTCTTTTAATTGTTGGTTTTCTTGTTTGAGATATGTTATTATGTTGTTATGTTATTATGTTGTTGCGTTGCAGTGGAGGGATCAGACGAAGAAATGACGCAAGCTCGTCCTGTCTATGTTGCAGCTGTTGATTTGTCATGTAAGATTTTGTTGTTGTATCAAATGTTAAATTTTATGATATTCTTTATTTTATTTTGCTTGAGTTATTTTAGAAGAATATTATGTTTGATCGAAATGAATTCGGGCCAACATGATGCTAATTTCGTAAACCAGTAATAGTTATATCCAGTCCTAGACATTGGATGTCATTGTTACTTTATCTTGTACATTGTTGCTACTACTTATATTTGTTTCATTAAGTCGGGTTTCTCAACGTAAGGTCACTATGCTATACATTTGAATGGAAGATTTTGTTTAGTTCTCTCATTGCTCAATTAAGGGGTTGAAAGTTTGTGATTTAACAAGTTTGTTTCATTGATCTTGTAAGTTGTATGTGTCTAAGATGTTCTAGTGCAGTTTCACAGATTGCATAGAACAATAAGATTGGATCACTTTTATGAGACGAAAAATCTTGTTAGCATGAATTTACTGTTTGCAGCTGATTTCATTTGGAATTCAGTTTACTGGGTTCCTTTATGATTTACCCATATCGAATAGAACTTCTTCATGTAAAACTTGCTTGATTTAGATCAGGAGATCATTTGCTTCACTTATTTTTAATTTTAACTTGGAATTATGTTGTTGCTCTTTCTAACATCTCCTTTTCTGCATAATTACTTATATCCCAGCTTCACATTGTTACCTATAGATTATGCGTCACAATGATACTTGGAATAGGAATGGGTGTCAGAGTATTTGAATATGCCATTTTCCCTGGATGTATGCCAATGTTTGGATTTTCACATTTAAGGATGTGGTAGATACAAGTTAAACATCTTAAATTTCCTTACTTCTGTAAAGTAGAATTATTCTTTCAACTTTTTAGTTAACTATTAACTATCAATCTCTCGTATTTGTGGGCAGCTTCAGAAGAGTTTTTGGAACTCACCAGAAGTGCGTTGCTGGCTGCTTTAGAAGGTTCATAGTTGTCGAATCATTATAATTTTTTGAACTGCATGGCTTGTCCTCAGAAGTTTGAAGTTCTCTTTCATTTTTCTCTACAGCTGTTCCGCCTGGTGCACTGTTTGGACTTGCTACCTTTAGCCATAAAATAGGGCTGTATGATGTTCAAGGGGCTATTCCAGTTGTAAAGAATGTTTTTATTCCTGGTGAAACTGAGGGAAGTCTGCCAATTGAGCTCGAAGATGTGATGCCTTTGTCGCAATTCTTAGCTCCGGTATGTTAGATTGTTAGCCAGGGAGTTCTCTTTCTTCCTGGGGATCGTGTCACATGTTTATGGCCATTGACTTGTTACACTTGTATAGAGTTAAATGGAATAAGGCTCTTCCATGTGTTGTGACAATTAGTAGATGTATACTTTTTATTATTATTATTATTATTATTATTATTATTATTCAGTGATTTGATTATTGTGTATTCTAATCTAGTAAAAGTGTAAAACAATATCACACAATGTGTAATATAGTACCAAACTTGATCACAGGTAGAAACTTTTAAGGAAAATATCACATCTGCGCTTGAAACACTTAGACCAACAACTTCATGGGAGAGAACTGCAGGAGCAGGTCAAGGTTTAGATGGTGTCTTGATGGGTGGGCGAGGTTTTGGTACAGCGATGGAAGCCCTTTTCAATTACCTTGGCTCAGAGTATGGAAACACATTTGCATTAGGTTAGCTTATGTCTCTCTTTATCTGGCGAAGCTTTTATTTTGAAAGGCCTGCTATAAACTCATGCTTTCACATTCTCTTCCAACCATGTACTTTCTTAAACATGATAAACATTTGTCTCCTTGAAACTTTACTGCAGCTAGAGTGTTTGCATTTCTATCTGGTCCTCCTGATCATGGAGCTGGGCAACTGGATACAAGAAGGTACGGTGAACAGTATGCGAGTAAAGGAGAGGATGCAGACCGTGCCTTACTTCCTGAGCAAACACCATTCTATAAAGACCTGGTAAGTTTCGATTGACTTTTGTTTAACTGATGAATAGCTCTGTGTTTCTGCAGATGTACCATTGACATTTATCTTGCAGGCTGCTGTTGCTGTTCAAGCAGGTGTTTGTGTGGACATATTTGCTATTACAAACGAGTATACAGATTTGGCATCCCTGAAGTTTCTTAGTATTGAAAGTGGAGGCTCATTGTTTTTATATTCAAATACTGACGAGTCAACACTACCTCAGGACATGTGAGTAGCAAACAAAACGGTGAAACAGTCTAGGATTCTTCTGCTTCTAGAATGTCGCTGTATTGAAATATTGTTCTATTGCAGGTACCGGATGCTGAGTCGACCATACGCTTTTAACTGTATACTGCGGTTGAGGACATCTTCAGAATTCAAACCTGGTCATTCTGTAAGTTACTGGCTCTAGTTTGTGGAAAGTGTGATGACAGGTGGTACTTTTTCTTATGACATATTTATTTTCCTTTTGTAGTATGGCCATTTCTTCCCAGATCCACAGTATGAAAATGTTCAACACATTATTTGTTGTGATTCTTATGCAACGTATGCTTATGACTTTGATTTCGCCAATGCTGCTGGATTTTCCAGGTATAAGTATGTCGTTACTATGTTTTTCTTTGGCAAACTGTAATTGCCGCCGTCTTATCAACCTATTATGTTTAGTGATTTAGAATCTTAGATTAGAAATTGTAATATTTAAAGTTGACTTCTCATTCTTTTGCAGACATTCTTCAGAACAACCTATGCTTCAGATTGCATTTCAGTATACAGTTGTTGTGCCCCCAGAAGAACTTTCAAATGCAGAATTGGGTTCCACAAGTAGGTATGATTATTTCAATAAACAGCTTTCTGTAAGTTGGCAAACGCTGTGTATCTTGTTTCTGAGTAGTAGAGGTTAATTATCATTTTTGGGAACTTTGATATAAGCATACAGTTTTAGAGTTAATCGTTTCTTGGATCCCATTTGACCAAGAGGTCTTGTGTTTGAACCTAAAAATCTCATCATTCTATTCATAATATCACGCGTCTGATCAACTTGACAGGTACAGGCCTATTTGATTAAATCCAACTTTACATGTGAAGAGGTGTGTTAGAGACTTAAAGTGTAAACATGTTGACCTCTTCCTGTATAAATTTAAGCTTTTGGGATAAATAGGTACACAACACCAATAGGATCTTTTCTTTTTTAGTTCTCTTTTCTGGTTTAAATGTCAATATGCTTCTGGAGGTCTAATTTCTCTTAAGCCTTGTTTGTGATTGATGCCTATGGTATTTTATTTACTGTGGCAGTAAACCTTATTGCTAGAATTTGTGGCACAACCATTTACTGTTTCATATCTTAGTGGATTGAAAATTCTGTAATGCTAATGATACATTTTTGAACAATGGTTTAATTTATTTGCATAGATGAAAGGTACTATGCTAAAGCTTGTATCTTGCACATCTGTGAAAAAAATTATGAAGATGTTTGCTGATGATGGAATGAGTTCTGTGCTTCTTAATCATTTATTTGAAAAGATGAAAGTATGAAACATTTTATGAAAATCAATCTTAAAAATTCCAAAACTAGTCTCCAACAGCCTAAATTTACTTGACCCTAAAAAAGAAAAAAAAAACAGTTTGCTTTGAAAGATTGAGTACGAAAAGTCATAAATGCTAAGAACAATAGAAGCAAGTACATAGGTGCTATGTAGGATTGATAATATTTCGAAAAAGGTGGGGGAAGGATATGCCGAAAAAAGGGACAAAAATTGAAACCGAGGTTCCTCAGAGTGGTCATTGTAGCATGAGGTCCTTTCTTTTTTGCCACTACTTTAATTTATTGACACTATTCACTAGACAATAAGTTGCAAGAATTTCTGCTATTCTGGTACTGCCTTCAGAGTTTTTAGTCTTAGCCTGACATGATATATATTTATGCAGATGCAAGCATTCCCTTAAAAGACGACTAAGGATTAGGACTTTGCAATTTGGAACCGCTCAAAACATTAATGAGCTTTATGACAATGTTGATCCTGAAACAGTTCTATCAGTACTGGTTCATAAGGTATTTTTCTCCCTCCTACTCTCTACCAGACAAAACACATTTAAAAAGGACAAAAAAAAACTAGTAAAGAAGTTTCAGTTGGTTTCATTTTATTTTTTTGTCACCCTTTTCATGGCACTATCATATCACACCTCCTAAATAAGGTAATCTATTGACTGTGCCTTTGTTTTGTCTTTATTATTATAATCTTATCAACTGGTAGACATGGGTGGGCAAACTGCGTATTGGCAGTTCTTTTTGTTAATTATTCGATGTGCAATCCAACTAACCTCACACCACGGCATTGTAAGCGCTAGGAGTTAGACTGGCTCCTAGCACCTAGCGCCTAGACCACCTAGGCAGTGAAGCCGAATTAGACAAAACAGCACCGTTTTGGAAAAAAAAATGGTCGCCTACCCGCGGCGGCCTGGTCCGCCTAAGGCCTAGGCGGCCACAATTACTAAAACCATGCTACCAGACATGCTAGGTTGCCTGTAATGAATGAGGATGAAGTTGATAAAAAGCCCAAATAATCTTTGATATAGTTCTTTCTTTCACTGGAGTTTCTCTAAAAAATGGTCACAAATGCACTGGAATAGTGAGGAGGTAAAGAAGGCCTTAATGAAGTTGTAGGATATTTTTGATAACTTATTAGCTTCAATACTATGGTGCTTGGCTCCTTTTCCCTTCTTAGCAAGCGGTTTTATTAAGAAAATATACATCAATGTGCTAGGAGAACTATAATGAGTACATGTAAACTGACATAGCAGAACAATCTAGTCAAGTGGCATAGAGAAACCCTATCATTATGAACTAAAGATAACTAAGAAGACCCAGAGGAAGCCCTTCTCACAATGGATTAATATAAATTCCTACGAAAAATTGTTTGATAGTGCATATTGTTGAGAATGATTAAACATTCCCAATAAGTAACAATTAACCTTCTATCATTCTTCATCTGAGGTTGAAATCTTCTTAATCATGAAAAGAAAAACATTACCTCTAAACCACCCATATGAGAAAGCTGTTACATGAAACATCTTAAAGTTCAATTCCTGATGCCGGGTTTTTATAATTGAAAAGCAAGTTGTTTGCATTCAATTGTGTAGTCTAATGAGTTTTGCATGGTTATCCACTAGAAGTTCTGTGCCATAAAATTTTAGACAACACACGGGAGTATCATCTGTTGTCATTTTTATTAATGTTATCAGAAGCTCTAATGCTTTATTAAAACATCCCAAAAACAAGTATGAGACAACAGAAAGAACCATAGCAGACATGGAATTCTTTATATAAATAATCTGCAAAATCATATTTTAATTAATTTTACTATGATTTTGAAGATATATTGAAACAGAAGAACTGGAAAATCCGTTGGGTATTGTTAGAACCAATAAGATATATGCTGGTGTTGGAACAAATTATCAATTCGCAAGCATGAACTTCTATTATATGTCAATGTAGGGATGAATTATCCTCTTTGGAGGTCAAAATCTGTGAAGAGACTCCTTGTAAAATGTACAGAAGAGCTATACGTTTGACTTTTTTTCTCTCCAATCCTGGCATGGATCTACTACATCTCTGATGCCTCAATCAGTGCATGAATAAATAAGTATGATCCTCACTGGAAGTCATAATCTCACATTTAAAAACCTTTCTGTCCATTTGTTGCCTTTGGTTGTCAATTGGACTTTCAATTATTTTGTTTTGGTTTTCTTTCTTTCTTTTTATTTTTAATTAATAATTATCATACAAAGAACATTTTTAGGTAATTGATTACATGTGCATTGTTGCATAAATTTCCAATACATAGCACGTTTGAGAAATGGCTGAAGGTACTACTGTAGTTGTTGTTAATGATCAATATCAGTGGCAACAATTGTTGTCCTTGAACCTCAATGATGATGGCCTTGCTTTTGATCAATTTTATTCAGTCTGTTAACAACATCAACAATTGTCAAATACCAACAATGGTCAGTTGCTGTGGTCATGAGTCCCATTGATTAATTATGACAATCCCTGATGTTAACTTTTGCTGGTGGTACTGACCAATGAGTTGATGAGCTTATGTGGACAATTGTCATTTGAAGGTTTCAGGACTTTTTGAAAATGGCTTGACTTGAAAGTCTTTACTACCACTAGTCTTTTGCACCACACATTGGAAACAGTGGAAAATACTTTCCTCCAAGTTATTTTTAGTGCAACAAAAAAAAGACTTAGCTTGTCCTATTTTTAGAGAATTTAACTTATTAAATATGAACTACCTAACCTCTCATAAGTGCAAACTTAATATAAATTCATAAAGTTTCTTCACCTCAATCCCTAGTCATCCATAGCCAAGTAAATTAATTCATTATCAAATCCTAATCCACCAATAAGTCGGTAACAGCTCTGTATATATTTACAGGGTTGTCTAGTGTCCTCATCCATGTAGCAAAATTTTAACATATCTGAAGATAATAAAAACACTTTTATCTGGTACTCTTGGACTGCTGGACTAGTAGTATCTGAACCTGGGTTGAAATCTAGTTTTCTTTTAGGCATATCCTTCTGAATGTGTCTCCTAGATTGTCAAAGAATTGATTCCAAGAGGGGAAAACAAAATAAACATAAAAGATCCCTGAATGTATTTTTTCTTGACATATATATATATAGCCACTTTTTGATGCGGGATCCCGCATGAATTTTTCGTGATAAACCTTAATCCTGCATGAATTTTTCGTTATAAACCTTGATCCCGCATGAAACAATCATGCGGGATCCTGCACTTTTTAATAATTATATATATATATATATATACATGACAAATTTTCTTGGCATATTTTAATTTACTGAATTTAGGCCTAGCTCATTTTCTCAGTCTGTAATGGGTAAATCACAAAGTACTTTCTTAGTTTCTTTCACATCTTTTTTTCAAATTGTTTGACTGAGCTGAGTTTTAATTTTTAGTACAAATATTTACTCAGGTGAAATTATTCTTCTGATGAGACTAGGGATCAAGTATGAAGAAGTTTGAAAATAACTGAAGAGAATTTCAGATGTTTTAGAGTAAATATAGTATCCCTAGCCTTGGTATAGTACTGTAGTTTGGCCGCATATGGTTTAATTTTCGCGAGGAGTATTTGTAGGTATAGGTTCTTTAATTACCGTCATGACTGTTGTAAAATGGTACTTGCGTAGTTTAATTCTGTCCTTCTACTGCTCAGTCTCACTAACTTCTGATATATATTCTGTTTTTGACTGTTGATACATAATGTGTACTAAATAGGTTATATTAGCCTCTCTGGAGCAAGGAGTTCGTGAGGGCAGGATGTTGCTTCATGATTGGCTAGTAATCCTTACGGCTCAATACAATGAAGCTTTTAAACTTGTTCAGAACAAGAATGGAAATTCAGTATCTTCTCAGATTGATGTTGAATTTTTACAATGTCCACAACTGCAACGTTTACCTCGTTTAGTTTTTGCTTTGCTTAGAAACCCTCTTCTACGCTTCCATGAAGAAGGTGTTCACCCTGATTACCGAATCTATCTGCAGTGCCTTTTCAGGTATTTTGTGTTTTTGTCTTGTTATTGTTTGAGTAGAAGAGTCATTTTTAGCTACCAGATGAAGTATGCGTTCAGTAGGCCATGTTGATTCAGAATACTTAAAAAAGAAGTTATGAAGCAATTAAGATTTGAAGAAAATGTTATGTAAACGTGAGATCATTAGCCACAGCTGGTTATTCTCTTGTACAATATCATGTTGACAACATTGTTGAGATGCTGGCTATTTTATTACGGGTCTAGCAGTATGTGAAGTGATTGGAAATTTGCCAACTTAGCATCATATACTTATGACAACCAAAAGGGCAATGGATATAATTGGGTCATATTCTTTAGCAATTAAGTAGACAGAATCTTTGGCCTTCCTCTTTCTGTGTGCGTTTTGTTAGGACCTGATCTAGTTCTTTATTTCATTCTCATCTAGTATTAGTGGGGCTTATCATTTGCATTTGTTATAGAATCTAAATGCAATTCTTTGTTTTAAATAGGAGGGATATAAACATTGAAGTCAAAATTGGAAAACAATGAAAAGTCTTTTTTAATTTTTTTAATTTTTTAATTTTTAATTTGAAAATTGTTTTAGGATATCATAAATGCATGTTTGGTTACTAAAAAAAATAACAAAGCATACAATTCAATTTTTGAACAGTTTTTCTGAACACAAATCAAACATCCCTTTAGGGTTTTTTCTTGCACTGTTATCAGCATATATGTTGACATTTTTTACTTCAACTACACATTTTATGTCTCTTTGGTATTTGATTTGATATCTTACATTTAAGAATTGGTTTCACTGATGAAAGCTTACTTGATGAATCATCTGGCAAAAAATAACAAAACATACAATTCAATTTTTGAACACTTTTTCTGAACACAAATCAAACATCCCTTTAGGGTTTTTTCTTGCTCTGTTATCAGCATATATGTTGAAATTTTTTACTTCAACTACACATTTTATGTCTCTTTGGTATTTGATTTGATATCTTACATTTAAGAATTGGTTTCACTGATGAAAACTTAATTGATGAATCATCTGGCAAAAAATTGTGTTGCAGTGCACTGGAACCAAGTTCTCTGCATCGTGCTGTATATCCACTACTGATGTCTTATTCTACACCAGATAAACAAGCATATCCACGCCACTCCTTGAGTCGTGCTGCACTTATCACCAGTGGCAGTCCAATATTTTTGCTTGATGCATTTACAACTATAATTGTGTTTTACTCATCTACAGCAGACCCTACACTTCCATATCCTCCACCGCAGGATTGTAAGCTAATTTCTTTGAGGAGTTCTATATAAAAAAAATTGTCTTCATCTTTTCTTTTACTCGAGTATGTACTTTTGCTTTATTCTGTGCAATAAATTGTTCTCAGGTTTGTTGCGGACAACAATTAATGGAATGAAGAAAGACAGGAGTATCACTTCGAAACTCATATTCATTAGGGGTGGGCAGGACGATGCCACAGCTTTTGAGAACTACCTCATTGAGGAACAGGACGTGGACGGAAGCGGCCTAACCAGTGTCATGGGTTTTGTTTCATTCCTTGAAGATATCACCCAGAGTGTGTTGGAATACATGAAATAGAAGCAGCAAAGAGTCACATGTTACAGGGAACGGTACACCTTAGATATTAATCAGAGATGCATAAGTGGGATAAATATTTATACAAACTACCTACTTGTGCATATAGTTCGACGGCGTTTGGCCAAATCAAGAATTGAAGATGTGTTATATGGGGGTTGAAATTGGCCATTGTTGTTATTAGTGTACCATTTTTTTTTTTCAGTTGGAATCCCGTTTTAAGTACAAATCATATAGAGACCACAATCAGGAAGGTAGTCATCTTTTTGTAAAAGCAAGTAGCAGCCAGCGGGCATTGAAGAGCAATTCTTGTTTATTAGTTTCATTTTTTGTTTTTGTTTTAGTTAGAAAATCAATTACCGTTGAATCTATGTACTAACAAGAGTTCTTATGAGATTTTTGTTTTTGTTTTTCAATGACAAGAATAAAACCATCAATTTTGATGAGGAATTATAAGTTTTCTTCCTGTCATTGCTAATTAAAAGAAGTGGATTTCATTCCTCACGAGTAGTGGTGAAAGTAATCTCAAGTCTTTTGAAATTCAATTGTGATTAGTTTGTTCAAAGATTTTGTTGGTTCATTGAGATTAATCTATTGTTAAAATAGTCCATCAAACCATTATCGGAGGTAGGGGTGGGCAAAAAAACTGAAACCGTATTGACTCGAACCTAATCGAACTAAAAAAGGATGTTCGGTTCATAGCTTCTATTTGGTTCAAATCGATTTGAAATTTAAAAACCGAATTGAATTCGGTTCGGTTTTGTATGGACATGTAAAATCGAATCGAACCGAATAAACTGAATGTTCTTAATTAATTATTTTGTAAGGTTCATTTTTTTTTTTGGATTGTTTGTTGATGTTTTATTTTTGGACTACATCATGTACTATATTTTTTGACTTTTATAGAAGTTATGAAGATTTTATATTTTGATTGAATAAGGAGACTGCATATGATTGAAATTTTAGATTTGGATTGAAAAATTGGGTTGTATTTTGTTTAAATTATTTTTTACATATTATGTTTCTTAAAAAAAAATTAAGCCTAAATGTAAAAAATACAACTTAAAGACCCAAAAAAAAAACATATAAAAAACCTTCAAAACCCAATAGGTCCAAAACCGAACTGAACCGAGATGAAAGTTTTCGGTTCAATTTGGTTTTCAAGTTTAAAATGGTTCAAACCAATTTACATTTTTAAAAACCGAATATATATTGGTTCAATATGGTTTTTGTCAAAATCGAATAGAGCCGAACCATACCCACCTATAGTCGGAGGTTTGTTAGACCTCATACGAGGGTCACACACAAGTTTTTATTTATCTTGTTTTTCAAAAATTGGAAATTTATTAAGGGCATTTTTGTTATAAAAAAATATGGAAAAGTTGACGAGAATAATAAAATTCTTGAATATTGATAAATTTAATATTTCTAAAAAATAAAAAATTCACTAATTATCATAGATATCTAATGAATGGTAGGGTTGAGGGTTTGAGGCACAAACATTCCTTTAAGTCAGGGTGAAATTGTTTACATATTCAACTTTTATGGAAAATGTTAGCCGCTATTAGGGATGTACATTTATCCCCGGGGTCCTAAACCCCATCCCTATTTGGGGATTTTTTTTTTGGGAAAATGGGAAAATGAGGGGGGTAGAGATGGAGATGATTTTCATCCCCAAATTAAAATGGGACCCCCTCCCCATCCCCATTTCCCCATTTTTCCTACAATTAAATTGAAATGAGGATGAAGATAGAGATCCCCATTTCCCAATTTCCCCCAACGTATATAAATATAATTATAATATGTATTTGAATTATTTGAAACATTTTATGTTGAATTTGTAATGTATTGATATTTTTTATTTATAATGAAAGATTTGTTTTTTTTTTTAATTTAATTTATAATTTTTTAGTTAAATAGGGAAATAGGAAAATGAGGGACCGAGGGATATGAGAAAACAGAAAAAAACGGAAAAAATAGAGAACTGGGGATGGGGATGGGGGGACCTCCCCTCAAACATCCTCATCCCCATTTTAACCAAATGAGTAAACGGGGAAACGGAAAAATAGAGGTAGGGAAAGGGTCTAGGAAGTGGGGATGAGGATGGAGGGACCTATATCCATCCACAATCCCCAAACGTGCATCCCTAACCGCTATTAGATATAACTATCGACTAGTTAGATATAAGTACATAACTATTGTATTGACTAATGTTATAATTTAGGGATATTATCATTCCCCCCACCTCTTCCTATATTGATTATTAATCCCCTGAAATGGAAAGAATGTATAATAAACTTTGTCCGTCACATTTTTCATCCAATTTCACGTTGACTATCAATATTAGAGGGGCAATTTTGTAAAAGCAAATAATTAAACAAATAAAAACTAAAAACTAAATAATCTCTCTCTCATTGTTCTCGCCATTGGATCTTCAAGACTGCCACCATCCACAGCTGCTGAACCAATCACCGTCACCATCGCCGCAACCGTTAAACCACAAACCCTCTCCACCGCCTCTACCGTTTTGATTCGAAGCCACCCAAACCAGCTCTTTCCGTGGCCGCTTGATCTCTTTCCGCCGCCGACCCTTTTCTCTTTCTTCCCATCTCTTTTCTCCTCATTCTTTCCCTTCCACTTTGGCCGTCAATCTATCCAGTGGCCGATCTCGATTCTTGGTCGATTGATGGTGGATGGTTCTAGGTGGATGGTGGTCAATCGATGAGGGTGATGCGTTTCTTGATTGTGGTTGATAGACTAGGTTTCCAGATCGACCGATTTTGGCAGTGGTTTCAGTGTGTTTGGCAGTGGTGGTGTGTAAGTGGTGATGTTGATGGTGTGTTAGTGGTAATGGTATGTTTGGCGGTTTGGGTTTGATATTGGTGAGATGGATTTTGGTTTGAATTTAAATTGATTTTGGTTTAATTTTGTTTTTATTTTAAAGTTATGTATTTGATTGGATCTCCATCAGATCACCACAATTTGTTTGACTTTTCTGTTTAATTGACGATGGAGATTTGGTTTTTCTATCTTCAAACAAAATTTAGGGTTTTTTTATAAAAAAAAATTATTTATGGAGTTTTGGGTTTATTGGTGAGAGGAAAAATATCTGGGATTAGGTTTTTATCCTGGTATGATTTTAATTAACTGGATAGTGGGATGATTCAAAAAAATAAATAAAATAAAAACATTATCTTTGAAGTTGTGGGCATAATTGTTTTTTTATTTTTTATTTTATTTTCTGTTTTTAAAATTAAATAAAAAATTAAAAGAGACATCTCTACCATCCATTTAAAGATGGACGGTGGAGATTTTTTTTTTCAATTATGTTTTTATATATTTTTTTGTTTTATATTTTTTAAATGTATTATTTATTTAATAAATATTTTTGGATTAAATGGTTATTTCCTAATTATCATAAGGATAAAACTGTCATTGACCGTGAGATTGACGGTCAACGTATTTTGTTGGACAGAAATTTTAATAGAAGGGGGGATCTTTACAATAATTTCATTTTAGGGGGAGATCGGTCAATATTGGTAAACCTTGTCCTCATCTTGCAAATAGGGTAAAGGTGCGGAGGTAAATCGATATTTTCCCTATAATTTATAACGTGAAAAGTTAAAAATACCGTTCAATTTTTTATTTTTATATTTAAATTAAATGATTAATATTAAAAATCTCCCCTCATCTTTGATATATTATTGGATGTATAGTTTACAAATATTTTTATTTTAGAAACTTTCCCTATAGACTAACATTGTTAGCATTCCGTTTGTATTAACTGAGTTTGTAAAAAGCTTAAAATGTTTATATTTAAGTTTAAATTGTATGAATTAACCATTATACCCTTATATGTTAACAAGTACAAATTAATAAAATGATGCAAAATACAGGAATGCTAACTTGTAAATGAGAAGTCATTTTGTAGACAATTTTATCCTTAAAAATAACAAAATTGCAAATGAACCAGAAACATTGAAAATAAACCAGAATATGTATTTATTTATCTTTTTTTATAAATCTATATGCATGTTCAATTCTTTTTGTTCATTTGTAATTTTATTATTTTTAGAGATAAACTTGTCCATAAAATAACTTTTCCTTTGTAAGCTAACATTATCACATTTTGTATCATTTTATTAATTTATTTAGTAAAAGTATGAGGATATAATGGTCAATTCTTACGATTGAAGTTTAAATAGGGATATTTTAGATTTTTTAATAGTCAAACTCAGTCAACATAAACATAATGCAACATTGTTAGTTTATAGGGGAGGTTTCTATAGTAAAAGTATTCGTAACTATATATCCAATAATAATTCAAAGGCGAGGGAATATTTTTAATGTTAACCCTAAATTAAATTAATTAAACTCGTAACTCCTTTGATCGGAAAAGATTGTTGCAGATCTCTTTACAAAGAAGATAGATTCCATGGAGGATGGATGGGACTTCACCACCTTGAAGTAATCCCTCTTTTATTATTATTATTTTTTTAAAAAATCTTTCTTAAATTTAATTCTTAAGGGTTTTTGTCTTGTTTGTGGTTGATTAGTAACTTTAAAACCATTTGATGTTGTCTCATAATTTAGTTTAATTAAAATAATTTTTTATGTGTAAATAACAATTTTATTCATGAACCACCCTTTGATCGTTAAGGCCCTATTTGTTATATAGGATTGGACTAATCCTATGTTTGGAAACAACACCGAACTGGATAAAATAATCTATTGAGACTCAATTTTAATGAAATAGTCCCATGTTTTGTAGGATAACTAAACCCACCAGATTGGTGGATTAGTTGTCCTGTAACTGTTTTTTTTTAAAGATTTTTGTTAAAGTTTTTTTAATGCACTATCAAAAATAAAAAATGTAAATCAAAACCAAAAAAAAAACAAAAACAAAAAGCAAACCCAGAACCATAATCTAAACCAAAAATAAAATTGAACCCACAAAGATAATATTTTGGAAATCTAAAAAACAAATCATACCATCTATATCTAGAATCGAAAAAATAAAATAAAATAAAAACAAATTCAATATCTTCAGATTCCAGATTCAACCTAGATCTGAAATCAAACTCAACCCCTATAATGACGATGATATAGGAAATGGTGATGATGATAACGAATTAGGAAAAGAGAAAGTTTTATAGTTTTTTAATTTAATTTTAATTAGTTTTTTTATACTTTTATTTTAATTAGTTTATTTTATTGTTATTTCCGTTTTAAAAATAAATTATTATATTTAATCAAATTCCATGTTTCATCAAACAAAACATGGTATTAATTTAATTCAGTCTCATATTTCTCCAAACATAGCATAATACTGATTTAGTCCAATCCAATCTAATTTAATCATAGTCCCATTTTAACTCAATCAAATCTCATAAAATAGTCCAATCAAATCATGCGCACCAAACGGGGCCTAAATGGCATGTCAATATGTCATAGATCAATCAAGGGTTTCCATGCAATAAAATGAAATGTTGAATATGTGTGTAATTGTACCTAAAAGCTAGGGTGTGTGCGCAATTAACCCTAAATAATAATATAGATGAACCGCTTGTTTTGGTTTTGCCGTTTTGGAGATGCAGACCCAATTTGGTAATAACACAATGGAGAATTGGAGATTGAATAAATATATACAAATATCGCAGGCTGTATACAAATAATTACAAAAACAAGCAGCACAAGGGATCTCCAATCTCCATTCTCAATTCTCAAAACGACAAAAAAGGAAAAGTTCTTCAACCATCGCTTTCTTAGGGTTCTTTCCCTTGTTAATTGCACATAAAATCGTTAAAATTTGATACAACATTAAAACGGAAGATTGTGCTCTATTTATTATTAATTCAATCGCAACATTGACATTCCGTTTCGATTCTCTTATTCGCCGTAATCTTCCGCTCGCAGTTTCTCTGGTACTTCTCTCTCTCTCTCTCTCAACACTCGCGTAATTTCGATTTTATGTTTCTCATTTCCCCTTTTTGTTTTCTTTATTTTGCATGTTGTCTGGAAATGTAAGTTTTTTTTTTGTCATTTTCATTTGGATTTCCTTTTTTTGTTTTTTTAAGCTGGAAAGTGATAATTTTAAGGTTTTCAAGTTTGCAACATATTCTAGATGATTAGATCCTGCATGCGAATTGTACAAATTAAATTTGAAGAATCAAAGTTGGTGAAACAATATTTTTTGTACATTCCAAGCCATTTCAAATGAAAATTGGCTGTTTTTTAGCAACAGAAAAAAAAATGCTTTGATTGGCGATGAAATTGTTTAATGTGAGAAGTGATACTATTTGATTTGTTTCTATCTCTGTAATTTATGGAGGTGGCATCACTCTCTTTAGAGAAGTGTTGTGAATGGTGTGTTAGTGTGTACTGTGTAGAGTCCAATAGTTTATTAGTATTTGATTTGTTTCTATCTCTGTAATTTATGGAGGTGGCATCACTCTCTTTAGAGAAGCGTTGTGAATGGTGTGTTAGTGTGTACTGTGTAGAGTCCAATAGTTTATTAGTATTTCGTCAATGGTTTTCCCTTGTAAATAGGAAGCGGTTTTAATGTTCATCAATTTCTAGGGGAATGTTTAATTGAATAAAACATTCTATTTCCTTACCTTCTTTAAAAAAATATGTAGTGTTAGGGTGTGAATGGTATAAATTTGATTATTTCCATTTAATGATTAGACCTGATTGTGTGGTTGAACATTTGCCAAATTTTGAATAGGCCTGAACATTTGATTTGATGTTTTTCTAATGGCGGCAGTTGATGTTTATTTTTCTTATATTGAATTTTATGTTGATAATTGAATGTCATTTACATTCATAAATAAGATGATTATTTTGAATTGGTTGTGTGTGCTACTGTGTTTTAATCATCATATTAGCATTTATTGACTATTGTGCCTCAATGTAACATGTTAACATAATTACAAAAGAAATTATGTGATAAAAGTTCTGCCCGCAAATTAGTTTTGTTATACTTCTGTAAGTTTTGTTGGGAATTTTTAGTGCTCAACATCTGGTTTGAGTTTTCATTATGTTCGAAATGTTGAATTTTAAAGCCGGGCTTTATTGGGCCATTGCGTGGGCTCATACAATATAGATTAGAGTTTATCACAATTTAGATCTGTGTTGGTTTATGGCATAAGGGTGGTTGGATTTTGGCTTTGATGATAATTTAATAGACCTGAGGCTCAAGATAGTCAAAGGCAAGAAGTATCATAAAAATTTAGATCGCCTGAGCCACTATGCACCAAAAAGATGCTTGCTCAAGTGAAGAGGCACCAGATGTATAGTTGGTACTTTGTAAGGTGCCCATTGCTATAATGAAAGTAAATTATTTATCCACTCCTAAGCAATTTTATATGCATAATGGAAGTACAATTGAAATTAGGAATAATGTATTTGCTTACCAAAAAGCCACATATTTGACACCATCCAGTTGCAGAAGTCATCATGTCTGACTCATATTCTATTAAAATTTATTGTCTACTTTGATCACGAGACATTTTGTACTTTTAATAGGCAAAGGCTAATTTGTTGAGAACAAGAATTCATAAAAGTGTTGTTGGGACTTGGTTTGTCGACCATAACAATTTTCTTCTCATTAACAATAATCAAGGGATTAAATCTGCTTAGAGGGAAAAATACCATTGATAGAAACAACCCTATATATATATATATATATATATATATATATATATATATATATATATATATATATATATCAGTGAAGGACTACCTAATTGAAGGCCGTCAAAGTAACTTTCATAGGAAAAAAAACAGTTAATTATGTGAGACTCTTTCTCTCTCTCTAATATAAGCTTTTAGTGATAGGTATTCTTCATTCTTTAAGTGGTTAATACTAGTATTTCATGCTCTCCTCAAAGAAGTAAACACTAGTATCAAGTATTTCATGTGTTTGTTTGATAAATTACCGCATTCACCTTATAATTGAATCTATTGTACAACCTTATTTGAAAATCTAAATTGTTGGTAACTGGCTTTAGTAATGGTAGAACTTTCTGTGTTGGTTATAGGAGGCATGCCTATTATGTCCATCCCAATTCCTTACCTCAGTATTATATGTTAATCTGTTTCAGGTAGGTGCGCAGTACCTTTAGTTTGGAACTGGTACATTTTTTCTGAGTTTGAACAAAAATTGTGGCTTCTCCTTTTTGTTGCAGAACTCTTGTTCTTTTCTCTCTGGATGACTCTAATTTCTTCATTGTGTCACCTTGCATTACCTTGAAGCATTATAATTGTCTCCATACTTCATACATTACCTGTAGATTACTTTCTTAA
Source organism: Dipteronia dyeriana (assembly GCA_032871835.1). Lineage (NCBI taxonomy): Eukaryota > Viridiplantae > Streptophyta > Magnoliopsida > Sapindales > Sapindaceae > Dipteronia > Dipteronia dyeriana. The sequence goes on along the minus strand of CM065301.1, from coordinate 13,438,763 downwards.
ACTCACATGCCATTTATACTGGCACTTCTATTACGGGGTTAAATGCACCCCCTTAGAATGGAGCTGATTAAAGCTTAACTTGCCGATATTTTTTGTTTTTGGCAGCATTTGTTGTTCTGTTTTCAAGAGATTGATTTCTTGATATTTTACACCAGCTTCATAAGCCTCATAATTATCATTCAGCAATCTCTTTTGCCTGTCTCTTTTAGTACTGTAACTAATTTTATCATTATTCCTTTAGTAAAAAATTCTTTCACATTGCAACTCCCTTGGGTCTTATCTCATGACACGGTTTCATTTGAAATTCATGCTCTGAACTCCTTTTGGCCATTCATATTACCTCCTTTCAATATGTGTATACTTCTTCCCATGAATTCTTCTGGCCTCTGTACCTTCTTTACAGTTGCCTTGCAAACTTGTATACTTAGATACATAAGATGCCAAGGGAAAAGGAAAATGCTTCTGCTGCTGCTGAGCAAGTGGATTCTGAAAAGCCAGTTCAGTCTGATGAGAAGGTTGATTTTGATGAAGACAATGACCCAGAGGAGCCAATGGAGGAAGAATCTGAGTATGAAGAGGTAGAGGAAGAGGAAGAAATAGAAGAGGAGGTAGAAGAGGTGGTGGAAGAAGAAGAGGATGATAGCGATAATGCCACTGAAGTTGATGCTCAGAAAAGCACTAGTGTTGAGAATACGAAAGTTGTTGATGAGGATGAAAAGAGAAAACATGATGAGCTTCTTGCTCTTCCTCCTCATGGCTCTGAGGTATATATTGGTGGCATTCCGCATGATGTTTCTGAGGATGATTTGAGGGGTTTCTGTGAATCTGTTGGAGAAGTTGTTGAGGTAATTTCTATCCTTATTTATATATAGTTCACTGTTTTGAACTCTTTATGTCTAATTCCATTATGTTTGTAACAACAGGTCAGAATTATGAGAGGCAGGGGTTCAAGTGAGCACAAGGGATTTGCGTTTGTAAACTTTAGAAACGTAGAGTTGGCTTCTAAAGCCATCGATGAGCTGAATAATGCTGAATTTAAGGTGACATAACCTTCTTGCGAATCATGTCTATGTTGCCTGGTCTCCACCTTAGCCAATTTCATAATGTGACAATAAGATATTATCTTCAAAATAAAAACCAAAGAATTTGTGAAACATAATAATGTTTTATTTATTTATTTTCTCGGCCTATTGCTTTCATTCTTCTTTGGTAGTGATGTTCTTAAGTTAAATATTTTTAATCATGTTGTAGTTGCTGAACGCCTTTCTGTAATATATCTCCCTCTAACAGGGTAAAAAAATCAAATGTTCTACCTCTCAAGCAAAACATCGGTTGTTCATTGGTAATATTCCTAGAAGCTGGGGATTGGAAGATCTGAGGAATGTTGTTTCAAAGATTGGGCCTGGAGTTACTGGTGTGGAACTGGTGAAGGTTGTTTTGATATTTTTGCTTTACTTTTTGATTGTGGATGTTTGTACTTAGAGATTTTTTTTCTGTATATTTAGTTCGCCGTTTCGCTTAAAAGATTTGACTGTGTTGAAGATCTTTAATTATTGTTTTCTCCTGGATTTAATTGTCTTTGTTCATTGTTGTTTTTTTTCCTTTTTTTTTACACAGGATATGAAGAACTCAAACAACAATAGGGGCTTTGCCTTTATCGAGTACCATAACCATACATGTGCTGAATATTCAAGGCAGAAGATGATGGACGCAAAGTTCAAATTAGGAGATAATGCTCCAACTGTGAGCTGGGCTGACCCAAGAAATTCTGATTCTCCTGGTGCTTCACAGGTTAATTTTTAAGGGGATGGCATTTTTGCTAGATTGCTTATGTTTTATGATGTTATAATTTATATTAAGCTGTTCGAATATGTTATATAAACTATTATTTATCCCTCTGATATGAATGATTAACTTTTACAAGCTTGTATTCTGCGTTGCTTGAGGCACCATGCCCCTCTTGTCTATGTTCTTGAAATTAAATGGAGTCCTAGAGTTTCAGTGCCTTTTGTAGTGAGGCACTTGCTTTCTGAATATGAATCCGGTCGATTAATTTTAAATTTTTCTTGTGTAGGTGAAGGCAGTCTACGTAAAGAACTTACCGAAGAATGTAACCCAAGATCAGCTAAAGAAGATTTTTGAGCACCATGGGAAAATCACTAAAGTAGTTCTCCCACCGGCAAAGTCTGGCCAGGAAAAGAATAGAATAGGTTTTGTACATTTTTCTGAAAGGTCTAGTGCCATGAAGGCACTGAACAACACTGAAAAATATGAACTTGATGGTGATTATCAACATTTTGAATTATTATCATTCAAACATGTTTGTTTTATGGAAGAAGAATGACTTACTTATTTTGGTTGGGTCTGTGCTGATGATCAGGGCAAGTTTTGGAGGCTTCTCTTGCAAAGCCACAGGCAGATCAGAAGTCTGCTGGTGGATCAGCTTCCCAGAAACCAAGTTTACTTCAAAGTTATCCGCCTCATATTGGTTATGGTTTGGCTGGGAATCCCTATGCGGCTCTGGGTGCTGGATTTGGTGCTGCAGCCCTTGCACAGGTGAAAAGACGTGTGAATTTGTGCTTTACTATTTGTGATTCTCGACTTAGATTTTACGACTTTTGTGTAGTCTTTGCCTTTGACCGTTGTTGGCGTGATCATATTTGTTCTTTCTGTGCTTTAAGACTGGGCCATGATTTTGTAAAATATGTATGCATTTCTGCAGATTTTCTGATTGAACAGAGATGCAACGATAGTAAGTTAATGTCCTATGGATAGCCAAGTTTGATTTTCTCTTGCTGAAATGACTTTTCTTTTTACTACAAAAGCTTGAGATTTGCAAATACTTATAAATAGTCTGTAAACCATTTAGTTGGCCATATTCATATATTAAATTTCAAAGTATGACCAGAAATTTGATAGCCACCTTTTCTGAGTAGGGTTTTCTGTATCATATCTTTACGAATTCTTCTTGGTTAATAGAGGCACCTTACTTAAATGCCTTTGCATTAGGAAAAGTTCTGTAGCATATTTCTTTGCTTGGCTTCATGGCTTTCTTAATTTCCACAGCACATTTGCAATACTGTTATTTGCTTTAGGGTATAAGTGTAAACAAAACAATTTGGTCACTGAACGAGCTATAAATACATGTGGAGGCTTTAAAGTTTGTAAATCGGTGAGTGCTTGTGTTTTTATATTTTGTTTCATTTTTCATTCCTTTTAATTCTTTTCATGTAAGTTTTGTTCAATAAAGTGTCATGTTCACATTATAATGCTAGGGTAACGAATTGACATCTAGATGTTCGCTTGTGCCTTTCTACCTTTTAGATTTTGACATTTAGATGTATATTTCTTGCAGCCCTTGATCTATGGAAGAGGTCCAACTCCAACTGGCATGGCAATGATGCCTATGCTTCTACCTGATGGGCGTATTGGATATGTCCTGTAAGCATAATCACATATCTTTGACTTGCATCTTACTAATCTCTTTGGTTTTTTATCCACTATTGTTCTTCCTTTATTGGAGATAGATATTTTATGATTGTCTAAAGTTCAGGAGAGATCTTCCAAACTTTTTCTTTACCCCCTCTAAGATCTAGTGTCTACTATCATGCCACTGTCTGGTTTTGCGAGTTGATGCAATCAGCTGCACACTGTAAAGTAAAAAAAAAAAATCCTTTTTTTTTTCCTTTAGTGCTATGTTGCATGGATTGTAAGACACTCGGTCGGTGTCTGACAAGGTCTGCCAGGTTGGACTGAAAACCTGGAGCCTTGGCCTGTTCTGGTTTGTTTGATCATTGGTTTGTATTTTTGAAAATACAAACCTGATTTGAACTTGGCATTGTTTTTTTTTTTTTTTTTTGAAAAATTACACAATTAATTTGGGGTTTTTGAAAGGGGGAGGACTTGAACTTACAACCTCAACGGTGTAAGTGTGAGGGGCATTGTTTGGTGTAATAAGAAGGATGATAGATTGTCCTTTTTGCCGTCTGCTTGAGAATGAGGTGCCGATTGTTGTGCTAACCAATGCACAACCAAATGGAATGCGGTTCTTTAAATAAAAATGCTTGTGGCCCATTTGAATACACCTAGAGTAGTTTCTTTTGGTTTACCTGCTTCTGTTGGCTTTGAATACTTAGGACTGTTGGTGTAGTTCTATGTTTCTGTTTGATCTGCGATTGTGAAACTTGGATTTGCCAGATTGAAGTGGGATGGATATCATACAGCATGCAGTAGTAAAAAATTTACTTGGTAAAACTACAGCTCAATATGACAGTCTTACATTTGTTATAACAATCGATTCCATCTTTTCCTTGTAGGCAACAGCCTGGAGCTCAGCCACACAGCATGCCTGCACAGACACATCATAGGAATAGTGGCAGGGGCGGTAGTGGGGGTGGCCACAAGAGTGGCGGCAGTTCAAGCAGGGGAAGGCACAACAGTGACGGTGGCCAGGGGCACAGATATCGCCCATATTAGTGGGTCGGTCTTGTTAATGCTTAGAAATTATAGATTGAGAATATGTTTCTGCTTCCCTCTTCATGCTGTAGCATTGAAAACCTAAATTAGTTCCGTATTTAATGATGGTGGATCTTATTATTTGAACCGAGTGTTGAGACTTCTAACAATATTATGCAGTCATTTTTTTTGTTTTCCTGAAAATGAACCTTTTAACAAAATGTGTAACAGTGATTACTGGCCAAAGCAAAAGGCCTTTCGTTTATGTTGTAAATATAAAGGCATCAAACGTTAAGTATGGTTGTAAAAAAATAAATGTATGTTTATTTACATAAATTTGTTATATTGGGGCTTTCTGACCTTCATAATATACTATTTCTATCGAAGCAGTTCGGCGTTATGGTTTTGTATTTGGCTATTTGCTCTGACAGCCTAGGAAGAGAAGGAGAATCATCCAACATAAAATGTGATACATGGGCAAGTCAAACGTGATCTTGCCTTACAAAATCCCATTTCCTTGGAATGTAAATTGCTCAACTGTCTAATAATGTCTAGAGTAAAAAATTCCACTGCTAAAATCTGGCCTGCTACAAACTTGGGACAAATGCATAATGTTTTTACATCTTTGAAGCAAATGTAAAGTGATAATCAAGCTATATAAGACATTACTGATGAGCCAAGACTACTTATTATCAGTCTTTCCAAGTAGATACCGATGTATGTCCACCGGAATTGTCTGTCATCACTCATCGTTTTCTTTATTTCCTTTATCTTTTTTGGATTTACCACTTTTCTCTGACGGCTCCTCGTCTACTTTCTGTTTTTTCTTCTCCTCTTTTGACTTGGATGCTGCCAATCTCTTCCCAGCATTTTTCTGCCTAAACTCTGCGCAGAAACCAAGAACCCTTAATCATTGGGAGGAGAAAACGGTTTTATGCCTACAGTTGAAATGAATTTGTTGATTGCCAGAATATTTTACAACTTATTTGTTGCACTTTTGTCGAAGTCTATTTAATAATTTAACATAATCAACGAAAAAAAAGGTTCTAGGTAATAATGAGTTCTGAATAGGTCTATGGTGACAATAAGTTATTATTAGAACTCAAAACAAAAGTGTGTGCGTGTGTATCCCATAAGAATGATTACATTCCTCCAATATAAACCCATGTTCTTAATAAATAGCACAGAATATTTACTTCCCAAGGGATTCGGATGCCATTTTCTCTCCTTCAAAAATAATAAACCAGCATGAAGCTATAGTCTTGTAATCTGCTAAAGAAGCACGCTTGACCTACATTACTTGAACTCTGACTGTTTCAACAGACGAGAAAACGAGCTTCTCACTATATCAACCTAAAAGTTCTATAGATGTCGATGTAATGTGTAAATATCCCTAACATAATCTTGAAACAGATTAGGTGCCTAAAGTATACAACGGTGTTTGCTTTTTGCTCTTCTTAATATTCTATATGGGCAGTGGGCTTGCCAGTTAAGTGTAGTCTCTGCATGAGTTGAACTCGGTTTAAAGGTGTGGTGATCTTGATTTGGTACATTGGAGAAATCTATTGCTGAAGGAAACCCCCCCCCCCCCCCCCCCCCCAAGCCTGTATCCAACAGGTTAACACTTATCAAGTACAATTTCTGGCTAATAGGACAAGAGTGTACTTACCTACAGAGTTTTTTGTAGGTAGTTTTCTTTCGGGTTTACATGAACCTATAAGGGCTTGTGCTTAAACGTGTAACCTATTTCTATTTGTGTTCAAATGTGGAAACCTGTTACCCTGTCTCGTTTTTTAATTTGCAAGGTTTCAAGAGGATGCAAATACAATGATAGCTAATGAAGCAACATCTAGCTTAGATCTTGGTCTCAAAATAGCAAAAACAACTTCACATTATCCTGAACCAGAAAAATCAGTTGCACAAACTCCATCTCTAACAGCTCCTAGTGGGGATCAACATCTACTTTATTGGGACAAATACCGCCTAGATTACCTTCTATTAAGTGTTTACATTCCAAGGGCTTTTTTTTTAACCGTGATGACATTCATGCCTGGTCATTGTTGCAAATTAGCTCAACTGTTGCAATTAGAAGCAGATATAGCTGCGAATAACAATAACGTTAATAATGTTGGAATGTAATCTGGCATTGATATATATATATAGGTTTCAAATTAATCAGCTTGAGGACATACTTCATTTCATGTGACGGCAGATGCTGAGACTCTACAATTGTTTTTTAGGAAATGAACAGACAACACAAACAAAACAAAACTCAAAACAAAGAAACAGGACAATTCCCTTGCCACAGCTGCTCTCTTCGAGGGGAGACGGCCAAGGGAGCGAGATTATGGGCCAACCATTCCCTTTTCGAGAAATAGCATGGCATTTCGAAACAACGAAATCCCAGCTTCCTTACACAAAGCCTGAACGGCATCGAAGACCAAACCAGCAATCGTTGGGACTCTACATCTTATTTTAATAAAAAAACATAGTTTATATTCAGGGAGGAATTCCAAAATATATGATCCCTTGTCCAAATTCCGATTGTTAATCTTCATCTCTATCAATTTAAAATATCATCACATTTTTTGTTCCCTAAATTGAGATAAATTAAAGCATTCAATAACAAGGATAAAAAATAATAATAGAAAAATCACTAACCATCAAGAGAGGCTCTAAGAGGGCCTATTAACTCGGGGAAATCGATCTCTTCAATAGCTTTCAACACGTCGTCACCATTTATCGTTTGTCTCTTAGACTCCTTGCATATGTCGTTAGCTCTGCAACATAATAAAATCAGAGAAAACCCTAATTCCCAAATCAGTGAATTGAGAGAGACGTTGGGGCTTACGTGGCAGAAACATAGTGGATGAAAATGCGTGCGCTTTCGGAGAAAGCAACAAGAGCGTCTTTGTGAACGGAGATGTCAGTGTCGGGAGAGCAGTCGTGGAGCTTATCTTTCACCACACGGCGAACGATAGTCTTCGGAAGCTCTTCTGACTCTGATACTACTTTCTCTGTTTCCATCTCTAACAATTGGGATTTGGGCATGTTTTTTTTTTTTTTTTTTGCTTTTGAGGTCTTGCTTTCCCGCCACTTGTGTTGGGCCTGCTGGTCTCGGCCCACTTCAATTTAATATATATATATCAACAAATTATTATAGTATAATACTTTTTAAAACCATTCAGGTCATTTTCTATTTTTCTATCGAGAATTATAAAGAATATAACATTTTTTTTAACAATTACTCGGGATTCGGGGAAGATGACACGACTCGAATCTACAATTCGATAGTGTGGTCGAGCAGGTGTGAAAGACATTCAACATTATTTTTTCAAGGATAATTATTGTTAATAGGGAAATTTGGCTAGGGGTCAAAGAAAAATTTTCCACATACAATCGACACTCATGAAATCCCGGGAAGACCGTAAAGCCACCCCACAGGAGCAGGGAAGACCAGTTTGGCTTCAAAGTTACCAGAAGACAAGCCAAGCGTGATAGGGACGAGCCCCCACAAGAGCACTGGAACCCGGGTTTCTCCAGGCCATCTATCGGGGAACCTCGGCTCTGAGGTCGAGCTCCACAACCGCCCCGTAAATGCCAGGGGAAGTCTCCCCGGTCAAGAGACATTTGAAAGAAGCCCGCTAACCTCCAGAAGCCCGCTGTCCTTGCTGGGCCTAAAGGAGGAATCACGCCTAAGTCTGCATTACCCCAGCTACCTTCCAGGAAGGTCTACAAGAACACCTCAGGCCCCCACGGGTCAAGGAAAATCCATCTTAAGCTTCCAGGAACAGAGCCAGAGCAGGGGTCTACCTCGCTCTACGGGGCAATAGACGGCTGGCAGGATGACCTCCATGAAGATTCATGGCACGAGTGCACACGGGATCGTTTCTACGAAATGTTCACATGCACGTCAAGAGTATAATTCAAATAAGGCAACAAACTTATCTTCGTCAACCATATCATCAAATCTGGAAACAATTCAAATTCAAATGACAAATCCCGCCCGATAAGGAGGGAACAGATTGATGGGATCACATCAAAGTATTTACGAAATTGAAACCTACTTGGACGATATTTATAGATCGAGCAACATACAGGGAGAGATATCGAGCGACATACAGAAAATCATAAACAACAGATATAGCATGGTCCAGAGCCTCATTTCAATTGCAGAGGACTCCAAAGATCCCAAGCATACTTCTGGACCAGTACCAGACCGGTGGCTTCGCTCCATGTTTACCGGACCATTCACCGTTCTAGCAAGCCACCGAAGCCCGATCTGATCGAGGACAGCCTAAAGGCCTACCACATTTTATGTGGTCCAGAGCCTTCACTCAGTTGCTAGGGGATCGTTGGATCCCTAGTATACCTCTGGACCGGTACCAAACAGGTTGCCCCTCTCTATGTATATTGGGCCGTCCAATGCTTAAGTGAGTCACCATGAGTCCTACTCATTCCGGAGGGGTCCAAAGCCTTCTCTCAGTCGCGGGAAACTTCTAGGATCTCAAGCATGTCTCTGGACAGTTACTAGGTCGGTGCCTCCTCTCCACTTGTATGAGGCCATTCATCGCCCTAGCGAGCTACCTTGGTCCTGATCTGCCTCTTTGAGCCAGTTTCCACCACCTTGGTTGGATCAACTTCAATCAGCCTTGACCTCAATCTCCTCAGTTGGATCAATCGAAATCTCTCATACCTCTCTTACCTCTCCTACCTTGGTAATACCAATCTGGACCTCTACTTTGACAGATTCAGATAGAAAGGTAAGCAGACTTGAAGCCCCCCTATGCATCTACAACAACAGAGGACTTCAAGGTAGTTCCTACCTCAACACGACTAGACATGAAAGCAGAAATGGGAACCAAGTCCTCCTCATCATCTACACATCCATCATCTCAATAATTTCCAGCTTCAGTCAGAGCAGACCCATGTAACTCTCAACTTTCTCTGTGATCTACTCAAGGTATCCATCCTCAAATGATGATCAGGTCAGAGGGAAGAAGAGCTCGAGTTGCCTAGCAAGCAACACCGAAGAGTCCTTCAGCAAATGAAGCACCCACCTTGGCTCCCAAGGTAGCCACGCTGCCCTACAGAGTTTAAACCACTCCCTCAAGAGTTTACCTCCTCCTTCAGAGCAATCCTCGTATGGCATGATGCATGGACCTAAGTCTCTCCACATCATATGCATGTTGGATCCACTCCTGGGTTACCTGCACATTAGCCATGGTTGCCTCAATTCTGGTCATGTCTTCATTCAGAACAACCTCGTCTCTCATTACCGTGGTCAGCTCCTCCCCTTTTGGTTTGACGTCCCCTGAGAGAAAAGTTTTCTCTATCCAAAACATCTACTTCTGGATCAACCGGGGCTCACCTACCATATAAACAACCACCTCAGTTATGGCCTTTATTTGAAGGAGAATCTCCCTCTTCGGATTGATCATCTACTGCACCATGGGATTTCTAGTCAGGTCTGCTTCAGCAACCCAAGGCTTGCCAGCTACGATGGTAACATACACAACCATCTCAGTAGCTTTATTCTTAATCCCCTCCCTTTTCAGTCCACCAATGACTATTAAGTCAAATGGGGGAAGTAGAGCCAGCTCTACCTGGAAGGCTGTGAAGAAGTAACCATCCTCTTTGGCTGGCACGAGCTCGACCTTAGCAAACACCAGCTTGCTCTCGAAGATTATCATACCGATGGCTCCTCTCTATTTGTACTGGGCCTTCCAATGCCCTAGTGAGCTATCGAGGTCTCGATCCGTTCGGGGAGCACCTAAAGGTCATGATTCGTTCATAGTGGGGTCTCGAGCTCGATTACGATTGTTGAAGACTCTCATCTACCCCAAGCAGACTTCCAAACCGGTTACATCACTCGGGGACTAGAAGCTCAATATTTTCTTAGTACTCCAGTGTGAGGGGCGATGTGTTGGAACCCTATACACCTGTCACGCAGCGGAGCTAGGTTTTAATTTTTTTTATACAGATCATATCTGTATCTGGGACCAGTAAACTTTTGATCTTAATTAATTTTCGGAACAAGTACATACAATATGTATATACAGGAAATTGTAATCAACAAAAATCAGAAGAACATACCAACGTTTGGAGGCTCCTTCACTTTACGATGTGCTCCTTCACTTTATGATGTGCTCCTGTCTGAACCACTTGATCTTCCTTGCTATCTTTCCGATCTGGTAACTACGTGTGGACGCGTCACGGTCTCAGAAGCTTGAATGGAGGATGTAGAGAAATACTTGAAGAAACTCTTTCTTCTCAATTTGGTGTATTGATTTCATGCACACATGAATTACATCTCATGCAAAAAATATATTGACAGATGTGATTCCGTATCTCCAAAAACAATATATATAAAATATATATTTATATATATATACGCCTGCAATTGCTTTCTCACAAATATATATATATATATATATTTATATCATGCCTTTGCTGAATAATTTGTTTTTGTCTTACCCACGCCTCTGCAGTTTATATATATATATATATATATATATATATATATATATATATATATATATTATTACACTGCTGCTTATACATTTTATATATATCTATTGCACTGCTGCTTTTGCGTTTTATGTTTGTTAATAGGGGAATTTGGCCAGGGGTCAAAGAGAAATTTCCCACCCTCAATTGACAATCATGAAGCTCGGTAAGACCGTAAAGCCATCTCGTAAACTACAGTTTTGAAGGCCATTTCTGTCATCTTTGAAATGGGTCCTTTCTATTTGCCACAATGTCTTGAAGTTCCTGGTAGGAAACAAGGTGGGAGAGGTTCTGGGTGATTAGCAAGCAGCTAGGAAATGCTACGCAGTGTCAGCTAACCCAGCAATTCTAGTAAAGCAACTCGCACCGGTGACGACTATCCAAGATGGGATAGCCCCTACACTACACCTGGAAATTGTAGGATCCATCGATTACCCTGCAAAAGGACTCATGATGCCCGACATAGAAGTATGAAGAAAGGTATATGGGTAGAGGAGCTTCCCAAGGTCCTCTGGGCTTACCGCACTACAAAGAGAACAGCTACCGGGGAAACGCCATACTCGCTGACCTTCGGGGTTGAAGCAGTCCTACCTATAGAGCACAAGTTGACCTCCTTTAGAGTCTAACGGTTTGAACCGGGAAGCAATGAAAGCAAGCTCCGAGCTAGTTTGGACATCCTGGAGGAAAAGCAAGATCGAATAGCTGAAAAGGTAGCAATCTACCAAGGCAGGATTGTCAGGTACTTCAACAAGAGGGTTAAAACCCGAAGCTTCAAAGAAGAGGATTTGGTTCTCCGAAAAGTGACGTTGAATACCAAGAAGATGTCAGACGGGGTCATAGGGCCCAACTGGGAAGGACCCTACCTAATAAAAATGGTGATTCGTAATGGGGCGTACAAGCTCGAGGATATGGATGGCCAACTCATTGAACATACTTGGAATGCGGATTACCTAAGGAAATTCTACCTTTGAATAGGGGACTCAGAAGCATGCAACCTCCGACTAGCTTTTTTATTTTTCTTCTAACAATATTGTACTCCATCTTCCATATCAATAAAGCTAGCCTTTTCCTGTTTACTCATTCTTCAACTATATCCTACAATGATTTGGGTCTACATGGAAAGTTTTGACATTATCTCCTCAAGACCAGGGGTAAGCCGAGAAAGCCCCATCGCTGCTCCTGATGCATAGGCCGGGCACCACCCCCCACCAAGAAGGGTCTGAGTGTAAGAGCATAGTTGCCGTCCAGATGTCGAGACTAGGAAATAGCTAGATAGCCCTCCTGATGCCTTGTTCGGGCTACCACCCCCAAGAAGGATCTGAGTGTAAGAGCATAGTTGTCTTCCAGATCTCAAGACCATGAAATAGCTAGACAACGCTCTTGATGCCTTGGTCTGGCTACCACCCTCAAGAAGAATCTGAGTGTAAGAGCATAGTTGCCATAAAGACCAGTAAATAACTAGATAGCGCTCCTGGTGCCTTGATCGGGCTACCACCCCCAAGAAGGATCTGAGTGTAAGAGCATAGTTTCCATCCAGACCAGGAAATAACTGGATAGCGCTCCTGATGCCTTGGTCGGGCTACCATCCCCAAGAAGGAATCTAGCTTGAAAGCCCGGAAGCCCGGAAGCCCTCCTAATCCCGAACCTAAGAAGAGACTAAACAGTTTTTCTCTTTTTAATGTTCTATTCGGGCTACAGCCTCCCAAAGAGGCTCGGGAATGGAGGGCTCGACTTACTTAAACTCTAAATGCTTATGTTATTTTACTAGCTCTCTTTGATGCAGGGTTACTTACTATGGCAAACCCATAATCAAACAAGGGGACTGTCAGCTGAAGAAGTGGAGCTAGGAGTTCTATTAGTATGGGGGCTCAATGCCAATAGCCTTTTTCCCAAAGATAACTCGTTTCGATATGAAAGCTGGACGATCAAGCAAGTACATGGAAGCCAGAGTTAGATACGGGATTGAAATTTTATTATCAAGTAAGAGAGTCTATCCCCCAACAAGGCTACTACAAGCAAGTGGGGCCTAATCCCTGATTCTGGGCTACAAAAGAAAAATAATAAAAGGACAAACACAGTTGAAGATGGGATACCCACCTCTTCCGGGCATTCTAAATAGGTTATATAAGAAAGAATTCAAGCTCCTTCGTCTTCCTAAGGACCTCCAGCCCTCTCTTTCACAGAGTGAACCTCGCTCTCTGCTCCCCTATCCGGTCGCAGCTCGTCCTGGTTAGCCGCATTTACCACCTCCGCTACCTCCTAGGGATCAGCTCAGGCTGCCTCGGGGTCAACAGGATCCTCCTTCATGATTTCCTTAATCACTGTCATAACTTCAGAAGAAATAGCTGCATCAAGAAGGCTGGTCACCGACTCAGGCACGTTCCCGCCTTCTGTTGACCCCATTCTTAAGAGCACTGCGGAAGGATCTCGGGCTTCCGAGAGGCCTCATTCTAGTTCCTCGTTGTGAACCCCTTTCGAGGATTCATCAGGCCCAGATGGTGGTAAGACTGGAACATGAGGTGGGAGATTTGGACCTCTAACTGCTTCTCAGATCCCTTCCTAGAAGGACCAGCTCTATCAGTTTTGGGGTGAGACATCTCGGCAGCCTGCGACATGACCTCCGCTCTATCCTCGCCGGCGATACTAGAAAGATTGAATGGGGGGGGGGGGGGGGGGGAAGAGCCTCTGTAACTTGATAGGAGGCATAGAAGTACCCCTCGCTAAAAGAGGCTTCTACTTTGTCTTGGAGCTGAGTAACTCGAGCCTGCAACTTTTGGTTTTCAACATCTAGGGCCTTCGCCTCTCCCCTCAAATCATCCCGCTGGCTAGCCTGACGCTTCGACCAGAGAGTCTTCTGATCAAAATCCCGCTTCAGCCTCTCATGATCACATTGAAGCTCAGCTAGCTGCGTCTCCATTCCTTGTTGGCTGGAGGTCATCTCCTGGACTAGGGTCTGAGCCCGTGCAAGCAACCTCATGGCTTGCTCAGCTTCAGCCTTAGCCTTGGCTGCCCGATCATGGAGGAAGGCTACCTGATGCCCCATGGCCACCTGAAACTTGAAAGCCTACAAAGGAAAATCATGTTAGAAAATGACAAGCCAAGCAGCACAATGAAGAAGTTAAAACGACAATTACCTCGGCTAAAAGGGCGGACCCTTTGGTGATCAAGATGTCCACTTGCATCGCGGTCATCCTAGAAAGCTTGCCGTCTGGACAAGATACGAAAAATTGCTTCAGGACCTCGTCTTGACCCGCCGAGCTCGATTGCTGGTTAGGGCAAGAAGGGGCGACCTCAGACAAATCGGCATCGGGCTCCCTGGGAACCTCGACTACCCGGGATACAATCGGATCTGCAGAGAAGGGTATCGGGACTCGTGGGGTATCGTTTGGAGCTGTAACTTCTAGAGGAGGGGCAGGAACGGACTTATTGATGACTTGAGAAGCAGATTCTCCTCTGTTTATAGCCTTCGCAACCCGAGATGTCAGAAGAGCCATCTTGGACTTCACCTGGGAAGAAGAGGGAGAAGGGATGAATGAGGGAGCTACCTTAGGACCCCATTTCTTTCAAACAGTAGGGAGAGCCCGCAGGGACGATCTGGAAGGAGGAGGAGGTATCCCATCTTATCTGGCTTCGTGAGAAGCTGGAGCAACAACAAACACTGTTGGAGAAAAGAATCAAGATCATCAGAACTTAACCCTCCAATAAAAAAGAGAAGAAAATAGAAAACAAGATAGATCGAGATACTCACGAGGGGTAGCACCGGATATCCGCAGGTACCTGTTTATCCTGCGGGGATCGAAGGGGTCAGCGGTCAGAAACTTCAGATTCAAATAGTTCCGAGTTAGGAAGGTCTTCAGCAAGGCTTCTGACTCATCGGATAAGGAATCCAGATCCCAGGTGGGTTTGTCACTAAAGACGGTGGGAACCTAGAGCTCATGCCCGCCGATGAAGACAGAGCTCCCATTGTCTCCCTCTGCCAATACCCATTCTTCTTTCCAAGCGGGGTATTTCTTTGAAGCCCTAGGGATGATTAAATTGAGCCTATTCTTAGCCTTGGCATATAATTGGCCTCGAGGGACTCCTGCCAGGCTACCGATCTGGAAAAGAAAGAAGATCTCCTCAGCCCCGGGCTCTCTGGTGACACCGCTCAGCTCGCATTGCTCTATCCATAATACCAGAAAGCCGATTAGATGCCTCCAAAAGCCGGGCGTCAGTTGAAGCGGAGCCAGCTGAAGGGCACTGAAAGCCCACCGTAAGGTGGGGTGGAGAGGGAGCCTCACCCCGCTTTCAAAAGCCGCTACATGGATAGGAAGAACTCCTTTGGGCAGGTTAAAAACATCTTAGTTTCGATGGGGGATGGTTAGAGAAACGGTATCAGGAATACCATATTTGTCCCTTAGATGGCCGATCGACTGAGGGTCGTCAGTAGAGTTGGGGATGACCCTGGGTTCGAAAGGAAGAGTTATCACTGGAGGAAGCTCCGCCACCGTGACTTGAGCCCTCTCGACCGTATCTAATCTCTCCCTGACGTCAGAGTCTTCATCGACTAAGTTCAGTGGGTTGTCAGGCAGGTTCGGAAAGCCAGAGCCGATAGAAACGTTCCTGTTTGAACGACGACGCTGGCGGAGGGGGGAAGATTCCTTGTCGCTTGAAATCCCTCACACCTGCTTAAGAGGAGCTAGGTTAGGGCTCTCAGAGCCCTCCACCAAGGCATCAACACTATCCGTGGAAGTCGAAATTGATGGGAAAGAGAGGTGAGAAAGCAAGTGGAAGATTTCGGCAGAGAAAACGGGGAAAAAGAAATTTGAAAGCTTGAGATTTGAGGAAGTATGAAGAAGGTGACGGTCAGATCAGGCTGAAATAGAGGTCTATGGGTTATATCCTAGGGAAGATCACCACCGTATTACAACCGTTTTTCTTCGTATAACACTCGGTTTCAAATTCAAAATGTTGGGTAATTAATGAAAAAATTTCGCTCTCATTAATTATCTTTATGGCCAAAAACTTTCTCAATTAAACAAGGAATCCGACTCCAACCCCAACTCTACCACCGGTGTTCAAGTCAGAAGGGACTTCTGTTAATAGGGGAATTTGGCCAGGGGTTAAAGAGAAATTTTCCACCCTTAAATCAACAATCATGAATCCCGGTAAGACAGTAAAGCCAAACCGCAAGACCAGGGAAGACCGGTTCGGCTTCAAAGTTACCAGAAGACAAGCCAGACGCGACCGGGATGAGCCCCCACAGGAGTACTGGAGCCCGGGCTTCTCCAGGCCATCTATCGGGGAACCTCGGCTTCGAGGTCGAGCTCCATAACCACCCCGTAAATGCCAGGGGAAGTCTCCAAGCTTAAGAGAGCTTCGAAAGGAGCCCACCAACCTCTCCAGAAGCCCGCTGTCATTGCTGAACATAAAGAAAGAATCATGCCTAAATCTACTCTACCCCAGCTACCTCCCAGAAAGGTCTACAAGTGCGTCTCAAGCCCCCAAGGGTCAGGGAAAATCCATCTTAAGCTTCTAACAACAGAGCCAGAGCAGGGATCTACCTCGCTCTACGGGGTAACAGGCAGCTGGCAGGGTAACCTCCATGAAGATCCATGACACGAGTGCACACAGGATCATCTCCACATGATATCTACATGCACGTCAAGAGTTTAAATTCAAATAAAGGAACAAACTTATCTTCTCCAACGATCTCATCGAATCCGAAAACAATTCAAATTTAAATAACTAATCCCGCCCGATAAGGAGGGAACAGATTCATGAGATCACGGTAGAGTATTCGCGAACTAAAAAAAACTACTTGGAGGATATATAAACGAACGACAGAGACAGAAAGAGAGGATGAACATATATACACATAGAAGGAGGGCCTAAATTCTGATTTCAGAACACGGTCACCTTTATCTCCACTATTCGACAGACACCGAGTTGCCACCACCCTACACTTCCGAGAGATTATGAGCAAACAAGAGAGTTATTTGTATCTTAAAGTGATATATCAATAATAGAGCTCCCATTTAATGTTATTACTACTCGTCTCTTTCTCAAATAGGTCGAAAACCAACGATACCGACCCCAGCCACCGCTTTCGTGGTAGTGGTCTCGAGGGTGTTAACAGAAATTTCTCATCTCGAGCAAATTTCCCGTCAACAATGTTTTTATATATATATCAACTAACTACTCACGCCACCACTTATTTTTATCACAAATCTATATATCTTTGATACACGCCACTGCTTGATTTACATATATATCACTCGTGTATTCAAGTATTTGCATCCTATACAAATTCTTCTGTTGACTGTAATTTTGGTCGAGATGAGAAATTCCAGTTAACACCCTCGAGATCACTACCACGAAAGCGGTGGCCGGGGTCGGTACCGTTGGTTCCCGACTTGTTTAAGAGAAAGACGAGTGGTAATAACGGTAAATGGGAGCTGTATTATTGATATATTGCTTTAGATACAAATGACTCTCTAGTTTGCTCACAATCTCTCAGAGGAGTAGGGTGGTGGCAACTCGGTTCCTATCTAATAGTGGAGATGAAGGTGACCGTGTTCTGAAAACAGAATTTAGGCCTTCCTTCTATGTGTATATCTGTTGGTTTTTTACTTTTTGTATGTCGCTCGATCTATATCTCTTCTCCTTTTTCTCTCTATCCGTGTTCCTTTATAAATATCATCCAAGTAGGTTTCAATTTCGTAAATACTTTGCTGTGATCCTATGAATCCGTTCCTTCTTTATCGGGCGGGATTTGTCATTTGAATTCGAATTGTTTCCGGATTCGATGATATGGTCGACGAAGATAAGTTTGTTGCCTTATTTGAATTATACTCTTGACGTGCATGTGAACATTTCATAGACACGATCCCGTGTGCACTCGTGCCATGAATCTTCATGGAGGTCATCTTGCCAGTCACCTATATGACTCGTAGAGCGAGGTAGACCCCTGCTCTGGCTCTGTTATTGGGAGCTTAAGATGGGTTTTCCTTGACCCTTGGGGGCCTGAGGTATTTTTATAGACCTTCCTGGAATATAGCTGGGGTAATGCAGACTTAGGCGTGCTTCCTCCTTTATGCCCAGCAAGAACAGCGGGCTTCTGGAGAGGTTGGCGGGCTTCTTTCAAATGTCTCTTGAGTTGGGAGACTTCCCCTAGTATTTACGAGGCGATTGTGGAGTTTGACCTCAGAGCCGAGGTTCCCCGATAGATGGCCTGGAGAAGCCCGGGTTCCAGTGCTCTTGTGGGGGCTCGTCCCTGTTGTGTTTGGCTTGTCTTCTAGTAACTTTGAAGCCAAACCAGCATTCCTTGCTCCTGCAGGGTAGCTTTACGTTTTTCTCGGGCTTCATGAGTGTCGATTGTAGGTGGAAAATTTCTCTTTGACCCCTGGCCAAATTTCCCTATTAACAGAAGTCCCCTCTGACTTGAACACCGGTGGTAGAGTTGAGGTTGGAGTCAGAATCCTTGTTTAATTGAGATTTTTTTTTTTGCCATAAAGATAATTAATGAGAGCGAAATTTTCTCATTAATTACCCAATATCTTGAATTTGAAACTGAGTGTTATTCGAAGAAAAACGACTGCAATACAGCGATGATCTTCCCGAGGATATCACCCATAGACCTTTGATTAAGCCTGGCCTGCCCGTCACTTTCTTCATACTTTCTCAAATCTCAGACTTTCAAATTTCTTCTTCCCTATTTTCTCTGTCAAAATCTTGCTTTCTCACCTCTCTTTCCCATCAATGTCGACTTCCACAGATAGTGTTGTCGCCTTGGTGGAGGGCTTCGGGGGCCCTAACATAGCTCCTCTTAAGCGGGTGTGAGGGATTTCAAGTGATGAGGAATCCTTCCCGCTCCGTCAGCATCACAGTTCTAACAAGAATGCTTATATCGGTTTTGGCTTTTCGAATCGGCCTGACAATCCTCTGAACCTAGTCGACAAAGACTTTGACATCGAGGAGAGGTTAGATGCGGTTGAGAGGGCTCAAGTCACAGTGGCGGAGCTTCCTCCAGTGATAAACCTTCCTTTTGAACCCAGGGTCATCCCTGACTCTACTGTCTACCCTCAGTCGATCAGCTGTCTACGGGACAAGTATGGTATTCTTGATACCGTTTCTCTGACTGTCCCCCATCGAAACTATGATGTTTTTAGCCCACCCAAAGGCGTGCTCCCTATCAACGTCGCTGCTTTTGAGAGCGGGGTGAGACTCCCTCTTCACCCCACCCTTCGACGGGCTCTCAATGCTTTCCAGCTGGCTCTGCTTCAACTGACGCCTGGCTTCTGGTGGCATCTAATCGGCTTCTTGTTATTATGGAGGGAGTAATGTGAGCTGAGCGTCGTAACAAGGGAGCCCGGGGCTGAGGAGCTCGTCTTCCTTTTCCAGATTGGTAGCCTGACAGGAGTTCTAAGAGGCCAATTCTATACCAAGGCTAAGAATAGGCTCAATTTTATCGTCCGTGGGGCTTCAAAGAAGAACCCCTCTTAGAAGGAAGAGTGGGTACTGGCAGGAGGAGACTGAGGGAGCTCCGTCTTCATCGGCGGGCATGAGCTCGAGGTTTCTACGGCTTTTAGTGACAAACCCACTTGGGGTTGGGATTCCTTTCCCGAAGAGTCTGAAGCCGTGCTGAAGACCATCCTAGCTTGGAGCTATTTGAATTTGAAGTTTTTGACCGCCGACCCCTTTGATCCCTGCAGGGTAAACAGGTACCTGTGGATATCCGGTGCTACCCCTCGTAAGTATCTCGATCTATCTTGCTTTTTCTATTTATTTTCTTTTATTTGAGGGTTCAGTTCTGATAATCTTGATTCTCT
Organism: Dipteronia dyeriana; assembly: GCA_032871835.1. NCBI lineage: Eukaryota > Viridiplantae > Streptophyta > Magnoliopsida > Sapindales > Sapindaceae > Dipteronia > Dipteronia dyeriana. The sequence continues at coordinate 13,418,988 of CM065301.1, read as the reverse complement.
TTTCTAACAGTATTTGTTGTTGCTTCAGCTTCTCACGAAGCCCGACAAGCTGGGATACCTCCTCCTCCTTCTAGATAGTCTCCGGGAGCTCTTCTGACTGTTCCGAAGAAGGGGGGGTCAACCACTAAGGTAGCTGCCCCGTTCATTTCTTCCCATTCTCCTTCCTAGGTGAAGTCCAAGATGGCTCTTCTGGCATCTCGGGATGCGAAGGCTTTAAACCGAGGAGGGTCTGCTTCCCAAGTCATCAAAAAGTCTGTTCCTGCCCCTCCTCCAGAAGTTACTGCTCTAAGTGATCCCCTCGAGTCCCGCTACCCCTTTCTCCAGATCCGGTTGTATCTCGGGTAGTCGAGGTTTTCGGGGAGCCCGATGCTGATTTTTCTGAGGTCGCCCCTTCTCGCCCCCACCAGCAATAGAGCTCGGTGGGTCAGGATGAGGTCCTGAAGCAATTTGTCGCATCTTGTCCAGGCGGCGGGCTTTCTTGGATGTTCGCGATGCCTGTAGACATCTTGATCACCAAAGGGTTCGCCCTTGTAGCAGAGGTAAAATGTCGTTTCACTTCTTCATTGAGCTACTTGACTTGTCATTTTCTAGCATGATTTTCCTTTACAGGCTTTCAAGTTTCAGGTGGCCATGGGGCATCAGGTAACTTTTCTCCGTGATTGGGCAGCCAAGGCTGAGGCTGAAGCTGAAGCTGAGCGAGCCATTGGGTTGCTGGCGCTGGCTCAGACCCTGGTCCAAGAGATGACCTCCAGCCAATAAGGAATGGAGATGCAGCTAGCTGAGCTTCAATGAGATCATGAGAGGCTGAAGCAAGCTTTTGATCAGGAGACTCTCCAGTCGAAGTGGCGGGCTAGCCAGCGGGATGACTGGAGGGGAGAGGCGAATGCCCTAAATGTTGAAAACCAAAACTTACAGGCTCGAGTTACCCAGCTCCAAACCGAAGTAGAAGCCTCCTTTAACGAGGGGTACTTCTATGCCTTTTATCAGGTTGCAGAGGCTCTTCCCCCTCCATTCGATCACTCTAGTATTACTGGCTAAGATAGAGCGGAGGTCATGTTGCTGGCTGCAGAGATGTCTCTCCCCAAAACTGATGGAGTTGGACCTTCCGGGGAGGGAGCTGAGAATCAGTTGGAGGCACCAAATCTGTTTTCTCCTATTCTAGCCTTTCCAGCATATGGTCCCGATGAATCCTCGGATGGGGTCCATAATGATGAGCTAGAAGGAGGCCTAACGAAAGCTCAAGATCCTCCTGCAGTGCTTTCAGGAATGGGGTCAACTGAAGGCGTGAACGTGCCTGAGTAGGCCACCAGCCTTTTGATGCAGCTATTCCTTCTGAAGTTATGGCGGTGATTAATGAAATCGTGGAGGAGGATCCTGTTGACCCCGAGGTAGTCGGGGTTGATCCTCAAGAGGTAGCGAAGGCGGTAGATGCTGCTAACCAGGACGAGTCACGACTGGAGAGGGGAGTAGGGGGCGAGGTCCATTCCGTGAAGGAGGAAGCTGAAGGCCTCAAGAAGATGAAGAAGCTTGAGTTCTCTTCTATGTAATTTATTTTGAATGCCCGAAACCAGGGATTGGTCCCCCCTTGCTTGTAGTAGCCTTGTTGGGGGATAGACTCTCTTACTTGATAATAAAAGTTTTAATCTCAGATCTAAATCTTGCTCCCATGTTCTTGCTTGATCGTCCAGCTTTTATATCGAAGCGTGCTATCTTTGGGGAAAAATAAGATAAGAAAAACAAGTTATTGGCATTGAGCCCTCATACCAATGGAACTCATAGCTCCACTTCTTCAGCTGATAGTCCCCTTGTTTGATTGTGGGTTTGCTATAGTAAGTAACCCTGTATCAAGGAGAGTTAGTAAAATAACAGGAGCATTTAGAGTTTAAGTAATTCGAGCCCTCAATCCCCGAGCCACTTTGGGAGGTTATAGCCCGAGTAGAACATTAAGTGGAGAATTGTTTAGTCCCTTCTTAGGCTCGGGATCAGAAGGGCTTTCTGGCTTTCAAGCTCGATTCCTTCTTGAGGGTGGTAGCCCGACCAAGGCATCAAGAGCGCTATCTAGCTAATTCCTGGTCTAGATGGCAACTATGCTCTTACACTCAGATCCTTCTTGGGGGTGGTAATCCGATCAAGGCATCACGAGCGCTATCTAGCTATTTCCTGGTCTTGAGATCTGGATGGCAACTATACTTTTACACTTAGATCCTTCTTAGGAGTGGTAGCCGGACCAAGGCATCAGGAGTGCTATCTAGCTATTTCATGGTCTCGAGATCTGGATGGCAACTATGTTCTTACACTCAGATCCTTCTTGAGGGAGGTCACCAGACTGAGGCATCAGGGGTGATGAGAGGGCTTCCCCGATCAATCCATGGTCTCGAGATCTGGATGGCAACTATGCTCTTACACTCAGACTTTTCTTGACGGGGGGTGATGCCCGGCCGAGGCATCAGAAGCAGCGAGGGGGCTTCCTCGGCTTACCCCTGGTCTTGAGGTGATAATATCGAAACTTTCCATGTAGACCCAAATCATTGTAGGGCATAGTCGAAGATGGAGTAAACAGGAAAACATGCGAGCTTTATTGATATGGAAGATGGAGTACAATACTGTTAGAAAATAAAAAGAAGCTAGTCAGAGGTTGCCTACTCTTGAGTCCCCTGTTTAAGGGTAGAATTTCCTTAGGTGATCCCTCTTTGGTAGCTCTATACTTTCTCAGCTATTCTTGCTTTTCCTCCAGGAGGTTCAAGCTAGCTCGGAGCTTGCTTTCGACGTTCCCCGATTTTAATCGTTGGACTCTAAAGGAGGTCAACTTGTGCTCTACATGTAGGACTGCTTCAACCCCGAAGGCCATTGAGTAGGGCGTTTCCCCGGTAGCTGTTCTCTTTGTAGTACGGTAAGCCCAGAGGACTCCTCTACCCATATACCTTTCTTCGTACTTCTATGTTGGGCATCACGAGTCCTTTTGTAGGGTAATCGATGGATCCCATATTTTCTAGGTGTAGTGTAGGGGCTATCCCATCTTGGATAGTCGTCATCGGTGCGAGTTGCTTTGCTAGAATTGCTGGGTTAGCTAACACTGCGTAGCATTTCCTAGCTGCTTGCTGATCACCCCGAACCTCTCCCACCTTGTTTCCTACCTGGAACTTCAAGACATTGTGGTAAATAGAAAGGACCCTTCAAAGATGATAGAAATGGCCTCTCTAATATTGCATTGTATGCCGACGGGGTGTCCACCACTACGAAGTCAGTCATGATGTTCTGCTGGAGAGGTGCGGCTCCAATGATCACTGGTAGGATTTTTGATCCTACGGTTGTGATGGAGTCCCCAATGAACCCGTATAATAGAGTAGAGCAACTATTGTAGCATCAAAGGCGGGTTGCTTAGCCCCGGGCCTGCTTGATTCCCCCTGATTGTAGAGACCCATTTGTTGGATAGCGATACCCTCAGCGAGTAGTCGAAGGCGGACGTTCTCTACAAAGGCCGCCGCTTGTTGGTCAAGCTCGACCTGGCTTCCCAGAGGGGGATCCAGAGCCCACATAGTAGCTGGCTGGATGGGAATCTGGCTATGGATCCCGGATTTTTTTCTTTTCCTTAGAACCTTTCGTGTCGATGTAGCAGAAGGTTGCCCCGAGGTGCCCTGCTGCCCTTGTGAGGAGCTGAGCTTCATGACGACTTTGAAATAACAAACTTTTTGAATGTAAAAAAAATGATGGTGTGAGAGGTTTCCCACAGACGGTGCCAGAAAGTATTGACGAGAAATTTGCTCGAGATGAGAAATTCCAGTCAACACCCTCGAGACCACAACCATAAAAGTGGTGGCCAGGGTCGGTACCGTTGGTTCCCAACCTGTTTAAAAGAATGAAGAGTGGTAATAGCGGTAAATGGGAGCTGTATTATTGATATATTGCTTTAGATACAAATGACTCTATGGTTTGCTCACAATCTCTCAGAGGAGTAGGGTGGTGGCAACTCGGTGCCTGTCGAATAGTGGAGATAAAGGTGACCATGTTCTGAAAACAGAATTTAGGCCTTCCTTCTATGTGTATATCTGTTGGTTTTTTAATTTTTGTATGTCGCTCGATCTATATCTCTTCTCATTTTTCTCTCTATCTATGTTCATCTATAAATATTGTCCAAGTAGGTTTCAATTTCGTAAATACTTTGCCGTGATCCCATGAATCCATTCCCCCCTTATCAGGCGGGATTTGTCATTTGAATTCAAATTGTTTCCAGATTCGATGATATGATTGACGAAGATAAGTTTGTTGCCTTATTTGAATTATACTCTTGACGTGCATGTGAACATTTCGTAGACATGATCCCCGTGTGCACTCGTGCTATGAATCTTAATGGAGGTCATCCTGCCAGCCGCCTATTGCCCCATAGAAAGAGGGAGACCCCTGCTCTGGCTCTGTTCTTGGGAGCTTAAGATGGGTTTTCCTTGACCCGTGGGGGCTTGAGGTATTTTTATAGACCCTTATGGAAGGTAGCTGGGGTAATGCAGACTTAGGCGTGATTCCTCCTTTATGCCCATCAAGGACAGCGGGCTTCTGGAGAGGTTGGAGGGCTTATTTCAAATGTCTCTTGAGCTGGGAGACTTCCCCTGGCATTTACGGGGCGATTGTGAAGCTCGACCTCAGAGCCGAGGTTCCCCGATAGATGGCCTAGAGAAGCCCGGGTTCCAGTGCTCTTGTGAGGGCTCGTCCCCGTCGCGCTTGGCTTGTCTTGTCTTGTCTTCTGGTAACTTTGAAGCCAAACCGGCCTTCCCTGCTCCTGCGGGGTAGCTTTACTGTCTTCCCGGGCTTCATGAGTGTCGATTGTAGGTGGAAAATTTCTCTTTGACCTCTGGCCAAATTCCCCTATTAACATATTCTTTTGTCTAATGTTTTATGTGCACACACCAATTGGCATCTAATGCAATCTCTTGTGTTATTAATTGATATATATCTTTTAATTATCAGTTTCAAATATATCTAATATATTAAAAGTGATAATAAGTATTTTAAATTTAAACTTAAATTTAAATACTTAGATTTAAATTTAAAATACTTAGATAAATGATTTAGTAAAATAAAATAATATCATTATTTTATCTTCACCTAAATCCATATATCAATTAACACCCTTCAATTAATAGTTAATTCATAATTCATAATTCATAATTATCAATATAATTAAATAAACTAATTATTTAATTAATTTAACTATTAACATTCATAAATTAAATAATCTCATTATTCAATTTATTTCCGAAAATATACGTGTCACTTTCGTAACACAATTAATTGGACAATTCAATTAATTTACCGTGACCCTTGTTACCTAAATCGATCGGGCTAGCAAGGGGACCTAATGGACCCACAGTATTTTGAGCTCCAGTAATTTTCGGAATCATTAATTAAATTCTTTAATTAATATTCCTTGATTATTAACTCCGGTGTTATTCCATTAAAAACCCGAAGTTGCACTCTCTCAACTGTATATGCTTTTACACAGACCGATACAACTCGGTGTCCATCGAAATAGCTATTACACATGGTGTGATCTTCCACAGTAGTTCATAATTAGAGCTGGGTCATAATGTCTGTTATACCCCTCTAATTACATATATCCTTTAAGCACCGTTGATTCTATAATGAACAATAAATCCTATTTCCTTACGGAATTAAGAGAGCGCTCATATTGTCCAAGCCCCGAATCAACCCTTAAGGGAATTGCCATCTACTTTTCACAAGAAGGAGTGGATTCCACTATTGTGTACAAACCTTCCCAGCCACAAGCCAAACCACAATCCCAACATACGGAGTATATTGATCGGGAACTGCATCCGACCTCACCCATGGTATATCAAAGACCACGATCTAATCTGAAGGAGCCGATAAGTCACTCAGGATTAAGATCACCCACATATATCCATAATTAGTTGATATATATGAATCTCATCGATAAATGGATCTTGGTGAGAGATTCCTATAGATCATGACATAGTCCTATATGATCACATCATACAAGGTGCCTCCATTCTCATATCTCCATATGAATGATTCAGGATAGAATCACCGTACATTACGGAATGGACCGCAATTATAGATTAACCACAAACAAAGTACCGAGCTTTATTTGCTATCTATGGACTCTTTAGATTGCACGTCTCTTACTGTATCCATCCGTATATGACACTCATATACACAGTTCAAGATTACATCCGGCAATCTTGGATGTTAAATTTATGCACAAGTTATGAAATAAACAGCACAACAGGAATGAATTGAACTTTTTCTTTTATTTATTTAATAAATCCATTTACAAATTACATATTTGGGGAATAAACCCCAACACGATGACCCTAGCGTGAGACAATTTCCTCTATTTCGTAATAAAAAGCATCTTTTACGGAGAGCCATTTTACTATCTACACTCATAATGCAGATCATCTCAAGAGATTCTACTCGTTAAAAAAGTCCTAGAGCGAGACTGGTTATCAACGGATACCACCATGCATTGATACAACTTCGTATTAGCTCGCCACGAGTTTGCATCTCTTTCGATTTTGGTATCTGTAGTAGATCTCATGTGATCACCATCATCGGGAGAGCGACACTGCACTCCCGATACCCTAGACCAAATCAAATCCTTCCAGGAGGATCGCTATTATCAGGAGAGCTACACCGCACTCCTAATGCCATGGACCAGATCGAATCCCTCCAGGAGGATCACCTTGACTAAGAGAGCTAGATAGCCCTCGTAATGCCCTAGACTGAATTAATCCCTCTAGAAGGATCACCGTAGTATTTGACAGTGATCTTTTTATGACCAGAGACTGGTCGAGGAAGCCCCCCCACTACCTCTGATGCCTCGACCGGGTATCACCCCCAGCCAAGAAGGTTCTGAGTGTAAGAGCATAGTTTCCATCCAGATCTCGAGACCAGGGATTGACCGGGGAAGCCCCCTCATCACCCCTGATGCCTTGGTCGGGTGACCTCCCCTAAGAAGGATCCGAGTGTAAGAGCATGGTTGCCATCCGGAACAAAATACCAGGATATAGCTAGATAGCGCTTCTGATGCCTTGGTCGGGCTACGACCCCTAAGAAGGGTCTTAGTGTAAGAGCATAGTTGCCATCCAGATCAAAATACCAGGATATAGCTAGATAGCGCTCATGATGCCTTGGTCGGGGTACGACCCCTAAGAAGGGTCTGAGTGTAAGAGCATAGTTGCCTACCAATTCCAGGAACAGAAATTTCAGGCTCTCAGCCACTAAAGCTTCATCCGATATGATCGAGCAATACAGTTTGTGACATTTCTCACTTATAAAATTTTACACTAGAGCGTCGAAAATTCCACAAAGGGAATATCCCTTTGTGGTCCGCCATCGTTCATTTATTTTACGGGTACTCCGAATGCATCTATGTTTCGCCTATGTATAAAGAACTGGTGAGAAAGTGGCCTTAGTTGCCTACAAGGATCTTCTTTGCCAAATGTACCAAGACTCCTAAAACAGGAATGACTAGTACCCCGGTTCGCTAAGCCAAACACTGGGAGCGATTCTGGTTACAAGTAAGAAGCGACAAGAAAAATTCTTCATATAGTACGAGATTCAGACTCCAACCCCAAATACTTACCGGTGTTCAAGTCAGATGGGACTTCTGTTAATAGCAAAATTTGGCTAGCGACCAAAGAATAATTTTCACTTCCCAGCCTTCCTACAAGGGGTCGAAATTCAAGCTTATATGACGGGGTATTAAGGTCCCCGAGGTCGAGCTACCACGCGATACTACAGCAGCAAGGCGAGGCCGCCCATACCAGCTGAGCATCTCGCACGTATCCAGGCTTACCAAATAAAGCCTGACAAGACCGTGTCAAGCTCCTTACACTAGGATAAAGCCCAAAGCTAGGTCGACTTGAAAGGACCTGGGTCCCCCGACATCAAGGTATCTTGTGACACTCTCCTAGAGCTTGCTACTAACTCTACTTTCACTAGAAGACCTTCAAGGTGCCGAACTTGTCTTGCAAAGGCCCTTCTGTCTCGTCGAGGTATAATCTCGACCTGTCCGACCATAAAAGGAAGAAGCCTGTAAAGCCCCATTGTCACTAAAAGCCCCAAGATCCACTGTAGATCCTTGCATGGTTAAATCAAGTAGCAAGAGCAATACTCGAGCGTACCTCTCCACCCTTCCAGAAGCAAGCCAAGGTTGATTGTTTATGGTGAACACCTTATCAGGGCTTGCCAGTCAAGCCCGCTACCCCGCTAGGAAGCCTGCATAATTAGGTTAAGCTCCATGATAAAGCTCAGTGTAGCTAAACCAAGCTCCCAACTACAAGGTTGGAACCCTATGGGATATTTCGCCCCTAAAATGGTTAGCACAAGCCCATGGGAAGACCAGCATGATCGATCTAGCTCCATGACAATCGAGAGGTCCCTAGGGGACCCTGCCAGTGTACTGGATCCTAGGGTACCTCACCCTCAAGGAATATCAAATGTCACCTCAGGTAACCTCCATGAAGTACCTCTCCAAAGTGACATACAGAACTAGAGCTCTCCTCTCGGCAACGTAGAAAGAGAGGGTTGATTTTCATGATTACCATTAATGAGGTCAATCATATTAATAGAGGTAGTCAGCCCTATTTAATGAGGTCAACCGTATTAATGGAGGTAGTCAACCCTATTATTGAGGTCAACTATATTAATAGAGGCAGTCAACCCAGTTAATGACATGATCAACACCATTAATAAGAGAATATTTCACCTCTTTAATGGCCATCATTAGTGAAAGAGTCCAAAGAGGAAGCTGTTAATAGGGAAATTTGGTCAAAGAGAAATTTTCCACCTATAATCGACACTCATGAAACCCGGGAAGACCGAAAAGCGACCCAGCAGGAGCAGGGGAGGCCGGTTTAGCTTTAAAGTTACAAAAGACAAGCCAATCGTGACATGGACGAGCCCCCACAAGAGCACTGGAACCCGGGTTTCTCCAGGCCATCTATTGGGGAACTTCGGCTCTAAGGTTGAGCTCCACAACCACCCCGTAAATGCCAGGGGAAGTCTCCCAGCTCAAAAGACATTTGAAAGAAGCCCGCCAACCTCTTTAAAAGCCTGCTGTCCTTGCTGAGCCTAAAAGAGGAATCACGCCTAAGTCTGCATTACCTCAGCTACCTTCCTGGAAGGTCTACAAGAACACCTCAAGCCCCCACGGGTCAAGGAAAATCCATCTTAAGCTTCCAGGAACAGAGCCAGAGCAGGGGTCTACCTCGCTCTACGGGGCAATAGGCGTCTGGCAGGATGACCTCCATGAAGATTCATGGCACGAGTGCACACGGGATCGTTTCTACGAAATGTTCACATGCACGTCAAGAGTATAATTCAAATAAGGCAACAAACTTATCTTTGTCAACCATATCATCAAATCCGGAAACAAATCAAATTCAAATGACAAATCCTGCCCGATAAGAAGGGAACAGATTGATGGGATCACGGTAAAGTATTTACGAAATTGAAACCTACTTGGACGATATTTATTGATGAACACAGACAGAGAAAATGACGAAGATAGATCGAGCGATATACATAAAATCATAAACAACAGATATACACATAGAAGGAAGGCCTAAATTCTGTTTTCAGAACACGGTCACCTTCATCTCCACTATTCGACAGGCACCGAGTTGCCACCACCCTACTCCTCCGTGAGATTGTGAGCAAACAAGAGAGTTATTTGTATCTTAAAGCAGTATATCAATAATACAGTTCCCATTTACTGTTATTGCCTCTCGTCTCTCTCTTAAACAGGTCGGGAACCAACGGTATCGACCCTGACCACCGCTTTCGTGGTAATGGTCTCGAGGGTGTTAACATAAATTTCTCATCTTGAGTAAATTTCCCGTCAATACTTTCTGGCACCGTCTGTGGTAAACCTCTCACACCACCATCTTTTTACATTCAAAAAGTTATTTATTTCAAAATCACCATGAAGCTCCGCTCATCGCAAGGGCAGCAGGGCACCTCGGGATAACTTTCTGCTACATCAACACGAAAAGTTCCTAGGAAAAGGAAAAAATCAGGGTTCCATAGCCAGATTCCCATCCAGTCAGCTACTGTGCGGGCTCTGGATCCCCCTCTAGGAAGCCAGGTCGAGCTTGACCAACAAGCAGCGGCCTTTGTAGAGAACGTCCGTTTTTGACTACTCGCCGAGGGTATCGCTATCCAACAAACGGGTCTCTGTAATCAGGGGGAATCAAGCAGGCTCAGGGCTAGGCAACCCGCATTTGATCGCTTGGGGCCTGCCCCTCGGGAATCAACTCACAACCGAGCGGGGCTCCCGACCTCGATCCGGGACAAGCTAGGGCCCATGCCTCATGTTCCCGAAGTGCTACCACGCTACCTACCATGACAATTCAAATCCGTGATAGATGTCCTTCCCCGGGGACGGGAAGAGCTCCTCCACCCAACGACTTCAAAGAGGGAAGCCCGGGGTAGAAATGAAGAAAGTCAGCAAAGCTCCTGAGCAAGCCCCCTCCAAAGAAGGAACAGGGTAGAGGTCAACAATTCATCAGAGGGATCTGATTGTGAGGAATTCGAGAGCAAGCGACTAAGGGACCAATTGCCAGAGCTACAGAGAGAGGTCCAATTGATGAAGAAGGGGAAGTACAAAGAGGACAAGAAAGATCCTCTAAGTGAAATGAATGCCCCTTTCACCCAAGGATCCGGGAGGTAGAGCTCCTGCCTAAGTTCAAAATGCCAGCTGACAGGTTCTCCAAAACTGAAGATCCGTTGAGCCACTTAGAGAGATTTGTTCAACAATTGGAGGTCCAAGCCGAGATTCAGGAACACACTGAGAAGAAGAAGGGAGAGCGGACGGACCTGATAAAACAAATTCAGGTAATTCACACTATCAGCGGAGGTCCCACTCTAGCCGACATCTCTAATAATTCCAGAAAAAACCATACAAGGATGGTCCCTCTTACGGACGAAGGGCGGGATATCTTCAAGGTCGACCAGAGACCGACCAACCTCTCCCAGCTGTCTCAGATCATTTTTTTGAGGCAGGTGTCTTTAACACCGTGCATCCACATGATGATCCCATGGTCATCACGGTACAAATTGCCAACCTTAAGGTGCACCGCGTGCTCGTCGACACAGGTAGCAGCGTCAATGTTCTGTTCAAAGATACTTTGGAGAAACTAAACTTGAAGCAATGGTGCTACAACAGTTGTACTACTGCATTATACGGTTTCACTGGAGACTCTATCACACCCGTAGGATCAAAAATCCTACCAGTGATCATCGGATCCACACCTCTTCAACAAAACATCATGACCGACTTGGTGGTGGTGGATACCCCGTCGGCCTACAACGCAATATTAGTGAGGCCATTCCTATCATCCCTTAAGAGGGTCCTGTCTATTTACCTTAATGTCCTGAAGTTCCCGATAGGAGACAAGGTGGGAGAGGTTCGGGGTGATCAACAAGCAGCTAGAAAATGCTATGCAGTGTCGGCTAACCCAGCAGCTATAGCCAAACAGCTCACCCAAGTAACGACTGCCTAAGGCAGGATGACCCCGATGCTAAACCTGGAAGACTGGGGCTCCGTCGATTGTCCCGAAGAAGGCCTTGTGGTGCTCGACATGGAAGAAAGGAGAAGGGAATAGGCCAGCGGCCATCTGGTCGACAAGTTAGATAAGATTCATGTTCGACTAACCGATCCCTTGAAGGTCGTCAAGATCGGAGATACTCTTTAGCCAGGAATGAGAGAAGGCTTGATTAGGCTCCTCATGGAGTTCAACGATATTTTCGCCTACAGTCATATGGAGATGCCGGGGAATTTGATGACATTAGCTGCTCATAGACTGGCTGTGGATTCGACCTTTAAGCCCGTCAAACAGAAAATGTGCCACTTCAACAATGAAATAAATTTGACGGTTCAAGAAGAGGTGGATAAACTCACCCGGGCAGGCTTCATTCCAGAAGCCCGCTATCCCGAATGGCTTGCCAACGTGGTCATGGTCACGAAAGCAAATGGGAAGTGGCGCATGTGCATGGATTATATCGACCACAACCGGGCATGCCCGAAGGACAGTTTTCCTCTGCAAAAAATTGATCAGTTTTTTCGATTCCACCTCTTTTTCTGGCTTCAACCAGATTATGATGCATCCCGCGGACCAAGAAAAGACCATCTTCATCATCGTACAAGTCCTATATTGCTACAAGGTAATGCCATTCGGGCTCAAAAATGCTGAAGCTACTTACCAGCGGTTAGTCAACCGTTTGTTTAAGCCCAAAATTGGAAGGTTGATGGAGGTGTATATCGACGATATGATCACTAAGTCTTCGACCTCGGAAGGCCACCTGGGCGACCTTCGAAGAACCTTCATGATCCTAAGGGAAAACCAAATGAGGTTGAACCCTTCCAAATGCGCCTTTGGTGTAACTGCGGGAAAGTTTCTGGGCTTCATGGTCCATGAGAGAGGTATAGAGGCTAACCCAGAAATAATCATGGCTATCCTGGACCTAGAATCCCCCACATCTTTTAAACAGGTTCAAGAACTCTTCCAAATGCGCATTGGTGTAACTGCGGGAATTTTTCTGGGCTTCATGGTCCATGAGAGAGGTATAGAGGCTAACCAAGAAAAAATCACGGCTATCTTGGACCTAGAATCCCCCACATCTCTTAAACAGGTTCAAGCCTTGACCGGTCTGGTAGCAGCGATTAATAGGTTCATCTCCCGGTCTACCGATAAGTGCCTACCATTATTCAAAGCTATCAAGTGGGGAAGAAACATGAAGTGGGATCAGGAGAGCGAACGGGCTTTTCCAAGCTTTGAAAAGATACCTAACAAGCCCTCTAGTGCTGTTCAAGCCAAATCCTGGAGAAGAGCTCTAAATATACTTGGCCGTTTCAGAAACCACTGTAAGTGGGGCCTTGGTCAAGGAATGCGGGGATAGGATCCATCGACCTATCTACTATGTGAGTCGTGCTTTAACCAAGCCCAAAAAGAACTATACTTTGTTGGAAAAGCTAGCTTATGCCTTGGTGACCTCGGTAAGGAAACTCCGCCCTTACTTTCATGCTCATTCAATAGCAGTGGTGACGGACCAACCCCTCCGTCAGTTCTTGCAAAGGCCAGATGTTTCTGGAAGGCTGATTCTACGGGCCCTAGAGCTTACCCAGTTTGATTTAAAATATAAGCCTAGAACCACGATAAAAGCTCAAGCACTAGCAGACTTTATGGCCGAACTTTCAGTACCTTCAGATCAGGCAACCCCCGCGGTAACAGATGTTACCCTTGAGAGGATTCCAGAAGCTGACAACTGGCCAGAGGGCTGCTAGTCATGGACTCTCTACACTGACGGAGCTTCCTGGCAATCCGGGGAGGAGCGGGCATAGTCCTCATCGACCCCGAAGGAACTGAGTGCTACCATTGTTTCAGGTTCGAATTTAAAGCCACAAACAATGAAGCGGAATGCGAAGCCCTGCTAGCTGGGATTAAAGCTGCCATAGAGCTCGGGGTAGATTACCTGAACATCAAGAGCAAATCTTCACTCGTGGTCAACCAAGTTTCCAGGAATTATCAGTCCAAAGGGGATAACATGATCGCTTACCTGAAACTGGTACAACAACTCAGGTCCAGATTTAGGGGATTCAGAATCGAGCAAATGCCTCGACAGCTAAATCATCGGGCTGACGTCCTAGCTAAGATAGCTGCCTATGGTGGCCAGACCCTACCACACGGAGTCCCTCTTCAAGTAATCCCCCTACCTAGCAGTACGAATGGTAAGGAAGCTTATACCCTGGACCGAAAGCCATGCTGGATGGATCCAATAGTAGAATATACAGGACGAAAAACTCCCCGGGGAGCCAGATCAAGCTAGGAGGGTTAAAAGGCTCTCAGTCCAATATTGCATGGTGGATGGACATTTGTACCGAAGGGGGAAATCCCTTCCTCTACTCCGATGTCTACACCCGGAAGATGCCAAGTGGGCTTTGAGAGAGGTTCATTCCGAGGAATGCGGGAACCATACTGGAGGAGAGGCATTGACATATCATGTTCTCCGCATGGGGTATTACTGGCCGACCATCTATCAATATGCTAAGAACTTGGTACAAACCTACAAGGCGTGCCAGAAGGCCGCAAACTTGAGTCACCTCCCTCCAGAACGTTTGTCGTCCCTTAGCTCGCCATACCCCTTTGCTATGTGGGTGGTCGATTTGACTGGACCGCTTCCTACAGCTCCGGGACAGGCCAAGAATGTTATCATAGCAATTGACTACTTCACAAGATAGGTTAAAACCAGACCACTCACCCGGATATCGAAAGAAAACACAACAAGATTCATCAAAACCAATGTAGTTTACAGGTTCGGAACCCCTCTGGTCATCATAACCGATCTCGGGAAACAGTTCGACAATACCCGATTCAGAGATTTCTATCACGGTTTGGGAATCAACCTTCGTTTTGCTTCGGTAGCCCACCCTTAGACAAATGGTCTGGTGTAATCCACGAACAAAACCATCAAGAAGTTGTTGAAGAAAAAGCTATAACAAAAGATAGGCATATGGGTAGAGGAGCTTCCCGAGGTCCTCTAGATTACCGTACTACAAGGAGAACAGCTACCAGGGAAATGCTCTACTCGCTGGCTTTCGGGGTTGAAGTAATCCTACCTATAGAGCACAAGTTGACCTCTTTTAGAGTCCAACGGTTTGAACCCGGAAGCAATGAAAACAAGCCCTGAGCTAGCTTGGACCTCCTGGAAAAAAAGCAAGATCGAATAGCTGAAAAGGTAGCAATCTACCATGGCAGGATTTCCAGGTACTTCAACAAGAGGGTTAAAACCCGAAGCTTCAAAGAAAGGGAATTTGGTCCTCCGAAAAGTGATGTTGAACACCAAGAAAAGGTCAGACGAGGTTCTAGGGCCCAACTGGGAAGAACCGTACCTAATAAAAATATTGATTCGTAATGGGGCGTACAAGCTCGAGGATATGGATGACCGACTCATCGACCATACTTGGAATGCGGATTACCTAAGGAAATTCTACCCTTGAACAGGGGACTCAGGAGCAGGCAATCTCCAACTAGCTTTTTTTTATTTTTTGACAGTATTGTACTCCATCTTCCATATCAGTAAAGCTCGCCTGTTTTTCTTGTTTACTCCTTCTCCGACTATGTCCTACAATGATTTCGGTCTACGTGGAAAGTTTCGACATTATCGCCTCAAGACCAGGGGTAAGCCGGGAAAGCCCCCTCGCTGCTCTTGATGCCTCGGTCGGGCACAACCCTTAGCCAAGAAGGGTCTGAGTGTAAGAGTATAGTTACCATCTAGATCTCGAGACCAGGGATTTACTAGGGAAGCCCCCTCATCATCCCTGATGCCTTGGTCGGGTGACCTCCCCCAAGAAGGATCCGAGTATAAGTGCATAGTTTCCATCCAGATCAAAATACCAGGAAATAGATAGATAGCACTCCTGATGCCTTGGTCGGGCTACCACCCCCAAGAAGGGTCTGAGTGTAAAAGCATAGTTGCCATCCAGATCTCGAGACCAGGAAATAGCTAGATAGCGCTCCTGATGCCTTGGTCGAGCTACCACCCCCGAGAAGTATCTGAGTGTAAGAGTATAGTTGCCATCCAGATCTCGAGACCAAGAAATAGCTAGATAGCCCTCCTGATGCCTTGATCGGGCTACCACCCCCAAGAAGGATCTGAGTGTAAGTGCATAGTTGCCATACAGACCAAAAAATAGCTAGATAGTGCTCCTGATGCCTTGGTCGGGCTACCACCCCCAAGAAGGAATCGAGCTTGAAAGCCCGGAAGCCCTCCTGATCCCGAGCCTAAGAAGGGACTAAACAATTCTCCACTTAATGTTCTACTCGGCTACAACCTCCCAAAGTGGGTCGGGGATTGAGGGCTCGACTTACTTAAACTCTAAATGCTCATGTTATTTTACTAGCTGTCCTTGATACAGGGTTACTTACTACAGCAAACCCACAATCAAACAAGAGGACTATCAGCTGAAGAAGTGGAGCTAGGAGTTCCATTGGTATGAGGGCTCAATGCCAATAAC
The DNA here is from genome assembly GCA_032871835.1 of Dipteronia dyeriana. Taxonomy (NCBI): domain Eukaryota; kingdom Viridiplantae; phylum Streptophyta; class Magnoliopsida; order Sapindales; family Sapindaceae; genus Dipteronia; species Dipteronia dyeriana. The sequence continues at coordinate 13,402,937 of CM065301.1, read as the reverse complement.
TTGTTTTTCTTATCTTAATTTTTCCCAAAGATAGCTCGCTTCGATATAAAAGCTGGACGATCAAGCAAGTACATGGGAGCAAGATTTAGATCTGAGATTAAACTTTTATTATCAAGTAAGAGAGCCTATCCCCCAACAAGGCTACTACAAGCAAGGGTGGCCCAATCCTTGGTTCCGGGCTACAAAGGAAAAATAATTAGAGATCAAACACAGTTGAAGATGGGATGCCCACCCCCTTTGCCGGGCATTCAAAATAAATTACATGGAAGAGAACTCAAGCTTCTTCATCTTCCCGAGGGCCTTCAGCTTCCTCCTCCAAAGAATGGACCTCGTCACTGGCTCCATTTTCCAGTCGCGTGTCGTCCTGGTTAGCCACATCTACCGCCTCCACTACCTTCTGAGGATCAACCCCTGCTACCTCGGGGTCAACATGATCCTCCTCCATGATTTCATTAATCACCGCCATAACTTCAGGAGGAATAGTTGCATCAAGAAGGGTGGTCACCGACTCAGGCACGTTCCCGCCTTCAGATTACCCCATTCCTGAGAGCACTGCGAGAGGATCTCGGGCTTCCGCAATGCCTCCTTCTAGCTCCTCGTTATGGACCCCCTTTGAAGATTCACTGGGACCAGATGCTGGAAAGGTTGGAACAGGAGGAGGCAGATCTAGCATCTCCAATTTTTTCCCATTTCTCTCCCATGAAGAGCCAGCTCTATCAGTTTCGGGGAGAGACATTTGCGCAGCCCGTAACATGACCTCCGCTCTATCCCAGCCAGTAATACTAGAGAGATCGAATGGAGGGGGAAGAGCCTCTGCAACCTAATAGGAGGCATAGAAGTACCCCTCGCTAAAAGAGGCTTCCAGTTCAGTTTGGAGCTGGGTAACTCGAGCCTGCAAGTTTTGGTTTTCAACATCTAAGGCCTTCACCTCTTCCCTCCAGTCATCCCGCTGGCTGGCCTGCCGCTTCGACAGGAGAGTGTCCTGATCAAAAGCCCGCTTCAGCCTCTCATGATCACATTGAAGCTCAGCTAGCTGCGTCTCCATTCCCTATTGGCTGGAAGTCATCTCTTGGACAAAAGTCTGAGCCTGCGCAAGCAACCCCATGGCTCGCTCAGCTTCATCCTCAGCCTTGGCTGCCCGATCACCGAGGAAGGCTATATGATGCCCCATGGCCACCTGAAACTTGAAAGCCTACAAAGGAAAATCATGTTAGAAAATGACAAATCAAGTAGCACAATGAAGAAGTAAAAGCGACATTTTAACTCGGCTAAAAGGGCAGACCCTTTGGTGATTAAGATGTCTACGGGCATCGCGGACATCCTAGAAAGCCCACTGTCTGGACAAGATAAAACAAATTGCTTTAGGACCTCATCCTGACCCACCGAGCTCGATTGCTGGTAAAGGCGAGAAGGGGCGACTTTAGAAAAATGGGCATCAGGCTTCCCAGGAACCTCGACTACCTAAGATACAACCGGATCTGCAGAAAGGGGTAGCGGGACTCGAGGGGAACACTTGGAGCAGTAACTTCTGGAAGAGGGGCATGAACAGACTTTTTGACGACTTGGGAAGCAGACCCTCCTCGGTTTAAAGCCTTCGCAGCCCGAGATGCCCGAAGAGCCATCTTGGTCTTCACTTGGGAAGGAGAAGGGGAAGGAACGAAAGGGGTAGCTACCTTAGTGGTTGACCCCCCTTATTCGAAACAGTGGGGAGAGCTTTCAGAGACGATCTGGAAGGAGGAGGAGGTATACCAGCTTGTCAGGCTTCGCAAGAAGCTGGAGCAACAACAAATACTCTTAGAGAAAAGAATCAAGATTATCAGAATTGAACCCTCAAATAAAAAAAAGCAAGATAGATCGAGATACTTAGGAGGGGTAGCACCAAATATCCGCAGGTACCTGTTTACCCGGTAGGGATTGAAGGGGTCGGCGGTCAGAAACTTTCGATTCAAATAGTTCAGAGCTAGGATGGTCTTCAGTACAACTTCAGACTCATCGGGTAAGGAATCCCGACCCCAAGTTGGTTAGTCACTAAAAGCCGTAGGAACCTCGAGCTCATGCCCCCCGACGAAGAAGGAGCTCCCCCAGTCTTCTTCTGCCAGTACCCACTGTTTCTTCCAAGCGGGGTTCTTCTTTGAAGTCCCAGGGACGATAAAATTGAGCATATTCTTAGCCTTGGAATAGAATTGGCCTAGTGGAACTCCTGCCAGGCTACCAATCTAGAAAAAAAAGGCTAGCTCCTCAGCACCGGGCTCCCTGGTTATGCCGCTCAGCTCGCATTGCTCCTTCCATAATACCAGGAAGCAGATTAGATGCCTCCAGAAGCTAGGCGCCAGTTGAAGTGGAGCCAACTGAAGGGCATTGAGAGCCCACCGTAGGGTGGGGTGGAAATGAAGCCTAACCCCACTCTCAAATGACGCGACATGGATAGGAAGCATGCCTTTAGACAGGCTAAAAATATCGTAGTTTCGGTGGGGGACAGTCAGAGAAACAGTATTAGGAATACCATACTTATCCAGTAGACAGCCGATCGAATGAGGGTCGACAGTAGAGTCAGGGATGACCTTGGGTTCAAAAGGAAGGGTTATCACTGGGGGAAGCTTTGCCACTGTGACTTAAGCCCTCCCAACCGTATCTAACCTCTTCCCGACGTTAGAGTCTTCATCGACTAGGTTCAGAGGATTGTAAGGCTGGTTCGAAAAGCCAGAACAGATAGAAGCATTCCAGTTAGAACGACGACGCTGGCGGAGCGGGGAGGATTCCTCATCACTTGAAATCCCTCGCACCCGCTTAAGAGGAGCTAGGTTAGGGGCCCCAAACCCCTCCACCAAGGCATCAACACTATCTGTGGAAGTCGACATTGATGGGAAAGAGAGGTGAGAAAGCAAGTGAAAGATTTCGACAAAGAAAACGAGGAAGAAGAAATTTGAAAGTTTGAGATTTGAGAAAGTATGAAGAAGGTGACGGTCAGACCGGGCTTAAATAGAGGTCCATGGGTGATATCCTTAGGAAGATCATCATCGTATTACAGCCGTTTTTCTTCGAATAACACTCAGTTTCAAATTCAAAATGTTAGGTTGTTAACGAGAAATTTGTTTAGGATGAGAAATCCCATTAAAGCCCTCGAGACCACTACCGTGAAAGTGGTGGCCAGGGTCGGTACCGTTGATACCTGACCTAATGTTGTATGAATATGAAGGAGGATGAAATCGGAGGTAGGAGACAAGCCATCTCGCCCGTCGGGCTTCTCGCTTATGTAGTAAATCTAGGGAGCTCGAGGAGACAGGCCATCCCACCCATTGGGCTTCGTGCTTATGAAGTAAATCTGAGGAGCTTAAGGTTCTCTTGTTGGTGTGAAGGGGTTGATCTTGGTCTTGGCCCTGGTCCTCGATCGGGGTCGGAGCCTATCATGGTACCTAGAGCTTGGTTCTGGAGCCCGATTCCTTCCCGTAATTCCCCGGCCTAGATAACAAGTAAGGAGGGGGATTATCTAGCTCCAGTGTCGGAGAGCTCGATTTCCTCCATAGAGATGATGCATGAGAGCCCATCGACTTTCTTCAAGCTGGTCTGGGTGATTTCTCCTCATCTTGATATACGACTTTAGCATGTAAATGGGAATATAAGAGCGTTAGGTCCAGCGAGGTAGGAAACTAGCTCGCACTCATATATGCATGCATTACACAGGACATAAGTAAGAGAAACACAAATCTTTTGTAAAGGGAGGTGGACTGACCAAGAGGGAAAAAGCATCACGAATGATCACATGCTGAAAAATCCCAAGGCAGTATCCGGAAGAAGGTGGAATACCCTTCCTTATGTATATATCAGAGAATGCTCCGGGGAGCTTACAAGAATGGTGAAGTAATACAACGTAGTTGCTCCGGAGAGCTTACAATGGTGGTCGAATGTAGACCGATACCGGTATATTCTAGGTAAAGGTAATGCATACATTGATGATGTCAAGAGATCTTTTAACGAAGCATGTCTGTCTTGTCATTGATCATTCGAGATCCATTATATGCCTTTTACAGGCGTGTTTATAAATGGTGACTACCTTGGCGTGCCATTTTAGGATTCTTCAATCTTCCTCTCCTTATTGAGTACGATTTTAATGTAGTTAATCAGATCGTGGCTAATATCTCGGAGGGGATATGATTGTTTCCTCTTTGGACTCTTCCTTCCTTGATAGGTGGGATTTTCTGTTGTAGTTGACCCCAAAGAATCGGATATAGAGGATATCTTAGAGGTAAAGGCATTTGTTTCCTTTTAGGATTCTTTCACTGATTGTGGCAATTAAAGAGTCGAATATTCTCTTATTAATGGTGTTGATCATGTCATTAACTGGGTTGACTGCCTCCATTAATGCGATTGACCTCATTAATGGCACTTTAAATGTCATGGAAGTCAATCCTTTCTTCCTACTTTGCCGAGAGGAGAGCTCTAGTTCTGCATGTCACTTTGGAGAGGTACTTCATGGAGGTTACCTGAGGTGACATTTGATATTCCTTGAGGGCGAGGTACCCTAGGATCCAGTACACTGGCGGGCTTTCTCGGGGACCTCTCGATTGTCACGTAGCTTGATGCTGGTCTTCCCATAGAGCTTGTGCTAACCATTTTAGGGGTAAAATATCCCGTAGGGTTCCAACCTTGTAGCTGGGAGCTTGGTTTAGCTATGCCGAGCTTTATCATGGAGCATGACCTAATTGTGCAGGCTTCCTAGCAAGGTAGCAGGCTTGGCTAGCAGGCCTTGGTAAGGTGTTTGCCATAAATAGGTGACCTTGGCTCGTTTCTGGAAGGGTGGAGAGGTACGCTCGAGTACTGCTCTTGCTACTTGATTTAACCATGCCAAGATCTACAGTGGATATTGGCGCTTTTGGTGAGGATGGGGCTTTACGAGCTTCATCCTTTTATGCTCGGACAGGTCGAGATTATACCTCGACGAGGTAGGAGTGCCTCTTGATGTCGGGGGACCCAGGTCCTTTCACGTCGATCTAGCTTCGGGCTTTATCCTGGTATAAGGAGCTTAACGCGGTCTCATCGGGCTTTATTTGGTAAGCCTGGACACGTGCGAGATGCCCGGATGGTATGAGCGGCCTCACCTTGCTCCCGTAGGATCGTGTGGTAGCTTGACCTCGGGGACCTTGATACCTCCGTCATACAAGCCCGAATTTGGACCCTTGTGGGAAGGCTGGGAAGTGGAAAATGCTTCTTTGGTCCCTAGCCAAATTTTGCTATAAACCGTTTCACTTCCCTAGCCAAATTTTGCTATTAACCGTATTACAGCCGTTTTTCTTAGAATAACACTCAGTTTCAAATTCAAAATATTGGGTATTTAATGAGAAAATTTTGTTCTCATTAATTATCTTTATGGCGAAAAACTTTCTCAATTAAACAAGGAATCTGACTCCAACCCTAACTCTACCACCGGTGTTCAAGTCAGAAGGGACTTTCTGTTAATAGGGAAATTTGGTCAAGGGTCAAAGAGAAATTTTCCACCTATAATCGATACTCATTAAACCCGGGAAGATCGAAAAGCCACCCAGCAGAAGCAGGGGAGGCCGGTTTAGCTTCAAAGTTACAAAAAGACAAGCCAAGCGTGACAGGGACGAGCCCTCACAAGAGCACTGGAACCCGGGTTTCTCCAGGCCATCTATTGGGGAACTTCGGCTCTAAGGTTGAGCTCCACAACCGCCCCGTAAATGCCAGGGGAAGTCTCCCAGCTCAAAAGACATTTGAAAGAAGCCCGCCAACCTCTCTAAAAGCCCGCTGTTCTTGCTGAGCATAAAAGAGGAATCACGCCTAAGTTTGCATTACCTCAGCTACCTTCCTGGAAGGTCTACAAGAACACCTCAGGCCCCCACGGGTCAAGGAAAATCCATCTTAAGCTTCCAGGAATAGAGCCAGAGCAGGGGTCTACCTCGCTCTACGAGGCAATAGGCGGCTGGCAGGATGACCTCCATGAAGATTCATGGCATGTGTGCACATGGGATCGTTTCTACGAAATGTTCATATGCACGTCAAGAGTATAATTCAAATAAAGCAATAAACTTATCTTCGTCAACCATATCATCAAATCCGGAAACAAATCAAATTCAAATGACAAATCCTGCCCGATAAGAAGGGAACAGATTGATGGGATCACGGTAAAGTATTTACGAAATTGAAACCTACTTGGACGATATTTATAGATGAACACAGACAGAGAAAATGACGGAGATAGATTGAGCGACATACATAAAATCATAAGCAACAGATATACACATAGAATGAAGGCCTAAATTCTGTTTTCAGAACACGGTCACCTTCATCTCCACTATTCGACAGGCACCGAGTTGTCACCACCCTACTCCTTCGAGAGATTGTGAGCAAACAAGAGAGTTATTTGTATCTTAAAGCAGTATATCAATAATACAGCTCCCATTTACTGTTATTACCTCTCGTCTCTCTCTTAAACAGGTCGGAAACCAACAGTACCGACCCCCGACCACAGCTTTTGTGGTAGCGGTCTCGAGGGTGTTAACATAAATTTCTCATATTTAGTAAATTTCCCGTCAATAGAAACAAATACCTTTTCCTCCAAGATATCCTCCACAACCGATTATTGGGGGTCAACTATAACAGAAAATCCTGCCTATCAAGGAAGGAAGAGTCCGAAGAGGAAACAATCATCTCTTCTCCAAGATATCAACTAGATGAAAGGAAGAATCGTATTCGATAAGGAAACGAAGAAAAATTGAACAGTCGTGGACTTGCATGCCAAGGTAGTCACCATGTATAAATACGCCTGTAAAAGGTATATTGAGGGGCTCCGACCGATGACAGAGGACATAAGACAGATCGCTTCGTTTAAAGTTCTCTTTAGGTCATCATTGTATGTGTACCCTGACCAGGAAAATATCGGTATCGGTAAACACTCATTGTTGTAAGCTCCTCGGAACATATACATTGTATTACTTTGACATCTGTGTAACCTCCTCAGAGCATCGCATGATATATATATACAAGGAAGGGCATTCCTCATTCCTCTGGATACTGCCTAGGGGTTTTTCAGCATGTGATCGCTCGTGATGCTTTTTCCCCCATGGTCAGTCCACCTCCATCTATATAAGACTTGTGTTTTTCCTATTATCTACTATATTACGCATGTGTGTATGCAGGCTAGGTACCGACCCCATTTTTCATGGCTCTCTAATCTTTCTTACATGAGATCAGGAAACAATAATGAAGACCTAAGGAATCGAATCTAGATTCCTACTCCGCTGGACCTAACGCTCACATCCTCTCATCTACACTCCAAAGTCGCATATCGAGATGAAGAGAATCCGCCTAGACCAGCTCAAAGGGAGTCTATGAGCTCTCTTGTATCCTCTCTATGAGAGAAATCAAGCTCTCCGAGACTGGAGCTAGATGAGCCCCCCTTCTTACTTGCTATCGAGGTCGGGGTATTACAGGAATCAATCGGGCTTCAGAACCAGGCTCTGGGCACCACGACGGGATCCGACCCTGACCGAGGAACAAGGTTTAGGAAGACCCCCTTCGCACCAGCAAGGGAACCTCGAGCTCCCTATATCTACTTCATAAGCACGAAGCCCGACGGGCGGGATGGCTTGTCTCCTACCTACTGTTTCATCCTTCTTCTTATTCATAAAAGATCAGGTCAGGTATCAAAGATACCAACCCCGGCCACCACCTCCGTGGTAGTGGTCTCGAGGGTTTTAATAGGGATTTCTCATCCTAAACAAATTTCCCGTTAACAATAATATATATTATATATTATATAATATTAATATATCATTTATATAATAAAATATATAATAATATATTTATATATTATAATATTTAATATAATTAGTATATTAATATTCTATAATATATATAATATTGTGATTATATATTTAAATATGTTGTCGGGAAATTTGCTCGAGATGAGAAATTCTTGTTAACACCCTCGAGACCACTACCACGAAAGTGGTGGCCGGGGACGGTACCGTGGTTCCGAACCTATTTTAAGAGAGAGACGAGTGGCTGGAATGTAATAACAGTAGGGTGGAGCTTTATTATTGATTTATTTAAGATACAAATAGCTCTCTAGTTTGCTCACAGTCTCTCGGAGGTGTAGGGTGGTGGCAACTCGATGGCTGTCGAATAGTGGAGATGAAGGTGGTCGTGTTCTGAATCCAGAATCTAGACCCTCCTTCTATGTGTATATATGTTGTTTTTGATTTTCTGTCTCTTTCTCTGTCTACCATGCTTGGCCTATCTTATATATCGTCCAAATAGGTTTTTAGTTCGCGAATACTCTACTGTGATCTCATAAATCCGTTTCCTCATTATCGGGCGAGATTCGTTATTTAAATTTGAATTGTTTCCAGATTCGATGATATCGTTGACGAAGATAAGTTTGTTCCCTTATTTGAATTAAACTCTTGACGTGCATGTAAATATTACGTGGAGATGATCCTGTGTGCACTCATGCCATGGATCTTCATAGAGGTCACCCTGCCAGCTGCATGTTGCCCCTTAGAGCAAGGTAGACCCCTGCTCTGGCTCTGTTCTTAGAAGATTAAGATGGGTTTTCCTTGACCCATGGGGGCTTGAGGTGCCATTGTAGACCTTCCTGGGAGGTAGCTGGGGTAGTGTAGATTTAGGCGTGACTCTTCCTTTATGTCAAGCAAGAACAACGAGCTTCTAGAGAGGTTGACGGGCTTCTTTCAAATTTCTCTTGAGCTTGGAGACTTCCCTTGTCATTCACGGGGCGATTGTGAAGCTCGACCTCAGAGTCGAGGTTCCTTGATACATGGCCTGGAGAAACCTGGCTTCTAGTACTATTGTGGGGGCTCATCCGGGTCGCGCCTGGCTTGTCTTCTGGTACCTGCAAAGCTGAACCGGCCTTCCCTGCTCCTACGGGATGGATTTTACTGTCTTTTCGTGCTTCATGATTGTCGATTATGGGTGGAAAAATTCTCTTTGACCCTGGCCAAATTTCACTATTAACAGAAGTCCCCTCTGGCTTGAACACTGGTGGTAGAGTTGGGGTTGAAGTCAGATTCCTTGTTTAATTGAGAAAGTTTTTCGCCATAAAGATAATTAATGAGTGAAATTTTCTCATTAATTACCCAATATTTTGAATTTGTAACCGAGTGTTATTCGAAGAAAAACGACTGTAATACTGCTCTAGGTGATCTTCCAGAGGATATCGCCCATAAATCTTTAAACTTTTAAATTTCTTCTTCCCTGCTTTCTCTGCCTCTATCTTCAGCTTGCTTTCTCATCTTTCTTGCCCATCAATGTCGGCTTCCACAGATAGTGTTGATGCCTTGGTAGAGGGCTCTGGGGGCCCTAACCTAGCTCCTCTTAAGGGGGTGCGAGGGATTTCTAGCGATGAGGAATCTTCCTCGCTCCGCCAGTGCCGTCGTTCTAATAGGAACGCTTCTATCGGCTCTGGCTTTTCGAACCAGCCTGACAATCCTCTGAATTTGGTCGACAAAGACTCTGACGTGGGGAAGAGATTAGATGCGGTCGGAAAGGCTCTAGTCACAGTGGTCGAGCTTCCTCCAGTGATAACCCTTCCTTTTGAATCCAGGGTCATCCCCGACTCTACTGTCGACCCTCAGTCGATCAGTCGTCTACGAGACAAGTATGGTATTCCTGACACTGTTTCTCTAACTGTCCCCCATTGGAACTAAGATGTTTTTAGTCCCCTCAAAGACGTGCTTCCTATCCACGTCGCAGCTTTTGAGAGCGGGGTGAGGCTCCTTCTTCACCTCACCCTTCGGTGGGCTCTCAATGCCCTTTAGCTGGCTCCGCTTCAACTAACGCCCGTCTTCTGGAGGCATCTAGTCGGCTTCCTGGTATTGTGGAGAAAGCAATGCGAGCTGAGCAGCGTAACCAGGGAGCCCGGGGTTGAGGAGCTCGCCTTCCTTTTCCAGATCGATAGCCTGGCAGGAGTCTCATGAGGCCAATTCTATGCCAAGGCCAAGAATATGCTCAATTTTATCATTCTCGGGGCTTCAACGAAGGACCCCGCTTGGAAAGAAGATTGGGTATTGGCGGGGGGGAGGGGGGGGGGGGGGGGGGGGGGGGGGGGGGGACTGGGGGAGCTTCATCTTTGTCTGCGGGCATGAGCTTGAGGTTCCCACGGCCTTTAGTGACAAACTCTCAGGGTAAACAGGTACCCGACAACCGTCACCTTTGATCCCCGCAGGGTAAACAGGTACCTGCGGATATCCGGTGCTACCCCTGGTAAGTATCTCGGTCTATCTTGTTATTGTTTTTTTTATTGGATGGTTCAGTTATGATGATCTTGATTTCTTTCTCTAACAGTGTTTGTTGTTGCTCCAGCTTCTCTCGAAGCCTGACTAGCTGGGATCCCTCCTCCTCCTTCCAAACCATCCCCGGGAGCTATCTCGAATGTTTCGATAAAAGGGGGTCAACCATTAAGGTAGCTGCCCCGTTCGTTCCTTCCCCATCTCCTTCCCAGGTGAAGTCCAAGATGGCTCATCTTGCTTCTCGGGCTGCGAAGTCTCTAAACCGAGGAACGTCGGTCTCCCAAGTCTTTAATAAATCCCTTCCTGCCCCCTCACTAGTACTCACTGCTCCAACCGATGCTCCCCGAGTCACATTACCCCTCTCTACAGATCCGGCTGTATCTCGGGCAGTTGAGGTTCCCAAGGAGCCAGATGCCAATATTCCTGAGGTCGCTCACTCTCGCCTCTACCAGCAATCGAGCTCGGCGGGTCAGGATGAGGTCCTAAAGTAATTTTTCGCATCTTATCCAGGCGGTAGGATTTCTAGGATAACCGCGATGCCCGTGGACATCATGATCACCAAACGGGTCTGCTCTTCTAACCGAGGTAATTGTCGTTTTACCTTCTTCATTCAACTGCTTGACTTGTCATTTTCTAACATGATTTTCCTTTACAGGCTTTCAAGTTTCAGGTGGCCATGAGGCATCAGGTAGCCTTCCTCCGTGATCGTTTAGCCAAGGCTGAGGCTGAAGCTGAGCGAGCCATTGGGTTGCTTGCGCGGGCTCAGACCCTAGTCCAGAAGATAACCTCCAGCCAACAAGGAATGGAGATACAGCTAGCTGAGCTTCAATGCGACCATGAGAGGCTGAAGCAGGCTTTTGATCAGGAGACTCTCCGATCGAAGCGGCGGGCTAGCCATCGAGATGACTGGAGGGAAGATGCGAAGTCCCTAGATGTTGAGAACCAAACCTTGCAGGCTTGAATTACCCAGCTCCAAGCTGAAGTGGAAGCCTCTTTTAGCGAATGGTACTTCTATGCCTCCTATCAGGTTGCAGAGGCACTTTCTCCCCCATTCTATCTCTTCAGCATCGCTGATTGCGACAGAGAAGAGGTCATGTCACGGGCTACGGAGATGACACGCCCAGAAACTGTTGGAGCTGGTCTTTTCGGGGAGGGAGCTGAGAAGCAGTTGGAGGTGCCAGATCTTCCTCCTCTTGTTCCAGCCTTTCCAACATCTAGTTCCGGTGAATCCTCAAAAGGGGTTCACAAGAAGGAGCTAGAAGGAGGCCTTGCTGAAGCACGAGATTCCCCCGCAGTGCTCTTAGGAATGAAGTCAACAGAAAGCGGGACCTGAGTCGACGACCAACCTTCTTGATGCAGCTATACTGCCTAAAGTTATGGCGGTGATAAATGAAATAGTGAAGGAGGATCCTGTTGACCCAGAGGCAGTCGGGGCTGATCCCACGAAAAAGGTGACAGAGGCGATAGATACAGCTGACCAGGACGAGCCGCGACCGGAGAGAGGAGCAGAGGGCGAGGTTCATTCTGTGGAGGAGGAGGCTGGAGGTCCTCAGAAAGACTAAGAAGCTTGAGTTCTCTCTCATGTAATCTATTTTGAATGCTCGGTAAAGGGGGTGGACATCCCATCTTCAACTGTGTTTGATCTTTTATTATTTTTCTTTTGTAGCCCGGAACTAGGGATTGGGCCCTCCTTGCTTGTTGTAGCCTTGTTGGAGGATAGGCTCCCTTACTTGATAATAAAATTTTAATCTCAGATCTAACTCTGGCTTCCGTGTACTGCTTGGTCGTCCAACTTTTATATCGAAACGAGCTATCTTTGGGAAAAAATAAGATAAGAAAAAAGGCTATTGGCATTGAGCCCCCATACTAATGAAACTCCTAGCTCAACTTCTTCAGCTGACAGTCCACTTGTTTGATTATGGGTATGCTGTAGTAAGTAACCCTGTATCAAAAAGAGCTAGTGAAATAAAAAAAGCATTTAGAGTTTAAGTAAATCGAGCCCTCCATCCCTGAGCTCCTTTGGGGGGCTGTAGCCTGAGTAGAACATTAAGTAAATACATGTTTAGCCCCCTTCTTAGGCTCTGGATCAGGAGGGCTTCCGCGCTTTCAAGCTCGATTCCTTATTGGAGGGAACGGTAGCCCGACCAAGGCATCAGGAGGGTTATCTAGCTATTTCCTGGTCTCGAGATCTGGATGACAACTGTGCTCTTACACTCAGATCCTTCTTGGGGGTGGTAGCCCGACCAAGGCATCGGGAGGGCTATCTAGCTATTTCGTGGTTTTGAGATCTAGATGGAAACTATGCTCTTATGCTCAGATCCTTCTTGGGGGTGGTAGCCATACCAAGGCATCAGGAGCGCTATTTAACTATTTCCTGGTCTTGAGATCTAGATGGCAACTATGCTCTTACATTCAGATCCTTCTTGGGGGTGGTATCCCGACCAAGGCATCATGAGGGCTATTTAGCTATTTCCTGATCTAGAGATCTGGATGACAACTATGCTCTTATACTCAGACCCTTCTTGACGGGGGGTAGTGCCTGGCCGAGGCATCAGGAGTAGCTAGGGGGCTTCCCCGGCTTACCCCTGGTCTTGAGGTGACAATGTCGAAACTTTCCATGTAGACCCAAATCATTGTAAAACATAGTTGAAGAAGGAGTAAATAGGAAAAGGCAAGCTTTATTGATATGGAAGATGGAGTACAATACTGTCAGAAGAAAAAATAAAAGAAACTAGTCGGAGGTTGCTTGCTCCTGAGTCCCCTATTCAAGGGTAGAATTTCCTTAGGTGATTCGCATTCCAAGTATGGTCGATGAGTCGGCCATCCATATCCTCGAGCTTGTACGCCTCATTACGGATCACCATCTTTATTAGGTAAGGTCCTTCCCAATTGGGCCTTAGGACCCCATCTGACCTATTCCTGGTGTTCAACGTCACTTTACTGAGGACCAGATCCGTTTCTTTAAAGCTTCGGGTTTTAACCCTCTTGTTAAAGTACCTGGCAATCCTGCCTTGGTAGATTGCTACTTTTTCAGCTATTCGATCTTGCTTTTCCTCCAGGATGTCCAAACTAGCTCGGAGCTTGCTTTCATTGCTCCCCTGTTCAAATCGTTGGACTCTAAAGGAGGTCAACTTGTGCTCTATAGGTAGGACTGCTTCAACCCCGAAGGCTAACGAGTAAGGCGTTTCCCCGGTAGCTGTTCTCCTTATAGTGCGGTAAGCCCAGAGGACCTCGGGAAGCTCCTCTACCCATCTGCCTTTCTTTTGTTGTAGCTTTTTCTTCAACAACTTCTTGATGGTTTTGTTTGTGGATTCCACCAAGCCATTGGTCTGAGGGTGGGCTACCGAAGCAAACCGAAGGTCGATTCCCAAACCTTGGTAGAAATCTCTGAATCAGGCATTGTTGAACTGTTTTTCGAGATCGATTATGATGACCAGAGGGGTTCCGAACCTGCAAACTACATTGGTCTTGATAAACCTTATTGTGTTCTCTTCCGAGATCTGGGACAGTGGTCCGGCTTCAACCCATCTTGTAAAGTAATCAATCGCTATGATAATGTGCTTGGCTTGTCCCGGAGCTGTAGGAAGCTGTCCAATCAAATCGAATCCCCACGTAGCAAAAGGGTATGGCGAGCTAAGGGATGACAAACGCTCCGGAGGGAGGTGACTCAAGTTTGCGGCCTTCTGGCATGCCTCGCAGGTTTGTACCAAGTCCTTAGCATCTTGATGGATGGTAGGCCAATAATACCCCATGCAGAGAACCTGATATGCCAAGGCCTCTCCACCTATATGGTTCCCGCATTCCCCGGAATGAACCTCTCTCAAAGCCCACTTAGCATCTTCAGGGTGTAGACATCGGAGCAGGGGAAGGGATTTTCCCCTTCGGTATAAATGTCCATCCACCATACAATACTGAATCGAGAGCCTTTTAACCCTCCTAGCTTAGTCGGGCTCCCAGAGAAGTTTCCCGTCCTGTAGATATTCTGATATTGGATCCATCTAACATGGTTATCGGTCCAGGGTACAAATTTTCTTACCTGTCATAATGCTAGGTAGAGGAATTAATTGAAGAGGGACTCTGTGAGGTAGAGTCTGGCCACCATAGGCAGCTATCTTGGCAAGGACGTCAGCATGATGATTTAGCTGTCAAGGTATCTGCTCGATTCTGAACCCCTTAAATCTGTTTTTTAGTTGTTACACCAATTTCAGGTAGGCGATCATGTTATCCCCTTTAGCTTGATAATCCCCAGAAACTTGGTTGACCACGATTGAAGAGTCGCTCTTAATATTCAGGTAATCAACCCCGAACTTGATGGAAGCTTTTATCCCAACTAGCAGGGCTTCGTATTCTGCTTTATTGTTCGTGGCTTTAATTTTGAACCTGAAACAATGGCAGCACTCAGTTCCTTTTAGGTAGATGAGGATTATGCCCGCTCCTCCCCCAGACTGCCCGAAAGCTCTATCGGTGTATAGAGTCCATGACTCGTAACCCTCCGGCCAGTTGTTAGATTCTGGAATCCTCTCAAGGGTGACATCTGTTATCGCGGGGGTTGCCTGATCTGAAGGTATTGAAAGCTCGACTAAAAAGTCTGCTAGTGCCTGAGATTTTATCGCGGTTCTAGGCTTATACTTTAAATCAAACTGGGTAAGCTCTATGGCCCATAGAACCAGCCTTCTAGAAACATCCGGCCTTTGCAAAAACTGATGGAGGGGTTGGTCCGTCACCACTGCTATTGAATGAGCGTGAAAGTAAGGACAGAGTTTCCTTACCGAGGTCACCAAGGCATAAGCGAGCTTCTCCAACAGCGTATAGTTCTTTTCAGGTTTGGTTAGAGCATGACTCACGTAGTAGATAGGTCGTTGGATCATATCCCCGCATTCCTTGACCAAAGCCCTCCTCACAGCGGTTTTTGAAACGACCAAGTATATTTGGAGCTCTTCTTCAGGATTTGGCTTGACCAGCAGTGGAGGGCTTGTTAGGTATCTTTTCAAAGCTTGGAAAGCCTGTTCGCTCTCCTGATCCCATTTCATGTTTCTTCCCTGCTTGATAGCTTTGAAGAATGGTAGGCACTTATCGGTAGACCGGGAGATGAACTTGTTGAGCGCTGCTACCTGTCCAGTCAAGGCTTGAGCCTGTTTAAGAGATGTGGGGGATTCTAGATCCAGGATAGCCATGATTTTTTCCAGGTTATCCTCTATGCCTCTCTCATGGACCATGAAGCCCAGAAACTTCCACGCAGTTACACCAAATGCGCATTTGGAAGGGTTCAACCATATATGGTTTTCCCTTAGAATCATGAAGGTCCTACGAAGGTCGTCCATGTGGCATTCCGAGGTCAAATATTTAGTGATCATATCATCGATATACACCTCCATCGACCTTCCAATTTTGGGCTTGAACAAAAGGTTGACTAACCACTGGTAAGTAGCTCCAACATTTTTGAGCCCGAAAAGCATCACCTTGTAGCAGTATAGGCCTTGTACGGTGATGAAGCTGGTCTTTTCTTGGTCCGCGGGATGTATCATAATCTGATTGTAACTGAAAAACGTGTCAGTGAAGCTCAGAAGCTTGTTCCCGAAGGTGAAATCGACCAACTGATCAATTTTTATCAGAGGGAAACTGTCCTCCTAGCATGCCCGATTGAGGTCGGTGTAGTCCACGCACATGCGCCAGTTCCCGTTTGCCTTCATGACCATGACCATGTTGGCTATCCATTCGGGGTAGCGGGCTTCTCGAATGAAACCTGCCTAGGTGAGTTTATCCATCTCTTCTTGAACCGACACATTTCTTTCAGTGTTGAAGTGGCACATTTTCTGTTTGACGGGCCTGAAGGTCGGATCCACCGCCAGTCAATGTGCTGCTAAT
Organism: Dipteronia dyeriana; assembly: GCA_032871835.1. Lineage (NCBI taxonomy): Eukaryota > Viridiplantae > Streptophyta > Magnoliopsida > Sapindales > Sapindaceae > Dipteronia > Dipteronia dyeriana. Next base: position 13,386,807 of record CM065301.1, on the reverse strand, counting down.
GTCATCGGGATCCCCGGTATCTCAGTATGACTCCAGGCAAAAATGTCGTTGAAATCTGTGAAGAGCCTAATGAAGCCCTCTTTCATTTCTGGCTCAAGGGTAGCTCCAATCATGACGACCTTCGAAAGGTCAGTTATTCGGATAGGAATTTCTTCGAACTTATCGACTGGATGGCCGCTGGCCCATTCCCTTCTCTATTCTTCCATGTCGGGCACCACAAGGTCTTCTTCAGGACAATTGGTGACTCCCGCGTCTTCCAGGTTTAGTGCCGGGGTTATCCCACCTTGGATAGTCGTTACCTGGGTGAGCTGTTTAGCTAGAGCTGTTGGGGTTAGCTGACACTGTGTAGCATTTCCTAGCTGCTTGCTGATCACCCCGAACCTCTCCCACCTTGTCTCCTACCGGGAACTTTAAGACATTGTGGTAAATAGAAAGGCCCCCTTTAGGGATGATAGGATTGGCCTCCCTAATATTGCATTGTAGGCCGACGGGGTATCCACCACCACGAAGTCGGTCATGATGTTTTGCTGGAGAGGTGCGGCTCTGATGATCACTGATGGGATTTTCGATCCTACGGGTGTGATGGAGTCCCCAGTAAAACCATATAATGGAGTAGTACAACTGTTGTAGCACCATTGCTTCAAGTTCATTTTTTCCAAAGTGTCTTTAAATAGAACGTCGACGCTGCTATCTGTGTCGATGAGCACGCGATGCACTATGAAGTTGGCAATTTGTACTGTGATGACCATGGGGTCATCATGAGGCTGTACGGTGTTATAGACATCTGCTTCGATAAAGATGATCTGTGATAGCTGGGAGGGGTTGTTCGGTCTCTGGTCTACCTTGAAGATATCCCGCCCCTCGTCCGTACGAATGACCTTCCTCGTATGGTTTTTCCTGGAATTGTTGGAGGTGCCAGTCAGAGTGGGACCTCCGCTGATAGTATGTATTACCTGAATCTGTTGCATCAGGTCCGCCTGCTCTCCCTTCCTCTTCTCAGCATTCTCTCGGATCTCGGCTTGCACCTTCTATCCAGTCTGAATGTTCTCTCTGACTTGTTGTAAGAATTCTATCAAGCATCCTCCTTTTATCAAAGCCTCAATCTGGTTCCGCAGGTTGTAGCATTCTGAAGTGTTGTGCCCTACGTCCTTATGAAATTCGTAATATTTATAACGATTTCTTTTGTCGACCGGGGCTTTCATGGGAGCGGTCTTCTGTAACAAACCCTTATCCCGAATGGTGAGGTAGACTGTTTCTCGGGATGCATTTAAAGGAGTATAACGGTTGTACCCCCTCTCATCGCGGTTATAGGGGCCACTGTTCTTGGAGGTGGTAAAGCTTGAGGAGGAGCTCGTTTATCTGGATACCTTTCCGATCTGAGCTGAGGAAGAGGGAAGCTGTAAGTTGATTTATTGAGGGGTTTGTTCTGGCTTTTCTGAGCTTGCTAGGGTCTGTGAGCTTCCTTCTTTTGTCACTTTACGACTCTCATGTTGTCATGCTCCATCTTGACCTTGAGCTGTTCTTCGACCTCAATCTGTTCCAGAGCCCGATCATAGGCTTCCTGGTAGGTTTTCCGGAGGTCTTTGGTAAAAGACCGGAATAGTTTTATCTCTCGGTGAAGACTCCCATCTGGATGACTTCCTTGTGGAAACGCTCGATATAAGCCCTGAGAGTTTCCCCTCTCTCCTGGATCACGTATTGTAGATGGATCGGGTCCTTCAGTCGGGGATTAACTCCCTGGAATTGTGAGCATAAATAGATTGATAACTTGGTGAAGGAATCCACGCTCCCAGCGGGTAGTTTCCTAAACCAGGTCTTAGCATAGTCCGTGAGTGTAGTGGGGAACATTCGATACATAGCGGCCCTGGTTGTGTTATGGACCTCCATCTGTTGAACGAAGCTCTCTAAGTGGCTCAGAGGATCTTCAGTCCCAGAGAACCTGTCAGCTGGCATTTTGAACTTAGGCGAGAGCTCTGCCTCCTAGATCCTTCTGGTGAAGGGGGCGTTCATTTCACTTAGAGGATCTTTCTTATCCTCCTTGTATTTCCCCTTCTTAATCAATTGGACCTCTTTTTGTAGCTCTGCCAACTGGTCCCTTAGTAGCTTGCTTTCGGATTTCCTTGAGTCGATCTCGGATTCCTCATCATCAGATCCCTCTGATGAGTTGGTGACCTCTGCCAGGTTCCTTCCTCGGGGGTAGAGGGGTCTGTTCAGGGGCTTTGCTGACTTTCTTCCTCTCTACCCCGGACTTCCCTCCTTGAAGTCGTTGGGTGGAGAAGCTCTTCCTATTCCCGGGGAAGGATATCTGCCACGGATTTGACTTGTCTTGGTTGGTAACGTGGCAGCGCTTCCGGAACATGGGGCATGGGCCCTAGCCAATCCCGGATCGAGGTCAGGAGCCCCGTTCTCTTACGAGTTGATTCCCGAGGGGCAGATCCCAGACTATCAAAAGCGGGTTGCCTAGCCCCTAGCCTTTTTACTCTCCCTGATTGCAGAGACCCGCTTGTTGGATAGTGATACCCTCAGCGAGTAGTCGAAGGCAGACGTTCTCTATAAAGGCCGCCGCTTGTTGGTCAAGCTCGACCTAGCTTCCCAGAGGGGGATCCAGAGCCCGCACAATAGCTGGCTGGGTGGGAATCTGGCTATGAAGCCCAGATTTTCTCACTTTCCTCGAGACATTTCGTGTCGATGTAGCAGAAGGTTGTCCCGAGGTGCCCTGCTGCCCTTGTGAGGAGCGGAGCTTCATGATGACTTTGAAATAACGAACTTTTTGAATGTAAAAAGATGGTGGTGTGAGAGGTTTCCCATAGATGGCGCCAAAAAGTGTTGACAGTAAATTTGCTTGAGATGAGAAATTCCTGTTAACACTTTCGAGACCACTACCACGAAAGTGGTGGCTGGGGTCGGTACCGTTGGTTCCCAACCTGTTTTAAGAGAGAGACGAGTGGCTGGAATGTAATAACAGTAAAGGAGAGCTTTATTATTGATTTATTTAAGATACAAATAGCTCTCTAGTTTGCCCATAGTCTCTCGGAGGTGTAGGGTGGTGGCAACTCGATGCCTATCGAATAATGGAGATGAAGGTGGTCGTGTTCTGAATCTAGAATTTAGGCCCTCCTTCTATATGTATATCTATTGTTTTTTATTTTGTCTCTTCCTCTGTCTACCATGCTTGGCCTCTCTTATATATCGTCCAAGTAGGTTTTTAGTTCGTGAATACTCTACCGTGATCTCATGAATCCGTTCCCTCCTTATCAGGTGGGATTCGTTATTTAAATTTGAATTATTTTCGGATTCGATGATATCGTTGACGAAGATAAGTTTGTTCCCTTATTTGAATTAAACTCTTGATGTGCATGTAAATATTCCTTGGAGATGATCCTGTGTGCACTCGTGCCATGGATCTTCATAGAGGTCACCCTGCCAGCTGCATGTTGCCCCGTAGAGCGAGGTAGACCCCTGCTCTGACTCTGTTCTTAGAAGCTTAAGTTGGATTTTCCCTGACCCATGGGGGCTTAAGGTGCCCTTGTAGAACTCCCCGGGAGGTAGCTGGGGTAATGTAGATTTAGGCGTGACTCTTCCTTTATGTCCAGCAATGACAGCGGGCTTCTGGAGAGGTTAGCAGGCTTCTTTCGAATGTCTCTTGAGCTTGGAGACTTCCCCTGGCATTCACAGGGCGGTTGTGAAGCTCAACCTCAGAGCCGAGGTTCCCCGATAGATGGCCTGGAGAAACCCGGCTTCCAGTACTCTTTTGGGGGCTCATCCCAGTTGTGTCTGGCTTGTTTTCTAGTACCTTTGAAGCCAAACCGGCCTTCTCTGCTCCTACTGAGTGGCTTTACGGTCTTTTCGGGCTTCATGATTATCGATTATGGGTGGAAAATTTATCTTTGACTCCTGGCCAAATTTCACTATTAACAAAATATAATAATATATTATATACTATTTTTAATAGCAAAATTTGGCTAGGGACCAAAGAAGAATTTTCCACTTCCCAGCATTCCTGCAAGGGTCCGAATTCGGGATTATATGACGGGGTGCCAAGGTCCCTGAGGTCGAGCTACCATGCAATCCTACAGAAGCAAGGCGAGGCCGCCCATACCATCTGAACATCTCGCACGTGTCCAGGCTTACCAAATAAAGCCCGACGAGACCGTGTCAAGCTCCTTATACCAGGATAAAACCCGAAGCTAGGTCGACGTGAAAGGACCTGGGTTCCCCGACATCAAGGTATCTCGTGACACTTTCCTATAACTTGCTACTATCTCTACTTTCACTAGGAGACCTTCAAGGTGCCGAACTTGTCTTGCAAAGGCACTCCTGCCTCGTCGAGGTATAATCTCGACCTGTCCAAACATAAAAGGAAGAAGCCCGTAAAGCCCCGTAGTCACCAAAAGCGCCAAGATTCACTGTAGATCATGGTATGATTAAATCAAATAGCAAGAGCAGTACTCGAGCGTACCTCTCCACCCTTCCAGAAAGAGAGCCAAGGTCGCTTGTTTATGGCAAACACCTTACCAGGGCCTGCTAGCCAATCCCGCTACCCCGCTATGAAGCCTGCATAATTAGGTCAAGCCCCATGATAAAGCTCGGCGTAGCTAAACCAAGCTCCCAACTATAAGGTTGGAACCTTGCCTCTAAAATGGTTAGCACAAGCTCCATGGGAAGACCAGTATCTAGCTCCGTGACAATCGAGAGGTCCTCGGGGGACCCCGCCAGTGTACTGGATCCTAGGTTACCCCGCCCTCAAGAAATATCAAATGTCACCTCAGGTAACCTCCATGAAGTACCCCTCCAAAGTGACATGTAGAACTAGAGCTCATCTCGACAACGTAGGAAGAGAGGATTGGCTTCCATGGCATTTAAAGTACCATTAATAAGGTCAACCACATTAATGGAGGAGGTCAACCCAGTTAATGCCATGATCAACACCAATAATAAGGGAATATTCAACTCTTTAATGGTCACCATTAGTGAAAGAATCCTAAAAGGAAACAAATACCTTTACCTCCAAGATATCCTCCGTATCCGATTCTTTGGGGTCAACTACAACAGAAAATCCCGCCTATCAAGGAATGAAGAGTCCGAAGAGGAAACAATCACATCCCCTCCGAGATATTAGCCACTATCCGATCAAGTACATTAAAGGAAGAATCGTACTCAAGATGGAGGGGGAGATTGAAGAATCCTGAACTTGCACGCCAAGGTAGTCACCATTTATTAATATGCCTGTAAAAGGCATAGTAAAGTCCCCGATCAATGACAGAAGACAGACATGCTTCGCTAAAAAGATCTCTCGACATCATCAATATATGTGTTACCTTTACCTAGAATATACCGGAGCAACTACGTTGTATTACTTCATCATTCTTGTAAGCTCCCCGGAGCATTATTTGATATATACATAAGGAAGAGTATTCCTCCTTCCTCCGGATACTGCCTTGGGGTTTTTCAGCATGTGATCATTCGTGATGCTTTTTCCCCCTTGGTCAGTCCACCTCTCTCTACAAAAGATTTGTGTTTCTCTCACTTGTGTCCTGTGTAATGCATGCGTATATGAGTGCAAGCTAGTTTCCTACCTCACTGGACCTAGCGCTCTTATCTTCCCATCTACATGCTAAAGTCGCATATCAAGATGAGGAGAAACCACCAAGACCAGCTTGAAGGAAGTCGATGGGCTCTCATGCATCATATCTATGGTGAAAATCGAGCTCTCCGACATTGGAACTAGATAAGCCCCCATCCTTACTTGCTATCTAGGTCGGGGAATTACAGAAAGGAACCGGGCTCTAGAACTGGGCTCCAGGTACCATGACGGGCTCCGGCCCAGACCGAGGACCAGGACCAGGACCAAGATCAACCCCTTCACACCAACAAGAGAATCTCAAGCTCCCCATATCTACTTCATAAGCACGAAGCCCGACGGGCAGGATGGCTTGCCTCCTCGAGCTCCCCAGATCTACTACATAAGCACGAAGCCCGACAGGCGAGATGACTTGTTTCCTACCTCCGAGTTCATCCTCCTTCACATTCATACAAGATCAGGTCAGGTATCAACGGTATTGGTCTCGAGGGCATTAATGGGGATTTCTCATCCTAAACAAATTTCCCGTTAACACTATTATATAATAATAAATTATTATATTATACATATAATATATTTATATAATATATATGTAATAATATATATAATATTATAATATGTCTATATAGATTAATACTATATATATTATGATATATATATATATATATATATATATATATATATATATATAATATCAAATACTATATATTTATATACGATATAATGTAATATATTATGTATTATTATATATAAAAATATAAAATAATTTTATATCATAATATTTAATATATATTTTTTATATTATTATAATATATATTAATATATATATATTGTAATTATTTTTAATAATTTAAGAGTTTAGTTTTGATTAATTCATTTTTTGATATGTTTTTTTGAATTAATTTTTGATGTGTTACTTTTGTTTAATTTAAAAATTACAATACAAAAATTATATTGGTTAATTATGTAATCAATTTGTTTATAGTTATAATAATATTAAAAAAAATACCAAAATTGATATTTTAATTTCTGATAGCTTTCGGTTAACCTACCAGACGCGTTTTTTTCGTTTTCATTTTCAAAATATAGCTTTCAGTATATGCTATCAAACACGTTTTCAGAATTCGAAACTGAAACCAAAAACACTGTTTTCATGTTCATTTTTATTTTAAAAAAACAGCAATTGAAAAACGCTTACAGAACAGTCCCCTAAAATCAGATGTTTGACTTGGAACAGCTTTTGACCTAGAAAAAGGGGTTATAAACCGATACCAACAAAGTGAAGAACAAAATAATTATACAAGTTACACAACAAATTAAATATGTGCGATGAAAACATTTAAACTAGTTAATTCTCATAAGGGTTTGTTTGGTGACCTGTATTATATAGTATTATGAGTTTGAAATATATTAGAATAATACAAATATACAATACAATATTTGACATACTTTGTACTATACATTGTAGTGTAATAATTAATATATTTTAATTGGTATAATACAATAGAGGGTGTATTAACTAATACGAAAGATGGGGGTTATATTATCTAATACAAAGGGGAAAGAAATAACAAAATAAATAAATAAATATATAATAATAATAATAATAATAATAATAAATAAATAAATCAAATAATAATAATTATTATTATAATGTTGACTATGATAGCAATAATAATAATACATTTCAAAAAATAATAATTAAAATAATAATATATAATAATAATAATAATAATAGTATATAATATACAATAATAATACATTTAATAAAAAAAAATTATGTAATTTTTTTGTGACATTAAATTATATAGATATTATATAAATTTAATTTAAAATAAAATGTTATTCTAATAGTAAAAATCTAATTAAATAAAATATTAAAAAAAATGTCAAATATTATTGATATTTATTACATGGATGATAATTTATATAATAAAAATATTAATTATTATTTTTAAAAATATAATACACTAAATATATATTTTATAATTTTTTTTATTCTAAAAATATATCAAATTTATTAGTTAATAAAATATTGAGTAACAAAAAATCACATCCAAATATAGTATAATTTAATATATAATCTAACATGAAATATCAACAAGCACATAATTGTAAACAAATAATATAGTTAGTTCAATACAATACAATACAATACAATCCAATAGAATCTATCGGTACTCCGTATGCCAACATTCGGAACACATCCGTTATTTTTTGGAAACTAGCCAATCCGAGTCTACCGATCCCATTACTCCACTACACGATATAGTTGTCATGACCTTTGACGGTGTTGACAATACAGAAGAATAAACTTTGACTCATTTGAAATCATCTATGAAACATTGATTCATTATACTATGGGTTCCTCGCAAAATAGTCGATCCATAAGTTATGTTCAGTATCTTCCCGACCCCGTTAGATGAATCTACGACTTGGAACTGAGTCTCTGTGACTTGGTTGGTTGTTTTCTTCTTCATTGATATGGAAGCCATGATGAGGTTGTTGTTGTTACATGCATGAAGTATCGCTACGTGTTGTGCATTGATCGCTTGAATCTGAGCCTCTATAGCCAAGTGAGATCAAGTTCATCCTCGGGTTTTGAGGACGAAGATGAATATGATATATGAGATGCAGGGGCAGAACTAGAGTGACAAAACTGGGGGGGTCAAATAGTATGAATAATAGAATTGGGAGAGTCAAATAATAAAAACTTAAAAATTATAGCACTAAAATATAAATTTCTTAATTATAATTATTTTGTTGTGGGCCAGGGCCCCCCTTGGCCTCCATGGTGGTCCGCCCCTGATGAGATGGATTGACATTGAAATAATTCATTGTTGAAGATAGATGTAAATGGATTTAATAATTTTTGGTGGAGGGTTGCATGATGAAATAGATGAAGGTGTTTTGCCTTTTAAAATAGAGAATGAAGAAATAATTAGATGAGAAGATTAGATGGAAAAAAATTAGATGAGAAAAAATTAATGTGTACAAAATTAACTGAATTAAGTAAGTGAAAATTAGTTGGATAAATAAGTAGAATAATTATGGTGATAATTTTAGGGTAAAATTATGTGAGTAATTATTACTTTTTATATTATGCAATTAATTATTTAAGAATAATATTTTTTTATATCAACAAAATTAATTAATTTTGTGCAAGTTAACTAATACAAATTAATTAGAATTGTATAAAGTTTAATGAGAGAATATTATTGCAAAGATGTTTTTTTTTACACCAAATTGGTGTTAGATGCATTAGAGTGGTAAAACATTTGGTGTAAGAATATTTTTAAAATACGGTTTTTTTACACCAATTTGGTGTAATATATGGTGTTTATTAGGTTTTGGCTCGTATTCTCAAATGGAACAAATTGAACCAAACGAGACTCAACTGATGTGAAACTTTCTGGAAACGTGGGATAACGTTTAAAAGTTGAAGATGGTGTTTGAGGGAGGTTTGATGACCAAAGAAGAACTGAAGAAACGGATTCTGGAAGTACCTGTGACGTGAATCGCGGGGCAGAAAAGTCACTTGGATCGCGGCATAGGGAGAGGTCAATTTCAGGAGATCAAGCGCGGTACAGACCAGGCATAAGCAAGAGGTGTAGACCGCGGTTTACTGAACGGTGGTTTCCAGAAGTATTTTGTGGTGTGCACACCGTGGAAACAACGTATTTTACTGAGATCGGGAATGTTGCGCGGTAAAGGAAGGTTCTCTTTCTGGAAGTTCATGTGTTTGAAGGAAAAAAAAATTGCTTGGAATAAGAAGACTTGTGCATAAAAAGAAATAGTCTTTTGTGGAACATTCTTGTACGTTTATGAGTAACATTTCCGTTTATCTTAAACTCCAATAGAACATTGTAATTAGGTTATGTGTATGAAGCCAAAAAGAAACACTATGTAACATCATAGAGAGTGGAGATATCCGGGGGAGACCCCATGGAATATTCGGAGAGGGATCTTGGGAATATCAGTGGATCAAGTTAGAGATTCGTGGATAATATTCAGGGGAGATCTATGGGATATTGATGGGTTCTTTGTGAGGGTCTTGTGAGCGTTGGGAGCTAAGAGCCATGATGTAAATCTCGATTTGTGAGCTTGTGGACTTGGTAAGTTTGGGGTTTGGATGTGAGAGAGAATCGTGGAATATATATGGTTGTAACAATTTATTATATAGTAGAACTTTCTTTGTCGTCTTGACGGCCTGTGGTTTTTTATCCGATTTAGGTTTTCCACGTATATCTTGTGTTGTGATTGGTTTATTTTCTCTTATCTATTTTTTATGTTATAGACGTTATTAATTGTTATGAGTTATGTGTGAATATTAGACATGTCGTTTCCGCGTTCATCGATTCTAATTTCTAACCTTAATTCTCCATTCGAGATGACTATTAAGTGTTGCTCATGATCTGACAAAATTGATAAACATATAATACTCCAATAATAACTTGGTGCACATTATGCACCGCTCCCGTTGCCCCACTGCGTAAAAAATATAGATTTATTTATCAATCGCATGACCATAAAATAAATCACACAACCACCTTATTTTCAAAGAGTAAAATTGTTATTAAACGTTTCCAGGGTGTAGCCCCACTGATAGATGAACGAGTTTGAGGTTTGTATAAATAATTCTCAGATAAACTGTTTGAATTCTATCGATAATGGTGTCCACGGTTCGGTTCCAGTTCGGTTTCGGTTCCGGTTCCGGTTCCGGTTCCGTTCAGGTTCCTGTTCCAGTTCCTATTCGGTTTCGGTTTCGGTTTCGGTTTCGGTTTCGGTTTTGAACCGTCGATTTCTGTTCCGTGGAAAGGCCGAACCGTAACCGTAACCGTAACCGTAACCGTAACCAGAATGGGGAGGTTTCGGTACCGATGGTTTTTCGGTTACGGTTCGGTTTCTGTTTCAGTTTGTGAAACCGAACGGTTCGGTTCTGTTCGGTTTTCGGTTTGGTCCGGTTTTTTTTCATATAAATTGCCACGTGTCAGCAATTGATTAGTTGTTGCATACTTTTTTTTTATTGGACAAACCTCACTTGCACCGTATAAGTGCATACACCCAAATTCTTTCTTTTTCAAACGGTAAGAACGTGCCACTTGGCACAATATGATTGGTTTTTTTAAAATATATCGAAACCGGCGGTTTTTGAACGGTTTTTCAGAATTCCTAACCGTAACCAAACCGTCGGGAACCGGTTTTCAACTGGTTTTGTATCCGACGGTTTCGATTACAATTTTCAGAGGGCAGTTTCGGTTCGGTTCGGTTTCAAACGGTTTAACCGAACCGTGGATACCTCTATCTATCGATGACAAAACCTTCAATATATATATATGACCTTTTTTTTTGTTTTTTGTCGAAGATACCTAGTATCACAATAAAAAAAAACTATTCACACATATCTGTAAAATACGTATGATGAAACTTGAATACCTACTGAAATTGTGGAAGGGGAGGTAGTGCACAACATTATGAGTAAGGTTTCAAGAGGGGATGTGTGGGGCTTGTCATTTTCATGGTGACCTAATGGCCTATAGCTATATTTTTATTAATGGAGGTTGGTTCGATACTATTGGTGTCCATTCCTGATTTGTAATTAAATTTTTTATGTTATGAAAACAAGATATATATAGGCTTAATGGTATCAATACCCTATGAATTTATAGCACGTTAGCAAAGTGCCTCCTAAAAGAGGGGATGTGTGGGGCTTGTCCTTTTCATGGTGACTTATGCCTATAGCTATACTTTTATTAATGGAGGTTGGTTCCACACTATTGGTGTCCATTCCTAATTTGTAATTACATTTTTTATGTTATGAAAACAAGATATATATATAGGGTTAATCGTATCAATACCCTCTGAACTTATAGTGCGGTAGTAAAGTGCCTCTTAAAAGAGGGGATGTGTGGGGGCTTGTCCTTTTCATGGTGACCTAGGCCTATAGCTATATTTTTATTAATGGAGGTTGGTTCCACACTATTGGTGTTCATTCCTGATTTGTAATTACATTTTTTATGTTATGAATATATATATATATATATATATATATATATATATATATATATAGGGTTAATCGTATCAATGCCATCTGGATTTATAACGCGGTAGCAAAGTGCCTCCTAATTTTTTTTCTTGATAATAAACCCTCTGAACTTTCATTTATTGACAATAGCTAACAGAATTCAAACGGATGTCAAAAGAAAATAATTACACTTACACACCCTGATTATATGAATAATTATATTAAAATTGAAAAAATATAACAATATCACACAAACACCATTTGGCCTCTTTGATTAATGTCCACAAAAACAAAACAATAATAATAATAATAATAATATTTGTACTTTACAAACATAAATTAAAAAATTGTAATAGATATATATATATATATATTAAATGCGATTAAATTAAATTTCATTTTTCTCTCCAACTAATTTAATAATTATTATTATTATCAAAAAATTAAATGATAATTAAATTTTAAAATAATTAAATGTTAATACAAATTAAAAAATAAATTAAACAATTCATTTAATATAAAACTAAATAAGAAAATTAAAATAGCAATAAAAAATAAATATTTAAATAAACTAAAAAAATATCGCTTTCTCCCTCCTCTCTCCTTAACATTATCTTCTCGTTTCTCTCCTCTCTCGATCTCATCTCCAGTTCTCTTTCTCGATGTCTCTCGAAATCTCTTTCACCATTCATCAAACCCAATCTCGATCTAGAATTCATCATCACCAGATCGTGTTCCTCCCTCACTCTAAACCTAGACGATTCTCTATCTCTAAATTCAGATGAGAAGATCGAATACTCCCTCTCTCTCATAACAAACTGAATCGAAACTCTTCAACCGAATCGAACCCTAAATCGACATTGTTGGTGGTTGTCGTCGTATGGGTGTATGAGTGTTGGTGAAAGACGAATTGTTGGTGGGTGGTTGATTTCGATTAGGGTTTTGGATTGGTAGCGGTGACTTGATTAGTTTGGGCGCTTATGTGGTGGTAGGTGTGGTGACTGAGAGGTTTCTTATTAGTTTGGCTTGTTCACAGGACACAAAATGGTTGATGAAGAAGAAGAAGAAGTTTTTGAAACAAGTGAAAACGAGGGCTCCTAGAGGACCAATACAGAGAAAGATCATCTGGGAGGTGATGAAACTAACAATGGAAGTGGAGGGCTCATCAAGAATGTCATATCAAACCTCTTCCACTCAAACGAAGCTGAACAACCAATTTCTTTGTTATATATATATATATATATATATATATATATATATATATATATATTGTATTTCTATAAATTTTACATATGATAGAGCGGCCCCAATAATCATTGAAGCGGCCATTCTAATTCATTCAATAATTCATGATTAGGGAAATATTGATTTTTGTAATTAGTTTGGTGTTGTGTTGCTAGGTCAGTTTCGAGATTCTTCAGTTAGATACTTAGATTCTAAATGATGTAAAATTTATGTGTCGTGTGTTTTGATTTGTTTCATTTATTGATATATTTGAAACAAACGATTTATGGTCCTCTAATGTCGTCGATTACTGATTCTCGGAAACGAATTATGTGATTCAAACAAAAAATGGAAGTACAATGTTAAAAATACGCAAAATAACTATAAAATTATTTTGCATTTTCCTTCTAATACAATGAACAAGCCCATTGAGTTCACGAAAATTTCATAAACACGGAATTTTTTGATTAGGGTTGATGAAAATGATTTAGAAAAAAAACACACGTTTATTAATTAAATTTTTTCAGTTTTAACCTTAATTAGTTAATTAAAGATTTTTAATTTAATACCAGGATTTTATAATATAATTTTCAAAAAAAATTAATATATTTTTTTATTTTTTTATTTTTTTGGACATTACTCAAACAAGTCAAAGGATGTTTGCGTGATATTATTATAATTTTCCAGTTTTAATGCAATTATTCATATAATCAGATTGTGTAAGTGTAATTTTTCCTTTACGTACGTTGGACTTTTGTCAGTTATCGTCAATAAATGAAAGTTTAGGAGTTTAATACCAAGAAAAAAAATTCAAGGACCACTTTGCTACAGTGTATAAGTTCAAGGATCATTGGTGCTATTAACCCATATATATAATCTTTTTTCTATCGGTGTGCAATGATGGAATTATATAAAGACATTGAATGTGAGTCACTCGTTAATAAAAGAACTTTGATAAGTGCATATATATCAAATCAAAGTATATAAAATGAGTGACTCACATTTAATATCCTTATATAATCCCATCAATACGTATTTATGTGAAAATGGTCGTATGTGGATATATATATATATATACTTTTAGTTTAACAAAAGTTGGTTTGATGTTGGTTACATTTTTGTCAGGGATTTGTAAGTCCCCAAGACTTTCAGGACCATATATATACAAATCCCACCTATAAATTCAATTAATGTTTGATTTTGTATTCACGAAAGGGGGCATCAAATTAAATTAAAATTGCGGTAGCTAGCATGTCACTAATTAAAATTGCATAGTGATCATTTGGATTCGTCTTAACAATGATGAATGCTCGATCTGTCAATCTTATCTTTTCTCTGACTCTGTGTGTGTGTGATGGGCCATGCTGAGCTGCTACGAATACCATAAAGAGTACTTGATGTTGAAATCCACTGCCTCCACTTATGCTCTAGTACCATTCCATCACCTTCCTTCTCTCTTATATGATGTTACAAATTTCATATTTCAAACTTGAATATTATATCTAATAAATGGACCGACGACCAACCTTATATATGATATGCTACAAATTTCATATTTCAAATTAACTTCAGTTTTGACCAAAGAAACAAAGAAAAGTTTTGTTTTCTCTTCATTTTTTCCTTGTATTGTGATGACCAAATTCATTTTCCCTAACTTGGAACTATAACTCGATTCATGAAATAATTTCACCCCTCCTAACATCAAAGAGGCCCATCATATCAGATTGTTTGATTTAAAAGTAATGTTATAGCTCCTGGCTTCATTATCATATCATTGATTTAACATTACTACGGTATATATTAATTGGATCATGTTCAACAACTTAAATTTGTAATTTAAAACTTTAACTTCAACATCTCAATCACTCATGTACTCTTAATCTAAAAGTTGTAAATGTATTCATATCTCAACTATTGAATTACGATTACATGAATGGTTGAGATGATAAAGTCAAAACTTCAAGTTACAAATTTAAGTTGATTTAGTTTGATCCATATTAATTTAAACCGGGGATATTTTTCCAACAAAAGTATGCTATAAAATTCTCCTATGAGTACAGAGAGAGAAAAAGATACAAACAAAGATAAAACTATCACTAGAGATGGAGGGGGTTCACACAAGACAAAAATGATGAAGCTGAGGCTTATATATACTGTATACATATACATTATAAATTTATTATGGAAATTATTTGGCCTGAAAAGAATATTCCATGTGTGAAATGAAATGGACTAGCTCTGCCGAAAGATATGATAGACCTACCACGGAGTCTACTATGGCTTTTGTGAATTGTGATAGAAGCCGATTTGGACTTTTGTCAAACTCAAGACGAGGAATTTTGTTGTGAGGAAAGATTCAAATGCATGATTGCAAAAGACATGAAAAACAGATTGAGACCCCATATCATATCTTTCATTAACAATGTGAAAAGCAAGATTTATGCATATATATTATATATATTTGTAGTTGAATACACAGACTCTATATACGTTAAGCATCCACTTGATGTATGTATGAAGTGGACAACAACGTCACAGATTCTGTCTATTTTTTTCATTTATTGATACCCTGGAAAGAAACTCTTCCAGGCAAAAAAATTATTCCAAAATTTCAGCCGTCTAATTTTGAAGGTTTTTTAATTTTAATAAGTCTCTAAAGTGTATTTCTAGTGCCTTAAAAAGTCAAATAGAATATTAGGTCAATTATAAGGATCTGATGGGGGCGAATTTGCTGGTTCCAGCTTGGTACATGTAACTTCTAACGCAAGTGTGTTTTATGAGTGGTTTTTTAGATCATTAAAGTGTTGAAGTGTTTTTTAATCTACCTGAAAAGGTTCGGTTAAATATATATATATATAATATATATATATATATAATGTCTTTTGAGTTCACTGGAAAAATACTAGAAAGATGGTTTTTAAATCACTAAAAGGTACTTTATATGTTACCGTAACATATAAAAATGTTTTCATTTGAGGGACGTAGTTCTACTGATAGATTGATTAGGTTGGAGTCTGTGTAAAAAACTCCCACAGCGAGTCGAATCTTATCGATGACAAAAACTTCTAAAAAAATACCCGATCTATTTAGACGGATAGATAGATACTGAATAAAAAAAACTTTTTATAATAAAATGCTTCAAGTTGGATGAAACAATATTATTACTGGGTTTCTCTGTACAAAATAAATTTGAAGGAAGAAGGAACTAAACTATATAATTAGCCTTACATCTTTGAGAAAAGTATATATATATATATATATATATATCTTACCTATCAGATATGATTTGATCGCTTGAAATTCGCGAATTCATCTCCCTCCTTTAATAAAGCCTCAGGATTTTCTAAGCAGAAATCAAGCTTGCTACAGCATAAATCAGAAAACTGAAGAAGACAGCAGGCAAAATCTGCAAACAATAGCAAATATCAATCAATACAAAATGTTTAAACAGTGAATCAAGAAAAAGAAGTATACATATATACTTACATGAATGTTCTTGGATGCAAAAGAGAATTCAACTCCAGGAAGATGGCCTTGTAGTCCAATGTTGTAAACTGGCGTACCATCAGGATAGTATAGTCCATAGTTCCTCTCCGAAGCCGGACCCGGTTTTAAATTCTCATTAAAAAGTGCAAAAACATGTATATCAATCGGTACCGATGGATTTGCAGGAGTGCCTTGTTTTGCTTCTATTCTGTTCAACAAATTCCCATTATACAATTCTGCATTTTGTGGTGAAGCACCAACCTCATTCTCATCTCCCTTGGAAGGCCACCCGGTCTCCGAAACCCGGACTTCGATATTGGTATGTCCCATTGCTTTGATAGCAGAGTAAACAGCATCAAGTTGAGCATACAACATGTTGTCATAATTCAAATTAGTGATTGGATCCATCAAGCCTTGATTTGGCTGAAAAAGTGCATATTCTAATGGAACCTGAGATGGGTTATCTTTATATGCAAAAAAAGGGTATGCATTTATCAAGAACGGTGAATTTGCTTGTGCATGGAAATTGAGAAGCGGTTGAAGATATTCAGCTAGATCTGGCCTAAAAGATCCAGCAGAAGGTGGAAATGAATTTGATAATATGTTGAGTGAATGAGCGGTCGTGACGGTTACTTGTTTGTCAAGTCCTAGATTGACTAGTGTTCGATAAACGGTTTGCATTGCCGGGAGGAGATTCGAGTGGAGCCTTGTGTCGTTGCTGACGAATACTTCGTTTCCAACAGTTATGCAAGTGATTTTGGTTTGTGAGATGTATGGTTGTACTCGCTGTTGAACCCAGTTTTGTGCTTTGATTGGGTCTGTCATGTTTTCCAAGTACTCGTTTCCGAGTCCGATTATGAATTCTACATTTGTATTGGAGAATGCGAGAAGGACCTTTGGATCTGCGTCGTATAGTTTTACTCTGCTGACGTTTAGAGATCTTAGCAGGCCTGATACGCGTGACGGTGATGGTAGATTGTTTGCTATCTGTCCGTAGTTTATTCCGATTCCTAAGCCTTGGATTTGAACTGCTGATTCTGAAAACAGAGTAAAAAAAAAAAAAAAAGAGTTAACGTATAACACTATAACCAAATACTAGAAAAAGCGAAAACAGAGTATTGGAATTACAGAAAATGCTTGAAAACTAAAAGTCATGTCAATTTTCTTTTAAGTTTAAATCAAGAGCAAAGAGAAAGCAGAGTGATAGAAAATGTTTAGAGTTTTCATTCATGCAATAGCAATGTTTGTGGGAGAAAATGAACCTGAAAGAGTGAAAAAGATGAAAGATGATCTAATAAGAAGAAGAAGAAAGGAGCAGCAGCAGGCCATAGCTGATCCGATCTTGGCCTCGCTAAGACAACCAAACACTGACCAACCGTTCTGTTCGCCAAATAATCTATATCTTTAGCTATATTTATATTGCCTGTATATAAATAATACTCTGTTTCTCTCTATCACGTATTCACATACTCCGTTTTATATTTTATAAAACAAAAATCAAGTACTTCTCTTACACGTATTGTCAACCGTCAAATTAGGTGGTCTCCGATGATTTACCGACATTGCAATTCTTTTTATTTATTTATAATGAATAATAATTCGTTTTGTCCATTACAGGTTTTTAAATGCTTAAATAAGATAGAAATTCATCTCCTAACCATAGATACACGTTTGGGGAATGAGGATGGATATCTCATACCCATCCCCATCCCCATCCCCATCCCCATCTCCATCCATATCCCCACTTACCAGATCCTTCTCCCAATCCTTCATTTTCCCATTTGAAGAAAATGGAAATGAGAAATTTTATGGGAGATATATCTATCTTCAACCCCAGATTCATATTTTCTTTGTTAGTTTTTTTTTTTTTCTGTTTTTCTGTTTTTCTGTTTTTCTCGGTTCTTCATTTTCCTATTTAACTAAAAATTATAAATTAAACTAAAAAAAAATGAACATTCCATTACAAATAAAAAATAAAATCCATTAATACAATAAAAAGAGTAAATGTGTATATATACTTATGGTTTCAAAGAATAAAAAAATATATTAAAAATATATATTATAATTATATTTATATATGTTTAGAGAAAATGGAAAAATGGGGATGAAATCCCCATCCCCATTTCAATTTGGGGATGATTTTCATCCTCATCCCCATCCCCATCCCCATCCCCCACCCCCATTTCCCCCATTTTTACCTTTTAAAAAAAATCCCCAAATGGGGATAGGGATGGAGACGGGGACATGGGGAATTACCCCGAGAAAAAAATATGCATCTCTACTCCTCCCCATGTTTCAAAAAATGGTAAGGTCATAGTTTCATACTACATAAATACCTGAGTTTGTCTAATTCCAGTTACAGTAAAAGCTTGTTTGATTGGACTTTTAAAAAACTTCTATCGGTAAAATGTCAACTTGTAGTATATCTATTAGAAACTGAATTTGTTTAATTTTTTTAAAAAAAATTATAGTTATTTGATAAGTAGATTTTTTTAAAATGATTTATTTGGAGAAGCACATCCTTATAAACTTTTATCTAGTAGATATTTAAATTCTACTAGCTTCTATTCAAATTTAAAAAAGACAATCTTAAAGTACAACCAAACAACTTTAAAAAAAAATCTCAAATAGATGTTTATAAACTTTTTAAAGTAATAGAAAGCTCAATCAAATGAGTAATAACTCTAAAATGACTTTTTAGCTAGTGAAAGTAAGTATTCATATGAATTAAGGGAGTATGACTAGCTTCTCACTAACTTTTGTCTTTTTATTTCTACTATGGTTTCTTGATTTGATTTCATGGCTATCCTCGATTTAAATCTACCTAGTTATGTTTATTAATTAAGATAGAATCAACTTTTTCCAAAATTAAAATATACGGTAAAATCTCGATAAATCAATAACTCTGTTTAAATAATAAAAAAATTCGATCTTGACTCGAGTCCGTGTACTAAATTAATAACCCCGCTAAATGTATAAGATAATATTTTTTTTGTTACTTTCTTAGGTTTAAAATATGATTTCTTTAATAAATTATTCTTTAATATATATATATATATATATATATATATATATATATATGATTTTACTACATTTATTATACCAATTTTTTTATTTTAACATTTATATATTTAAAGTAATTCGAATTTTTTTATTTAATCATCAGATAAGTAAGCCAACAATTGATGAATTTATCAAAAGAGTTAAAACTTCAAAAACAACTTCTGAAAATCAATATACGGTATCTCCAACAAATGTTATTATATAAGAGACTAGACTCTATTATATATATATTTAATAAATTAGTTTTTATATATTAGCATATTTGTCTTGTGTTAATTTGAAATAAATTAGTTTTTATATATTAACATATTTGTCTTGCGTAAATTTGATTTTTTTTTTGCCTTGGTTCCCCCAAAGCTGAAATCCTGACTTCGTCCCTGGTTTTATTGTATATTCTTTTGGTTGAAAGAGTATTTTTATCATTTCATTTTTCTTTTTATTATTTTATTTAAAAATAGATATTTAAAAAATGAATTAAAAATATTAAGGATCTCCACCGTTAAGACGGGCGATGAAGATCAAATAAAAAAAAACACCAATTTAAAATAATGAAGAATAAAATAAATCTCCAACGCTGTCCATCTCCATAGAGATTTAGAGATGGATCTACATGGGAGGGGAGGCCTGCGGAGTATCCAGTTTAGTTTTATTTATTTGTATGCTTTTAAGTAGTGCAACTGTTTAAAATTCTGTGCAGAAACGAGAAGAAAAATTATGTATTTTCAAGGTTTGCCGTTTTTGTTAACAAGAAAGTGAAAAGGTTATAGTTTTACTTGAGCTAATATGTGGGCATTAATGGATGCCATAGTTAATATCAGTAACCGGGGCTCCTTAAACTTGTGTTCTTTGACTGGATTGTAAAGTTGTTTTATGACGTCACCAACAGATTCAATCATCTTATGTTGTGGAATATTTCACATTCGAGAAGCAGATGAAAAATGGCAAAAGGAACCAACAATTTGAAGCACTTGCAGTTGAAGCTGGTGACAATTTACTAAGGAGATATAGTAACAGAAGAAGTTGAAAATGTAACCAGCATTTGGTATAATGGGATAACGGAGATTTCTTAATCAATGCAATAAAGATAATGTTTTTCTTTTAAGGGTGGTGTTAAACATGTTAATACTCAAATAATTTTGTTTTATACCTTATTTAAAAATTCGTTTACTATTATTGTAATAAGAAACTAGAGATACGATTAACCTTAAAATTATTAGACTAATCTACTTTGTACAATATGGAATAAAATAAAAGAGAAATACCAAAACTAAATTTAGTATTAGTTAATCAAATAACTCAGAATTTCAGGAGTGGAAGACAGATTCAAACCCATGAACTGTGGTTTAAATAGAGAATCAAACCATCACTTTTGTTGCCTGTTTGTATGTCAAATATATTCCCTAAGCCAAAGTATAAATAATGGCAAACGGGGAAATTGTGTGACCAACTTTTATTAGATCTCTTTCGCCAGACAAGAAATATGCCCTATAATACTATGACACGTGGGAACCACTCCCTAGTGTTGGTCAAAGAATCTGTAATTGGTTTGATAGAATTGAAAAGGCGGCTTTCCCAAGGTCCAAAGTGACGATCTCAAAAACGACATAAATCATTATGCGGTAAAATAGCTCTGATGCTGAAACTAAGAGGATCAGACAACACGTAATAGCGTAAATAAGACGGATGTTTTCTCTAAATTAATTTATACTTTTAAAAATAATAATAAAATAATAAAATAATGAATGTGCTGGCTCGAATATTAATAGAACGCAAGTGTAAGCCACCGCTATCAGGCGTGCAGCGGCTTCCTCGCTCCCTATCGGAAGTCGGCTCACACCTCAGCATTAGCACGCCTCGTGTTTACTTGTCACTAAAATTATAGATATAGCCTTTTAAATATAAAATAGATTGGGGGTATTTTGCAAACCAATCATATAAAACTATTGAAATTTGTTTTTAACCCACGTTAACTTTAATGGTATAGGTGCAAAGACATATACCATAAGACCAAATTTTTATTTTTAAATTTTGGAAGATGAGGAATTTGAACTCAGGACCTCAACTAATATTGAGAGATGTGGTTTCCATCAGGTTATACTTGTGACAACAACCAACATTCGATTTTCTTCCATTTTTAGATTATGAATGAATAGATGATAGGATGTTAATTAAAAATTTTAATGTGTTTTTTCTTCTATTAGAAAGATCAAATATTCTTCATTTTTAAATATTATATATATATATATATATATATATATATATATATTCTTTACAACCATGTGTTTACAACCATGTTTGACAGCTGAGTTAGGATGAGATTGAGATTTTTTTAGTCAATTTCCCATATTTGACTTAGTGATGGGATAGGATAAAATAAACCCATCAATTTTATTATCTCATTTCAAAGGGATAAATCTATCCCGATCAAATAGATGAGATTCAGATTAATCTCATCTTCTTTCTTCTTTCATCAATGCCAAGATAGGGTTCCTTTTTCTTTCATCTGGTGGTGGTGGGTGTAATTTGAATGATGATGAAGATTGTTGTGTGGTGTTATTGTGGTGGTGGTGGTGATGATGGATCTCATCCTCTTTAACTCCTCCATCCATGGTCGATACATACTCGATACTATCTGATTCCATCAAAACAATTATGGGGTTCGTTTTCATCTTCTTCAGAAACTATTTTTTGATTCAAAAAATGAACAATAAAGAGAGAAGAAAAAGAAGAACGATTATGGTGATGTTGGATCTCTCTCTTTGGTTCCTTTCTTAGTTGATTGTTGATTGTTGCTTCCTTCCTCCCTCTCTCTTTCTCTATCTATCTCTTACAAGAGACTTCTGTGAAACAAAAAAAAAAGATTTTTAATGTTCCAGTATTACTCTATTTTTCTTATGTCCTATGTTGTATCAAACATGATTACTCTATTTTTAATCATATCCTATATTGCACAAAATACATGATAACAGTAAATAATCCAATTCAATCATATCCTATAAAAATAATTATATCTTATTCCATGCAACAAACGGTACCTAAGAGCTTCGATATATTTACCTTTTTTATAATGGAAATTTTGTAATAAATATAAACTAACGAACAAGTGTCGCAACGTCAACTCGCGAATAATATGGAAACTTCACATGGGAAGGTGTGGAGGTGATTATAAGTTATAGGGATATAATCATTCCCCCCTCTGTAGTTTGTTATATTATACTTTTTATCTTTATTTTTAAAATTTGGAAGATGAGGAATTTGAACTCAGGACCTCAACTAATATTGAGAGATGTGGTTTCCATCAGGTTATACTTGTGACAACAACCAACATTCGATTTTCTTCCATTTTTAGATTATGAATGAATAGATGATAGGATGTTAATTAAAAATTTTAATGTGTTTTTTCTTCTATTAGAAAGATCAAATATTCTTCATTTTTAAATATTATATATATATATATATATATATATATATATATTCTTTACAACCATGTGTTTACAACCATGTTTGACAGCTGAGTTAGGATGAGATTGAGATTTTTTTAGTCAATTTCCCATATTTGACTTAGTGATGGGATAGGATAAAATAAACCCATCAATTTTATTATCTCATTTCAAAGGGATAAATCTATCCCGATCAAATAGATGAGATTCAGATTAATCTCATCTTCTTTCTTCTTTCATCAATGCCAAGATAGGGTTCCTTTTTCTTTCATCTGGTGGTGGTGGGTGTAATTTGAATGATGATGAAGATTGTTGTGTGGTGTTATTGTGGTGGTGGTGGTGATGATGGATCTCATCCTCTTTAACTCCTCCATCCATGGTCGATACATACTCGATACTATCTGATTCCATCAAAACAATTATGGGGTTCGTTTTCATCTTCTTCAGAAACTATTTTTTGATTCAAAAAATGAACAATAGAGAGAGAAGAAAAAGAAGAACGATTATGGTGATGTTGGATCTCTCTCTTTGGTTCCTTTCTTAGTTGATTGTTGATTGTTGCTTCCTTCCTCCCTCTCTCTTTCTCTATCTATCTCTTACAAGAGACTTCTGTGAAACAAAAAAAAAAAAGATTTTTAATGTTCCAGTATTACTCTATTTTTCTTATGTCCTATGTTGTATCAAACATGATTACTCTATTTTTAATCATATCCTATATTGCACAAAATACATGATAACAGTAAATAATCCAATTCAATCATATCCTATAAAAATAATTATATCTTATTCCATGCAACAAACGGTACCTAAGAGCTTCGATATATTTACCTTTTTTATAATGGAAATTTTGTAATAAATATAAACTAACGAACAAGTGTCGCAACGTCAACTCGCGAATAATATGGAAACTTCACATGGGAAGGTGTGGAGGTGATTATAAGTTATAGGGATATAATCATTCCCCCCTCTGTAGTTTGTTATATTATACTTTTTATCTCCTCTAGTTTCAGTAATCATCCCCCCCCCCCCCCCCCCCCCCCCCCCTCATGAAAAGTAAAATATTACACATTTTATCCTCTCTAATTTCAGTAATGGTCATTATCCCCCATAAAAACCAAAATATTAGATATTTTGTATGTTGACCGTTAGGAATTCCGTTAGTCAAGTACTTTGACCGTCAAAAAAATCAATTACATGACCTTATTACCCTTGAACACATGAGTTATGTCCATTTATTGATACCACTAATTGTTTTTAAAGAAAAAAAAATCAGAAATAAAAACTAATAAAAGTATTTTAAAAAATAAAATTGAAAATAAAAAATTAAAAAATTGGCAACAAAAAAATTTAGTATTTCAAAAAATAAAAACAATTCAATATTACAAAATAAATTTTAATATTGTTTTAGTTTTTTTACAATTATATTATTTTGTTACTTTGTTATTTTTTAAATGAATTTTTTGTTTTTACATTTCATTCTTTAAATTATTTTTTTTTTTACATTTAATTCTTTATATTAATTTTTGTTTAATTTTTTTTTTTACTTTTTGAATTTCAATTCTGTCGTATGTAAATTTTATCAAGCATACACGTCATTGACAAGAAGGAGAAAATAGCCAGGTGGACACCCGAATGGGCACTCAGGAAATATCCTACGAGGCATCATTAAAGAGAAGAAAGTCCGAGTAAGCATATATTGAATGAAACCTACTCGGGATCAGTTAAACAACGCTTCCACTCTGGCTCAAACGGTGCTATTCTGGACCATCAGGTATTGCTCTTACTCGAGAGTAAATACGACTCGAGTAAGAACTTGGTGCTTATTTCACACGGATTAAGTCATTAAATACGCGAAGATATCCATCAGAAAGAAATCCCAAATAAAATGGAACATTAAGTTAGAAGAGTCCCCAATCAGGAAGTAACCTGATTTCTTTACGAATGCTACATTCTTATAAGGAAAAAAGTCCAAATTGAACTGCACTATTAGAATCTCACTCGATTTCCATAAGAGACTCCGAAACAGGAAAGAAGACAAATCGACTTCAAGAAAGTAACCAAATCACAATTAAATACAAAGACCCTGTATTACTTGTACAAAGCAGATTAGGGTTCTATAAACATATAAATAGGCCCATAATCTCGTCAAAAAAAAGGGATATAGGAAATATAGCATACAACAATCATAGCAAATACAGAGAGAAAAAAGAGAGATCGAGAGCTTGTAAACATCATATTTTCATAGTGGATTTTGGTTTGGTTGATCCTTCAACCACCCGTGGATGTTTCTCCGGCCATCGAAGTTTTACCACGTAAAACTTGTCTTTGTTATTCTCTATGCATCTCTCTCTTTGATTCAATAGCCGAAATCCAATTCTTGTTGGCTTTTCTGGCATAATCCAGAAATCGTCGTCAACAATTGGCGCTAGAGGAAAGGGATGAACCTTCGAACTTGTTAAAAGCAATGACAGGAAGCAGAAGTAGTTCAGGGAATGGCCAAAAATCACCAAGTGATTTCCATGTTGGCAATACGTCACAAGATCCTGCAGCAAACACAGAAAACCAGCCTGCGCACCTGACAGGGATCCAGCAAGTTCCTTCAGCCAACAGATATCTTACGCTGCGTTTCCAAGAGACCTTGCAGCAATTGGTGACGGACGCAACAATGGAAGGGATTGATCTACTGGCCGCAGGAGCACATACTCCCAATCCTCCACCCGCAAGGCTCCGTTCGATGGTGGTTGGGCCAGGAATAACTATGCCAGAAACCAGAAGGAACTCTTCCCCAATCAATCCATCTGGACAGAAAACACTAGAAGAGGAAAATCACCAGAGGCTGAATCGCAATCAAATAATACGTGCCGGACATCGTAAATACGACCGGCGCAGAGGATGGTCATCATCAGAAGACAGTGATCAACACAATCGCAAACGTCATCATGGAGTCACACGAGAGGTCCGGCATCAGAGTGAAGAGTCTGAGGAAAGAATGACAGTTACCTAACGGTTCAACAGTCGAGGAAGCCCGGTGGGGGACAAAGATGTCACAATCCAGAGCCTAACTCGAGAAGCAGAGAATAGCAGTCGACAGATGGAGACACTAGTCAGACGTTATGGCTGTAACGATCTATCTGACGATGACTCCGACAGTCCATTCACCAGGGAGATTTTACGGACCCCTTTCCCAGAAAGATTCAGGATGCCGCATGTGGAGCAATTCAAAAAAGATACAGATCTAAAGGAGCACGTTAGACGCTATAAAAATGTCATGGCTCAATATGCCCGCAGTGACCCCCGATTGTGTCTCAACTTTCCGCAAACACTGGGGGACACAGGCTCAAGATGGTTCTGAAGACTACCCCCGGCGAGCATCGAGAATTTCAGCGAGTTGAGCAGGAGCTTCTCAAGGCAATTCCTAAGCAACGTTCACAGGAAGAAGTCGGTGGCCTACCTCTCTCAAATAAAACAGGGGAAGGACGAGTCATTAAAAAAGTACTTGGGCCGGTTCGGCCAAGCAGTATCAGAAATTGGCAGCGCTAATGATGAAGCAATTATTGCTGCCTTCACCAATAACTTGCAGAATGGACGACTATCCTTAGATTTGAGAAGAACACGGCTGACTAGGTATGCCGACATGATGGATATGGCGGAAGGATACACTCTGGCCTAGGAAAAAGAGTTAGCTACATGAGGAAGCTATATGCATGGAGGAAAGCATGAACAGAAGAATACCGAATCCAAGGGGCAGAATCAAAAGGAAAAACGGAAAGGGAACGGAAAGGAGAAAAACAAGGATGGGGGTAATAGGCTTAACGCCGAACGGTCCACATAGAAATACCGAGGCAGATATACCAATTACACCCCTCTTCGGAAGAAACAAGAAGAAATTCTAGCCATCTTGGAAGAAAAGAATATGGTGCAGTAACCGCGGAGACAATCACAGTTCGCCCGGAGAGATACAACCAAGTATTGCAGGTTTCATAAATAAACCGGGCATGAGACTTCAAAATATTTTTAGCTCAGAGATTATATAGAGACCCTTATTCAGGAAGGGCACCTGCGGGATGTAATCTTGAAAAAAAACGAGAGACCAGAAACCAAGAAAGTCAAGGTTGATCACAACCCTGGTCAAAACCAAAAAACCAGCCCCGAAGCCAATCAAGTAATACTTACAATTTTTGGAGGACCTTCTACTGGGAGAAGCAATCGAGAACGAACTCAGGAAATCAGAGAAGCAATAGAAGCAATAGAAGCAATTTTAAGCAAGGAATAACTTCGACGTAAACTCGGTTGAACCAGACCCGAAAAGGGTAAAGGAATGATGGGACTCAATAGTCTTTACAGAGGCAGATTCCCATGGCGTCGATGTTCGACCTAATGACGCTTTGGTTATAAGTGCCTGGATTGGCCATAGGGAAGTCCAGAGAATTTTAATAGATAATGGGAGTTCAGCAGACATCCTAATCGTGGTCGTATACGACCAGCTAAGACTAGACCAAAAAGATTTACAGCCTTTCCATACTCCATTAAGAGGGTTTGGGGGGATAGAGGTCAGGTCACTCGGGACTGTAAAACTACCCGTGAAGATCGGAATGGCACCATGCCAGAGGACTGTCCTGCTCGACTTCGTGGTAGTTGACTTGGATAATTGGCCGTATAATGCGTTATTGGGCCGGCCATTCCTGAATCCATGACGGCCACTTATGCATTAATGATCAAGTTCCCAACAGAACAAGGGGTTGGGATAGTCAAGGGATCCCAAGAGATGACCTGAAGAGCAAACCTGTCGGTATACAGAGACAAGCATGATGTTGAACAAGTGTGCACCATAATGCAGCCAAATCAGTGTGAAGAATCCTTGTCATTCGAACTGGATCCAAGGGAGGGCTCGAATGAATACAAAACAGAATTGGTTGAAGTATTACTCGAAGAAGACAAACCGGACAAGAAAATCAAGATCAGGGCCAACTTGGATGGAAAAGTCAAGCGAGACTTAACCAATCTGCTGAGAGAGTACAAAGATGTATTCGCCTAGAGTCATAAAGATATGATCGGGATAGATGCCCGAGTAATATCCCACCACCTCGCAGTTAGCCCGAATGCAAAACCGGTAATACAAAAGAGAAGATCGTTCAATCCTGAAAGAAGTCAAGCAATCAAACAAGAGGTGGAAAAGCTACTAGCGACTGGATCAATCAGATAAGTCAGCTACCCTCAGTGGGTCGCCAACGTAGTCCTCGTCCAGAAGAAAAATGGACAATGGAGGATGTGCGTAGATTTCACAGATCTAAACAAGGCATTTCCAAAGGATAGCTTCCACTCCCAAGGATAGATCAGCTGGTGGATGCCATAGCAGGTCATGAACTGCTCAGCTTCATGGACGCTTACTCGGGATACAATCAGATCCGGATGAACAAATCTGATGAAGGAAAAACAGCTTTCACAACGGATCAGGGTTTATACTGCTACACAGTAATGCCCTTCGGTTTAAAAAATGCAGGAGCTACGTACCAAAGGTTGGTCAACAAAATCTTCACTCGGCAAATAGGAAGGAACATGAAAGTGTACATTGATGACATGTTGAATAAAAGCGTCTTAGCAGATGAGCATGCCCGGGACCTCCGAGAGACATTTGACGTTTTGAGAAGATACCAGATGAAATTAAACCCAAACAAATGTTTATTCGGAGTCCATTCGGGAAGACTCTTGAGTTTTCAAGTCCATCAAAGAGGAATCAAAGTTAATCCCGAGAAAATCCAGGCTTTGCAAGAAATTACCTCACCTAAAACATTGAAACAGGTACAACGCTTAACAGGGTGTTTAGCCTTCTTAGGAAGATTCATCTCAAAGGCTACAGACAGGTGCGCACCTTTCTTCAAGATAATCAAAAAAGGGAAATGCCTCGAGTGGAATAAAGAGTGCGAGCATGCATTCTTAAAAATAAAAGAGTACTTGAGGCAAGCTCACATCCTCTCAAACCGTAAAAAGGGGAAATACTTCAGCTGTATCTGTCAATAACCGAGCTTGCAGCAAGTTCAGTCTTAGTCAGAACAGAAGATGGAGTGCAGAAACCAGTGTATTATGCCATCAAGGCACTCTTACCTGCTGAGACCAGGTACTCACAGGCAGAAAAGATGGATTTAGCATTGGTCTCAGCTGCAAAAAAGCTGAGACCATACTTTCAGGCCCATACAATTCAGGTTCTCATCAATTGGCCATTAAGACAAATCTTACAAAAGCCAGAGATATCAGGAAGACTTACTAAATGGGCAATCGAGTTAAGTGAATTCGATATTCATTATGTCCCCGGAACCTCCCTCAAAGGACAAGCTGTGGCAAACTTCATAGTCAATTTCACAGAACCAAACCTGGAAGCAAAAAGACTCTTGGAAAAGAGTTTCCCATGGAAACTGTATGTTGATGGCTTTTCAAATACTCATGGCAGCGGGGCAGGGATTGTAGTTCGCACCCCAGAAGGAGATGATGTTGAATGTGCCATGAGATTTGATTTTAAAGCAACCAATAATCAAGCCGAGTACGAGGCATTGTTAGCTGGAATCAGAGTCTGCATAGCTCTCGGGGCAGATGAAGTTGAGATATTCAGCGATTCACAGGTAGTTGTCAACTAGGTTATGGACGAGTACCAGGCCAAAGATGAAGGTATGATAGCCTACCGTGACATCGCGAAACAGCTCCTCCAAAAATTTAAAGAATACAAGATCGCTCAGATCCCTAGGGAAGAAAATGAAAAGGCAGACGCTTTATCTAAATTAGCGTCAGCAACAACCTCAATCAGACCTAAGACCATTCCAGTTGCACACCTCCTTAAACCGAGTACAGCTGAACCTAAGCATGTGGAAATTTTAGAAATCCGAACACCGCAAGACTGTTGGATGATCCAGCTGAGAAGGTTCCTGGAAGAAAGCATACTCCCGGAAGATCCGGTATTAGCAAAGCACATCAAGTATCGATCGGCTAGGTATACCATGATCGGAGGAGAATTACACAGAAGGGGGTTTTCCCGAGCTCTCCAGAGATGTATACCAAAAGAAGATGCACATCGAATACTTCAAGAGATCCATGGAGGAGTTTACGGGAACCACACTGGGGTAAGAGTCTGGCACATAAGGTACTCAAGCAAGGCTATTATTGGCCTACGCTTCTCTTATATGCACAGCAGTGGTCGGAAAGTTGCAACACCTGTCAAAGAATTACCAACGATATCCGACAACCCCTAGAAAAGCTCAGAAATCTCACTGCCCCATGGCCATTCGCCATGTGGAGCCTAGACCTGATCGGGCCAATGCCAGCTGGGACAGGGGGTGGAGCAAAGCACGCCATAGTAGCTATCGATTATTTCACAAAATTGGCAGAAGCTGAAGCGCTGGTGCATATCACGGAAGCCAACACCACAAATTTTGTAAAGAAAAACATACTTTATAGGTTTGGAGTTCCAGACACTATAATCACCGACAATGGAACTCAGTTTGATAACCAAAAGTTTAAACAGTTGTGCGAGAAGTATCATATTGCTAACTACTATGCGACACCAGCTCATCCACAAACAAACGGGCAAGTAGAAGCAGTAAATAAAATTATCAAGCACACCATTAAAGCAAAGTTAGATGAAAAAAAGGAAGCCGGGTTGAAAAGCTTCCTGAAGTATTATGGGCATATCAGACTTCAACAAGGATTTCAACAGGAGAAACTCCGTTCACCCTAACGTTTAGAACAGAAGCTGTCATCCCCGTAGAAACATCGTATGCGTCCCCACGGGTCAGGCTGTACGATGAAGAACAGAATGTTGATACGCTACTACAAAGTTTGGATGAGCTAGAAGAAAAAAGGGAAAAGTTCTGAATAAGAAATACAGCATATCAACAAAGAGTGGCTCGCCACTACAGCTCTCGTGTTCGGATCAGAAAATTCCAGCTAGGAGACCTGGTGCTCAGGAAGGTGTCATTGAACACAAAAAATGGAGCCGCAGAATCCCTGGCTGACAAATGGGAAGGTCCATACAAGATTGAGGGGATAGCTGACCATGGAGCTTATTTGATTGCTCGACCCAATGGAGGGGTGTTATCCCGACCATGCCATGCCCAATATCTGAAGATTTTCTATCCTTAATATATATATATATATATATATATATATATATATATATATATATATTGAATATTTTATTCTATAATTGGTAGGATAAATATTAAACTGTAATTTAAATCTGTCGATTTTTTACAGTAATAAATAAAATTACCTGGAATTTCTGAAAGGATAGCATCTAGTTCGGGATTTCCAAAAAAGGCATATGATAATAAGAACATATGGAAGCAGAGCATGATAATAAGAACATGCAAATAGAATTCTCGGGACCATCAAATTCCGAATGGGCGGAGAAGCTCGTAGGAGCATGCCAGTCGAGCAGGGTCAAAATGACCTTCGTAAAAAGGCATACCCGATGCACCAGACTTTGGAAAAATGCTCGGGACACTATCGGGAGAAATTCCGGTGAAATGCGTAGCTGTGTTGAAGCAACTTTTTAAAAAGAGCTCAACGATTCGGAAAACCTTTGCGCATAAAAACTAGGGAGACGTCCTTGGTATTGCGTAAGAACTCGAACGTATGATCATGGTGAGCCTTGATGTAACGTTCGGGTAGCAACCGGGTATGAAGCACAAGTGAAAAACTTGTTTCAAGATGACTCGATTAATAATAAAGGGACAGTTTAATAAGATACTTGACAATTGAAGTCATTCGGGTAACAACCGGTTTAATAAGATACTCGGTTAAGTTACCCGAACATCGAAGAAGCCAGTTTAATAAGATACTTGGCAATTGAGGTCATTCGGGTAACAACCGGTTTAATAAGATACTCGGTTAAGTTACCCGAACACCGAAGAAGCCAGTTTAAAAAGATACTTGGCGATTGAAGTCATTCGGGTAATAACCGGTTTAATAAGATACTCGGTTAAGTTACCCGAACATTAGCCAATTTAATACCACTCGGCAACAATCATCAATGAACAGATCAAGATCATTCAATTCAGAATAAAATAAGGTTTTATTGCTCCTAAAAGAATGGTTACAGTTCAAAGAATGTTTCTGTACAAATATATATATATATATATATATATATATATATAAAATAAGAATTTCCTACAATTTTACAAAATCAAGGTTGCGAGGACTTCGAGCATTTGCCAATACTCGGATCTGGCACCATCTCGTACTCACGAAACAGACTCTCATTAGATGGCCAAGTGATATCATCGACAGTATCATCCATCCACTGACTGTAATCTACACCCGGGATTGGCCCGACATCTGGGACTACACCCACAACCGACTATTGACTTGCGTAAAAGGTCGAGAGAGAATGGTCGGACGGAATCTCTAAATGCATAGGATGGGGCTCTTTGCTTTGACTACTACAGTAGGCTCTCCATTCCTTCATTTGAATCCGAAGAGATTCCAAGGACCGGTCCACATGGTGTTTGATTGACAGCTCCTAATTGGCACGGGCTTTCTCGGTCGCCCTATTCTTGACTTTGAAGAACTCGCCTGCCGAAACTAGCCCACGTTGAAATTCCCTAAGAAGTAGGGCATCGTAAGCAGGGGATCTTTTAAAACGATCCACCCCTTGGACTTCCAGTTCCAACCTGGCCTCTCGGGAAAGGGATTCAACTGTCAGCACTTGGCGCTCCAGATCTTCAATTTTTTGGTCATACGCCAACTTCGCCTGCTCCACCTTCTGCTCAACCTTAAGCATGGATTCTTCAGCAGAAGAAAGAAGATTTTGAAGCGATGCAATCTTCTCCTCTGCCAGAGATGCCTTGTCCTCGGCTTCAACCTGATTCGCCAGGCAGTGGTCGGTAAATATCTGTACAGAGCAAACCTTCTGCTGATAAGCCTGCTCAGCTCTAGCACGACCCTCCTCACTCTCTTTTAGCTGAGCCTCTAGACGCATTATCCGATCAGCTTGACATTGCTGCGTCTGAATAAGCTCAGTAAATTCTGCCACCATCTGTAAAGAAATATACTTAGAAATCCGACAGAAGCAAAACAATAAAGGAGTCAGAAATAACTGAGTCAGATTTAACTTACATAAGATGCGCCGTTGAAAACATTTTGGAGACTTTCGGTTAGTGAACCATCTCTAAAATCGCTCCAGCGGTCCTCCCCGATATAAGCCCGATCGGAGGACATCTCCTGTAGCATATCCTGGAGAGAAATGAATAAAGGGACCCTCGAGGGTTCAGCTCCCAGATTTCTAAACTCGGGGGCAGGAGAAGCCCTATTCGGCTCTAAGGATGGAGAAGGAACCCCCAAAGGTTCAGCCCTCATATCTCCAACTTCGGAGGTAGAAGAAGCCCTACTCAGTTCTGAAGTGGCTGCATCTACTGATGCTCCAGCACCAACACTCGGGTCAATCTCATCCGCAATATCTTCGTCGCTGGAGTCAATGAATGAGACTACCCAATGAACTTTGAGAGGACGAGACAACAAACTAACTGCCTTTCACTTCTCACCCCGAGAACCGTGGAAGTTAAGATCAACAGCAGGATCTTCCTGCGGATCGTCCCAAAAAGACTCAAAGAATTGGGCAGCAGCAAGCACTTGATCCGTCAAGACATTACCACTGTCGCCAGCTTCAAACCGTCCAACAGGCTCTTCACCTGGACCCCCATACTGCCTCTCCCTATTTTCAGGCAGTTGGGTGTCAGTCGGCTCACATTGGCCACTTGGACCAGCAAGATCCTGAGTAGAAGGCTGAGCACCCCGACCAACGTACTCGGGAATTGGCTCAGCAATATCAGTTTCCTCATCAGGCTCGGGTGGAGCAATACCCTTATCGCCCTAGCGGGAAGCTTTTTTTCTACTCGCTTGTAGAATCGCCTTCACCTGGCGAGCCTAAAGATCGCTGACAACGTCCGTATCAAACACTAAAAAAAAAATTACTTATGTTAGAAAAGAAAATGAAAAGCAGAGAAATACAACAGAAAGGGCGCCGGGTTACTTACATCGCCTGCGATGACCCGAAATCTGTCTGAAGAAGCCGAGCTTTATCAAGTCATCCTCTTTGAAAAGATAGCTCTTGCTCCTCTTTTCCAGAGTACGGACTGCTGCCCGAGTCAGCCTCTTCAGCTCTGAATCACTATAGTCAATTGTTTTCTTGTTCCACACTTCAGGGGAACAGAAGAAGCAGGGAACACTCAATACCATATAGGAATCCCCAGATCGAACAGTGATATCAAGCCCGAGAGCCCCTCCAGCAAAAAACCAACTATTCTTCCAAAATTTGTTGGATGTAGGGAATCCCCATATGAAACCCTTCTTTTTTGGGTCATCAGAAGCATCGACTCCCCAATTCACCTTTGCTTCTTTGGGGACCCAACCATCAGAAGAAGTAGACGCAAGAAAATTGGTCCCCGTTCTGCTAACCTGCCTCAGAGTAAAGAAATGCCTGATTTCATTCGGGGAAGGCGGCGAAAGGTTCATTCGACTGAACATGTGCCACATGCATATCAAGACTTTGTAACTATTTGGGGCCAACTGAGCTGGGACTATCCCTGCTTCAGCCAAAAACCAGGCAATAAAAGGCTGAAAGGGGAAGTGTGACGCCACAGCAAAGCATGGATCCATAAATCGCGACCATGCCTTCAGGAGGATTCCATACGGCTCTATCCCCCGTAGGAACCAAAGTGACTGAGTCGGGCAAGTCGAATCGGGAGCGGTATTTTTCTATTTCAGCTGGCCCGACCACATTCGGCTCAGTATCAAAGCCACTCGGGCGAGTATCAGAAAACAAAAGACGAGACTCCCTGTACACTTCATCAACATCACCCTCGTTAACAGTCTGTTCTCTGGTCTGAAAGCTGCTCGAGCCATGCTTGTATACCTTACTTCTGCTCTGATGTTTACCCATCCTTCGAAAAAATACCCTGTGATCAGAAATATCAGAATTTGAACTAGATGGAGAACTCGATACAGGGCTGAAAGTGACGTCAGGGTGAAGCCCAGAAACATCAACCTCTAAGAATGGAGGTTCATATATTGGGATATCCCCCAGTAATCGTTTAATGCAAGATACTAACTGGAAATCCCCACGTTCTAATGCATCAAAAGCGATTTTAAAGAGACGATTACGGGAAGATGGTCCCATTAAAACTAACCTTGAATTGAGATTGATGCAAGATCTTCAAGCGGAGAATCACGGACTTCTTGCTAAAGAAATCTTAGTTTAAAGAAATTTATGCTGAAAATTTTGAGAATAAACCAATAAAGTCTCTCAACGAAGAATTTAAAGAAGAGACGACACGAAACCCTAGGATTTCAAAATGGGAAAAAAATTATGACAAAACTCGATGACGTAGGCGACGCTTGGGGAAACGCAAAAATCATTTCTCATAAATGATATTGAAAAACGAAGAGACAAGGGACGCGTGTCAAAACAGGAAGTAGCCCTCAACCGTCAGAACTTCAAAACGTCGCTATCATTTAAGATCTCGTGTGATGAAGCGAATCGAAATTACAGAGTCACCATTATGACAAGACGACTATTCTGACGAGAGAAAAAAATAAGATGATTAAAATATTCTTGCCCGAAGTGAAATCCTCCCGGTAAAAATATTTTAAGGGGGTATTGTCGTATGTGAATTTTATCAAGCATACACGTCATTGACAAGAAGGAGAAAAGAGCCAGGTGGACACCCAAATGGGCACTCAGGAAATATCCTACGAGGCATCATTAAAGAGAAGAAAGCCCGAGTAAGCATATATTGAATGAAACCTACTCGGGATCAGTTAATAACACTCATGACTGGTTAAACAACGCTTCCACTCGGGCTCAAACGGTGCTACTCGGGACCATCAGGTATTGCTCTTACTCGGGAGTAAATACGACTCGAGTAAGAACTTGGTGCTTATTTCACACGGATTAAGTCATTAAATATGCGAAGATATCCATCAGAAAGGAATCCCAAATAAAATGGAACATTAAGTTAGAAGAGTCCCCAATCAGGAAGTAACCTGATTTCTTTGCGAAGGCTATATTCTTATAAGGAAAAAAGTCCAAATTGAACTGCACTATTAGAATTTCACTCGATTTCCATAAGAGACTCCGAAACAGGAAAGAAGACAAATCGACTTCAAAAAAGTAACCGAATCATAATTAAATACAAAGACCATGTATTACTTGTACATAGCAGATTAGGGTTCTATAAACATATAAATAGACCCATAATCTCGTAAAAAAAAGGGATATAGGCAATATAGCATACAACAATCATAACAAATACAGAGAGAAAAAAGAGAGACCGAGAGCTTGTAAACATCATATTTTCATAGTGGATTTTGGCTTGGTTGATCCTTCAACCACCCGTGGATGTTTCTCCGGCCATCGGAGTTTTACCACGTAAAACTTGTCTTTGTTACTCTCTCTGCATCTCTGCATCTCTGCATCTCTTTCTCTTTGATTCAATAGCCGAAATCCAATTCTTGTTGGCTTTTCTGGCATAATGCAGAAATCGTCGTTAACAAATTCTATTTTGTAAAAATACTTTTATTAGTTTTTATTTTTTATTTCTGGTTTTTTTTCTTTAAAAAAAATAATGGTTTCATTAGGGGTCATAAGTCAAGTGTCAAGGGTAATAAAGTCATTTAATTGATTTTTTGACGGTCAAAGTACTTGACTAACGGAATTTCTAACGGTTATGGGGTAAAGTGTCTAATATTTTACTTTTTAGGGAGAAGAATGACTATTACTAAAACTAAAAAGGGTAAAAATATCTAATATAACAAACCACATGGGAAAATGATGGGTAAATCGTATTTTAGTCCCTGTAGTTTGCCTTAATCTGTGTTTAGTCCACGGTTTTTTGTAATTGTAATTTTTAGTCCATCATTATTCTGACAATAGGGATTGTAGTCCCTACCGTCCAATTCCGTTAGGGTTTCATTGAATTTCGTTAACTCAACAAGGGCAGATAGGTAAATTTACAAACCAATTTCTAGAAGGTTTAGTTTCTAAAGGGTATAATTGTCATTTGATAAAAGTACAAATTTAAAAATTTTAAAAATAAATATTATTAAATTAATTAATAAATATCTTTAATGAATTAAATAATAAATAAAAGTTAAAAAATAAAAAATAAAAACTAAAAAATAAAATCCCTAACCATTTCCCTTTCATTTCGTCTCTCTCACGATCTCGATCTACTTCTCTCTCTCTCTCGCTCGTCTCCTTGCTGTCCTCACTCCTCATCTCTTCATCTTCAACATAAGTGAAGAACATTATCGCAAATTGATACATTTCTATGATTGAAATTCTTCATCGCAAATCGAAGATTGATCGGCTCCTCCATCGCGTATAACAAAGATCGAATGAAGATTGAAGAGATCTGTCTGACCGAAGATCAATCGGCTCCTCTATCGTGCAGAACAAAGATCGCCTCCTCCGCTGTTGAGTTTTTTTTTTATCTTTAAAAAAATGTTTTCTTTTGATGTTTGATGAAGATTTCGTGGATATTATAATGTTTGATGAAATTATTGTGAAGACATTTAATTTATTGGTCAAAAACGAGTATTCTGTTGTTGTTTGGTTTTATTTTGTGGCTTAGATTGTGTTAATTTTGTGGGTTTGATTGTGTTGACTTTTTAGGTTTGATTGTATTGTTGAATGAGTTTGATTTTGTTATTGAATGAATTTGGTTTTCTGAGTTTGTTTGGGTTTGATTTTCTAGGTATGTTTGGTTCGTGGAGATCTCCAATAATGGATATCCATTTTTTTTTTGTGTTGTTGTTTCAAAATGAATAAGAAATGTAAATGATAATGATGATGATGGTTGAGAAGGAAAAAAAAAAACTTGTTTGAAGATTCTACAGGATAATTATGATCCAATGTTAATTTTTTCTTACGAGAGATCTAGATTTTTTTCTTATGACATATGTTTCAAAATCATCTTCTCTTTCATCGGTTCTTAATTTTGTAATTTTTATAATTTATTTTGTTTTTAAATTTCTTTTTATTTTAATTACTGTTTTTAAATTTAAACAAAAAATAAAAAAATATCTCCACCGTTCATCTTTGAGATGGACGGCGGATATCTATATATTTTTTTTAGTTTTAAATTGTTATTTTATTTTCTTTTTCTAATATATTTTTCATTTATATATATATAATTGTATTTTAGTTAAAATTTAAATTAATCACACATAAGACAAAATTAAGGGTAAAATGGTAATTTCAATGGCATCAGTTCAAGGGTATAAAGGTCAATTAATACGTCTGATATGACAGAATCTGTACTTTTGACGGATTCTGTCACAGAAGGACTAAAAATTACAATTCTAAAAAACCGTGGATTAAACACAGATTAAGATAAACTATAGAGATTAAAATACGATTTACTCAAAAATGATTATATCCCTAAGTTATAAGCCAAGCCTCCTCAACCCTCAACTGGGATCTGATTTCACACGAGAGAGAGAGAGAGAGAGAAAAAGAAGGATCCTTCAGCTTCACTTTTCCTTTCTATTAAATACTAATTACCTCAGCTTTTGTTTCTCCTGAAAAGTGTAAATATTAATTAATCGGTGACATTTATATCATCAGGTTTTACCCAAGCACTTTCCTTTTAAAAATTATGATATCGTAGCAATGATAGAAAATCAATGGACGGTTTGGTATAAAACCATGTTTCCAAGTTCAAATATTTAAGGGATTTGTCAAAAAGTAGCAGTTTACGTAGTTAAATTATTATCAATTTTTTATTTATTCCATCTACTATTTTTTAGGTAGATTATCAAATAATTAATTTATTGAGAAAATTTCAAAAACCATCTGAATTTGATTGAATCCGAAAAATAATCATGTGGTCTTGTAATAGGTAAAAACTGTTGCTACGACAGGAGAATTTTAGGTCACGATGGGGATACATTTATCTAATTGTAAGGTTATCAAATAATTAAATACATAATCTTTTTTTAAAAAATATTTCATATCCTAATAATCCAAATGAACTTGTCATTTTTAGTTGGCTATACATATAATATTTCATTATGATATGTATGAAAGTTCTTAAAGTTATAGACTGTAGTCATAATTTCACTCATATATATATATATATGCCACATTTATGACTGATTTAATAATTATCATTCTTTATCTTTACACTTCCTTTTGAAAGTATATAAAGCAATGAATAATATACTTACACCAACAAGAATGCCAATTGTCAAAGGTTAAATTTGAAAGACATTTATTATTATTGTCAAAACAAGATCAAAAGCTGTTATGATTTCTATTTCATGATGTAACTTAATTCTGCCAAAAAGAGACGTTTTTGTTATTGATAAAATCTTAAAACATATATATGGCGGTGTATATAATATATATCTTCTCGTTCGTTATATTAACAAAATTTTTGGATTTCCGTCCAAATGAAAATATATATAGATATTGAAAATGACCAAATCAATTAAAGTTGGTTTAGGTCCCGTCATGCAGCTGTTTTTCAATCCGTTTTCGTTTTTATTTTTTTAAAACGATTTAGAAAACACGTTCGTTAACCGTTTTTCATTTTATTTTCAAAAAAAAAATAAAAAATAACAAAACCAGTATTAAAAATGAAAGATTTGAAAAACACAAAATACTTGTTTTTTGTTTTTCATTTTTTTTTTCACTTTTTTTTATCTAAAAAAACATTTTTTATAAACTCTTAATTGTACTGTTATACGATACAGTTAGGACAAGACGAGACAAGTTTTTCAAATGACCAAAGTGCCCCTCTTATATATATATATATACATTATAATATAAATATTATATATAATATAATATAATATAAAAAATATAATAATATTTAATATAGTTTTGATTAATTCATATTTTGATATGTTATTTTGAATTAATTTTTTATGTGTTACTTTCATTTAATTTAAAAATTACAATACAAAAATTATATTGGTTAATTATGTAATCAATTTGTTTATAGTCGTAATATTATTAAACAAAATGCCAAAATTGATATTTCAATTTTTGATAGTTTTTGGTTAATCTACCAGAATCGTTTTTTCCGTTTTCATTTTCAAAATACAGCTTTCAATATATGCTACCAGACGCGTTTTTAAAATTCGAAATTGAAACCAAAAACACTGTTTTCATTTTTATTTTTATTTTCAAAAAACAGCAACTGAAAAACGCTTACATGACGGGTCCTTAATAATCTGAAAAAGAAAAAAAAAAAGATAAAAGTGGGAGAAAAGACTCAGATTGGTGCACTTTTACCGATTTATTCAACCAACTAAATCCAAAAGGCTAGAAAAGTAGAAATAATATTTAATATAATGATGTAAATTAATGTTTAATAATATAATATCGATTATATAAGTAAAATTATTTCTGATCAAGTACGTGGAAATATTAGTTAGGCATAATCTTTTTATATATGAATATGATCTATCCAGCGCCATGCATGATGCATGTCCCACTGACAAGTTTTTGCCCACTCAGAGATGACGCTGCTGCTTGAGAAAAATAATAAAACGATCAACTTTGTTTGTGATTCAGGTTTTGGAGAAATAATTGCGTTAGTTGCAAATTCGAACTACAACAATCAATCATGTCCCTAGCTACCACAAGAAAGTGCTCAATTAATTATAAAGGCCACCATATAATATGATCGATTTTAGTGATTGATTGGATAATACTTAATTTCTGAAGCTGGAAACTTTCAGTCTCTCACAGACTAATTTTTAAGATTGTACGTATTTAACCAAAAATAAAAAATTCTTTAATTTCTCCAAATTTATTTTATTCACTTAAAGAAATGAGTTATATATGAATCATAATTCATAAATCAAATTAAATGTCACTTAGCAACGCGTTCCAGACTTTCAGGCCCCAATAATATTTCTTACCAAGTGGATTAAGAATATATAAAATCAAAACTTATAAGCTAGCTACAGCTGAACATTTTTCGTTGCAGGTCCCCAAAAGTGATGTAGTTAAAGGCAAATTAAGTTCTAGGTAATGTCTTGTGTCATTTTCAAATTTCAATCAACTATATATATATAAAGTTGAAGATGATCTGGCCGGAAAATAAAATGTTATATATATATATATGACTATGTGTTGTTTTTAGTAAGCAATGACAAGGTTGAAGGTGCTTTTATTCATGTTCCATCGTCTTCTCAACGTGTCATCTTGTTAAAAGTTTTTTTTTATTATTATTTATTTTATGAAGATTCTGGTCCACTTATGAAACCGCCTTTTGGTCTCACAGTTCTCCGCCTCCATAAATGTCAATTACTCTCTAGTATCTTCTACTTTTCTCCTGAGTAGGGATACATTTATCCATTCACACAAAACTTGATTTGGTGGAATAGATATGCAGTGCACCGTCCAATCATATAAATTAAGTATCCATATATACCACGTGACATAATATATATACCAATTCTTTCTATATATTATTCTACAATAATCTCTCATGTTATGTTATGAGAAACCCACTCACCAATCACCATGATCAATTTTTATTTTAAGTTATATCATGTTGCGCGCATGACATCCACAATATAAATGTGTGGAGTGTAACATTTGTACCCATCAATTGATGTTCTCTCTATATGCTACTAATATATATCATTGATCTCGTTTATATATCTTTTAGTTTTGAGTTAGAAACAAAAATATTAAGTTAATTCTAAAATTCAACCCACAACCTTCATTGACCCTTAGAATTTTATAATAAATCTTCTTTAAATTTCGTTATACACGTTAACTAATTTAATTCGACAGTGAAGATGGATCGATGATATTTATTTTCCATAGTTTAAATAATATAATAATTCATATATAAATGATACAATAATATTACTTTATTCAAATTTAGTGTCTATATGATATGATATCATTGAATCATAAATTTAGACAAAATAACATTACTTGATTTAATAGAGAGTTGATTGAAAGATCGAAACAATTTCAACAAATTCTCAAAGGATCAGCAGCAAAAGGTGGATCCTCATATGCTAATCTTGATGCTTTCATCAATGATATTACACAATGCCATGCACATTGACCATGCATATCGTTGTTCAGGTGAGTTTGAAATAAACTTAAGAATAAAGAGATTGAACTATTGTTAGCGCGATTATATCTCTATTTATTCGAAACAACATAATTTGTCATTATTTTAAGTACTAAATAATCAGTGTTTTAAAGCTTATTGTAATGTTTGAGGTATGGACGTTCCTTAACATTCATTAAGCATTTAAGCATTGTGTATTGAGTCATCTATTTATCAAAATCCTCTGTTTATTTGATATTCACTATCGATTTTTTGATGTTTATGAGGATTGAGTCATGAGAGATCGAGAGAATATTGATGAAACGACATTTTCTGTTTTTTTTTAACAGTAGATATTAAATTTTGTTATTTAGGTGGTTAACTTTAAAATTGAACACCACCAAGGCTGTATAATGCCTACAAATCATAAAAAACTGTAATATGCTACGGAATATGCAAATCTAAAGGTAATAAAACAATCTTACACAAAAGCGTATAAAAAATAATTAAGTTAGACACAATAATTTTACTTGATTCGATATAAGCCTACATCGATTCACGGATAGCACCAGCCTTCAATTTCTAAAATCAAATTGGTATTTAAAATGGTAAAATATTTGCTCTCTCTGCAATTCAACTCTCACTATTCTTTTCTATCATACTCTACAATAAAACTATCACTCTTAATTAAAACGAAATATTAATTATTCAGATGTAGAATTGCTTTTAGCTTTGCAACTTAAACATCGAAAACGAAATACATCATGTTGATTTATAGGAACAACTTTTTGAAATAATATCCTTGACAAAAACATCAAGATTTGTTTCGGATGATCCACCTTCTGAAATTGCTACTTGACAGAATTCTTGAATTTCTCCAGCTCTTTTTTTCATCTCTTTCTTGTCATCACTATCTGAATCCATAAACCTCTTCACTAGTTCTGAAATTTCTTCTCTGCTCACCAAATAGTCACTTCCAGCCTCTCTCTTAACTCTGCACCCAACCCTCCAATCTTCCACAATCTGTTTACTGTTGGTAACTTGATCCCAAAATATCGGAAGAGTAAGCATCGGAACACCAGCATAGAGAGCTTCAAGAGTGGAATTGAAACCACAATGTGTCCAAAATCCTCCTACAGAAGAATGACTCAACACTCTCAATTGATCACACCAAGGCACTACTATCCCCATCCGATCAAGATCATCACCATATGGTCCACATCCATCTTTAAACAGATCGCTCAAATGCTCCCCTCGAGTCACGAACAAGAA
Organism: Dipteronia dyeriana; assembly: GCA_032871835.1. Lineage (NCBI taxonomy): Eukaryota > Viridiplantae > Streptophyta > Magnoliopsida > Sapindales > Sapindaceae > Dipteronia > Dipteronia dyeriana. The sequence continues at coordinate 13,343,643 of CM065301.1, read as the reverse complement.
CCTCACTCCACTATTTCTCACCCCAGCAACAATTTCGTCCATTTGGGTACTTGAAACTGACAGAAAACTTCCCAACGAAAAGTACAAGACCGAGCCAGCATGCTGAGAATCCAACCATTCAAGGTAGTAATTGGGACTATTCAGACTAGTAGTTGTTGAATCTGCTGAGGCACTTTGACTGAGTTCTTGAAAATAGGGAACGGCGGGTCCAATGGCGCATACGGGGAAAGGGAATTCTGTCTGTAATGAGTCGATGACTTGAGCTTCAAGCTCGTAAACTGAAGTGAAGAGAAGATATTGAGCTTTTGAAACCTCTCCGACACATTCCAGGGATCTATGCAAGTTTTGTTTGCTAGTTTCATAGAAAATTGTGGGAATATTTTCTAATCTTATTGGAGGAAGTCCTGGAATGTAGTCCACAATCTCATGTCCCCGTTCTAAGTACCCAAAAAAAAAAACAGTGCAATTTAATATTTTGTTAGAAACTTCACTAAGGAAATTTAAGAGGAATTGAATTGCAATTCACCTGAAAGTTCAACAGGAAAATGTCCATTTTTTTCCAGGAGGTTAAAATGGTGGAAAATTGAAAACACAGAAGCAGACATTATCCAAAGCGAAGCTACCGGAATATTCCTGCGGTTTCCGAAACCAGGAACCCAGACCAGGTAAGTATCAGCTACAATGGCAATCGTTGGGTACTCAAGATGATCCAAAAACACCTCAAATGGAGCTTCTGTCTTCGTTGAAACAGCTTCTAGGAATCCTGAGAAGTCTTTGGCAGGAGCAAGCTCAGAGGGTATTACATTAGGTATCGTGCCAAAACGGATATTGTCAGGTTTTGGTTCCGATCCGATGTGCCCGAGCCACTCTTCAGTGACAACAAATGTGATGAGAATTTCAGGTTGTCTTGAAGCTATTAGCTTGCACAAGTTCATCATGGGATTGATGTGGCCTCTACCGGGATATGGCAGGGCGACTACATGGTAGATGGTGGTTGGCTCCGTTCTTGCAGGATCCATCTCTGCACTGTGCTATTGAAAATTCTGAGGATATTAGAGAAACTGAGTGGGCAGAGTATTTTCATTTTCATTTATAGGTAGATATATGAACCTGCACACTTTGTATGTCAAACAGATTCCCTAAGCGAAAGTATAAATCATGGCAATCGATGAAGATGAAAATTTTGTGACCAACTTTTTTTAGATCCCTTTCACAGTTTCACCAGACAATAAGTATGCCCTATAATACTATGACACGTGGCATCCACTACCAAGTGTTGGTCAAAGAATCTGGTAATTGGGTTGAAAGAATTGAAAAGCCGGCTTTTCCAAGGTCAAAAGTGACGAATAACGATCTCAAAAGCGACATAAATCAATTCATACTTTAAAAAAAATAAAATAATAAAATAATGAATGTGCTGCATTTGCACGCCTCGTGTTTACTTGTCACAGAAATTACAAAAATAGCCTTTTAAATATAAAATATATTAAGGGGGATTTTGCAAACCAATCAAATAAAACTAATGAAATTTGTTTTTAACCCACATTAATGTTATTGGTGTAAATGCAAGAGAATATATCATAAGACCCGTTTTTTATTTTTAAAATTTGGAAGAGGAATTTGAACTCAGGACCTCAACTAATATTGAGAGATGTGGTTTACACCGGACTATACTTGTGACAATGATTAACCTTTGATTTTCTTCAATTTTTATGAATGAATGAATAGATGATAGGATGTTAATTAAAAATTTTAATGTGTTTTTTCATAGATTAAAAGAATCAAATATTCTTTATTTTTCTTAATATATATATATATATATATATATATATATATATATATATATATATATATATTCTTTACGACCATGTTTGACAATTGGGATATTATAGGATTGAGATTTTTTTAATCCTTTTCCCATGTTTAACTTGGTGATGGGATAGGATAAAATAATCCTATCAATTTTTTTTATCTCATTTCAATGGGATAAATCTATCCTGACCAAATAGATGAGATTCAAATTAATCTCATCTTCTTTCTTCTATCAACAACGTCAATATAGGGTTCCCTTTTCTTTCATCCGGTGGTGGGTGCAATTTGAATGATGATGAAGATTGTTGTGTGGTGTTATTGTGGTGGTGGTGGTGATGATGGATTTCATCCTCTTCAACTCCTCCATCCGTGGTCGGCACACACTCGATATTACCCGATTCCATCAAAACAATTATGGGGTTCGTTTTCTTCTTCTTCAGAAACTGTTTTTTGATTAAAAAAATGAACAATCGAGAGAGAAGAAGAAGAGCAAAGGAGGGAAGAAGAAGAAGAACGATTTTGTTGATGTTGGATCTCTCTCTTTGGTTCCTTTCTTCGTCGATTGTTGATTGTTGATTGTTGATCCCTTCCTCCCTCTCCCTCTCTCTTTCTCTATCTCTTACAAGAGACTTTTGTGAGAAAAAAAAACGATTTTTAATGTTCTAGTATTGCTCTATTTTTCTCCTATCCTATGTTGTACCAAACATGATTACTCTATTTTTATCCTATATTACTCCAAACACATGATAACGGTAATTTAATTCAATTCAATCATATCCTATAAAAATAATCATATATTATTCCACACACCAAACGATACCTAAGGGCTTCAGTGTATTTACCTATTTTATGAGGGAAATTTTGTAATAAATATAAACTAATGAACACGTGTTGTAACGTCAACATGCGAATAATATGGAAACACACATGGAAAGGTGTGGAAGTGATTATAAGTTATAAGCCAAGCCTCTTCAGTTCTCAACTGGGATCTGGTTTCACATGAGAGAGAGCAACGAGTAGGAGGAGCCGAGGAGGATGCTTTAGCTTCACTTTTCTATTCTATTAATGGTTAATAACACTGATGCCCCCTAAAATTATAGCGCAGTTGCATAATGGACCCCTAATTTTTTTTTCTTGGCACTTAACCCCCTGAACTTCCATAAATTTATAAAAACTGACAGAAGTGAAACAAACGTCATTGGCAAATTACACTTACATACCCTGAATATATGAATAATTGCATTAAAGCTGGAAAAATATAATAATATCATATTAATACCATTTGACCTGTTTGACTAATATCCAAAAAAATCAAAATAAAAATATTAATAACTTTAATTAATTTTTAAAAAATAATTAATAAAAAAAATAATAATTTGAAAATAATAATAATAATAATAATGAACTTTTAAAAATAAAAATTATAATATGTTAACAATAATAATAAAGAAAAATTAAATTAAAAATATATGGAACCTAGATTTCTAAATTCCAATTAAACAATTAAACTACCCATACTTCCAATTAAACAAAAATGAATTAAACTACCTATATTTTTAATCTATTTTCCTTTATTATTATTGTTAATATATTATAATATATGGAACCCAGATTTTCAAATTACAATTAAAATTAAAATATAAAATATAAAAACTAATTAAAATATAAAATTAAACAGAACAAACAAAATTTCTTTCTCTCACAATCTCTCTTCTCTTTCTCCCATCTCATTCTGAATAAAAAAAAATCTCTCATTTCTCCCTCACGATCTCTCTTCTCTCTCATCTCAACATTTTTCTTCTTCATCAATCACTTTCTCTCTTCTCTTCTTCTTCGTTGCCGTCAATTTGGTATGGGTGTGGGAGTTCTCTAGGTTCGACTGGGTGGGGGTGGATTGGGTGTGGGTTTGGGCTGGTGTGTTGGTTCAAACCCAGATTTGGGTTCGATTCCATGTTGGATCGAACCAGGTGTTTGTGTGTGTGAGAGAGTTGATGTTAGTGGTTGATTTTAGGGTTTGTGATTTTAGGGCTTGTGTTTGTATTTGGTTTTAGGTTTTGAGCAGAATTACCCCGATTCCATTACTGGGTTTGATTTTTGATTTTTTTTTGTTTGATTTGTATTTTCGATTCTATGCGTTTGAATTTTTTTTCTAGGTTTGAATTTTTTTTTTTTGGGTTTGCGATTTTGGTTTAGTTTGATTTTCGTTTGATTTTCGTTTGGTTTGATTTTGATTGGGTTTGCGATTATGGTGTGATTTTGATTTTCGTTTGATGATCGATGATGTTGGTGATCGATCGATGATGGTGAGATGGTGATGAACGACGACAATGATGAACGATGATAGATGATGGTGAGATGGTGTTGATCGACGATGGTGATGAACGACGATGATGATGGTGATGATAGATGATGTTGGTTTTTTTTTTTAATTCCTACATTTTTTAAATTAAAAAAAAAAGATTAAGTGGATCTCCATTGCCCATCACATGAGATGGAGGGTCTGGATCTCCACAGAATCCTTTTTTAAAATTTAATTTATTTATTATTAATAATAATATTATTTATTTATTTATTTATTTATTTTTATATATTTGTAATTTTGTTTTAATTTGTTTTTTATATTTTTTATTTAATTAATTTTAAAATTACCGTATTGCCCTTCACCAGAAACCTTCATTAAGGGTATTTTGGTCATTTTACTTCCTAACAATGGCAGTTTGTTTAATTGGAATTATGGGTAGTTTAATTGTTTAATTGAATTTTGGAAATATTCCATATATTTTTAATTTAATTTTTCTTTATTACTATTGTTAATATATTATAATTTTTATTTTTAAAAGTTCATTATTATTATTATTATTATTATTATTATTAACAATTATTTTTTTAAAAATAATTAAAGTTATTAATATTTTTATTTTGATTTTTTTTTTGGATATTAGTTAAACAGGTCAAAGGGTATTAATATGATAATATTATATTTTTACAGCTTTAATGTAATTATTCATATATTTAGGGTATGTAAGTGTAATTTTTCAATGACGTCCGTTTCACTTTTGTCAGTTTTTACAAATTTATGGAAGTTCAGGGGGTTAAGTGTCAAGAAAAAAATTCAGAGGTACTATACAACTGCGCTATAATTATAAGGGATATCGGTGATATTAACCCTTCTATTAAATACTGATTACCTCAGCTTTTGTTTCTCCTGAAAAGTGTAAATATTAATTAATTAGTGGCATTTATAATCTCGGTTTTACCCAAGCACTTTCCTTTTAAAAATTATGATATTGTAGCAATGATAGAAAATCAATGGAGGGTTTGGTATAAAACCATGTTTCCAAGTTCAAATATTTAAGGGATTTGTCAAAAAAGTAACAGTTTACTTAGTTAAATTATTATCAATTTTTTATTTATTCTATCTACAGTTCTTTAGGTAGATTAGCAAATAATTAATTTATTGAGAAAATTTCAAAAAACATCTGAATTTGATTGAATCCGAAAAATAATCATGTGGTCTTGTAGTAGGTAAAAACTGTTGCTCCGACAGGAGACTTTTAGGTGACGATGGGGATACATTTATCAAATTGTAAGGTTATCAAATAATTAAATACATAATCTCTTTGAAAAAATATTGCATATCCTAACAATCCAAATGAACTTCTCATTTGTAGTTGGCTATGCATATAATATTTAAATTAAATACATAATCTCTTTGAAAAAATATTGCATATCCTAATAATCCAAATGAACTTGTCATTTTTAGTTGGCTATGCATCTAATATTTCAGTGGGGTTCAAAAAATTAATGACATCTTTTCAATGAGGTTGTTGTGTAAATAGGATCACATTAATAATATATATTTAAAAGACACTAATTTATGTGTGGAGATTAAAATACCACGTTTCAACGTGAGGCTGTTGAGAGAAAAAGTGGAGAGAGAAAATGAAGTTATTGAGACCGATCGAAAGTGCGTCGAGGACTTGGATTTCAACGACGAACATTGATATTTGGATACTTGAACAGATTATTTACAATCGTTTGAGGTAAGTTATTTTACATTTGGTTTCGTTTTTGTTTTAGATCGGTTGTTGTGTATGTTTGAATATTAAATAATTAGTGGCATTTATATCATCAGGACATCAGGTTTTACCCAAGCATTTTCCTTTTAAAAATTATGATATTGTAGCAATGATAGAAAATCAATGGAGGGTTTGGTATAAAACCATATTTCCAAGTTCAAATATTTAAGGGATTTGTCAAAAAGTAGCAGTTTACATAGTTAAATTATTATCAATTTTTTATTTATTCTATATATTATTTTTTAGGTAGATTAACAAATAATTAATTTATTGAGAAAATTTCAAAAACCATCTGAATTTGATTGAATCCGAAAAATAATCATGTGGTCTTGTAATAGGTACGACAGGAGAATTTTAGGTAACAATGGGGATACTTTATCAAATTGTAAGGTTATCAAATAATTAAATACATAATCTCTTTGAAAAAATATTTCATATCCTAATAATCCAAATGAACTTGTCATTTTTAGTTGGCTATACATATAATATTTCATTAGGGTTCAAAAAATTAATAGCACCATTTTAGGGGGCAGTTATGTAAATAACATTACTTTAATAATATATGTTTAAAAGGCACCAATTTATGTGTGGAGACCAAAATATTCCCTTTGAACATGCGACTGTTGAGATAAAAAGTAGAAAGTGAAAAGTGAAGTTATTGAGACCGATTGGAAGTGCGTCGACGGCGAGCATTGACATTTGGAGAATTGAACAGATTATTTGCAATCGTTTGAGATAAGTTGTTCTACATTTGGTTTCGTTTTTGTTTTAGATCAGTTGATGTGCATGTTTGAATGTTGAATGAAATGGTAGATTAGGTTTTGATTTGTCGATCTGAGAATGAATATGGGTTAGGAAGATGTGTTTTTGTGGTTTTCCGAGACATTTTGTTTAAGATCCGTGCTTTTTTAAAGGAGCCTGAACTTTTTAGAAAGGGGACCGAGTTATTATTATTTATTTTTTTTATGAAATTTAGGTTTAGTTTGAGGAAGATAAGTAATCTGGGTTTTCGAGACTTTTTGGTGAAGACCCGAGCTTTTTGAAAAGGAAGTTCGAGCATTTTTTTTTTAAATTTAGCTTTAGTTTTAGGACGATACGTATTCTAGGTTTCCGAAACTTTTTGATAGAGTTCCGAGCCTTTTTTAAAGGACCCCGATCTTTCCTTAAAGGAGCCCAATCATTTTTTAAAACATGTAAGTTTTGTTGTATCGAGCTTTTTTTCCCTGTAACCGAGCTTCTTCTTTACACGTTCGAGACCCGAGTTTTTTTCCCCTCTAACTGAGCTTTTTCTGTATACGTTCGAGCTTTTTGTATTGAATTTCGAGTTTTTTTTTGTATATTGTGACTTTTTCTATTTTTTACAAGAATTTGTATTTAATGTCCGAGCTTTTTAATTATAGGTTTAGCTCGTATCGAGCTTTTTATGTACACGTTCGAGATTTTTATATTGAATTTCGAGTTTTTTTGTATATTGTGACTTTTTCCAGTTTTAAAAAGACTTTTTATTGAAGGCTCGATCTTTTTATTTGTAGGTTTAGCTCGTATCGAGCTTTTTTTCCATCTTACCGAGCTTTTTTTGTACATGTTCAAGCTTTTTATATTGAATTTCGAGTTTTTTTTATATTGCGACTTTTTCCATTTTTTACGAGACCATTTATTGAAGGCCTGAGCTTTTTAATTGTAGGTTTTGCTTGTATCGAGCTTTTTTCCCCTGTAACCGAGCTTTTTATGTACACGTTCGAGAATTTTGTATTGAATTTCTATCTTTTTTATATATTGTGATTTTTTCCGGATTTTACGAGATTTTGTATTGAAGAGCCGAGATTTTTTTGTATATATTAAAGTTTTTTTTTCATCCAATCGTGCTTTGCTGTATATATTCGAGCTTTTTATTCTTACATTCGAAGTTTTTTTTTACTCGATCCGAGATATTTTTTAAAGACCGGACCTTGTTTGCAGTTATTTATGAGGCATTTACAGTAAACCGATGTATATTTTTTTGTGATTTTTCAGATGACGAATCATTTGAAGGAAATGCTTAAAACTCTGGAGGAAGAGTGGTACGAGGGTAAATTCACTCGCCATGACCATTTTGACGCCATTGGGGTTATGGACGACGCACTTAACCTGGTTCATGGTGTCATGCTTTGGGCATTTCATGACGTTGCATAGGTGTATGAAGTTTTTCGGTGGTGTCATCCATCGATTGCTTTTGTGGGAGGTGCATCATACTGGGCTGTTAGATAAGATGCATTTTATGTTGGGGAATCATGAGGTGGTGTTCTTGAAGGTAGAATTCTGTCTGATCACCGGGTTGCGGTTTGGAGATGTACCAGACACGAGCCGGTATGCTATCGTGGACAATGGCATACATCAGCGTTACTTTGGTGGTAGGGATGAGATTTCGTTCAGGGAGTTGAAAGATGTTTTGAGCCTGGGCCAGTTCCAGCAGGCATACGATAGTGTGAAGCTCTGCCTCCTGTATATGCTGAAATGGATACTAATGGGGTTGGACAAGAGAGTAAGGATACCAGTTTGACATTTCCAGCTGGTAGAGGATTTTGATGCTTTCAACGCGTTCCCGTGGGGTGCCCACATGTACAGTCATTCTATATTCTCATTCAAGCATGCGCTTGACGGCCGACGGAAACTATTCGAGAGACGCCAGCAGACGAAGGGCGCTGATGTACACATGATATAGACCTACAACATTTACGGTCTATCATACGCTCTGTTGGTACGAATTTGAATTATAATATTTACGTTATTTATCATTTAATAAATTAAGGATTCTTAATGTACTTGTATTTTATACAGATTTTTACTTTTGAGGTGATCCCTCAGCTTGGCACCCAATTCGGGAGGAAGAGGGATACCAACTTGTCTCCTCGTATTATTAAGTGGGAGTTATAAAAACAAACAAGGGCGGATAAGCTGTCGAAGATATTCACAACTCGGTTAAGTTTTTTAATTGTTAATGTTAATGTTAATACTTGTTACATTTACAACGTTTTAACAACGGTTTCAAATGTTTGTGATGACGAAATTGGTGCCCATAGAAGTTGAGAGGGGTGAACCGTATTATGCGGGCATAGATGAGGTGATACCAGATTCATTGAGTGCCAGACAGGAGGCTATACCGGATGCAGTGAGTGCCAGTCTGAGTGATACAGAGGGTTCGGACCTGGAGCATCGTCGTGGGGGTGAACAGATGCATTTGGACCCAGAGTTAGCTTGTCGGAGCCACCGGAGCAGAGGTGGGTACAATTTAGGATGCTTGCACATACTGCCGGAGATACCGAATCATGAGAAGACGTTGGAGGGGAGTGCGAGGCATGTTCAAATTTTAGTTTAGCATTTATTTGTTTCAAACACATATACATGTGCATGACTGACAATGTGTAATTGTTTTCAGGGTCTCCTGGAGCATAAGATCAAACAATCGGAGGCTTCAGTCCGTGGTTTATGGGATGATCTCTAGAGAAGTGAGACGGAATGAATCAGGCAGTATTAGGAGTTGATGAACTTGGTTAGAGGGCGATGGGGTTCGACATCACAGACAACAGGAGAGGGTCCACCGTCCCATGATTGAAACTCCATTCCTAGAGACAGAAACGGGCGGCGTAGCCATGTCGAGGGGACAGACCCTAGGAGCGTAGGTCAGATGCAGGGTATCGGACTCGAGACACAAGGTACTAGTACCGGATCCTAGACACAGGGTACTGGGATTGAAGTTACATGACAATAGCAGGAGACTCATACTGAAGGTACATCTGACTGTCCCTTGCTTATGGAGGTTCAGGAGACTTCGTCCATACGATCACACCGTTTGAGTGTTTCCTCCACCGGAGTAGACTCTATTGTCGATCTCATGATACCCCTCCTCTCAGGGACACCTTCGAGCCATTCGACTAGACCCTTCCGCCAAGGGACACTTCTAGACCATCCTGTGGGCCCCATCCTCATCCTAGAGATACATCCATATATTCTCGCCGGTCCCTTCCTCCTAGGGAAAGGTCCGGTCGATTGTATGGGCCCCCTGAACCTATCAGAGATAAGTTCACACCATTATGTGGGACTCGTTCACCTCTTAGGGATAGGTACAGACCATCCCGTGGGACCCCTCCTCTTCCCACCGACACATCCAGAGTATCGCATGGGATCACCCGTACTCCCCGTATCCCCCATGCTCGTAAGCGCAGGTGGCAGTAAGAGGCCAAGGACAGCATCGACAGCATCAGAGCATGCATTCACTCTTACTGCGTTGGTAGATACTGGCCAGTTGGAGGCCTATAGAGCATATAAGAGGAACAAGACGGGGGAATTGTAAGTATTAATCCTTTTACTTAATTGAAACACCTTTAGTTTATTTTACATTAATTGTTCTGATGTTTTGGAAAATTTAATGCAAGCGTTATATTGATCTCATGAAGCCAGTAGACGTGGGTTCGTTCCAGCGGCCCAAGAGAACTACATGGAGTTGTTTGACACTGTACACACCTAACTTTAATAGGGTTTTGCTTTCATCACACTCGAATTCTAACGTTAATTTGTAATTATGTTTCAGCACATGGACGCGTACCTAAACATCTTACGGAAGCGTCAACGTGCATTCCCACCGTGTACAACCAAAAGATGAACATTCTTGGCACTCATTTCTAAATAAGTGTTTTTTAATATTCGTAACTCCGCTGTTTTCTGTGATCCTAACTCCGGTGGAAATATTTTTTCTACAGTCATTGCTAGAGTATCAGTGGGATCGAATAATGTCTCATAATGCTGACGGGAAAGTGAAGACGTTGGGATGGAAGGTGTTGCAATACAGGTGGTCCGCTGATGACCTTATGACAGTACGTGGCTTACTCCTGGTAGGAATCCGGTCATGGCACGAGGTTGAAATGGTAAGTGTTATAATATCTTCTCCCATAATTTTGGTGAACAATATGATTTTACCTTATGTCTATGTGTTGTACAAGTTCTAATTCTGTGCAACGTCGGACGCCAGCATTGGCTTCTGGCCAGCGTGGACCTAACTACCGGGACAATACACATCCTAGACCCGTTCAGATAAGACGTCCCCGTCAACAATAGGAAACGCTAGGTACAGTCACTGATCGGAACAAAATTGTCATATATTTTGGCTCTCAATTCCATATCCTTTAGCTTGATCTCGAGCATATTTTGATGTTTAATGGCTATATTCTTGTCATTTCAGGCATCAATGTCTTTTCAGGCAAAAAGTGAGACTTGGTGGCAAAATGGCTAAAATTGTAAGAGAGCTTCATACAGAACACTCAATTTTTGGGGACCATATCTCTCTCATCAGATCGAACTAGATTTTGTACAGTATATTTTTAGAAAGCCCCAGAAGTCTTCTTTCCATCGATTTTTGTGGATTGTAATTCTAGGTTTTCTAGAGGGAGATATGCACGTTTTTGTAATGGTACACGAGGCTAGAAACTGGTGTCGCGGCCGCGACACTTAAGTCGTGAAAATCACTGTCGCCTGGTGTGTCATCTTGCAAGAATGTGACACACTTGATTCTACAATGTGACATGTCGGTTTTGAGGGACAAATGTGTCCTTCTGCACCCCAATTCATCCCCAAACTTTCCTTAACTATAAATACATCATTTTCTCCTATTCTCTACAAACACAACAAAGACAAGAGAGCCCATTATTTTCTTCATCTTCTTCACAAATCAAGATAGAGAGAAGCTTCCAAAGATCCCATTAAGGTCCTTCTCCATGGGAAGCTCACCACCACCCATTTTTACACATCCTCCACCACTTTTAAGAGTTGATTGCAAAGAGATAGGAGTGGTTTATGAACAATTTTCGAGCTAGGGATTCATGGAGCACTTGGAGGGATATCTTCAAGGGTTGTCTCCTTTAAACTCATTCTCTTTGTATTTCATGTTTTCTTGATTGTGTAATCCCCACTTGGAAAATATTGTAAACCTTATTTGTGCTCAATATATATTGGTTGTTTTTTTTATATTCATTTAGGTTTTGATTCATTCTTGCTATTATTGAATAATCTCTTATCTTGATATGCTTGTGTTTGGAGATTGGAAATTGATATGTGTTCATGGATGGGATTAGGAGTAGATTAACTTAATTATAGGAATCGTTGTTATTAAATATCCCATTTGTGCGTGTATGTCTTTGGAAGGTCGAAATAAACTTGTATGGACGGGTTTGGGTGTTTGTGGGTTTGGGTGTTTGTGGGTTTTTGGTTGTGCTTGGGAGGACCAATCCGGGTATAATCTTAACCACTTAGCTCTAAAGAATGAATGAAACTTATTCTATGGAAGACCTTGCTAGAGTAGGTTTTGGCTTATGTTCATATGCTTAATGGTAGAGACTTAAGGCACAGTTATTTCACCGAGACCTTGGGGAGTGATTCGTGTCTCGAATCCCTTAGTTGAGATTACAAGCACAATTACTTCACCGAGACCTTGGGGAGTGATTTGAGTTTGTAAATCTCTCAATTGAGAGAACAAGCCCTTAGCTTGAATTAAATGTCCTTAATTGAGGGGGGTTGTGCATTCATGAGTTTGAAGAAAATCGTAGTCGTCTAGTAGTGAGGACATCTCGGACTGACACCCAAAAAGACCCGGTGTTCGATTCCCGGTTATGGATTAGGGGTCTCTTTTCTATCCATTTTGTATTTCTGTTCTCCTTTAGTTTGATTTGGATGTCCTTAATGCTTGACAACCACTATTTGTGCACTTATGTATGGTGAGCTTTATGAACCTTGTGTGATCATTCTCATGCATCTCTCTTATACACCATTTTATTATTTGTCACTTTAATCACCATTCTCACCTCTCCATATTCCTTTTATTTTATTTTGCGTTCTTTTTATTTACATTCCTTCACACACACACACACATCGCAATATGCTTATACCTTACACAAACCGTTCTTACCCCCCCGCATTCTTATTTACATGCTTTCAATAAACTCTAGAACATGAGGCGATTAACAGATAACTCCTCCCTGTGGACAACCCTCGCTTACTGCTTTACTAGTTTTCAAAACTTTAGAGTACATTGCGTCGGACTTTTTTTAAATATTCTTTTGATTCGCAATTTCTTAATATTGGTAAAATCTAAAGACTGATAAGTCAACATAACTATCCAAAGATGCGGGAGTTGGAGATGCCATGTCACCAAGAGTAAACCTTCATGAACCTACCTAAGCTGAGTGTGTAATCGAATATTTACTTGTATAACAGGAATTAGGGTTCTATAAATGTAACTGTGGACGTTTCCCCGTTCTTAGGGTTTTACCACGTAAAATCCTCGTGTTTCTTTTGCTTTCTTAACTATTTGTAATTAGCAATTGTGTGATTTCATATACATTCTGTTCGACGTGTGATCCATCAAAAAATCACCGTTAACAACTAGCGCTAGAAGAAGGGGGTGAACCTCCGACGTTTTAACTAGCTAGAGATTTAGTCATACAAAGTAAAATCATGGTTTCTAGCGCTGACAGAGATTTGTCCCCGTGTAATGTGGATGTCTCACGAGAGGTGAATGTCGTGGATGCCGATGCATTGGGAACAGATCCATCTTCAAGAACTCCACCATCAAGCAGACAGGACACCGTCACAACCATGGGCTTGACTACATGGATACCTCCAAATGCATTCAGCCAAATTCTAGAATCCTTACGAAGAGTGATTGATGATGCTACTAGACAGGGAATTAGCATAACTATAACTGCGAACCTGAATTTGTCGTACCGGCTCTCTACACCCGTGGTTACTCAAGGACCTAAGGTGCACTCTGAGATCGTGGCAACTATTCCAGGCGAGCCCCAAAAGTCTGGAAGAAATAGAGCAGAGAAACGAGACAAAAGAGGGCATTCACATAGAAGAAGTTGCCCCCACCAGGATAGAAGGGTAGAGGAACATGAGGAGTCAAGCTCACGCGAGGATATCACCGGGTACGACGGCATAAGACTATATCCTGAGAAGGAAGATAGGTATGATGGACGAAGTAAGAAGCCCCGACCGAATTTAAGTGATGGCGAGCATGCTCCTAGAGGACGAAGGGACCCTTATAGGATCACAGTGCACCAAAGGTTAGACAGGCATGGTGAACCCGAAGGGGAGCACGAAGTACTTCTCAGGAGGATAGAAGCTTTGGAGAAAAAGAAAAATCAAGATAACCCTCTGGTCAGTATCTTGGGAACTCGTTCGCAGATGCCATAAGGCGGTCTCGCTTTTCGAAGAAATTTAGGATGTCGCATGTGGACCCGTTCAAAGCCAATATCCATCCACAGGAACACGTCAGGAGATACCAGAGCTCCATGACTCAGTAAGGTTATGACGACGCTCTCATATGTCATATGTTCCCTTAGACATTAGGGGATCATGGATCCAGGTGGCTCGGAGGATTATCATCGGGGTCCATCAGGAGTTTAGAGAGGTTGACATGAGCGTTTACCAGACAATTTATGGGGAATATCCAGAGGAGAAAATCAGTGTCAGCTCTTTCTACCTTGAGGAAAAAGAAGAACGAAAAGTTAAAAGATTACCTGACCAGGTTCTCGCAAGAGGTATCAAAGGTTCAGGACCCTAACGATGACGCAGTGGTTTCCACATTCATAAATAGCTTGTAACACAGTCACCTAACCTTAAGCCTGAGGCAGCGGGGACCTACCACATATGCAACCATGGTAGATCATGTTGAGGGGTGCAGAAGAATAACAGATTTCTCACGGGGGAGAATTTATACATGGAGGTCGTTCTGGTCACAGTCAAAAGAACCAAGAAAGTGGTTCGAAAAACAATGGCAAAAATGACCAGAAGGGCAACGGGGAAAAAGGGAAAGACAGATGAAGAGATGCTGATATAACAGGAAAGAACTTAAGGCGCCAGTACACCAATTATACACCGTTAGCCAAAAAGCATGAGGAAATTCTGAATGTGATAGAAGACATAAACTTATATAAAAAACCCCCGAGGCAATCTATCTTCTCCAGAAGGGATACTACCAAATACTACAAGTTCCAATAGGAGAATGGCCACGAAACCTCTAAGTGTTACCAACTCAGGGATTACATTGAGAAGCTAATCTGGGAAGGTCATCTTACTGATGTCATCATCAGAAGAGGTGAAGATCGACAAAAGGATATCCACACAGGGGATTGAGATATGAGTTATAGGAGCCCAAAGAAAGACTCGGATAACAGGGCAATCAACACCATTTTTGGTGGCCCCAATACTGGAAGTAGTAGCCGAGAAAGGATGTCCGAAGTTAGGGAAGCCATAAACAGCCAAAGAAGTATGGAGGTGAATCATATAGGTCCTGATCGGAAGAAAGCAAAGCAAGGATAGGGACCAATAATTTTAACTGAAGTGAACGCACACGAGTTAGAGGTCATACCAAATGACGTGATTGTTTTATTAGTTCGCATCGGGCATAGGCAAGTGAGAAGAATACTTATCGACAATGGTAGCTCAGCAGACATTTTGAGCATAGAGGTGTTTGATCAACTTGGACTACAGATGAGTGATCTCCAACCACTGAATGTTTCATTGAAGGGTTTCAGAGGAACCGAGGTCAGGGCATTGGGAACCGTTAAACTACCAGTAGAAGCTGGAAGCTTTCCTTGTACGATGACAGTATTGCTGGATTTCGTGGTCGTAAATGTTGAGAATTGGACATATAACGCTCCGCTAGGCCAACTATTCCTAAACAAAATAAAAGCCATAGCTGCAACCTACATGCTCATAGTGAAATTTCTGACCGAAACTGGAGTGGGGATCATGAAAAGCTCACAGGAGTGGGCCAGGAAAGTGAATCTCACCTTATACAGGGAAAATGCAGAGTCGGGGGTAATGTAAGTGGATGCTGTCAAAAACGATGAAAACATAAAAGTAGACCCATTGGAGGCAAATACCAAAACCCCGACTGGGTTTGATCTAGACTCGAGAGAGGCAGCGCTAGAGAGTGACAAAGGCTCGGAGGAACCGACCATGGAAGTTTCCATGAGCAACAATGATCCCAAGAAGACTGTTAGGCTTGGGACCCAACTAACGAAGCACGATCAAAGTAGGTCGAACTTCTAAGAGAATATAAAGATGTGTTCGCTTGGGAGCATGCGAACATGCTAGGGATCGATCCAAGGACAATTTCACATTACTTAGCAGTGAATCCCGATCAGAAACCAGTTATCCTGAAGAGGATGTGCTTCAACCCAGAAAGAAGCAATGCGATCAAGGAAGAAGTGTGCAAGCTATTGACCGTAAGAACCATTCGGAAGGTGAAATATCCCAATTGGGTTGCCAATGTAGTCTTGGTGAAAAATAAAAATGGCCAATGGAGGATGGGTGTAGATTTCACCGACCTTAACAAAGCATGTCCGAAGGACAACTTCCCTTTGCCTCGTATTGACCAGTTGGTAGATGCAACGGCCGGTCATGAACTGTTAAGTTTCGTTGATGCCTATTCAGGTTACAACCAGATCAGAATGTTCAAACCAGATGAGTAAAAAACCTCATTCACAACTGACCAGGGATTGTATTGTTATAAGGTCTTGCCGTTTAGGTTAAAGAACGTCGGGGCAACTTACCAAAGACTGGTAAATAAAATGTTTGCTCGACACATTGGCAGGAATATGGAAGTTTACGTGGATGATATGCTAACCAAAAGTGTAACGTCCGGAGATCACCCAACCGACCTAAGGGAGACGTTTGAGGTGCTACGAAAATATGGGATGAAGCTAAATCCAAAGAAGTGCGTATTCGGAGTACCATCAGGCAGGTTCCTGGGATTTCAATCAAGATAGTGGAAAGAATTATAAAAACACCATTATTAAATATCATGCGGACCCGCTCAAAATCTGCACGATCTTTGGCATCCTTCAAGTACCTTTCGCCAACGTACCCGACCCATGATGACATTGAGCGAAGCATAGAAAAGGGGTAGGTCTGAGAATTGCTAGATGAAGGGAAATGAGAAAGCTCAGCGGCGGAAACAGTAGAAGCAGACTGATTTTGAGAAGATGAGGGAATAACACGGTCAACAGTGGTTGAAGTCATCGAAATCCCAACGTCTTCCCCAAGAAGATTAGCAGATGTAGCAACCCGGAGGCCTTCGTTCTCAGAAATTTAACTTTCGATGGCACCTTCGGGATGAAGTAACCCAACAGGTATAGTGAAAGGGGCACCAATAGGCTCACTCATCCTGATATCCCCCTTTAACTGTATAGTTGTTCCATCCCCTGATTATAAAATAGAATGGAGAGCCTACTCCTCAGACAGATCAAGGAAGTTTTCATTAGCTATCTTCTCTTCCTCGTCGAGACAACCATCGTCACCTTCAGAATTAGAAAAATGATCTGGCGCCTAACTGTAAGCTGCATAAGAGCCTTATCGGGGTAATGAGAGGGTGGCACAGCCTGAACCTGGGAAGACTCATTCAAAATAAGCATCTGGTCTGCAATCTTGATTGGTTTGGAGGGGGGGAGCGGAAGACAAGTTTAATGTACCCAGATCGCTCATTCTCTTGGATCGCAGTTCTCACGAAATAAGGATGAAAACCGTCTCTTGATCCTTCTCCTCCTCATCTTCATCCAAAATGATTGGATCGACCACTGGGGTAGGCAACGTCGGATCAACTCTGGATGCAAGACCCACTCTCATACGAAAGGGTATCGGGAGCAGATGACCCTTCAGCAATCTTAGCCATCTTATGGCTTGGAGCCTTATCTGTCACATCCACTTCATATGATTCCTTCCTTCGTGAATCATCACATCCCCGATACTCCCTTTCAGATCTATCTCGATCACGTCTTCCTTGATCAGATGCTTTAGAACTGGACCGCACCCGACCGACCCTTTCTTTGGAATGGCCCCGGCGATCGTTTTGAGCCAGGGGAGGATAGCGATCACTCGTACCAACCTGTTCAGGGGGGACATCTGAGGAATGGCGGACAGATTCATACGTATGTTCCACCAGATCATGTTCAGGTGGAGCAATTCCCTGAGCAACCTGATCAGCTGCAGCCTTCCTACTGACCCGATCCGCATGCTTGGCCTTCTCAGCTTGATCACCTGCGACAATGTCCACATCGTATACTGAAAGGAAAAAGGGCCACACGATAATCAACAGTCGGCGTAGGGGAAAGGTATGCATGACATTTTACACTAAAAATAAAGCAAGGATGTCTCACATCATTTACGATGAGCAGAAATCACTGGAAAAAGTCTTGCCTTAATCAAGTCTACTTCAACATAAAGGAAACAACTATCCCTCTCTTCCCAAAAGGTCTCAACCGCTTTGACAACTATGTCAGCCTGGCTCTTTGTCAGAGAGGGGAAAGTGTTGTTCCAATGTTTAGGATTGCAGAAGTGCCTTGAAACACTGTTTCGTATCAGCCCTTTTATAGGGTTAGCGACAGATCGGTCTATTTCTGTACATGTTTTAGATCCCCATTTCCTATTATTTGTGCTTTGTTCTTGGGTAAAATTAGGTATTTTATGTGTTTGTTAAGCATGCATATGTCACATTCCATTCAAGAGGTTGTTAGATGTTATTTTGGAGAAAAAGAACAAAAAGTCGATTTTCGGCCAATGCAGAACAGTCATATTGCGGGGCCTATATCTCTCAGATCCGATCGAATTGTGTGTCCTACTACCTATAGATTGAAATCCATGAAAGTCTAGTTTTCGGCCCACTTTACGGATCGCAATTCCGATATTTCTAGAAGAAGTTATGCCCGTTTTAGTACCTGATGGTCAGATCAGTCATAATTCCGTGAATAATGACGAGATTTATTTTCCAAATTGTCGGAATGGGAAATATTTCCTTCTTGGAATTGTTTGGGAGTCTTGTGCAAACAAGTTGAAACCTAATTCTAATCTTCCTTCAATAAGTAGTCTTTTTATTGGATTAGGAAAGAAATAAAATCCCAAAAATGTAGAGTTCTATATTGGAATTGATTTCCTTGTTGTTTAAGGACATGACATAGCATATATACCTATTTAAACCCCATGTGAACCATAATTTCGGAGAGAAAAGCGAAGGGAGGTCCCAAGCCACCAAGGGGGCCACCCCCCACCACTCCATCACCATTCACCTTCCATTCATCTTTACACATCGAATATTCAAGAACGAAGAAGAAGAATTCATCATTGAAGACTTGAAGAACTCTTTGATGGCCAAGATGGGTTTTATATTTTCTTTCTCTTCTCTTATTTTCATCATGTGTAACTAACTCGTATTAGGGAATCAATGTGAACCTCTAAGAATGCCCTTTATTAGAATTGACGATATTTTCATTAATTCGAGTTTTGATTTATTCAATTCATCCTATGTCTTAATTCTTTATTCTTGTTAATGCATGATCATACGTTGGCATGAGTTTAGGGTTTTGATAATTTAATGATTGAGGTTGGAGTATTGATATATACGTAATCTTAATTAATATTCAATTGAATGGATAAAACTGATCTTAGCATTGATCTATGCAAGTAGGTTTTGGTTCATTGTTCTTGCACTTAATGGGTTCTCGATTGTAGTTTGCGCCATTGATCTATGGGTAAATTGTAATTGAGAACACTTGATTCATCCCAGGATCATACGGTAACAATCATACTTAAGATAAGAACGAACCCTTAACTTGAATAATATTTTGTTTTAAAGTCAATTCGAAACATTAAGTAAACATAGTCGGAGAGCATTGATGACCTAATTCTTCCATCTCTTGATCACAACACCAATTCTTTGTTAAATTGCTTTCATAGGATAATTTAGTTTTAATTCAATCTTCAAACAATCTCTTCACAACAATCTTTTTGGTTACTTTTAATTTAGCTTTAATTAGAATTAGATTTAACCGGTAAATCTCTAGTCCTCGTGGGAACGATCCTTACTTGTCATTGTACGATATCTTCACGATTCGTGCACTTGCGAGTATTGTTTTTATAAACACGATTTACATCACATCAAGTTTTTGGCGCCGTTGCCGGGGATTAGAAGAATTTATTGGTTATTTCTAGTTTCAGTTTTAGTTATTTTTTTTTGTAGTAATCATTAATTAATAGTTTTTATTCATTTTTTTTTTGTTTCATTTGTTTTATTTGTTTTCTTTTTATTTCCTTTTTCTTGTTTTCTTTTTTAGGTACAATGAACTTCTACGGACAGCACGCTTATGATGAGGAAAGAGAAACACTTCATGGATTTACTATGCAACTAGCTGATTTAAGTCAACAGATAGAGGAGATGATTTCGATGACTCCGAGGAGAAAACAAAAGGTTTGCAAGATATGTGGAATAGTTGGTCATGATCTATGGGGCTGCCATTTGAGAGGAGAATTTCTAGAATATGTTGAAAAACAGACTCAAGCGTTGAATTCCTACAACATGAGGCCTATGCATGAACCATTTGAAAATTCCTACAATCCGTGGCCTATTAATGAACCATTTGAAAATTCCTACAATTCGTGGCCTATTAATGAACCATATGGAAATTCCCACAATCAGTGGTCGAGTTATGAACCATATGACAATACTTACAACTCGAATTGGAAGAATCATCAAACTTCTCGTGGAGCTACAATAAAGTCAATACCTATGAGCAGCCGGTCTCACCATCATTGGAGAATACAATGAAGCAATTTATACAAAATACGGATAAGAGATTCCAAGACACTGATGTGAGATTGCAAAATTTTGAAGCTTCATTAAGAAATATAGAAACACAAATTGAGCAATTGATAGATGATTTTCAAAAGGAAGAGCCCGAAAAATTCCCCTACCAAATGGAGCAGGAAGAATCTACCAACATCCCTTCGAATGATGAGATTATCGATACCATAGTAACCCATTAATTTTCTAATGATTTTTCTAGTGTTGTAGGTGAAGAAGTTGAAAAGGAGGAGATGGAAGAAAAAACGAAGGAGGTGGAAGATGTCCCTTTTGAGGCACCGCTCCTATACAAGGAACTCAAGCCTTATGTTCCCCCCATAGCTTTTTCGAGCAGCCTACACAACATCAAATGGAATAAGTGGTTTTCTGAACTTATTTCACCATACTTTAAATTGAACATTTACTTGCCTTTGCTTATTGTGTGTAGGAACATGCCGACACGTGAAATTTTTTTCCAAGACTTGATCGCGCTTAAGCGTAAATTTGAGACATTGGAATTTGGTTGATTTATCCAAGCATCCGTCTTGCCGAGACGTTAAATAAAGCGCTTGGTGGGAGGCAACCCACCTAGGTAACTTTTTGTTTTTGTTTTTGTTTCTAGTTTTCTTTAGTATTTTGTATTTCGAGTTCTTTCCTTCCATACTTTTTCTTTATTTATTGTCCATATTTTTAATGTCATATAAACATTGAGGACAATGTTTAGATTAGGTTTGGGGGTGTGAATTCATGTTTATTATATTTTATTGAGCGATTTGTTCAAATCTACGAAAAAAATGCCCTTTTTTGAAATTTTTTGAGGCAAACGTTTTATTAAAAATGTATTTATTGGTGAGGAAATAAATTTTTCTGTCCATGTGGAGTTCTTTGATTTTTCAATACGAATCTAATAGTATAAAGAACGTAAAATTCTTGGCAGTAGTTTAAAAGTTATGAATGTTTCTTCGACCAAAGGTCATGGGCGATGCCCTGTTTTTGCAATTCTGCACGTGAACTGTTTTCAACGTCTGTTTTCTCATTTTTTCGATTCGAATTTTGAAATACTTTCTAAATGAAAAGTGTTTGTTTATATGTGTTGTTTATTGTGTTAAAGTTTGGTTAACTTTTATTTAATCATTTGAGAGATATGTGGTAAGAACAGACGTATGTCGTTTTAGAATGTCACCAGTTTTTGAATTGTTTGTCCTATATTTTTCGATACTTCTTTTGTGTGCTTTAAGAGCCGTAATATATGCTTTATTCACTGAGTTTAAACTAACGTCTTGCCACTTAGAGTAGTGCATTGCATTTTTCAAAATTTATGGCATGCTTTTGATATGATAGTGTATAGGATCCTTAGTTGGACTGCCATGATTAATAGTGGAGACTACCCTTGTGAGTTCACTAAGCCAAAAAGCGTACATCAATATCATTATAGAGGGTTCTTTTGTTTCTACTCCTAAACACTCATTAGGTTCTTAGCATTAGAAATTGATCTCAATAGGTTATGCATTGGATATTAAAGAATATTCATCATAAAAAGATATCACATGTGAACTTTGCTCTTATTTTGGTTGAACCATTAGAAGTGATATAGGCAATGTGTGCTTTAACTCACTTAAAATGCCTTAAATATTTCCTACCTTATGTGTGTGCTCCATAGCCAATGTTGAAGCCAAACACTATAAGCCTTTTTCTTTCATCACCCACATTTACTTAACCTCAGTGAGTCATATATTAACCATACCTTATAGCTTGGGATCATATTGAGGTGATGAAGATAATTGAAGAGAGTTCGAAATGGGTGATTTGTGATGTGCATGTACTAATACAAAGCTAGAAGATCAAATGCAAAGAAGGTGTTGGAAGAACTATGTAATTGATGTACAAATTCTCATCTTATATATAAAAAAAGAGTGAATAAAAAAATGAAAAAAAAAAAGAAAAAAAGAAAAAAAGAAAGAAAGATAAATGAATGAGATCGAATATAAGTGAAAGGGAAAGAGCTTTATTATGAAAGTGATGAGAAATCAAAATCAACTCAAGAAGGAGAATGAACGAAAATTGTTCAAGAAGCCTGAATGCAAGTGGAATGAAGAATTTGAAGAAATTCAATCGAGTATGAAGAATACCGAAGAATTTCTCGATATGATCCTAGGTTTGTTTGCTATCCTTTTCTCGTTCTTTCTTAACTTCACCCAATGGCCCTGTTACAACCAAAGAAAAGACCTAATTGATCTTTTGGGAATGCTAGCTCGAGAGTAAAGGTAAACATGTGCTCTATCTTGTTCTTAGTATCTGATTCATTCATGAGATCCTTTGCATAAAATCAAGCGTTCTTTTTATTATATATTCATATGCGATTATATCTTTAAATTTCTTGTGCATAAACTCCATTCGCATATGCTGGATGAGTGTATTTGCCTAGGTTATGTGTGAAATCAATGAGTTACATCCTGTGAGAATTAGAGTCGAGGCGAATTATATCTATGGCATTTAACGAATGCGTTTTTGAAGCTAGAGTGTCTTGAGTATGGGCTTTTCATTAAAAATAAGCATGCATTCAAATTTGTGGCATAATTTTAGTCTTTATTCAGTGGCTCTAGCATGTATTGGTTTTGAATGGTACATTTAAGTTTGTGTTTTGACTATTTGGTTTTTCGTAGAAATATGTTTGTGGGTAGCATAACCGTAAACCCTCAGGAGACAAAACTCCTCCTACTAGGGACACCTAGAGGTTTAAAGGCTTGTAGCATACGTTCAATGCTATCGTGTTCCTCACGAAAGTGACTTAGTTTATTTTTATTTTATTTTTAGATTTTCGTTTGTTTTTAGTTTTTGTTTTTATTCTAGTTTTGCTCGAGGACTAGCAAAAGATAGGTTTCGGGGTATTTGATCGGTCTATTTCTGTACATGTTTTAGATCCCCATTTCCTATTATTTGTGCATTTATCTTGGGTAAAATTAGGTATTTTATGTGTTTTTTGAGCATGTACATGTCACATTCCATTCAAGAGGTGTTAGATGTTATTTTGGAGAAAAAGAACAAAAAGTCGATTTTCGGCCAGTGCAGAACAGTCATATTTCGGGGCCTATATCTCTCAGCTCCGATCATATTGTGTGTCCTATTACCTATGGATTGAAAGCCCTGGAAGTCTAGTTTCCGTTCCACTTTACGGATTGCAATTCCGATATTTCTAGAAGACGTTATGCCCGTTTTAGTAACTGATGGTCAGATCAGTCATAATTCCGTGAATAATGACGAGATTTATTTTCCAAATTGTCGGAATGGGAAATATTTCCTTCTTGGAATTGTTTGGGAGTCTTGTGCAAACAAGTTGAAACCTAATTCTAATATTCCTTCAATAAGTAGTCTTTTTATTGGATTATGAAAGAAATAAAATCCCAAAAAGGTAGAGTTCTATATTGGAATTGATTTCCTTGTTGTTTAAGGACATGACATAGTATCTATACCTATTTAAACCCCATGTGAACCATAATTTCGGAGAGAGAAACGAAGGGAGGTCCCAAGCCACCAAGGGGGCCGTCCCCTACCACTCCATCACCATACACCTTCCATTCATCTTTACACATCGAATATTCAAGAACGAAGAAGAAGAATTCATCATTGAAGACTTGAAGAACTCATTGATGGCCAAGATGGGTTTTATCTTTTCTTTCTCATCTCTTATTTTCATTATGTGTAACTAACTCATATTATGGAATCAATGTGAACCTCTATGAATGCTCTTTATTAGAATTGACAATATTTTCATTAATTCGAGTTTTGATTTATTCAATTCATCATATGTCTTAATTCTTTATTCTTGTTAATGCATGATCATACGTTGGCATGAGTTTAGGGTTTTGATAATTTAATGATTGAGGTTGGAGTATTGATATATACGTAATCTTAATTAATATTCAATTGAATGGATACAGCTGATCTTAGCATTGATCTATGCAAGTAGGTTTTGGTTCATTGTTCTTGCACTTAATGGGTTCTCGATTGTAGTTTGCGCCATTGATCTATGGGTAAATTGTAATTGAGAACACTTGATTCATCCCAGGATCATACGGTAACAATCATACTTAAGATAAGAACAAACTCTTAACTTGATTAATATTTTGTTTTAAAGTCAATTCGAAACATTAAGTAAACATAGTCGGGGAGCATTGATGACCTAATTCTTCCATCTCTTGATCACAACACCAATTCTTTGTTAAATTGCTTTCATAGGATAATTTAGTTTTAATTCAATCTTCAAACAATCTCTTCACAACAATCTTTTTGGTTACTTTTAATTTAGCTGTAATTAGAATTAGATTTAACCGGTAAATCTCTAGTCCTCGTGGGAACGATCCTTACTTGTCACTGTACGATATCTTCACGATTCGTGCACTTGCGAGTATTGTTTTTATAAACACGATTTACATCACATTAGCGACGACTACTTCACCCCAGTCACCTCCAACGAAGAACCACTTGCTCTTCTAGTACTTTTTTGAGGAAGGGAACCCCTAGATAAATCCCTTATGATCTTTATCCGAAGGGGGTACATGTTTCCCCTTATATCCATGAGGAATGCATAAGCTTTGAGATGTGGATTGAAGGTAGAAAGTTCCTCCACTATCAGATCGGTTAAGTGTATAAAATATGCGGATCTCTTGTGGGGTCGGGGGCTGTTTTGCCCCAAGCTTTTTCCATAGATGCCCCAAACTGACCAACACCCAGTAAGAATTGGAGGTCAGTTGGGCAGGAGTAATGCCAGCATTTGCCAAGAATCGAGCGATGAAAGGTTGAAGGGGGAGAGTAACCCCTGAGGATAACATGGCCCCGTATATAGCAACCGCACCGGGGGTAGGGTTCCATACAGCCTGATCGCTGCTACAGTACAATTTTTATGCACTGGTCAAATCAAATCGGTCCTTAAACTTCACTAGCTCGACCTCAATCACAACGTTTATCTCCAAGTCAAATGAACAGGGATGGTCGGCGCTGAACCTCAACATCGAAGCTTGTCGCTCCCGTGGTACGTCCTTCATTTTGAGAAGTTGCGAGGATATTTTCAAATCGATTGTTGCCCATGCAGATTCCTTGGAAGAGCCCTGAGAGTCCATCTGGAGCCACTTCGTTTCGACATATCGACATAAACATCAACTGAATCAGAGTCAGAAAGGTCAGAGAGGAAATGAGCAAACTCTGGGTGAACCATAGAATAATCCACGTTTAATGCAGTGGGTTGGTAAGAAAAAGGAAGATGACCCTAGAGAATGGACTCGAGCCTAGCAATATTCTCGTTATCGCTAGCATCAATGGCACGAAGAAGAAGCTCAAAATATTGATGATGAGGAATAGGATCCATACCTTGAAAAAACGATTGAAAGGATGGAAGATCTGAGAAGAGCAAGAAGTTCGAAGGGAAGAAAAGTTAAGGGTTGTCTTTTGAGAAAATATCGAATCATGAAAAGAGAAATGAAACACCTTAAGAAAATATATACAAGCAAGTGATGTCACCAGGAAGGCATACGACGTTAGCCGAAAGTGGGGGAAGATGCACGAGAACCGAAGACCACGCCCCATTTGAATTTCGAAAAAGATACGCAATGATTTCGTCAGCCAGAATATGCGTGGTTGATAACTGCAGCGCATTAAAGGGTATTAATGGATTACAAGACAAAAATAATATAGTGAATTAAACACATGCAACCGAACGCGCCCTATTTGCGACAATTATTTATCTGACCCCGTGTAATTAATGGGGTATTGTTATTGATAAAATCTGAAGAATGATGAGTCAACATAATTACCCAAAGATACGGGAGATAGAGATGCCATGTCACCAAAAGCCATCCTTCCTGAACCTACCTAAGCTAACCAAAGATGGTCTCATGACACCTAGTCGGGGCTATTGAGACGGTCGAGACAAAACCCCCGGTCGAGATTGAATAACTGATTGGGGTGAATAAGCTTGTTCAAGTTTTGGTAGATGATCGGCGGATCAACACGTGGATTCTACCAAACACATGCAGAATGAGTCCTACTCCAGTAAGATATCTCGAAGCACACTTTGATAAGGAAGCGAATTTCCTTATCAATGCCAGAATCCAAATTGGGCAAGAGACCTAACGCGTGAAAAACGTAAAACAGGAAAGAATAATAAAACGACTCAAACACGTCAACTTTATTTACTTGTATATGACGAATTAGAGTTCTATGTATGTATAAATAGACTCTAATAATACCCATAGGCCCTGTTTGTTGCCTGGGTTTGGACTAGGATTGGACTAATTTACTCATAATCCTATGTTTGGCAACCGCATGGGACTGGGATTTTATCTCCCAACAGTACCCAATAGTCCCATCAACATGAGACTAAATAAACCCACCTATACCGGTGGGTTTATTAGTCCCGAGACTAAAACCATTTCTTTTTTTTTTCTTTTTTTCTTTTCATTATCTTTTTTTTTAATTTATAATAATTTCATACATAAGTTGTAATTTAATTTATTTTTAGATTCATTTATGTTTGTTCACTTTTAAAAAAATGTTTTTTATTTAAAAATATTTTTAATAAATTAAATACTATAACTTTACTTTTAATAAAAAAGTAATAATATGATATATATATATATATATATATATATAAATCCAATCAAAAATTGTACCAAACATATGACAAATACTAATTTGTTATTCAATTTTCATTCGATTATTAAGGACCGTGATTATATCAATCATAATTTCTCTTAATAGTCTCACATGTGTGTGTGTGTGTATATATATATAATATTTTATTAAATAAACAAATTGCAAAATATATAAAATATTAAATACATTAAAACATTAATAATATATAAATTAAAACATTTATTTTCTTTAAATACATATTTCAATAATTTATTATTCAATTTCAAAATATTATCAAATTTAGTACAATCTCATTTTTTACCAAACAAAACATGATCTTAATTCAGTCAAGTCCCACGTTTCTCCAAACACAGCATATTATTAATTTAGTCCAGTCCAGTCCAGTCCAGTCCAATCCAATCTTATCTAATCCCAGTCTCATCTCAATCCAATCCAATCCCATGAAATAGTCCAATCCAATCTTGCGCACCAAACGGGGCCATAAAGGGTAGGAAAATAGAGAGAGAGAGAGAGTGTGTGTGTAATCATTATATTATAGTAGATTTTTCTCGCTGTCACCGGCAACCGTGGATGTTTCCTCATCTTGGGGTTTTACCACGTAAAATCTGTGTTCTCTTTAATTCTGTAATTGTTCGTAATTAGCGATTGTGTGATCTCAAATATATATTGTTCGACGTGTGATCCATCCAAAAATCACCGTCAACAATTGTATCTAATGAACTAAATTTGATTGAAATAACATTAATGTGCATTAAATTTAAATTATTTTAAATATTTTAAATATATAAATAATGGTATTTTTGTAATTTAAAAAGGGACATTT
The DNA here is from genome assembly GCA_032871835.1 of Dipteronia dyeriana. NCBI lineage: Eukaryota > Viridiplantae > Streptophyta > Magnoliopsida > Sapindales > Sapindaceae > Dipteronia > Dipteronia dyeriana. The sequence goes on along the minus strand of CM065301.1, from coordinate 13,315,634 downwards.
ATTGTTGTACCAAATTTAGCATATGTTATATTGTGTGTCAAATTGTGTGTTAAATTTGATATAAAGTTTAGCATATACCAAATTTGATACAAAGTTTAGCATACGACAAATTTGACATGATATTTGACACTTTATTGTAGGAAGATTTTTGCACTCCATACCAAATTTTAGCATTAGCATATAAATATAGAACAGTATTGGAGATGTTTTTATCTTCTTGTGTAGAATCCGTAGAGATACAACTTTTTTGAAGAGAGATAAGTTTTTCAAACAAATTTTTTGGGGACATATAGACGAGTTCAACAAGTTGTCTTTTAAAATTAAAGTTTATGAGTAATTTATATAATTCATCATAATATATATTTTTTATACTTAAGTTATTAAAACGGTAGCATCATTGTAACACACAATAAAATCAAAGGTGATAAATCTCGTTATTTTCACGTAATAAACATTTTTCGTTACATGCAGGACCCCAAAAGTGATGTAGTTAAAGGCAAATTAAGTTCTAGGTAATGTCTTGTGTCATTTTCAAATTTCAATCAACTATATATATATAAAGTTGAAGATGATCTGGCCGGAAAATAAAATGTTATATATATATATGACACTGTGTTGTTTTTAGTAAGCAATGACAAGGTTGAAGGTGCTTTTATTCATGTTCCATCGTCTTCTCAACGTGTCATCTTGTTAAAAGTTTTTTTTTTTATTATTTATTTTATGAAGATTCTGGTCCACTTAGGAAACCGCCTTTTGGTCTCACAGTTCTCCGCCTCCATAAATGTCAATTACTCTCTAGTATCTTCTACTTTTCTCCTGAGTAGGGATACATTTATCCATTCACACAAAACTTGATTTGGTGGAATAGATATGCAGTGCACCGTCCAATCATATAAATTAAGTATCCATATATACCACGTGACATAATATATATACCAATTCTTTCTATATATTATTCTACAATAATCTCTCATGTTATGTTATGAGAAACCCACTCACCAATCACCATGATCAATTTTTATTTTAAGTTATATCATGTTGCGCGCATGACATCCACAATATAAATGTGTGGAGTGTAACATTTGTACCCATCAATTGATGTTCTCTCTATATGATACTAATATATATCATTGATCTCGTTTATATATCTTTTAGTTTTGAGTTAGAAACAAAAATATTAAGTTAATTCTAAAATTCAACCCACAACCTTCATTGACCCTTAGAATTTTATAATAAATCTTCTTTGAATTTCGTTATACACGTTAATTAATTTAATTCGACAGTGAAGATGAATCGATTATTTTCTTTTTCCATAGTTTAAATAATGTAAGAGTTCATATATATTTGATACAAGAATATTATTTTATTCAAATTTAGTATCTATATGATATGATATCATTGATTTTTTTAAAATTAGAATTATATTGTTGAATTTTAGAGATATCACAACATTTGAATCATAAATTTAGATAAAATAACGTTACTTGATTTCAAAGAGAGTTGAATGAAAGATCGAAACAATTTCAATAAATATCAAAAGGTGGATCCTATTATGCTAATCTTGATGCACTACAAGAAAAATAGGTTATAGGGATGAAATTCGTCCCAATAAAATATATATTGTGATACAATAACATATTCGTCCCTAAAAGTTTAAAATCTAAAAAAACTTAGGGGCGAAAAAAATTATCCTAATAGAACGTCTATTGGGACGAAACAAATTATTCGTCCCTAAAGAGGACAAACCCGACGAAACTTTTAGGGATGAAAAATATTTGTCCCAATAGAATGTGTATTGGGATGAAAAAAATTATTCGTTCCTAAAAAATACAAAAATATCAAGACTTTTAGGGACGAAAATAATCTGTCCCACTAGGATGTGTATTGAGACGAAATCAATCATTCGTCCCATTAGAATGTCTGTTGGGACGAAAATTATTCATCCCTAAAAAGTTTATCATTTTTTTTTGGAAAGAAAAGGGGAAAAAAAAGAAAAGAAATTTTAGAGGTTATTTTATTAAGACAAAAAAATATTTATTTTTGATTATGATTTATCGATATTATATTTTTTATTTTTTGTCTTTATTTTTTAAAGTTTTTCTAAAAGTCAAAGATCATAATTAAAATTGCTTAAATTTTTTATATTAATTACTATAGATTAATTCAAAAAATTACGGAAAATTATATATGTATTTTGATAAATATAATAAATAAATAAATAAAATTCAAAACTACTTTTTAGACTGCTGTTGTACATTTATTCTTCCTTTTGTGATAGGAATTCAAATATTACATTTATCGATTAAATTGAAAAATGTAAAGAAAGTCTCTCTAATTCGTATACGATTAACGATAGACCATTTCATCTGGTAATATGTGATTTGAAAAAAATAGTTAATTAAATACTACAATAAACATTTTTTAACAAGAAAATAAATTATTGTAATTAATTTATAATAAAAATTTAACAACATATAGAGGTTATATATAATAGTATGTTTTAATTAATAAATTCGAAACATTAACAAAATGGATAAGCTTTGCTTTTGTTTCAAGCGAGTGATTCGATGCTGGTGGTGAAAGAAACATTAAATGAGGCTCGATTGTGATTGCAAGGTTATGATGAGAGTGAGATGTGGGTGGGTGGGTAGTGGGACGATAGGGTTCTAAATAAACCAAGTTTGGTTTTTCCAAATTTCATCCTTATAGACATTTTATTGTAACGAAAACTAAAATTCGTCCTTCAGGCGACATAATTGTGGGTAAATTTACTCATAAATCGCAATTGTGGGTAGAAATCTCTACTGAAATAGGAGTTTCATTTCTGATTCATTCTTGTAAGTTGTAACCATTGAACTAATAGTTTAATAAATTATTATCTAATAAATATTTTTTTAATAGCCATTTGCATATCATGCAATATAATTATTGTTGATGTCGATTTCTGGATTGTATCAGAAAAGCCAACGAGGATTGGATTTCGGCTATTAATTCAAAGAGAAAGAGATTCAGAGAGAGTAACGAAGACAAGTTTTACGTGGTAAAACTCCGATGACCGGAGAAACGTCCACGGGTGGTTGAAGGATCACCCAAGCCAAAATCCACTATGAAAATATGATGTTTGCAAGCTCTCGATCTCTCTTTCTTCTCTCTGTATTTTTTCGTTGCTTGTTGTGTATGTTATTTTGCCTATATCTCTTTTTGGGACGAGATTATGGGTCTATTTATATGTTTATAGAACTCTAATCTGCTTTGTACAAGTAATACAAGATCTTTGTATTTAATTGTGATTCGGTTACTTGCTTGAGGTTGATTTGTCTTCTTTCCTGTTTCGGAGTCTCTTATGGAAATCGAGTGAGATTCTAGTAGTGCAGTTTTATTTGGACTTGTTTCCTTATAAGAATGTAGTCTTTGTAGCGAAATCAAGTTGTTTCCTGATTGAGGATTCTTCTAGCTTAGTATTCTGTTCTCTTTGGGATTCCTTCATGATGGTTATCTTCGTGTATTTAATAAATCAATCCGTATAAACTAAGCACCAAGTTTCTTACTCGGGTCGCATTTATCCCGAGTAAGAATAACACTTGTTGGTCCAGAGTGTCGTTGTTTAAGCCCGAGTAGAAGATGCTTTATTGTCTACCCCGAGTACTTTTAATTGATTTGGAGTAATTTAGTTGATCCTGAGTAGGTCTTGTCATGCTACTGGTTTACTCGGGTTTTCTTCTCTTTAATGATGCCTCGTAGGATATTTTCTGAGTGCCTATCTGGATGTCCACCTGACAATTTTCTCCTTCATGTCGATGACATGTATGCTTGGTAAAATTTACATACGACAATTATAAAAATTACCGGAATCAATTTAAATTATCTAGTAATAATTTTTAAAAATTTGTTCAATCAATTTTAATTTTAATAAAAAAACATTAATAACATATTCACGTTATATATAAATAGTTTTACATTATTTATAAAAGTTGAAGTTGTGTAGTGTAATGGTTTAAGCTCTACACAATCGAATGTAAAAAGACGAAAATTAATTGTCCCGATAGAAATTAAAATTTTATAATATGTCTATCATTTTTTTCTTGAAATATAGTTACTGCCTAGACCTGGTGAAATTAATTAAACTCTACAAGCTTGACCCTTAACACTACTCTCATTATCAGGGAGAGGTTACGTATAAACTACAAATCTCACAACCGAAGAGATGACTGTTTCTACAAACAGAGAGAAAACTCCGAACACATGCTTGTAAAATACGTATGGTGAAACTCGAACCCCTAACCACTAAGTGTGAAAATGATATGCACAACCATCATTGAAATATAAATTTTGATTAGTTGAATAAAATTTAAATTTATCAAACAATTGTTTTTTCCATCAAGAGTTTGATTTATAATCATTAATAAAAATTTAACGGCAAGCATATGTTATATAAAAATATTGTGCATCTATTAACAAATTGAAGGATTTGGCCCAGCGGTAAGGCCTCCATCCATGTTGGGTCTTAAACACATCGATGAAGACTTGATGGGGCGTGGTTGTTGTGGGTGTGATAATGCGTCACAAGATCCAAAGTGACGATCTCAAAAACGGCATAAATCAATTCATACTTAAATAATAATAATAATAATATGTGCTGCATTTGCACACCTCGTGGCCCTCGTGTTTACTTGTCACAAAATTACAAAAATAGCCTTTTAAATATAAAATAGATTAAGAGGGATTTTGCAAACCAATGATATAAAACTATTGATAGTTGTTTTTTAACCCACGTTAATGTTGAGGGTGTAAGTGCAAGAGAATATACCATAAGACAAGTTTTTTTATTTTTAAAAGTTGGAAGAGGAATTTGAACACAGAACCTCAATTAATATTGAGATATGTGGTTTTCATCGGACTATACTTGTGATAATGATTAACCTTCGATTTTCTTCAATTTTTATGAATGAATAGATGATAGAACGTTAATTAAAAAATTTAATGTGTTTTTTATTCGATTAGAAAAATCAAATATTCTTTATTTATATATTCTTTACGACCATGTTTGACGGTTGGGATATAATAGGATTGAGATTTTTTTTAGTCCATTTCCCGTATTTAACTTGGTGATGGGATAGGATAAAATAATCCCATCAAATTTTTTTATCTCATTTCAATGGGATAAATCTATCCCGACCAAATAGATTAGATTCAAATTAATCTCATCTTCTTTCTTCTTTCTTCTTTAATCAACACCAAGATAGTGTTCCTTTTTCTTTCATCCGGTGGCAGGTGTAATTTGAATGATTAGGGGTGGGCATTGATTGAATCGGTTCGGTTTTTCATAGAACCGATAAAAACTGATAAAATTCGGTTTTTAAAAAAGTGAACCGATTCAATCAAATTGACATTTGTCAATCGATAAAAAACCAACCGGTTCGGTTCGATTCGATTTTTTTGGTTTTGGGCCTGATGGGCCAAAATTCTAAATTTCATTTATTACATATTTATTTTATTTTTTTGAACCTATTGAGCCAAATTTATTTATATCACAATAAAAACATATTAAAAAACTACAAAATCCAATACAAAACAGTCAACACATTTCAAAATACATGTTAGCCAATTTTTTTGTTGATAGTTAACACAATAGTCAATACCAAACAAAGTCAAATTACATTTTAAAATCCAATAATTGAAGAGTGAATAGTGGAAGTTATAAGTTTTTTTTAAAAAAATTTATAGTCGGGTACCGGTTCGATTATCCGGTTTTGGAACTAAACCGGACAAAAACCGATCCAACCGGTTTTTTTAAAATTAGAACCGAATCGAACCGATCACTCAATCAAAACCGGTAAAAAACCAATTAGACCGGTTTGATCCACTGGTTCGGTTCGGTTCGATTCATTGGTTTTTTGCCCACCCCTATGAATGATGATGAAGATTGGTGTGTGGTGTTATTGTGGTGGTGGTGGTGATGATGATGGATTTCGTCCTCTTCAACTCCTCCATCTGTGGTCGACACACACTCGATATTATCCGATTCAAAGAAAACAATTACGGGGTTCGTTTTCTTCTTCTTCATAAACTGTTTTTTAATTCAAAAAATGAACAATAGAGAGAATAGAAGAAGAACAAATGAGGGAAGAAGAAGAAGAATGATTCTGGTGATGTTGGATCTCTCTCTTTGGTTCCTTTCTGCATCGATTGTTGATTGTTGATTGTTGCTCCCTCCCTCCATGTCTCTCTCTCTTTCTCTATCTCTTACAAGAGACTTTTGTGAGGAAAAAAAATCGATATTTAATGTTCCAATATTGTTATATTTTTCTACTATCCTATGTTGTACCAAACATAATTACTCTATTTTTAATCATATCTTATATTACTCTAAACTCATGATAACAGTAATTTAATTGAATTCAATCATATTCTATAAAAATAATCGTGTCTTATTCTACACATCAAAAGGTACCTAAGAGTTTCGACGTATTTACCTTTTTATAATAAATGTAAACTAATGAACACATGTCGCAACGTCAACTCATGAATAATATGGAAACTTCACATGGAACGGAGCAACTACTTCATTGGTTAGTCTGAGCGATCAAGGGGCTATAAGTTTTACGATCCCACACTTAGGTCAATTTTTAAAACGGGAACTGCAACATTTTTTTAGGATGTTAAGTTTGGGGGGAGAAATATGGTTAGAGACATTATCTTTGAGGAAGAATCGGTTTCAATTCCCACTATCGCTTGAGATAATGTGCATGTTTCTATACCAGTCATTGATCAAGAAGCGAATCTAGATCCTCAACCAGACAATGTTGAACAACCCCCCATTCAAGATGAAGTAATTGTTCATGAGGAACAAACTCAACAACCTTAAGAACCAGTGTCATTGAGGCGATCCACTAGAGAAAGGAGAAACGCTATTCCGGACGATTTTTATATATTTCTCTAGGAACAAGAGGAAGACATTGGAATGATGGAAAATGATCCAATCAACTCCCATCATGCCATGCAGGGTTCCAACTTACAAAAGTGGATTGATGCCATGAATGAGGAATATAAGTCTATGCAAAACAATAAGGTTTGGGAACTTGTCATATTACTAGAAGGTAGGTAATGTGGAGAGGTATTTCTTTTCATGTGGCCTGTAAGGCCTTGCTTCAGCTGGACATCCCCAAATGTGAAAATGATTTAGATTAGGCTTTCTGCCTATACAAAGCTCATAAGGTATTTTGCAGCTTTATTATTCTTCCTCTATTTGCCCTTATCCTTAGAGGTGCTAGCCAAATGAGCATTTTTTGTTCTGTCTCGCTTTAGTCTTTCTTCCTCTTGCACACATTAAGAAATGAGCTCATTAAGAGTCCATTTCTCCTTTTGACAGTTGTAACTGACCTTAAACTGACTGTATTGTGCTGGAAGTGATATTAATACCAAATGCATGAGCAAGTCGTTAGACAGCTCGAGCTTCAGTGCCTTAAACTTAGAAGCAATATGAGACATTTCTATAACGTACTCCCTTATGTTCCCTTTGCCCTTGTACTTCATAGAATCAAGCTTTGCAAAAGCATGCTTGTTTTTGCCTTACCATTTTTTTCGTAAAACGCTTTTCAATTTTGGCTAGGAACTTTTTGGCTTTGGTTATCTTTTCAGATATCGCTCCTCTAAATGCCTTCGGAATACCGCGCTTGATGATCATAAGACTCATGCGATTTGAGCGATCTCACTTCTCAAAGTTCTTCCTATTATCAGGAGAACTTGCATCCGTAAGAAAAACGGGTTGCTCAACCCGAAATGCAAGGTCCAGATCTATGCAGCCGAGAACAATAAGTATGTTCTCCTTCCAAATCCTTAAAGTTAGTCCCATTAAGCATGAGTATAAAATTGGTATTAGTAGATATAGTAAAACATTAACTTGAAAGAGAACAAAACAAACACACAAACATGCTCACATTAATAACCAAATACTATAATCAACAAATTCAAATAATGATAAGTCTCATCTCAAGATACCTAGCACAACATTAATATCAAGTCTTTGGACAATAATATTAATTATAAATGGTACTCTTGTTGTAGTGATCAAACATTGACAATAATTTATGTTAAATAATAAATCTATCTTTGGATCGATTTATTATTCACATGTAAAACCTTATAATCATCACATGTTTACCACTACAGATGTGTGTGCAATTCGGCCAAGTATTAACCTTTCTTTGGGACAGCTAATACCCGCATGAATTTTACACACACACAAACATCCAACATCCCTTTGAACAATATACACAAGAGATGTCACTTTGGTGACATCTTGTTTCAATTAGCTCATTTAGAATGATAGACCACTTTATTTAACCATAAAAGATATACCAAATAATGGTAGGTCCCATCTCAAGATACCTAGTATAACATTAATATCAAGTCTTTGGACAATAATATTAATTGTAAGTGGTAATCTTGTTGTAGTGATCAAACATTGACAAAAATTTATGTTAAATAATAAATCTATCTTTGGATCGACTTAGTATTCACATGTAAAACCTTATAATCGTCACATGTTTACCACCATTGATGTGTGTGCAATTCGGCCAAGTGTTAACCTTCCTTTGGGCCGGTAAATACCCGCATGAATTTACACACACACAAACATCCAACATCCCTTATGAACAATCTACACAAGAGAGGTCACTTTGGCGACATCTTGTTTCAATTAGCCCATTTAGAATGATGGACTACTTTATTTAACCATAAAAGATATACCATAAAATATTTGAATTTAAGTTGATCAATAAAATAAAATAAAATAAAATATATTTTATTTTATCAAAATTACAAAACTGCCCCTGATTTTATAAAATTATAGAATTCCCTTCAAGTTTCATAAATTGAAATTTTGCCCAAAACTTATAAAAATTACAAAGTGACCCCATAAATTTTCATTAATTATAAATTAGCCCCAAAACCTTTTCGTAATTGTAAACAGGACCTGTAAGTTTTGAAAATTATAAATTGGTTTTGAAACTTTATCAAAATCACACAATGGCCTAGAAAATTTACAAAACAGTCCTTCAAGAATATCTAATTTTCAAGAGAAGGGCCTGAGCAAAAATTGACTGAAAGCCCTAGTTCTTCGTCACCTAAACCACCACGATGTCGCTTGGAGGTACCGACAAACGGCGGAGCCACTAGTCGACGACCTACAAACACAGATCAAAGCAACGAAGGCTGGCGGTCGAAGCCTAAACCGATCGAGCGAACCGTCAGCTGAAGGCGGAGATGGATCGCCCGATCTGGACCAACGGCATGATCAACGCCCGTCCATCTGTATCTTCTCCGTAATCGTACGGTTTTGATCCAAAAACTCACCAAAAAATCAGACGAATGGTGTTGACCGAGAGAGAGAACTGGTTTTGGGCGAGAGAAAATGGATTGGGTTGGCTGGGATCGGGATTGGTATGGTGGCGTTGACTGAGTTGGATTTGAATCCATAGGGGGAAACCTGATCAAATGATCTGATTCCAAATTCCTTAATCAGATCAAAACGTGATCTGAATATCCAACACCAGACCTTCAACCTCATATTCGCACAACTGCGATCTGAATCCAACCCTATCTCCATGTTCATCCACCAAACAAATCCAGAACTCATAAAAACAAACATAAAACAAAACATAATATAATCATGGATTTAACATATATATTAGACAATAAATATGTTTCAGAAGCAAAATATAATCATGGATTTAACATATTTATTATGTTTCAGAAGCAAAACAAATCCAGAATATATTTTTGTTCAATGGATCAGACATAAAAACCAACACAGATGAACAACAAAATCCAAAATTTCATAAAACCTAAAATCTAATTCTCAATTATCAAGAATCGATCATTGATGACTCTGATACCACTTGTTAGGATTTGAATTAACACAAATCAACATGCATAAACACATAATTAATCAGTATGACATAAACATGTTTCTATATCATTATTAATCAAACCCTAATAAACATATTACTAACCCTTATCAATTCAAAAGAAAAATGGAGATAACTGATAGCAGAAGCGTATCTGAATCCATTGCCGAATGTTGGTAGACGGGTTGAGATCTTCTAAATTATCACGACCTTTCTTGAACCCTACACTGTTCTATTTTGCTGGGATACAGACAAAACAAAAATTTAAAGATCATAACCCTAAATATATATAATAATAATCATATTATTATATGTTTTGTTATTTCTAATTCGGTCTCTCATCAAATTAAAAATAGTACTCCGGTATCTACATATTAATTCTATGACAATTATACCCTTAAATTTTAATGATTTAAATCTTAATTAGATCATTTTAATTTAAACTTAACCAAAAAATAACACAACATATTTAATAGTTACATATGTGGTCTTATACGATGGAATTTTCCAACCAATATTAGTTAGGCATAATCTTTTTATATAGGAATATGATCTATCCAGCGCCATGAATGTCCCTCTATAAAGTTTTGCCCACTCAGAGATGACGCTGCTGCTTGAGAAAAATAATAAAACGAAATCAAAAAGTAGTATATAAGATGTGATAATTTTTCAACCAAGTCGACCAACTTTGTCTGTGATTCAAGTTTTGGAGAAATAATTGCGTTAGTTGCAAATTCAAACTACGTACAACTATCAATCATTTCTCTAGCTACTCCAAGAAAGTGCTCAATTAATTATAAAGGCCACCATATAATATGATCGATTTTAGTGATTGATTGGACAATATTTGATTTCTGAGTCTGGAACCTTTCAGTCTCACAAGCTATTTTTTAAGATTGTACGTATTTAACCAAAAATAAAAAATTATTTAATTTCTTCAAATTTATCTTATTCACTTAGGGATCGTTTGGTATGGGGTAATCAAAATAATCTGATTCTTGAAAAAATTAAACACGGTATTGTTACCAAGGGAGATATGGATATCTTTGATTGCAATCCTAATATCAAAAATTATACACCGAAAAACCCTAGACCAAACACCTCAATTGAAAAATTAAAATAAAATATAAAACAACAACAGAAACTATAAAATCTCCCATCGAATGATAAACGTAACATACCTTGTTTATAGATCTATTGAAGAAGATAGTGGTTCAGACTTCAAACCAAGTGCAAAAACGAGAGAGATTAATTGATTAACAAAGATAAGGTTTGGTAGAGAGAAAAGATTCAACCAGAGGGAGAAGATGGCGAGAGTGACAGAGTCCGGTGGGCTTGATGGAAAAGGAGGCATCGCCGGCTGTGATGTGTGAGAATAAGAAGCGAACAATATCGGGTAAGAATTTTTTATTTTTTTATACGTGGGTCCCACAATGGAAATCAAATAGATGAGCATTTGGAACCCATCTATTTTGATTGCAATCACTTTTTCGATGGACAATAAACCTAAATATGTTATCAAATATGAGAATGCTTTTAGATTTTCATTCTCGTACAAAGATGACCTCGTACCAAACGGTCCATTAAAGAAATGAGTTATATATGAATCATAATTCATAAATCAAATTAAATGTCACTTAGCAACGCGTTCCAGGTCCCAATAATATTTCTTAGGAGAAGTGGATTAAGAATAGATAAAATCAAAACTTATAGGTTAGCTACAGCTAAACATTTTTCGTTCCAGGTCCCCAAAAGTGATGTAGTTAAAGGCAAATTAAATTCTATATATATATAAAGTTGAAGATGATCTGGCCGGGAAATAAAATGTTTTATGTATGACACTGTGTTGTTTTTAGTAAGCAATGACAAGGTTGAAGGTGCTTTTATTCATGTTCCATAGTCTTCTCACCGTGTCATCTTGTTAAAAGTTTTTATGTTTTATTTTTTATTTTATGAAGATTCTGGTCCACTTATGAAACCCACTTTTGGTCTCACAGTCCTCCATAAATGTCAATTACTCTCTATAACCTTCTACTTTTCTCCCAAGTAGGGATACATTTATCCATTCACAGAAAACTTGATTTGGTGGAATAGATATGTAGTGCACTGTCCAATCATATAAATTAAGTATCCATATATACCACGTGACATAATATATATAGAGCAAATTACATTAATCCTCTATGAGGTTTATCCTCTTACACACAGAAGCAAAGTTAACACTCAATCCCCATCATTTTAGTCAACAGACGTTGGATTTAACGGTTGACCATGTGAATAATATAGTTTTGTCTTTTAACCATATTGTATTGTACAAGTCATGGCAATTCAAAATATTAAATGCACGTCAGATTTATTTTGAATTTAAAATTGAAATGAATTTTAAAAAAAATGAAAAAATGAAAAAATTAAATATCTAGAATAAAAAAATTAAAATCAAATTATGGGGTGTATCCGATTGACTTAGTATTGTTGAGATTGAATGTCTTGATAGTTGGAGATGGTTTCTAGATTTGTTGCATCAACATGTGGGGTTGTATGAGTCTAGGGAGGTTTGTTTTCTGACCGATCGACAGAAAGGAATTATGCCAGCACTCGATGAAATCTGGTCCAACCACAAATCTAGATTCTATGGTAGACATATACCGCAGAACATGATGGCCAAGTATGTTGTTTGTTTTATATATATATATATATATATATATATATATATATATAATTTCTAGCTGTTTTTATTTTTCAGTTTTCTATTTAAATAAATGTTATTGATTTGTATGTTCAAAATTGATTATTTGAGAGAACTATTTTGGCCTGCTGCTAGAAGCTCTAACAAGATAGCATTTTTGAAAGCCATGGATGATATCAAAAAGACCTCTACTGATGTACATGAATACCTAACTAGAATTCCATTGGAGAATTGGGCAGTCCATGCGTTTGACAACACATGTAAAACAGATCACAACACGAACAACGTTGTTGAAGCATTCAATGGTTGGATGAACAAATATCGTGCACTGCCAATGTTGACCATGATGGAAAGGGTTAGACGGAAGTTTATGAAGCGAATTCGAGATAGATATGAAAATGCACTGAGTTGGGAGTCAAAAATACCACCTATAGTTATCCGAATGCTATAGAAAGCCCAAAAGCAAGGGAGATATTTGGAACCATTGCGTTGTGGAGAATAGGAGTTTGAGATTATCAATGGGAATAGACAGTTTGTAGTGGAACTTGACAAACGCACTTGCCAGTGTGGCATATGGGCTATCTCTGGGGTTCCATGCAAGCATGCAATGGAATGCAGCACCAAAAAATGAGACAATGTTGAAGATTATATGGATAATTACTTGAAGAAAGCTGCGTATTTGAAAACATACTCTAACAACATCCATGCAATTCCATATGAGAACTTATGGCCAGATGGTGAATTCGAAATTGTTCTACCACCAGTCCAGAGAAGGAGGGTTGGAAGGCCAAGACTGTCAAGAAAAAGAGGGTCGAATGAACCAAGAAATGTGCAAAGGTCAATTGGTTTTAGGTGTGGGAATTGTCAAGAAGTTGGTCACAACTCTAGGTCGTGCAAAAAAAATCAAGAACCGAGATAAAAATACAACTAAAACAATATTTGAGTTATTTTTTAAAAAAATATCTGTTTTAGTTTTTTTGAATGTTTCCAGAGCTAATAATTGTAATCGCAGACCGTTAGCACATCCACTGCACCAGCAAAAGGTTCAAAAAGAAAAAGAAATGAGGTGATTAATATTGTTGTTTGAAAGCACATCCACAGACGTTGTTCTTCTTGATTTATTGTTGTGCTTCTTGAATACCTTTCAAGCCGGTAGAAATTCAACACCCACCTCAGAACATCTTGGACTTGTTTCAACACATGATGGAACTGCTACAGCAGCTGCTCTTGGTGGATTATCAACTACTGCAGCTCCTACACGTGCTTCAGGAACAATAACAGGGGTAATTTAGACCAAATTTTGTATAATTTAATTATTATATTAGAGAACAAATGTTGATGTTAATATATTTTCAAAGTCCTTTGGTTTTCATCAGGTCAAGAGGGACTTTCAATTCCAACAGATGCATCCAATTATGTATCAACTCAACCTCTCACACAATGTGCACCTCAACCATCTCAACAATCTCAAGTATAGGCAGGCTTGTTATAGCATCTACCTACTAATATAATATAGATTTTTTTTATGAATTTTGGTGGACAAGGAAGACATGCCTTTCATTGAAATATGTTGTTGGGTATGTGTATTATCCTTTTTTGGTTAATATGGCATGTGTGCAGTGTGCCTATTTCATTTTTGTGGCAATGATGGGTATGATTATGTTATTGATGAGGCCATAAATACTAATGATGGACTTTAGGTTGGTATCAGTTGAAAATGGTATTAGTTGAACTAATGGTTTTGTTATTGCCTTGGTACTTTTTGACCTAGTACTCCTTGACTAATAACTTTTATAGTAATTACTTTTATTATTTTCTTCTTTTTATGAATGTGAAGGTGATATATTTTAGTACATTTGATATGGTTTATATTAAAGAGTTGAAAAAAACTAAGCAACAAATGATTTTTTTTTAATATCAATCGGGGAAAAAAAATGCAATTGCTATTTTATTAGCACTCTAGAGTCCAACGATAACTTATAAATGATAACTTATAAACGTTTTTCTTTCCTTTTTCTTTATAAAATTGGAATTCTTCAATTGTTTAAGAGCATATTTGTCTAAAAGAAATTTTTTTCCCATCAAAATGGCCCATTAATATTACTGTCTTTTATAAATAACATATTAATTTTTTGTTATCTTTTACTAGAGTTATAAAAGTAAATAAATATTGTTAAATAATATCAGGGGCATTTTTAACTTTTACACATTAATACATGGTCAACCATTAAATCTAGCACTCATTGACTAACGTGAGGATGTCTGAGTGTCAATTAATGATAAAGTTGTTTATTGGTGTAAGATGACAAACCTCGAAGAGGTTTAGTGCAATTTGCTCATATATATATATATATATATATATATATATATATATATATATATATATATATATATATATATATATATATATATATATATATATATATATATATATATATATATATATATATACCAAAGTTTCTATATATTTTTCTACAATAATCTCTCATGTTATGTTATAAGAAACACACCCACCAATCATCATGATCAATTTTTATTTTAAGTAAAGTATATATTATGCTGCGCGGCTGCGCGCATGGAATCCACAATATAAATGTGTGGAGTGTATTGTACCCATACATTGATATTCTCCCTATACGATACTAATATATATCATTGATCTCGTTTATCTTAGGAACAAAAATATTTCGTTATACACGTTAATTACAGTGAAGATGGATTGATGATGATATTCATTTTCCATAGTTTAAATAATGTAAGAGTTCATATATATTTGATACAATAATATTATTTTATTCAAATTTTATTGGATATGACTTGAATTTCCAGTGACTACTAAACGAGATTCAATCAATGCGAAGACTTCCTGAAGATACGGGATACGTTTGGAAGTAGGAGATCGTGATTGAGGGAGGCTTGAAGACTGAAAGAACTGAAGAAAACAAAGTCTGGTAGGTATCGTGACCTGGACCGCGGTGCAGACACGTGCACAGACCGCGGCACAAGGGGCGGTCGAACACCTATGGACTATCGCAGCGTGGACCGCGGCGGAGACAATGCACCAACCGCTGTATGCGGAGCGGTGGGCCACAGCGGATGATCGTGGTGTTGGGCGCGGTTGGCCAACCGCGACCCAAACCACGACAATGGTGAATTTTGGCCAAATCAGGAATATTGTACAAAATTAGGAAATGTGTTTTATTCTGGAAGTTCTTGTGCTAATCAGAATAGGAATGTTCTGTACTTAAAAGAAAATCATTTCTCTTAAACAAGAAGACTTGTCATAAATAGGAAATAGTATTTATGTGGAACAAGTAATTCTTGTACGTTTAGGAGTAGGATTTCCTATTATCTTTAACTCCATGTAATTCATATAAATAGACTATAATAGATAGGTTATTTGTGGTGGAGCAAATTAGAAATATAAAGAGAGATCTCAAGAGAGCATTAGGTGTAATTGGGTTGAGGTATTTTAGAGAGACAATCTTGAGAGTGTGATTGTAACAATTTACTACATAATAGAACTTGTTGTCCTGACGGCCATGGTTTTTTCCCGATTTGAGTTTCCACGTAAAATCTTATTGTGTTATGTGTGATTGGATTATTCTTTTCATCTTAATTCTTTTATTTTGTCATTGTTTGTGTTCTATCTAGCAACGCTTCCGCGTAGTTCGCTAACAAATTTGGTGTCTAGATGATATAACATAATTGATTTTTTAAACTTAGAATTATATGATTGAATTTTAGAGATATCACATCATTTGAATCTTAAATTTAAACAAAGTAACATTACTTGATTTCATAAATAGCAGTAAAAATGCGACTCAATGCCTGCTTTGTCTAGGTTATGTATAGCTTATAAAACTATTGATTTCAGAACATATGACGATTTTTTTTCTTTGCATATATATATATATAGTGAATCTCTCATAAGTGATCCCGTATTTTAATTTCGGTAAAAACCATCATGAAATCATATGGATTTAAATGAATTTTGATCTGAATTTTTTGTGACCGATAAGTTTATTGAATTTTATCTTTAAATAAAATTTGATAACTTTTCAAGCATAAAAACTATTTTTCTTGAATTTTCTATATTTCGCCTATTTTTCTTATGCCATCATATTTTAAAAAATCGGTGAAAATAATTTAAATATTTGAAAATTTGAAAATTTTATTTATAGGTAAATTTCAATGAACTTATCATACACATTGATATTATAGTCCTTACCGAAATTTAAAAGATGGATCACTTATGAGAGACTCACTCATCTATATATATGGAGAGAGAGAGATGAACTTTCAAGTGAGAGATCTCTTACTTTAATTTCAGTAAAGAACTTTATGAAATCATGTCATTTTTTAGGAATTTTGATCTGAATTTTTTTATAAATGATAATTTCATTGAAATCTACCTATTAATAAAAAAATTGATAATTTTTCAAGTAATAGAGCTTTTTTTTTTCCTATATATTTCTCCCATTTTTCAATGTTTTTATATTTAACAAAATCGGGATAAATAGTTTGTAGTACTTGAAAAAATCTTACATTTTATTCATAGGTAGTTTTCATTAAAATTATTATCCACACAAAAAATCATATCAAAATTCGTAACAATCGAAGTAATTTCATCAAAGTCCTTACCGAAATTAAAGTAGGGGATCTCTCACTTGAAAGTTAATATATATATATGTATATATATATATATATATATATATATATATAGTGTATCTCTCATAAGAAGATTTCATATTTTAATTTCAATAAAGACCTTAATGAAATCACAACGATCTTTCAAAATGTTCAATGTCTAGAGTTGTCACGAAAAAACTAAAGGGTGTGTATTCAATTTGGATTTCAAATGACTTTTTTTAAGTGGATGACTTTTGCAAAGTTCAAGGTTTTTTTTTGTAGACTTTTATGGATTTTATAGAATTATAAAAAATCTTTATAGACTTTCATTGACTTTTAAATATAAAATATACTTTATTGTAACAAAACAATATTTTTCAAATAAAAAACAAAATCATCGTTAATTTCTATGAAACTTGACAAAACATTCATGCCTATATTCATGATTTTAAAATTTTTATTTGTTATGGCCTAATTTCACAAAAGTCCTACTTTTATGGTGATTTATCACCTTTATAAATGTCTTTCATATTTATCACTTTAGACCTTATTTTTTTCTCCAAAACTCGTCACTTTAGTCCATATGAACAAATAATTGAAAGTCAAATATTTTAAAACCCATGAAAGTATATTTTTACCCTTATTACTATTTGATTTAGCTTAATGATTATTTTAGCTAATTAAAATAAAAAACAATAAAATTCTCAATAATAAAATATTAAATAAATATATTACAAAAAAAAAATCTTTAATAAATAATAAAAAAAATCCATTATTTTTTTCTTATTTTGTGTTTTTTTTTTTCATAATGGATATTTATTTAGCTAAAATGATTATTTTAGCTTTAAATTAAAATGAAAAACAATAACATTCTCAATAATAAAATCTTAAATAAATATATCACAAAAAAAAACTATGAAAAATAATCATTTAAAGCTAAATAATCATTTTAGTTAAATAAATATCCATTATGAAAAAAAGCACAAAATAAGAAAAAAAAATGGATTTTTTTATTGTAATATATTTATTTAAGAATTTATTATTGAGAATTTTATTGTTTTTTATTTTAATTTAAAGTTAAGATAATCATTTTAGTTAAATTAAATAGTAATAAGGGTAAAAGTATACTTTCACATATTTTTAAATAGTTGATTTTCAATTATTTGATCAAACGGACTATAGTGATGAGTTTTGGAAAGAATAAGGACTAAAATAATAAATATGGAAAGACATTTATAACGGTGACAGATCGTCAAAAAAATGGGACTTATATGAATTTTTGCTATTTTTTTTATTATATTTTAAATCATAAAGATAATAATGCATCAAAAAGTTTTTATAATTAGTCGAAATATGTGTGTAAAATATAATTAGTCGAATTTTATTTATTTTTTATAAGTTGTCAAAATATTATCAAGAATTTCTTTGTTATATAGTTAGAGTTGTTAAGCCGTAGTGGACTTTATCCATTTCCTTTTAAACCCGTCATATGTGGGCTCAGCCCGATCCCACTTGATTGGGTGGACTTGGACATAAATTATTAGGGATTGCAAAATTATCCGTAGTAACGATGCCTATGGGGACCCGCACTTTTAGGATGGGGATGAGTTTCAATTTAGTTTAAATGGGACGGGAATGAGGATAGATAGTAAACCCGCAATGGGTATGGGACAGAGATGAATTATATACTCCCCACCCCATTTAAAATAATATTTAGTTAAACTACGTAGTTTCAAAAAAAAAAAAATCTATAGACATATTAACCCTAACTTTACATCTCTTCACCTCTATTTAACATAAAGTGACAATACAAATACTATTAAAAAAACCTTAGCCGCTAACTGCAACTCTAAATCTTTAATCCTCAAACAACTCGAAGTTCATCATTCAAGCTTCAACCTTAAACACAATAGCACATACAATAAGTTTCTTTTTCAAATAAATTTTAAAATTTAAAGTTTAAAAACAACAGTTTTTTTTCAAGTTTATTACTTCAATGGTTATATATTTTTTATTTTAATAAAAAAATATTATAAATGGGGTAAATGTACGGGGATGGGAAAAGTACTCCCCGTTGTACCCCGTCCCAACCCAACCCGCTCCATCTATGATGAGGTTGTATGAGGGGATGGGTTTTAAAAAAGTAAATGGGGTAGGGTGCAGGGAAAACCACCCCTCCCCGAACCCGTCTCATTGTCATCCCTATACATTATAGGCCTGATGCCCTTGAGTGTCGGGCATTTGGACTGGGCTTATGCTATAAAACCCAACAAGCCCATAAAAAAATACATTTCATTTTAAAACTAATCGTAGAAATATAGAGTGACGTCAGATGCACGTTTGGGGAATGGGGAATGGGGGGATGGGGATGGATATAGCCCCCCCCCCCCCCCCCCCCTCATTTCCCCATTTGGGGAAAATAGGGGTGGGGATGTTTGAGGGGAGGTCCCCTCATCCCCAGTTCCCCATTTTTCCCGTTTTTCCCTGTTTTATTGCATCCCCTGGTCTCCCATTTTTCTATTTTTCTATTTAACTAAAAATTATAAATTAAATTAAAAAAAACAAACATTTCATTACAAATAAAAAAAAACAATGCATTACAAATTTAATATAAAATGTTTCAAATAATTCAAATATATATTATAATTATATTTATATATTTTTGAGGAAAATTGGAAAATAAGGATCTCCATCCCCATCCTCATCCCCATTTCAATTTAATTGTGGGGGGGAAATGCCCCCCCCCCCCCCCCCCCCCCCCCCCCCCCCCCCCATTTTTCCATTTTCTCCACACACACAAAATCCCCAAATGGGGATGGGGTGCGGGGATTTGAGACCCCAGGGATAAATGTGCATCCCTAGACTTACGATATTTGTAAAAAAAAAAAAAAAAAAAAAAACTTTATCTGTACCTCAAATTTTTACCTTTTATTTTAATTCTAACATAGCCCCTCAAGTGAAATTACTTAAAAATTTAACTCTTAAAATTGGGAGAATAAAGTTAACCTTCAAATTTAACTTAGAAACTATTAAAAATAATTATTTATTAAAAACTGTAAATAATCTATTTCAAATATATAATCCATAAATAAAAAATCAAATCAAACCAAATTAGAAATAATATATATATATATATATTCTGAAAAAAGACATGAAGAAAGCATTGGTTCTCCAATTTTATTGTTGGTTCTTCTCTTGACCTTACACCAAACAATTTTGTGTTTGTTATTTAAAACAAGTTTTGAGTTACAAAAGCTTGATAAA
The DNA here is from genome assembly GCA_032871835.1 of Dipteronia dyeriana. Lineage (NCBI taxonomy): Eukaryota > Viridiplantae > Streptophyta > Magnoliopsida > Sapindales > Sapindaceae > Dipteronia > Dipteronia dyeriana. Next base: position 13,295,144 of record CM065301.1, on the reverse strand, counting down.
GAAGTAGGGATGTTAAAATTATCCATTAGTACAGGACCCGACCCATTATGGACAGGTTTAGTGTCCATTATTTATGTTATGATATGAGAATGACGTTATTTTCATTATTATGTTTAATTTTTAGATGGTTACGAGATTTTAAATCCCCACCTCAACCCATACCCATCCCGTTATATATATATGAAGCACATTATCAGAACAAGAGTTATAATTCATGAACATGAACACATGTAGACATGCAGTACATGTTGGACCGGCTACATTCTGAAAAGAAGAGAATAATCAAGAAATAACTGATACATATTCCTTTAATCCTTCATAACATGTCCAATGACATCATAATAATGAAATGTACAGTGACATCGTAATCAAGAAATGCCTCACTCAGATTCCTAGAAGCAATAAAGAAGAACCGGTGATTGATGAGCAAACTAAACTCTAAGGTAAACAACGATAATATACCTCCTTTTTTCCCTTTTATTTTTCTTTTTCATCATCTGCTATTAGTCATTAAAAAAAATGATAAATGGTATGTTAATCCTTGTAATTTACCTTAATCTGCGTTTAATTCACGGTTTTTTTAGAATTATAACTTTTAGTCATTCTATAACAGAATCCGTTAAAAATATACTTTCTGACATGTCAGACGTGTGAAATGACCTTAATGCTCCTAAAGGGTGCTGACCACATTGAGAATGCCATCTTACCCTATTTTATCTTTTTCTGTGTGAAGTAATTTTACCCTTACTGTGCATTAAAAAAACAAAAAAAAAAGCATTAAAAAAATATAGATCTCTATGGACGGTGGAAATATCTCTTCTTCTTTTTTTATTTAAATTTTAAAACATAAATTAAAAATAACAAAAAAAAAATTAAAAAAATAATCACATCATCACCATCTGACGATCATCATCTTCTCCACCAGACTACCACCATTTCCAACACCGTGAACCACCTGCTTCTCATCACCACCACCACCACATCTCAATCAAACCCAGAAACCCACCAATCCACCTCCACAACTCCCACCACCACCATTAGCCACAAAATCCCATCATTCCACCACCATAACTCCCACCACCACCACCACTACCAAATCCATACATAAAAAACTCATTCACAAACCCTAACACAAAAATCAAATTAAAAAAACATTAGCATCGATTTTAACACAAACCAAATGATTTCAAGCCCCCTAAACACAAATCAAATTGATTTTAACAATCACAAACACAAATCGATCCCCCAAACACTAAAATCTTCATCACCATCATCACTCTCCACAAACCCAGTCTCAAATAGATCGCAACCTCACACCTAGACAACCACCACCAATGCCAGTGAAAAGGGAGAGTCGACGAGAGAGAGAGAAAGAGAGAGAGAGTCAATCTCGTCGGAGGCCAAGAGAGGGGAAGCACCACCATTCCGGCGGCCACCATCTCAATCTCTAACACCACCAGCCATCAGCCACATTAATACCTAAATCCAATCGAACCCATAAAACACCCACACCAAAACCAATCAACGAAGGAGGAGGAGGAGGAGGAGGAGACGAAAGAGATCATCGGTTACGGTTTGATGATGAAGATGAAGAGATGAGGAGATGGGAGATAGAGAGAGATGAGAGATCGTGATTAGTGAGAAATGATAGGATGTTATTTGTTTTTTCTTTATTAATTTTTAATTTTTAATATTTATTGATTTTGTTTTTTGTTTTTATTTATTGGTTTTTTTTTGTTTTTTAATTTTTTTATTTAATATATTATTAATTGTATATATCATCTTACCTTTATAGCCTCTAGCCATAATTACCCTTTATGTCCCTACTGATGAATTTACTTATTTACCCTCGTTGACTTAACAGAATTCAGTAAAACCCTAATGGAATTGGATGGTAAGGACTACAATCTCTATTGTCAGGATAATGATGGACCAAAAGTTACAATTCTAAAAAACCGTGGACTAAACGTAGATTAAGACAAACTACATGGACTAAAATACGATTTACCTTTTAAAAAATAGATTACTGGGATGAGGATGATAACGTAAAAAAATCGATCCCCTAATGAAGAATCTACATACCCGCATCGTTTATTTTCAGATGAGTATTTACTAGGATAATATTTCTCATACAAATTGAGATTAGGAGTGATAATAGAAAACCTGTCCCCGATCCGTACCACCAACATCTCTCAAAGGAGACTATTGTCTGCCGTTGTTTGTGGGGATTTAATCGGTAATTTTTTCTTTTTTAAGAATAAATCCTTATTTTATTGTAATCTACTGTGTATATTTATTCTGTTATTTATAGTCAAATGGAAGAGGGATGGTCTTTTAACAAAAAAAAAAAAACTAGAAGATGTGTAAAAAAAATGGGGATATGAATCTTATATATATATATCAAGCAATAATACTAGTCGATCCAAAAATTTAGATCAAATTAGCTCGTATCATGGAAGATTTTTTTTTTTTTTTCCAAACCGGCAATTGGATCTACCCCATCATTTGGAATCAAGTAGTTTTAATTTATTACAATAAAACCATAATAAACACACAAGTTCATAAAAATGAGTGTCGGAACACTTCAAAAACAGCAACGGAAACAGATACCGTGAAGATATAGAAAGGACCTCTTACCTCCCACGTCGACTTCAGCGTAAGAAACATGAGCAAGGCTCAAATATGTATCACAAACTACACAGAGTGATGACATCTCTTCAAATGGTGACTAGAAGAACTACTGCAGCCTTCAGGGAAACTTGTCATTCTGTAACAAAATAGAACATATTAAATGAGGAATTGTATTATAAAATGTAAAAAAAGTAGTATTAGAGATTTCTTAACTTAAGTGAACCAATGCATACCGCTTTTCCATGGAACTGTTGTATGGCTTTGTTAAGGTCAGCGTAATGATATAATTCAACTGATTTCTCGTCAATTTTGACTTCCCGTAATATTTGCGTGGTTAAGTCTCCTCGAGAGAAAATCTTTATATCTGGGCTTTTGAACACTTCTAATTCTTCTAAAGATGGGAATTGTAAGGTGAAATTTCAAGAGCAGAAACCCGTGAGACTTGGTAAACATCTGAGCGACAAACTCTTCAAGTTGCTGAATATAATTTTATCCTCCATTAAATCTCCTTGATTTCCTACCACTTCTGTCATCTTTTCGCAGTAGCTTATACTCATTTTAATGAGCTGCACCAGGCTTTTGGCAGTTGAGGATGTTCCCATGTATTTCAAACTACTACAACTCACAACTTCCAGAATTGTTAGATTCTGGAAAGAAGCTGAAGGTGGCAACAGATTGATCAAACTATCACAACTTCCTACGCGTAGAACTTCAAGATTTTGAAGAATTAAGTCCAATCTGGAGTCCTGCTTCCATATGTACTTTAGATCCTTAAGTATGTAAAGAACTAATTTTTTCATTTTTGCAGGTGTCCCTTGAACATCCTTATATAAAAATATCTCTTCGTATGAACTTTCCTCAAGTGAAAGCATTTCCAAATTGGGAAATCTTTGAATAATACTAAGTGGCAAAACTGTTGATTCATCATTTGCAACTTCAAGAATTTTAAGTTTGTGAAAGAAACACTCTGAAACCTGGCTCTGCCACATGATCATGGCGTTTTTTCCAGCTAAATTCAATTCCTCCAAGCAGGGGAAGGCCTAGCAACCAATCAAATAAAAATTCAATTCAGTTTCTTCAAACAATTTCACAGACCATACATAAAATAATTGCATATAGATTTAAATAGATGGGGACCTATTTACATGGCAAGAAATTGCTAACTAAAATCCTGTTTCGAATGTAAAGAAAGAAAATTAAAAAAAAAACTGTCACACCTAAGAGAATTAATATGCCTAATGTCATATGAACTTTTACCAATTCAAGAAGAAGATAAATAAAAAAGATCGCATACCTCTTCGACCAAGAAGAGGGGTTGTTGCATTTGGCTCTCCTCGCCACAATGACGCAGCTCCAACCTTTTCAAGACAGGTCCTACCACTGTATGTCTAGAAGGGTTTAAGACACAAAGATCTGGTAGTTCATGCAATTTTAAGGTACTCAATTTCGGAAAGAGAAACCTAGCAGGGGGTTCTTCCTTTGCAACCATAGATACAGAAAAGAGATTTTTCAGACTTTGACAGTATGAAACTTCAAAATTTTGTAGGTTTGCAAAGGAAAGCATGATTTGGGGATCTCTCGATTGAGTTGCAGCTATGGAATGTCTTTCTTCATAATTTATTCCCTGGAGATCAAATATTTCTTCTAGAGAGCCACAATCGGTAACATATAGAGACTCCAGGCTCGAGAATCTTCCAAACATGTTCGATGGAAGCACAGAAAATAGCTTCTGGCAGTATCTAACCTGCAATGATTTTAATTTGCAAAAGGAATCCCAACAAGTTGATTGTGCCATATCATCTTCAAATTGTCCATGTAGGAAATTTTTATTTTCTCTAAGCTAGGAACTCTAACCTGCAGTATATATGATATCATGATATTGGGGATTCTTTCTAATTATAACTGAAAACAATTGGAAAATATTTATCTAAAAAAATAAAAGAAATAGTAAATTATGTGTCACCAAAGAGGGAAAATGTAAATTAAATTCTAGAAAACTAAAAAACTTGTGATCTATGTACCTTATCGTCGAAGATGAATGCCTTCGATTCAGGACATTCATGTATCGTGAATTCTTTCAATGATGGAAATTCAATATAATATCCCAAACACAGTTTTGTCAGCTTTGCAAGATATTTCATCTCTAGGTAATTTAATTTAGGGAACGACATTGTATTCCTCCTTTCTTTTTTTCTTAGCCCTTTCGTGACTACCATCGAAGATGAAAAGAGCTCCTTTAAATTACCACAATCATATACAACCAATTTGGTTAAATTTTCAACGCTGGAAGATATTATTGGACGTAAGTTGTACCAAATCTTTTCGACATGAATTTCATAAACATCCAAGGTCTCCAAACTGGGGAACACAACCTGCAGATGGAGATCAAATATTTCTTACCACCGAGTATGTATGTATTTAAACATATGACATGTGAATCAAAAATTCTAAAAAACTTTTTACAATGCTATTCAATTTTTGTCTAAACTTATTCAAAACTAAAGATAATAACAATAGGCTTACTTTGAGAAAACCAATATGTCCCATTCACATTATATATGAAAATTATCAGATGCAGAATTCCGTATATTTTTTAACACAGGATTTTTAATAGATATCGGTGATAATTCAATAAATTACAGTGTCTATTTGGAATTTCACACGAAAAAATATACAAGATCCTGTACCTGATAAGTAATTTAGAGGTGGTAGAAAAGGATAAGACTTGGACCACAACCGCTAATTAGGTCGTGAGGGATTAACAGCTAAACAAACCTCATCTCATCCACTATAAATAGTTAAAAGAACCAATTAATTCTTAATTCACTTGTATGTTGGATTTTGTAAGTATACAATCCAATAATCTATGTTATTTAAAAGCTAATTGAGTGCATGATGTTAAAATTTATTTTTAGGAAGTTACCAATTAGATAAAATGCAAGTAGGTTTGTTTTCCCACAAACAGTGTCACAAACCGTACATAATACAATTACATACAGACTTAAATAGAGGGGGACAATTGACCGATTTATGTGGCAAGATAAATTGCTAACCAATATCTGATGAGGTTGGTCCAATGGTAAAACCCCTTACACCTGCACCATGAGGTTACGTATTCGTGTATGTTCTATTCCCTAAAATCTCAAATTATTGAAATATTTCAAGAAAAAAAAATACGAAGGTCTCATACCTCTTCGAACAAGTGGGGTTGTTGTATTTGGCCCTCCTCGTCAGGGTCATAGATGCCACAACGCTGCAGCTTCAACTCTTTCAAGACAGGCCCTTCCACTGTATGTCTACCAGGGTAGGAGGTTCTAAGTTTTGGTAGTTCATCCAGTTCCAAGAAGGTCAATTTTGGAAATACCAACCTAGCATTCGCTTCTTCCATTGCAACTTTCAAATTTTCAGAAAAGAGATTTTCTATACTTTGACATTCTGAAACTTTCAATTTTTGTAGGTTTGCAAAGCAAATCATTATTTGGGGATCATAAGTATTGCACAATTCTCTTGATTGAGTTGCTGCTATGGATTCTCTTTCTTCAAACAATTTTATTCCCTGGAGATCAAATATTTCTTCTACAGAGGCACATTCACTAACATGTAGAGACTCCAGGCTCAACAAACTTCCAAACATGTTCGACGGAAGCACAGTCAATAATTTTTGGCAGTATTTAACCTCCAATGATTTTAATTTGCAAAAGGAAACCTCAGCAACTTGGTTGTGCCATATCATCTTCAAGTTAGTCATCAAGGAAATTTTCATTTCCTCTAAGCTAGGAAATCCAACCTGTAGTGTAAATGCTATTGAGTTAGCGACGGTTATTTCTAATTATAATTAGAAAATATTAAATTCTGCAAGATCACAAAGCTTGTAATAGGAAAACTAAGAAAAGCAAAAATAAAGACAATATATATATATATATAGTGATCTTACTGATCTATGTACCTTATCATCAAAGATAAATTCCTTCAATTGTGGACAACTCTCAATCCTCATTTCTTTCAATGATGGAAATTCAATATAATTTCCATAGCACAATCTTCTCAACTTTTCAAGATCCATTATAATCAGATGGTTTAATTGACGAAAAGAAAATTTATCCCTCTTTTCTCCTTCTTTTAACTTTTCTGTGATAACTACCATCTTTTCTAAGCGGGGACACTTGCATATTTGAAGATATTGGAGTTGCACAAAGCTATTGACCATAGAAGATGAAAACAGCTCTTTTAAATTACCACAAACATTTACGATCAATCGGGTTAAATTTTGAACACAAGACATTGTTGGAAATTGGTTGTGCCAAATCTTTTCAACATTAATATTATAAATTTCCAAGTTCTCCAGGTTGGGGAATGAAACCTGCAAATAGAATTATTGTTACTTGTATGACAAAAAAATAACAATTATGAGTAATATCTCTTACCCTGACTGAAATGAACAATTAATTTCTTTATATACTACAATATAGCTTTAATTGAAGACTAATTAACAGAGAATTTATATAAACGACAAAATAACAACAGTAAGAAACAATATTGTGGAGAGAAACTTTCAACTATAATATTAAACTAATACTCTATCATTATTTCTTTATAGGAAGTTGCTAACTAATCTATATTTTTATTGACAAATGAGAACAAACAAAGAAAATAAATTGACAGAGAGGTTACTATGGACTTACCTTCTCATTGAAAAGCGACGGGGGAATATCAAGCTCTTCCTCAGAAATGATTTCTCTGGCGTTTGTATCACTAGTCAATCGCAATGGGGAAGTTGTCTTCACTTTGCAATAGAAACTTTTGAGTCGAGGCAGTGTATCCAGTTTCCGAATGCACAATTGGCTGAACTTAATAGTCTCATGAACCAATTCAGAGTTGTTGGCCTCATCTTGTCCCCCGATAGCAAAAATCTCTTCCATGTAATTGCAATAAGACACTCTAATTTCTTGGAGGTGTGGAAGGACTTTGTCAGTGGTGAATGAGAAGATGTTATTCAATTTATTGCAGGATTGCACTTTGATACTTCTTAATCGGCGGAAAAACTGTGCTCCAAGTGGACCGTTGCATATATTCTCCAAGCCATTCAAATGCAACAGAATCAATGACTCCAAGGAGGGTAAGGCGTCACAAGATACCGAATGCTTTGAGTCTACAATACATAACAAGTGAGAATTATCTTTGACTGAGAGATGCTTCAATTCAGAAAAACCATTTCTATCTAAATCATAAAGAACATTCCTAACGCCCGACACTTCAAGCAACTCCAATTCTCTGATTTCCTTCAACTGCGAGATAATCCCACCCTCATTGGTATCAAGCTTGAGTTTCAACATTCTGGAAGTCTTAGAATGAAAATTCCACTGCCACTCATAACTTCCAATGAATATTTTGTATCTTTCCAACTGTGGGGAGAGCAAGCCTTTCGACATTTTACCATCTGGAATTTGTATCTCCAATATGGTCAGGTACTGCAAATGCTTCAGCTCATCAATGCTGACATTACTTCTTTCAATGTTGGATCTTTCAACTTGCCATTGGACAGAGGTATTGCCCATATATAGTGCTTCTAATTTGGTTAAACTCGACATGACTTTCGGGGGAATATAACTAAGTTTGGAACAATCGGTCAAATCCAACAACCTTAGCATAGTCAAATGACGTATCTGTTCAGACAACTTCTCAATCTGGGAACCACGAAAACTAAGGATTTTAAGTTTTTTTATAAGGTTTCCAATAATAGCTACTTCTCCCGATTTACATTCATCTAAACACAGGCTCAGTTTCGCATTGCTACCTTTGGTAAAATCATGGGGAAGTGCTTTTGGTTACTTTTAGCTTTTCCAAACTGAGTTTTCGAGAAGCTACAAATACATGCTTTTGGATTTTGGCTTCTGCTTTTAGAAAACACGCTACAGTAATATTAAATGAAATTTTACTAACTTTCCAACGTTGTCCTTGCCTTTAAAACAAAATTTAACAAAAAAAAAATTGGGCTTATATTTTTGTACAAAAAAAAACATTTCCATAATTAATTCAATAAAGTAAAATAAAAATGAAATAAAAAATAAAGTAGAATAAAATAAAAAAATAAAAAAATAAAAAATAAAAAAATAGGACTAATTAATTAAATAAAGTAGAATAAAAATAGGGTTAATTAATTCATTAAATTACCATAATTATATAACACTTAATACTAAATACAAATAAACAAGAAAAATATAAAGTATAGTAAATTAGTACCATTTAGATGTCTTTATCCTTTTAGTAATTTTACACACTCACAACACTTTTTATATCAGTTTACCAAACACATTGAAATTGCTTTTAGTTCTCACAGCATTTTTTAAAATCAGTTTACCAAACACTCAGCTGATTCTTCCCACAACAATTCCAAAAGCAATCCCTCCCACAACAATTTCAGAAGCACTTCTCCCCACAGCACAGCAATACCAAACTGAGCCACAATGTTTGAAGGTCTACAAGGCAACAAAGTGATGTCGGCAATGGCTGCAAATTAACTTCAATCAGATGTAAAACTTGAAGTCCCAACATTCGTGCGAAAAACTTATCAGGGATTCTCAAAAATGAATCCTTAGGCTTCACATAGAGATACCTAAGTTGTGGGCATACCAGCTCTAAATCTTCGGGAAGATCACCAATATCATGTAATGTGATTGAAATGCAATTATCATGTAAGAAGGCCGAAATCCAATGCCTGTATTCGGTCAAGCGAACTAGCTACCGCGAAACAGCGAACGCAAGAAAACAAATGGATGCAAAAGTTGATGTGGAAAGCAACAATCCACTAGTTTCCCCCAAGGGGAGTTCGCTAAGAAGCCTTTATGAATGGTTAGGTATCATGGCAACTGTTTTTGGCTGCCAACTGCCAGAGTTGGTTGATGTGATTGACCAGTTGAAACCGGTTGCACTTGATTTTTTTTTGTTTTTTTTTGTTTTTTTTGTTTTTTTTAGAAAAACTTTAAAGTTTTAAAAATACTAAATATAGAATTTATAGATTAAATTAAAGTATATATATATAATTTACATAAATAACAGAAAAATCATAACATTAATATAATATTGTTGATAAATAATATAATCATACTAACAAATATTAATAATGATTATTTTGCTAATAATGGGAAATTGAAAGTATTATTAACATCATAATAATTTTCACAAAAACATAATACAATATAAAAATATATTAGATAAATACAATTCATGAAATTAAAATTTTAAAGTAAATGGAATGAGAAGTTGTAGAATATATAAAAAAATCATGGAAAAGTTAAAAAACAAAATGAACAACTTTTATATTATTGAAATCAGTCTAACGTTTTAATTAACGTCAAAGTTGTTCCCGGGAACCACTCAACCTTAACAAAATTAACAAATTTTATATTATGAAAAATACTCTAACGTTATCTTTAACGTCCAAGTTGTTCCCGGGAATAACTACTCGTTGGGAACAACTTCAACGTTGATTGAAACCACTTTGAAGTTCTAACAACGTTAGAGTTGTTCCCGGAAACAACTCAACCTTAATGAAGGGAACAATTTTTATATTATGGAAACCACTCTAACGTTATACATAACCTCAAAGTTGTTCCTGGGAACAACTTCAACATTGATGGAAACCATTCTGACGTTCTAACTAACTTTATAGTTGTTCCCGGGAACCACTAAACCTTAATAAAGGGAACAACTTTTATATTATAGAAACCACTATAACGTTATACATAACGTAAAAGTTGTTATCGGAAACAACTACTCGTTAGGAATCACTTCATCGTTGATGGATGCCACTTTGACGTTCTAACCAATTATGTTAGTAACAAAAATAACTTTAAAATCGGTGAGATCATCCATGTTAAAAAAAAAACTCCTAAATTTTCTTAACTCATAAATATCCATATTTCTCACAAATTCTATATGCAAAATATCATTGTCATTTAAAAAGATCAACTTAATATTACAACCCGTTGAATTTACAAAAGAGTTGTATCTTTTTTTTTTTTGAAGAATTGCTAGACTCAGTAGCCAGACACCGCTTTTCAAATCCATTTGCTATTCTCCATGTGACACTCAAAGATATTTACTTTTTTCTGTCTTAAATAATGAGCCATAATCAAGAGACATGCTTAATAATTGTAGTAATATCTTTTTTATGGAGTTTATGAACAATTTTATAGTTAATAATTGTAATAATTTGTTTTTCTTAAGAGACATAGAGATGCATTAATTGTAATAATTTTTATTTTTAAACCAATTAAAATAATATTCTTATTAATTAGTAGTAGGTCAATAGTTTATTGACTCAAAATTGTATGGATGTAAAATTCAGTGAAAAAAGTTTGAGAATTATTTTAGTTGTAAACTTTTTTTTTTCACATTATTGTGATTGAAATAATAATTTGACAAAGAATCGTATCCCAAATAATGTACAATCAAATATTATTTTAATGCATCATACCATCGTATGGCTCAAACATGAGAATATTACATTTAAATCTAATTTAATCAAAGTATCATTTGCATGCATTTGTCGTACCACACTGATTTATAATAAAATGGATTGATACTTAATATGGGTGTCGAGGTAAAAAAGATTGATATCTAATTCAAAAGACTTTGATCATACGGAGGTATATATTATTATTTTTATATTTTTGATCTTTATTTTATGTCTTGTTATAAACTCAATCAATAAACTGATTGATTTTTTTATATAAAAGATATTCATAAATATCAATGAGTTTTTTTTTAAAAAAAAAAAACATAGTTGTATATTTAAGAGAATTATAGATTGAAAATCTCTTGATCTCTTATACAATGTCGTTCTACATCATCCATTTCATAATGCTCCAAGACATTTCCAAAAGTAAATTGGAGTATTGAACCATCATTATAAGAGGATTTGATTAAAAAAATATGATTTTTTTAATATATAAACTGGATGTGTTAATAATTTAAGAGGGTTTATAAATAAAATGTATTAAAATGAATATATTCATTTTAATAAGGGTACTGTTGACATCAGGATGGATGCTTATAGTAATATTTATTTTTTAATTTGTAGATATATGTGTACTTATAAAATGGGTGTACTAATTTGTTTATGGGTGGTAATATCCGTATCCATTTAATATTTGTATGGTATTAAACTATCCATCTAATATTTAAATGACCTTATTTTACAAGACACGTAAATCTAGAGATTTTCTCTTTACATTTTAATTGTAAAGACATTCCATCCTAAAAACTTCAATTTTAAAAATTTCTACGGACAATCCATTTTATTTCAAAATTAGACTTTTATATTTTAACACTCCTCAGTTGCGGTTGGCCTTGTTAACGACATAAATCGCCATGAGTTTGAAATTGGCCTGGTTATTGATGAAATCTACCGTCTAATGCAAAGGTTATCCAATTGAAGTTTAAAGTTTGTCTCTATGAAAGCTAATTTTGTATCCCATGGCTAAGTAGGGTCTTTCTAATCAGGGATGAAGCCATAAATTTAAGATTAGAGGGACCAATATACAAAAATAAAAACAAAATAGGGGGGCTAAAGTGAAAAAAAGCTAAACTTTTATTAATATTTTATAATTTTTTTAATATAAACTTTAAAGTTTGTTTTGGAGAGAGGGGGGCAATGGCCCCATCAGCCCCCCTCACATCTTTTTTTTTTATTTTTACTCTTCGAAATTAGTACCTATCCAGGTACATCCGTACATGTAGTGCATTACCAATTTTTCCCTTCAAGGTTATCAGCCAGTGTGTTTTTAATGGAAAGGGGGAAATGGCGAATAGTGTGAACTACAAGGGGATAATGGCCATTAATAGAATCAGAGGGGGATTTTGATCAACATATCAAACTACATAGGGAATTTTGATAATATCCCTTTTAAAAAATATTAGTTTAAGGGTATTTTGGTACTTTCCAGATAAATGTTTATATAGACATTAAATTTAGAGTGGTGTTATTAATAATCCACTAAATATCTTTTTACACTCCATTTTAAGTTTTTTTTTTTTGATGAAATAAGGTTGGTTCGATGATATACCTTACACATCTATGCCACGAGATCGTGGGTTCGAGTCCTCACTTCATAAAAAAAAAACCCTAAATTTATGTAATATTTTCAACAACAACGGAAAAAATAAAACTTCTATTTACGATCCAATGTTTTTCTTTTTACACTTCATTTTTAAAGATACTACATTCTAAAATTTTAAATTTAAAGAAATCATATAGACACTTTCGTTTTTTCCAAAATTATCTTGTTAGCATATTTGTGTATGGATTGGAGACTCATTATACACCCAAATGAGTCAAACCCAAGCCCATGACATATATGCAAAACCCAAGCCACTTAACCAAAATCTATTAGATTTGAAAAAATTGTCTTAGCAGTTGCATGAAGAGCAAAAATTGCCCATGCAAGATATATATACACAGATAACGTGTATCAGGGGTGGCTACAATAATGGCATGACACCACACACTTGTTATATTTCGTTTTAAATGGCATGAATGTGTGTGTGTGTGTGTGTATTATATGTTCTGGATATTCTTGTCATGTGATAACTTCAAAATTGAGAGAATTTTAAAGAATTAAAAATGAAATCCGTGACTGTAATCGGGTGATAACTCATTGTCATTTATTTTATTTCTCCGTGATCATGGTACCATAGATAAAGCCTTTCAAGAACTTTCCAACGATAGGTCTTTTGCATAATTTGGTTTAGAAGCCAGGGAGAAAAACAATTTTGAATTTTTTGGTTCGAGATTAAAATCTGAAAATTTGTTTGATGTTGAATATGGGTGAAGAACATGAAGAACATGTTCCACGTACCTATGAAAGGAGAGAGTGTTTCACCCCTAACCCAAACATAGTAAATAAAGGCATAAATGGAATTAAATTTAAATTTTGAGTCGGATGGTGGTGGTCCCGTGATCGGAAAATTCAGGGAAGACGGGACGTGCAAGACACTCTCCTCCGATACGAGTGGGCGTTGGGCATAGCAGACATGAGTGGTTCTATTGTTGACATGTGGACACACTAGAAGGAGCCACGTGTTAAGGTTCTGTCTTTTTGTGACAAGTGGCCAGTTCCATCTCTAACACGTGGCATCAACGTGTTAAGAAGGAAACCGCTAACGGTTTTCGGTGAAGTACCAGTGATCGCAGCGGTTTCCGGTCCGATTCGATCGCCACATCATCACTGATGATTTTCGATGTCGGTTTCTCGACCGACCAGCTTTCGGTGAATTTTTTCAGGCTCCAATAGATGGTTTTCCGGCCGCTAAATGTGGTTTTTTGGTCGCTAAATGTGGTTTTTTGGTCACTAAATGTGATTTTCCGGTATTTTTTTGTTTTATTTGTATTTGTATTTTTATTTTTAAAATTTTATTTATTTATTTATTTATTCCATTGGTTTGTTTCGCTTTAGTGGGAGCTAAATTAATGCCCTACAAATCCCGAATGAGATTTTTTCTAGTTACGGTTTCTAGCATTGATTCCAATAACAGTTCCTAGTGCGGTTTGCTGTGACAATTTTTTTTTGGCATGGAGTCCAATGACTGTTTTCGATAATATTTTCAATGATGTTTTTTTGATACGGATTCCGGTGACAGATTTCGGTGTGGTTTCTGGTTATGGTTTTTGACACAGTTTCTGATGATGGTTTCCCATGTGGTTACCAGTGACAGTTTCTAGTACGGATTTCAATGATGGTTTTCGATGACATTTTTGACCACTGTAGAATTTTTCAGTAGGAATTTCGACACTGTTTTTTTACTGTCATGGAATTTTCCTGCAAAAAAATTGGCCACCGAAATTTAGCTTCAGTGGGAGCTATGTATATTGAAAAGCTTTAGTTTAGAATTCTCCTTCTAATTAATTATGCAATCGGGAATAACAAATTTTATTACAAGATTATTAAAAGAAATTTTTTTATAAGTGATTTAGAAAATTTTAAGAATAAATCTGCATCATCTCATACGTCTTGATGAAGAAGATTTCATGAATCTTATTAATGACATATAACCGCAGTCAATTTGGACTCGTGCTATTATGTGGAGAGATGCAATGGATAATCTTTTAATGAAATTTCTCGAAGAGTTGATAAATCTATAAGGTTGTAAAAGTTAGAGTAAAATACCATGATGTATTTTGGTAAGAAAGTGTGTAAACTAGAAATCGTAAGAACTTCTCTTTACGATCCAATGTTTTTCTTTTTACACTTCATTTTTAAAGACACTACATTCTAAAAATTTAAAGGGGTCGATAAATAAATGGCACTATTTGAGAGGGGTGTTGTGCAAATGTCATCAGTTTAGTAATGTAAGTTTAAAATGCACCATTTAAACTAAACAGGCGAGAATACCCCCACAAAATTGAAAAAGAGAAAATTTGTCGTTTTGTGTTTCTGAGAAAAGCAACAGTGAGAAAGAAACCGAGAAAGAAACTGACGACAACGAAATCGACGGTGAGGAAATCGACAGCTTATTGACCGGAACGGGAATACAATACATTTCGCAGCGAGTGACAAAGGTAAGTTGAGTTTGTTTTATGTATCGATTTGTTGTTCATAACTTATAATTGCATTTCAAACTTGTTCTGTTGAAAGAAATTGTAGATTAGGGTTGACAGTGGTTGTGGTTTTGGCTTGAGTTTGAAATGAGGTTCAATATTCTGGTATCGAAGAATTTTTGTTTTGAAAAAAAAAATTGAGAATATTTCAAGCGAGATCGGGGAATTTTTTTAGAAAGAATCGAGAGGTTTTTCAAAGGATCGATACTATTATGAAAGGATCGAGAATTTTTGAAAACGATCGAGATTGTTTTTCAAAGGATCTATATTTTTTAAAATGATCAAATCAAGAATATTTTTCTAATAATCGAGAAGATTATTCAAAGAATCAAAAGTTTTGTGAAAGTGTCGAGAATATTTTCAAAGGATCGAGAATATTTTCAAACGATCGAGAATGTTTTTCAAATGGTCCAGTTTTTAGAAAATGATCGAGAATATTTTTCAAAGAATCAAGAGGTTTTTCAAAGGCTCGAGACAATTTTCAAAGCTTCGAGACAATTTTCAAAGCTTCAAGAATATTTTGAAAGGGTCGAGATTTTTTAAATTGATCGAGAACATTTTTCAAAGGATCGAAAGGTTTTTCAAAGGATCGAGAGTTTTTTGAAAAGATCGAGAATATTTTCTAACGATCGAGAATGTTTTTCAAAGAGTCGAGAACATTTTCAAATGATCGTGAAGTTTTTTCAATAAATGGAGAGGTTTTACAAGGGATATAGACTAATTTCAAAGGATTGAGCCTATTTACAAAGGATCGAAAACTTTATAAACAAATCGAGAACGTTTTTAAATGATCGTGAAGTTTTTTCAATGAATCGAGAGGTTTTAGAAAGGATAGAGACTATTTACAAAGGATCGAGCCTATTTGCAAAGGATCGAGAACTTTTTTACAAATTCAAGATCTTTTTCAAAGGATCGAGAATATTTTTAAAGTATCAAGAATTTGTTTCAAACGATCGAGAATATTTTTTAATTTTTGTGCAGTTTACTGATGTATTGTTTCTGTGACATTGCAGATGACGAGCAATATGAAGGAAATACTTAAAACTACAGAGGGAGATTGGTTCAAGGGAAAATTGACCCGACAAGAACATTTTGAAGCCCTCGCCCGTATAGACGATGTACTGAATCGGGTCCCTGAAGAGTTTGTTGTTCAGGATCGGAGTCGGTTCATGGCCTCATGTTTCGGGCATTTCATGTCGATGCACCGGGAGCTGAAGTTTTCTGGTGGTGTTATTCATCAGCTGCTGTTGCGGGAGTTGGACCATGACGGGCCCACAGATGAGATATGGTTCTTGTTAGGGAACCATGTGGTGAGGTTTTCGAAGGTGAAATTTAGCCTCATCACTGAATTACGTTTTGGAGTCATACGGGACACGAGTATGTATGTTGCAGTTGAGAATGGCATACATGAACGGTACTTTCCTGCACATGATGAGGCATCGTTGGATGACTTGAGGGTTGTTCTTACCCAGGGAGAGTTTGAAAAGGCGTACGATGCTGTGAAGTTATGACTCATTTACATGTTGAACTGGATACTGATGGGGGTAGACGAGAGATTGAAGATTCCAGTTTGGCAGTTTTGGTTGGTAGAGGACCTCAATGCCTTCGATGCGTTCCCGTGGGGTACCCACATCTATAGGCATTCTATGTTTTCATTCAAGCATGCCTTACCGCGACGTAGTGAGGAGAGACGGCAACAGTCACATAGCGATGTTGGACATTCCGTGGAGGGGTACAACATCTACAGTCTATCACACGCCCTTTTGGTAAGAAATTTTAATTCCAACATGTACATTTAATTTTTATACCAAAATTGTTTTGGATTATAACTGTATATATCTTTGATGCAGATATTTGCTTTTAAGGTGATCCCCAAACTGGCCGAGGTTTTCGGGACTCGGAGGGTTAGAGACCTTTTCCATCGGTTGTTGAAGTGGGAGTTGACCAAACAACCTAGAGGGAAGAAGTTGGAGAAGATTTTTAGTGCTAGGGTATTTTTTTTTAAGTCAGTAATTTATATTACTTACGATAAATAGCAATGAAATTCATCCTACTACGGTTTCAGATGTCGGTGAGGACGGAAATCGTGCCCACAGCAGCTGAGGCGGTGGCCCCCTACTTTGCAGGCCTAAGTGAGGGGGGGAGCCCGTATGTACAGGACGATAAGGTTCACCTTCCTACTGTCCCTGAGCCGACTACAAGTGCAGTTCGTCCCGATGAGGAGGGTGGTGGTGGGAGGTGTACTAAGATGGAGCCTTCAGACCCTGCATGTCCAGATTTCATAGGCATGGACACTGGTGAATCTCAACTGTCTCCTCGGCTAGTGAGGCAGGTTCAGTTTACCATCCGAGGAACTGGTTCTGCTACCGGGGATTCCCGTACTGGCGTTCAACTTGATGGGGAGGTAAGTTGAGATGGTAGTTTTATTTTCATTAACAAGAATTGTTGATTTTTTTCGTATTAATAAAGTTGCATGATTTCAGGCCCATTTAGAACATAACTTGAAGGAGTTGCGTGAAGCCCTCTGGAGGAGTGAGAAGGATCAACAACAAGAGCACCGGGATTTGCGTGAAGCTCTCTAGAAGAGTGAGGAGGATCGACAATAACAACAGCACCGGTATTTGCTCGATTTGTTCCGGAAGAGCAAGGAGGATCGACAACAACAACAACATAGGGAGTTGCTTGCATTGATCGATGGCCTTCAGGGCTTCAGGACCCATACAGAGGATCCACATACCAGAGGGGCATTTCTGGATAGTGGGGCTCAGTCTCCCCCCCTCCTTCCGCTCAGAGCGATTTGTAGGCTCTCCCGCCACCTCTTAACCAGAAGCAGGCCCCCCCTCCACCTCCATCCGAGCAGCACGCTCCCCCGCCACCTCCTAGCGAGCAGCAGGCTCCCCCGCCACCTCCTAGCTAGCAGCAGGCTCCCCCGCCACCTCCTAGCTAGCAGTAGGCTCCCCTGCCACCTCCTAGCGAGCAGCAAGCTCCCCCCTCCTCCCCTCGAGCAGCAGGCTCCCTCTCCCTCGTCTTCATCTTAGCAAACCCCGACAGAGGGAGTTCGACAGCACAGATGTGTACTGAAGCGCGGTTGGCAGTTGGTTAGCCCGTACACAGATCTGTGCCGACCTAAGAGGGCGAGGGTAATACTAGAGGGACCTGAGCACGTATTTAATCCCCAGGAACTGGTGGATGATACCCAGTTGAAAGCGTACCGAGCCTACAATAGGAACGTAAACGGGGAACTGTAAGTAAATTTCATTGTTAGTTAGGTGGCCGAATTTCTTGTAATGCATTATATGAAAGTGTAGATGTTGGAACATTAATGCAGACGTGATGTTGATTTGCTGGAGCCGGTTGATGATGCATGGTTCCATCGGTTGCAGACCAACTTCATGGATGTTGATGATCAGGTTTGTGGAAGCGTAAATCCTAATTTCAGTATTTGTATTAGAAGTGTAAACATCCTAATATTTCTTAACGTGTTTAGATTCCCAGCATATGGACGCGTACCTCCATATTCTTCGGAAGCGTCAACGGGCATTTCCCAATGTGTATAGTCAAACGGTTAACATATTGGACTCGCAATTCTTTGTAAGTACTGAAATTAATAATGATAACACGTTGTTTTATGTGTGTATGGAAAACAAAAATTAATTTAAATACAATTGTTTCTGTAGTCCTTTCTGGAGCACCAGTATAGGAAAATGATGCCTCACAATTCTCATGGACAGATCACCCCGAGCCGTTGGAATGTGTTGAGGTCTTGATGGAAGGATGACGACCTCACAACGGTCCTTGGGGGTGCCCCGATTGGATGCCGTTCGTGGCACGAGGTTGACATGGTAAGTGTTACTTGACATGGTTTGCAATTGTATATATAAATGGCTTTGTACATCCTAACACCTGCTGTGACGTTTCCAGGTCCTGATACCGTACAACATTGGGCACCAACATTGGTTGTTGGTGACTGTGGACCTCAGTTGTCGGAAGCTGTTCATAGTCGACCCCTGAAGACAGGAGGACGAACCTCGTATCCGAAAGCAGCAGGTAACCCCGTTGCGCTACTTTGTGCCCTCGATGTTGCATCAGGCCGGGTTTCATACTAAATGAGCGGCAAGACTATTGAAATTTGAGAAGACAAGTAAGCCATTTGATGTCACCATCGTGTCGGAAAAACATATCCCCCAGCAGAAGCAATCGTAAGACATTACGTAATAGTCACTTTAAGATTGTATTAGTGTAAACCTAATGTTTTATTAACGTTTGTTAATGTATCCAACTTCAGGGGTAACTGTGGTCCCCACACGTTGAGATTGATCGAGTACATACTGGCGAACAAAAAAGATTTTGATTGGTCTGAAGACGATATGGGGATCATTCGGGAGAAGATGGCGGTTGAAATATTTACAAACTCCAGGCCCGTATAGATTTCTGTAATAATTCATGTGTATACGTACTAATTCTGTTTTATATGTTCCAATTACTTTGTATATTTACAAATTCTTTTGTATATGTACCAACGGTTTTGCGGCAATTTACCAATTCTTTTGTATATTTAGAAATTCTTTTGTACAATTTTTTTTTACATTTATATATATATCTGGAATATTTAAATACAATTGCATTTCAATTACTTAACAAGTCATACGAGTTCAAATTATAACAATGTCATCATGATAACGCCTAAATTCATTCCACGGTCCCACCGTCTCTAGTAGGGCACGTTTGTCTGTTGTGACCAACAGTATGACAGATACTACACTTGCGTCTGTATTCCTTAGGAATGACTCTGCTCAGATCTTCATCAGTAAAAGTTGGGTTAGAACATCTCCTCGAATTATGCCCTGGTTGTCGACATCGCCTACAATTCTGTGTGGATGTTCTCTCCGAAGACGAGATTCGGCGTGAAGCCCTCGGGCAGCCTGCTTGTCTCCTGGAGCTTGGATTCAAAATGACTCTCTCAGCGATGTCAGATGGCACAATCCAAGTGGAAGGATGTCCAACCAGTATAATAGGAACCGAGTACGCTTCAATAAGTGTTTGTCGCTTGTAGTAGTCCGCACAGAGGGATGTGAAATCCATGTTTCGGTCTCTGTAAAAATATTGAAAACGATGATAAAATTGTATGATGTTTAAGTAATATTAACCGTACATAAAATTGTATGATGTACCTTACGGCAGCGAGAGCGTGAGAACATAGAAGAAGGTCCATTTGGAATTTGTTACATGTGCAGGTCTTCCGGGCTAAGTCAACGGTCCATTGTTTTCCAGCCCATTTCACCAAAAATATGTTCCAGTCAACTGGATTAACGGTCATAAAATTATAATTTTCTACACGTTTCAGGATCACAAGATGTGCTGCGTCGGTCAACTGATGATGCATGGATTGTGCAGCCCTATGACGATCGTGAAACCAATACTGTAGCATATTCCTAATAAACTCTGCCAAAGTCAACATAGGTAGTTGCCGTGCAAATTTAAGGCATGAGTTTATGCATTCTACAGCATTTGTTGTCATGACCCTATACCTTCTGTTGGGGCAGTGAACACGGAACCACTTATGTGGACCGGCATCAATTACATATTCATATGCATTTGGGTGCAAGTTACGTAACTCTTCAATGTGCCGGTTATATTGCAACTCGGTGTACGCTCGGGCTGCTTTATCCATTATTGTGACAACATCCTTTCTATGATATCTCTTCTTAATATTTTCATAAAAGTGCCAGCAACCTATGGTATGGGTGGCATAAGGGAACACTTTAGAAATCCCTACTTCAATGCTTGCATGTCGATCAGAAATGAAAACCAAATCATCTATATGGCCAAGGGCACCTTTCAAGCAATCCAAAATCCACTCCCATGATAGGTTGTTTTCCGAGTCACCGTACCCAAAAGCAATTGCATAAACTTGTTCATTCCCATCTTGTGCAGTTGCAACAAACATTGTGCCCCCGAATCTACCCTTTAAATGGGTACCATCAAAGGCAATAACTGGACGCATACACCTCTGGAATCCTCTGACTGAGGCACCCAACGACAAGAAAAAGTATAGGAATTTACCATTTTCATCGCACTGTAAGTCAGTAATCATTCCGGGATTTTGTTGTTCCACCACGTAACCGAATGATGGCAGCAGTTGGAAGCTTTCCTCATGCGTTCCATAGGTTAGTGACAATGCATAATCAAGGGCTTGATGTGCCTTACTGTACATTATTTGGATGCCATACATTGTTTTCATGTAGGCGATTATGTCCTTCGGACGCATTAGTCGACCATCATGTTGCTGCAATCTAGGTGCAACCACTTCTCCAATTATGACTACACTAGCTTGTCGATGGCGGTGGTGAATCTCCTCCAACGGATAAGTGTGTTCGTTGATAAAAATTCTTACTTGAAAGTATGTCGCTTCATCTCTCCTAATCGCTCTTAACTTCCACGTACAATTGTCCATCAAACAAACCATATGTAATGTTGTCTTATTCGACCTTTTCACCTTCCACTCGAAGTTGTGCCACATTGCAAAATGCCCAGCCAATCTCTTCAAATCCTTTTTATTAGGAAAAAATTGACTTTTATATATCATGCTGATAGGTTCATCTTCTACCAAGTTCCTGCTTCCACTCATACCAAACGAGTATGATTCTGCTCCTGGAATAACCCACGTTCTGGCATTATCAGAATCAACTGGAGTTACATCAGGCAAGACCTCAGATGTCCCAGCTATATGTATTGCAGTGGAACTACATCTGTGTACACGTCTTGCACGTCTTGCACGTCTTTCCGTTTCAAACTGTTCTTCATCTTCCTCATTGTTCGCTACATTATACACCGGATGCAAATTTGGCTCATTAGCCACCTCATGGATCGGTAAGTTATGAGGTTCATTGTTCCGCTCATTGTTCATGTCATTGTAGATCTCATTGTATTGATGGTTGTACTGCCCATCATTCATTTCAATATGACAACCGAAATCATCGTCCAATTGAGCTCTAACTATATCACCATGGTCGGCTACTTCCGGTGGGACACCACATAGGTTTTCCCTACCGTCAATCCTACTTCTTTCTGTGAACAACTGGTTGCTTCCGTCTCCGTCTGAAGATCGAAATTGTTGGGTGTTATCATGAGGAAGGATTTCTTCACCGATGACACCTCCTGCAGCCCTCTCAATTAAACTGATACATACTTGAGGGATTACCCTATATTCCCCTAGCATATACAAAACATCGTCGTCATTTCTTATAAATGTGCGACATGTGGTCCCGGGAACGATTGATATATATTGTAGATCAACAATGTATTTGTTCACATCGTACTTCACAACGGTTTGTATGATCGACACCGGCTCTTCGTAAGTCATATTTCTGGACACATACATTCCTTGGTTATCGGAACCAAGAAACCTCTGACTTCTATCAGGTAATTGCTCTCATTGACCGTTGTAAGATATTACTAATCTAACCCGATCCATTGTCCTGTGAAAATCATTATCACAATCAATTATTAACAGATAAAAAAAAATACAATTACTAACAATTACAAAAAATTCAAATGGATCAAGTACTTTATATAAGGGATCGAGAACTTTTTCAATGGTTCGAGAATAATTTACAATGGATCGAGAACTTATAAAAAGGGTTCGATTCGAGAACTTTTATCGAGAATATTTGTCAAACTATTGATAACTTTTTATAACGGTTCGAGAACTTTTAACAAGGGAACGAGAACTTGTTGAAAGGGATCAAGAACATTTCAAACGGTTCGAGAACTTTTTAAATGGATCGAGAATATTTATTAAAAGGACCGAGAACTTTTATCAACGGATCGACAACTTTCAACAAGTCAACGGGAAACTTTTTCTAAGGGATCGAGAATATTTCTAACGGTTCGAGAACATTTCTAATGGTTCGAGAACTTTTTAAAGGGATCGAGACTATTTCTCAAATTATCGAGAACTTTTATCAAGGGATCGATAACTTTTAACAAGGGAACGAGAACTTTTTCTACGGGATCGAGAACTTTTTAAAGGGATCGAGAACATTTGTAACGGTTCGAGATCTTTTTAAAGGGTTCGAGATCTTTTTAAAGGGATCGAGAACATTTGTAACGGTTTAAGATATTTTTAAAGGGTTCGAGAACTTTTATAACGGTTCGAGAACATTTCCTAAGGGATCAAGAACTTTTCCTAAGGGATTGAGCATTTTTCAAACTAAACAACAACCCGTTCCAATATAAAATAAGCTCGATTCATCTTTAAATTTTCTCGGTCACACAAGAAAAAAGCATTCTAGTGCAGAATCTGAAATGGATACATTGATATCGAGGAATTGATACATTGTAAACCCACACAGAAATGAATACAAAATATCTGAAATGCTTAAAAGAAATAAAAGAAATTTAAGTGAAGATCATAAATATTTGTTACCTTCTACTGCAGAATCTGGAGAGGGCTGAGACTCAAGTTTTTCAGACAACAACTTTTCTGGGGAGATACCAACGAGTTCAGAAATGGGCTTTTAAAAAATTTAAGTATAGGGGTAATTTGGACAGTTCACCATAATAGGTATCTTTTAAACTTAAGTTATTAAAATGGTGACATTATCACAACACACCTTAAAAAAAGTGATATATTTCATCATTTCCTCAAAATTTAAATTTAAAGAAATCATATAGACACTTTCGTTTTTTCCAAAATTATCTTGTTAACATATTTGAGTATGGATTTGAGATTCATTATACACCCAAGTGAGTCAAACCCAAGCCCATGACATATATGCAAAACCCAAGCCACCTAACCCAAATCTATTAGATTTGAAAAAATTGTCTTAGCAGTTGCATGAAGAGCAAAAATTGCCCATGCAAGATATATATACACAGAAATAATGGCATGACATGAATGTGTATATATATATATATATATATATATATATATATATATATATATGTATATGTATATGTATATGTATATGTATTATATGTGTATATGTATATGTATTATATGTTCTAGATATTCTTGTCATATGATAACTTCAAAATTGAGATAATTTTAAAGAATTATAATAAAATCCGTGATTGTAATCGGGGTTATAACTCAATGTCATTTATTTTATTTCTCTGCGATCATGGTACTGTTGGAACCCCGTTCACCGGTCACGCAGCGGAACTAGGTTTTACGATTTTTATATACAGATCATAATCTGTATCTGGAACCAGTGAACTTGAGATCATAATTATTATTCGAAACTAATACATACAGTATGTAAACACAGGAAATTGTAATCAATATAATCAGAAGAAGAAAATCTTATCAACGTTTGGAGGCTCCTTCACTTTATGATATGCTCTTGTCTGAACCACTCTTACCAACGTTTGGAGACTCATTCACTTTACGATGTGCTCATATCTGAACCACTCATATCTGAACCACTCAATCTTCATCGCTATCTCCCAGAACTGATAAATGTGTGTGGACACGTCACTATCTTAGAAACTTGAATGGAGGAGGTAGAGAGAATTTGAAGAAATTCTTTCTTTAATATTTAGTGTTATTTTAATGTACACACTTGCAAAAAAAAAACAAAAAAACAAAAAACAAAAAAAAAAAAACAAATTTTTTTTTTATACCAATAGCAGCTGCGTGACTTGTCAAAGTAAAAAGAAAAAAAACCCTTCTTTTTTTTCAACTGATGCGTGCTACGCTTTTACAATATATATATATATATATATATATATATATATATATATATATATATATATCTTCCACCCGCCCCACTTGCGTTTTTTTTTTCTGATATATCAATTTCAATCACTGTCTCACGCCTGCACTTCAATATATTTTTTTTAATATATAAAGTATATATTTCATATATATATATATATATTTGTTTGTATCATATACAAACACTTATATATATGCATACGTCAGTTTATATATATGCATACGTCAGTTTACATCAAATACAATCTTTTATGCTATAATTGATATATATCTTTTAATTATCCTTTTTAAATATATCTAATATATTAAAAGTGATAATAAGTATTTTAAATTTAAACTTAAATTTAAATACTTAGATAAATAATTTAGTAAAATAAAATAATTCTCATCTAAATCCATATATCAACTAACCCTTTCTTTGAACCTTGTCAATGATCGAACTTAAAGATTAATTGATAATTATCAATATAATCAAATAATCTAATTATTTAATTAATTTAACTATTAACATTCATTAATTAAATAATCTCATTATTCAATTAATTTTCGAATAAACACGTGTCACTTTCGTGACACAATTAATTGGGCAATCCAATTAATTAACCGTGACCCTTGTTACTTAAATCGATCGGGTTAGTAAGGGGACCTAATGGACCCACAATATTTGAAGCTCCAATAATCATCGGAATCATTAATTAAACTCTTTAATTAATATTCCTTCTTTAATTAATATTTCTTGATTATTAACTCTGGTATTATTCCACTAAAAACCCGAAGCTGCACTCTCTCAACTATAGACGCTTTTACACAGACAGATACAACTCGGTGTCCATCGATATAGCTATTACACATGGTGTGATCCTCCACAGTAATTCATAATTAGAGCTAGGTCATAATATCCGTTATACCCTGCTAATTACATATATCATTTAAGTACCGTTGATTCTATAATGAACAATAAATCTTATTTTCTTACGTAATTAGGAGAGCGCTCATATTGTCCAAGCCCCGAATCGACCCTTAAGGGTGCGTTTGGTACGCGGGACAGGACAGGACAACATAGGACTGTTTGTCCTTGTCCCGCGTTTGGTGCGAACTGAGTGTGGGACAACATGGGACAAGGTGGGACAAAATTCATAAAAACTTGTCCCACCTCACACCCTCGGCCAACTAGTCCCATGGCATGGGACAAGGCTCAAAATGACATATTTACCCTCCAAATGTTCAACAAATTACAATTTTGTACCGTATAAATTAAAATTCCCTTCTCATTTCTCTCTTCTCTCTTCTCCCGACCCACGATCATTGTACCAGTGAACCCTAGGCTACCAATCGTCTTCCCGTTGCCGCCACAACTCCTCGCCGAAGCCGACTTGGTTCCTGTCGCACTCGTTCACCGCCGACCCAGGTATGATTTTGTTCAATTTTCCTTTTGTTTGTTTCGATTTCGTTATGAAATCATGAGCTCGTCTCTTTCTCTGATTCGATTTCGTGATTTTGTGGTTACTTGTCTTGTTATCATCTGTTTAATGCATCCATTTTCTCATTTTTTGAGTGATTTTTGTTGGAGTGATTTTTTATGCATCCATTTTATCTTTTATATTCGACTGTTGTGGTTTGGTTTTGTGTTTCGATTGTGTCTTGTTGAACATGCTTTGTGTTTCGATTGTGTGTTGTGTTGCCACATTAATTTTCTGTGAACCAATGTTCAATTAAGCTCTATATGATTTCTGTGAACCAATTTTCTGACATTGGCGAGAACAGAAGGGGCTCTTGAAGGTACCTGGTACCCTTTTCCCTAAATAGAAATGGTGCATTATATAAATTATTTTACCATTTTCTACTGAGAACAATGTGTTGTTTCCCTTAATGATTATGTGCCAATTTAACAATTCAGGCATCCATATTTAGATTACTTGTATTCATAAAACATGCAATCCCGCTCTAAGGTGTTTGGCTTTCTCTTCCTTATTGTGCTCTAGAGTCCTTTTTCATCGACTTCTTGCATGTCTCTAGACCTAATTGCTCTATATCTTGTGTTTAAGCGGTTAGGTTTACTGAAACTTGTCTTTTAGGATCGATCAGACAGAGAGAAGCAGAGTTAACACTTTTATGTTATTATTAAAGCTGTAGAATATCTTGAATCAATGGTACTGCACTTGTCTCTAAGTTAGTTGAAAATCATGTCAGCTTGACAATGTTGCTGGAAAATCAACCATGGAAGTTATGTTTTTTTCATCTTTGAATAAGTTTTCAACTCAGGATGAGATTACCTTGAAGATTTGATAAGGCATGTTGGTAATATAAGAAACTTGAATAAATCTTCTTTTAAAAAGTTTGTATAGTGCTTGAAGAGATTGATTAGTAAGATTCAGGTTCATTTTCTTATGCTGGTGAGAAAAAAAACTTTAGTCTTAATTTCATTTGTCAATTAAATTGTCATTTCAAATATATATATATATATATATATATATATAGTATTCAGGATGTATATTGGCTGGAATACACAGACTTACTCATACCCGGAATTGTGCCGGTAGAGTACATTTGTGATACAATGCCACGTACAACTGAATCTAGTAGTTATATCAATTGAAATAGTTTTGGCAACAACACAATGTATAAATTTGTAATGTGGCTGAAATAAATTGTCATTTTATATATATATATATATATATATATATATATATAGTATTCAGGATGTATATTGGCTGGAATACACAGACTTACTCATACCCGAAATTGTGCCGGTAGAGTACACTTGTGATACAACGCCACGTACTTAACTGAATCAAGCAGTTATATCGATTGAAATACTTTGGTGTAGGATGTTTTTTTTGTTAAGACCAAATGTGTGATTTTGTATTGGGAATAAATTGACTGAATATATGCTTGTTTTGTTTGATTTGTAAAATATGAAGCTATGGATGAACATGATAATCACTTGATTTTACTCATTAAAGTGTGGAGGCTTTACGTACACATGCTGATGTGTTTTGCTGCAATTAATGTTTATTTATTTGAATATGAGAGAAGACGGTCTGAAAGGAGAAATTTAAGTCAAAGAACATTTTCTAGACTTCTAATTAGGTCAACAAAAATACAACGTATCACATGTGAAAGTGATACTAACTGTATCTGGGAGTTGAGAATGGATAGAAATGTCTTTGCAATGTTGTGTGAGTTGCTAAAAACTCGAGGTGGGTTGTTAAATGATGGTAATGTCACCATAGAGGAGCAAATTGCTATTTTTATAAACATATTAGCACACCATACCAAGAATAGAAGTATTCAGGTTAGATTCTATAGGTCTGGTGAAACAATTAGTCTATATGTCCATCGAGTTTTAAAGGCTTTGGTGCGTTTGGAAGACGTGTTATTTATCAAACAAACTCCCGTCCCAGATGATTGTACGGACTCAAGGTGGAGATGGTTTAAGGTAACCATTGTAACATTACCATTCTATACATTACATAATAATTTATATAATTCAGCTAAAGCATGAGTTGTCTTTTGTTTTTAGGGTTGCCTAGGAGCAATAGATGGAACATATATAGAAGTGACTGTACCTGAGTCTGATAAACCAAGGTATCTAACAAGAAAGGGACATATTGCAACCAATGTATTAAGTGTATGCACTCGTGACTTGAAGTTTGTATATGTCTTATCTGGCTGGGAGGGCTCAGCTACCGATTCTAGAGTTCTTTGAGATGCAGTTACTAGACATAATGGATTGAAGGTCCCATTTGGTAAGATATTATTTTTGTAGATAGTATTTAAAATTACTCAGCTTATTTAGTCAGTGACAACTACTATGTATAGTTATTATAGGTAATTATTATTTGGCCAATGCGGCGTATATCAACGGTCAGGGTTTTCTTGCACCATATAGAGGTACTAGGTATCATTTACGGGAATGGGAAGACTTTGATCGTGCACCTAGGAATCAGGAGGAATATCTTAATATGAAGCACTCACAAGCTAGGAATATTATTGAGAGGTGTTTTGGTCTCTTGAAGAAACGTTGGGCTATACTACGATGTCCTTCTTTCTATCCAATCAGATTTCAAGGACGAATGATCATAGCTTGTGCTTTGCTACATAATTTTATTAGGATGTACATGGATGTTGATCCTGAGGAATACACGCCAATCACACTTCATGAGTTGCCTATTGGAGAAGATGTACCAAATGAGTTTGAATCTATTGATGTCGTCGAAGCAAGCGATGAATGGAGTTAATAGAGAGATGATTTAGCCGAAGAGATGTTTAACTCTTGGATGTCAAGAAGAATTTGAGATATTTATGTTTTCTTTTTCATTATTGTTGAACTTGAGAGATATATGTTTGGATTCAATATTGTTGAACTGGAAAGATTTTTTCCCCGTTATTGTTGAGAACATTTCTATTCTATTATCTATGTCATTCTTTATGTTGATATATACATTAGTTATCTTTTATGGTATAAAATTTATTAAATTACAGGAAAATTCGACATGTCTGATAGACGTCACTGGACACTTGAAGAAGAGGATGCAATGATTAGCATCCTCGAAGGGATTGTTGTTGATGGTGGTAGATGTGATACTGGTAGTTTTAGGCCAGGTACTTATGAGCAAGTGGTTTTAAAGATGCGTGAAAAAATTCAAAATATAACCATAACAGCAAAACATGTGCAAAACAAAATGAAACGATTGAAAGATAAGTATTTTGCGGCCTATGATATGCTCAACACGAGTGGGTTCAGTTGGGATGACACTCGCAAATGTGTTACGATGGACGATCTTGAAATCCTAACGGAATACTTGAAGGTTAGTGATTAGATTAAATCTCTTTATATATGTAATCAATTAATAGTTTTATTGTTATAACATATGTAAATATATATATCTAATAGTTTTAATTTACTGATGTATATTTGTTTGTTGTGATAGAAACATCCAAACAAGAATTATACAGTTAATAGACCATTCCCACACTATGAACGACTAGTAACAGTGTTTGGGAAAGATCGAGCAACAAGTAGTACGGCTGAATCTGCAGCTGATGCTTTGGATCACATGGGACTGGAAAATGAAGAGTCAGACACAGCTGGTTTCACCGAGCCTTCATCAACTCCCTCAAATGTTGCCTCTACTTCCTCTAACCCAAATTCAGGACAAACATCAAATCGGAAGAGAAAGGGGAATGGCAGTTCTACAGTAGCAGACATCACCAAGGTCTTTGAAAAAAGCATGGAAAGAGCATCTGCAGATATTGCTAAGTTGATTGAGGCTATTACGGGAGGGGATGCAATGACCCGTTTAGGTGTTGAGCTAGAGGGCATGGGTCTTAACCGTATGCAAGTGATACGAGTTGCAATGTATTTTGGAAATAAGCCAAACCAGTTGCGCATTTGGAATGGCTTGGATGATTCCTACAAGCCAGATTTTGTGAAGGCAATTCTAGATGAGTGATCACTTTTTATATATGATTTTGTGAACATGTTCGAAGGATATACTTTGTTTGAATATGATAACATTAGTGTCATGGATGATTTGTTATTATGTTATCAGTTGAAGTCTTTATTTTCAATTAGATAGGATGATTATAATATTGATGAGTTGTTGGGATTTTATTTTTAATTCCATGTTAATTAATCAGCTATTTAGCGTTTCATAATAATTTCTTTTCCATGAAATTAACAACGAAGTGTCCAAGAAGAAAATTGTAAAATTAATAAGGAAATTGTCAATAATAATCCTATAAAATTATTAAATATGAATATTTAATATCATTTTTTTATTAAATATGATATAAAAATATTTTTAAAAATAAAATCATATAAATATCTATTTATCATGTCCCATTTAACATTATTATGTGGTAAAAAAACATTAAACAATATAACATGGGCACTATGGTCATTTAAACATCTTGTCATGTCCTGTCATGTACCAGTCATACCAAACGCACAACAGTACAATTAACAGTTCTGTCCCAGACCTTCCAAACACAATACAGACAACTTGTCTTGTCATGTCCTGTCCTGTCCTGTCCCACCTTGTCCTGTCTCATGCGCGTACCAAACGCAACCTAAGGGAACTACCATATACTTCTCATAATAAGTAGTGGATTCCACTATTGTGTACAAACCTTCCCAGCCACAAGCCAAACCGCAATCCCAACATATAGAGCATATTGATCAGGAAATGCATCTGACCTCACTCATGGTGTATCAAAGACCACGATCTAACCTGAAGGAGTCGATAAGACACTCAGGATTAAGATCACCCACATATAGCCATCATTAGTTGATATATATGAATCTCATCAGTAAACGGATCTTGGTGAGAGATTCATATAGATCATGGCCCAGTCCTATATGATCACAACAAACAACGTGCCTCCATTCCTATATCTCATATAAATTATTCAGGATAGAATTGTTAGGTTTTAGTTCGTGTTGGCATTAATTCCATATCAAAATGATGTTTACCTGTAATGATTTAGTTGTTTAGATTCATGATGATTCAAGCTTCAAGGAAGAAGAAACAACAAGTCAAAGCAAGTTCTAAGTCTTCAAGAGAAAGGATGCAATTTGGTTCTACAAATGTAAACTAAGACCTTATCTTTCTCTTACAAGGCTTAAGGCACACACACACATATCATACATTTGTGTCCCTACATCGTTGTGCACCATTATAGACACACACATACAATTCATTCATATGTGTCCCTGTATCGTTGTACACCATGTATAACACATTCACACACTTGAAAATGAATGCTCATGCATTGGTATGGAAATAACATGTTTTGGAATATGAATGATTGGAGACTATCTTTATGTAGTTTGCATTCTCGTGTGAATTATGTTTATGTGTGTATATGTTTGTATAACATGGATATTGAACTTGAATTTAGTCTTAAATCATTCTTGATTGAGTTTCGGTCATTTCGGTTACTCATACTATTGATTTCAAGTTCTAAGTCAAATGATACTACACTTTCAACTCATGTTACATACATTGTCTTCGTCTTTATATATCAAGTCGAATTATTATTTTCTAGGTTAAGTATCTTATATGTCCATGTCCATGTGAGAGTTACGGTTCGTAATCTGTAAACAGATTTAAATTCCGAGTTTGGAGGCCGGAGAATGGTCGAAGAACGCGAAGGGATCGCGAGAGGAAAATAAGTGCATCCAAGCACTCTTTCCCGAGATGGCGCTTGGCCATCTCGGGACAGAATGCTTGCTGCCCCGAGATGCCCACGTGCCATCTCGGGCAGCAAGCATGCTTGGGAACTTAAGGGGAATTTGGTCTTTTCATGCTTCATTCTTATCCCTCTCCTTTATAATCGTTTTCCCTCTCACATTTCATTCTAAGAAGAAATTCAAACAAGTGTGCAGAAATTTTCTCTCTAAATTTTTTCACCTTCCAAACACCATAACTTCTTCATTTGAACTTTGATTTGAGTGATTCAAAGTTGAAAGTGTTCATCTATTCATCCTCCATCTTTTCTCTGAAGGTTTGAGTTAGTTTTGCTACTGTTTTTTATGTCTAATCATACAAAAACGAGACTGCACCTAAATCAACTAATGTATTGATTTTCTCTCAAACTTTTCTTTTAAAACTTGATCAATTGCCTTGGGTTTTCTTCTTCTACATATATTTGTATATTGTGAGTGTTTTGATTTTTGTTTTGAACACTTTCAAAGCTAGATTGAATTTCAATTGAAATCATACATGTTGAGTTAGGTTTTGATCTTACCTGTGTTATCACATGTTTGGGATTGTATTGTGCTAGCTTTGATTCTAGGACTATTTGATGATCTTTAATTGATTGATTTTGAGAAAAATAGTTCCTCACATGTATTAGGCTCCCTTGGCCGAAATTCTCACATATACATGTGCTTATGTTCTTTTGAGCTATTCATGTGATTTGTTGAATCTATGATTAGGAATATGCTCTAGAACTTTAGCTTAAATCTTATTGACTTTATCATATGATTTTAGCATGTTTTAGGTTTATGTGATTTAAACTTGATCTTGTGATTTATTGAACATATCTTGTGATTCAAGTTTAGATCTATACATGTATCTAGGTTGTGATTGTTATTGAACATATCTTACATGATCTAGATTGTTTATACATGCATGATTAACTAGACTATATATGATTTGTGCATTCATGCTCATGTCTAGTATTTTTCATAGGATGTGTTGATCATAGCATTCTATGTTACATGCTTGTTTGCATTTTGCATTCATAATCACCTAGATGCATTGTAAGAAGGAAGTCTTAACAATAAGTGTGAGACCTATGGTGTTGAGCAAGAAGTCTTGGCAAGAGGCGTAAGGCCTTGGATTGTCGAGCAAGGATGTCTTGGCTAGGTTCGTGAGAATCCGGATAGTCGAGCAAGAAGTCTTGCCTAGAGTCGGAAAGACTCGGATAGGTGAGCGAGGAAGTATTGACTAGAGTCGTGAGGACTTAGTTGAGCAAGAAGTCTTGCCTTGGGTCGTGAAGATCCAGATAAGGTGAGCGAGGAAGTCTTGACAAGAGGTGTGAAGCCTCGGATTGTTGAGCATAGGGCGACAACTTCTAGAGTAGGATATAAGGGTAGTTTCTAGGTAAAGAGGTCACTTGAAATATTGTACTTGTCTTATCTACTAGTAGATTTTGTTTACCGGTAGCTGCTAGCCCGTGGATGTTTCCTCTTCGGAGGTTTACCACGTTATATCTTGTGTCGACTTTTCTCTATCCCTATCTCTCTAATATTTGTATTGTGGATAGAACTCTCTATGTATGTTGACTTCCTTTCTATAATATAGATTGTGTATGTGTTGCAATTACTTGTTTGTGTCACACTTTACTTGTGTTTATATATTGATTAATTGTCTTTAATTAATATATATATTGTGATACAAGCAATCTAGAGGGACAAACTTTTGTTTGTTTCTAAGGGAGTCGAAAAAGATGTCTAGCTTATTCACCCCCCCCCCCCCCTCCTCTAGGTTAGCCTTGAGCATTTAACCGTGTTTGTATTTTTAAGAATCACCGTACATTACTGAATGGACCTCAGCTATAGATTAACCACAAATAAAGTACTCATATTTATTTGCTATCTATGGACTCTTTAGATTGCACATCTTTTACTGTATCTATCTGTATATGACACTCATATACACAGTTCGAGATTACATCCGGTAATCTTGGATGTTAAATATATGCACAAGTTATAAAATAAACAACACAGCAAAAATGAATTGAACTTTTCCTTTTATTTATCTCATAAATCCATTTACAAATTACATCTTTAGAGCATAAACCCCAACATGTACCATTAGATAAAGCCTTCCGAGAGCTTTCCAACGATAGGTCTTTTGCATAATTTGGTTTAGAAACTAGGGAGAAAAACAATTTTGAATTTTTTGGTTCGAGATTAAAATCTGAAAATTTATTTGATGTTGAATATGGGTGAAGAACATGTTCCACGTACCTATGAACGGAGAGAGTGTTTCACCCCTAACCTAAACATAGGAAATAAGGGCATAAATGGAATTAAATTTAAATTTTTAGTCAGATGGTAGTGGTCCCGTGATCAAAAAAGTCTGGAAAGACGGCACGTGCAAGACACTCTCCTCCGGTACGAGTGGGCGTTGGGCATAGCAGACATGAGTGGTTCTTATGTTGACACGTGGACACACTAGAAGGAGCCACGTGTCGAGGTTCTGTCTTTTTGTGACAAGTGGCGAGTTCAATCTCTAACACGTGGCATCAACGTGTTAAGAAGGAAACCGCTAACGGTTTTAGGTGAAGTGCCAGTGATCGGAGCGGTTTCCGGTGATGGTCAGTTACCAGTTCGATTCGATCGCCACATCATCACTGACAATTTTCGATGTCTGTTTCTCGACCGACCAGCTTCCGGTGAATTTTTTCAGGCTCCATTAGATGGTTTTCCGACCGCTAAGTGTGGTTTTTTGGCCACTAAATGTGATTTTCTGGTAATTTTTTTTGTTTTATTTGTATTTGTATTTGTATTTTTTTAATTTATTTATTTATTTATTTATTCCATTGGTTTGTTTCACTCCAGTGTGAGCTAAATTAATGCCCTACAAATCCCTAATGAGATTTTTTCTAGTTACGGTTTCTAGCATTGATTCCAATGACAGTTCCTAGTGAGGTTTGCTGTCATAATTTTTTTTGGCATGGAGTCCAATGATTGTTTCCGATAATATTTTCAATGATGTTTTTTTGATACGGATTCCGGTGAAAGATTTCGGTGCAAATTCTGGTTATGGTTCTGACACAGTTTCTTATGATGGGTTCCCGTGTGGTTACCAATGACAGTTTCTAGTACGGATTTCAATGATGGTTTTCAATGACATTTTCGAACACTATAGAATTTTTCAGTAGGAATTTCGACACTGTTTTTTTACGGTCATGGAATTTTCCTGCGAAAAATTTGGCCATCAAAATTTAGCTTCAGATGTATATTGAAAAGCCTTAGTTTAGAATTCTCCGTCTAATTAATTATGCAATCGGGAATAACAAATTTTATTACAAGATTATTAAAAGACATTTTTTTTCTAAGTGACTTAGAAATTTTTTAGAATAAATCTGCATCATCTCATACGTCTTGATGAAGAAGATTTCATGAATCTTATTAATGACATATAAGTGCAGTCAATTTGGACTTGTGCTATTATGTGGAGAGATGAAATGGATAATCTTTTAATGAAATTTCTCGTAGAGTTAATAAATCTATAAGGTTGGAAAAGCTAGAGTAAAATACCATGATGTATTTTGGTAAGAAAATGTGTAAACTAGAAATCGTAAGAAAGTTCCCTATAAAGTGTATGTCTAATAACCTAGAGGGGGGTGCATAGGTTTTATCAAGTTAAATACCATTTTTTCTTGATTAGTCAATATTCAAAATTCACCTAATAAAACAAACATACAACATCAATTATAAATTGCGAAAATATAAATAACACTCGATGTTTATGTTGAAACCCTCCAAATGGGAAAAACCACGGGCTATTCTACTAGCCACACATGATCATAGAAATCCACTATATGAGAAAAAGGTTACACCCTCAAGTGATTCTCGGACTCTCACTCTCGACAACCTCAGGCTATAGACACCGCCACTCACCACCCTTGGTTCAGTCCCTAGTGATATCCCTTGATACACTACTCTTGGCGTGAGCACCTCTTACTCTACCCCTCGGTTCTTTTACAGTGGATGCCAGACCAATTGCTTGCCAACCTACCCTTGGTTGCAAGACTTGACTTGCTTGTGCAACTTCACCTAGAAGCCACAAGAATTTGACTCTATGAAGAGTATATGGTCTAAGGGAAATAATCAATGAATGCTCAATGCAGAATATGTTAGACTAAACATACAATGCTTAACTAGGTGTAGATAATGCAATACAACAACCTAGTTATCAAACAATGTCTACATGCCCATAAATAAGGACTTAATTAGATGCAAAAGGATTCTAGCAACCTAATTGTCAATAAAAGTCCAACCAACACAAGTTGTCACAACTATAATCAAGGGCAATATTTTGCAATCAATAAATGCAATCAATAAATGCAATCAATGAGGCATAAACAATAATGTCTAAATGCAATGCATAAAGACTTAACTATATATGGATATGCAATATTACAATCTAGTTATCAAACAAATCCACTTCAACAAAAGTTGTCAATATATATGGCACGGTAAATAAATGCAATCATGAAATGCAATCAACATGACCTAATTAGCTAGATGGCAAATATGTCATAAATGCTAGTTATCAACAAACAAACCCAATTATGTTATCAAGACTCATAAATATATGCAATAAAGTAGAGTCTAGGTATTTAATCAAACAATAAATACCTAATCTAGAGTAAGAAGAACAAGAAATGATATTCAATGAAGCTCTTACTTACCTAGTCATGAAACCAATAACACCCATACTCATATGATGAAGAATGATGCAAGATAGAGATGGGTTTTGCTTTTTGGGGAGTTAAAGAATAACTCTTGGAGCTTATCTCTCAAAGGAAATACTTTCTCACACTAAAAAATGGTTTTGAAGCTCTGAAAAATGAATGAGGAAGAATATGACATGTAAATATGAGCCCTAGAGCAAGACTATGTCGTTTTGAAAAATGCACGAAATTTACTCAGTGAGCTGCGCTAGTCGACAGATGCCACACCAGCGCACACCTGCTATCCAAGAGGCGCTGGTGAGGGCGCTTGTGGACTGGCACAGTTGCAACAGAACAACAGCCCAAAATTCGAGTGACCCAAAACTTAACCAAACGATATTGAAACCTTTCATATAATATACCGTTAGAAAGGTATGGAAGTCTACTTTCTACTTCAATTTACAAAACATGATTTGGATATTTTTAGAAAGAATTATGGTTATTTAAGTGACCAAAGGTCAGAAACAGACAACAATAGAGTTGCCCTGTTTTTGTGGTCACTTTGGAGATCTCAAAACCAATCCAAACGGTCATGAAATATTACGAATAATATACTGTTGGAAAGATATGGGTGTCTAGTTTGTACATAAATTTTCAAAACTCATTTTGAATCATTTTATAAAAAGATATGGTCACAAGACCATACAAATGTCAGTTTTAAAAAACATTTAAATCGTTGAAACACACTCTTTTGAAACTAGACACCTTACTCCATATAACCAAACCAATAGAAGAATGAGACCTTCCCATATGGTCACTCAACGTGCTATAACAAGTACACCATCATGCAAGTGCAAACACAACACAATACCACACTTAAATCTATAAATGTAGTGCAAGTGTGATTGTGAAGAGATACACACATATAAACAATATCAACACAAATGCAAAATCACAAAGCATGCATGAGGTGTGTGTGTGCACCAAAACTCTTCAAGAGGCAAATTCAAATGAATATACCTTTTGCTCTTGAAGTCATGGAGATGTTTGGAAGCTTATCAATGGGGACCTAAGCTACCCATTACACAATCATCCCCAATATGGTGTGTTTTGTCATGAAATAAGTCAATCATAAAATCGAGGTCCTTCCAATCTCCCCATTTGGCTATTTCATGACAAAATAACCACTCACAAATAATTCATCGTACAATAAAAAAAAATCTAGCTATTGTCCATGAGAGTTCATTTTACGTTACAAAATGAGATACCTAATATTCTAATCTTCAAGGTCTTCAATCTCTTCGTAGATCATCATACCTACACACAATAGCATGAAAGTACTTTCCAAGAACAAATGCATGTGAGGTGAACAAATATAAAAAGCAATTGCACTCAATAAAGCAATATAAACAAATGCATGTGCAATGCTCCCCCTAAATGGGTTACTCTCTCTCATGATATCTCCCCAAAGCTTAACCAATGCTCCTCCTATATTTCTCAAGACTTCTCCCCTTTTTGTCATGCTATAGGCAAAGGAGCTCCCCCTATCAGGTTGCTTTAGCAAAGAGAGCTATTAGCACAATTTTATTGAATAATCATATACACAAAATTAATGCAACTTAAATAATTGAGAGAGATTTAAGGAGTTTTATTTAAAGAAAATGTGTGAAATTGTTGCTTTGCAAGCAAGATATGTTGCATTCAAATCCAAAACAAGTGGTATTTGGTAAAGCAAACATCAAAAGGGTTTCCAAAATAATTCAAACCAATTTGTACCCTTTTGTCATAAGCAAACAAGATATAGTTTCAAAATTTTGAAAATAAAGCAACTATATCAATCCTTAAAGGAAAATCAAGACATGAGCGACTATTGCACCCTTTTAAATTATTTCGGATAATTATCTGTATGATAGTAGTCTTGTTTCACCATTAAGAAAAGTGAGAAGACTAATTTGGATATAAAATCCTTATTAATTGGATGGATTCAAGATCCTTATTGATTAGTCTTCTCATTTGCACTCGCACATATTCGCATTAAAGCAATCAAACTCAATTCATGCATATCATTTTAAGCATGTCATAATAAGCAAGTTCGCATGTCATGGAGATAAATTTGAGGTCATTCAAATGTACTTTCTCAATTAAATCTCCTAGTCAAAAAATGCACGTTTGAACATAAATATGTCATGGATTGCAAGTAAAGCAATGTTGCACACTTATTAAAAAAAACATATAAGCATATATGTGCAACCAAGAATCTCAATCAATTAATAAAAGAGCATAAAATTAATCAAATTTTTACACATAGCAAATTATGCAAGTTCGCTCTCTTTGCTTGAGCTCCCCAAATGGGGACAAATCCAACCAAGTCAACGGGAGGCATGAGCCCCTATAGACCTACCAAGTCCAAATGACCTAGCTGCATTTACGAGTGTCTCATGGGCACTAAGGCCAGCGGGTTCATTCTTTCTAACCCACATAGGTTCCACTTTATCATTTTTAGTGGTCAAAGACAATTTTCTAAGTTCCCTAGGTTTATGCAAGCTAGCCCTCTTTTTCAACCGTTTATCTTTTATGCTCTCTAACCTATACCTCTCAATATATTTATAGCAATTTGGTCTTAAGTGACCAATCATACCATAAAAATGACAAGTATGTACAAAGTAAGAATTTATACCATTGCATTGTGATCTCATCCGAGCATCGCCATGTTGATGAGGTTGTCTTTGATCGTGCATCGGTTTGCTTATCCTTATAGCTTGAGCCGATTTGTGGCACCTTTGTGGTTTTGCTTGTCGAGGTGGTTGAGTAGGTTGAACTTGCCTCATTGGTTGGTCATGCTTCTTGTGATCATCTTCTTTCCTCATAGTTGGCTTGTTAGAGGAGGTGATAGACTTCTCAAGGGATTGTCATTCTTTCTTGGATTGCATAGGCTTTGATTGAGTTGCCAAGGCTTGTGTGGATTTTCCTTGAGTTGAGGATTTCTTGGATGAAGCTATGCTCTTACCTTGAGCTTGAGGTTGTTTGACCTTGGCCTTCTTTAATTCTTCAAGTCACCTCATCTCTCTTTCCTTGACAATCTTCAATGAGTTCTCTTTGTTGGCAAGTTCATCCTTCATTGCCTTCATCCTTTAATGGCATTCTTCAATCTTCTTCTCATACTTGGACACATCAATCTTGTCCATCATCAAGGAGTCATCAATAGAGGTCACTTTCTCTAAGGTCTTCAATTTGGAGACAAGAATGGAGATGTCTTCCATTTGGTCTTCCATGATCTCTTTGTACCAATGAAGTTGATTTTGACTATTTTGCTTGCTATCTTCAAGGTTACGGATCTTTTTCTCTTAGAAAATCTTCCATATTCTCAAAGTCTCATTCTCCTTGGAGAGCTCTTCATTTTGCTTCAAAACTATGAGAAGGGTCACTTGACATTCCTTAATTGAGTCAATTCTCTCATCAAGACCTTTACCTTGGTCACTTGTTACCACACCAACCCTTTCCTCTATATTAGAGTCAAGATTTAAGATCATGTTGCCTTCATCAAAGTCTTCCACATAAGAAGCTCCATAGGCCATGAAGTTAGACACATGCCTTTCACCTTTGGAAAAGTCCTTTTCACTCTTCTTGAACAAGGTCTTCTTTTTTACCTATATTTCTTTGGAGTTCATTTTCTTTTTCTCCTTCACATAGGAGGTCATACTTTTCTTGTAAGGTTTTGTGAATCTCCTAAATCTCTCAACCATGAGAGTCATCTCCTCATCGGAGTCATATTCCTCCCTCTCAACATTAGAGGTCAATCTAGCAATACCCGCTCTAAGTGTTTCACTTTCACACATGGTGTTTGGTGAAGTGAATGAATGCAATTGAAATGCAACAAACAAGTGCAAACAAATGCAAGACACGCAAACAAGAGCTTGGATCACCTAAGTATGTCTAGGAACCTGCTCTGAAACCAATTGAAAGTTCCATATAAAGTGTGTCTAATAACCTAGAGGGGGGTGAATAGGTTTTAATCAAGTTAATTACCAATTTTTCTTGATTAGTCAATATTTAAAATTCACCCAATAAACCAAACATACAATATCAATTATAAAGTGCAAAAATATAAATAACATTTTATTTTTACGTGGAAACCCGCCAAATGAGAAAAACCATGGGTTATTCTGCTAGCCACACACGATCATAGAAATCCACTATATGAGAAAAAGGTTATACCCTCAAGTGATTCTCAAACTCTCACTCTATACAACCTCAGGCTATGGACACCACCATTCACCACTCTTGGTTCAGTCTCTAGTGATATCCCTTGATACACTACTCTTGGCGTGAACACCTCTTACTCTACCCCTCAGGCATTTTACAGTGGATGCCCGACCAATTGCTTGCCAACCTACCCTTGGTTGCAAGACTTGACTTGCTTGTGCAACTTCACCTAGAAGCCACAAGACTTTGACTCTATGAAGAGTATATGGTCTAAGTGAAATAATCAATGAATGCTCAATGCAAAATATGTTAGACCAAACATACATTGCTTAACTAGGTGTAGATAATACAATACAACAATCTAGTTATCAAACAATGCCTACATGCACATACATAATGACTCAATTAGATGCAAAAGGATTCTAGCAACCTAATTGTCAATAAAATTCCAACCAACACAAGTTGTCACAACATATAATCAAGGGCAATATTTTGCAATCAATAAATGCAATCAATGATGCATAAACAATAATGTCTAAATGCAATGTATAAAGACTTAACTAGATATGGATGTGAAAAATTATAATCTAGTTATCAAACAAAGCCACTTAAACAAAAGTTGTCAATACACATGGCATGGTCAATAAATGCAATCGTGAAATGCAATCAACATGACCTAATTAGCTAGATGGCAAATATGTCATAAATGCTAGCTATCAACAAACAAACCCAATTAGGTTGTCAATACTCATAAATATATGCAATAAAGTAGAGTATAGGTATTTAATCAAACAATAAATATCTAATCTAAAGTAAGAAGAACAATAAATGATATTCAATGAAGTTCTTACTTACCCAGTCATGAAACCAAGAACACTCATTCGCATATGATGAAGAATGATGCAAGATGGAGATGTGTTTTGGGTTTGGAGAGTTAAAGAATAACTCTTGGAGCTTCTCTCTCAAAGGAATACTTTCTCACTCTAAAAAATGGTTTTGAAGCTCTGAAAAATGAGTGATGAAGAAGATGACATATAAATACGAGCCCTATAGCAAGACTATGTTGTTTTGAAAAATGCATGAAATTTACTCAGTGCACTGGTGAGGTGCGCTGGTCTACAGGCACCACACCAGCGCACACCTACTGTCCAAGAGCCGCTGGTAAGGGCGCTTGTGGACTGGCGCAGCCGCAACAGCGCAACAGCCCAAAATTCGAGCGACCCAAAACGTGACCAAATGACATGAAACCTTTCATATAATATACCGTCAGAAAGGTATGGAATTCTACTTTCTATTCCAATTTACAAAGTATGATTTGGATGTCTATAAAAAGAGTTATGGTTATTTAAGTGACCAAAGGTCAGAAACGGACAACAATAGAGTTGCCTTATTTTTGTGGTCACTTTGGAGATTTCAAAACCAATCCAAACGGTCATGAAATATTACGAATAATATACCATTGAAAAGGTACAGGTGTCTAGTTTGTATAGAAACTTATTTTGAACCATTTTATAAAAAGATATGGTCACAAGACCATACAAATGTCAGTTTTAAAAAACATTTAAATAATTAAAAAAAAAACTCTTTTGAAACTGGACATCTTACTCCATATAACCAAACCAATAAAAGAATGAGACCTTCTTATATGGTCACTCAATGAGCTATAACAAGCACATCATCGTGCAAATACGAACACAACACAATACCACACTTAAATCTATAAATGAAGTGCAAGTGTGATTGTGAAGAGATGCACACATATAAACAATATCAACACAAATGCAAGATCAACAAAGCATGCATGAGGTGTGTGTGTGCACCTAAACTCTTCAAGAGGCAAAGTCAAATGAATATGTCTTTTGCTCTTGAAGTCATGGAGATGCTTGGAAGCTTGTCAATGAGGACCTAAGCTACCCATTACACAATTATCCTCAATATGGTGCGGTTTGTCATGAAAATAAGTCAATCATAAAACCGAGGT
Organism: Dipteronia dyeriana; assembly: GCA_032871835.1. Taxonomy (NCBI): domain Eukaryota; kingdom Viridiplantae; phylum Streptophyta; class Magnoliopsida; order Sapindales; family Sapindaceae; genus Dipteronia; species Dipteronia dyeriana. Next base: position 13,252,091 of record CM065301.1, on the reverse strand, counting down.
CCTTACATCGTAGTTGATCATTACATTCTTGGGAATGTGAGGCAATCTATTACATCCGCAATGAATATTCATAGTGCTAGTCACAAAAAGAAGACCAAGATTTGAGAAAATGACAATTAGATGAGTTATGAAAACTTAGGGAGTCTTTCTCAGTGGTGATCAATATGAATATGAAACATATAGAATGAATAGCATGCAAAGTCCCATATTTTATAAAGTATTGTTGTTTTTAATAAACCATTCTAAAGTAAATAATTTTGATTTATTTACTTTGTAGTAAGAATCGATTTGACCCATAAAATGTTTTCTCGGGACTTGTGTATTGTATTCTTCTGTTATTTATGATCATTTATTTTGAGAATTCTAAATTGTTGAGTACAATGTTGGAATTGAAATTTTGCACAAAGTACTGAATTTATGATGATTAAATTTTTGGAAATGGATGGTAATTAGGCGCTTTGATGAGTTTTTCGATTCTGTACCTTAAATTGTTTCATCATTTTTTCAGTTTGTGTTTGCAGCAAAATTAAATATTTGTACTTTTTGGAAGTTAATATACTTGCATATAGACTGTATGTCTCTACATAGATTAACATAAAATATAGATTATATATCTATAAAATACAATTTGATAGTGATAAGCTAAATAGTGGTTTAGTGTATTTCAAAAGTAGGAAGCTCTTGAGACTAAATCATGAATCATGATTGAACCTCGGCATTGTACTTATTTGCTCTACATACAAGATGTGAAGGATTATCAAGCCAGAAGTTAAATTTCTCGTATTATATTGCGGAGTAACTTAAATAGTAGCCTCACATGTGTGTGTTTTATAAGTACAATAGGATTTAAATAAAGTGGTTTACCTTTCAGAGTTTGGTTTGAAAGGCAATTTTAGTAGTATTTTAAGTACTAAAATTTTAGTAGGTACGGTATCAAGTTTTTGAGTACTTATAAGAAGCGTCAAAGTTAGTGGCACCCTCCAATAACGATATAAAACATGATATACTGACTAAATGATCTGATTTCTTCTGATAGTTGGATTATATAAAATTAATTTGACACATATCGATCGCGTCATTTCGGTAGTAGAATATGAGCGCTTAGAGGCAGTTTAGACTTCTACTCAATTTTATATGAACAATTCCAACTTATACTAAACTTTTAGTTTTGAGCATATTAATAGAAATAGATATTTCCAAAAGGGGAAGAGAATCTAGTCATAGCCATTTAATCTTATATCGGAATATGTAAGAAGTTGAGGGATAACGAATTGAGGAATGACAAAACTAAAATAACTTGTTACAGTTGTGACAAACTAGTATTTTCACTCATAAATACATTGAGTAGAAAATAGTAAAACCCAAACTCAAGAATTTGTTAAGTTATACTTAAGTTTCTGGCTTTTTTATTTCTTTTGAATATCGTCCTTTATGTATAGTAGATAAATAAAGATATACCATTCAATAAGAAACTGTAAACTATCCATTGAGTAAAAGTTAGATTATTAGAGACAAGAAGTATATGTGTTAGAAAAAATTTTTAAGTAAAGTACCTATAAACTGGGTTTGCTTGGTAGTCTAAATTTGTACTCCATGATGTTCTAATATACACTTGAGATCTAACTGTGTGTTAGTGTCTGTGGTTGTCCTCATTGATTCGGTTATCGTTATTGATCACGATGATTATATGAATATTATTTTTACAAATTATATCCATATGGTATTTGATAGTTGTTCAATGGTTTTATAATATTATACGTCAGTAAGGACGTTCATAATTTTGTTTGTTTTTCAAGCATTACAATGGTGATGATGCTGATATTTCGGTATGCTAGATTAAGTCATGTTAGACTAGATAGAATGAGTATATTAGTCAAAGAGAACTAATTGGACTCATTTATCTTAAAGGTCATGTAAAATTATCTAACAAGAAAAACAACTAGAAAACCATTTAATAAGGAACTAGATCAAGAATTTCATTGCAACTAATTCATTATTACATTTGTGATTGAATGAGTGTGGTCGCTAGGCATGAAATTTCATATCTAGTTACATTCATTAATATCTTTAGACGTCTCGGTCGTATCTATTTGATCTCTCATAAATCGAAAGCATTAGATTGTATAAAATTGTTTGGTTGAGGATTATATTAGATGATAAACTTTTGAGTTTCAAGAATAAACCGAGTACGTATATAAAGATATTTATTTATTCATTCCAAAGATTTTGCAAAAATTAATGAAGCGGGAAGAAAGAGTAAAATACTATTGGAAATGGTTAAGTCTGTGATGGCACAAGTAAAGTTTTTAGTATCTTACTAGAAGACATGTTAATTGATTGTTGCCTACTTAATCACGTTCCACTAGATAGACACTTCCACACCTTGTGAATTCTGGATATGTAGGTAGTTTGGTCTAACTAATCTACAACCATGAGGGTATGTGGATTATGATTATAATCCATCTCATATAAATGAGAAATTGGATACAAGAAGTGAAGTTATATCTTTATTTGATACTTTGTGCATTCCAAAGGATTAAATAAATGATGGTGTATAATTAGATACAAGTGTGACAAAATTAAAATCACAATATGTCATTATTAGAGAATGAATTTCTTATTAGAAGTGAATTTAATATAGATATCTAATTTTTAGAATTAGATGATCTGTGTTAATATGCGAGTGGCGGTAAATTAAAATTTAACTTGATTCTCAATTCCTAGTGATAGTGAAATTCTACATGGATCTTCCATCCCTAGTAGGAGTGGAAGTGGAAGTCTACACCCTAGTGAGAGTAGAAATCTGTATGGATCTTTCATCCTTATTAAACAACTATTGAATCAGTCACCGTAATAATTTATCAACTCGTGGAAATAATCAAAAAATTATCCCATGTCATCTTTCAGAGATTGAAAGGGAAAATTTGATGATTACTTTACTTGACAGTGATGAGCCAAAGATTTTAGAATTGTGCTATCACTTGTATATTCTAAGAGATTATATAAAGGAAAGAAATGGAAGAAGAGATGGAATATAGAAAAGTGATCATGTCCACGACTTGATTCACTTACCGTCTGATGATTAGACTATTATGAACATTGGGTTCCACATATATCATATGTAAGGCGGAAAGTATTATTGAGAGGTATAAGGAACGATTAATCACAAATGAAGAAACTTATTCTTTGGAAGTAAAGTTTTATTCTATACGCTTTATTTTAGCACTAATCACATATTCAAACCTGAAATTATATCAATAGATGTAGTGATTGTACTTCTCGATAGAGAACTGGAAGAAAATATTTACATAAAGCTGCCAGTAAAGTTTGTTTCAAAAAGATTAAGAGCGTAAAAGTGTGCTTGCTTAATTAATGTATGGTTTGAAACGATCCTCTAGAAAGTGATATTTTTTATTTCATCAAGCTGTAATGTCTTACAGATTAATGATGATTAAAGATAGCCTTGATAAGTTCACTGAATAGGTTAAGGATAATTTTTATATTATCTATATATGTGGACTATATGTCTTGGCTAGAAATAATGAAGAGTTTGTAAAACCATAATGAAATGGTAATTCTCAAATTTCTTTGATGTTTTATATGAGCAATGTGAATTATATATATTATGAGTGAGAGTTGATTCGAAATGAGCAATTATGGGCTCATAGATACTCCTGTTGTGAAATTACAAATTCTTAGCCTCAATGTGTACCATGAAACTCCATAAGATCTAGATATTAATTAAAAGTTCATCATGTTTGTACCATACAGAGTCTCATGTACATTGTGATATGTACAAAGTCTATCATTAGTTACACCATAAGATTGGTGAGTAGACACTAATATAAATCCTAGATTATAACATTGAAATGTTATCAAGAGGATTATGTGACATACCTTGAAAGTACGGCTAACTACTTAGTGTACATTGTGATATGTTTTTAGCCCAATAGAAATTATGTCCCAAGATTGATAAATGTATACCAATAAAATCCTAGATTGAGAGAATTATGATATAACTTTAATAGTAAGAAAAGTTACTTTTAATGCTAGCATAATTACACACATAATGCAATAGAAGTATGTCGTCAGGTTGAGACCAACATTCTTACATGTGTGGTCGCCTCAGTTGCTAAGATAACAGGCTGAGATGAGACACATATATATTAGAGAATATGTAGAATATATTCTCACGGAGCTAGTATTTATGAATATGTCGCATTGACTTTGTCAAAATGAGGTTCACAATAAATATACTAATATATTTTAGAACCGATCATGATAGACCCCACTATCATGGATACTTGATCAAGCCAGATGTGAGATCTTAATGTGGCACCAGAGAGAGACGAGTTATTAAGAATTCAGGTTAGTTACGGGAGTTGTAACTAGATCATGGTCTGTACAGTGAATAATTTAAAGACATATGCATTCTTATTTAGAACGAAATTCACTGTAACACGTGTTTCATACCACGTGTGCTATATGAGACCAATGTGAAAAATGAGAGAATGAATCTCTGCTTCCTCATTGTGGAAGTTCCACTGAAGTTTTCCATTAACTTCAACAGTGTCCTCATGACCATTCACTCTATCTTGAAGTGATAGGATAATGTTAGCACCTTTAGCTTGTTACTTATATGGCTATGATAATTCAATCTATGGGGCACGTCTAGGGTAGCAGTTGTTCTGAAAATTGAGAGATAAAGATGAAAATGGAAAGATTTAATGAATTTTTATCTAATTTATGTATTCACTGGTCGACCGATTGTATTTGTTACAATTGTGAATGCATGAAATGTGATAAAGTCAAACATAGCTTTTTGAGAGATTAAGTATGCTTTAGACTGATAAAAATTAAAAATTATATCTAGGATACAATAATGAACACTATTATTTCCTATAAATACAGAATTTACATTTGAGATTGTTAGCTCCCTTTTATATATATTGATTGTTCATAGGTCAGGCAATGCATTTATCCGTATGAACACTTTTGCTAATGATGCTAATACTTGTATTTGAATGTTTAAAGGCTCAAAGATTACTCTGTATGTATAACATCTTACGCCATTTTGGGGAGTGGCAGATGTTAACTAATGTTGCACCCATGACTGGCTTGTGGTAATTTAACTGTGTTAGCCCTACTTGTGCGAGTGAGAGATGTTAGCATATTTGGGTATTGGTTGGAGATCCATTATTCACCCAAGCGGGTCAAACCCAAGCGCATGGCATATATGCAAAACCTAAGTCACCTAACCTAAATCTATTATATTTGAAAAAATTGCCTTAGCAGTTGCATGAAGAGAAAAACTGCTCATGCAAGATATATATACACAAATAACATGTATCAGGGGTGGCTACTAGAAAAAAGGGAAGTGCATGTGTGCAATATGTGTTCTATGCAAGTATATATGAAGCACGTGTGCAGCAAATATGTGTGCAATAACGTGATACAATGCTAGTGTGCATGTATCAATATTGTGAGACACACGGATACAAAGGTTAAAACACAAAAGAGGTGTGGAGAAAATCAGTAGAATTTTCTCTCATCCAAGATCAAAGTGTGGGTATATGCATTGTAATCAGAGGGGACTTTCCGATCGTGTGGTCGTCCTCCAACCGTTGGTACAATCCTATGTGTACGATCACACTTCCGCTGAAATTTGGATTTCGTATAATGAACGGTAATCTGAATTTGTTTTTGTTTATATCGAATTTACTTTCATTATCAATTTTATCTTTTAACACTCATATTCTAAAGACACTCCATTTTTTTATAAAAAAAAATCTCCATTTTATTTTAATACTGATCATTTTTAATTCCTCTCTTTAGTAAATTTGAAACGGAAAATGATAAAGAAATGTGAAGTAGTCAAATGAAAACAAAACTAAGCAAAAGTAAGGAGAAAGAAACAATAAGAAAACTATTTTGGAGACCAAACTGTGAAAATAGGAAAACAACGTTTGTTTTTCTCTTTTAGATTTTAATATATTTTCTGGAAAATTATATATATATATATATATATATATTCTAGTGATGGTGATGAATGAACATGGGTGGTATTTGAAAAAAAAAATTGATAACAAATTTGATTGAACCAGAAAACAGGAAAACTTATTTTTATTATATAGAAAAAAAAACCCGGTGATGAAAATGATGGAGGATTTGATGTTGTGTAAGAAAAAAATAATATTTTGTAATAAAAAAGAATATATTTTAGGGTTTGTAAAATAGAAAAAAAAAACTAAAGATGGAACAAAAATTGTTTGGGATGTCTTTAGAACTTTCTTATCTTGTTTAGTAATTTTAGGGATAATTACCCCGATAACCTTCAATTTGGTTGAACCTTATAATAATGACCATTAGATAGAGAGATTCTTTCATAATGGTCATTTTTACGAACACTATGACACTAATGGTTATTAAGTCAAACTTTATTAAGTTTACCATTAAATGTGTGGTCATTTTGATAGTGGTTAACCAAAGTGATGGTCAAGTAATTATCCCTCATTTTTATTTGCTTTTCTGTAAATCAAACCAATTGATCTAATGGTTCTTCGATTTCATGATGCTATCAATGTTCAAGTTTGATGCAACCAATTTTTTTTATTTTTCTTTGAAAAAAAATATATTTGAGTGTTGAATTACAAATTTCGCACCATGAGAAATAAAGAAGTCATGGTTTTTTTTTTAATAATAGAGCATAAGTGCATATTTGGGAGTAATTTTTTTTTAAGAAAAACGTTTTTGTTAAAAAAAAAAAGAAATTTAGAAAAATTTATATCAAAATTGTCTTCTTTTTAAAATTTAAATTACTTTGTAATGTTAAAATATCCCTAAAAAATACATGTTATAGTTCAAAATTGATGGTCACTAAAGTAATTCTATAAAAATTTAACGGTATTATAACGGAATGGTTATTCGTATGGTGTTCGTCAAAATGACCATTTTAAAACCAATTCTAATCTAATAGTCATTATAATAGTGGTCAACAAAATTGATGATTGCATGGATAATTATCCATTATTTAATTCAGGTTAAAATTGTTATTAATAAAAAAAATAGGAGTGTAAACATGTAATTAATGGATTGTCAATAGTATTCTATAAAAAAAATTAAACTTTTTTGTTTATTGCAATTTTAACCTTAATTAAAATTATTAAAGAAGATAAAAAAAAATCGAAAAACAGTCCAAACTAATTTGTTAGAATCCAAGTTTTTATTTTTTATTTTTCTATTTAGTGTTTTAAAAACCCTAAAATATCTATTTACAAACCCAAAATTTTGCCACCCTTATAAATATTCAAACCAGAATATAAGTACAATCAACAAATGTAGTTGGGAAAATGGAAGCAGGGAAACTTGGATATACTCATTTACCATGTGTATATATATATATATTGGCACATGGTGTATCACATTTTTAGATATTAATGTGAATGAATGATTTATCTCTGAATAAAGGTTTTTTTTTTTTTAATATAACAAGAAAGTTGACTACACCTGACCACCTGGTTATGTACGGTCGCCCACACTTTAATAATAATCTTTTTATTTTTAAAAATTTGTTTCCTTTAAATCATTATTGAATTGAAATTCAATAAATACGATTACAAATGATATTACATAGTAGTGGGTGTTGTACTTAAGGACGAAGTCTTGAGAAATTCAATATTGGAAGGTCATTATATAAAAATATATAATATTTAAAATATAATGATTTTCTTATAAAAAAAAGTGATTTTGAAGGGTGTGAGAACTGAAGACTCTACTTTTAAAATTTAAATTTATTAGTTGATTGTATCCTGAGATTTTTTTTTTTACGAACCAAATGGAGCTTTTTTATTTTTGAACTTGTTTTTTTTTTACGGTAGGTTTGTTTTGATTAATTTAAATTTTTTAAAAAATGAAGAGCCTTTATAAATTTAATTTATTTTTTCAAAATAAAAGTATCAATATATAAAAGGATAATTTTGTAACAAAATAATTTATCGTTAGATTTAAAAAATAATAATAATAATAATGATAGACTTTTCTTTAGAAAAGGAATGTCAACAGAAAATTTTAGATCATAAAAGGAAAATCTCTAAATCAACATTCAACCCCAAGTCTAGGGTATGTTTTTTTTATTTCAGGAAAACTAGATTATGCCTTATGTATGTGTTAAAGTCGGGTATGTCTGTGTAATGTTTGCTTAAAATAATTTTGTTAAAAAGACTTCTACTAGGTAACTTTTTGAGCATTTACAATTTAACCTTGACAAAAAATAAAGAGACTAAAATGCTCATACATATAATTCAGTATTTCAAATTTAGGCTTATTGTCTAGAAAATAGAAAAAAAATTCCAAAAATGACTAGAAATTAAAACATAACAAGAAAAAAATCTAAAAGTAATTTAAAAACCCTTTAAAAATATGTAAAACAATTATTTTTAATTAAATTATTTTAAAAATATTTTTTTAAAAAAAATTAATAATAATATTTTAGTAAATAGTTAAAAATGACAGAAGTACCACCACGAAAAAATTGATTAAATTTTTTTAATTCATTTTGATTAAAAATAATCGTTAACTATTGATTAAAAAATTGACCATTTTAATGCATTTTGATAGTTGAGATTTGAGAACCAATGAATTTCATACTCATGTATCGTTCGAGACTTTTTTTTTCCCTAAAAAGTGATGGTTTGTAAAACCTAGAGGGACCAAATTATAAATCCCATAATAATAAAAATCACTTTCAAGTAACAGTCTTCAATTTTGGCCCACGGCCCATAATCGCATTGGCAAACGAATAATCATACGGAAATTCCAGTTGCACTCGCCTAATCAACATTTTATTTCTCCCAATCAAACCACGTTCTTGTATACAAATTTGCAGCGGAATCGGAGGTACCATCACTTGACCTATAAATGCATCTGTAGTTTGACCCATCATCTTGCAAATTTATGACAAATATGGTATTTTTCAATATGCTCATTACCTGTTCGAAGAAATGCCGCACAGAGACCATGTCTGTTGCAAGTTTATGACAAATGTGGTAATTTTCAATATGCCCATTACCTGTTCGCAGAAACGCCGCACAGAGACCATGTCTCTTCGGCTGTACGGGCAGTGATGCAAAGGATCCAGTGGAGTTGTATTATCAACCTATGATGACACATATTTTTTTTCCTGATTTTGCCTTAGTTTACAAGCCCTGCAGCTGCTTACTAAAACCTCTGACTCTCAAAATGCAGAAATGAAGAGTCTGCTATGGTGTGCAGCGTCTCCGCCAGAGACCCGGGCACAAGTTCTGTCTTTGTATAGGCAGATTTTAAGAAGCCTCAACTCTCCCAAACTGGAACTGAGTTTAGCAGCAAGACTTGCAAAGAAAGCAGAGGCTCGTGCCATCTTCATGCTGGGGTCCGAAGAGCAATCCCTTCACAACATTGCAGATCTCATTGACGCAGCTGAGTACTCTCTTTCCCTCTTAAAAGAGGGCAAAATCCCCAAACACGTTCAATGAGTTGGGGTCGATCTTGTTTTCTGTCTGTAAGTTGAAATACAAAAATCTTATTACTGCAAAACATTAAAGGAAAATAAAAATCGAAGTTGAACTTATAACTTCTCATTCAAACATATGATGTTGCAATTGAGGGTGTTTTTGCTGTTATATTCATTATAAATATTTGAAAAGTAGTGAAAATTCATGGACTAGCATTTACTATTTGAAATATCACAATAATTCGGGAATTTTGAATAAAACGGAGATACATTTTGTACATGTAAAAGATATACAAGTGACAATGTGGTGTTACCCTAACAATGGAAGGCTACTTGGTCATTGAATGCAGACCATTACCCTCCATAGCTTGCGCAGTCTTCTTGCTATTTTGCCGATTTTTCGGGCAACAAAAGTTGGGAGTAAGAATGGAGAAGGTGGAATTGGTGGAGAGTTTGCTCACGCACCAATGATTTGTGAAAGGGATGATAGACATCTCCCGTTGATTCTGATTTCAACCATCATATTTATCAGCAACTTACACCATTTATGTCCGCACTGTCCTATAAAAATAGAACCTCAGTAATATTTCTCTCAGATTCCATGGATTTTAATTAGGTTGCAAAACGGACTGCAACCTATAGCTCATGAGATGATTCAAGTATTCAACATCGCCCAAGTTGATGTTACATCACAAGAAGGAAATCTCTGGTCTGATTGTGTATTTGTGTATGCAGATATTGGCAGTATTGCTATTTGATGCTTGAGCGTAGCACACGTGCAACTTTCACTCACGTCTTCATCTCATGTAGAATGTATGCCAATCTGGTTACATTCACTCTAATGCCATATGACATGAAACTCAACTATGTCATGAAACTGCAAACATGTTAAGTAATTACATTGCTTTTTTGACAATTTGCTTGAAAAGTAAAATCTAAATTACTCCAAGATAAATCTTAAATTATTATTGGTCCATAACACAGAAATGGTTGAAACTCTCTTTGTAAACATGAAGTTGATCACCCTGCGAAATTATGCATAATGCATTTTTCCATACTTTCAATCACTGATAATGAATTCTCTAGCCTCCCAAACAAAGAAGTTTGAATTGTTTGATAGACCATCATATAAAGCACAATCATGGGCGAAGAAACTAAAAGAGATTGCAAATCATTTGGAAACATACTGGGAAAACAAGAACATGAGGGCCATGAGTGCCCCTATAATACTTGCTACTTGATAATTCCAAACAACAGAACTTAAAACCCCTACTTATTTCCCACGGCAAAAGTCCCTCAATACAGTTCACCTTCCTTGTGAGTGTGAATGACACAATCGCTAGTTGGGTATGAAACGCAGGTCAGCAAAAAACCCTCATTCATTTGATTTTCATCAAGATATGAATTATCAGATTGATCGACTGTACCAGCCACTATCTTCCCGGCACAAGTTGAACAAGCACCAGCCCTACAAGAATAGGGCAGTTCAAGTCCTGCACACTCAGCTGAATCTAGGATGTAAGCGTCATCAGGAGCCTCAAACTCAGTCTCATTCCCATCAGGTCCAATCAACTTGACCTTGTATACAGCCATTGAAGCTCGGTAATTTGGGGAACATTTCAGGCCAAAAGACTTGGAAATGCTCTTAACAGATCCAAACACGGATGGGGTCCTGATGAAGGCGCTTGAAAATTGGTTTCTTGTTGCACCTTTAACCATGCAAGGAGAGCTTAGTGTCACAGTCGACATAATAGCCTGCAATTTAAAAGCAACCATAAGTTGGTACAATGATGATGCTTGCAGAAGCCTGATTAAACCTAAACAGTTCTATTTAGGTGACATTTGAATCAATCATAAACTCTTTATCACTTTTAGATGTAGAAATCTTCTGTAATGAGCTCAAAAATGTTAATTCATACATCCGCAACAGCATAGATGCTAATATGCTATTATAACTATAAAACAGCATAAAAAATTAATGTAATCTACGAATTTCACTGGAAATTTACGCACAAATTGGAAAGTATTTGAATTTCATAAGATACCAACATTGTAAGCTTCCACCAAAGTTGTTCTAGTTAAGTCATTTTTAGGTTATAAGCTCATATATGATGATAAGCATATCATCAAAGTAAAAATGGAAACTGCTGAAAGGCAAGAAAAAATAAGAATGGAGAAAGTTAACAAGATAAGCTCAACATCACCCTAGCAAAATTATGATTTATCTAGTCAGTGACTGAGCATTTTGTCTGAAGTGCTGGGAAAACAGGACACAAGTGCAAAGATATAACAGTTAAATGTCCTTGACATATTCACAAATTTTGTGCTGTCTTTGTTTTTTTGTGATCTTAAATTAAGAGGTTATGAATATTGGGTAAAGTAAAATATGCTAGAACGCTTGATTGAATGGTTAGTACGGTATACAATTAACTTTTATCTTATCGTATGGTGCATAGGTAAAACTTTCCCTGGCCACATGGGTCAAGGCTATCTTGCAGAAAATCCTATCATCCAATAATGTTTATATTCCAACTATCTAGACAAGACCTCCTAAATCAAGGTTCATAAAACATATTTTGTTCTAAATAAGCATATAAAGACTCTTCCAAACACCTAACCACTGATATAACATTCTTAAAGCTGATATAGTAGCATTATACACCTCACTGAATATTTCACAAAAGTGGAACCAAACCATCCATTTCTGTAACAACATGGCAATTGGGTCTGGAGCACAATGAGAAGAGCCAGCTAGACTCTACTAAACAACACCCTAAGCACTAATATATCACCCTCAACACGGATTTAGTGGCATCTGTTGTACACGTTGTTGAGAATTGCACAAAAATGGAACCAAACCATGCATTTCCATTACAACATGGCAACTGATGTCTGGAGCGCAATGAGAAGACCAGGCTAGTGGCTCTCTGCCCTTCACTCGAGGCCCCATCTTATAATAGTTTCCTTAGTTATTAATGCCTACATGTTGTTCGGATAGAAGATTCATTGAACATCTTCAATGAAGAGGATGTTCTCTTATGAACTAAGAGGAACCAAACCATCCATTTCTGTCACAATGTGGCGACTGGGTATGGAGCACAATGAGAAGAGAAAGCAAGAATTCCAAACACCCTAAGCAATGGTATATCACCCTCAACGCCGATTTAGATGCATTTGTATACCTTGTTGAGAATTGCATAAAAATGGAACCAAGCCATCCAATTCTGTAACAACGTGGCAATTGATGTATGGAGCACTATGAGAAGAGCAAGCTAGTGGCTCTCTGCTCATCACTCGAGGCTCCATCTTACAAAAAGATACCTTAGTTATTAATGCCTACATGTTGTTCGGATAGAAGATTCATACGAGATTACGAGAACATCTTCAATGAAGAACTATGAATGGAACCCAAATGAGGGAACTTCGGAGAGCTGGCTCCAAAAATCATTTATTTACCCCTGTCCATGACATCTCATGCGATTTTCTAGATTATGAATCCAGATTTTGATGTTATATTTAACTAAGATATAAGTTACACCCTGGTTAAAGACTTCCATGTGAAATAAATTTGGGTAAAGGAATAGTATAAACTCGAATTGGTGCAAGTGTACAACATCAATGAAAAGGCATAAAAAATCAAAACAATATAGATCATAATAATACCATAACCAAATTATATTAATACTGTGTCTAGCCCCACAAGTAAAGCCAACTCATCAGAGGGATTTCATAGCACAACATCAGGACCTCTAGAACATTGATAAAAACCATCGTTTCATGCTAATATGATTGTCTAACAGTCAAAAACATACAACAATTAGGGTTCAATTAACAACACGACTGGCAGGCATATCATACAGGGTGGGAGATGGTTAGGCAAACCCATATCAGAATGTTATATCTGGACAAATTTGGATACCAACTTCAGAAATTTGCTAAAATGAATTTTGGATTTTGTTCAAAAGAAAGTTAACGGGGTTATATAAAGGGAGAAAAGAACAAACAAATTGCAGAATTACAAAACTACTCAAAACTCAACTCTTCAAGGTGATATTGCTCTCGCTAACTTAACAGTAAGTCATCAATTTCTCACATCAAGAACTATAAGGCCTCAGGGTATCATCTTAAGCTACTCTTTGCTGAAAATTCAAAAACTTATATACAAATAAATGATAAAATTGGTATAACTAAATTTATTCTTCGGTACCGCTAATTAAGCTGCTTGTATTTTCTTCTAAATCAAAAAGTTTATGTGAATTCCATTACAAATAAAAATGACATATTTAGAAGAAAAGAGAGAGAGAGAGAGAGAGAAAGAGATTCTTACAGAGAAGACGAGATCGGAGAAGAGGGCTGCGGTGGTTTGGTGGGACGGAGCAGTGACCTAATTTTTTTATAGAGAAAATGAATGGCGGAGGAAACGAGGTGGTGCAGGGTCAGTATTTACTACTTATAGAGATTAGAGAGAGATGGCAGCCTATCAAGGACTACAAATTAAATGGCTTTCGGAGAGATAGAGACTAGAGAGTGACTTACTCGCACATCCCACGTACCAATGAGGCAATAACCCACCCACCACCCCCCGCCCATGGTTTTTCCAAACTGCTCTTTGCTTTTGGGTAACTACTAAATACAACTTCTCAACAAAAAAAATTATAATAATATTAAATTAGATTAATTGATAAATACCATTTTGAGATTATATATATTTTTCTGAATAATAATATTATCGAGGATTTTAAGAAGGAGAACATACTCGAACACATAACCGTACGGTATATGTGTGAGGATAAATCAGGATAAACCACTGGTCCACTAGGCCGCTATAGATTATATTATTATTATTATTCAATATACGGTTAGTTTTATTTAATTCCCTATTATTGATTCTATGCATGTTCAAGTAATTTTTCTTCGGTAACGCCATTGTAATAATAGTAATTTGTAAAACTTCAACAACAAAAAAAGTCATAAATTTTGAAGTTAGTCACTCCGACCGACCTCTAGTATTGTCACATATTTTAGGAGGATTAGCTGGTTATAGGATTATTAGTTTGGTATTGTATTGTCTATTCTTGTCATTGTAATTGTTGCTGGCAGGTTTTAGGTAAGAATAGGTGTTTGACACTTTTAGAGAAATTTTATGATAAATAAAATGTGAGTGTTCAGTAAATATGATAAATATTTTTAAAAAAATTTGATTTTCATTATCTATGTTAGGTTCCGTTTGATTTTTCATCTAAAGACTGAACGATACTGAATGTTACTTAAGACTGAAAACTGAAAACTGAAAACTGAAAACCGAAAAATATGTTTTTTTTCACCAAAAACTAAATATAAATGACAAGTTTTTTAAAAAAAAATTACAAATATCTAAAAATAAATATTTGTATATCTATACTTTTCTAACTATTATTTGTTATATAATTATATTTTAATATATCAAGGACAACTATAATAACTAATTTAATGATTTTAAAGCAAAATTATTTAGTTAATAATAATATTTAAAATTTATACATATAATTAAACAAAACTTTTTATTTAGCTATATTACAAAAGTAAGATCTTATGTTTTTTTAAGAACGTACGATAAGACGTTAATCTTATTGAATAATATATTATTTTAACTTGAAACAACATATATTTTCATCGTAATGATGACATGATGTGCTCGTATTATTGATTTTGTTTTCAGATAAAAATGAAGTTATTATCAAATATTGGAATTAATTGACGGTAAATATGAGTGAATTTCATTCCATGATAAGAAGTTGTATTAATCCTACCATGATGTATTTTTGTAAAGAGAAATCTACTTTGCGTAATATGTTTTACTTCTTTTTTTTCTCTATTTTGTTGATGAAATATTAATTCTCTTGTTGGGGAACCGGGAACTCAATAGAATTACCCTATATAAGTATGAAATCACTCGAAAACGTTATTCCAATGGAGTTGTTTATATAATTTTTTTAAAAAAAAAAAATTGTATTCCAATAAAGTTGTTTGAAATTTGAAGCGACTAGATTTTGTAATACTCAAGTATTTTATGGTGATAAGAAAAAAAAATCTATTATTACGGTATGACAAAACTAAAAATAAGTTAAATTAGCGAGGATGATTTTAGAAGTAAGAAATTGTTTTAAAATCCAGTGGTATTTTGTTAAGTGATTTAAAAAAAATCACTTTTATAAATACATGATTTTAGGTGTATTTAAACGATAAAATCAATTAAAAAATCAAACAAAACATCTATTAATATTAAATGTTATTTAGTATTAAGTGAAAAAATCAAACAGGACGTTAAAGATTTATAGAGGAGATCCATTTCTTTTAATTAATATTTAACCGTTTTTAAATTTAACATTTTTTATTTTAAAGTTTGATGATACGTGTCAAATTTTGATTGGATTACGGTTCAAGTAAAATTGTTATGCCATTATTTGGAGCATTATGGTTTTAACGATGTTACTTACAATTGTAATTGTTATAATTTTTTTGAGAGCGATCAATAATTATGGTTTTAACGATGTTACTTACAATTGTAATTGTTATAATTTTTTTGAGGGCGAACAATACTTCCAAAGTGTCAAATGGAAAACAAGGATAAAGTGTCATATAGTCTTTTTAGTGAAGTTTAACCGTTAAAATATGGTCATAATGACTATATTGATGTATTTACAAAATTGTAGGGACTACTAGCATTAAAAATGGGAAGACAATACTAAATTGATAATCACCCGAAATAAAATGCTCATTTAATTTTTTGGGCTACTATATAATCATTTCAAATAATGTTGACTACAAATTTCAAATAATATCTCATATCAATGAGACAATGAATGAAAACTGAATTTTTTATTTTTTATTTTAAAAGAAAGAAAAAGAGAGAGTAATATTTGCTCAATTGACATCTATTTCCTCGTAAAATATCAGGTTACAAATTCAAATTATTCAATTTATAGTACAATAAAATTTACTTTTATAAATTCTGTCTTGGCGGTTGTTTTTACAAATAATTAAATTTAAAATTGCTAGCATGAAAATATGATGCTTTTATTTTGTTTTTATTAAAATACATTTGTTTAATCTTTAATATTACTATGATATAAATTTCAATAGTGCAAATTATTAACCTTTTACACTTTTATAAACTCAATGAACTAGTACAATTATTTCGTAATTTCAAAGTACAAAATATTATTCGAACTCACGACCTTAATAGTATATAAGTGTGTAGAGTATATTAAGTGATAATCTCATATTGTCACACACTATCACTGTTTACCCGGGAAATAAAATAATAATATGATACTCGTCATTTAGATATTGAATTAATACTATTACTATCTAATCAAAAGTTTTGATTTAATTTTAACTAAACTTCCTTCCCTTTGAAAATAATTCAAACAAACATTAACAACTCCTTTTCAAGTTATTTTGTAATTTATATTAAAATACTTAGATATTAATCTATTATTAACAAGTAAGTTTAGCCTTTTGGCTTGAATAATTGTTGTTTAATCAATGATTAAATACCATCTTGGCTATAAGTTATGAATTTTGGGTTGAATTTTCATTAAACATTTGAATGAATAACCAAATTTTGATTTGTAGAAGGAAAATGTTGGAAGAATAATGTAGACTTGACATTCAAACAAAGTCAAATATTCCACTCTAAAACCATCTAGTGGCATACAAAAATGACCATAAACAATCATTGAATAAGTACAAATGTAAAAAATAGGTCAAATGATTGGCTTGACTTATAAATTAATTTAATTCAATTGTCCTTTGGTGGACTAGAAAAGACTCAACATAACGTATCAACGTTGCTTAAATTATATATAGACTGAAGCTTGGCAACCAATGGACATTACAAAACTGGCAAACGGCTCTTATGATCGACCATAGGGCATAGGCAGAGATATATATATATATATATTATTAGGGCAACTCCAATTCGATACGATAAATATTATATTAATTAAACATATAAATAATATCATTAGTATATCAAGCTTTTTTTAACTTCAATGTATTCAAGTTAAATTTTACACCAAAAGAGTATTTTTAAAGAATATTCTTCTAATATATATTTATATATTCCTAATTAAATTTTATTAATTAACTTATACAATAATAATTAATATTATTTGGCATACAGCTATTATTCTTAAATAATTACTTATATAATGTTAAAAAAATTACTATACCGAGTATTGTTAAACTCATTTATCCAACTAATTTTAATTTGTGAACTTATACAATAATAATTTATTTTGTTGACATAACAATATTATTAATCTTAAATAATAACTTATATAATATCAAAAAACTAAAATAATTACTATACCGAATATTATTGTACATGTTTAATCTGATAAGTCTCGATGAGTCTCTTATCAAATAATTATTATTATTGTAATGTATTTACTTGCACCGTATTCATTTTATCAAATAATTATTATTATTGTAATGTATTTAATCGTACCAGATTAAGTTAAGTTAAGTTTTTTATCTTTGGAATTATTGTTATCAAGTGTTTTTATTATTAAACTATGTATCGATTAAAATTAACAAAGACACATTGAAATACATATTAATATAGTCAGGATTTCTAAATGTATTAATTAATAATTAAATTTAATAAATTAAATGTATATCGATATTATTATTATTTTAAAGATCTCAATAAGATCTTTCCAACGGTATATTTTATAGGAATATATATTAATATAATAAGTATGTGAAGGCTAAATTAGTTATTCTACATAATATTTAAGCTGATGTAACAAGAACAACAAAAAAAAAAAAAAAAAAAGGGGAGGATCACCACACTAAATTTGGTGAGCACCATAGCTCTACCATTTTTTTTTTTTCGGTGAATGGTGTATTGGTTGTTGAGGATTATTTGGTATTTTTGATGTGAATGGTATTTTAGTTGGAGTTGCCCTTATGTATAATGAAGAAACTCAAGTGACCCACTAACACTTCTTTTTTTTTCACTTCATTTATTATTTGTATTTTAAAAATTAGTTTTAAGAGTTGATTTCATTTAATTAAGAAGCTTTCATAGCATCTCCAATATAAAAGTGGTTTGTATACCAAATATCGTTGACATGACAATAATATCAAAAGATTTGTTTCATGTGTGACATAAAAATAAATTTGATAGACAATCAATTCAAAACACATTTACTTTTAATGATATGTTTTTTTTTTCTTAATAAAAATAGATAAAAAAATAATGTCAATTTTAAATGCTTGATGAGTCAACCGAAAAAATAGTTGTCTAACAAGTCATCTGAAAGTAGACGGTAATATTGTCAATGTTTAATATTTTGGTTTTTACATCAACTTGAGGTTGAATATGCAAAACTGTAATAGAGATATATTTTTTAATAGACTGCCTATTTATCATATGAAGCTATCTTTTGTTTTCAAAAGTCACTTTTGTATTAGAGATACTCTTGGATCTCTACTATATGAGAGAAGTTGAGTTTAATTAATTTGGAAACTTAAATATCTCTTCTTCTTTTTAAAATGATGTTTTGATATTATTTTTTTACTTTGTTATAATTATGTTTTGTAGGATTAAATATCTTTTAAAAAAAAAAATCGAGACACTTCAACTTTATTAGAGTAAATACACTCGGTGCATCTTCAGAAGTCTCGTTTAGATACTCCTTTATTTAAGGGTGGATGTCGTTATAAGGGGCTATTAAGGTAGGATTAAAACATGGGTTATAAACGGATGGAAAAAATTGTAAAAATAAAAATAAAAATATAGATATAAACATATGTTAGAAGAATTAAATATCATTAAACAAAAGAATACATGAACAGTTACCAATTAAAAATGGAGTTTTTTTTATTAATATATATTATGTTTTTTTTATTACTAGTAAATACATATCAGATTCAACATTGTTGGTTTGTTGTTGAAAGGAGGAAAAAAATGAGAAAAGAGAAAAATCACTCAACTCAATGGAAATTCAATAAATCTCCATAAAAATACTCACCAAATACAAACAAGCCCAAACCATTCCATGCCCACCACAAAGCCCAAAATCAGATATGTGAGAAAAGAAGTGGGAGAAGGAGAGAGGGATGAGGAATCTTGATTTGAAGATGAGATTTGATCTGGAATATTTTATTTTGGAGAGATTTACAATTTCATATCAAGATTGAGTTTGATTCGGCCACCGTTGGTTTGTGTCGGTTTGACAATTGAGGTGTTTCGTGGGTGTAGTTGATGGTGGGGTTTGGTGATTGATGTTGAGTGTGGTTGGTGTGGGTTTGTGATTATGAATATTTCTAGAAAACCGAAGAGGTTGGATTAAATTCTAAAGATGTCATAGAACTTAAGAGTTGGATTATGTATTATAATTTACAATCATGATTAAGGTTCAGATGATGTATCTTTTAAGTGATGATGATGGTTGTGGTAAAAACCTTAAAATTCTCCTAAAAACACAAATGAAGAATTAAACTAAATTAGTGGCACATCACGAAGAAATGTGTAAATGTGTAATGATAAAGTGAATGAAATAACCATTTAAAATAAACAATAAAAGTTTACAAATTTAAAATATATATATAAGAAACCTAAAATAATTAATAAAAAAGGGTTTTGTAGAAGAGATGTTGAAACACGAAGAGGAAGAAGAAGTGACTTATAATGGATGATTAAGATCTTTTAGGGAGGGAGAAGGATATGAGTTTCGTTTAAAATAAAAGTTTACAATTTAAAAATATATATATTAAAAACATAAAATAATAAATAAATAAAGGGGTTTTATATAAGAGATGTTTAAACACCAAGGAGATTAAGAGAAGAAGTAACTCGTAATGGATGATTAAGATCTTGTAATGATTTGGTGAGAAATAATCCAATTGAGGGAGGGAGAAGGATATGAATTTGGCTTAAAATGAATGACATAAATTATTTTATAAATAATCGAGCGATGCTATTGACACACTACTGAACTATTTATCTTTCATTCTTTGAATTATTTACTATTTTTTTTCTTTATCAAATTATTTAAAGAGGCATATAATTTTTATTAAAAAAATCATGTATAAATTAAAACTAATGAAACATTACTTTCTTTATTTTAAAACCTTAATGACAAAACTTTAATGACATAGATTATTTCAAATAACTAAATGTTTACTATTTTTATTTATATTTCCTTTCAGATTTCAATCGCATGTTTCCCATGTTTAGTATTTATTTATTTATTTATTACTATTTTTATTCATATTTTCTTTCACATCTCGATATTATGTTTATCATGTTTAGTATCTATTGATTTTATTAGTTCACATGTTTGTTTTATTTTTCTTCTCAAATTCATGATCCATGTTTGCTACTTTTTTTTTCTCTCGCTTGTTTTTGTTTTTTCAGATTTTTCAGGTATACTATAATTTGTATCAATTCTTTTATAGATTTTATTTTGGATCTCCTAAAGTTAGTTTACTGTTATTTTTTATATTAAAAAAAATGAAATCGCACCAAGAATCACAACAAAAAAAGCCTACTCTCTGAGAAAACGAAATCACATCAAAACTTTAACTCAATCGCTAAACAAAAAAATCATTAGACTATTAATATCACATGTACAATCTACCGCCATCGATCCAATCGACTGTAGAAAAAAAAAAATCATATCTAATAAAGATGGTTTTACCATGAAATAAGGAAAAAAAAAGTCTTACGAATGAATGTGAGAAAACTATATATAAAGATTAGATGTGCATTTTTATATATTAAAAAAAAGATATGAGGTGTATTAATTTTAAAAATATGTAAAATGGTAGTCTCGCAAATAAATTAAAAAATTAATTAAACCATATAATTTTATATAATTAAATCAAAATTTTAAAAAGTAAAACATAAATAGTTCGGTAGCGATGGTGTCAACACCACTTATAATCTTATTTAATTGGAAAAAGCAAAAGTCATATACAATTTTGAAACCAAATTTCAAATATTAATTTGGAATTAATCATATTAAACAATTCATACTAATATTTTCTTGGTGGTTGAATGATATTAAAAAAAAAACTAAGGTTTTTTAGTAAAAATACACTATTTAGGATCTTAATA
This sequence comes from Dipteronia dyeriana, assembly GCA_032871835.1. Classification (NCBI taxonomy): domain Eukaryota; kingdom Viridiplantae; phylum Streptophyta; class Magnoliopsida; order Sapindales; family Sapindaceae; genus Dipteronia; species Dipteronia dyeriana. Next base: position 13,230,486 of record CM065301.1, on the reverse strand, counting down.
GTAAATCTACCATAAAATATAATTCAATTGTAAAACTAGCCTATTTTTTCCAAAATTCCCTCACTTATAACTCACCATATTTATTATATTTATTTACTATTTTTACTAACTATTTACTAACCAACTTATCAAACAAATAAACTAAACAACGTCTAATAATTTTACTACACTACACTACATTGTTTCCCACACAATTATATAATATTACATTTTAGAATTATTTATTCAACCTTATTTGCCTTATTTTGAGAGTTTTATAATATCCACAGTCTTTTGTTCTTTTCAATTTTTTATGAACCTTGCATTTTTCAAGGCTTGAAAAAGTTTGGGACAAGGTGTCCCGATATCGGGTCACCCCGTCCTGAGCAGTTAAATCCTCAAGATGGGATGACCTGACATTAAAAAAAAAAGATATTAAGATTTTAATCTCTCTAGTTTGCGTTTATCTGGGTTTGATCCACTAGTTTTTTGAATTACTAACTTTAGTCCTTCCATCAGATTTTCCGTTAAATAAGACAAAATGACATTGTTAGACCGTGTAATGACCATTTTATCCCTACTTTATCTTACAGGCAGTATAGTAATTTTATATTTAACTAAATAATAAAAAAAAATTGAATAATAAAAAAAAAACATATTAAATCTTCACCGACCATCAACATTCAACTATTAACCCTCTATCTTCATCATCAACAACCTTCAATCTAGAAAAAGAAAAAAAAACTCATCACCATCATCGATCATCACCGTCATCCCCTAATTTTTTTTTCTAGAAAAATGAAATAAAAAATAAAAAACTCATCACCATCATCATCTATCATCTATCATCACCATCATCCCCTACTTTTTTTCCAAAAAAAAAGAAAATTAAAATTAAAAAACTCATCACTATCATCATCTACCATCACCGTGATCGATCATCACCATCGTCATAGTAACCCAAACCAAACCCGAACATTTCTAGAAAATCAAACCCAGACAAACTGAGAAAACCAAATTCATTCAACAAAAAAATCAAACTCATTACCATCATCGATCGTCACCATCGTCGCCGTAACCTAAACCATACCCATAAATCAAACCTAACCCAGACATTCCTACAAAATCAAACCCAGACAAACTGAGAAAACCAAATTCATTCAACAATAAAATCAAACTCATTCAATAATACAATCAAACCCACAAAATCAACACAATATGAACCACAAAATCGAACTAAACAACAACAATAAAAACCATGATTTTGACCAACAAATTGAATGTCCTCACAATAACTTTATCAAACATTATAACACCCACAAAAGAAAACCACACATGAAAAGAAATCAATTTTTTACAAAAAAAAAAACAGTCAACAACGGTGTAGTCTTTCCACCGACAATAGAGGATCAACTCTTTGTACGGAGGAGCTGGCCGATCTGCACAAGGGACGAACCGGTCGATTTGTGCGAGAGAGGAGTCGATCGTTTTGCGGGATTCAGGAGTTGATCGATCTCCGATCGAACAGATCGATCTTCGATCTACGATGAAGAACTTCAATCGTCGATAGGTACCCATTTGTGATGGTGTTCTTGATTGATGAAGAAGGGAGTGTTTGTTAGGTTGAGGTGAATTTATAATTTTTTAAAGTTTTGTGGTTAATATCTAATTATTATTTGGTTAGATCTATAATTATATAAATTTATCAAGGGCATTTATGTCTTTTCATAATGGAAAATTTTATTTAATATTTTTTTAAAATTAATTTGAAAATTACTATTATATCCTTCTTCCAGAAGGTTTATAGAAGCTTTTCCAGATTTCCTATGATGCATCTGTTGACCTAACGGAAGTCAACGAAAACCTAACGAAATTGGACGATAGGGACTGAAATATTTATTGTCAGAGAATTAGTGGACTGAAGTTAGTAATTCAAAAAACTAGTTGACCAAACCCAGATTAACGCTAACTAGAGGGACTAAAATCTTAATATCCCTAAAAAAACTCGGGATAGGGTGACCCGGCATCAAATCACCCCGTCCCGAGACTATTTCCAGACATTGAAAAAAGCCTCAGTCTCGAGGATTTAACTCCTCGAGACGGGATGACTTCGTCAATGTTCACAAGTGACCCGATGTCGTGGAGCTGGAACCTAGCTTCGAAAGCACAGAACCTTCATGTTCAACCCCTTCAGAACTATAAATGACACTGGTTCTGGTTCTGGTTCCGGTTCCGGTTCCGAGGATGGGGGAATCGAAACCGACCTTAAAAGGTTATGATTCCGATTCCGGAACCACCGGTTCCGATTTGACGCTCTGGTTCCTTTTTTTCTTCTTCTTATATTTAATCTTGTTTAATAAAACAATTTAGTCATGTAAAATTGTAAATGCATTATATTGGGTCATCCGAAAAAAAATAAAAAAATAAATGACAAATTAAAAAATTATATTAAATTTTTAAAAGATATATATGATGGAACCGCCGTTCAAACAAGAACCGAAACCGTCGATTCCAATCCGGTTCGAACCGGTCGATTCCTTAAAAAAAGGAACTGGAACCGCAACCGCAACCGCAACCGAAACCAAACCGTAAAACCGAAACCTTCCCGGTATCGGTTACGGTTCGATTTCAAAACTGAAATCATAATTCCAGTTTCGATTTTTTCGGTTCGGTTCGGTTCGGTTGTTCGGTTGTTCGGTTCGTCTATTCAAACCGAACCAGTGTCATGTCTATAAATCGGAACTGGTCGGTTACCAAAACTGAATTCATCATAATCTACATAACAATACAAAAACAGACCAGTTACAATTCAGCCTTTGAAAGAGGGAACATAGTAATGCAAAAAAAAATCCAACCATTTAATGATAAGAAACAAAATCCCCATTTCACTGCTACATAAAATTTAACCAACAGCAAAACATCATCTAATCCATACTAAACAAATGTTAGAGTTAGAGTTGAAAACTCATTAATCAATTTAAACTCAAACTCATAAACCTAAATGTTAGGGTTGAAATACTAAATTGCTCCAACAAAATACAATATGCAACCCAGATCGACAGTGTCGACGACGAAGAAGACGGAAGGCGATGATGAAGCTTCGCCGTGGCGACGAACTCGTTGCTACTGCGCGTGAAGAACTGTTGCTGATGCTGCGACGAACACGATATTGTGGCGAAGTCGGGTTGCTTTGGTTTGTGATGGGGAAGCTTTGCGGTGGATTCGATTTTGGGATTGCTTTGGTTTGTGATTGGGAAGATTGGCAGTGGGTTCGATTTCGGGATGAGGGTGGTATCAGGAAAGGTAGGCAGGAGGGTTAGGGCAATTAGTAAAATTGATTTTAAAATTAATTAATTGATTAATTAAGGGTAACGTTGTCATTTAATACAATGAATTAGATTTAAGGGTAGATTTTGCGATTGAATTAGATTTAAGGGTAGATTTACTATAAAACCCTAAAATAGGGTATTTTTGTTAAAACCCCTCAAATAGGGCATTTTTGATACATTGTATTGTATTGGTTTGGATTGTACTGGATTAGATAGGATTGAATTATATTGGATTGAAGTGAATTATTCTTATACAATCCTATATTTTGTTGGGTTGGATTGGATTGTTCTATTCCTATATAATTCTGTATTTGATAATATTTTGTATTAGACTATATTAAATTATACAAAGTTTGGATATGATTTTTGTTTATGATTTTTGTTTATGAATATTTTGTTAAATAAAAAATTTGATATGTTTTTAGAATAAAAAGTGATATTTTAAAATCCATATTTGTTTTATTATATTTTTAAAAATAATAATCAATGTATAATTAAATAAATTATGATTCATGTAATAAATTTTAAAAATATTTATATCATACGGTGTTTGGTACATGTTTACATTATCATATTATATTTTATTAAATAAAAAATAATTAATATTTCTACATTTTAAAAAAATTAGTTCAAAAGAAATTTCAAACAAATTGGTATAAGTATGTATTCATTTTACACATCAAGAAGTTTTATATTAATTAAAAAGATAAATTTGAAAAAAAAAATAGAAATCGTGAAAGAAAGAAGAGAATGGACAGATGATGAAATGTAGAGAACCAGAGATGGTCAATGGGGATATAGGGATGGATATAATTGACCCCATCCCTATCCCCATTTTCCAAACCCTACAATAAATATATATTAATATATTATATATAATATTATAATATTTGAGGAGAAATGGGGATTGGGGCATGTTCCCCAATCCCGATCCCCATTTCTAGAAATTTAGAGAGGAAATGAGGACGGGAACGGATCCCCTCATCCCTATAATCATTTTAATTTAAAAATAAAAATCATCATCATTTCCCTATCGGGCTTGAAAAATTATTGGCATTATTGGGGGTCACCACTTTACTAATGTATGTTTAAAAAACACCATTTAACGCGAACAAACAAAAATACCCCGAAATATTAAAACAGAGAGAACTTTGTCGTTTTCTAAGTCAGAGAAAAGCAAGAGTGAAACCGACGGGAACTGTATCGAGGCGAAATGACCGGAACGAGAGTACACGAGAACAGCTGCGATTGACAAAGATAAGATTAGTTTTTTTTTCCTCGTTTCTGTTGTTGATAACTTGCATTGCATGTTAGAATTGAGTTTTGTTGATTGAAATTGTAGATTAGTATTAAAATAGAGATCTGAGAATGGTTGTGGTTTAGGCTAGGATTTGAAATTTGGTTGAATATCTGTTGAGTAAGATGAAATTCTGGGTTGTTTTAAAAGGAATCGAGCTTTTTTCAATAGGCTCAAGCTTTTTCATCATGGGATCGAACTTTTTTAAAATAAGATTGAGCTTTTTTTACATAGGATCGAGTTGTTTTGTTATGGGATCTAACCTTATTTTCATAGGATCGAGTTTTTTTTTTAAAGGGTCGAGCTTTTTTGTAAATGAGTCGAGTTTTTTTTTTGTGAAAATTAGGTTTTGGTAAGTCGAGTTTTTTTTATAAGAGTTCGAGCTTTTTTGAAAGGGATCAAACTTTTTCAATAGGCTCGAGAGTTTTTTTACATTGGATCGAGTTTTTTTGTAAGGGTTCGAGCTTTTTTTGAAAGGGATCGAGCTTTTTTGAAAGGGATCGAGCTTTTTTTAATAGGCTCGAGCTTATTTACATTGGATCGAGTTTTTTTTAATGGGATCGAGTTTTTTTGAAAGGGATCGAGTTTTTTTGAAAAGGATCGAGCTTTTTTTACATTGGATCGAGCTTTTTCATCATGAGATTGAGCTTTTTTTTAAATAAGATCGAGTTTTTTTTACATAGGATCGAGCTTTTTTTTATGGGATCGAGCATTTTTTTGATATGATCGAACTTTTTTTTAAAGGGTCGAGCTTTTTTGTAGTAAAAATTAGGTTTTGGTAAGTCGAGCCTTTTTTATAAGGGTTCGAGCTTTTTTTGAATGGGATCGAGCTTTTGAAAGGGATCAAGCTTTTTTTAAAGGGATCGAGCTTTTTTTAAAGAGATCGAGCTTTTTTCAATAGACTCGAGTTTTTTTTACATTGGATCGAGCTTTTTCATCATGGGATCGAGTTTTTTTTTAAATAAGATGGAGTTTTTTTAAAAAATAAGATCGAGTTTTTTTAGGGATTGAACATTTTTTTCATAGGATCAAACTTTTTTTTTAAAGGGTCGAGTTTTTTTATCCCGGGATCGAACTTATTTTTTATAGGACCGAACTTTTTTTTAATCGGACCGAGTTTTTTTTACATTGAATCGAGTTTTTTTGTTATAGGATCGAACATTTTTGTTATAGGATCGAACATTTTTGTCATAGGATCGACCTTATTTTTTATTGGAGATTTTTTTGTTTAATGACGTTGTATTTCTGTTGCATTGCAGATGAGAAATAGGTTGAGATATTTGCTTAAAACTCCACAAGGAGACTGGTACAAGGACAAATTGACTCGTCACGACCATTTTGACGCCCTTGCCCATATAGATGACGCACTGAACCGGGTCCCTACAAAATTTGCATATGAAGATCGGTGTCGGTTCATGGCGTCATGTTTCGAGCAGTTCCTTACGACGCATCGGGAGATGAAGTTTTTGAGTGGTGTTATCCATTGGTTGCTTTTGAGGGAGCTGCATCATAACGGCCCAACAGATGAGATGCAATTTATGTTAGGGAACCAGTCGTTGAGGTTTTCGAAGGTGGAATTTTGTCTGATCACCGGATTACGAGTTAGAGTTATACAGAACACGACCATGTATACATCATTGGAGAATGGCATACATCAGCGGTACTTTCCTGAAGCCGATGAGGTTTCTTTGGAGGAGATAAAGGGTGTTGTCACCGTCAGAGAGTTTGGAGAGCGTACTATGTTATGAAGTTCTGCCTCATATATATGCTGAACTTCACTGATAGGGGTGGACGAGAGATTCAAGATTACAGTTTGGCAGTTTTGGCTGGTTGAGGATCTCGATGCGTTCGAATGCGTTCCCGTGGGGTGCCCACGTGTACATGCATTATATTTACTCATTAAAGCATGCGCTTGACGGGCGGCGAGACGGGGTTCGAGCGACGCCAGCAGGAAAAGGGAGCTCACGTACATGCGGCGGAGACCTAAAACATATACGGTCTGTCTCACGCCCTATTGGTAAAAACTTCAAATTACAAGTTGTACTTTATTGTTGTTGTCATAAATGTTATGGATACTTATCGTACTTATCTTTGATGCAGATACTTGCTTTCGAGGTGATCCCTGATTTGGGCCAAGAGTTCGGCACCCGGAGGGTTCCAGATCTGTATCCCCGTATTTTGAAGTAGGAGTTGACCAAACAACTGAGAAGGAAGAATTTGGCCAAGATTTTCAAAGCCAAGGTATGTATTTAATTTGTTAATGTTTATATTAGTTAGTAAATGTACAATTACATTGTTCTAACCAATATTTCAGATGTTTGCGAGGAAGGAACTGGTGCCCACACCAGCTGAGAGACAAGCACCGTACTATATAGGGCTAAACGAGGGGGGAGCCTGTATGTAGAGGAGGTCAGACTTCATATTCCACCTCTGGTCCCTGATCAAACTACCTTTGGCGGGAACAGTGGGACAGAGGGTGGGGGTTTGACAGACAGGACCAGTGACAGTGAGGGATTTGAGCCCGATGCTGGGGGTTTAAGGCCCAGTGACAGTGAGGGATATCAGACAGACCCTCAACGAGAAAGGCATAATCATAGGTGGGTTCGGTTTACCACCCTCGGACATGGTACATTTACACGGGATTCCCGTGGAGGCGTTGGAGGTGATGGAGAGGTAGGTTGAAAAGAAAGTTTTGTTTTTTTATTAACACGTGATGTTGATAGTGTTGTACTAACAATGTAGACATGCTTTTAGGGCACAAGGGCAGATCTGTTGAACGATGTGTGTGAATCCCTCCGGAAGAGCGATAACACCGAATGTTACAGGATATGATCCGAGAGCTTTAGGGGTCGACCATGCATACACACAGGGATGACCCCTCACCTCCTGACCCAGACTTTATAGTGGGTATATGGAAGGAGAGGAGGTCAAACAGGACATGTGGACTTAGCGAGGACCTCCCCGCTGTTCTATCTAGATCCACCCAGCCCGAGCTATACCTACCACCCAAAATATCGATTTAACCGCGGCGGTCCCCTCTCCCACCCAGCATGTCGACCCAGCCGTAGCGGTCCCCTCCCTTACCCAGCATGTCGACACAGGCACAACAATCCCCTCCCTCACCCAGCATGTCGACCCAGCCTCAGGGGTCCCTTCCCCCACCCAGCACATCGACCCAGCTCCAGAGCTCCTCGGAGGCTGAAGTACTGCCCAGAAAACGTATACTTAAGCGTTGATGGCAGTTGATGAGCCCTTACACAGATCCATGCCGACCGAAGAGGTTGAGGACACTACCCGAGTCCACGGAACACATATTTGACCTCCACAGACTTGTGGACGCCTCTCAGCTTGCGGCATACAAAGCCTTCAAGAAGAACACCAACGGGGAACTGTGATTACAACTTCATCTATGAATTTGACAGTGTTTTCATGTTTATTCACATTTTGATAAAGTTAATCCAACCATTAAACAGACATGATGTGGACGTGATGACACCAGTGGATGCCCAATGGTTCATGTGTATGCAGTCCAACTTCATGGACTTGGAGGACACGGTACGTATTTACGTGATTTTCAATTTAATGTTTGTTTAAATAATGTGTATTGTTAACAATTTATTACTTTTATTGTCTGTCAGCATATGGACGCATACCTCCATATTTTTCAAAAGCGTCAATGAGGATTCTTCACTGTGTACAACCAGAGGATCAACGTATTGGATATACAATTCTCCATATTCTTCAGAAGCGTCAACGAGGATTCTCCACTGTGTACAACCAGAGGATCAATGTATTGGATACACAATTCTACGTAACTAGTTACAAATTATTGGAATTGCATCTCGTTTTTTGGATTTTTATTATTGATATGAATTTGTCAATGATTGTATGTACAGTCACTTATGTTGTTACAGTAGGAGAGAATGATGCCTCGTGATTCACACGGGGTTGTGACCACGACGAGGTGAAATGTGTTACAGTCCCAATGGTTGGAAGAGGATCTTCAAACGCTTCGTTGAGCTACCACGAGTGGTAACCGCCCATGGCACGAGGTTGACTTGGTAAGTGTTAGATGGTGGAAATGATTTCAAATATAAATTGTTCGTATATCCTGACCTAACACCTTCTGCATACTATTATAGGTTCTGATAACGTGCAACGTTAGGGGCCAACATTGGCTGGTGGTGACCGTCGACTTTATTCTCGGGAAGCTGGACATATTTGACCCTTGGAGATAGGAAGTTCCTCATCATATCAGGAAGCAGCAGGTCCTGGCATTACGGTGGTTTTTGTCATCCATGTTGAATGACACAGGGTTCCACACTGCACGAAGAGGTGGTCGTCGGCCGTTCCCCAGGAAAAATAAGCCTTTCTCGGTCAGTGTGGTCTTCACTTCTACAGTCCCTAAAAAAATTGTAAGACATTCTATTTCATTCACGTGATTAGATATTATTTTAAAACGATTTGTAACGCGTTTTCATGTGTCCAATTGCAGAGGTAGTTGTGGTCCCCATACTTTGAGACTTATCGAGTACTTATTGGTGGGTCGACGCCCTTTTGATTGGTCAGAGGACGACATAGGGATCATTCGGGAGAAAATGGATGTGGAGATTTTTTGTAACTCCAGGCCCGCCTAGTGATTGGTTGTGTATTTAATGTTGCATTTTTTGTGTATTTCATACCAATTTTTATGTACAAAGACATTGTAATTCATTAATATTATCTTAATTTCTTTTAATGTTTTTGTTTCCAGTGTCTGTCATTACATGTACGAAACACATAGCAAATCATGACAATCTGATACAATTTTTTTTAGTACAAAATGCGTTAACACACATTTTATACAACTGCAAATTATTACAATCTGATACGATTCCAAATGTTTACAGTGTGATCAAAGCGTTGGCATTCATTCTCTATTATAGTCCATGTTAGGGCACATCTTTTGTTGTGTCCAATTGAATGACAGATGATACACTAGCGGCGGTATTCATCGGGAACAACTCTGCTTGGACCTTCATTAATCAAAGGTGGATTAGAACATCTCCTGGAATTATGCCCTGGTTGTCTACATCTTCTACACGATTGTGTAATTGTCCTCTCCGAAGTCGAGACATGTCGACCCGCCCTCGAGCGTCCTGCTTGTCTCCTGAAAATTGGATTCAAAATCACCCTATAAGTAATGTCAGATGGCACAACCCAAGTGGAAGGATGTCCAACCGGTATAATAGGAACCGAGTACGCGACAACAAGTGTCTATATCTTGTAGTAGTCCGAATACAAAGATGTCAAATCCAAGTTTCGCTCCCTGCAAAAAAAATTGAAAATGATGAGCTTCACGTTTCAGTAATAGTCACCTCTTAGTAAAACTTGTAAGTAATTTACCTTGCGGCCACAAGTGCATGAGAACATGGAAAATGATCGATTTGGAATTTGTTGCCAGTACAGGTCTTCCAGACTAAGTCAACAGTCTACTATTTTTCAGATCACTTGACCGAGAAAATATTACAGTCTACTAGATTTACGGTCATAAAACCACACTTCTCCACACGTTTTAAGATGACAAGATGTGTTTCGTCGGTCAACTGATGACGCATGGATTGTGCAACTCTATAATGATCGTGAAACCACTGTTATAGCATATTCCTAATGAACTCAGTCAGAGTCACACATAGGTAGTTGTCATGTAAATTTTAGGCATGAGTTCATGCATTTTGCAGTATTTGTTGTTATCACCATGTACCTTCTTTCGGGACAGTGTACACGGGACCACTTGTGTGGACCGGCATCAATTACATAATCATATGCATTCTGGTGCAAGTTTCTTAACTCTTCCATATACCGGTTATATTCAAACTCGGTGTACGCACAGACTTTTGTCTATTATTGCTGCAACATCCTTTCTATGAAATAGCTTTTTAATATTTTTTAAAAAGTGTCAGCAACATATGGTATGAGTGGTATAAGGGAACACTTTAGAAATCACTGCTTCAATGCTTGCATGTCTATCGAAAATGGAAACCAACTCATCAATATTACCTAGGGCACCTTTCAAACAATCCAAAAACCACTCCTATGAAAGGTTGTTTTCTGAGTCGCCATACCCAAAAGCAATTAGATACACCTGTTCATTCTCATCGTGTGCTATTGCAACAAACATTGTACCCCAAATCGTCTCTTCAAATGGGTACCATCAACGACAATTATTGCACGTCCGGAATCCTCTAAGTGAGGCACCAATTGAGATGAAAAAGTATAAGAATTTACCATTTTTATCGCACTATAAGTCAATGATTGTTCCAAAACGTAACCGAATGATGGAAGCAGTTGGAAGGTTTCCTCATGCATTCGACGGGTCAGTGACAGCACATAATCGAGGGTGGCGTGTGCCTTACTGTACATGATTTGGATTCCATACATTGATTTCATGTCGGCGATTATGTTCTTTGGACGCATTAGTCGACTATCTTGTTGTTGAAGTCTAGGTGCAATCACTTCTCCAATTATGACTGCACTAACTTGTCGGTGTCGGCGGTGAATTTCCTCTAACGGGCAAGTGTGTTCGTTGATAAAACTTCTTACTTGAAAGTATGTTCATTCATCTCTCCTCACCGCTCTTAACTTCTACGTACAATTTTTCATCAAACAAACTAGATATAATGTTGTCTTATTGACCTTTTCACCTTCAACTCGAAGTTCTGCCGCATTGTAAAATAATCTTCAAATCATTTTTCGTTGAAAAATATTGCCCTTTATATATCATGCTTGTAGGTTCATCTTCAACCAAATTCCTGCTTTCATCCATACCAAACGAGTATGATTCTGCTTCTATAACAACCAACGTAGTGACATTATCAAAGCTGCTGGATAATCTTGAATAAACTGTTCTCTCAAAGCTGCTGGATAACTATCGGTCTGCTACAAGGCAATCCATAATAAGTGAAGGGGATGAAATGGGTACTCAATCACATTTTCCAGGCTTCCAATTATGTTTTGTACATTTTAAATGCATGATTTAATTTAGTCTCGCTCTCTTTCTAATTCGGCCGCATAAGAATTCAATTTGCATATAAGCACAAAGTTTGAACATTTATAAATCACTTTGCACTTTTTCACTAGAAACACTCCAGACGCTATCGGTCATTGATTTTGATTCCTATTGTAGTATATTATTTCACTAGATTGGTTTTGGTCCTGTACATTGCTTTCATTGTTTTGCTCCAAGCTTCTCAAATCAATATAAAACAACGGATATTACGGCTATGACTGGGTTTAAGATGTGGCTTAATCGCCTATTATTCTTGCTTCATTTATATAATATATTTTAAATAAATTTACTTTAAAATAGTTTCATATTTATTTTTGCTTGGATCTTTCAAAAGTGGAGAGGTCTGAACTCTGAAACGTGTCGCAGCTGAAGAAGAGAAATATATGGCCAATATAAAAGTTCCAGTAAACAAAAAATGGCTAGCTGCTTGTAGGTCCCAAAAGTAATCCCATTAAAACATTGACACACAACACACAGAGAGAGAGAGAGAGAGAGAGAGAGAGAGAGAGCACTCTGAGTATGGTAGTGTCATCAAGGCAATTATGCCATTAAGAACGACGAGCGAACCAGAATTTTCTCTTCATTGTGTTCTCTCAAGTTATCTCTGAATAGGCCAATATAAAAGTTCCAGTAAACAAAAATGGGGCTTCTGTTGGAAGAGAAGCCAAAACCGGAAAACTCTATTACGGGACATCCAAACACTCCACAAGCTGCTTTTAGGTCCCAAAAGCCATCCCATTAAAACATTAACACACAATACACACAGAAACTGACACAGAGAACACTCTGAGTATGGTAGTATCGTCAAGGCAATTTTGCCATTAAGAACGACGAGCGAACCAGAATTTTCTCTTCATTGTGTTCTCTCAAGCTATCTCTGAATAGAAATAAATAATCAAAGTTGAAGTAAGAAAGGAGAGAAGAGAGAAGAACTCAATCACCAAGTCAAGAAACATACACACCCAAGAAACTACAAAATCGATATTCAATCTGTTTCCAGAAAAAAAAAATCAATTTTTTCGAAAACCGTTAAATTAAACAGACCGATATAACCCAGAAAATAAAACAAACATGAAAATGATACAAACACAGAAAATCAAAGAAACCCACGCAATGATCCAAACACAATCAAACCCATAAAATCATTCAAACACGTTCAAGCCAAGAAAATCACCAAACCCATTCAAACCCAGCAAATCAAACCAAAATAGGAGTCACAAAGCAATTACTACAGACCACCATTGCCATCTTTACCACCACAAAATCTTTAAAAAAAAAAAAAAAAAAATTAGATCCAATCCCACCAGATCCATCTGTATCCAAATTAAAAAAATAAGACAAAGAGTGAGGAGAGGGAACGAGAGAAAGAGCCGATCTCACCTCAGTGGAGGAGAAAAACTCGACGGCTAGGATTTGAGAAAGAAAAGAAAGTCATTTGGGAAGAGAGAGATTTGTGAGAGGTGAAGATGAAGCGGCTAGGGTTTAATGTTTTATAGCCGGTCACCTCACACCCACGAAAATACCTTCCAGGTTTTGGTTTAATCAGGTGCGGCTTTCCTGTTTGTGATTGCTTGAGGTTTTAATAGCATTCAGTGGTTGAACGGTTTGAGATTGGAGAATGTATAGTAGTACTATGATAGTGGCTGTAGAAGAACGAGGCTTTACCGATTTAGTGGTTATCCTCTGTGTATTGTTCAGGTGTGATCGTATGTACTAAGAACCAGCGAATCAAATATTTTCCGGAAACTGTTTTGGTAAATACACAAGTTTAGGAAAGCATATGCTGTAGCCTGTAGGCGCCACTCACTCGGCCCTTAAAATATTTGTTTGGAATTTGATTTTAGGGACATTAAGATTTTAGTCTCTCTAGTTTGTGTTTATTTGGGTTTGGTCCACTAGTTTTTTGAATTACTAACTTTAGTCCTTCCATTAAAAGAAACGGACAATCATTGTCAGGAAGTAAAATGACTGAAATACCTTTAATGAAGCTTTCTGATGAAGGGCAATATGATAATTTTATATTTAATTAAATAAAAATAAAAAAACAAATATAAATATAAATATAAAAAAACTATTTAAAAATTATTATTATTATTATTATCAAATTAATTAAATTTTAAAAAATGATTTGGTGGAGATCCAGACCGTCCATCTCATGAGATGGACGGTGGAGATCCACCGAATCTTTTTTTTTTAATTTAAAAATGTTGGAATTTAAGAAAAAAAAAACATCATCGTTCATCACCATCATCGCTCTTCACCATCAAACCATCATCGATCGATCATCCAAACACCATCATCAATCTCCAATCACCAAAACCCTAACCCTCAAATCCAACCACCCAAACCCAAATCCAAACACAAACCCAACCCCAATCAAAACAAAACCAAACCAAAATCAAACCAAAATCTCAAACCTAGAAAAAAAAATCCAAACCCAAAAAAAAAAAATCAACTTAGCAAAAAATTCAAACACATAAAATCGAAAATAAAAATCAAAAATCAAATCCAGTAACATAATCGGAGTTATTCTACTCAAAACCTAAAATCAAATACAAACACAAACCTAAAATCAACCACCAAGATCAATCTCAAACACACAAACACCTGGTTCGATCCAACCTGGAATCGAACCCAAATCTGGGTTTGAACAAGCACACTAACACAATACCACACTAAACGACCACCACCCATTCAAACCCAGAAAACTCTCACACCCAAACTCAATTGACGACGACGAAAAAAAAAAAGCAAAAGAGAAAGTGATCGGTCGAGTTCATGCCGACGGTGGCTAGGGTTTGATGATGAAGATAAATAGATGTTGAGATGAGAGAAGAGAGAGGGAGAGATATGAGAAAAAAAATATTCACATATGGAGATGAGAGATAGAGAAGAGAAATCGTGTGAGAGAGGTTTTATTTTGTTTTGTTTTTAAATTTTTAATTTTTAATATTTATTTTGTAGTTTAATTTGGTTTTTGTTTTTAATTATTTATAATATTACTTATTATTATGAAATTTGAAAATCACTATTATACCCTTCTGCCAGATGGTTTCTAGATTCTTTTAGTAAATTTTCCATAATACCCTTGTTGACCTAACAGAAGTCAACAAAAAACTAACATAATTGGACGGTAGGGACCGAAATAGTTATTGTCAGAGAACCAGTTGACTAAAGTTAGTAATTCAAAAAACTAGTGGATCAAACCCAGATTAATACTAACTAGAGGGACTACAATCTTAATATCCCTTGATTTTATGATTTATTTTGTAATTTTGTTAAGTGTGCTATGTGCAGTATATAAAATTGTATAGTTGCAATTTGCAAGGATAAGACCATCTCCAGCCTTGACACTATTTTATTGCAACGTTACAGTAAAATACAACAACTTCCACTCCAACATCTCCAATCAATTGTAGCAAATTTAACTCTAAAAATAAATTCCCTAAATATTCTCATTTTCATTGATTATCTACAATTAATATTCCACCCCTCGATTAACATAATATTACAATAAGTTCATAAATTCATAAATATTTTCCAAATTAACTACACTATTGCATTTAATATTTTCCAAATTAACTAAAATATTGCATTTAATATTATCTAAAATTAAATATAATTAACTAAAATGACGATAATTAACTAAAACATTATATTCCATAAAAGAAATAGCAAACACGAAATTCAAAGTACATATCATCATTTAATTTTTCAAATTAGTATATTCATCCCACAAATGATCGATTAATGCATGTCGGAGTATAATATGAGCTTCTTTATCCTTGATTTGTTTATGTTGAGTTAGGAATTCTTGAAATCGGGTATTTATAACCCTCTGAACCTGTGGTGTTGGTGTTTCCATCCTCAATAGCTACATCGACACCACGCTCATCCTCGATTATCATGTTGAGCATAATAATGCACGCAGTCATTATATCATGTAATACATGTTTTTTCAAAAAACGTTCCAGTTCTGCCATAACTTCAAACCGTGATTGGAGAACTCCGAATGCATATTCTACGTATTTTCTACATCCTTATTGTTTCATTGCAAATAATTTTTTTTTAGACCACGTTGATCGTGAATTGTTTGTAAAAACATAGACCATTTTGGGTATATACCATCAGCTAAATAATAACCCATGTTATATTCTTTTCCTTGAATGACAAAATTAGCCGGAGGAACAATACCTTCAGCGAGATTGTGTAGGGAAAAATCAGTTCAAAACGCAACGAAAACATAAAATTAGGGTTTGATATATTTAAAAAATTTCCCTTAAAAAAAAAACCTTAACCCTAGATTAATTGACGTATAATTAAAGTATCGTACATTGTTCTCGTGACGATTGAACAAGCGTTGAATTTAATCCGCAAGATCTTTCAATCAAATCACGAACGTGAATCACCTATGAGTGTGAGTTCCCTTCCTTTAAATTGTATACTTAAGGATGGAAACAAACAAAATCTCTTTTTTTTTTTGTTAGTAGACATGACCACGGTTCTGTTCGAACCGCGAAACCGAACCGTAACTGTGTGAAATGAACCGTAACCATAACCGAAACCGTGAAACCGGTTTCGAAACCGTAACTAGAATCGTGGGGGAGGTGGTTCGGTTCCGGTTCCTCCTCTGAAAAAACAGCCCTGGAACCGGCGGTTCGATTTCGGGAAATATATATATATATATATTCTTATGCTAAACTGTAAAAAAAGAAGAAAAAAAAAAGAACCGAACCGGCGGAACCGGTTGGAACCGTGGGCATGCCTATTTGTTAGTCACATTAATCCTCTAAGAAGGAAAACAAAAAACGTTAGGTCACCTGTGAATTATCAATCAATTTGATTGAAAATCGAGTGAACCTAGATTCGATGTTGTACACAAAACATTTTAATGTAAAGACTGTTAGTGCACTATTGAATACAAAACGTTATTTCTTCCTTTTCCTCTTTGCTGAATTTTCACACACCAATCTGTAGAGTTTGACGAATTTATCTAGAGCAAGAACTAAATTCTCCACACTCAAAATTCTCTCTTAGGTGAAAATTTTCCTTAGAAAAATTGCCTTGGCCGAATTTTTCTTCTTAACCAAAAGCTTAGGCTTGGCCGAATTCTACATCCCATATATGTAGTTGCCGAATTCCTTGCCCTAACTTATTTTGGGTTGGCCGAATTCCTCTTGTCTTTAGTTTATGAGACCTAATCCTCTCCAAATAATGATTTACTTGGTGGGTAATAATCATTTCTTTATGTGGATTTACTCGGTGACCAATAATCTTTTTCAAAGAATAATTATTTTCTACACCAAGACTCATAATCTAACTCCTATAGTGTATTTATTCAATAACCAAATGACAACACATGCAACCATAAGTCCATCGTTTATCTCAGGATTGAGATAGACTCTCCGATTGTCTTCGGGTGAAAACTTTTATCCATTAACGGTTATGGATAAAGTATTTCACTATGATCCAATTCAAAGCACCCAGTGCATTAGATTCTTTGTCCAAAAACACTATGCTTTGATGATTTTAGACTCATCATAACACATTTGATCCGTTCAAATGCTAGTATAAGAATCTACAATTTTGACGAGATAAATACGCTAAACCTTTATCTTAAGTTGTGAATATTTTTCAAGACTAACTAAAGAATCGTGGCTACCTCATACATATCAAGATATACGAACAATTCTTATTTTTTCATAATCTTTTGACATTATGATTATTTACTTTTAACAATTATAATAATTAAACTATAAATGCTATAAGTTTTATTTAACTAAAAATCACTTTATTATTCTTCTATTAAAAAAAAAATAATCTCTAGAGACTTGTGTGAGTCCTCTGTAATCATATAAATATTTTTGACACAGCTGTCCCGATTTTAGCAAATTTGTAAAATCAAATTTTGCTAAAATGCAATGTCCATCAACATTCAACAATCAGTCACACAGACAGAGGTAGGACATATCTCTAGTTTATGCGTGAATCTAACCACATCCTAGCCGTTCGTTTTCCTTTCTCATATCCCTAGCCCCTACCTCATCCGATGGCATTAGATTCACGCACAAACTCACGATCTGTCTCGTTACCGCATCGTAATTTTTCCTCATTTTTGGCGCTAACTTCGTTACAACAAATCAACGACTGTTAACTTATCTGACCAAAGTAATCAGATCAGATGGCTACGAATTTTGATGTCGACGACCGATTTCGAGTTACTCAAAACGGTGTGGCACAACGAGAAGGCAGCTCCAGAGATTCTTCAATATCAGGCTCATTTGGTTAAGAGAGCTAGAGAGCAGATCCGATTAATTGTATTTTATTATTTTAATCAATTTGAAACCCTAATCTTCATGTTATTCCTATTATTTTTCTTGATTTTTGTGTGATTAATTAGACAAATAATTTAAATTTCATCAGATGTAATCATATATATATTTTAATTTTATTTAAATGGAGCTAGTATCATCAAATAATTTAGTTTTTTTTTTCCGTATTTGTCTTTTGAGTTTTTTTTTGTGACATTATTGGTAATAATATAATTTTCTTTTTTATTTATTCTCGTAGAAAATAAATTATGGAAGTGATATTTTTTCATAGGAAAAAAAATGAAAATGTGACCAACATGTTTGTCATAAATCATAATGATTTGGTGGATTGGCTGATGTGTATTGATAGGAAGAAACAATGGAGAACTTTGAAGAAAGTGGAATGGATTCTCTCACTATGTCACTCTACCCGATGGAATGGACAGGGCTCAATTTTTATTAAGATCCTATCTTCGAATTCGACTCCAGAAGGTGATGTTTTCTTTAATTATCTGAATTTGGTGTTTTAGTGTTCAAGGGAGGAAAAGTAAAGTAATCCCATTTTTTTTTTTCATTATTGATTTCAAATTCGAAACGTAATAAAAGCATTTACTAAAATATCAGTGAGAAAGACACATAGGATATTAGGATGATCTAAATTCTGCTATTTATTTCAAATGTTGTTATATTGTGATATATATTGCATACACTGTTACTCGAGAAATACATGTTCTACATTTGGAAAAAATGATAACCTCTAGAACCGGCTTTATGAACCAGAGAAAGTGTTTGTTAAAAGGTGAAGACTTCATGTACTTTTTGTTTTAACCTTTAAAAATACATCCATCAAGTTTACTATTCTTAGTATTCAAGTGATTATCTTATTAAATTTTCTGGTGTATTGATGATCCGGAGAAAAACCTTGAAGAAACTGTTCTGTCTAAGTTGCTCGATAATTATCAGTCCGTTAGAGGGCAATCCATAATAAGTGAAGAGGATGACATGGTTACTAAATCACATTTTCCATTTTTCCATCATAAGACTTCCAAATATGTTTTGTTTATTTTAAATGCATGATTTAATATAGTGTCGGTCTCTTTCTAATTCGGCTTCATAGGAATTCATATTCCGTATAAGCATAAAGTTTGAATATTTATAGGATGCTATGTGCCGGTTTACTTATCTTATTA
Source organism: Dipteronia dyeriana (assembly GCA_032871835.1). Classification (NCBI taxonomy): domain Eukaryota; kingdom Viridiplantae; phylum Streptophyta; class Magnoliopsida; order Sapindales; family Sapindaceae; genus Dipteronia; species Dipteronia dyeriana. The sequence goes on along the minus strand of CM065301.1, from coordinate 13,211,332 downwards.
TCTTATCGAATTTTGCTTTGTTCATTGATTTTAATGTCTTTTGTTGTGTATACTCACTAGAAAATGAGGCTGTGGTAGTGTTATTTCAATGGAATGATTTTGGCTTTGTGCATTGTCTTATACTGATCTATATGTGTTGTGTGTACTTTGCTTTCATTTAATTGCTCCAAGCTTCTCAATTTGCATACAACGGATATTGTGTCTATGGCTGGGTTCAAGACATGGCTTAGTCGCCTATGTTTCTTGATTGGTTTGACATTCATTGTGCTGTGCATAATTTATAAACAATGTCAGGTATAACGATGGACTCTCTCTATTTGTATTTAATTTTAGTGCCTGAGGTCAGAGCCACAATTGGTATGATGTTTTGTAATAATACAAATGATATGATTTAAATAAAAACTCGTGAATTGGAAGATAAGATTATGCAAACTTTTTGATAAATTCAAATTGGGTAAACTTATTAAGATCCTATCTTTGAATTCGACTCCAAAAGGTAGCTATATGTTTTCTTTAATTATCTGGATTTGGTGTTTAGTGTTGAAGGGTTGGAAAGTAAAGTAAGCCCATGTCTTTTCAAATATTATTATTTTGTGGTATATATTGCGTATTCTGTAGCTTGAAAAATACATGTTTTATATCTAGAACAATGATAAGCTCCCGGAACCGACTTTCTGAACTAAAGAAAGTGGTTGTTAAAAGGTGAAGATTGCATGTACGTTTTGTTTTCTTCTTTAAAAATACATCTATCAAGGTTATTCCCTATGGTATTAAAGTGATTATATTATTTCATTTTCAGCTGTATTGATGATATGTAGAAACATCTTGAAGAAACTGTTCTGTCAAAGTTGCTGGATAACTATCGGTCTGCTACAAGGCAATTCATAATAAGTGAAGAGGATGACATGGGTACTCAATCACATTTTCCATTATAAGACTTCCAATTATGTTTTGTTATATTTTGTTCATAATAAGTGAAAGTGAAGTAAGCCCGTGTTTTTTCTCGTTCGTTCATTATTGATTCCGAATTCGAAAGTAAACAAGAGCATTTACTAAAATATCAGAGAAAGGCATAGGATAATCTGAATTCTGCTGTTGATTCAAAAGTTTTTATATTGTGCACCTTACCCTTGGTTAAACTCGGCAAGAGTATAATGATCAAAGGGTAAAATAGTAATTTTGTAATATAACCATGTTGAAACCTTTTTTTTCTTTGGGATCTCCAGAGTGTCGCTACTGTGGTTGTTGTGAGGAGGTGCATCGACGTGCCTTCAACAGTCAACACTAACTGTTATCATTTAGATCTATTAAGGTATACTTTTTGTTTTGCTTTAGATATATTAAAATGTAAAATGGCCAATATAAAGGTGTCAGTAAACAAAAATGGCTTCCCGTGTTTTTTGGATGTAGCGCTTCCAAGAAAAGATAAAATGGTCCTCGAGAGGCAAACAATTGATCAAAAAATTTCCAGAAACTGTTTTTGTAAATACACAAGTTGAGGAAAGCATACGCTCTGGGCGCCACTAGATTTTATGATGTATTTTGTGATTTTGTCTAGTGTGCTGTGTGCAGTATATAAAATTTGATTAGTTGCAATTTGGAAGGATAATTATCGGTGTAGTAGCCAAGAAAGGCCTTGGCCTAAGATATAAATCCATCAGTAATTATGTAAAATTTGGCTCAAGTCAAGAGATTCGGACCAACCCAAACCATTAAACCGAATCATACGATGAAGCACTAAAAAATTAAATGGATTAAAAAAAAATAAAGTTCTATTGATACGTGCACATGGACTTGACCAGATTGATAGATGCCTATATTAGTCAAGTGAAGACCAAGTCAGAAGTGGAGTTAATTAATTGGAAGTCAAGTTATTCATTGTTAGTGTCCATCAATTTCGTCCAATAAACGTGGTTTGCTGCTTCAGTTCAGCACCACTTCTCCTAGTATTTCTTTATGTTTGTTAATTTTTAGTTTCTGATGTGCAAGTGGAACCGATAGAGCTGATATTCAGCAATAGTGGGTTGGCATTATTTCCTTGTTATTTGGTATAATTTTATTAGTTATTTAACGACTTTGTATCAGGCTTAGGGATGCACGTTTGGGAATTGGGGATTGGGGATAGATATAGATCCCCCATCCCCATCCCCATCTCCACTTCCTAGAGCCTTCCCCCATTTCCCCATCCCCCATTTGGGGAAAATGAGGATGGAGATGTTTGGGGACAGATCCCCCAATCCCCCCATCCCTATCTCCATCCCCATCCTCAATTCCTTACTTTCCCCGTTTTTTTATGTTTTCTCGTATCCTCCGGTCCCTCATTTTCCTATTTAACTAAAAATTATAAATTAAATTTAAAAAAAAACAAACCTTTCATCACAAATAAAAAATATCAATGCATTACAAGTTCAACATAAAATGTTTCAAATAATTCAAATACATTATAATTATATTTATATACTTTTTGGAAAAATTGGAAACTGGGGATTTCTATCTATCTATCTATCTTCTTTATCTATTCTATAATTTTTTTTGTAAATGGTATCAAAGCCGTTCGGTTCCTTAAATACCGAATTCTGTAATGCAGTTCATAAAATTCTAGCTCGTCATGAGTCCAGATTTGACGTCCTTAACAAAATCAACCAAATCCATATCACCTTTCAAACCATTCTGTTTAAACTCCAAACCCTACGAATTAACCGTAATGGTAACACCGTCAAGAAGGAACTAAACCCATTTATTCCGATACCCACCATTTTTCCATCAACCCAAATTTCAACCACCAACCATATCACTCCACACCACAGTTAATGACTAGAAAATTGTTAAGAAAATCATTCAACTTCAAATCTTACAGGTGGTCGTCTATGACTTGGATCGGTTCCAACAACTTCCTTAAACACAACCGTGTCTATCACCAACAAGCCTATCGTCAATGTTCAACTCAACACATGGACAATCGCCGCACTACCAACACCGAAGCTACTCTTTCCTAAGCTTGGTGGAAACTTTCTAACTAGATCGATCAACAACAACAATATTGAACACCCGACAAACTTATTCAGAATTTATCATGATAGACAAGGATGATTTAAGAAGGGTGGAATGATATATGCATATGGACTTGACCAAGCTAATGGATGCCCATTAGTCAAGTGAAGACCAAGTCAGAAATGGAGTTGGTTAATTGGAAGTCAAGTTAGTCATTGTGTCCTTCAATTTCGTCCGGTAAGCGTTGCTTGATGCTTCAGTATTTCTTCATGTTTGTTAATTGCTAATTTCTGTTACGTAAGTGAAACCTAAAGGGAGATGATATTCAACACTAATAGGTTCCTCTTTTGTTGGCATTATTTCCTGTTATTTTATTAACTATTTAACTGTTTTGTTACATGCTATATAAGTATAAAAAATACTTAGATACACACCGTTAGTACCGACCTTTATGTTTTTATATGAAGGAATTTGAATAAATTAAGGATATCGACTTTCTATCAGGATATATTTAGCCTTGTTTGAAATATTAAAACAAATAACCTCCAATCTATCTATCTATCTATTCTGTAAATTCTTCTTTGTATTTTTTCAGGAATCGAAAAGGTACACATCATCTATAGACTATACACCCAAATTGTAAAAGAGAAAAACGAGTATTCCAGAAGCAATAAGAGCTGTACAGTCATCAGGGTTCGATCTAGAGGTGTCCACGGTTCGATTAAACCGTTCAAATCGAACCGAAACCGATCTCTGGAAACCGAAACCGTCGGTTACAAAACCGGTTAAAAACCGAATCCCGACGGTTTGGTTACGGTTATGGGATCTTAAAAACCGACCAAAAACCACCGGTTAAAAAACCAATGAAATGCCGACACGTGACAGCATTTCAGAAAGAAAGAAAAAAAAAACCGAACTAACCGAAACTGAACCATTCGGTTTCACAAACCGAAACCAAAACCGAACCGTTCGGTTTCGAAAAACCGAAACCGAAACCGAACTGAAAACCGAACCGAAAACCGCCGGTTCAGAAACCACCAAAAACTGTCCTATTCCGGTTACGGTTACGGTTCGGCCTTTCCACGGAACCGAAACCGAAACCGAACCGTGGACAACATTAGTTCGATCTGAAGATTGCACCACATAGATCCCTTGCATTTTTCCTTTTTAAAATTAATAGTAAAAAAAAACAGAGCTCAGATAGAAATAGGTTTGGAGATTCATCAGCATTTTTTTGGCTATGCGTGGTTCATGACTTTCTCTTAATTACTCATCACTGCCCCCATTTTCTTCCACAATTAGAAAAACCAAACAAATATGCAACAACGCAAGTAGCAGACTAGACGGAGAAATCTAACTCACTAAGATCTAAATATACTCTACCATACATATAGGGTGAATAAGTAGAGTAGAGTCAGAAATCTCGTGTGGAAGTGCCGCTCATTGCACCACCGTAAGCGACGGTGCTGCGTTTGCACTGTAATTTCATCACCCTCTCTTTACTAATTCTAACAAAAACAAGTTAATCGACACGAAAATACATGGACAAAAACAATACCCTAATTTCATATGTGAGCGACTGCAAGATGATGCTCATAAGTCGTGGATCAATGGTTCGTCTCTCCAGGACCATTCTATAGCGGCGCTTCTGTTTTTGCTCTAACCTCCCAAAGCAATCTCCCAAAGCCGTCCCATTAAAACATTGACACACATAAAGAGTCACAGAGAGAGAGAGAGAGCACTCGGAGTATGGTAGTGTCGTCAAGGCAATTATGCCATTAAGAACGACGAGCGAACCAGAGTTTTCTCTTCGTTGTGTTCTCTCTCAAGTTATCTCTAAATAGAAATAAAAAGTCAAAGTTGAAGTAAGAAAGGAGAGAAGAGAGAAGAACTCAATCACCAAGTCAAGAAACATAAACACCCAAGAAACTACAAAATCGAAATTACACGTCCAAACGCTCCCATAAGCTGCTTTTAGCTCCAAAAAGCCATCCCAAAAAACATTGACAGACAAGACACACAGACACAGAGAGAGAGAGAGCACTCAGGGTATGGTAGTGTCGTCAAGGCAATTATGCCATTAAGAACGACGAGCGAACCATAATTTTCTCTTCATTGTGTTCACTCTAAATAGAAATAAAAAATCAAATGTAAGAACTCGATAGAAGAGAGAAGAACTCAATCACAACATACACACCCAAGAAGGAAATATAAGAAACTACAAAATCGATATTCAATCTTTTCCAGAATTCCAGAAAAAAAAATCAATTCAAACAAACCAAAAAAACCATGAAAATGCCACAAACACAGAAAATCAAAGAAACCCACGCAATCATACAAAGATTCCAAACCCAATCAAACCCATAAAATCATTCAAACACATTCAAACCAAGAAAATCATCAAAACCCATTCAAACCGAGAAAATCAAACAAAAATAGGGGTTACAGAGCAATTATAACAGACCACCATTGCCATCTTTACCACCACAATCTTGTTTACAAAAAAAAAAAAATCCAGTCCCACCAGATCCATCTGTATCAAAATTTAAAAAAGAAGACAAAGAAAGAGAAGAGGGAACGAGAGAGAGAGCCGATCTCGTCTCAGTGGACGAGAAAGACTCGCCGGCTGGCGTTTGAGAAAGAAAAGAAAGTCATTTGGGAAGAGAGAGATTTGTGAGAGGTGAACATGAAGCGGCTAGGGTTTAATGTTTTATAGGCGGTCACCTCACACTAGGGAGGCACATTTATACCAGGGTCCCAAATCCCCGTACCCCATCCCAATTTAGAGATTTTTTTTTGGGAAATGGAGAAACGGAGGGATGTGGATAATTTTCATCCCAAATAAAAATAGGGATGGGGATGGGGGGTCATCCCCATTTCTCAATTTCTCCATTTCCCCAACAATTAAATTGAAATAAGAATGGGGATAGAGATCCTCATTTCCCTATTTCCCTATTTCCCCCAAAAGTATATAAATATAATTATAATATGTATTTAAATTATTTGAAACAATTTATGTTGAATTTGTAATGTATTGATATTTTTTATTTATAATGAAATGTTTATTTTTTTAAAATTTAATTTATAATTTTTAGTTAAATAGGGAAATAAAATGAAGGACCGGGAGATAAGAAAAACAGAAGAAAAAAAACGGAAAAAATGGAGAATTAGGGATGAGGATGGGGATGGGGATTGGGGGGACCTCCCCCCAAACATTCTCATCCCTATTTTTCTTAAATGGGGAAATGGAGGGATGGGGGAAGGATCTAGGAAGTGGGGATGGGGATAAGGATGATGGGACCTATATCCATCCTCAATCCCCAAACGTGCATAGTACTATGTAGAAGACCGAGGCCTTACCTGTTTTAGTGGTTATCCTGTGTATTGTTTAGGTGTGATCGTATCTACGATAGTGCTGCGAACCAGCGAATCAAATATTTTCGGGAACTGGTTCAGGAAAGCATATGATGTGGGCGCCACTATATTTTATGATTTTGTTAGGTGTGCTGTGTGCAGTATATAAAATTGATTAGTTGCAATTTGCAAGGATAATTATCGGTGTAGTTGCCAAAAAAAGGCCTTAAGTCCCAAGACATAAACCCACAAGTAATTATGTGAAATTTGGCTCAAGTCAAGAGATTCGGGTCAACCCAAACCAGCTTGCCAGAATCATCGTTTGACTTGGTCACTCTATAGCGATAGGAATTTTTTAATTGCTTCTGAACTTTATCTCGCGAGATCCTCCCAAAGATTTTAGGGATCGAGATCTCCCATTATCTCCAGAATATCATTCACGCTATTGCTAGTTGAAACTCTGCTTATACCAAAACTCCGATCAACGGAACTGATAAAACATTAAACCCGATCGTCAACTCCATTAAAGCTTATCCCAAGCTCATCTAAGGCTCATACAAGATCTCCAACCTTTTGTATCTTCTAATTTCGTTTATGCTTTATTTGCTTGTGTCTTTCATCTTTTTCTTTGCAGGTTTAACATATCCAATTCGACAATTCAGACCAAGTTGCTTGGGCCTGATTCGAATCCGATCCAATTCATAAACTGTCGTTCAACCAACCACAGTTTGGCACCCACCGTGGGGCCTCTTACAACTTGAACATAGTAAACGAGCTATTTAAAAAATGATTGGAGATAGAAGCACCCCAACTATGGAGCAACAATTGGTCGAACTGACTGATCAAATGGCAACCAATGCCCAAAAGCTGTAAAAGATCGAAGCGGAGAACGCAACGATTCGAACCAGAAATGCAGAGTTACGAGCAATAATCGAGTGTACACCCAACAACGTGCCACAAACACCTCTTGTCCAAATAGAAGATCATGTACAAGAAACGGGAACGACAGCTCCAACAGTACCAGCGGATCTGATGGGCCAGGAAGAGAATGCCAACCAGGGGGTGAGCCAGGATACGACAAGAACGGTTCAAGCGGAAACAAATGATCATACACCACCGATTCGGCGAGAAGTACTACAAGAGCCCAATTTGGTTGTCGATCGACAACAGGATAACACCCTAAGGACTCATGCGTCACTCTAGTCGACCACAAACTTAGTAACACAATATGCTGGATTACACATTTTTGCTAACCCTAAGCTTTCTCCCAGGTTCGTAGAAATGGAGACCCTATTCCAAAGGATCCCAAGAGTACATGCACCCATCAAAAAGAGTACGGCTGAACAGTTTCGTGGATTTACCATTCGTCGATGCCACACTATCGTAGAAATGCCCCAAAAATTTAGTTTCCCAAACATGAAGCAGTTCGAAGGAACAACAGATCCGGACGACCACATAGCTTAGTATAAGCAAATCATTCACCGCAGCAATCCCACGCGACCTCGGAGAAGCCTGCATGTGCAACGTATTTGGGTCGAGCCTCAGCGGTCCAACGATACAATGGTACATGAATTTACCTAACAATTCTATATCTTCTTTTGTGCAGCCCACATATACATTCACGGAGCAATTCACGAACAACAGGAAATTGGAGAAGCAGTCGGACGATTCATATACGATAACCCAGAGAAGCAACGAGAACCTTAGAGCGTATGTCGGACGTTTCAATAGAGAGAATGTGCAAATCCTAAATTGTAACCAGGCTACAACAATTTCGACCTTCGGGAATGGAGTCAGGTTCGACTTCGACCTTTACAAGGATCTTACCAAATACCCTTGCAAGACGATGGAAGACGTTCTAAACAAAGCGTGGGCCCAAATCAAATGGGAAGAATATGAAGCAAGTTACATGGAGAAAGTAAACCACTACAATAGTCGCAATGATCGAGTCAACAGAAGATCTAACGATCGAAGAGTCAAACTGTATCTAACAATGAATCGATGCGACAATCGAAACAGCGGACAACACAATAGAGGATCAAGCTATCAAAATATGCCAAGGACTAGTCGACCACAAACCTCGATACCTAAATATAATCTCAGCATTGAGCCAGTCAATCTTGTGGCCGTGATGAAAGAAATGGGTAGGATCGTCAAATGACCAAGGAAAATGAATGCACCCCCAGAACATCGAGATTCACGTTTCCGATGTGAGTTCTATAGAGATCATAGCCATCGAACAGATGACTGTATCGTCCTAAAACTAAAGGTAGCAGAACTGGTGAAACGAGGGCATCTATAAGAATTCCTTACCGACAAAGGGAATGAGACTATCGATTGACGAGAGGAAAAGCAAAACACATTTCCAAACGACAATCAAGCAATACTGCCCCAGCCAGATAGAGTTATCAACTACATCGTAGGCGGATCGAAAGTGATTGGTATCCGTTACACTACTGCAAAGAGACATACTCGACAAGTGTCGAACACGGAGATTGGACCTAACAGAAAACATCCACTAGCAATAGACGAGACGGTCACCTTCAAGTCGACCAAAAAATCAGATTTGTTTTCTCCTCACCATGATGCTCTAGTTATTTCTTTATTAATTTTGAATTGCCTAAAAAAATGCATGTTAGTAGATAACGAAAGCTCATGTAATACATTGTTTAACTGTGCGATTTGAGAAATGAAAGTGGCTGAATCGAAAATTAGTCATCGAACGACTATGCTTATAGGATTCAGTGGCGAACAGAAAAGCACATCGGGTGAAATCGCCCTACCAGTGTACGCCGAAGGGGTAAATTTATACATCAACTTCATGGTGCTTGACTGTCAATCACTCTACAATGCAATCCTCGGTAGCCCATGGATATACGAAATGAAGGCAATTCCGTCAACCTACCATCAAATAATCAAGTTCCCAACCAAGTGGGGAGTGCGTAAAATTAAAGGCGAACAGAGAGCAGCAAGATAATGTTACCAGAATGCAATGAAGATGAAGAGGGAACAATTATACCAATTACATGAAGCTATGTCTGAGTCGAGCTTAAACAAGCAAAAAATGGAAGATTTAGATGAGGTGTCGATCGACCAAGATAACCCGAAATACATGATGTCAATCGAATCCAGACTACCAGTCAAACTCCGGAACCAGTTGATTGAATTCTTGAGACAACAATGCAATAGTTTTTCTTGGATGCACTCAGACATGTGTGGAATCGATCCAAAGATAATCGTACACAAATTACAGGTTGACCCTGAATATCAGCTAGTAAAATAAAAGAGGAGAAAGTTTATGCCCGAAAGAAACAAAACCATCAACGAGGAGGTGTAAAAACTGATAGACATTGGATTCGTAAAAGAAGTTAAATATCCCGACTAGTTAGCCAACGACGTGGCTGTGAAGAAAAAGAATGAGAAATGACACGTTTGTATCGACTTCACTGACCTCAACACGATCTATCCAATGGATCCATTCCCGCTGCCTCACATCGATATGCTTGTCGACTCTACCTCAGGACATCCGCTACAAAGTTTCATGGACGTATTTTCAGGCTACAATCAAATCCTTATGCATCTAAACGACTAAGGAAAAATGGCCTTCGTCACTGAAAGAGGTATTTTTTGTTATAAAGTAATACCTTTTGGTTTGAAAAATGTAGGTGCAACCTACCAGCGGTTAGTCAATAAGATGTTCGCAATTATGCTCGGATCGACAATGGAAGTATACATAGACGATATGCTGGTCAAGTCACTGCTCGCGAATCAGCATATAGAGCACTTGAGATAGACAGACAGTTGTTTGACATTCTAGACAATTACGGTATAAAATTGAATCCTACTAAATGTTCTTTTGGAGTGTCGTTAGGAAAATTTTTAGGTTACCTAGTAACTCAGAGAGGGATTGAAGCAAACCCAGACCAAATTTGTTCAATTATAGAACTGGAGTGGCCAAAATGCATTAAAAACGTCCAAAAGTTGACACGTCAAGTGGAAGCACTTAACAGATTCATTTCCAAATCATCAGAGCTTTGTCATTTGTTCTTTAACGTATTTAAAAAGAATAATTCATTCTACTGGACTTCAAAATGCGAAAAGGCGTTTCAAGACTTGAAACAATATTTGATGTCACCTCCTCTACTATTGAAGTCAAAAAACGATAAGACATTAGACCTATATTTAGCAGTGTCAGACACCGCAGTTAGTGCTGTGCTGGTCAAAAAAGAAAATGTTTCGCAACACTTGGTGTACTACGTAAGCAAATCGTTACTCGACACAGAAACAAGATATAACAAGCTCGAGAAACTAGCCCATGCACTGGTCGTGGCCACACGAAAACTGATATCCTACTCCCAATGTCATCCAATCAAGGTACTTACATCATTTCCACTTAAGAATATTTTACAAAAACCGAAAATTTTAGGTTGACTCATTAAATGGGCTGTCGAAATCAGCGAACACGATATTACCTTCCATCCACAGACGTCTCTGAAATCCCAGGTATTCACTGAATTTACAGCTAATTTTACACCTAGTGAGCAATTACAGGCCGAACAAGAACTATTGTTGCTCACGAAAGAAACAACAAACGACAATGGACATTATCAATCGAAGGGTCGAGTAACATAAAGGGAAGTGGACTTGGACTGGTGCTAACATCTCTACAAGGGGACAACTTAGAGTAGTCGATCTACTACAATTTCCGCACAACAAACAATGAAGCAATGATTGCAGGACTCGACCTTGCTAAAAGTCTTGAAATTAAAAATATACATGTGTTTAGCGACTCACATCCAGTCATACGACAAATGAATGGAACCTACAAAGCTAAGGATAAAAGGATGGCAACTTTCTCTTTATTGCAGGTGCCTAGATCAGAAAATTCCAAAGCAGATGCCCCTACAAGTTTAGGGTCGACGTTATAAGAAAATGGTCCCAAGTCCTTACCCATCATACATATACTGCAACCAGTGATAGACGAAGAGAACGTCGCGACAGTCGACGGTATCAGCTGGATAGATCCAATTAAGAATGATTTGGAAGCAAATATATTACCAGACGACAGAGCTGAAGCAAGAAAAATAAAGGCTTAGTCGGCTAAATTCTGTACTTTGTATGGCAAACTTTATAAAAAATTATTTACAGGTCCATATTTGAGGTGCGTCACACCTAGAGAAGCATACGACATTCTCGCAAATCTCCATGATGAAGAATGCAGAAACCGTTCAGGCACAAGAAACTTGTCGAACAGAGCCATCATAGCAGGATACTACTGGCCAACAATGCGGATCGACTCACTGGAACACGTGAAGAACTGCGACAAATGCCAAAGTTTGCCCAAGTGTCTCATCTCCCACCAGGTACACTTAATTCTATTTCGGCCTCATGGCTTTTTATGAAATGGGGTATGGATATTTTAGAAAAACTTCAAGCAGCACCAGAAGGGGTTGCCTGCATGTTGGTTTTAACCGACTATTTCACCAAATGGGTTGAAGCTGGAGCTTTTCAGCATATCAGAGATATAAAGGTACGCAGTTTCATATGGAAAAATATCATCTGCAGGTTTGGAATACCAAAGGAGATAGTGACAGACAACGATTCACAATTCATATCGTTCGACTTCAAGAATTTTTGTGATAAATACGACATCAAACTCATATTTTCGACACTAAGATATCCTCAAGCAAATGGACAAATGGAGTCAACAAACAAGACAATAATCAATACATTAAAGAAAAGACTCGAAGCAAAAAAAAAGTGAGTGGGCCGACAAACTCCCTAAAGTGTTATGGTCTTATAACGGTGTGGAAGCGGCAATCCCTATAGAGACAAGGCTAACAACAGCCCGAAGTGAGCACTCTAATGAAAAACAAAATAATCAGGAATTGTTGCTAGAACTAGACCACCTAGACAAAATTAGAACCTTCAAAGTCAATGACTACGTCTTACGACGAGTATTTCAAAATACAAAAGAACAAGAGAAAGGAAAATTGGGCCCCGACATAGGAAGACCTCTATCAAATCACTGAGGTCAAAGGAAATGGAGCATACAAACTACATGACCTTGACGGGCGAGAGATACACAACAGCTGGAACACGCTTCATTTAAAATAGTATCACTTCTAAACACCTTTTCTATTTTCACCTACTTTCAATTCCGTTTGCTTTCAATTTCAGTTACTTTTGAATATATTTCAAATACTAACGAGTCAGCCGACGAAGATTAATGATGATGCCATTAGTTGTAACTAAGTGCAAAGCTGAGCTCAAAAACAAAAATCCCCTAACATGATCTACTTACACTATGCTGTCATCCTCGACAAACAAACACATCAACTATTGCAGGAAAAATCAAAACTACGCACAGGCTCAAGCAAATGATTCAAAAGGGTCTTCAACGACACTTAGGTGCAACTCTCACAAACCCGTTCGTGACATGGATCATTGATAGTTGGGGGAGTATCAATGGGACAAACCCGTCTAACAACTCTTGTAAGCGATTTTTAAATATACGCATATAAGAGATTTTTGAATTTACGCATGTACACGATTTCTTCAATTTAAAGGTTGTGTCAACCAAATTAAACGCATGAAAGCGATTTCTTCAATGTAAAGGTTGTGTCGACCAAATTAAACGCATGAAAGTGATTTATTTAATATAAAGGTTGTGTAAATCAAAATTAACGTGTGACAGTGATTTCTTCAATAGAAAGGTCGTGTCGACCAAAAGTTAAGTTTTTTCACATGAAATTCATGTAGATTGAGTTTTACACATGCAAGCCTTGTCTCAATAAAAAAAATGTGTTGACTTAATTTACGCATGTTAGTGACTCAAGTTAATGTCAATAAAAAATAAACCATATCAACACCTCCAAAACTGAAAGCAAGTTATGACAAGAGCAGATCAAGAAAGAGATATAACAAACTAAATATTTAACAAGTACCAATTTACAAAAAAAAAAAGATTATACTAATAAAACAGTAGATAAAATAGAAAAATCGTGGAGTATTGTGAAAAGTGTCGATCAGAGGGTCTTTTTCAATGGCAGCAGGAACATCGTCAACGGCCTTGTCACCCTCATCTCCCGTACTAGCAACTTCAGCCTCCATTCGCTCGTTCCCCTCCCACTCTTCCATTTCATCCTTAGGATCCCATTTTGAATTCTCTCCTAAAAAACTCCTTGAAAGGTTGACTCGTGTCTTCCAGATGACTTTATAAGCAATGTCCATCAGTTGATTGTTGAGGTCGGCAATATGTTGATCCTTCAAAGCAATATGTTAGTCCTTAACCTGGATTTCTCCTTCGAGATTCGCCAGGCTTCGATCCTTGTCAACAATCGCTTCTCGTAACTTTGCAATCTCTTCTACTTGCAAACGCAATTTTGAGTCGACCTCCTCCTTGGATTTTCTGATTCATTCACACTCCTACCTCAGGGAATCATGCACCTTTATCTCGGATGACCATAATCTGCTGTTTAAAAAATAATTGAGCTTGTAGAGCCTGTGAAATAACCTACAATATTAGTAAAGAAAAAACAAACAAAATACTGAAAACTCCACACGACATCTACTTGAAAATATAAATGAGTCAGACGACATATACCTTGAAGGTGGAGAGAATGCCTTCATCGATCACCTCTTCCAACTTGGTTCCTTTCAAAATCTTTATGTCTTTAGGAAAAAGGAGGTCGTCCAACTTCTGTAAAAATGATCTAGGCTCCTTACATAAACATGCGATGGGAGGAAAGGAAACCGGGGTCAAATTCAGCCTCTGCTATTCGACACTAGTGGTAACTTCTTTTGAACTTTGTACAATTGTCTTGTCCTTGACAGAGGTTTCTCTTTTCTTTGGATCACAGGGGAGATTAAACACTAGAGATGATTCTAGTGGCTTATCGACAATGGGGGCACCGGAGGTGTCCGTCGATTTTTCCCCTTCGGTTGCTTTTATTTTGAGGGCTTCAACCTTTTTCCTTGTGCTTTCCATAACCTTCCTCTTTGCAGCATTCGGGTCTGTCAAATCAAACTTCATCTTTTCGATCGACTTGGATGTGAAACGACGTTCAACATCAGTAATTGGGGTTAAAAATTGTGTACCACAAAGCATTTCAAAACTTCCCCTAACCCAGGTGTACAACACTAAATATTTCAAACAAGGGTATGGAGTTCTTGGCACATTCCATGTAGAATGAAGCCATATAGAGCTAGGCTTATGGTTACCTACTCCCATTAACACTTTCCAACTTCTCTCTTCCTTTGTAATCGATAAGACTTTAGCCGTATGACTCTCGGTGTCTTCACATTTTGGCATATCTACACCATCTGTTGTTTCTACAAGGACAAAATCTAGAGTCAAAAGACTTGAAAATACTAAGGCTACTACAACTAATCAGCAGAAAAGGAACTCACCTTATCTGTTCCAAATCCTATGGTATGTATACTTCTCATTCCTAAAAGGACCATTAATCAGAGGACCTTTGGCGAAGAAGTAAGTGTTCTCTCACCTATGGTCGTTCATCATAAGATCCATGATGAGGGGTTTTGTGTTAGATCTCAAGATCAGCAAATATCGACCTTTCTCGCTAAGATGCTCCTTCAAATAATAGTTGTGCAAAAGTGAACTTAGTCCAAAATTGCAACCATACTTCTCACGCAAAACGGTGAGACTAATCATTATCCACCAAGTGTTTGGCATTAATTGACCAAAAGCAAGTTCGAAGAAAACTAACATACGACGTGCTAACGAGGGAACTGGGAATCTTAACCCTTGACGAAAATTATATTCTTAAAAGCATGTCCATTCAGGAATGTCCCAGTCAGATCGTTCATGTTCTTTAGTTGACCTTAATTTAACGTCGTTCAGAATTCGGTAAAGTGTCCTCAGAGTATCCATATCTTCATCAAAATAATACATAGTCTTTGGATTTTCACCAGCCAGTATCTCTAATGGTCTACCAGAACATGATGGTTCCTCTATATTTATATGCTCTAGGTGATCGACATCACTTTCAACAACCCTGACAAGTTCCATATCCGAAGGACCTGCCTCGTCTAATATTAATGAAGGGTCGACTAGAGTGATCTGTCGATTGACATCTAGTGAGTCGTCCTCAACACCATCTCCAATATCGTTTTCATTTCCGTTAGGAGTCCAAGTGATCTTGAAGCAGGAAGTTGTATTGTCGTTCGACATATTGCTGACAAGCGTAAAAATGCAAGAGTCAAGCATAAACCAAACATAAAGTCAACACCTACAGTTCTAAAGATCCACACATAGGGTTATAAAAAAACCTATGATCTAAGATTCAAGATCTATTACGGCTACAACACTATTTCTTTCAATTTCTCGTCAATCGACTAAGAGACCTACAACACTAAATACACAAAACAACTAAACGAGGAATTCAATACATCCTAAATGGATCTAATCCATCAAAGATAGGTTTTATGCCAAAAATTCCGTACATCACGCGAAGAACAATGAAGAATTATTTTTATTTTCTGGAAATATATTCAAGAAAATGCTATGATAATTTCTACTCCCTAAGAAAACAAAAAATTAAATCCTCGCTGTAAAAAAAGTAAGGAAACCATCGCGTACCTTATAGTATGAAGATTGCGAAGAAATGACGAGTGTTACAGAAGTAATCTGGAATCTCTGGGAATTAAGAGGTTTTGAGGAGTTTAAGAGTTCAACAGTCGAAGTTAAAGCGAAAAACTTCTCGAGGAAGTTTCTTTTTATACAAACCACGTTTAAACTCAAGACAGACACATGTCGCGACTCTGGTGGATGTCGATTAACCAAGGTAAGTAACTAGGGTTATTTTAAAATTCAACCTTTTCGATAAACGTGCCTAGATTACAAAATCGTGCCTAGATTACAAAATCGTACCAAAAGTAAAAGGACCACATCATCCCTAGAAGCTGAAACACTTTGATACCCTTTCTGCTATATTTCACTATAAAAAGTAGTCGACGCTATGTAACAGCCGAGTTGTTCGACACATCGTCAAAAAGTCGTTCGACTGAACATAAGATAATGTCGCATGCTCATTCGACTCGACTAAAAAGCTTTGCACTATCTAACTCAGTTCACTTCTTTAGAGAGTGTGGGACAAACTGTAGTAGTAAAATAAGGCCTTAAGGCCTAGGGCATAAGCCCATCAATATTTATGTGAAATTTTGACTAAGTCAAGAGATCTGGATCAACCTAAACTAGCTTGCCAGAGTCACCATTTGACTTGGTCACTCGATAGCGATAGCAATTTTTGAATTGCTTCTGAACATTATCTCACGAGATCCTCCCAAAGATTTTGGGGATCGAGATCTCCCATTATCTCCAGAATATCTTCCACGATCAGTTGGCATAAGGAGTCTATAAACAAAACCCTCCATTCACTGAGGGGGCTCTCAGATTTTTCTTTGGCATCATTCAAGCTATTGCTAGCCGAAACTCTGCTTATACCAAAATCCAGTCACCGAAACTGATAAAACATTAAACTCGATCGTCAACTCCATTAAAGCTCAGCTCAAGCTCACCTAAGGCTCATACAAGATCTCCACCTTTGTATCTTCTAATTTCGTTTATGCTTTATTTGCTTGTGTCTTTCATCTTTTTCTTTACAGGTTTAACATATCCAATTCGACAATTCAGACAAGTTGCTTTGGTCTGATTCGAATCTGATCCAATTCATAAACTATCGTTCGGCCAACCATAATCGGTGAATACGTAGGAAATTATAATGCAAGGATAATTATTAGTGAATACGTAATAAATTATAATACAAGAAGCATATATATATATGAATTCTCAAAAGTTAACCATTTTATGTCTATACTATCAATATCATGATGAAATTTAATAAATTTTGATAAGAATTTTTACATGCATGATAATAAAACTAAAATATACGAATAGAAACAATTTTTTTTTAAATAAAATCAATTTTGCAAACTAGTTTTCGTTATAAAAAAATTTTCTAACATTTAAAAAATGGAAAAACATAATAAAAATGTTTTTGGATACCATATCTCAATGATCTTGACATCCATTCAAAAAATCTCATCAAAATTCATAAAATTTCATCAAGATTTCATTATCGTGTGGATGGGTTTAGAGATAAGATGGTTTGTTTTATATATATATATATATATATACACAGTGGTTTTCCAGTCAGTACGTACTGATACAAGTTATATCAGTGCGTTGTATATGGACCATTGATTATGGAGAAGTTTTGACAAGTACATACACTTGGAGTCAAAATATGTAAATATAATGGTCAACATCCAACGCACTGCCGAATTTATATCAGTGCGTACTGACTTTAAAATATCCGTATACATATATATATATATATATATATATATATATATATATATAGTCATTCTATTGTCAGTTCGAACTGATATAAAATATATCAGTTTCTTGCATATGGATCATTGGATTTAAAAGATGTATTGACAAGTGCATGCAACCAAATTAAAGCATTTAAATCTAATAGCCATCATGCAAGGAACCGATATATCTTAGAACTGTTCGAATTGACAATAAAAAAGTTATATATATATGAAAGCATTCAAGTGCGACGCCCTAGAGTAAAGATACACCCTGGGAATGACTTTTGGCTGTTGGATCAACAGAAACTCAAAATGTCCCCTTAGTTCTCTGTCAATTAGACCCCTTATCTCTCTCTCTCTCTCTCTCTTCAAATGGTACCTCTCAATTGTCCCTTTCTCCTTCTCTTCTCAAACTCAATAGATTAGTGAATGAAGGACCTTTATAGAGGTATGGACTCATTTTTTTTGTTTCTTCTCTAGTTGGGTTTCAGTGAAGATAGAGAGAGAGAGATTAAATCCACAAATCTCACCCAATAACCATATTTTCATATTCAGTTAAATAAAAAAAAAACAATATAATCTGGAAAAAATATTGAGATCCAAACACACATTTATCAATCAAAATCCATATTCAACCTGTTAAAAACAAACAATCAAAAAATCATTTCCATTGTAAATATGTAGCCAACCATCGTCACTTTAGCAGAAGAAGAGAGATTAATATACCTTGTTGAGTTACGATTATACCCTTGCTTACTTAACGGAATATTCAATTTTATTAATGGAATGGTAACATCAAGATGTTGACTGACAATTAATTTCAATTAAAGGGTGGAAAATGACCAATACCAAAACCAGAGGGTGCAAAACGTCTAATACCTTATAAGTGAGAGTGGAAATAATAATATCCCTTTTTTAATTGATTAAAATGATTTTATTTATCTAAGATAATTCAATTATTTTTTTATCCAGTCTCATCACATACCAAACATAAGATTGTACAATTTTTAGTCCTGTTGACGATGATTTTTAGATCAATTACGACTCACCACGTGTCACACAAATAAATGCAAATAAAGATGAACAAAGAAATACACAAGAGTGATAGAGAAGGTAAATATGGAGACAACATTTTACGTGGTAAAACCACAAGGTGGGGAAACATCCACTGTTGTCGTGACAGTGAGAAAAGTTCACTATGTAAAAGATGTTTACACACTCAATCTCTTTTGCACTCTTGAAAGTTAAATTTGCATTAACCCTTTTATGGGTGTTATTAGGGTCTATAGAACCCTAATTCTTGATGTACAAGCAATGCAAGTTCCCGTAATGGAACAAGATTCTAACTAATTGGAATCGTATTATTCTCTTCCTTGTTTTGTGTTGATTGTATTTTAAGCACTAGATTTCTTACCTAATTCGTACATTGATATCTATAAGGATGTTTGTTTCTCTATCAAAGTGTACTTTGAGATGTCTTGTTTAAGCGGGATACTTTTTCTACATATTACAGTCGTAACTTTATTAAATCTGAGTATTGTCCATGTGTCAGTATATCGACCATCTGCTAAACTCGATCGAAGTTCCTTCCCTGGACCGGTGGTTTCACCTGACCACAGACTTTGGCCTGACCATCTTGACAGCACCGATCAGGTCTTCTTATCTGATCGTTTGTGTTATCTTGATCAGGGATTAATGGGCCTTCTTTGGTCAACTTCTTTTGGTTCAGTTTTGTTGACTTTTGGTAACGTGGCACCCCGACCCTTTTCTATTGCTGACGTGACATACTATCTTAATATCACCAATAACAATACCCCCTTAAATATACAATACCGAGTATCTTGTTCCAAAAGGGAACTGCTCAGTGAAGTGTGTTTAATTTGTTCTTCTCTTTTGTCTTGTACCCTAATGTGTATTAGTACTTAGCAGCTAAGCATTAATCCCAGCCATGTCCGTTTCGACTGACGCAATCACTAGCAACATTTCAAATTTTGAACGGCACGTGATTTTTGAAGCTTGTGCACCTACCCTCACTCTCGCACGTTGTGCTTGGTGATGTTTACAAGCCTTGATGACGTCATCCACTTTTATATTCAATTCAAAACCTTTTCATTTCCATCTCATGACTTCACAACTTATTCTTGAAAACCCTAACCTTCTCTTTTCTCTAAATCTCCAACTTTCTATTCCTCGACGTTTCGTGTTTCATTGCTCTCACCAATCTTTCAGGTACGAATCCTTCTCTCCGTCATCAAAATTTTGAACTTTTTATGCTAGCCATTAAGGTGGGTGATAGAGAGAATATTGTTAGGCTTGAGTCTATACTTTGGGATCACTTTCAAATGTACACTCTTTTGTCTCAACCTGTTGCCCTAACTATAGATTATTTCATTACTCGTCCTGAGTTTGTTCCTTCATCTGCTAATCCTCCCGCTTCTACTTCAGTTGGTGCTTGTCCAGATATATCAAGGATAACGAGTTTGAGGTAAGTTGCTAGAGCCTCGCCAACGGAAACCACTTGCCTCACGAGCGATTTGAAGATTATCTAGCAAATACTGAAGATGGAAGAGGTTCAGAGGGAACGATGGACGCACATGCTAAGGTTTTCTGCTGAACACTCGTGCGCTTTTGATTACGAAATCAACTTGGTGACTAACGATGAACTTGGGCAGTTTCAAAATAAGTTTGGCATCCCTTATATGATACAACTAATTTCAAGTGGCAAGCGTGCCATATGGAACCATCATTCTGGTGTTGTTGCTTTTTATGTGGCCATGTTGTCTTCTGGAGTCAAGATCCACATCCAGTCTTTCATTGCTCGATTTTTAGTAGATACGGGCATCACCCTCATTCAGTTGACTCCCAACTTTTATCGGGTGCTGATACACTTATGGCACTTGTAGAAAACGATCGCGACCAAGTAGCCCCCTGACCCCCTAGGAGATACGTAACTTCTACACCCTTGGTCATTCAAATGTTGGAGGGACTTTCTACTTACAGTCAACTTCTTTGAATAACTGAATTCCTCATGGTTTTAAGAACAACCCCCTTTCTCCCACCTATAAAAACCATAAAGGATTCATCTGGGGATTCCCTTCCTCAAATAAGTACTGGAAGAATAGCTAGTTCTTTGTCTAGGGTGATGGCCAATCCTAACCAACGGTTAAACAGAAATAGTGTCCCGAGGCACTTCTGCATCTCCGAGCTGTGGAACAAGACCGTACATGTTATGACTCCTAGCAAAGCTACCACGGTTATCAAGATGGCCTAGACTTCTTGGGAGGTCAGGGACCGCTGTAATCTGTACGCTAATGATGACCTGATCAAGCTAGAGATTTTCCCAGTTATCTCTGTCAGGCTCAAGCGCTGTAAGTCTTAACTCTCTTATGACTCGCTCTTATTCTTCTTCTTTTTTTATCATTTTTCAATGTACGAGATGGACATTATTGCTGGCAAGCTAGCCGAAAAGATAAAGAACCTCGATCAGGTCAGCAGGAAGATGGCTGCTGATTAGGTGGCTCAAGGAATTGTGCCCTTTGAGCATGATTTAGTGGAACATGTATACGAGCCTAACCCCAACGCTTCGATACCACCTGTTGGGCAGGCTGAAGGGAGTGAACGTGATGTTCCTCCTAGAGAAAGTGGAAGAAATCCCTCCAGAGATAGATCCATTCGGGTGAGGCCCACCCATGAGAGATCTGACCGCGACAGATTCAGTCGGAAGAGGTCTACTAGAGAGAGGTCTATCGGAGAGGAATATGGTGGAGAGGTTCATGGTAAAAAATTGGTCAAGACTGTGGAGTGGTCCACCGCCCTTGAGGCCATCCGTAAATGAATGGAGGCTTCATCTGTTGTCGATCCAATGGTTTCCTTATCGGGGGATGACCCTATCATCCTTGATGAGGATGACGAGGATGATCAGGAAACCCTAATTGACTTAATTACACTAGAGCAGTGTTCAAATAGAATGGGTGACTTCAAATCTATAACATCTGCTCCCTTTGATCTGCCCCTTCTTTCATCTGCCCCGACAGTGACAACTGAGCCAGCCTCGACCAGAGCTGGTGATGTAGTTGCGCCACAAAAAACATTTCCTTTTATTCATCCTAAGCCATCTCAAAACCAATATGATCTTCCCATTAATTAAATTTTTACTGATCCGTATGCACATCGTCCTAGCAAGGCCCCTATACAGTTTTTCTATCAAACGTCAGATAGTCTTCACCAACTCTGACTCTGATGACAGTAGACCTAATTCGGATGAGATTTTCCTCGATGGAGACATGTTTGATAGCACTAAAGAGCGTGTATCTCTTCAATTAGATAAGTCTAGGATCTCTTCAGATGTTGCGATTACTAATTTAGTTGGGGATACAGGGATCAGCCAAGCTGAGAATGCCCTTACTAGCACATATTCTGTGCTTCTTTGTCAAGACGGTGTAAGTGAAGGTCAAGCCTCTGAAGGGCAGAAACTAGGGCCCCTACAACTATCCTTCAGGTCGAAGAGGGTAGTATTCGTCCCTTCCAGCAGTACCTCTAACCATTTATACTCCTAGTCGTGATAGATATGCTCCATTAGCTTCAGCGACTGCTCTTGTATCTGGGTCTTCTATGCCTCCCAGTTCGAGTAACTCTCGTGCCAACCCTTTTTCCATGCTTCACACCATGTCAGGTGGCGAGAGGTATATTGGTGAAGGTTATTGAAGGGAGGCTAAAACTTCTAGTATCTCAGAGCGGATACACTTGATCTATAATAATGGAGTTTTTGGAAGTGACTTCCACCTTTATCTTTTACTTGTATGCACCAATAATCTTAATTTTTCTTATATCGTTTTGTCAAGCGGTAGAGGAGCTGACCTGGACCTTGACAGATCAGAAGAAACAAGATGTGGAGATATCCCGGTTGAAGAAGGCCCTTGCTGAAAAGGTTGACGCCCTGAAGATTTCCTCAGCTAGTGCATTTAAAGTCAAGCAATATGAAAAAAAGTTAAAGAATCATGCTGCGACTGAGGTCGCTTTGAGGAAAACTATTGCTAGCGATCAGAGCAGGGCCTCTGCAGCTGAGGATACTCTCAGAGAGCTTACCACGAAGAATATGGAGCAAGAAAAAAGGGTTGATATGGCAGAGCTGCTAGGAGTTGAGCTCACATTGAGAGCGATCATGGCTGAAACAACATGGGATAAACTTAGAGAAGATGCTTGGGTTACCCGAGACACCATTACCTCTACCCAACAAGTCATGCTTAAGTCGCAGCAGGCATCTGAGGAGGCTTGGCTCCATTATGATCATCTGGCAAAGGATTTGGAACAGTAACATGTCATCATGGATGTGCTCTTCAAAGAGGCCATATCAGTTTTCAAAGTCCAAAACGTGGATTGTTACAAGATGTCTCCAACTTTCGAGACTGTTATGTTGAGGGAGTTTGAGTAAGGGCTAGCCACCGTTCGAATGTTCTTCTGTGGCAAGACGCGATCTTTGGGGGAGATTCACCGAAAATGGGACAGGACTATCAAGAATCACAAGGATGAGTCCCTAGAAACCATAAACCCCACAGATCAGTTGGAAGGCATATTGCAGATCAATTAGAAAATATCCCCACCCTATGCACTTGGAGCTTCATTCGATGTCCTCATTGGTGGCTTTCCATACTGGAGAAGAGGGTAGCACCCTTACAAAGGGGACTGATGTTAGCCTTTTGCTCGATACAGATTTCTCTCCCTTCATGTCTGATGACCCGAAAGGCGATATTAGCTGGTGGATCAGGTCCCGGAGGCCCCTCGAGTATGCCAGATGCTTGATTCTGATGCCTTATTTCATGTATGATTTACTTACGTAATCACTGTTTTTGTAATCTCTTAAACTTTTGATATGAATAATAACATTCTGTCTTTTTTATTTTGTTATCACTCGCATTTAGTCAAATGATTCAGAATGAACCAAATGCTTTACCGTCCGATCGAGATCGCTCAGCTATTAAAACTGTATAATTATCCCTGAGCCGAGTAATTAGCTTTTAACCGAGCAGTTTGTGAATGAATATAGTCATTTTCCAACTTGAACTACATACATTACATTGCACCAAGTTAACTAACTTAGCTATAACTAAACCCTTACA
Organism: Dipteronia dyeriana; assembly: GCA_032871835.1. Lineage (NCBI taxonomy): Eukaryota > Viridiplantae > Streptophyta > Magnoliopsida > Sapindales > Sapindaceae > Dipteronia > Dipteronia dyeriana. The sequence goes on along the minus strand of CM065301.1, from coordinate 13,187,528 downwards.
TGGCAAGGATCATTCAGTGATTTAATCACCTGTTTACCGTCATATTGAATTGAATGACCCACCTTTGACCAAACAAGCTATGCTTGGTCAGGGTTAGCTATTAGCTTAAGCTATATGCACCTTACAGAACTAAGGTAGATGCTCTATCTTCAACCGAGTATCTGCATGTGGTCGGGTTCGTTCAGTGACTTAAGTTGTTTTTCTTGCAACATTAGGTAATACTAGTTTTAGCCCAAATGGTTGTCTTGTTTCCCTACTGCTTTGCTGCTTTATCGTCAGGTAGTGTTCTTTCGTGGACAATTTGCATGGTATCTAGTTTATAGAAGCTTGTCTTTTATCTGTCAACTAAGTCATTAAGACGTCTCTCAATAGTCTGTTGATCAAGATTCGTTGCAATGGTGTAAATCATATTATACTAACTTTACAATATCTTAAGTTTTACTGGCAATTGTTTTAAGTATAAGTATTTAATCCCTCACTCAACTCTTGACATATCCCATCAAATGCTTATGGTCTGAAGGCGACCTAACAGTGTTTCATCACACCCAGTTAGTCCCTATCGATATTGAGCGAGTTCTAGGTTCCCCGGGATTTCTTTTGTAACCGAAAGCAAATTCATAGCACTTCTCTTGACTCCTTGAAATTGTTCCCTAATTAGGAGTTTTATTAAATGCTAAAAAGAGACATCAATGAATTAGCTATAGAAAAAAACAAAGCAAACTAACTTCTAACTAAAGAAAATATTTATAAATAAGAAATCTTCAAGGGTAGAGCATCTTCATGTATTAAGCATTGCACGGCCTAGGCAGCTCGCTCACTCATGTTCTGGAAAGCCGGTATGCTTCAAGCCTAGCTAATCCGACCGCATGGTATGGTTCTTTCCATTTATCTGCCAGAAATCCAGTTTATTTTTCCTTCGTGTTGGGCGACACCCTCCTGAGAACTAAATCCCCAAGCTGGAATCTCCTTACCAAGACATGTGAGTTGTAATACCTAACTGCCATTTACTGGTAGGCAGCGTTTCTTATCCTCGACAAGTCCCTCATTTCCTCTAACTCGTCTAGGTTATGTTCTAACATTTCCATATTTTCCTCTGGGTGAAAGAGTTGTACCCTAGGTGAATTGTGAACTACTTCGACAGAGACTACAACTTCTGTCCCGAATACTAGCGAATAGGGGGTCTTTCCTATCAAAGTCCTGTATGTGGTACGGTAAGCCAACAGGACTTTGTGTAGCATATTTGCCAAATTTTCTTTCTTAGAATCTAACTTGGACTTCTGGGTGTGCTCGATTATTTTATTCGCTACCTCCATCTGGCCATTGGTCTAAGGATAGGCCGGCGTGGCACGATAATTTTTTATACGGAAGTCCTGACACATTTTCCTGTAGTTATCACTGTCAAACTGGGTCTCATTGTCTATGATTATTGTGTCTGGGATTTCGAAACGGTAGATGATGTTTTTCTTCACAAAACTGATCGTGTTAGCTTCACTTATATGCATTAGTGCCTCTACTTATGCCCATTTTATGAAGTAATCTACGGCCACAATGGCTTTGCCCCTCTTTTGGTCACCGTTGGCATTGGGTCAATCAGATCTATCCCCGACATGGTGAATGGCTAGGGAGATGTCAAGTTCTTCAATTGTTCATGTAGCCTTCGATAGTCGCCATATTTTTCTACGATTGCCTGAGCATCCCAGAACAAGGCAGCCAAAAGAAACCTTGCCTAAGAGTTTTATGTGCCAGACTTTACCCCCAAAGTGATTCCCAAAGACTCCTCTATGGTTGATTTCCAGTATTTATCTTCCTTTTGTTGGGCAGACGCATCTCTTCATAGCTCTTGAAAATCCTCTCATGTACAGTTCTTCTCCGACCAATGAGTATTTGAGGCACTTTGCTTCATTCACATCTGCTGAAAGTATTCCATCTTCTAGGTACCCCCTGATCGGGGTTATCCAGGTGGCATGTCTTTCTTCGATCATCCCTACTTCTGATCATTCCCCCTTATCCTCGATGTTTTGCCTTTTAAGGTGGGCGACTGGGATAATCTTTGACTGTATGCCAACGGTTGCTGATGCCAACTTCAACAAAGCGTCAATCTTCTCATTCTTTTCCCTCGGGATTTGAGTGATCTTTAGGCCTTGAATCTTCCCAATAGTACAATGGCTATTGCCAGATAATCGATCATGTTGCCATCTTTGGCTTGATACTCATCCAAAATTTGGTTCACAACAACTTGTGAGTCACTGAATATTTCCAGCTCATCCGCCCATAGCATCATACAAACCTTGAGACCTGCCAAAAGTGCATCATATTCGGTTATGTTGTTAGTGGCTTTGAAGTCAAACCATAGGGCACAATCAATCTGATCGCCTTCTGGGTGGATATTACTATGCCTGCCCACTGCCGTGCGTGTTTGATGACCCATCTACATGTAGTTTCCAGGTAAATTCTCTCATTTCTTTTTCCTTAAGTAGCTTGATCACCTTGATGTTTGGCTCGACAAACTCAGTGATTAGGTCGACAATAACTTGCCTTTTTTAACGGCTTGTGGTAGGTATGTTATGTCGAATTGACTCAACTCTATTGCCCACTTAGTTAACATCCCAGACATTTCTGGTTCAGACAGAATCTACTTCAGCAGGCAGTCCGCGTAGACTTCCATCTTGTGAGCTTAGAAATAAGGTCTCAACTTTCTTACTACTTTTACCAAGGCTAATGCCATTTCTCGGTTGTCGAGTATCTGGTTTCTGCTGGTAGTAAAGTCTTGCTTATGTAATACATTGGCCTTTGTAATCCCTTGTTCATCATAACTAGCATTGACCATGTTACCACAGATGTGACTGAAAAATTAGGTAGAGCACCTCTCCGTCCATGAGTTTGGATAGGATTGGCATTTTTTCAAGATACTCTTTAATCTTGCGGAAGGCCTACTCGCATTCAACATCACATCCTATCTCATTGCCCTTCTTGATTGCTTTAAAAAAGGGCAAGCATTTATCCGTTGACTTGCTAATGAATAGATTAAGGGACGTTAAGCAACTTGTTAGCCTCTGAATTTCTTTCAGGGTCCTTGGGGATCTTATCTCTTCCAGAGCTTTTATCTTCTCCGGGTTTACTTCGATTCCCCTCTTATGGACCTAGAAACTAAGGAACCTTTCTGAAAGCACCCAGAAAACACACTTATTTGGGTTGAGTTTCATGCTAAATTTCCTTAGTACCCCGAACGTCTCTCGGAGATCTATTGCATGCTTTTAGATGTTGTGCTCTTTATTAACATGTTGTCGACATATACCTTCATATTCTTGTTGATCTACTAGGCAAACTTCTTATTTACCAATCTCGGGTAGGTTACCCCGACATTCTTGAGACCAAACGACATTACTTTATAATTGCATAACCTTTGGTCAGTTGTGAATGAGGTTTTTTCTTTATCTGGCTCAAACATTTGGATCTGGTTGTAGCCTGAGTAGGCATCCTTTAAGCTCAGCAGTTCGTGACCGGCCATTGCATCTGCCATTAGGTCGATTCGGGATAATGGGAAGTTGTCTTTGTGCATGCTTTGTTGAGGTTGGTGAAGTCTACACATATCCTCCTCTGATCGTTCTTTATTTTCACTAACACCATGTTGCCAAACCCTTCCGATATCTCATATTAGTCATTCGAAATTTGTGTCTACTACTAATTCTGTTTGCAATATTTCTCTCACAGATATGTTATTTGTACCTGAGATAACCAAAAATTTATTGAGTATCTCTTAGTTAACAAAATATAATAATGTGACAGTAGATTTTGACTTTCATTCCTGCTTTGTTAACGACAAGGCAATGATGAAAGTATTGGTTCAAGGGGCACTTAAAGATGGATTGTACCAACTTGTCTTCTTAAGTGTTGACTGGAGTCTGTTGTCAAGAGATAATACTATCAGGTTTGCTACAGCTTTATATGTGTCTGATTTGCAATTTTCTTTAAATAAGCCATGTGTAAGTTCTTTGACTGATGTTGTACAATCACCAGAATGCAACTCTTTTGTGTTAGCTACAGGCTTACTTTCTTCTCAAAAGAATGTAACTGTTCAAACTTGGCATAATAAACTTGGTCATCCTTACTCACGTATATTGTTGTCTATGCTGAGAAGTATTAAAATAAATGTGTCTCCTTGTCAATTAAATTGTTCCTACGATGCTTGCAAGCTAGGTAAAGTTCATAGGATTCCATATTCATACTCTACACATCAGTATATTAAACCTTTAGAGTTAGTTTGTGCAGATGTATGAGGTCTATTACCTTTTCCTTTCACACAAGGTTACAGATATTTTGTGAACTTTATTGATGTCTTTTCTAGGCACTGTTGGGTTTTTCCGTTAGTTCTTAAGTTTCAAGTCAAACAAGCTTTTATTTCATTTCATAAATTTGTTGAAAGACAGTTTGATGTCAAGCTTCAATGTCTTCACAGTGACAATGGAGGAGAATTTACAGCCCTTTCTTCCTATCGAGTCGAACACGGTATTAGTCATAGGAATTCATGTCCACATACTCCTCGAAAAAATGGTATTGCTGAGAGAAAACATAGAAATATTGTTGAGATAGGTTTATCTTTTTGCTCAGGCCAAACTTCCTTTATCTTTTTAGTGGGAATCGTTCCATACTGCAACATACTTGATTAATAGGCTACCATCTTCGGTTTTACCTCATAATATCTCTCCATATACTTGTCCTGTTTTGTCACAATCCTGATTATATAGTTCTTAAAGTATTCAGTTGTACTTGTTTTCCTCATGTAAAACCATGCAATATACATAAATTTCAATTTCACTCTGTCAAGTGTGTACTTGTTGGTTATTGTGATTTTACAAAGGGTTATAAATGTCTTCATTTTAGTGGTAGGATATACATCGCAAGAAATGTTGTTTTCAATGAAACATAATTTTCATATCCTATGTTGTTTCAATTCAAATATGATGCAAAACTTGTCAATTCAAGTATTCATGTGTCTGTTGTGCTTAAAGGTGTCTCAGCATTCAAGAAACATGCTGACACATCTACATAATCCTCTTTTCCTGCTACTTTTAATGTCAGATCACTACTACAAAAAGACTAGTCAATACCAAATACACACCTACACCAGTCAATACAGATCCCACATCCATACATTTTACCTTTCATCCAACACATGATTCACCATTTAATAGTACTTACATACCTACTATTGTTCAGAACACTCATCACATTACCACTAGGGCAAAACATGGCATTTACAAACCGAAATTGTTTTAAGCCTATACATCTACAATTTGTCGACATAAAGTTCCACCAAATGTTACAGAGGCTTTGAACAACCTAGCGTGGAAGGCAGCTATACAGGTTGAGTTTGATTCTCTTTAAAGAATTTGATTCTCTTTAAAGAACTCATACGCCGAGTTTGGTACTAGCTACTAATGACATGAAAATTGTTGGGTGCAAATAAATTCTTAGGATCAAATATATAGCTGATGGTTCAGTTGAAAGGTATAAAACCATACTTTTTGGTTTACTCAGACTCCAGGGTTGGATTTTTTTTTTAGACTTTTAGTCCTGTTGTGCAAAGTGCCACTATGAGAATTTTTCTTAGTCTTATTGTTACTTATAATTAGGATATCCAACAAATCGATGTCAATAATGCGTTCCTAAATGGTGAGCGTCAAGAATCGGTATTTATGGCTCAATCGGAAGGCTTTGTTAGCTCAACCTTACCTTCTCATGTTTGTAGGCTTTATAAGTCCTTGTATGGCATCAAAAAAGCTCCAAGAGCTTGGTATGCTAAACTTTTGACATCACAGCTAGCATGGGGATTTAAAAATTCCATTTTTGATACTTCATTGTTCTTCTACAAAAATGCCACTTCGTTTCCTCTGTTACTTGTGTATGTATATGACATATTATTGACTGGTAATGATAGTGTTTTGATAGCTAAGGTTATTGAAGACCTGAATAAAGGTTTCGCTCTCAAATCACTTGGCTCTCTTTAGTATTTCCTTGGCTTTGAAGCTCATAGAAATTCTCATGGTCTCACTCTAACTCAATCCAAATATGCATCAGATCTGCTGGCCAAGACAAATATGACTGCCTCAAAATCTTATCCTACTCCAATTACTCATAGCATCAAACTATCCTCTACAGATGGTGATGCCCTCTCAGATGCAACCTTATATAGAAGTACCATTGGAGCTTTGCAATACCTAACACTTACTGGGCCATATATACCTTTTGTTGTCAATACGTTAAGTTAATTTCTATCGTGCCCTTTTCAGGTTCATTAGCTTGTTAGAAAAAGAGTTCTCAGGTACATCAATGTTACTCAAAATGTTAGTATAGTATTTCGACCTGCTCAACAACTCCCCCTAGAATTTTTTGCTGATACAGACTGGACTGGTGATGTGGATGATAGAAAATCAATAGGAGGTCAATGCATGTATTTGGGTGGCAATCTAGTTAGTTGGTCCTCCAAAAAGCAAATAGTGGTGGCACGTTCTAGTATACCGGCCGAATACAGGTCTCTTGCCTCAGTTGCCACGAACATTCTCTGGTTACAATCCCTATTTAAAGAACTACACCTCTCATTAACTGGTATGCCTGTGTTGTAGTGTGATAATCTAAGTGGTAAGGCATTAGCACACAATCCTATTTTTCATTAACGAACCTAACATATAGAAATAGACCTTCATTTTCTCAAGGATATGGTTGGTGTATGTAAACTTGACATTCGTTATATTCCAATAAAGATTCAAATAGTTAATACCTTCACAAAGTCATTAGTCATCAATCATTTTTAGTTGTTGGCATCCAAGCTCACGGCTAACAAAGGGCATTTTCACTTTTGAGGGGGAGTGATGATGCTACGAAGGAAGATCAAAATTCAAACTAACTAATTTAAAACAGTCCAGTTTGAGGGGGTGTGTAAAAGCGAAAGATTGATCTTTTGGTTGAAATTCAGCATCATCAAGGCTTAATTGTCTCGCCACATGTAATAGAATAGCTGAGTCAGTATAGCTAGGAATCTATAAACAAATTCTGTTATATTATCTTCAAATATGTGAAACAAATTCTGTTAGAATCTGGAAAACCATCTTGTATACATATAGTCTGGCTTGTAACAGGTTGCAATATAAAAAATAAGGAGAATCAATAAGAATGTTTTTAGATAAGTTCTCTCTGGAAAAGCAGAGCATTGCTCTTATTACCTTCATATTTTAGTCTTTATATTATGTGTACTTTGCTTTCATTTTATTGCTCCAAGCTTCTCAAATTGTATACAACGGATAATGTGTCTATGACTGGGTTTAGGACATAAGACTTCCAATTATGTTTTGTTCACTCTACTAGATGGACTTGGACATTACTCAATTTTTATTAAGATCCTATCTTCGAATTCGACTTCAAAAGGTAGCTATATGTTTTCTTTAATTATCTGGATTTGGTGTTTTAGTGTTCAAGGGTTGGAAAGTAAAGTAAGCCCATGTTTTTTTGTTAGGTTTTGGCTCGTATTCTCAAGTGAATCCAATGTGAAACTTCCTGGAGAAGTAGGAAACGTTTGGAAGTTGGAATGGTGTTGTTTGAGGGAGGTTGAAGACTAGAATAACTGAATAAACGAACAACGCGGTGCATTCCATGTGACTTGCAATGGTTTAGGAAACGGGTGCGTAACCGTGACTCGAATCGTAGTCAATCATAAGCATGCGTGAAACAGGAAATCTTCTACGGAAAAGGAAAGTGTTCTTTTGGGAAGTTCTTGTGCTTGAAGGAAAAGGATTTCCCTTTAACAAGAAGACTTGTCATAAATAGGAAATAGTATTTATGTGGAATAAGTAATTCTTATACGTTTAGGAGTAGTATTTTATTTTATCTTAAACTCCCTGTAACTAGTATATAGAAACATTGTAATTAGGTTATTTTGTGTGGAGCAAAAAAAAAACACCATGTAACATCAGAGATAGTGGGTGAGACCCGGGAGAGACCTAAGGGAATATCAGTGGATCAAGTTAGAGATCCGTAGGTGATATTCATGGGAGACTTTGGAGATATTGAGAGTTCTTGGTGAGGATCTTGTGAGCGTTGTGAGCTGAGAGTCACGATGTAAAGCTCAGTTGTGATCTTGGGGACTTGGTAAGGCTCTATGGTTTGGAGTTGTGGTGTGAGAGAGAATCATGGAGTACGTGGTTGTAATAATTTATCAAATAGTGGAACTTTCTCTGTCGTCCTGACGACTCGTGGTTTTTTACCGGATTTGGGTTTTCCAAGTATATTTTGTGTTGTAATTGGTTTTTTTGTTTCACTTATCTATTTTTCTGCTATAGACGTTATTAATTACTATGAGTTATGGGCGTATATTAGGCACGACGCTTTCGCGGTCATCGGTTCAAAATCCCCAACATTTTTTCGTTCATTATTGATTTCGAATTCAAAAGTAAACAAGAGCATTTACTAAAATATCATTGAGAAAGACATAGAATAATATGAATTCTAGTATTGATTTCTAATGTTATTATGAGCCAGTTTGATATTGATGTAACTTTTAAAATGATCACTCTTAATTGTGCTGAAAGAATAATCAGTTGTGAAGTTAATCGGTAGATGTTTGGTAAATTGTATTTTGAAAATTAATGTATAGCTCCAAAGCAGAATACATATGTTACAATAACTAAAATGTACATAATTTAGAACCCTATTTTTTATTTATTAATTAATTATATATTACATCAATATTTAAGTAGAATATTTAAATTGGAAAAAAAAATCATAAGAACAATAAAAAGATTTTTAAAAGATTTTATAAATCAAGTCATTACTTAAATAAAATATTTAATTTTGAGATGAAATAAGAAATATAAATGATTTAAATTGATTTTATAAAGATAATAATGTTATTTGAAAAGATGGATTAAATGCTGAAATAGATTATTTTATAATCACTTTCAAAAAGTAATCAATCACCTCCATCTCAAAATCATTATCAAAATTTGTCAGATTATGAATTAATCGTTTTTGAAAAAAATTTCAAACACCATTTTATGTTAAAATTATAAAATAATCTGATTTTAATTTTTAAAAACAAAACCAAATCGACTCTATATTGTGGTATATATTGCATATTAAGCTTGAGAAATACATGTTTATATCTGTAAAAAATGAAACCTCTGGAACCGACTTTCTAAACCAGAGAAAGTGTTTTGTTAAAAGGTGAAGACTGCTTATACCTTTCGTTTTCTCCTTTAAAAATAAATCCATCAAGTTTATTCCACATAGTATTCAAGTGATTATATTGTTTCATTTTCAACTGTATTGATGATATGTAGAAACATCTTGAAGAAACTGTTCTGTCAAAAGTTGTTGTATATTGATAAGTTAAAGTGCAATCCAAAATAAGTGAAGAGGATGACAAGGGACCTCAGTCACATTGTCCATTATAAGACTTCCAATTGTGTTTTGTTTATTTTAAATGCATGATTTAATATAGTCTCGCTCTCTTTCTAAGTCGGCCGCATTATTCTGGTTCATAGGAAATCATTTTGCATATAAGCATAAAGATTGAACATTTATAAGTAACTTTGCAATTTTTCATTAGAATCACTCCAGACGCTATTGGTCATCGAGTTTAATGCCTTTTGTTGTGTATACTCGAAAGAAAATGAGGGAGTGGTAGTATTATTTCATTAGAGTGGTTTTGGCCCTTTACCATTGTCTTTAACTGATCTATAAGAAGTCTACTTTGCTTTCATTGTTTTGCTCCAAGCTTTTCAAATCTGTATAAAACAACGGATATTATGTCTACGACTGGGCTTAAGATGTGGCTTAATCGCCTATGTTTCTTGCTTCATTTATATAATAATTTTTTAAATAAATTTATTTTAAAATACTTTCATTTTGATCTTTAAAAAAAAGGAAAGATATGAAACGTGTTGCAGCTGAAGAAGAGAAATATACGACGAATATAAAAGTTCCAGGAAACAAAAAATGGCATGCTGCTTTTAGGTCCCAAAAGCCAACCCATTAAAACATTGACACACAGAAACAGACAGACAGAGAGAGAGAGAGAGCACTCTGAGTATGGTAGTGTCATCAAGGCAATTATGCCATTAAGAACGACGAGCGAACCAGAATTGTCTCTTCATTGTGTTCTCTCTCAAGTTATCTCTGAATAGGCCAATATAAAAGTTCCAGTAAACAAAAATGGGGCTTCTGTTGGAAGAGAAGCCAAAACCGGAAAACTCTATTACGGGACATCCAAACACTCCACAAGCTGCTTTTAGGTCCCAAAAGCCATCCCATTAAAACATTAACACACAATACACACAGAAACAGACACAGAGAACACTCTGAGTATGGTAGTATCGTCAAGGCAATTATGCCATTAAGAACGACGAGCGAACCAGAATTTTCTCTTCATTGTGTTCTCTCAAGTTATCTCTGAATAGGCCAATATAAAAGTTCCAGTAAACAAAAATGGGGCTTCTGTTGGAAGAGAAGCCAAAACCGGAAAACTCTATTACGGGACATCCAAACACTCCACAAGCTGCTTTTAGGTCCCAAAAGCCATCCCATTAAAACATTAACACACAATACACACAGAAACAGACACAGAGAACACTCTGAGTATGGTAGTATCGTCAAGGCAATTATGCCATTAAGAACGACGAGCGAACCAGAATTTTCTCTTCATTGTGTTCTCTCAAGCTATCTCTGAATAGAAATAAAAAATCAAAGTTGAAGTAAGAGAGGAGAGAAGAGAGGAGAACTCAATCACTGTCAAGAAAAATACAACATCGATATTCAATCTGTTTCCAGAACAAAAAAAAATCAATTTTTTCGAAACCCGTTAAATCAAATTAACCAAAAAAACCATGAAAATGAAACAAAACACAGAAAATCAAAGAAACCCACGCAATCATCAAAACCCAATCAAACCCATAAAACCATTCAAACACATTCAAACCAAGAAAATAATCAAAACCCATTCAAACCCAGAAAATCAAACCAAAATAGGGGTCACAAAGCAATTACAACAGACCACCATTGCCATCTTTACCACCACAAAATCTTTTACAAAAAATAAAAAATAGATCCAATCCCACCAGATCCATCTGTATCCAAATTTAAAAAATAAGACAAAGAGTGAGAAGAGGGAACGAGAGAGAGAGCCGATCTCCTCTCAGTGGAGGAGAAAAACTCGCCGGCTAGGATTTGAGAAAGAAAAGAAAGTCATTTGGGAAGAGAGAGATTTGTGAGAGGTGAAGATGAAGCGGCTAGGGTTTAATGTTTTATAGCCGGTCACCTCACACCCACGAAAATACCTTCCAGGTGCTTTCCTGTTTGTGATACCTTGCTTACTTAACGGAATATTCGGTTTTATTAACAGAATGGTAACCATACAGTGTTGACTGATAATTAATATCAATTATGGAGTGGAAAACGGTTCAAAACGTTTAATACCTTATAAGTGAGATTGAAAAATAATAAAATCTTTTTTTTTAATTGATTAAAATGATTTTATTTATTTAATATTATTTAATTATTTTTTATTCAATCTCATCCAAACATATGATTAGACTATTTTATATCATACAAGAAAAACATTATATACAATCCAATTCATTCTCTTAAAAATAGTTCAATCTTATCTCGCACGTCAAATGCACTCTCACTATATTTCGAAGATTATTTTGTATTAGACAATACAATACAAACACACAAGCATTTTGTATTATTGAACACATTTTGGATGCGTTTGGTGTGCAAGATAAGTTTAAACTATTTTTAAGACATGAGATTGGATTTGATTTAATTGATTATATTGTTTTCCGTGTTTGGTGCAACATAAGATTGGATTAAAAATAGAGTAATCATATGTTTGGTGTAACATATGATAGGATTAAATATAAAGAGAAAATTACATACACCTACCTGTGTAAGTCAAATTTTGTTAAATTTAACAAAATGAAGGGTTGTTTTCTTTATTTTCATTCAAGTTGTTAGTATTTTATTAATAAAAAAAATAGTAGTGTTATTAACATACCCTGCACTGAACTATTTAAACCTCACTTTTTAAATTTTGATTTAATTATAAAAAAAATTATATGGTTTTATTATTATTTATTTATTTATTTATTTTTTCATTTGACAACCCTTTTACTTATTTTTCAAATTTAATACTAACCATATCTTTTTTTTTAAAATAAAATAAAATCAAATAAAATACACTTCATCTCTAATCTTTATATATAGTTTTCTCACATTTATTCGCAAGACTTGTTTTTCTTCTTATTTCTTGGTAAAACCGTCCTTATTATATGCGATTTTTTTTTGTAGTAGGTTAGATCGTAAATGTGATATTAATTGTCCGCTTGTTTATTTTTTTAGTGATTGAGTTAAAGTTTTAGTGTGATTTCGGTTTGTCAGAGATTATGTTTTCTTGGTACGATTCTTATATATATATATATATATATATATAAATAACATCAAACTAACTTTGGAAGATCCAGAATAAAAACTACAAAAGAATTTATACAAATTATAGTTTATCTAGAAGATTTGAAATAAAATAAACCGAAAAAAAAAGAGTAGCAAACATGGATCTAGATTTTGAGAAAAAAAAAACTTGTGAATCAATAAAAACAATAAATACTAATTAAACACGGTAATCATGAGATCATGATAGAACACCAAGTTAGGAATTCATTTATGTTGACATTTTACTTTTCTGATTGTAATCCTTATAGTAATCTCACCTCAATTAGGTAGATTTAGTTTCCTTACATGTCCATAATTACAGGAAACAAATCACACTTAATTAGGATGATTTAGTTTTCTTACATGTCCATAATTACAGGAAACAAATCACAACATTCATAGAAATCGTATATGGTATCAGAGTACTCTCTGTCATAGAACATATTTTGATCTCCTTTCCTCTACTCTCTCAAATATACCAAAACGTCTACCTAGCAACCATGGTCACACCACTAACTTCTCCCACCTCTGGTTCGGCTACTTCAACTGGTGTTGCCCTTACTGTGACGACACCAACAATCATCAGGCTAGCTCAAGGTAATCCTCCCTCTCCTGGTAGCAATCTGATATCTTTGAATGCCTCATATCAAATCCCATTCAAGTTAGCAAAAGGTGGAGAATATTATACGTCCTGGAAATCACAGATGACCAATCTTCTATTTGGCTATGGTCTACTCGGTTATGTTGATGGCTCTCATCCATGTCCACCAAAAATCGACCAGGAACACATCACTTGGCTTTGCTAGGATAAACTAGTGCTACTAGCGATTCAATCCACTGTTCACGGCACAGTCGGCCCTACCATCAACAACTGTTATACTTCCGCTAAAGCTTGGAACAAACTGGAATCCAGTTATGCCAATCGGTCCAACACTGGCATGTTATCTCTCATGTGCACACTTATGAACACTAAGAAAGAAGGAAAATTAGTTGCCATTTATACAAGTAAAATAAAAGGTATTGTTGATGACTTAACTCTTATTGGTCATCCCTTTAGTAATCCAGAAATCATGGCTCATACTTTAAATGGCCTCGCTGACAAGTTCAAGGAATTGAGGGATGTGGTTCGTGTTCGTGACTCACCTATATCCTTTGAGAATCTCCATGACAAGCTTCTTGATGAGGAGTTGACATAAAATCGTGGACAAATAAAAAAGGATTATACACAAATCACAGCTCAATTCTCTCAAAAGCAAAACAACTACAAGGGCAAGGGTGGAAGAGGGAACCGAAGCGGATCCAAGCCTTCAAATCAGAATCTTGGACGTCCTGGACAATCGTATGGTTACTCTGGACAACCCTCAAATTTCAACCACTCTAGTCCGTTGTCCAATCAATCTCCGTAAAATCCCTTCAATGGTCGAGGCTTCACCTCTCAAGGTATGAGTTTCAATTCCAGTTCTCAACCTTTCTCATGGAATCTGAATCATTATCAGGGACAACATGGCCAACCCCCGTATTGTGTGTCAATTATGTGATAAGCCGAGTCACAATGCAAAAATGTTTCGCTCTAGGGGTCAACCCACTTCTCGACCTCAAGCTAACTATGTAGATGGGGATTCAAAAAGTGGAAACAACAATTGGGTGCTAGATTCGGGGGCCACCCATCATATTACATCCAATCTTCAGAATATCTCCCTACACTCCGATTATGCTGGGAACGAAGATGTTATAGTTGGCAATGGTAATGGAATCTCAATCTCTCACACTGGTTCTTCTACCATTAATTCACCTCTTGCCTCATTTACATTAGACAATATTTTGTGTGCACCTCTAATTAAAAAAATTCTTATCTCAGTTTCTCAATTCTGCAAACAAAATAATACCTCCATAGAATTTTTTCTTAACCATTTTCTTGTGAAGGACTTGAGTACGGGGGAATCCTTAGCCCTAGGCCGGAGTAGGAACAACTTGTATGAGTGGTCATTGCCAACATCCCCAACCAATCTTCCAAAACCGCCGCCTTCCACATCCATTGCACTAACGTCCCAAGTCTGGCATCAGCGGCTTGGCCACCCGTCATTACCTATCTAGAAGAAATTAATTGCTAGAAATAAAATTTATTTCTCAGATTTTTCTTTGTCTAATCATATTTGTGATTCTTGCTTATGTAACAAAAGTCACAAGCTGTCTTTTAAAAATTCTTCTCTTATATGTGATAAACCATTTCAAGTAATTTATTCTGACGTTTAGGGTCTGCTCCTATCACATCTTTTGGAATTTTCGTTATTATGTTATATTCATTGATTATTTCACGAAATACACATGGCTATATCCTCTCAAATTAAAATATGAAGTTTTACTGTTTTTGACAAATTCAAAAGACTGGTTGATTTTTTTTTTCAAACTCGGATTAAATCTGTCTACACAGATGGTGGTGGAGAATATCAAAGACTTTCTCATCTCTTAGCCCAGTATGGTATTCAACATCTCCTCACCCCCTTATACCCCTGAGCATGTTGGCTCTACGGAACGAAAACACCGTCAATTTATTGAAACCGGTCTCACACTCCTTCATCAAGCCTCTATCCTCTTTCATTTTTGGCCCCATGCCTTTCAAACAGCCACTTATCTCATCAATCGCATGCCTACACAAGTACTCAAAAATGATAACCCCTATCACAAACTTTTCGGTCACCATCCCAAGTACACGACCTTAAGTGTTTTTGGGTATCTTTGTTACCCATGGCTTCGACCCTACAATCACCATAAGCTTGAACCACGTTCTCGACCTTGTGTGTATCTTGGTATCACTTCTGAATCATGCTTTTATTTGTCTTGATTTAAAATCTAATAAAATATTTATTTCTAGGTATGTTGTATTTGTTGAAAATATCTTTCCTTACAAAAATATTTCCTATCCTGAAATGTCTATCACTGACTAGTCTTTTTCAAAATTATTTTCGTCTTTTACAGATAAAAATCTGGCAATTAAATCTTCTCCCACCACCACCTCACCAGATTCTTCTCCCTCCAATTCAAATATCCTTCCTACCATCATCAATACCAAATCATCCACTCAAATAATGTCTCCTGCCATTCCCGAATCCTCTAATCAGGTATCAAATAAATCACCAAGTTCCTTGGACACCAATTCACCACCTGCCCAAATAACCACTTCTCACATGTATATTCCCACTTCTCCTTCCAACGTGGTTGACTCTCATATAACCCCTGCTCTAGTAAGTGATTCACTCTCTCCTCCTCCCTTAATTGCGTCACCCAATTCATCTCCATCTCTTACAAAATCGCCTCAACCTTCTCGAATGATAACACGAGCCCAAACAATATACACAAGCCAAAATTTCCATTATCTCTCACTACTATTATGGCCTCTCCCTCATCCACTCCCACCGAACCCTCCTCTTTTACACAAGCCGATAAAATTCCTCACTAGCTTGATGCCATGAAAGATGAAATTCTAGCCCTCCAAAAAAATAACATGTGGTCTCTTGTTTCATTCTCTCCCACACAAAATATTGTCGGATGTAAATGGGTCTATCGGATTAAGAAAAATCTTGATATCTCCATTGCACGTTACAAGGCTCGTCTGGTTGCTAAAGGGTTTCACCAACGACCTGGCATAGATTACACTGAAACTTTTAGCTCGGTTGTTAAACCAGCTACTATTTGTCTAGTTCTCAGTTTGGCGGTATCTCTAAAAGAAAATATAAACAAAAATAGTAATAAATCAATAAATACTAAACATGAGAAACATGAGATCGAGATCTGAAAGAAAATATAAATAAAAATAGTAAACATTCAATTATTTGAAATAATCTATGTTATTAAAGTTTTTGTCATTAATGTTTTGAAATAAGGGAAGTGAGGTTTTATTAGTTTTAGTTTGTACAAGAGTATAAATAATTCAATGGTGGGTGTGCCAATAGTATCGCTCTAAAAAAATAAAAAAGAAATTAAAAACATATGGATCTTTTTTTATGTGGGAGACCCAAATCTATTCTCATCTCTCTCAACTTCTTCTTCAAAAAATTCATAACCATTATCATTTTTTTTTCTCAAGAAAGTGAAATACACTCACTTATGATTTGTGTTGCATTACCCCATACTAGAAACAGATTTACCCAAAAAACCAAAAATCCTACCATGATCCATGACCGCACTCACACTAACATGCCTTCTTTAATACCTAAGTTCTTGCAGACATCATTCAAAGTAGGCTCATCAGAGTATCGTTCGGACCGATAATACGGAGGTGGCTCACGACAAACTTCACCAGATTCATAATCGCTGCCACCACCACCATAAAACGATCTGCTCTTTAAAAAAAAAAACTTTTGTGAACGGATTTGGGTTATTATTTTTTTGACCAAATATGGGAATATTAACTTATTCTATCTTTATTTAAGAGTTTAATTTTAGTTCTTTAGTGAAATAAACTAAAATTAATAGATCGGACCTAAGTGAATTATTTATTGATTGTGATTAGATTATGTCTATTGAGACTTAAATTTAGATAGCCCGTCAAGATCCCCAATACACACGAACTTGCATAGATCACTTGATATATTATACCGAACCAATTTATAGGTCTATCTCGAATTGTATTAAGGCATGTGAACTTATTTCTTTTAGTAAGAATGGGTCTAGTTCACATGTGAACTTTTTATATAAGTCCAATGGATTTAATATAATAGAAAAATAATATATGACCCATATATATTGGCTTGGGCGGCTAAGACTATATTAATAGCTTACTATATTGTTTTTTATTTTATTATTTAATTAAATGATAATTAATTATTAAATTAAAAGTCAAAATCATTTTTCTAGTAGGAGCATGTCTCTTATTGTCATATTATTGTTGGTAATATGATAAGTATTAAATACTATATTTGATAAGTAGATATATAAAAGGAATTTATTTATCTAATCAAATTAGGAAGTATTTGATTTATAATAAAGCTCTAGTTGACAATTGGTCAAATTAGAGAGTTTTAATTTAGTCACAATTTAATTATATTCAATAAATTGGTTATTGCATAAATACACTATTTGAGTTGGATTATAAGTCTTGGTGTAGAAAAAAAAATCTTTTTTGAAAAGGATTCTTGGTCACCAAGCAAATCCATATAAGGAAAGGATTCTTTCCCACCAAGTAAATCCTTCTTAGAAGAGGATTAGGTCTCCTAAACTAAAGACAAGAGGAATTCGGCCAACCCTAAATAAATTAGGGCAAGGAATTTGGCCACTACATATATGGGATGTAGAATTCGGCCAAGCCTAATTTTTGAGAGAAAAAATTCGGCCACTTCCTTTTCTTGGAGAGAATTTCCAGTCAAACCCTAATCTAAGGGAGAGAAATTTCGGTCAAGAGAGAATTTTGAGTGTATAGAATCTGAATCTTGCTCTAGATAAATTCTTCCAACTTAAAAGATTTGTGTGTGAAAATTCGGCAAAGAGGAAAAGGAAACAAGAACGTGTTGTATTCGACAGTGTACTAGTAGCCTTTACATTAAAAGGTTTTGTATACAACATTGAATATAGGTTCACGCGAGTTTCAATCAAATTGATTGATAATTCACAAGTGATCTAACGTTCTTTGTTTTTCTTCTTGGAGGATTATTGTGACTAACAAAGAAAGAGATTTTGTTTGTTTCCATCATCAGGTATACAATTTAAAAAAATGGAGCTTACACTCCTAGATGATTCACGTTCGTGATTGGATTGGAAGATGTTGCGGATTCAATTTGACGCTAGTTCAATCGTCACGAAAAAAAAGGTACGATACTTTTAATATAAGTTAATTAATCTAGGGTTAATGTTCATTTTATTAAAGGGATTTTTTTAAAAAAATATACTAAACCCTCATTCTATGTTTCCGTCACGTTTTGAATCGATTTTTCCTTACAGTTGATACTATTGTTCTTTGTCAAAAGATATTTGAAAAATTCCAACGCAGGTTGGTTCTAGTGGTTCGGCACTCTTTCCCCTTAAGCAAGGTCTCGGGTTCGAGTAGAGGTGTCCACGGTTTGGTTAAACCGTTCGAAACCGAACCGAAATCGTCCTCCCAAAACCGTAACCTAAACCGAACGGTAATCGCCGGTTACGAAACCGGTTGGAAACCGATTTTCCAACGGTTCGGTTACGGTTATCTTTCCCTAAAAACCACCTCAAAACCGAAGATTTTACCGCCAGTTTGATATTATATAAATGACTAATAGTATTGTGACATGTGACAATTCATTTGAAAAAAAAAACGGTCGTAACCGAAACCGAACCGAACTGTAACAGTCAAACTGACGGTTATGTAACCGAACCAAACTGTCTCACTCTAGTTACGGTTACTGTTACTGTTACGGTTACGGTTATTGTTACTGTTACGGTTACGGTTACGGTTACTGTTAGTCATTCCACGGAACCGAAATCGACGGTTCGTAACTGAAACATAACCGTGGACACCTCTAGGTTCGAGTCTTGTGAATAGATAAAACCTGTGCTGGGAAAGCTTTACCCCTTAATGGGTTGACCCGGCTCGAAACCGGATTAGTCGGGGCCGGTGGGCCTCCGGATACCGGTTCGTTATGCAAAAAAAAAAAAGATATTTGAAAAACTATTAAGATAAGTATATTATGATTGATTCTGTTATCAACTGTTTGTCATTATAACTAAGAGCATTTACTAAAATGTCCTTGAGAAAGACATATAGGATAATATGAATTCTACTATTAATTTCAAATGTTATTGTATTGTGGTATATATTGCATATTTTGTAGCTTGAGAAATATGATAACCTTCAGAACCAGCTTTCTAAACCAGGGAAAGTGTTTGTTAAGAGGTGAATGCCCAGTTTGGCATTGCTTCCCTAACTGCTTTTGAGGTCAAAAGTGATTATGGATCAAAGACAGAGTGTTTGGTAAAATCACGAGGAATTGCTTTTGGATTTTGGCTTCTGCTTTTAGAAAACGTGTTACAGTGATATTAAATGAAATTTTACAAACTTTCCAACTTTATTCTTGCCTTTAACGAAATTTGCCAAAAAAAATCGGGCTTACATTTATGTACAAAAAAATTGTTGTTATAACTATAAAAAAATAGGGATAATTAATTCAATAAAATATAATAAAAAAGAAATAAAAAAATAAAGTAGAATAAAATAAATAAATAAAGAATTAAAGAAATGAGACTAATTAATTCAATAAAATAGAATAAAAATTGGACTAATTAATTCAATAAAGTACCGTAATTATGTAACACTTAACACTAAACACAAATAAACAAAAAAAAATATAAAAAGTATAGCACATTAGCATCATTTAGATGTCTATGTTTTTTTAATAATTTTACACACCCACAACACTTTTTACTTCAGGTTACCAAACACATTGAAATTGTTTTTAATTCTCATAACACTTTTGAAAATCAGTTTAACAAACATTCAACTGATTATTTCCACAGCAATTCCAAAAGCAATTCTCTCCACGGTAATTTTAAAAGCACTTCTCCCCACAACATATGAATGTCAAACAGGACCGAAGACTACAATACGAAGAAACTGTTGTTCTGTCAAAGTTGCTGGATAACTATCGTAGAAGGCAATCCATAATAAGTGAGGACGATGACATGGGTACTCGATCACATTTTACATTATAAGGCTTCCGATTATGTTTTGTTCATTTTAAATGCATGATTTAATATAGTCTCGCTCTCTTTCTAAGTCGGCTGCATAGAAATTCAATTTGCTTATAAGCACAAAGTTTGAACATTTACAAGTCAAATTTGTATATAAGCACAAAGTTTGAACATTTATAAGTCACATTGCACTCTTTACTTTTTCACAAGAAACAATCCAGACGCTATCGGTCATTGATTTTAATTCCTATAGTAGTATTATTTCACTAGCGGTCATTGATTTTAATGCCTATTGTAGAATTATTTCATTAGAGTGGTTTTGGCCCTTTACCATTGTCTTTAACTGATCTATAAGAAGTCTACTTTGCTTTCATTGTTTTGCTCCAAGCTTTTCAAATCTGTATAAAACAACGGATATTATGTCTACGACTGGGCTTAAGATGTGGCTTAATCGCCTATGTTTCTTGCTTCATTTATATAATAATTTTTTAAATAAATTTATTTTAAAATACTTTCATTTTGATCTTTAAAAAAAAGGAAAGATATGAAACGTGTTGCAGCTGAAGAAGAGAAATATACGACGAATATAAAAGTTCCAGGAAACAAAAAATGGCATGCTGCTTTTAGGTCCCAAAAGCCAACCCATTAAAACATTGACACACAGAAACAGACAGACAGAGAGAGAGAGAGAGCACTCTGAGTATGGTAGTGTCATCAAGGCAATTATGCCATTAAGAACGACGAGCGAACCAGAATTGTCTCTTCATTGTGTTCTCTCTCAAGTTATCTCTGAATAGGCCAATATAAAAGTTCCAGTAAACAAAAATGGGGCTTCTGTTGGAAGAGAAGCCAAAACCGGAAAACTCTATTACGGGACATCCAAACACTCCACAAGCTGCTTTTAGGTCCCAAAAGCCATCCCATTAAAACATTAACACACAATACACACAGAAACAGACACAGAGAACACTCTGAGTATGGTAGTATCGTCAAGGCAATTATGCCATTAAGAACGACGAGCGAACCAGAATTTTCTCTTCATTGTGTTCTCTCAAGTTATCTCTGAATAGGCCAATATAAAAGTTCCAGTAAACAAAAATGGGGCTTCTGTTGGAAGAGAAGCCAAAACCGGAAAACTCTATTACGGGACATCCAAACACTCCACAAGCTGCTTTTAGGTCCCAAAAGCCATCCCATTAAAACATTAACACACAATACACACAGAAACAGACACAGAGAACACTCTGAGTATGGTAGTATCGTCAAGGCAATTATGCCATTAAGAACGACGAGCGAACCAGAATTTTCTCTTCATTGTGTTCTCTCAAGCTATCTCTGAATAGAAATAAAAAATCAAAGTTGAAGTAAGAGAGGAGAGAAGAGAGGAGAACTCAATCACTGTCAAGAAAAATACAACATCGATATTCAATCTGTTTCCAGAACAAAAAAAAATCAATTTTTTCGAAACCCGTTAAATCAAATTAACCAAAAAAACCATGAAAATGAAACAAAACACAGAAAATCAAAGAAACCCACGCAATCATCAAAACCCAATCAAACCCATAAAACCATTCAAACACATTCAAACCAAGAAAATAATCAAAACCCATTCAAACCCAGAAAATCAAACCAAAATAGGGGTCACAAAGCAATTACAACAGACCACCATTGCCATCTTTACCACCACAAAATCTTTTACAAAAAATAAAAAATAGATCCAATCCCACCAGATCCATCTGTATCCAAATTTAAAAAATAAGACAAAGAGTGAGAAGAGGGAACGAGAGAGAGAGCCGATCTCCTCTCAGTGGAGGAGAAAAACTCGCCGGCTAGGATTTGAGAAAGAAAAGAAAGTCATTTGGGAAGAGAGAGACTTGTGAGAGGTGAAAATGAAGCAGTTAGGGTTTAAGTTTTTGTAGGCGGCCACCTCACACCCACGAAAATATCTTCCAGGTTTTGGTTTAATCAGGTGCGCCTTTCGTGTTTGTGATACCTTGCTTACCTAACACCGCCAAGTCGTTTTTTATTTTTTTTTTATATTTTTTTTTTACATAAAAGGACACTGTTTTCAGTTTTTTGGCTATTAGACTTAATATTCTTATTTTTCAAATATACATTACAATTGATACCACCATGAACCATTTCAGCTGGTCTAATAAAAACTAGAAAAACAGTTTTTACTTATTTTTTTTCTTTTTTCTTTTTATTATGGAATAGTGTATTAGACTTAACAAGTTTTATACTAAATGTATTTAATTTTCACACAAATTGAAAATCGTTTTGACTTAATATGTAAAACAATCTCAACAGGCTTATACTCTTGTGGTTTTATTTAGAAAAGCAAAAATGGGTATAAGATCAAAGTGAGGAAATCTATTTTGGGTACATATATATATTCTGTAACAAGCTACCATCGGGCTCATTTTTGTTGTTACTTTTACTGAATATATGCAGTCATCTCAAGAAATTTATATCCGATTAAATTTTGTTGTTTTTATCACTGATTTGGTTTGTTTCATTTTGTTTGTTTGATCTATAAAATTATCATTTTATTAGCAATTCTAATGATTTTATATGGATCTTAATTCACTTTGTTAGATTTAATCAAGTTGTGATTTGTTTAAAAGGGACGTACAAAGAAAGGAAAACAAAAACTTGCCGCCTAGGCGAAGCCTAGATGGTGCCTAGACGCTGATACACCGTACGACTAGCACCAAACGTTTACTAAAACATTGTTTAATACCTTATAAGTGAGAGTGGAAAATAGTAATATCTTTTTTTAATACCAAAAGTGTTTCGTATTCCATAAAAAAAAATATCAGTTAAGGACTTTGGGTACAAAAGTCCATAATTTTACAATTAGAGTGTAATAAAGATTTCTCTTTAGCAGTAATTATTTATATTAAAGATGTGGTATTGTTTTGGATTCCAATTTGACTTATAAAACTTCAATATTCTCATTTTTCTTGTATCATGTATTTTGCGTGGAATGTAACTAAATTCTAACTAAATTTAGAAAATCAACTAAAATTAAAACACTAATCACATTAGTTGTATTTAGAAACATTAAATTAGTAAAAAATCAAATGAACCTAAAACATTAGTCACATTAGTTTGATTTTTAGAAACTTGGTTTCATTATCCCATTAATTATTAATTATGGGATTGACTCTTGATTTTATATGATTAATTAATAAATATAAAAAGTAGAAATGAATATATAGAATTTAATATCAAAGCTTTCTCACACCGACACGTGACGTCTTGAGATTCAGCTTTAATATATCATATGTTATGAAATTCACACGATATGCGACATTATAAAATATAAATTGACAAATCACAAAAATTAGGCATGATTCGAAGTGTTAATCTGTTATATTTTCAATAAAATTAGAAGTTCCACCATTATTGAATGAAAAACAATAATTACCGCTCTTATTTATAAATAAAGTTATGAGAAAGTATATCAAATCATTACTTTTTTATTGTTAAGAATGTATTAAATATATTACGATCTGTTTTTTTATTGAATTAATGGTAAATTTTAAAAACATATCAATAGTAATATATTAATAATTTTTTTAATGACCCAAAATTAAAATAATAATATATAATCAAATTTATATAAAAGAGATACAATTAATAACTAATTAATAAAAAAATAAGGCAATTTATATCATATATAACTCCATCTCAGAGAAAAACAGGAATCTCTAATAATATAAAAATACTTCAAAATTAAAATATTTAACACAAACAATTACCAATCCTTTTAAATTCTTCAAATAAAATTGCTAACAATTAAGAATAGAATACACCTTTTGTCGTATGTGAATTTTACCAAGCGTACACGCCATCGACAAAAAGGATAAATTTGTCATGTGGACGTCCGAATAGACATCCTACAAGGCATCACCAAAGAAGAGAAGTCCGAATAAACAAGTAATGAACAAAGACATACTCGGAGTCAACTGACGTCATATACTACTCGGGGTCAGTTAAACATACTCGGGGCTAGTTAGTGACATTTTCTACTCGGGATCAGATGAAGTCACTCGGGACCAGCTGATATCGTTTCCTACTCGGGACAAACATGAAGAAAAATAAAAAGCCCAGCAAGTAGCTCACTCGAATCGAGCCATTAAAATTTACGAAGATATCCATATCAAATAAGAATTCCAAGAAGAGCAGAATTATCAAGCAGAGGGTTCATAATCAGACAACAATGTTACTTCTTAAAAAAGACTACGCTCTTATAAGGAAATAAGTCCTAATTAGAATACATTACTAGAGTCCTATTTGATCTCAATACAAGTTTTCAAAACAGGAAAGAAGACAAACTACTTCTAACAAGCAAACAATCATAATTAAATACAAAGATTTTTTTATTATTTGTACAAAGAATATTAGGGTTCTATAGACATATAAATAGACTCATAATCTCGTCACAAAAATAGATATAACAATCATAGAAAAATACAGAGAGAAGAAAGAGAGATCGAGAATTGTAATAATTATTTTATTCATAGTGGATTTTGGCTTGGTTGACCATTCAACCACCCGTGGACGTTTCTCCGATCATCGGAGTTTTACCACGTAAAAACTTACATCCGATTACTTTCTCTATCTCTTTCTCTTTGAAATCACAACTAAAATTCAATCCTTGTTGCCTTTTCTCATACATCAAGAAATCGACGTCAACAATTGGCGCTAAAAGGAGGGGCCGAACCTCCGATTTAATTAAAGGTAATGGCAGGAAGCAGGAAGCAGAAGCAGTTCTGGGGATGTTCAAAAATCTCCAGATAACTTCCATGTTGGCAGTAGCTCGTGAGATCTCGTTGTAACCACAGAGAACCAACCTACATTCCTGGCGATAATCCAGCAAGTTCCTCCGACCAGCAGAGACCTGACACAACGCTTCCGAGAAGCGTTGCAGCAATTGGTGGCAGATGCAACAAATGAAGGAGTTGGTCTACTGGCTGCAGAAGAAGCACAAACTCCTAACCTTCCACATGCGAGGTTTCGTTTTGTTGTAGTAGGGCCAGAACTAAATACACCAAAAGCCGGAAGAAACTCTGCTCCAATCAATCAGTCTGGACGTGAAACACCTGAAGAGGAAGGACCATGCCAGAAGTAGAACCAGAACCAGAATCAGACAACATGTGCTAAACACCGCAAACATGACTGGTACAGGGATCGATCGTCATTAGAAGATAGTGATCGGCACCATCGCAAGCGTCATCACGGAATCATACGTGAAACCCGACATCAAAGTGAGCCAGAAAGAGGAATGACAATCACCCAGTAGTTTAACCATCAGGGAAGTCCGGTGGGAGACAGAGACGTCGTAATCCAGAGCCTAACTCGAGAAGTCGAGAACAATAGGTGTCAAATCGACGCACTGGTCAGACGTTATGGATACAATGATTTATCTCACGAGGATTCTGAAAGCCCATTCACTAGAGACATCCTACGGATTTCATTCATATAAAGATTCAAGATGCCACACGTGGAGCAGTTTAAGAAGGATACATACCGAAAAGAACATGTCAGACGCTATAAAAATGCTATGGTCCAGTATTCTTATAGCGATCCCTTACTATGCCTCAACTTTCCATAAACTCTAGGAGACATGGGCTCAAGATGGTTCGGGAGATTGTCCCCAGCAAGCATCGAAAATTTCAGTGAACTGAGCAGGAGTTTCTCAAGGTAATTTCTGAGCAATATCCACAGGAAAAAAACAGTGGCTTACCTTTCTTAAATAAAACAAGGGAAAGATGGGTAGCTGAAGAAATACCTAGGGAGATTCGGCCGAGCAGTATCAGAAATCGGCAGTGCAAACGATGAAGCGATAATTGTTGCATTCATCAACAACCCACAGAATGGAAGGTTATCTTTTGACCTGAGAAGATCCCGTCTGACCAGATACGCAGATATGATGGATATGGCGGGAGGATATGCACTAGCCGAAGAAGAAGAGTTAGCCACTGGAGGATGATACATGCATGGAGGAAAACCTGAAAAGGACGTTGAGTCCAAGGTGCAGAACCAAAAGGGAAAACAGAAAGGAAACGGCAAAGAAAAGAGCAAGGACGGGGGAAATAAGAGTAATGCCGAACAGACCACAGAGAAATACAGAGGTAAATACACCAACTACACCCCTCTTCGGAAAAAGCAGGAGGAAATCCTGACCATTATGGAAGTAAAAAATATGGTACAAGAGCCACGACGACAGTCTCAGTTCACCCGGTGAAATACAACCAGATACTGCAGATTCCACAAGGAAACCATTCTTGAGACTTCAAGTGTTACCAGCTCAGAGATTACATAGAAACCCTTATTCGGTAAGGACATCTACAGAATGTAATCTTGAAAAGGGATGAGAAATCATAAACTAAGAAAGATACCAGGGCCGATCACAGCTCTGGTCAAAATCAAAGGGTCAGTCAAAAGGCCAATGAAGTAATACATACAATCTTTAGAGGACCATCCACTCGGAGAAGTAACCGAGAGCAAACACATGAAATCAGAGAGACAATAGAAGCAAGACATAACTTTGACGTGAACTCGGTAGAGCCAGGCCCGAAAAGGGTAAAGGAAGGATGGGACCCAATAATATTCACAGAAGCAGACTCACATGGGGTCGACGTTCGACCAAATGACGCCTTAGTCATAAGTGCCTGGATTGGTCACCGGGAAGTTAGGAGAATCTTGATAGATAATGGAAGTTCGACAGACATTCTCAATGTAGCCGTCTACGATCAACTCAGGTTGGACAAACAGGATTTACAACCTTTCCATACCCCATTCAGAGGATTCAGATGATTCAGAGGAATTGACGTCAGGTCACTCGGGACAGTAAAGCTACATGTGAAGATCGGAGTGGCACCTTGTCAGAGAACTGTATTGCTCGACTTCGTGGTAGTAGACTTAGACAATTGGCCGTAAAATGCGTTGTTAGTTCGGTCATTCTTAAATCAAACTAAGGCCGTAACAACCACTTATGCTTTAATGATCAAGTTCCCGACCGAACAGGGGGTCGGTGTAGTCAAGGGATCCTAAAAGATGGCCCGAATACTTAGTTAAAGGAATAGCTGGCCATGAAGCATATTGAATTGCAAGACCCAATGGAGGGGTTTTACTCCGACCATGCAATGCCCAATATCTGAAGATTTTCTATCCTTAAATTATTTTTTTCTTTTTTCTAGTCAGTACAATTTTAGTTAGATTAGATATTAGCTATGGAATTTAAAACTTTTTTAATTTTACAGTTATGTATAAAAATCAAACTTGGGATTTTCGAAAGATAAAGCATCAAACTCGGAATTTTCGAAAGATAAAGCATCAAACTCGGGATTTCCAAAAGAAAGCATATGATAATAAGAACATATGGAAGACAAGCATGATAATAAGAACATACAAATAGAATACTCGGGACCATTGATTCCCGAATGGGCGGAGAACCTCGAAGGAGCATGCCAGCCGAGCAAGGTCAATTGACCATAGCAAAAAGGTAAACCCGATGCACCAACTCGGGACGCTATCGGAAAAAATTCCAGTGAAATACGTAGTTGTGTTAAGCGATTCAAAAAGCTTAACGATTCAGTAAACCCTTGCGTATAAAAACTGGGGAGACGTCCTCGGTAATGCGTAAGGACTCGAACATATGATCATGGTGAGCCTTGATATAATGTTCGGGTAGCAACCGTGTACGAAACAAAAATATAAACCTACTTGTCTGTTTTAAGATGACTCGGTTAATAATACTAGTCAGTTTAATAAGATACTTGCCATAAAGATTGCAATAGCTAGTTTAATAAGATACTTGACATTAAAATTATTCGGGTGACAACCGGTTTAATAAGATACTCGGTGAAGTTACCCGAACATCAGAGTTAGCTAGTTTAATAAGATACTTGGCATGAAGATTGCAACAGCCAGTTTAATAAGATACTTGGAGTTAAAAATTATTCAGGGAACGAAACTGGTTTAATAAGATACTTGGTTAAGTTACCCGAACAAAAATAGCTGGTTTAATAAGATACTCGGCAACAATAGAGTCAAGTTGAAGAAATTTCGTGAGCAATGAAATCAGATTAAGACCATTCGGTTAAGAAAAGCTAAACTCAAGATTTCATTAAACTCAAAAGAATTGTTACAAAGAGTTATTTACAAAGAATTGTTAAAAAGAATCTATACAAAAAACTTATAAAAATTGTACAAGTCAAGGTTGCGAGGATTTTGAACTCTTGCCAATGCTCGGGTCGGGCACCATTTCAAAATCACGGAGAAGACTTTCGTTAGAAGGCCAAGCGATTGTGTCGACCGAATCATCCATCCACTGGCTGTAATCTTCTCCTGGGATCGGTCTAACATCAGGCACCGCAACCTCCACGACTGATTCCTGAATAGCGTAAAAAGTAGAAAGGGAGTGCTCAGATGGAACCTCCAAATGCATGGGATGGGGCAATTTACCTCGACTACGGCAGTAAGCTCTCCACTTCTTCATCTGAGTCTGAAGAGACTCTAAGGACCGATCCACTTGATTCTTGATCGACAGCTCCCAGTTGGTTCGGGCTTTCTCAGGTGCCCGATTCTTAACCTTAAAGTGACTCAGCTTTCTCTTCTCCCAAATAAGCTCTTTCCTCGGCCTCCACATGCTTCGCCAAACAGTGGTCGGCGAACACTTGGGCAGAGCCCACCTCCTTTTCATAAGCAGCCTCAACTCGAGCACGACTATCCTCACTTTCCTTCAGCTGAGCCTCGAGACGCCTTATTCTATCAGCTTGATGTTGCTACGTCTGAACTAGCTCAGCAAACTCGGCCACCATCTACAAAGAAGTTTAATTAAAATCTAGCTAGTAAAATGAGCAAAAAAAATAGAAGTTAAGGATAACTTACATAAGTAAAAACGATCT
Organism: Dipteronia dyeriana; assembly: GCA_032871835.1. NCBI lineage: Eukaryota > Viridiplantae > Streptophyta > Magnoliopsida > Sapindales > Sapindaceae > Dipteronia > Dipteronia dyeriana. Next base: position 13,158,471 of record CM065301.1, on the reverse strand, counting down.
GAAGACGTTCTGAAGACGGTCTGTCAGGAAGCCATCCCGAAAACAACTCTAGCGGTCTTCCCCAAAGAAAGCCCGACCGGATGACATCTCCCGCAGTATATCCTGGGGGGAAGTATATGAAGGAACCTCCGAGGGTTCAACCCCTTGGTCTTCAACCTGGGAGGGAGAGGAACCCTTGTTCAGCTCTGAAGTCTACGCATCCACCGATGCTCCAACATCAATGCTCGGGGGAATCTCAGCCACAGTATCTTCATCGCTGGAGTCAATGAATGACACCACCCGAGGGACATTGAGAGAGCGAGTATGAGAGCTGTCTGTCTTCCGCTTCTCAGACCGAGAACTGTGGAAGATGAGATCAGTTACGGGATCTTTCTGTGGCTGAGATTCCCCCGAGCATCATCCAGGAAAGATTCAAAAAATTTCAAGACCTGAAGGTACTTGTCCCGCGGAGGTATTACCTCCATCATCAGCGTATGACCACACAACAGGTTCTTCACAAAAACCCTTACTCTGCCTCTCCCCATCATCAGGCAGTTAAATATCTGTCGGGCCACTCGAACCACTAGTCTCCTCGACGGCCGGCTGAACAACGTCCTCGGGAACATATGCGAGGATTTTCTCCTCAGCCATATCGGTTTCATCCTCAGACTCGGGCGGGGCAATACCATCATTGCTATGACGAGAAGCTTCTTTTTGGCTCGCCTGAAGAATAGACTTCACTTGGCGAGCTTGAAGGTCGCAGACGATGTCCGTGTCATACACTTAGAAAAAAAAAACCGCGTTAGAATACGAAAAGCAAAAAATAACAATAAAAAAGAAAATAGGGTTACAAAGATCACTTACATCGCCTGCGGTAAGCCAAAATCTGGCTGAAGAAGCCGATCTCTATCATTTTCGTCTCGTTGAAAAGATAAGACATGCTCCTCTTCTCCAGCGTGTGAACTACTGCCAGAGCAAGTCTGGTCAGCTCAGCATCGCTAAATTCAAGCTTCTTCTTATTCCAAACCTCGGGAGAACAGAAGAAGCGGGGAACTTTCAACACCCTCCGAGTTTCCCCAACCGAAAGGGTGACTTCAAGACCAAGATTCCCTCCTACAAAAAAACCAACTGTTCTTCTAGAACTTGTTGGATGAAGGGAATCCCCATATAAGTTGGGGTCATCAGAAGTATCGGCTCCCCGATTCACCTTTGTCCCCTCGGGGACCCAGCAGTCTGGCGGATTAGACATAAGAAAGTAAGTCCATGTCTTACCAGACTGCCTCAGCGTGAAGAAATGTCTGATCTCACTCGGGGAAGGCGGTAACAAGTTCATTCATCTGTACATGTGCCACATGCAAATCAATCTTGTAACTGTTCGGGGCCAGTTCAGTCGGGGCAATCCCTGCTTCAGCCAAAAACCAGGCAATGAACGGCTAAAGAGAAAGTGTGACACCGCAGCAGAGCATGGATCCATAGATTGCCACCATGCCCGGGGGATGATTCCACTTAGCTCTATCACCAGCGGGAATCAGAGTAATTGAATTGTCCAGATCAAATCGGGAACGATATTTCTCGATCTCATCCGCCCCGTCCATATTCGGCTCGATGTCAAACCCACTCGGGCGATCAGCAGAGAAAGTGAGACGAGATACTCTGAACACCTCTTCAATATCATTCTCGTTAACAGTCTGCTCTCTGACCCGAACGCCGCCCGAGCCATGCTTATGATCTTCACTTCTGCTTTGATGTTTTCCCATCCTTCGTAAAGGTATCCTATGATTAGAAACGTCAGATTCAGAACTAGATGTAGAACTGGATACAGAAAATTGGACGTCAGGGTGAAGCCCAGAAAAGTCGACTTCTAAAAATGGAGGTTCTTCAGAGGGGATTTCCCATAATAATCTTCTAATGTAGGAAACCAACTGGAAATCCCCACGATCGAGCGCTTTGAAAGCGATAGTAAAAAGTTGTTGACGAGAGGATGGATTCATTAACACTAACCTTGAATGAAGAAATCTAAATGTAAAATCTTCTACGAAGAAATGGCTATTTGCTGCGTAAAGAAATCTGAGCTGGCAAAAATTCCTGGTTTTCAAGTTTTTTAGAATGAACCAACGCAACCCTTCAGTGAAGAATTTAAAGGGGTGATAGCACGAAATCTTAGGGTCTAAAGGCGGGAAAAATATGTGACAATATGACGTAGGAGGCGCACGGGGAGATGCAAATGTCATTTATCATAAATGGTATCAAAAAATGAAGAGGCAAAGGACATGTGTCAAGAAGATAACTGACTTTCGCCGTCAGAATTCTAAAACGTTGCTATCCTTGAAGATCATGGGTGTGGGGGCAAATCGAATTTACAGGGTCACCATTAAGATACGCCATTATGATAAGACATTTACTCTGGCACAGAAATAAAAATAAAATTGATTAAAATACTTTTGCCCAAAACGAAACTCTATTCGGCAAAAATATTTTAAGGGGGTATTGTTGTATGTGAATTTTACCAGGCGTACACGTCATCGAGAAAAAGGATAAATTTGTCAGATGGACGTCCGAATAGGCATCCTACAAGGCATCACCAAAGAAAAGAAGTCCGAATAAACAAGTGTTGATCAAAGACCTGCTCAGGGTCAACTGACGCCATATACTATTCGGGGTCAGTTAAACATACTCGGGGCTAGTTGGTGACATTTTCTACTCGGGATCAGATGATGTCACTCGGGACCAGCTGATATCGTTTCCTACTTGGGACAAACATGAAGGAAAATAAAAAGCCCAACAAGTAGCTCACTCGAATCGAGCCATTAAAATTTACGTAGATATCCATATCAAAGAGGAATTCCAAGAAGAGCAGAATTATCAAGCAGAGGGTTCCTAATCAGGCATCAATTTTACTTCTTCAAAAAGACTACGATCTTATAAGGAAATAAGTCCTAATTGGACTACATTACTAGAGTCTCATTCGATCTCAATACAAGTTTACGAAACAAGAAAGAAGACAAATTACTTCGAACAAACAAGCAATCATAATTAAATACAAAGATCTTTTATTACTTGTACAAAGAAGATTAGGGTTCTATGGACATATAAATAGACTCATAATCTCGTCACAAAAATAGATCAACAATCATAGAAAAATACAGAGAGAAGAAAGAGAGATCGAGAATTGTAATAATTATTTTATTCATAGTGGATTTTGGTTTGGTTGACCATTCAACCACCCGTGGACGTTTCTCCGGTCATCAAAGTTTTACCAAGTAAAAACTTCCGTCCGATTACTTTCTCCTTCTCTTTCTCTTTCTCTTTGAAATCACAGATAAAATCCAATCATTGTTGGTTTTTCTCGTACATCCAGAAATCGACGTCAAAACCATTAAAATCCAAATTTTTTTCCTATTAAAAGAATAAAAACAAAACAAAATCCTCACAATTTATATAAATATTGATAAATCACATTTAAAGATTAAAAGTTTGATCAGCTGCTTAGCATGCATGAATAAATGGAGATAGTACTAAAATTATGGATTCAAGTAACACTCCATTTTTTCTTAAAAAAATAATAATAATTTCTTCATTTAATGGCCTCCAATAAAAACAATTGAGAAATCCTCAAAATTGTTGTGGTTTTTTAATTTTGTTTTTAAGAACTGTTGGCAACATATTCCAAGTGTACACAACTAAAATGAGGAAATTAAGATGGTAAATCAAATTTGTAAGGTATGATAGGGTATTTAAATAATTTCTTCCGACTTGGATGACTCCTATCAATTGAAGAGTCAATATTGAAAATTGAAATCATGTTCAGCTTGCAATCAAACGGGCAAGGTGAACCAAAAGAAAAATGTATCCCAGTCCCTACAAACTCTGCAGAGTTAGGCTCCACCACTTCTTGATGGCCTAACCTCAAAACTTCATGACCAACCATTGGAAAAAATCTTTTTTGAAAGAAAAAGAAAGAGTTTTATCGAAAAAAAGAAAAGAAGGAACAAAGAGACAATGAAGATAGGTCAACAAAGTATTAGCATAAGTCTAGGTAAAAGAAACAAGAAAATAGGGTACCGTTATTTATAGCATTTGAAGAAGGAAAGAAACCCTAATTGGCGCGTCGTTTTAGCTGAAACGCGCTCATTAAGGAAAAGAAGTGCGAAAATGAAGAGTGGCTTCCCTACCAATCATAGCAAAACACGTGTCATGAGGCAAAATAAAGCAAAAAACCCTCATTTTTGTCTCATCATAGAATCGTTTGAATGTTTTTGAAGGATTAATATTGAAAGCACAATTATCTAGATTGACAAAACCCGATGGCCCATTAATACATCATTAACTGCAATGATCTTAATAAATTAACTTCTGAGAGCTACTAACTCACTAAAAGAAGTAGCTCGTCAATAAGCCAACCTCGCAGATTTAGGGGTATTGTTTGGGTTAATTTTACACGATTTGACACATTAACATAAAACTCGGGATGCAAGAGATCGAATATTCATGACAATAGTCCACGTCAGCTCGACGGACCACATGTAGCGATAACAAGATAGGGAACAATTAGCAACTCACCCATTAAAGGTAGTTGTTCACCGGAGAACTACAAACATGACAATTGACTCTAACTCACCACACAACAAACATGAGACATCATTAATGAAGCAGGATCTCAGTATAGTTTCCACAAAACTCTACCTTATACTAGGCAAAGCAATCAGTTACAATCTAGTAATAAATACAAATATCGAAAGAAATACTCCTACGAGGAATGAAAATCATAACACCATAAATGTACCGAGACTCGATTCGCTAAGAACCTTGCCACGATATGATCCTCTGTGGCCTCGTTTGGTAATATTTCTTGCTTGCACAACAGGAACCCTTATACAAAAACATGTATCGAGCAAGAGATAGAGGCAATTCATGACTTGTAACTAGAGGTGACAACGGTTCGGTTCGAAACGTAACCATGGCTTTTATAATTGAAGCGGAATCAAAAAATCCGGTTCTAATTCTTCAATTTACAGAACCGGTCTGGAATTGACGGTTCTAGACCGATTCAAACTTAAATAGTTAAATCCTTGATTGTCCAGACCGGTTCAAACTTAAATAGTTAAGTCCTTAACTCAAATGAATTAATTGCTACAATTAAACAAGAACATTTTTCTCATTGTTGCCAATTGATTTCCAATTTTTAATTTAAAGATATCAATCACCAGTGGTTATTGATATTTTAGGACGCGTTTACTAATCCAGAATGGATGGAATCGGAATCAAGTTTCATTGGAAAAGGATTGAGAGGAATCGGAATCAAGTTACTAAATTACATTCCAATATTTACTAACAATTTAGGAATCGAAAACACAATCAAATTTATTCTATTGTAGTGTTTACTTAAACTAAGGAATCAGAATGATACATAATTGATTACATAAATACCATTGTGTATAAATCATGACGAAATATTTTCTTTTATTAGTATGAAAATATATATTTTATACTACTCATAACACTGTAATTATGAGAGTAATGTTACTTTGACCAAATTATGTGTCCGACAACAATCTTGTCCATTCATTTAATTCCCATAAATTTAATCCAATCTAAATAAATGGACTGAAGTATTGCCACATTATTTGGATCTTAGATTTGGACAATAAATTTGAGCAAAGTAGCATTACTATAATTATAATAATTAATACTTTTTTATTGTAATACTTGAACTAATTAGATAAAGAACTATAAAAATATATATCTTGATTAAAAAAAAAGCTGCAATAACACACACACACACACACACACACACACACACACACACACACACACACATATATATATATATATATATATATATATATATAAACATATAAGAGATATGAATATGCGGTAGTTTTTTTTGGATTGTGTCAGAAAAGCCAACAAGGATTGGATTTCGGCTATTAATTCAAAGAGAGAGAGATTCAGAGAGAGTAACGAAGACACAAGTTTTATGTGGTAAAACTCCGATGACAGGAGAAACGTCCACGGGTGGTTGATGGGTCAACCGAGCCAAAATCCACTATGAAATTATGATGTTTACAAGCTCTCGATCTCTCTTTCTTCTCTCTGTATTTTTCTACGATTACTTGTATATGTTATATTGCCTATATATCTCTTTTGGAAAGAGATTATGGGTCTATTTATATGTTTATAGAACCCTAATATGCTTTGTACAAGTAATAAAAGATCTTTGTATTTAATTGTAATTCGGTTACTTGCTTGAAGTTGATTTGTCTTCTTTCCTGTTTCGGAGTCTCTTATGGAAATCGAGTGAGATTCTAGTAGTGCAGTTTTATTTGGACTTGTTTCCTTATAAGAATGTAGTCTTTGTAGCGAAATCAAGTTGTTTCATGATTGAGGATTCTTCTAGCTCAGTATTCTGTTCTCTCTTTGGGATTCCTTCCTGATGGCTATCTTCGTGTATTTAATGACTCAATCCGTATAAACTAAGCACTAAGTTTCTTACTCGGGTCGCATTTATCCCGAGTAAGAATAACACTTGTTGGTCTCGAGTATCGCCGTTTAAGCCCGAGTAGAATATGTTTTTTTGTCTACCCCGAGTACTTTTAATTGTTTTGGAGTAATTTAGTTGATCCCGAGTAGGTCTTGTCATGCTACTGGTTTACTCGGGTTTTCTTCTCTTTAATGATGTCTCGTAAGATATTTTCTGAGTGCCTATTTGGGTATCCACCTGGCAATTTTCTCCTTCCTGTCGATGACATGTATGCTTGGTAAAATTCACATACGATATATATATGATTTTTTTAGAAATAACACGGCGAGAATAATATAAATTATTAATTATGTAAACCAATGAAGATTAATAAAAAGAAAACTAAATGAAAATAAATTGATTCATTTTGTTTACTTGTTAAATTACAATGGAATGGTCATTTCACCATTTTGGTGGAATGGACATTCCATAAAAAACCAATAGAACGCCCATTCCATTCCATTAACACATTTTATCTTCCAAAAATAACCCTCTATGCTCCAACTCTATTTCAAAAATACCATCATTTCCATATTATATATATATATTATATTATATTATACTTTGAAGTTATTATTATTATTATATATATTATATGTGAGTTAGAAATTGGATTCGAGCAGGTTGTTAAGCGAAGGGTGAGACCGTGAGAGGAGAGCTGCTGGCTAATAGATTTGATTTGTTTTTCATCGAAAACGAAGAAGGCCGAAAGGTTAGAGGAATGAATGCCAATCTCAAATGTCGTTTTCATTTTCTGCGAAATCATCTTTGGGAAGACAGGGCACCAATATTTATAATATATATATTATATTATATAATTATATATTGTTATTATAAATGTTTTGTAATTAGAAGTATTTTGATCAAAATACTTCTAATTCCATTATATTCAGTTTTTAACCAAACAAAATAATATCGATTCGGATATTGATTATAAAGTCCCAACCGAATAAAGAAACCAGTTTTTCATTACTTTCCATTTCAATTCTTATTCCAATTCCTATTTCAATATGGTAACCAAACGCTACTTTGATTCCTAGGGTAGGTGGAAGGAATCAAGTTCCCTTTTTATCAATAACTTAATTCCTGTTTTGTGAATGGGGTCCACTGAATTTAATTCCCTAAGACTTTAGCAAACAGTGTAATTCATAAATCATGAACTTAATTCTCTTTCCTAAGTAGGATTCCTAATTAGTAAATACGCTATTAGTTTTATTTCAAAATTAAAAAGAAACTTAAATCCTTAATTCAAATGATTTAATTGCTACAATTAAAAGATAATAATTTTCTCAACCAATTGATTTCCATTTTGAATTTAAGGATATTAATCATTGATGGTTATTTTCCATTTTAGTTTTATTTCAAAATTAAAAGGAAACATAAATCCTTAACTCAAATGATCTAATTGCTACAATTAAAAGAGAATAATTCTCTCAGCCAATTGATTTCCATTTTTGAATATAAGGATATCAATCACCGGTGATTATTTCCGTTTTAGCTTTATTTCAAAATTAAAAGGAAACTTAAATCTTTAATTCAAATTATTTAATTGCTATAATTAAAAGAAAATAATTATCTCCTTATTTCCATTTGATTTCCATTTATGTTTTGTCCCATTATTTCAATTCATAATTTATTTTTAAAAAAGATCGGGCTCCGGTTCTGATTCCGATTTTGGTACCAATCGGAACCGGAATTGCCGATTCCAAATCGAAACTGCACCTCTACTTGTAACTATAACAACCTTAGATCTTTTATCTAAGGTCAAAACAACCGTGGTTTTTCCCTGTAATAAGGGTTTTCCATGTCAAAACATTGGTGTCCAATTCCTATTTCAATATGGTAACCAAACGCTACTTTGATTCCTAGGGTAGGTGGAAGGAATCAAGTTCCCTTTTTATCAATAACTTAATTCCTGTTTTGTGAATTGGGTCCACTGAATTTAATTCCCTAAAACTTTAGCAAACAGTGTAATTCATAAATCATGAACTTAATTCTCTCTCCTAAGTAGGATTCCTAATTTGTAAATACGCTATTAGTTTTTATTTCAAAATTAAAAAGAAACTTAAATCCTTAATTCAAATGATTTAATTGCTACAATTAAAAGATAATAATTTTCTCAACCAATTGATTTCCATTTTGAATTTAAGGATATTAATCATTGGTGGTTATTTTCCATTTTAGTTTTATTTCAAAATTAAAAGGAAACATAAATCCTTAATTCAAATGATCTAATTGCTACAATTAAAAGAGAATAATTCTCTCAGCCAATTGATTTCCATTTTTGAATTTAAGGATATCAATCACCGGTGATTATTTCCATCTTAGCTTTATTTCAAAATTAAAAGGAAACTTAAATCTTTAATTCAAATTATTTAATTGCTATAATTAAAAGAGAATAATCATCTCCTTATTTCCATTTGATTTCCATTTATGTTTTGTCCCATTATTTCAATTCATAATTTATTTTTAAAAAATATCGGGCTCCGGTTCTGATTCCGATTTTGGTACCAATCGGAACCGGAATTGCCGATTCCAAATCGGAACTGGGGTCACCTCTACTTGTAACTATAACAACCTTAGATCTTTTATCTAAGGTCAAAACAACCGTGGTTTTTCCCTGTAATAAGGGTTTTCCATGTCAAAACATTGGTGTCCAATTCCTATTTCAATATGGTAACCAAACGCTACTTTGATTCCTAGGGTAGGTGGAAGGAATCAAGTTCCCTTTTCATCAATAACTTAATTCCTGTTTTGTGAATGGGGTCCACTGAATTTAATTCCCTAAAACTTTAGCAAACAGTGTAATTCATAAATCATGAACTTAATTCTCTCTCCTAAGTAGGATTCCTAATTTGTAAATACGCTATTAGTTTTTATTTCAAAATTAAAAAGAAACTTAAATCCTTAATTCAAATGATTTAATTGCTACAATTAAAAGATAATAATTTTCTCAACCAATTGATTTCCATTTTGAATTTAAGGATATTAATCATTGGTGGTTATTTTCCATTTTAGTTTTATTTCAAAATTAAAAGGAAACATAAATCCTTAATTCAAATGATCTAATTGCTACAATTAAAAGAGAATAATTCGCTCAGCCAATTGATTTCCATTTTTGAATTTAAGGATATCAATCACCGGTGATTATTTCCGTTTTAGCTTTATTTCAAAATTAAAAGGAAACTTAAATCTTTAATTCAAATTATTTAATTGCTATAATTAAAAGAGAATAATTATCTCCTTATTTCCATTTGATTTCCATTTATGTTTTGTCCCATTATTTCAATTCATAATTTATTTTTAAAAAAGATCGGGCTCCGGTTCTGATTCCGATTTTGGTACCAATCGGAACCGGAATTGCCGATTCCAAATCGGAACTGGGGTCACCTCTACTTGTAACTATAACAACCTTAGATCTTTTATCTAAGGTCAAAACAACCGTGGTTTTTCCCTGTAATAAGGGTTTTCCATGTCAAAACATTGGTGTCCAATTCCTATTTCAATATGGTAACCAAACGCTACTTTGATTCCTAGGGTAGGTGGAAGGAATCAAGTTCCCTTTTCATCAATAACTTAATTCCTGTTTTGTGAATGGGGTCCACTGAATTTAATTCCCTAAAACTTTAACAAACAGTGTAATTTATAAATCATGAACTTAATTCTCTCTCTTAAGTAGGATTCCTAATTTGTAAATACGCTATTAGTTTATTTCAAAATTAAAAAGAAACTTAAATCCTTAATTCAAATGATTTAATTGCTACAATTAAAAGATAATAATTTTCTCAACCAATTGATTTCCATTTTGAATTTAAGGATATTAATCATCGGTGGTTATTTTCCATTTTAGTTTTATTTCAAACTTAAAAGGAAACATAAATCCTTAATTCAAATGATCTAATTGCTACAGTTAAAAGAGAATAATTCTCTCAGCCAATTGATTTCCATTTTTGAATTTAAGGATATCAATCACCGGTGATTATTTCCGTTTTAGCTTTATTTCAAAATTAAAAGGAAACTTAAATCTTTAATTCAAATTATTTAATTGCTATAATTAAAAGAGAATAATTATCTCCTTATTTCCATTTGATTTCCATTTATGTTTTGTCCCATTATTTCAATTCATAATTTATTTTTAAAAAAGATCGGGCTCCGGTTCTGATTCCGATTTTGGTACCAATCGGAACTGGGGTCACCTCTACTTGTAACTATAACAACCTTAGATCTTTTATCTAAGGTCAAAACAACCGTGGTTTTTCCCTGTAATAAGGGTTTTCCATGTCAAAACATTGGTGTCCAATTCCTATTTCAATATGGTAACCAAACGCTACTTTGATTCCTAGGGTAGGTGGAAGGAATCAAGTTCCCTTTTCATCAATAACTTAATTCCTGTTTTGTGAATGGGGTCCACTGAATTTAATTCCCTAAAACTTTAACAAACAGTGTAATTTATAAATCATGAACTTAATTCTCTTTCCTAAGTAGGATTCCTAATTTGTAAATACGCTATTAGTTTATTTCAAAATTAAAAAGAAACTTAAATCCTTAATTCAAATGATTTAATTGCTACAATTAAAAGATAATAATTTTCTCAACCAATTGATTTCCATTTTGAATTTAAGGATATTAATCATCGGTGGTTATTTTCCATTTTTGTTTTATTTCAAACTTAAAAGGAAACATAAATCCTTAATTCAAATGATCTAATTGCTACAATTAAAAGAGAATAATTCTCTCAGCCAATTGATTTCCATTTTTGAATTTAAGGATATCAATCACCGGTGATTATTTCCATCTTAGCTTTATTTCAAAATTAAAAGGAAACTTAAATCTTTAATTCAAATTATTTAATTGCTATAATTAAAAGAAAATAATTATCTCCTTATTTCCATTTGATTTCCATTTATGTTTTGTCCCATTATTTCAATTCATAATTTATTTTTAAAAATGATCGGGCTCCGGTTCTGATTCCGATTTTGGTACCAATCGGAACCGGAATTGCCGATTCCAAATCGGAACTGGGGTCACCTCTACTTGTAACTATAACAACCTTAGATCTTTTATCTAAGGTCAAAACAACCGTGGTTTTTCCCTGTAATAAGGGTTTTCCGTGTCAAAACATTGGTGTCATTATCCTTTATGCACATATTTTTTGTTTGTTATAAATTCATAAACTCACACACATCATAAAGGGCATCTGATTAATCAAATATAATTTAAAAATTGATTTTTTTTAAAAATAAATTATCTTAATTTTTTTTACAATTTATAAATGTTAGTTATTAAAAATGAAAATAAGTTAATAACTCATAAAATACAATTTTTAACCATTTTAAAATTTTATTTTTTAAAACCATTAAACAAAAAAAAATGAAGATAATCTTAAAAAAAAAATACTTTTAAAATAGTAAAAAATAAAATTAAATGAAGATAACTTAATTGAACCATTATTACCGGTGTTGTTATCAACAATAATTGAACCATTATGATCAATATTGTTATCAACAATAATTGAAAAACCATTATAACTAATACCGCTAACAACATTGCCATCAAGAATAATTGAAAATCTATTATTACTACGGGTGTACGGAATAACATAATTGGATTTGTCATGATTCAAGATCTGATTCGATCCGATCTAATCTTAGAATATAATTTGATTCGATCCAATTAGATACAATGAATTAGAATTCTATAAAGCAATTCTTAATTTAGAAAAGTTAAAACACTCGTACAATTATTAATTCATTCGGCGTTTCAAATAAAATTAATATTTATCTATATAAATGTGAGAATGATCTCTTAAACATAACCTGAGTTAGTTTTTATCGGTAAGCTACACATGAAAATGGTCTTTTGGGTTAGAAAAATTCCTTATACGGATTTGCCAACATTCAACATAACAGGCATGTTGTGTCAACTCCTCAATATATAAATATGTAAATAACGAGCATAGCCCATTCATAAATCATAATTACATCTTTCAATAAATGTTGAAATTCTAAGTTTGAATTCTACTCCATTTTTTTACTATTATTCTTCTTTTAAAAAAATAAAAAATTCTTATTTATATATTGAGCATATCCCATTCTAGACACTTGTGTGAGTCCTCTGTAATCATATAAATATTATCGACACATATGTCCCGATTTTAGCAAATTTGTAAAATCAAATTTTGCTAAAATGCAATGTCCTTCAACATTCAACAATCAGTTATCAGTCACAGAGACGGATGTAGGACATATCTCTAGTTTGCGTTAATCTAACCACATCCTAGCCGTTCGTATTCCTTTCTCATATCCCTAGTCCCAACGTCATCCGATGGCATTAGATTCACGTACAAACTCACGATTTGTCTCGTCTACCGCATCGTAATTTTTCCCCATTTTTGACGCCAACTTCGTTACAACAAATCAACGACTGTTAACTTCTTTAATTGATCTGACCAAAGTATTCAGATCAGATGGCTATAGATTTTGATGTCCACGACCGATTTCATGTTACTGAAAAAGGTGTGGCGCAACGAGAAGGCAGCTCCAAATATTCTTCAATTTCAGGCTCATTTGGTTAAGAAAGCCAGAGAGTAGATCAGAATCATCCGATTAATGGTATTTTATGTTAGCGAAATTACACGGAGGTATTGCTAGATAGAAACACAAACAAACAATAACAAAAATAAAAAAATTAAAATGAAAAGAAAATAAATCCAATCACACACAAAACAATAATTTTACATGGAAACCTAAATTGAAAAAAAACCACGGTCGTCAGGACGACAAGAGAAAGATTTACTATGTAGAAAATTGTTACATTCATACTCAGTATTCTCTCTCTAAAATACTTCAAACACAATTACACTCAATACTCTCTTGAGATATCTCTTTGTATTTGTTAATTTGCTCTACAACAAATAGTCTATCTATTATGGTCTATTTATATGAATTACAGAGATTTAAAGATAAAAGGAAATCATACTCCTAAACGTACCAGAATTGTTTGTTCTGCATAAATACTATTTCCTATTTATAACAAGTCTTCTTGTTTAAAAGAAATCATTTTCTTTTAAGTACATGACTTTCCCAATCTAATTAGCACAAGAACTTACATAAGAAAACACCCTTCCTATTTTCATATGTTCTTTCAGTCTTCAAGTCTCCCTCAAACTCGATCTTCTACTTCCAAACATATCTCACGTCTTCAGGAAGTCTTTGCATTGGTTAAATCCCGTTTTGTAGCCATTGGAAATTTAAGTCATATCCAATATTAATCAATTTTAAACCCTATTCCTATTTTTCTTGATTTTTGTGTGATTATGTAGACAAGTAATTTAAATTTCATCGGATGTAATCATATATATTTTTTAATTTTATTTAAATGGAGGTGAAAATTGTGAGAAATATCATATTTTTTTATGAGTTGTAGTGATGTTACCGGTTTAATAAGTTAAGTTTAAAAGATACCTATCATGGTGAACTACCCGTATTGCCCTTAAATAATCAATTTTTAACTCTTTTTGTACTTCCATCTCCACACTTTGATAATTAAAAATAGTAACACCTCTCTCTCTCTCTCCAAAAAAATGGTTTGAAAATCGATCTACAATTTGTCTAAACATGATCCAGTTTTTTTATAAGTTTATGAGTTGTTGTATATGTGTTAGAGATTTTGTTACATTGGTTCGAGCCTTTTTTGATATGTTTATGAGTTATTTTATAATTGGTTTGCGTATTTTTTTCAATTTGTATGAGTTTTTTTTTACATTAGTACAAGTATTTTTAAATTGCTGGAAACAATTTTATAATCTTGGGCAAAAAAGCTCACACCCTTAAGAAAAATGCTTGAGCCCTTAAGGAAAAAAATTGATCCCTTTAAAAAAAAACTCGATCTCTCATAAAAAAAAGCTCGATCATGTACAAAAAAACTCAATTTCTCATAAAAAAAAAAACTCGATCCCTTACAAAAAAAACTCGATCATATAAAAAAAAGCTCGATCTTTAACACAAAAAGTTCGATCCTTAACAAAAATAAAGTTTGATCCCTTATAAAAAAAACTCAATCCCTCACAAAAAAACTCGATCCCTTATAAAATAAGTTCGATCATGTATAAAAAAATTGGATCCTTTTAAAGAAAAGCTCGATCTATCACAAAAAAACTCAATCCCTTACAAAAAAAAAAAAAAAAAACTCGACCCTTAACAAAAAAAGATCGACCATATACAAAAAAGCTCGATCATTTAAAAAAAAATCTCGGAAATGTTTCAAAAAGTCTCAAAAACCATGATAATCATTTTTGTCAACACACAACAGATCAAATAAAAAAAGTCTCAAAAACAAGATATTCATTTTCGACCCCCAAATGCATATGCGTAGCGTCACTCCGTCGCCGTTCAAATAATTGTCTGGGTTTCAACGAGACTTTTTCTCTCTACTTCACAACTCTGTCAGTATAAAATGAATGAAAGAAATCTGATGTGGAACAACTATTGAAGGTATTTTTATCTGTTTACCATAATTTGTATCTTTTAAACATAAATTATTAAATCAGTGACGGTATTGAAATGCTACCACTAAAATCTACCATTTATTTTTTGAACCCTAAATGTAGCTAGTATCATACTATCATCAAATAATTTAGTCATAAATCATAATGATTCGGTGGATTGACTGATGTGTATTGATAGGAAGAAACAGTGGAGAACTTTGAAGAAAGTGGTATGGATTCTCTCACTGTGTCACTCTACCAGATGGAATGGACAGGACTCAGTTTTTATTAAGATCCTATCTTCGAATTCGACTCTAGATGGTGATGTTTTCTTTAATTATCTGAATTTGGTGTTTTAGTGTTCAAGGGAGGAAAAGTAAAGTAATCCCATTTTTTTTTTCATTATTGATTTCAAATTCGAAACGTAAATAAAAGCATTTACTAAAATATCACTAAGAAATACACATAGGATATTAGGATGATCTAAATTCTACTATTTATTTCAAATGTTTTTATATTGTGGTATATATTGCATATATTGTTACTCGACAAAATACATGTTCTACATTTGGAAAAATGATAACCTCTGGAATCGGCTTTCTAAACCGGTGAAAGTGTTTGTACTTCGCATTCTTCTCCTCCAACCGAGCTCTCACCACAGCCTGAACATCTCGAACCTGCTCAGCCAAATTCTCGGTTGCAACACTTGCTCCTGCAACATTGGGAAGACGTGCCAGGTCTAACGCATGTTTAGGAGGTTGCCGATACACTAAAGCAAAAGGAGATGTGCCCGTAGCAGTATGAACTGCATTATTATATACGAACTCGGCTTGTGCCAGTGCCACGTCCCACTGTTTAGGCTTATCACCACAAATACTCCGAATTAATTTTTCTAGTGTTCAATTCAAATTATCAATCTGCCTATCAGTCTGCGGGTGTTCAGTGCTACTGAACTCTATAGTAGTATCCATCCGCCACCACAATGTAACCCAAAAATGGCTAAGAAATTTTGAATCCCTATCAGAGGTGATAGACTGAGGTACTCCATTTAAAAAAACCACCTCCCGAAAGAACAGTTGAGCAACATGTGACGCATCAGATGTCTTCCGACAAGGTATAAAATGTCCCATTTTGGAGAACCTGTCAACCACAACAAACACAGAATCAACTCCACGCTGAGTCCGTGGAAGACACAAAACAAAATCTATCGATAAATCCTCTCATATGGCACTCGGTATAGGAATAGAGACCGGTATTCTGAGCTTGCCCCTTAGCAGTCTGACAAACATAACACTTGCGAACAAAATTACCCACGTCGCGTATCAACTGAGGCCAGTAATACCGTTCTGCTACCCCACTGATAGTCTTGTCACGTCCCAAGTGACCACTCAAACCTTCACCATGCAACTCTCGAATCAGTTTCTCCCTCAAAGAACTTCGAGGAATACATAATTGATTTCCGTGAAACAAATAGTTATCGATCACATGAAATTCTCCCTCTGTTTGTTTAAGAATACACTTCTCCCATATTTCTGCGAAATCTTCATCTTCCGAATACAACTCTTTCAAGAACTCAAACCCAACAATCTCTTGCTGCATAGTGACCAGTAAATTCACGCGCCGACTCAATGCATCTGCCACCTTATTCAGAACCCCAGATTTGTGTTTCAGAACAAAAGGAAACTTCTGCAGATAGGTTGCCCAACGAGCATGCATATTACTTAAAGTCCTCTGACTGTTCAGATACTTCAAAGCTTGGTGATCAGTGTACAGGATAAATTCTCACTGAATCAGATAATGCTTCAGAGCACGGACAATAGCATAAAATTCTTAGTCATAGGTACTCCACTTTCGGCGTGCATCACTGAGTTTCTCATTGAAAAACGCCACTGGTTTCTTCTCCTGTGACAAAACTGCTCTGATCCCAATTCCACTAGCATCATACTCCACCTCGAATAATTTCTCAAAGCTAGGTAAAGCCAGAACATGAGTAGTGCACAGTTTTTCTTTAATTACTGTAAAAGTTGTGTCAGCTGCTTCACCCCATTGAAACTTACCATTCTTTAAACACTAAGTAATGGGAGCCAAAATACTACTGAAATTCCTAATAAATCGACGGTAAAACGTCGCCAGACCATGGAAACTCCTTACCTCTCCTACCGCATTTGGTGTAGGCCAATCACGAATGGCTCTCACCTTTTCGTCATCAACCAATATTCCATCCGAACTAACCACATACCCAAGAAATAACAATCTTCCCGTCAGCCAACTGCACTTTTTAAAATTAATAAACAGCTTGTTTTCAGACAACACTTCCAACACAGCTCGAAGATGCCCTATATGTTCTTTCTCACTCTGACTGTAAACCAGTATGTCATCGAAATAAACGACTACAAATTTTCCAGTGAAAGGCCGCAATACCTGGTTCATGAATCGCATAAATGTGCTAGGCGCGTTGGACAATCCGAAAGGCATAACCATCCACTCGTAGAGCCCATCCTTTGTTTTGAAAGTTGTCTTCCATTCGTCACTAGGCTTAACCCGAATCTAATGGTACCCACTTCGCAGATCTATTTTGGAGAACAATTTCAGAATTGAAAAGCTGTATCTGACGATTATCTTGTTAATTACGCGACTATCAACGCACATCCTCCAACTGCTATCTTTCTTTAAGACTAGTAACGCGAGAACAGCGCAAGGACTCATATTATCTCGAATAAACCCCTTCTTCAATAATTCCTCCACCTTTTTCCTGTAAAATATGATTCTCCTTAAGAATCATCTGATAGTGTGGTAAATTTGGTAAGCTTGCTCCCGGAATAAAATCAATATGGTGCTGAATATCTCTTAATGGTGGAAGGTCATCTAGTAAATCTTCTGATACCAACTCACTGAATTCAGTCAACAAGGACTGCACCTTCTCAGGTATCTCAACTCTCTGCTCTTCCTTACCTTCTATCACTAGAGCACGTACAACCACAACATGTACCTGTTGTGCCTCATTAACTTCATATTCCAAATCAGTTACTGACGTGACTAAAGAGACTAAAGACTGCTCTCCTACCGTGGCCTTAGTTGAGTCACCACCTGCAATCCGTTTCGGAACCACTGCAATCTTCTTGTCTTCCCAATTAAAAACACAAACATTGTCGCACCCCCTGTAGGTGACATCCACATCAATCTTCCATGAGTATCCCAATAACACGTGACTAGCATCCATATCGACTACATCGCAGACAACTTCATCTCGATAGTATTATCCGATTGAAATAGGAACTTTACACACTTCTGTCACTTTCGCCTTTGGCCATTTTTGAATCCACCCAATCGCATAAGGCTTTGGATGTTTGTCTACCCGCAGCTTCAAATGTTCCACTAGTTTTCTGGACACAAAATTCTCACAACTCCCACTGTCAACAATTAAATCACATACCTTCCCTTGGACGCTGCAGCAAACCTTAAAAATATTACTTCTTTGAGAGAAATCCTCCAGTTTTGTTGAACACATGACTCGCTGAATCACACAGTTTACATACTCTCCTTGTTCCTCCGTAATTTCTGCACCATCCAACAATTCATCCACACCTACCTCTTCTTCATAATTCTGTTCGTACTCATCATCTTCTTCAGCACCCACGAAATTCACTGGCCTTCTGGTAGGGCACTCATTCGATCGATGGTCTAGTTGGCCACACCTATAGCACTTCAAACCTCCTGGTTTAGCATACGGATTTGGTGCCATCTCCAGGGCTTCCTTTGCTACTGTTGTCGAACGTGTCAGTTTACTTATCTTATCATCTTATCAAATTATGCTTTGTTCATTGATTTTAATACCTTTCCTTGTGTATACTCACTAGAAAATTAGGTTATGGTAGTATTATTTCATTGGTGTGTTTTTGGCTCTATGCATTGTCTTATACTAATCTATGTGTTATGTGTACTTTTCTTGTGTCTATGGCATGGTTTAAGACATGGTTTAGTTGCCTATGTTTCTTGATTGGTTTGACATTCATTGTGCATAATTTATAAACAATGTCAGGAATACAGATAGGCTCTCTATTTGTGTTTAATTTTAGTGCCAGAGGCTAGAGCAGAGCCACAATTGGAAACCTTTGTAGCCTGCAAAAGCAATAATATTGTTATGTAATTGGTATAATGTTGTGTACTAATACAAATGATATGATTTAAATAAAACTGGTGAATTGGAAGATAAGATAATGCAAACTTTTTTGATAAATTCAAATTGGGTAAAATAGTTTGACAACCCCTTACTGATGGCCTAGTGACATCTCAATTTCACTAGTGGCTTATTGTACATCTTTGGTCAACACTCCTTACCCTTGGTTGAACTCGGCAAGAGGAAAATGATCAAAGGGTAAAATAGTAATTTTACAATACAAACATGTTAAAATTTATTTTTTTCAAACAAAAAAAACCAAAGTATTTTCTCAAGTCTTGGAGATTTTGGGATCTTGGTAGCATCCCTACAACGGTTGTTGTGAGGAGGCATGTCGGCATGCCTTCAACGGTCAACATCAACGTTGTTATCATTTATCAATGTAGTTATTAGGTTTTGTTCTTCATTACCTATCGTAAATGAAAGAACTATTATAATAGCTATCTGGATACTATTATTCATTGTTAAAAGATATTTGAAAAACTATTAAGATAAGTATATTATGATCGATCACATTATAAACGTTTGTCAATTTAAACAACGATAGTGGTATATATCCATCTTTTTAATCGAACATTTACATCCAATTTAACGTGACAGTTTACATGACACCTTCTTATCAACTACCACATTATCACATTATCACATTATTACTTTATTACACATTTTAATTTTTTTCCAAACACTAATTTTTAACTCCATTCAATTTGTTTCTAATTTTTTATGACAAAAAAAAAACAACAAATAAATCAGTCTTGGTAGGAAGTTCTGAAAGTTGATAAGGTAAGTCTAAAAGATGGATAAAAGGGTTATATGTTTACCACTATCCAATAATATTTGAAAAACCGTTATGACTAATAGAATTATCAACAATAATTGAACCGTTATGATCGATACCGTTATCAATAATAATTGAAAAATCCTTATGAACAATATTGTTATTAAAAATAATTGAAAATCCATTATGACTAAGGGTGTGCTGTAGAATAGATATATTGGATTTGTCATGATTCGAGATCCAATCCAATCCAATGGATTGGATTTATACGAAGCAATTCTTAATTTATACACTCCATAATTAACAATTCTTTCCAATAAAATTTATAAACTACTAACTCAATCACATTTTCCATCATAAGACTTCCACTTATGTTTTGTTCACTCTACAGGACGGACTTGGACAGGACTCAATTTTTATCAAGATCCTATCCTCGAATTCGACTCCAAAAGTTAGCTATATGTTTTCTTTTTTAATTATCTGGATCTGGTGTTTTAGTGTTTTAGTGTTCAAGGGTTGGAAAGTAAAGTAAGGCCGTGTTTTTTTTCCCTTCATTATTGATTTGGAATTCAAAAGTAAACAAGAGCATTTAGTAAAATATCAGTGAGAAAGACATGTAGGATAATCTGAATTCTGCTATTGATTTCAAATGTTATTAATATTGCATATTTTGTAGCTTGAGAAATACATGTTGTACATCTGGAAAAATGATAACCTCTGGAACCGTCTTTCTGAACCAGAGAAAGTGTTTGTTAAAAGGTAAAGGCTGCATGTACCTTTTGATTTCTCCTTCTCCTTAAAAAATACATCTATTAAGTTTACTCCCCTTAGTATTCAAGTGATTATATTATTTCATTTTCTGGTGTAGAAGAAACATCTTGAATAAACTGTTCTCTCAAAGCTGCTGAATAACTATCGGTCTGCTACAAGGCAATCCATAATAAGTGAAGAGGATGACATGGGTACTCAATCACATTTTCCATTATAAGACTTACAAGTATGTTTTGTCCATTTTAAATGCATGATTTAATATAGTCTCCTTCTCTTTCTAATTCGGCTGCAATACTTCTGCTTTATAGGAATTCATTTTGCATATAAAGCATAAAGTTTGAACATTGATTTTAATGCCTTTCGTTGTGTATATGAGGCTGTGGTAAGTATTATTTCATTGGAGTGGTTTTGGCCTGTACATTTGTCATTAACATGTAAAGTAATTTATCTGAAAGAAATAGAATTTTAAGAGAGGAAGAGCAATAGAGATTGGGATTATAATTCACCATCCTTTATTCCAATAATGTCTGGCTATTTATGCCTTTCACTGGACGAATCATTCATCCATTACAACTGAAAAATAGGAACCAACAAAGCAAGTAAAGCAAAAAAAGTGGAACAGAAGCTAAACTAATGCAACAGCTACTTATTCAAATCAGCACTTCATAACAGCTAATTCTGACTCAGTCCAAGCCAGAGTCCCAGTGTGCAAGTATGCATGCATGTACCTAACATTCCTTCCCTCACGCAATGTCCTTGTCCGCAAGGACGAAATCAGGATAGGTTTTCGAGAAACGCCAACGATTCTCCCAGGTCGCATCTTCAACAGAAGCTCTAGCCCATTTGACTAGGATTTCAGTCTTCGGACGGTAAAGTCCCTTACGATTAACACGGTTATCCAATATAGACTCGGGTTGGGGAAATATTATAGAGTCGTCCGAAATTGGTGGAATTGTTGGAGAAGTGGCAATGGCCGGGCCTAGTCGTTTCTTAAGAAGACTTACATGAAAAACGTTGTGAATCTGGGTCCCAACTGGTAAGTCCAATCTATAAGCTACTGGACCAACTCTGGCAAGGATTTTAAAAGGACCATATAACCTTGGAGCCAGCTTCATGGAACTGCGAAAGGCCACAGACTTCTGTCTATAGGGCTGCAGCTTAAGGTAGACGTAATCTCCTACATCAAAAACAAGTTCTCGCCGCC
Source organism: Dipteronia dyeriana (assembly GCA_032871835.1). Classification (NCBI taxonomy): domain Eukaryota; kingdom Viridiplantae; phylum Streptophyta; class Magnoliopsida; order Sapindales; family Sapindaceae; genus Dipteronia; species Dipteronia dyeriana. The sequence goes on along the minus strand of CM065301.1, from coordinate 13,136,557 downwards.
GTTTGTCTGCCTGGGACTTCATCCGATCACGAGCTACTGTCAAGTGGCGACGTAAATAGCGCATAATCTCATCACGAGTGCGTAAGAACTCATCCACCGCTTGTACTTTAGTCGTTCCTGGAATATAAGAAAGCAAAGTGGGTAGGGGAACCCCGTACACGACTTCAAAAGGAGAGACTTGAGTGGATGCATGGATTGAAGTATTATAGTTGTATTCAGCCCAAGAAAGCCAGTCAAGCCATTTTTTTGGCTGCTCAATCGTAAAACAACGGAGATACTGCTCTAGAGTCTAATTAATTCTTTCCGTTTGGCCATCGGTTTGTGGATGATAGCTTGTGATCATACGTAGAGCCGTACCATGTAGTTGAAACAAGGTCTTCCAAAACAAGCTTAGAAAGACTTTGTCACGATCACTAACAATCGAAGCGGGAATTCCATGTAGTCGCACCACCTAATCAATGAAAACTTTGGCTACTGTCGATGCAGTGAACGGGTGTTGAAGTGGGATAAAGTGTGCATATTTAAAGAGGCGGTCGACGACCACCATAATGACATTTTTTCTGTGAGATAACGGCAATCCTTCCACCAAATCCATGGAGATGTCAGTCCATACTTTTTTCGGTATCGAAAGAGGCTGCAAAAGGCCCGCTGGAGCCAAGCAATCTGTCTTGCATCGTTGACAAATATCACAACTCTTGATGAATTCTTTGACTGTAGTTCTCATATAAGGCCAGAAAAAAATTGTTGCGAATGCGACTCAATGTCTTGTGATATCCAAAATGTCCCCCAATGGCTGAATCATGCAAAGTCTTCAAAATAGCAGGTATCAGACGTGAGGCAGGACTAAAAAGTATACGACCATGCTTAAAGTAAACTCCATCTCGAATTGAATACTGTGATTGAAGTTGTGGTGGAATAGAATTCAATATCTGCTTGTAAAAAGAATCGGTCACCACTTCGAGTTTAAGAGTGCTCCACCAATCAGCGACTGGTAATGAGAGAGACAAAAATTCGAACTCGACAACGCGAGAGAGAGCATCAGCGCTATGATTCTCATTTCCCTTCTTATATTGAATGGTGTAGTCGTATCCTAAGATCTTAGGTAGCCAACAAGCCTGGGCGGGAGTTGTTATACGTTGTTCCAAGAGAAACTTCAAACTCTATTGATCAGTACGAACTATAAAAGGTCTTCCAAGCAGGTATGGCCTCCATTTCCGTATTGCCTTCACAATTGCAAGCATTTCCTTTTCATATGTGGACAAGGAAAGTGCCGTCGGTTTGAGAGCTTCACTGAAGAAAGCTATAGGTTGATCTTGTTTTGACAGTACAGCACCAATGCCTACACCGCACGCATCACATTCAACAACAAATTGTTGAGTGAAATCTGGTAATCGAAGTACCGGAGCTAATGTCAAGGCCTGTTTTAATTGTGAGAAAGCAGCGGCTGCCTCTGGTGACCAACAAAACCCTTCTTTAGAAAGTAATCGGTTCAAAGGAGCTGCAATCCCTCCAAACCCTTTGATAAATTTACGGTAGTAACCCGCTAGACCAAGGAAGCCGCGGACGCCCCTAGTTGTTGATGGAGTCGGCCATTCGACAACTAATCGTATTTTATCAGGATCAACCGCTACACCTGCAAAAGATATTAGATGGCCCAGATATGATACCTATGTCACTCCAAAACAACATTTCGAAAATTTGGAAAACAGCTGATTGTCTTGTAGAATTTTCAACACTATTCGGAGATGACAGAGGTGGTCGGTCCAGGTTTGACTATACACCAATATGTCATCAAAAAAGACAAGGACTGATTTCCGTAAGTATGGTCGTAACAAATCTTTCATCAGGCTTTGGAATATGGACGGGGCATTCGTTAAGCCAAATGGCATAACAACAAATTCATAATGTCCGTCATGAGTACGAAACGCAGTTTTGGGAATATCAGTGTCCTGGACTCGAATTTGGTGGTACCCTGAGTGCAAGTCGAGTTTGGAAAAAAACTTGGCACCATGCAATTCATCAAGGAGTTCATCAATGACAGGTATCGGATACTTATCTTTAATTGTGATACTATTGAGAGCCCTGTAGTCGACACAAAAACGCCACCCACCATCCGATTTTTTTACTAACAAGACTGGTGAAGAAAATGGGCTGCCACTAGGTCGGATGAGACCGGAATCGAGGAATTCTTTAACTAACTTTTCAATTTCAGTTTTTTGATAATGTGGGTATCGGTACGGCCGTACACTAACTGGTGGTTGATTCGGTTGTAGGGAAATTTGGTGGTCATAGGCTCTTTTTGGTGGTAATGTGGTGGGGGTTGAGAAAATGTGTTGGAATTCTGTGAGAATTTGTGTGAGATCGTTTGGTGTGTCGAGGTCGGTTGGTGACACAGTGTATGAGGTTATTTGAAGAAGTAATGCTTGTCCATCCAAATGATAGAGCTCTTTATCCGTAATGGCTGAAAGTGTTGGGCTTCCCAAACCTTGGAAAGAACATGTCTTACCACCCACTTAAAAGGACATAGTCAGCTTGCTATAATCCGTTTCGATCGGTCTGAGAGTGGCAAGCCATTGGACTCCTAGAACTGCTTGGCAGTTAGCCACAAGGAGAATGTAAAAGTCTGCTTGAACTGGATGGTCTTGGATGAGAAGAGTGAGCCCCAAGCATCTACCGTTGTAGTCAACCTTATCTCTGTTTGCAACCATAACTTGTAATTGTTTGTCCCGAGTTACCGGCAGTCCAAACCTTGTGACTACTGACTGATCGATAAAGTTATAGGTACTCCCACCATCAATAAGGACTGTCATGGATTGATTTTTCAATTTTCCCACGAGGTGAAAGGTCTGGGGATGGATGGTACCTGCGATGGCATGAAAAGAAATTTTTGGAAGGGTTTCGACCGCGGTGGTTTCGTCAGGGAGTTCATCAGTCTGCATTGGATCGTATTGTGGACAGTCTTCCAGCATAAATAATTGTGGTCTGTGGCAACGATGACCCGGAAGGAACTTTTCATCGCAATAATAACAAAGACACTTTTCGCGACGTTCGCGAGCTTCTTGGCTAGTTATTCGACGGACAGGAACAGGAGAATTATGAATATCAGTACCTGTCTTTAGTGGTGGTGGACCTAATAGGCCAGCTAAGTTGTGTGAGGATGATCGGGGTGTTGTTGTCGTGGTTTGAGACTTAAAGGAACTGCCAAAATTTTTATGTAATTGATTCCTTTCTTCAACAAGTCGGGCCACGCCGATTGCATCTGCCAGGGTTCGCGGCTGTTTGATTTTTACATCCAGCCGTAGTTCATCACGAAGACTTGCAATAAAACAACCAACTAAAAAGTTTTCAGGCAAACCGTCTACCCGGTGTGATAGCTTTTCGAAGGACTCTTGGTAGGATGCAACGGTTGAAGTTTGTCGAAGACGTGTCAGAGCTTCTGATGGGTCCTCATAATCGGTAGGACCAAAACGAAGTAAAAGAGCTTTAGTAAATTCGTCCCGGGTAAGAGGTCCACGAAACTTTGTTACCCACCTATGCCATTGCAGGGCGATGCCTTCCAGATGGAAAGACGCTAACTGAACTCTCTGTTCAGGCACAATATTTTTTAAATCAAAATATTGTTCTGCTTTATATATCCAGCTGGTTAGTTCATCTCCGTTAAATTTCGGAAAAGATAATTTGGGGTGGTGAGTGGTGTGATCAAGAGTTGAGTCGGATCGTAGTGTATTGGTTTGGGTGTTGTTCTGGCTGGTGGAAGTGAAAGGGTTAATGTCTTTATCAGGGGAGGGTCGGTTTTGTGGGTTTTGTTGTAGGCGCATGGCTTGTAATTCAGTGAGGATTTGATCGAAACGTGATTCGTAGCTGGCGAGGATCTCGTTGACTTCGTTGCGGAATTCAGCATTTGATTTTGCCCGGGTGTCCATGGATGGACGGCTCTGGTACCAATTTGTAAAGTAATTTATCTGAAAGAAATAGAATTTTAAGAGCGGAAGAGCAATAGAGATTGGGATTATAATTCACCATCCTTTATTCCAATACTGTCTGGCTATTTATGCCTTCACTAGACGAATCATTCGTCCATTACAACTGAAAAATAAGAACCAACAAAGCAAGTGAAGCAACAAAAGTGGAACAGAAGCTAAACTAATGCAACGGTTACTTATTCAAATCAGCACTTCATAACAGCTAATTCTGACTCAGTCCAAGCCAGAGTCCCAGTGTGCAAGTATGAATGCATGTACCTAACAAATCTGTATACAACGGATATTATGTTTCTTGCTTAGTTTACTTAATAATTTTTTAACCAAATTTAATTTAAAATAGTTTTTCTTTTATTTTCTTTAAATTTATTAAAATAATTTTATTTATCTAATATAATTATACGCTTGTCTCGTAAAAAATAACTATTTTTAATAATTTTTTATTTAATCTTGTGTTACACCAAACAAGAGATTATATTATTGTAATCCAATCCGAACTATACAAAACACATCTCAATACAACATATATGAGGAAGAATCTACTCAATTATCAAGTTTGGAAACACATAATCATACACACAAAAAGAATCTTTATGTCTCATGAATAATCATGCAAATGTGGGGGTTTGATTAGGTTATAGTTTTTACATCTTTTATATCCTGCTTCGGGTTTTTTAAACTATTTGATTGAAACATTTTAAAACATATCGTTTATAATCAAAATATACCGTAATATACTAAATAGAATAATGATTAGTAATTTTGATAAAAAAATTAAAATAATTAAAAATGAGTATTTTTTTAATAATAAATGTAAGTCGTACAAAAGAAAAATAGTAATCTAATAAAAAAAACCAAGTTTTTTTAAAAATAATAAAAATATAAATATAACTAATCTTAACCTAAACTCGTCCAATTTCCAAACAAGCAAAAACCGGCAGACATCAACACCACCCACTAGTCACTGCTCCACACATATCGTCTACCATGGAAAATCAAACATCACGTTTGCTCTCTGTTTTTCTTTGCAATCTTCACAATTCTTACAATGAATTTTTCCTCCCCGTCTCTTTCTACATTCTCTTATAATCACAACTCTCCCTAGCAAACCCAACAATTTTTCATCCTCGTCTCTTTCTTCTTCATTCAAAGTGTAGTTTATTAAATATACTCACGGGTTTGATATTTTTTTGTGTTGTTTTGAGTGTTTTTACAAAAAAATCCCTCAAAGGAAAGATCTGTAACAGACGCAGCTGAAGAAGTGAAATATATGGCATTAGTATAATTTTTGTTTTGCCTTTGATCTATTAGAGGGTAAATGGCCAATTTAAAAGTTTCAGTAAACGAAATGGCTTCCCATGTTTTTGGATCAAAGCTCTTCAAAGAAAAGCAAAAAAAATCTGGCTTCCGTTGGAAGAACTTCCAAAAACTGAAAGCTCTATTAAAAGGACATCCAACATTCACATAAACTGCTTTTATGTCCCAAAAGCCATCCTATTAAAACATTAACACACAATACACACAGAAACAGACACAGAGAACACTCTGAGTATGGTAGTATCGTCAAGGCAATTTTGCCATTAAGAACGACGAGCGAACCAGAATTTTCTCTTCATTGTGTTCTCTCAAGCTATCTCTGAATAGAAATAAAAAATCAAAGTTGAAGTAAGAGAGGAGAGAAGAGAGGAGAACTCAATCACTGTCAAGAAACATACAACATCGATATTCAATCTGTTTCCAGAAAAAAAAAATCAATCTTTTCGAAACCCATCAAATCAAACAAACAAACAAAAAAAAACCTGAAAATGATACAATCACAAAATCAAAGAAACCACGCAATCATCCAAACCAAATCAAACGCATAAAATCATCAAAACCCATTCAAACACACAAAATCAACCCAAAATAGGGATCACAAAGAAATTACAACAAAAAAAAATTAGATCCAATCCCAGCAGATCTATCTGTATCAAAATTTAAAAAAGATGACAAAAAGAAAGAGAGGTCGATCTCCAGTAAGTGGAGGATAAAGACTCGCCGGCGGCCAAGAGATCTTAGAGACGAGGAGAGAAGATAAAGAGAGCTATGGAGAGAGTCCGAGAAAGAAAAGAAAGTCATTTGGGAAGAGAGAGATTTGTGAGAGGTGAAAATGAAGCGGCTAGGGTTTAATGTTTTATAGGCGGACACCTCACACCCACGAAAATACCTTCAGGGTTTTGGTTTAATCAGGTGCGGCTTTCCTGTTTGTGATTGCTTGAGGTTTTAATCGCATTATGTGGTTGAACGGTTTGAGATTGGAGAATGTATAGTAGTACTATGATAGTGGCTGTAGAAGAACTAGGCTTTACCGCTTTAGTGGTTATCCTTTGTATTGTTCAAGTGTGATCGTATCTACGATAGTACTGCAAACCATCGAATCAAATATTTTCCGGGAATTGGTTTGGTAAATACACAAGTTGAGGAAAGCATATGCCGTGGGCGCCACTCACTTAGCCCTTAAAATATTTATTTTGAATTTGATTTTATGATTTATTTTGTAATTTTGTTATGTGTGCTGTGTGCAGTATATAAAATTGTATTGTTGCAATTTGCAAGGATAATTATCAGTGAATACGTAAGAAATTATAACACAAGATTCAGAAATAAATATATATATATATATGAGAATTCTTAAATACAAACCATTTTATGTCTAAACTATTAACATCAGGATGAAATTCATAAATTTTGATAAGATTTTTTACATGCATGATAATAAAAATGAAATACACAAATATAAACAATTTAAAAAAATAAAAATAAAATTGGAAACTAGTTTTTTTTTTTTAAAAAAAAAAATAAGTTACAGCATTTAAAAAATAGAAAAACATAAGAAAAATGATTTTGGATACCATATCTCATTGATCTCGATATACATTCAAAACATCTCATCAAAATTCATAAAATTCCATCAACGTTTCATCGGTGTGTAGATGGGTTTAAAGATAAGATGGTTTATATATATATATATATAGTTATTTTTCTTTCAGTAGGTACTGATGGAATTTTATAAAGATATTGAATGTGAGCCAGTCATTTAAAAAAAAAAACTTTGAAAAGTATATACATACTAAGTTAAAGTATGTAAAATAAGTGACTTACCACTCGTGGACGTTTCTCCGATCACCGAAGTTTTACCACGCAAAATCGTGTCTTACTAACATGGAACTGCGTTCTCTTTCTCTTCTCTTTGACAGAGCATAACGAAAATCCAATCTTTTTGACTTTCTCATCCCTCAAGAAATCAGCGTCAACAATTGACGCTAGAATGAGGGGCTGAACCTCCGACCTGATTAAGCAATGGCCGGTAGCGGAAGCAGAAACAATTCTGGGAATGTCCAAAAATCTCCAGATAGTGCTCATTTAGGCGGGAGTTTATGAGATCTCGCCACAACCACCGAGAACCAGCCAGCACCTCTGACTGGTATTCAACAAATCCATCCAATTAGTGAGGACGTAACACATCGTTTCTGTGAAGCACTGCAACAGCTACTGATAGATGCGGCAAAAGAAGGGGTAAATCTATTAGTTGCGGAAGAGGCGCATCCTCCAAATCCACCTACAAGACTTCGTTCGGTTATAGTGGGGCCAGAATCATATATACCCGAAGCAGGTAGGAACTCAGGACAAATCAATCAAGCTGAGGATGTAACACGTAACCAGGACGAGGGACGTGAAACACCTGAGGAAGAACGACCATGCCAAAGGCGGGATCACGGTCAGATTGCCCATGATATACACCGTTAATATGACCGGTGCAGGGATCGATCATCATCATCAGAGGATAGCGATCGGCAACATCGCAAACGTCGTTATGGAACCATACACTTGCAAGGATTGGCCAATGAGACTTACGAACGGAGTGAAGAGGGGCTGGAAACAGGCATGACGATCACCCGACAGTTTAACCATCATGGAGAACCGGTGAGGGACATATATGTTATGATTTGGAGCTTGACTCGAGAATTTGAAAAGAACAGGCGTCAAATGGATGTGTTGGTTAGGCGATATGGATATAACGAGTTGTCTGATGATGACTATGACAGTCTTTTTACTAGGGACATCTTACGAACCCAATTCCCAAAAAGCTTCAGGATGTCACATGTGGAACAATTCAAGAAGGATACATATCCCAAAGAATACATCAGACGGTATAAAAGCGTTATGGCTCAATATGCCCACAACGACCTTTTATTGTGTCTCAACTTTCCACAAACTCTAGGAGACATAGGCTCAAGATGGTTCGGAAGATTGCCCCCGGCAAGCATCGGGGAGTTTTAGTGAGTTGAGCAGAAGTTTCTCAAGACAATTTATGGGCAATGTACACAGGAAAAAATCAGTGGCTTACCTTTCTCAATTGAAACAAGGGAAAGATGAGTCATTGAAAAAATACCTTGGGAGATTCGGCCAAACGGTCTCAGAAATCGGTAGTGCAAATGATGAAGCAATAATTGATGCATTCATAAACAACTTGCAGAATGGACGACTATCTTTTGACCTAAGAAAGACCCGTTTAACCAGATATGCAGACATGATGGACTTTGCTGAAGAATATGCAGTAGGCGATGAAGAGGAGTTATCAACAGGAGGTTGCTACATGCATGGAGGGAGACCCGAACAAAAAGATGTTGAGTCAAAGGTACAAAACCATAAAGGAAAACAAAAAGGAAACAACAAAGAAAGAAGCAAGGATGGGGGAACCGGGCATAATACTGACCAGACCACAAAGAAGTTCTGAGGAAAATACACAAACTACACCCCTCTCCGGAAAAAACAGGAAGAAATCCCGGCCATATTAGAATAAAAGAATCTGGTAAATGAGCCACACCGACAGTCTCAATTTGCTCAGCGAGATACAACAAAATACTACAGATTCCACAAGGGAACTGATCATGAGACTTTCAAATGTTACCAGCTTAGAAATTACATAGAGACCTTCATTCGGGAAGGAAACCTCTAAGATATAATCCTAAAGAAAGATGAGAAGTCAGATTGAAGAAAGAGACTAAGGCCGATCATAGTTCAGGTCGGAACAAAAGGACCAGTCCTGAGGCAAATGAAGTAATACAAACTATCTTTGGGGGACCGTCAACTTAGAGAAGTAACCGGGAGCGAACTCAGGAAATCATAGAAGCAGATGAGGCAAATACAGAATTTTGATGTCAACTATGTCGAACCAGACCTGAAAAGAATAAAAGAAGGATGAGACCCGATAATTTTCACAGAGGCCGACTCGTATGGGATCAATGTCTGACCGGACGACGCTCTTGTCATAAGTGCCCGGATTGGCCACAGGGAAATCTGGAGGATTTTAATAGACAATGGCAATTCGGTAGACATTCTCAGTGTGGCTGTCTACAATCAACTTAGGTTGGACCGACATGATTTGCAACATTTCCATACCCCACTCAGAGGATTCGGGGGAGTCGATGGCAGGTCTCTCGGGACAGTGAAGTTGTCCGTGAAAATCGAAGTAGCGCCTTGTCAGAAAACAGTGTTACTCGACTTTGTAGTAGTAGACCTGGACAACTGGCCTTGTAATGCACTGTTAGGTCGACCATTCTTGAATAAAACTAAGGCAATAATAGCTACCTACTCTCTAATGATCAAATTTCCAACTAAAGCAGAGGGTTTGAGTAGTTAAGGGGTCCCAGGAGATGGCCAGAAGAGCTAATCTCTCGGTTTACAAAGATAGAGATAATAGCGAGCAAGTGTGTACCATAACACAGTCAGGTCAGATCGAACAAGAATCACTGTTGTTTGAGTTCGATCCGAGAGAAGAGCCCGAAAATGTCTAAAAGTGAACCAATAAAGGAAATAGTCTTAAAGGAAGATGAACCAGATAAAAAAAAATAAAATCGGGGATAGTTTAGAACAAAAGGTTAAGCAAAACCTTATTGATCTACTCAGAATACAAAGATGTGTTTGCCTGGAGTCACAAAGACATGGTAGGGATAGATGCTCGAGTAATATCACATCATCTTGCGGTGGACCCAAATGCAAAACAAGTAATACAAAAGAGAAGATCTTTCAACCTCAAAAGAAGTCAGATGATCAAACAGGAAGTGGAGAAGTTACTCGTTGTAGGGTCGATCAGAGAGATCAGCTATCCTCATGCGTAGACTTCACGGACCTGAATAAGGTCTGCCCAAAAGACAGTTTTCCACTGCCAAGGATAAACCAACTGGTTGATGCCCTGTCAGGCCACGAATTACTCATTTTCATGTACGTCTACTCAGGGTACAACCAAATCCGGATGAATAAGGCTGATGAGGAAAAAACAGCGTTCACAACCGAACATGACTTATATTGTTACACAGTAATGCCTTTTGGGCTAAAGAATGCAGGAGCAACATACTAAAGACTGGTCAACAAAATCTTCGCACGTCAAATAGGAAGAAACATGGAAGTTTACATAGATGACATGTTGACCAAGAGCATCTCGGTAGATGGGCATGCTTCAGACCTGCAGGAAACAATCAATGTCTTGAGGAGATATCAGATGAAGTTAAATCCGAACAAATGCTTGTTTGAAGTTCTTTCATGAAGGTTCTTGGGTTTCCAAGTTCACTAGAGGGGAATCGAAGTGAACCCTGAAAAGATCCAAGCCCTTCAAAAAATGACCTCGCTAATGACGCTAAAAGAAGTGCAGCGCTTGACAGAAGGCTTAGCTTCTTTGGGCAGATTTATTTCAAAGGCCATAGATAGATGTGCTCCCTTTTTCAAAGTCATTAAAAAAGGAAAATGGCTCGAATGGAACGAAGAATGCGAGCAGGTGTTCCTAAAAATCAAAGAGTACTTAGGGTAGACTTTCATCCTTTCAAAACCTAAAATGAGAGAAGTACTCCACTTGTACTTATCAATTACGGAATTAGCAGCGAGCTTGGTTCTAGTCAGAACAGAAGATGGGGTACAGAGGCCAGTATATTATACCAGAAAGGCACTGCTTCCAGCGGAAACCAGGTATTCATAGGTAGAAAAAATGGTTATAGCATTGGTTTCAGCAGCAAGGAAGCTAAGGCCATACTTTCAGGCTCATACAATCCAGGTTCTCATCGACTGCTCACTAAAGCAAATCTTACAAAAGCCAGAAATTTTAGGGAGATTAACTAAATGGACAATCGAGCTGAGTGAGTTCGATATTCAGTACGTCCCCAGGATGTCTCTTAAAGGCCAAGCAGTGGTAGATTTCATAGCAGAATTCACAGAACCAAACCTGGAAGAAAAAGGAATGCCAGGCAAGAAATTCTCATGGAGGTTATATGTTGATGGTTCCTCGAATACTCATGGCAGCGGGGCAGGGATCGTAGTATGCATCCCGGAGGGAGATGATGTTGAATGTGCCATGAGATTTGACTTCAAAGTAACAATTAACCCAATCGAGTATAAGGCATTACTAGCTGGACTCAGGGTATGCATAGCCCTCGGGGCAGATGAGGTCGAGATTTTCAGTGACTCACAGGTGATCGTCAACCAAGTCTTGGACGAATACCAGGCTAAAGATGAAGGAATGATAGCTTATCGAGACATAGCAAAACAACTCCTTAAAAAATTCAAGGAATATAAGATTGTCCAGATTCCCAAAGAAGAGAATGAAAAGGCTGACGCTTTGTCCAAACTAGCATCTGCAACAACCACAATCAGGCCAAAAACTATCCCGGAAGATCCCCTATAAGCCAAACGTGTCAGGTACCGGTTAGCAAGATACACATTGATCGAAGAAGAATTGTACAGAAGAGGGTTTTCCCGAACACTCCAAAGATGTGTATAAGAGGAAGATGCATGTCGGATACAACAGAAAATCCATGGCGGATTATGCGGAAACCATATTGGAGATAAAAGTTTGGCACACAAGGTACTCAAGCAAGGTTATTATTGGCCCTCTTTGTTCTCGGATGCACACCGATGTTTAGAAATCTACAATACATGCCAAATGATCGCTAACGATATCCGACAGCCCCATGAACAACTCAGAAGCCTTGCATCCCAATGGCCATTTGCATATGAGGCCTGGACTTAATTGGCTCAATGCCAGTAGGGACAGGGGGTGGAGCAAAGCATGCGATAATAGCCGTCGATTATGTCACAAAGTGGGTGGAAGCCAAAGCATTGGTACATATCACAGAAGCAAATACCACGAACTTTATGAAGAAAAATATGCTCTATAGATTTGGAGTCCCAAGCACTATCATCACGAACAACGGCACCCAGTTCGATAATCTAAAATTCATACAGTTGTGCAACGAGTACCAAATTACCAATTACTACGCCACACCTGCCCACCCTCAGACGAGTGGGAAAGCTAAGGCAGTAAACAAAATCATCAAGCACACACTCAAAGCAAAGCTAGATGCTAAGAAGGGAAGTTAGGTTGAAAGAATTCCTGAGGTATTATGGGCATATCGGAGGACAACAATGACTTCTACAGGAGAGACTCATTCACTTTAGCATTCAGAACATAAGCTGTTATCCCCGTAGAAATATCGTACGCGTCACCTAGGGTCAGGTTGTACGATGAGGATCAGAATGTTGATATGCTGTAACAAAGTCTAAATGAGCTAGAGGAGAAAAAGGAGAAATCTCGAATACGAAATATGGAGTATCAATAAAGAGTGGCCCGCCACTACAACTCTCATGTTCGGATCAAGAAATTCCAACTAGGAGACCTAGTACTCAGAAAAGTGTCATTGAACACAAAAAAACAAAGCCGCATACTCTTTGGCTAACAAATGGAAAGGCCGGTACAAAATTGAAGGAGTGGTTGGTCATGGAGCATATTAGATTGCCTTACCAGATGGAGGGGTTTTACCTCGGCCATGCAACGCCTAATATTTGAAGATTTTTTATCCTTAAAATTTGTTTCCTTTAGACATGACAATTCTGATTAGTCAGGATATTTTTTAGTTTTAATATTTTATCCTTATTAATTTTGCAGTTATAAATAAAAGCCCAACACGGGATTTCAGAAATTAAAACATATGATAAAAAGAACATATGAAAGACGAACATGATAATAAAAGCATGCAACAAAATAAATGCTCGGGACCATTAATTTGGTAAAATCCCCGAATGGGTGGAGAAGCTCGAATGAGCATGCCAGCTGAGCAAGGTCAGTCGACCTTAGCCAAAAGGCAAACCCGATGCACCAGATTCTGCAGAACGGGTCGAGCGACGTCGGGAAAATTCCCGGTGAGATGCACCGGTAAACCCTTGATGTCCTCAGTGACTTATGTAAGGACTCGAACATATGATCATGGTGAGTCATGATGTAATGTTTGGGTAGCAACTGAGTATGAAATACAAGTATAAATTTACTTGCTTATTTCAAGATAACTCGGTTAATAATATTAACCAGTTTAATAAGATACTTGGCATTAGAAAATTATTTCAAGTAAACAAAACCAAGTTAAATAAGATACTCGGTAAAGTTACTTGGACAACAGAGTTAGACAGTTAAAAAAGATACATGACGTTAAAAATTATTTCGGTTATAAAAGCTAAGTTAAACAAGATACTCGGTGAAATTAATTGGACAACGGAGTTAGCCAGTTCAATAAGATACTTGGCGTTAGAAGGTATTCCAAGTAACGAAACCAAGTTAAATAAGATACTCGGTACTAGGTGAAATTACGCGAACAATAAGTCAGCTGATTTAAACAAAATACTTGGATTTCTAAATGAAGCAGTTTACAAAAATATGAAACTTCATTGATCAAAATTTTTACAAGGTGAAAAATTTACAAAAATGACTAAGGCTGAGATGAGGATTTGGAACTCTTGCCGATACTCGGGTCAGACACCATTTCATACTCACGGAGGAGACTTTCATTTGAAGGCCAAGCAATTGTGTCGACCGAATCATCCATCCACTCGTTGTAATCTGCTCCAGGGATCGGGCCAACATCTGGTGTCCAACCATCCACACCCGATTCCTGACTGGCATAGAAGGTCGAGAGAGAATGCTCTGATGGAACCTCCAAATGCATAAGATGGAGCTCTTTACCTCGGTTGCGGCAGTAAGCTCCCCATTCTTTCATCTGAGTCCGAAGAGATTCCAGGGATCAGTCCATATGGTTATTGATCGACAGCTCCCAGTTGGTTCACCAACTAAAACTAACCCTCGCTGAAATTCCCGAAGGAGAATGGCGTCATAAGCTGGGGGCCTTTTGAAGCGATCAACCCTTTAGACCTCAAGTGTCAGCTTAGCCTCTTTTGTTAGGGATTCGACAGTCAAAGCTTGGTGTTCCAAGTCTTCAATTTTCTGCTCATAGGATGACTTGGCCTATTCGGCTTTAAGCATCGATTCCTGGGCAGTAGACAACAAATTTTGAAAGGACACATCATTCTCCTCTGCCAAAGAAGCTCTCTCCTCGGCCACCATCTGTTTAGCCAAGCAATGATCGATGATTTCCTAGGTAGAGCACACCTCCCTCTGATAAGCCGCCTCAACCTGAGCACAACTATCCTCACTTTCTTTTAGCTGAGCTTCAAGACGCTTTATCTGATCAGCGTGATGCTATTGCGTTTGAACTAGCTCAGCAAACTTGGCCACCATAAACAAAGAAGAGTTTAAGTAAAAATCTAACAGGCGTAAACTTAACAACGGTTGGGATAAAACTTACATAGGACGCGTTGTTGAAAATATTTTGAAGACGCTCTGTCGGAGAGCCTCCCCTGAAGCGGCTCCAACAATCATCCCCAATGAAGGCTCGACCAGAAGACATCGCCATCATCATAGCCTGGGGAGAAGGATAAGAAGGGTCTCCCGAGGATTCCGCCCCTATATCTTCAACCTTAGGAGGTAAAGAATCCCTGTTCAGGTCTGAGTTTTTCACTCTTCCTACAGAAGCTTCAAATTGAACGTTTAGAGAGACTCTGACCTTGGCATCGTCATCACTGGATTCAATGAAAAAGATGAGGTCGAGTGGGGGAGTCAGACATCTTCCTTTTGTCGGGCCGAGTACGATGGAAGCTGAGATCAGCCGTAGGATCTTCCTGACCACTATCTTGGAAGGATCATAAAAGGTTAGGGTTGAAATCTGTTTGTTCACCTAAGGGTTTATCTCCAACCCCGACAGCAAACTGCTCGACAGGAACCTCATCAACCGGGGAGTTTGGCTCACCAGGCACCTCGCCACCAAGACGATCTCCTTACCCGCATTCATCTTCAGACAACTTCTGGGCATTAACAGTTTCAGCAAGGCCACTCAGACCACGAGATTCTCTCACGGTCGGTTGGATGACCTCTTCAGGGACGTACTCAAGAATCTACTCTTCAGCCTCATCAGACTCCTCGTCCAATTCAGGAGGAGCAATGCCTTCCCTGCTTTGGCGAGAAGCTTCTTTTTAGCTCGCCTGGAGGATCGATTTCACCTGGCGAGCTTGAACGTCACAGACGATGCCCGAGTCATACACTAAACACAAGATAAAGAACCAAGTCAGAAATAGTAATATATAGGTGAAATAGAAGCAAAAAGAAACTATACTTACATCGCCTGTGATAATCTGAAATATGACTAAAGAAGCCAAGCTATATAATCTTCTTCTCACTAAAAAGATAAGACTTGCTCATCTTCTCCAGAGAACGCACTGCGGCCCAACCAATTCTTGTCAGCTCAGCATCAGTGAAGACAAGTTTTTTCTTGTTCCATGCATCAAGAGAATAGAAAAAACGGGGAACCTTTAGCACCTCCTGATCTTCCCCAGTCGAGAGAGTAACCTCAAAACCCAGGTTCCCCCCAGCGAAAAACCAGTTGTTCTTCCAATGCTTGTTCGAATAAGGGAATCCTCACACAAAGCCTCTCTTCTTAGGGTCCGAAGAAATATCAACTCTCCGGTTCATTTTGGTCCCTTTAGGGACCCAACAATCTGGCGGAATCGACATTAGAAAATAAGTTCCAGTCCGACCAGATTGCCTTAGTGTGAAGAAATGCCTAATTTCGCTTGGAGAATGCGCCCACAGGTTCATCCGGCTCCACATATGCCATATACACATCAGGATTCTGTAGCTGTTCAGAGCAAGTTGGGATGGAGCGATCCCCGCTTCGGCAAGGAACCAAGCAATGAATGGCTGAAGTGGAAGAGTCACACCACAGCAGAGTATAGACCCATAAATCGTCACCATACCCGGAGGTGAGTTCCATGCGGCTCTATCACCAGCATGAACCAATATGACCGAGTCATCTAGGTCAAACCGAGCACGATACTTCACGATTTCATCTTCCCTGACCACATTTGGCTCAGCACCATACCCACTCGGACGATCAAGAGAAAAAGTGATGCGAGAAGCGTTGTGTTCCTTTTCGACATCATTGTCGTCAATTATTTACCTCTTGACTTGGAAACTGCTCGAGTCATGCTTGTGAACTACACGTTTTCTCTGATGTTTTCCCATCCTCGATCGTAAAAGAACCCTGTGACGATCAGAAACAGAAGATTCAGAACCGAAAGAAGATTCGAAACTAGAACTTAAAACGAACGTCAGGATAAAGCTCGAAAACACCAACGTCTAAAAAAGAATGCTCATCATGAGGGATTTCCCCAAATAGTCTACGAACACAAGAGACTAATTGGAAATCTTCACGCTCAAGCATTTCGAAAGCTATAATATAAAGGCGCTGTCGTGAAATAGGATCCATCGAAACTAACCTTTTAAATAAAACGCAAAGAAACATAGAAAAGCTTCAATAGAGAATTGAGATGAATCTCTGCGCCATAAATCTGGGTTCAATGTCTGCTTATGCGAAAATGAACCGGAATAAGTCCTTTTCAGCTTAAATAGATTATTTAAGACGTAAAACCCTAGGGTCTCAAAAAGCGGGAAAAAATAAAAAAAAGAGGATTTGATGACGTAGGCGGCACATCAAGAGACACACAAATCGCTTCTCATAAAAGCTACTATGGGAACAAAGCGGTGGGAAGGCACGTGCCAAGAAAAGAACTGACAAAGCCGTCAAAATTTTGAAACGTCGCAATCATTGAGATTTCGCGTGAAGAGATTTACGTGGTAGCCATTAAGACACGTCATTATTGCAAGACGTTGTTATTTTGGTATTGACGAGGCATAAAGATTAAAGGGACGATTAAAATATTTACGCCACCCACTTGACAAAAATATTTTAAAAGGGTATTGTTGTATGTATTCGAATGCACACGTCATTGACAAGGTAGATAGTTCTTTAAGATTGCCAGGTAGATATCCAAATAGGTATCCAGAAAATATCCTTCAAGATATCACTAAGGAATACGAACCCCGAGTAAGTGTGAATACAAGTATTCGGCAAGTCAAGATCTGCTCGGGACCAAGTGACGTCATGTTTCACCCGGGACCAAGTAACGTCATATTCTACTCAAGACAAAAACGAGAAACCCGAATAAAGAAGTCCAGTACATAATTCGCATATGAGTATACCAAGAACCATGCTCAAATACGCAAAGACATCCATATCAAAAAGAATTTCTAGAAGAATAAAATACCAAACAGAAAACAGGTTCCAAATCAGGCAACAACTCTACTTCGAGAATACTGCATATATATAAGGAAATAAGTCATAAACGGATTATATCACCAGAGTCTCATTCGATCCCCATACAGTTTCTAAAATATAAAAGAAGTTAAAGACGACTTCAACAAGCAACCAATTGTAATTAAAAACGAATTCTTTCATTACTTGTATAAGGATTAGGTTATATACATATATAAATAGACTCATAATCTCATTGTTAAGAGGAAGATATACAAAAAATCCGTAGCATACTGAAAAAATAGATTGGGTGGTGTAATTCTTTATTTCAATAGTGGATTTTGGCTCGGTTGTTTATTCAACCACCCGTGAACGTTTCTCCAATCACCGAAGTTTTACCACGTAAAATCGTTTTTTATTAACTTGGAATTGCATTCTCTTTATCTTCTCTCTGACAGATCGTAACGAAAATCCATTATTATTGACTTTCTCATCCCTCGCAAAAATCAGCGTCAACAGATACTGTTATCAACAATAATAGAAAAACGGTTGTGATCAATACTATTAACAATACCTTTATCAATAATAATTGAAAATCCATTTTTAGGGGTGTGCAATAGAAGTTCATTAAATTTGTCATGATGGAAGATCCGATCCAATTCGATTGGCTTGAAGATATTACAATCTAATCCAATCTAATCTTAAAGCGGAATCTGATCCGATCCAATTACAATTAGATCTGATCCAATCCGATCAAATGGATTAGATTTATATGAAACAATTTTTAATTTATAAAAGTTAAAGCACTCCCTCAATTAATAAAATCAAATTATTAATTCGGTAAATAAAATTAATAAACTACTAATTAAAATAAAAACAATACATAATTGTACACTTAAAAGCTCAAAAAGTCTAAAAAATTATAAACATTAACTTCTATAAAATCATCAAGAATTTGAAATAAAAATATAATCATTTATCATAACAAATTACAATAGAAACCAAACTTTGTTCAATGTTAATTTATATAGAATATAAATTATGTTTTATATTTTGACGAATCCGACATATTTTCATATAAAACTATTAACGAATTTAAGAATTTAGGATCCAATCAAGTTATCAAATCCAATCCAATCTGGACACTCCTATCCATTATGACCAGTATTGTTAACCTGTGCAAAAATTATATTTGAAAGACATTATAAGTTTTAAATCAAACTTTTAAGTTATTATAAGTTTTAAATCAAACATTTAAGTTAATATAGCTTGATCCTTGCAATAATGATTCGGTTATAACCAAGTTAGGAGTAGAAAATAGAAGATAACATATTATTTAAAAGTTATTTGTTCACTCAGTTTAGTGGGCCAATAAATTACGACCATCTTCATCGCATCGACTAACATTTATGCGACGCTATAACCTAAAACAAAGTTGAAATGATGGTAAGAGGAAATAAAGGATGCTTATAGATAATGAATCTTAGACAATAACAGAAAAACAAATGTAATTTAAGATTGAATTCAAACTTTGTCCAACAAAACTTCATCAAGGTCTAATATTATAAGATTACTAAGCATTCTCAATTCAAGATAAGGAAAAATAAACAACCAAAATGTGAAAATTTAAGACACTTGTATTAAGTCCACGCTAGTTTTCCCTAAAAACAGCTCCAACAACAAAGAAGCAAAAACAAATCCTCAAAAGATACGGTTTGATGGACCCATGGTACTCTTCAGGTACAGGCACCTTACCTGATATCACAACAACAAAAACAATATCAGATTTAACGCTGAATAATCAAACATTAATGTCGAAAACAAAAACAACACAAGTGAATAATGCATATTGCAATATGAACGAAGACAACGTCAAGTTTCATATCATAATTTCATGAGGCACGAGAGCAAAGCATGATAGAATATAAAAATAAATAATAAACATTTGATGGGCACAGTTGAAATCAAGACAAAGTATAACTCACATTTTGCCAGTTCTTCTTCAACAATGAAACAAGGAAGTTAATACTCATTTGCACATTCTGGAAGAGCTGCTTCTCTTCCATGGCAAGGTTTCCAACAGCAACTCCCATGCAAAGCACCTTCTTCAATTGGAACTTCACAGTAGCCTTGGTCTCATTGACTTTAGACTCCAAGGATTCTTGGTGTGTAACAAGGGTGGGGAACTTACCTGCAATTACATAAGAGCTGGGGAAAGTGAGACACATGCAACACATTTTAAGTACAACAGCAAATCAAATTGCGTTGAAACAATAAAAACCAATGAATCTAAATTGATTCGGATTACCATACAAATAAACCACTTAAACAAAACATCAAGAATAATAATAAACAAAGATCCTTAAAAACTTGCTTCTTGTTAACCAAGGGAGGCATACTACAGTTAGAAGATGGCACGTATGAAAACAAGTCACCAGTTTGAAGTTCATTATAATGATGAGTTTGCTTTCCAGCTATTAAACATTGCATTAACCAAGAGAAATTTGGAAATATAAATATGACGTCAAGTAGACAAAAACAGATGATAAACAAAACACTGTACTTGCCTGCCTTGTTAAGACCAGGGCCTAAGAGACGAGGGATCTGCTTGATGACAGATTCTGATGCTAAAAAGGCATGGAACTTCTTGGCAAGCTTTTTAACCAATTTCTTGTTTTTGTTAAGCTTCTTCAAAGCCTCAACATCCATATAATCCAGACCAATTTTCTCAGCCTGCAAAAAAAATGTCATCAATGTAAGACAACCTGAATAGAAACATACGATAAATGACAAACACATTACTCAGTTTATGCAAGTATTAGGAATATATGACATATTGAAAGACCATGAAAGCTTGAAATTATAAAAATTAATGGCAACAATAAAATTACCTCTTCAACATGCTGGGCATCCCCAAGCATGCAGACCTTCATCTTAGGACGAGGAATATGTGGCAACTTCACAGACCCACTGAAACGTTTGTCCTTTTGAGGATCGTAGTTCTTCAGCCCAATCTGGAGCTCAACAGTCTCCGTGAAATTCCTTTTTTTGGTTTCTTTTGAATACACCATAATGGCAGAGATTGCTTCTCTAAGAGCATCACTTTGAAGTTTACTGCACCAATATACATTCATAAAATTTAGATAGGGGAATATAGCAAACAAGAACCATAAATTAAAATATACCATAATTTTGAACCACATAATCGAATAAAAAGCACAATGAAAGCAAAATATGCCAACAGTAATGAAAATACTACGGATGAGATGATTCAGCACAACACTTCCATACATACAAGTAACTAAAATCACTTCCTTTTGGTAATATAACTATAATTTAGAAGATTAAACTCACACATGTAAAACAGCAAAGAAGAAGAAAAAAATAATAAACTGTAAAATAACAAAATATAGACCTTCCCAGGAAATGCCAAATAAAAACCCTACGTGAAAATACCAACAAGATACATCCATTAATCAACACTAACCACCGACTAAAATTGTGTCCAATAGCTTCAAAACCATATCTATTATCAATATTGCACATGTATAACTACGGTTAGAAAATAATATGCACTTCCAGCTTTACATGTAAAAGCTTATAGTTGTATACAAACACAGAATCAAATTACAATACAACGCATCTAGGACCGACAAAAAACAACGAAAACTTAAATTTTAGACATGCAAATCAATAATAACACAAATCGGCAAATGCAAAAATAAATTAGCATACCTCATGGTTGAAACAATACAAGCCTTCTATGGACTATTCCAACTGCAAACAGAAAACAAAAATACATCAAAACAAAAACCGATAGCATAAATAAATCGCTCCAAAAACTCGTAACGAACATCCAAAATTTTCTATTTTCTTGGAAAACAAACATAGTTTACAGATCTGATAATTACATAAACGAAGAGATCGAGAAGAGAAAATTAAAACAAGTATGATTGAAACTTTAACAGGAGAAATGAGTGGCTGCGAGCGAGATAGAGAGTATACCGGAGAGCAAAGAAGAAGAAACCCTAGCTAGAAGAAGGGTATGCGGCTCACAAGGCTTTATATATAAGAAGCCGGTGAGTTATGCTATGTTGTGTGTACTGATAAACCCTAGACATTTTACACGTGTCTTACCTTCTGCTTTTGGGCCTAGCCCATGTTAATTCAGCCAATTATTCATCAAAGTGTATATACATATAAATTATAAATATATTAAATTAAACTAAATATATTTATTTTTTAATTATAAAATATTTATGTGAAAATTAATTTAATTCAAATTCAATTTAATCAAGAGAAGAATATAATCAGTTTGCAACTATATGTTGAAAATAGATAGAGTGAAAAAATAAATGATTTTCTTGCGTTTGTTATCTTATTAGAAATTTATAATCAACAATATGTTCTTTTACAATATCAACTTTAATACTGTGGCCAAGTCTACATTATCATCTCAAAGTAACTTAACATAAAAACATATATATCAAATCTAATAAATACACTTAGCAAATTGTTAGGCAAAATGAAACTATCATTTTCATTCAATAAAATCGGAATTCTTAACGGGTCGAGATATTAGTGCACCTCCCTCCCACGATGATAGTGTTGGTAGGGGCAAAGCTATAATTTTGGTTTTGGGGGGGCCAAGATAAAAATTAATATTGTAGATCACACAATCTTTAAATAATATTAGTAGAAATCCCGTATAAGAAAAATTGTGAAATCCCATATCTGATAGACATTAACTAATTAAAATGTAACACGTCAATTTTATATATAAAAAATTATTTATAACCAAATCAATCTAATTTTCTTTATAATTTTGATTTCAATTACATAATTAAAGAGTATGAGATAACGTATTTTATTTTGTTGCAAAACCTAGGTTTATTCTTAATGATATGTATAACTGAAAATAATATTTTAATAGTTCATGGCTTATAAAATATAAATTTCGGTAGCTTAATTAAAATATCATTATACTATTGATATATTTAATTCACACTTATTTACTTACTTGTAATTTAATTTTATAATATTCATGTCAAACCAAATTAATTTATATTAATTTTGAACAAAATTTAAATAATAAACTAATAAAATAAATTTATTAAAATCAAATTAATAATTAACCTAACAAAATAAATAATATAGATAGTTGCTATAAGAGTTCAATATTTACTTAGATTGTATTAGAGAATTTTGAAAAAAAAATATTATATATATAATACATACTATATTAGCTAATGATGTATGAAATAATAAGAAATTAAAATATTAAAATTGATCGGTTTTGTTTCCTATTTTCATGGTCAATAGAATTATGGAAATAAAAAATATTCGTTAATTTATATTATTAAGTAATAAAGGAACAAAATAATATTATCATCTGCTTTATACATATATCACATTTTTATGTATTATATATACATTCGTCCCTGAGTATTGGGTTCAAATCCAATCAAACACATTTGTTAGCATACGTGATAAGTTTTTTCCCGATTTATGGAAGCAATTATATGAACCACGTATGTATTATTTGATTTTGATATGGAAAAAAAGTCATTGCATTACTTAATCAATTAGCTATCTCAAAGTTTGTGTTTTGCATATAAAGGCTAGATAACAAATGACTATTAGTTATCGTTTTTATGCTTAAGGATTTGATGTATTAAGTATGTATAGAATGTGGGCAAGCCTAAGAACATGACTTAGTAGTATAAGTAATGGAGACCATCTGTTGTGATCGCACATCTTTTAAACCATTGCTTTAACAGTGCCCTAATACGATCAAGAGGAAACTAGTTCACATGACCTAACAATAGGATATGAGTTATGTGTTGATGCAATTATGCAATAATGTATTATATGTATATATGGGGCTGCAAGGGAGTTTTTGCATACATTATGGCTTTTACCTAACAGAATTTTTGCTATTAGCATTCTTACAAAAAGAAACCCACACATAAAGATGCATATTTTTCTCCGGGATCCCAATTCCCCGTATCCCCATTCTCATTTGGGTTTTTTTTTTTTTGGTTGGGGGGAGGGGGGATGGTGATAAAAATCATCCCCAAATTGAAATGGAGATGAGGATGGGGGGAACTCCCTCCCCATCCTCATTTCTCCATTTTCCCCAAACATATATAAATATAATTATAAAATATCTTTTCAATAATTTTTTTATTCTTTGAAACCCTAAATATATATACACATTTTTTTTTTTTTTACTGCATGGATTTTATTTTGTATTTGTAATAGAATATTTGTTTTTATTAGTTTAATTTGTATTTTTTAGTTAAATGAGAAAATGAGAAAGGAAAACGGAAAAACGGATAACAAACGAAGAAAAACGAAAACTGAGCCCCCCACCCCCACCCCCACCCCCACCCCCACCCCCACCCCCCAAAGAATACAAGGGATATAAGAATGCTTACTATTAACATATGGTTGATTCCAACTCCAATCCCCATAAGATGAGTCATAAAACATGTAAATTTATTTTTGGGTTAGCAATTTGAGGGCCCAAGCACGCACTAGACTCAAGCCTTCAAAAAGCCCTTATAATTATAAGAATATTATGCATGTGGGTAGGGTTGGAACTCGACCCACCAAAAACAGGGCTTTACCCAAACTCACCCATTGACCCGCATTGTTACCATATCGTGAGGTTGTTACCAGGATTTGGATCCGAATTTTGACCTGGAATTAGATCTGAATTTCAACCCATATTTTTTAACTTGGATTTTTAACACATATTTTTTTATCCGGATTTTGACCTAAATTTCTTACACTTTTTTTTACATGGATTCATTGGGTTAGAATTTTTACAAACCAAATTAATTAATGCTCAGTTTGACATTGTTGTGGGGGGAATTGTTATTGGATATGTTGTGGCCTGTGAGGGGAATTGATTTTGGATTTGTTGTGGGGAGAATCAGTTGAGTGTTGGGTAAACTGATTTTTAAAAGTGTTGCGAGAATCAGTTGAGGGAGGGGGACTTATATCCATCTCATTCCCCAAACGTGCATCTTTAAACCCATACCTAACCACCAAGACAAGGGATCTAAGAATACTTACTATTAACATGTGGTTGATTCAAACTCCAATTCCCATAAGATGAGTCATAAAACATGTAAGTTTATTTTTGGGTTGGCAATTTGAGGGCCCAAGCACGCACTAGACTCAAGCCTTCAAAAAGCCTTTATAATTATAAGAATATTATGCATGTGGGTAGGGTTGGAACCCGACCCACAAAAAACAGGGCTTTAACCAAACCCGCCCATTGACCCGCATTGTTACCATATTGTGAGGTTGTTACCAGGATTTGGATCCGAATTTTGACTTGGAATTAGATCTGAATTTCGACTCATATTTTTTAACCTGGATTTTTAACACATATTTTTTTATCCGGATTTTGACCCAAATTTCTTACACTTTTTTTTTTACATGGATTCATTGGGTCAAAATTTTTACAAACCAAATTAATTAAGGCTCAATTTGGCATTGTTGGGGGGGGGGGGGGGGGAATTGCTTTTGGATATGTTGTGGCCTGTGAGGGGAATTGATTTTGGGTTTGTTGTGGGGAGAATCAGTTGAGTGTTGGGTAAACTGATTTTTAAAAGTGTTGAGAGAAATAAAAGCAATTTCAAAGTGTTTCGTCAACTGGAAGTAAAAAGCGTCGTGACTGTATAAAATTACTAGAAATGACACAAATGAATATTAAAGATGGTTTGAAAATAAAAAATTTGCTTTATTTAAGTAACCATAATATTTTATAAAATAAATAATTTGTTTTATTTAAATGTGACCATAAATATTTTGTTTGCACATAAATAATTTATGTTTATTTGCACAAAAATGTTTTTTTAAGTGATTGGTTTATATTAAAAAGAAGAAACAGGACATAAATAAATATTTTTTTTGCTCCACGGTTCTCTCTCTCCTTGTGTCTCGGTTTCCCTTCAAATACACTCCTCTCCCTCGCCTTCACTGGTCAACGCCTCTCACTCGTTCTCTCCCTCCACGACCGCTACTCTCTCTCCAAAGTCGACATCGATTTCCTTCTCTGTCATTCATCTCTCCACGTCCATGTCCTTAACTTCTCACTCATTTCCCTCGATCGGTGTCGTTGTGTCTCCCGCTAACCCGCTTCATTCCAACTCAAATCATACTAAATAAAGTTAGTATCTAATTTTTTTTAATATCAATGTTTAATTGTTTTTTTTATGACAGAGAGTTTCAGGTGTCAAACCATACCAGAAGAGAGGGTTGGAGCATTATGAAAATCTTGGTGATAATTTCAATTCTTCTACAGCAACCAGCTAGTTAAGTTTTTCATCAAGTCAAGTTTTTTTGCCTTCAGATGACGATCATGAAGTGAATGATAATTTTATTAACTCTGGAGTTCATGTTAATATTGAGGGTGGGGATGATGATGATGATGATGAGGTGGACCTAGCTGAAGCTGTTTTTGAAAAAAAAAAGAAAGGAAAAAAGCCTAGTCGGTCAATTGATTCTTCCAACAGCCGTCGTAAGAAAAAATGGGATAGTATGAATAGTTATTTTGAGGTTGCTAGTGAAGTTATGAATGCTAGATTGGCGAAAGTTAAAGCTAAAAGTGTTGAGTCCACCACCAAAAATGATGAACAATATACTATCCCTGAATGTATAGAAGCTTTGGAAAGCTTGGAATATATTGATAGTGATACATTCAATAAGTTTATGGACAAGATAATACCATGTATTGAGTGGAGGAAGGCTTTTCTTGCTATGACCGAAGAAAGGAAAAGGTAATGGCTAAGTGGTTTGTAAGATATGAGTCGTTGGTGGATAGATTGTTTGTTAACTTTATTTGCATTTGGAATGTGTTTCATTTTGTATGATTACTGTGAACTTGGTGTAGTTTTTATGATTGTTGTGAACTTGGTTTAATTTTTATGATTGTTATGAACTCGATTAAACTTCGTTTATGATTTGTTGAACTTAAAATGATGATTTTAGTTTGTTGTTTGTATTATCAAGTTGCAAAGTATTTTCAACTTATGATTTTCTTTCTTTTAAAATAGGACAACTATGAACCATAATAATCAGAATGATAGTTCAAATGGCTTATCGGATTTGGAGGACGAAGAACTAGAATTGGCTAGTAAATTGAGGAGGGTTGAATATTATCAGCATATTGAGAAAATGTCATGCTATACAAGTAGATTTACGGGGTATGAATTTGTACCAGAATTGTTAAATGGTCATCTAGATATAATTTATAACATGTTTTGTATGGATAAACATGTTTTTCTAAATTTATGTCGAACACTAAAGCAGTCAGAGTTATTGACATGTTTCTGTTATTGAGGCGGTGTTGTTCAAAAGATACCGTGTATAGACAATTTAAATGTGTGCTGAATGGGCTATGTGGGCTTGCACCACGTATTATATGTGAACAAACTCGATGACAACAACTGCTACCACCAGAGATCAGACATAACCCAAAATTGTATCCATATTTTAAGGTAATGACTATATTTTAAGGTAATGAGCTTCGTCTCAACGGTGTTACCGTTAACCTGTAGGACTCGAAGTCCAGTCAAAACGGTTAGAAGAGTGTTGTGGATTTGGTTGAGGTTGTTGTTGAGGAAGTCAAATCTGGACTCATGATGACCCAAAATTTTATAAATTTCGTTACGGAGCTCGTCATCCATAAACCGACGACTCTAATTCTAATTGTTTTGTATTTTTGCTTGTATTTTTGCCAAACAAGGAAAATACATAGAAGATTTAGAAAAGAGATATAGATAATGGATAGATAGAGAGAAACACAAGAGATATTTTCTTAATAATCGATGTCTTTCATTGAATTGAACTGGACAACGATAACCTAACTAATGTATTGGCTCAATAGCCTAATTTCACTAACTTACTGACTCAACAACTGAATCAAATAAGATTTACATGGTCTTCCCCTACTTGCATGCATGGAACATAAAAGTATAAAACGTATCAAACACTTAATGGGAAAATATTGAGGAAACATAAGGTAAGTGGTGGTGGCCACTTATGCACACATCACCCCAACCGAAAAACCTCTTCCACAGTCCCACCATAAAAATCATTGAGAAGACAAACGAGCAAGCTGAAAGACCAAGTTGCCAAGCAACAACAGGCGATTGTATCGATTTCCCTCATCTTTTTTCATGTCTGATTATGGGAAGTGGTAATTTTTTGTTTGATTGCTTAGAAAATGTTGCAAAAAAAGATAATTTTAATTGAATTAAGCCCATTTGTGTCCTTGGATTCTATCTGTTAATATATGGTCATCTGGATCTATTGAGTGGTAAATTCCATAAACACAGTGTGTGTGTTTTTTTGGGTCAATTGTTATTGGCGTGTCAAGAGTTTACTAGTATTATTATTTTCTGTGGTATGCAATTGTAGTTGCAAAGCTTATTTGTTTGATTGCTAACATGATTAAAAGAGTGTAGCTTGTTTTTAAATATATGGAAAAATAAATATAGAAAATAATTTAAGTTAGTGAGATAAAATATACTATTACTATTATCATATATCTTTTATGTTTCTTTATTTTGCTTTCTGGCTAGATGTTCACTGTAAATGGGATATTAATAAAAGAAAAAAAAACCTAGAATTACGAATTTTATTAAATAGCTTAGCGAAATGCAACACTCGTTACTTACATATATATATTAAAAAAAAAGGGGAATAATCTAATTGCAGATTTTGAACCTTGAATAATTTGTTGTAGTTCTTGTAGTTGGTAGTTAATTGATTTATAGAATTCACTAGTATTCCAATAGGAAATGTGAGTTGATGCGTGTTTTATTTTGTTAGAAAATACGAGATAATTTCTTTCATATAAAGCGATGAATCAACATAATTTTGTCCTTAATGGGTTAGCCTAGCTAGGTAGATCTCTTATAATGGAGGACTCTCAAATCTCAGAGGGGAATTTAGTTTAGTTTGTGTTTCTGCATGTGGTGGTGTGGGTTGAGGTGTGTGCTGAAAGGGTAAACAAATGATTAACTAAACTGAACCTACTTAGTATCTCTTAATTTATTTTTTCTTACTTTAAATTTAACTTGAACATTTTCATTGAGTTGCTAAATCTGGAGATTGGATGTGAGAATATACAGGGATTTGGAGGGGAGGGGGTGTTCTTTGGGGGATTAATGGTGTATGAATTTGGTTGAAGAATGCAACCTCATCAGGGTTCTTGAATCGATTTGGTTGAATTAAAAACTCAGATAGTGAAGAAGATTGGGGCAAAGTGGTTAAAGAAGTTTTCGATTTGATACAACAAAGTGATTGTATTTTTCCTAATAGAGTAATATCAATTTAATTTAGTGAAACTCGGTTTTGGGGTTTGTGTGGTGTTTATTGGCTTGATGATGGTGGTTTGGTGATGATGTTACCGATGGTGGTTTGGTGTTGGAATTGAGTTTCTTGATTTGTTTTTATTTTGTATTGGTGTTGGAATTCGTTTTTTATTTGTTTTTTGTTTTTATTTTGGTTAGGTGTTGATGATTTTGATTTTGTTTTTAAGTTTTTTTTTGTTTGTTTTTTTAATAAAGAGATCCAGTGGAGTTTCATACCAGATCTATAAATCTGATCTAGGGTTTGAATGAATTTTTGTTTGATTTTTTTAATTTTTAATAGATCAAATTTAATTAGTTTTATTTGTAATTTTGTATTTTATTTATTTAAAGACAAAATTATCATGATGCCCGTATAAGACAAATTTAAGGGCATAGTGTTCTTTTAAAAGGTATCCATGTCAACCATGGTACATTTACGACAACAGTTATAGAAGGATTAAAAATGACAATTTTACAAATTTATGAACTAAAATAGAATTACATTAAACTAGAGAAACTAAAATTAGGAATACCCCTACTTTTTAACTTTATTTTTATGTTATTTATTTTTATTTAATTCTTTTTATTATTTATTCTATTATATATATGTTTTGTTCATTTTAATTTTATTTTTTAAAAGCATTTTAATTTATTGATAAAAATCATTTCCATTAACATTTTCAGAAGCATTTCGGTTATATTGTTTAAAGATTTTCATTTTTTAAAAGAACTTTGGTTTCATTTTTTAAAGAAATTTTCATTTAATCATTGTTTTTGTTATTGAAAAGTTAATTTTTTATATATATATTTACTTTTTATTCATTTTGTTTTTTTTTTTATTTGCTTCAAGGGTATTCTTGACATTTAGAAAGTCAAACTTGGTCAATTTAACATCACCACAAAACAGACGTTAAGTAAAAGGGTTCAAGTGTAGAATACTGAAACTTATCTATTTTAGTGTATTTGGGCCAAACCTCAAGGGTTTGAGTGTAATTTCCCCTTTGAACAAAACCTAATAAACTATCTTCGTCTCTCTTAGAGTCTCAGTAGTCAGTCCCTCTCCCGTCCAAAATCTCGACCAAATTCAACAACAATGGCGTCGATGCTCTCAACAAAAATGCGAAAACAATCCTTGAAAGAGCTGAAAACCCTAGGCCAGCAGCTCTTGTCTTCGAGAGCTCACGTAAACAACTTACCACTCCTGATAACGTTCGTGTCTCCGGCGTCGCCGCCGCAGCATCTCCTCGAGTCTCTTCTCTCACTCCAATCGTTCTTCACTTCCGTCCTGCGTCAACTTCCTCCGGCTTCTTCTTCCAAGAAAAACCGAGTCGATGACGAGTCCAAAAAGGAGAATCCTGAGTTCATTTACAAGACGTGGCTTCGCTCCAAGTTCGACGAGCTTGTCAGGTCGCTTATAAACGTCCTGTTTTCGATGCAATCAGAGGACACTGTGAGAGTGAGTTATTACTTTTCGCTTTTTATTTGACGCTGTGACAGTTTTAATTTTACCTTGATTTTCGATACGTAAAATTTACTCACAAATTGTTAATTTTGGTTGCGGAAAGTTTTTAGTTTTAGTATCGGTTATCTTTACAGTAGTAATAATGTAATTTGGTTTGATTAGGAGGTTGTGTTGGATACACTGATGGAGTTTGTCAAGTTGGGAAATAATGGAAGGTTTCATTACGCGATATATCATAAATTGCTTCAAACTATTGTAAGTTGAACCACTTTTCGATTGCATTTTAAGTTCTTTCTCTTGTAAGTCATTGTCGTTTGATTGATAGAGTGAGTGATTTTAATGATGATCTGCTCGTATTGATTATCTTGTTTACAGGTTCACTCTGCAGAGTCTGTTGATTCCCTAACAGACTTGCTTGCATCAAAGTATTTCAAGTACATTGATGTCCGGTATATGATCATAACTTTATTTTCCTTTTTGTGAACATTTTACTGTATAATATTCTTTGTTGAGATGGCAGTAGTGATAGCTACTTATGTTCTTAATGTTGTATTAGACAGTCAGGCTGTTCAAGTGTATTTACTTATTATTATTTGCTTGTTTCAGTTATTTCACCTATATTAGTCTGGAAAAACTAGCTACAACTTTGGATGTAAAAGATATCTTTGGTAATTTGTTGCCATGCTCCTCAGTCGAACATTCTCTTTATTTCCGTGCTAGTGGTTTTTTTAATTTTTTGATTCTTTTATATTATCTGATTTGTTTGTCATTGCCTCTTTGGTAGATGACAAAGCTATGAGTGCAAATGGCAATGATGAGAATAGTCCGATAGCAAGGTCAGTTAGTGTATTTAATTGTTACATACCCTTGCTTAGTCTATGTTCTCAGGGTGTAATAGCTATTGTTTCTGGCAGCATTGAGCTTCGTATTCACAAGATACATCATATTATATCAAACATCCCATCGCAGGAAGGCAATATCGAAAAATCTGAGCATGAGATGTGGAGTGGATCTGGTAATTGCTTGCATCTTTTCATTTTGATGATACTGATGTTTTTCTTTTCTTTTCCACTATTTTATTTTCCTGTCTTCTCAGAATTTTATAATGTTATTTATGATCAGGGAGCATTTGATTAAAGTTCTCTTGTTTCTGTACCAATTAGGATTTCCATCCCAAGAAGGTTCCGAGGTGTTGAAAACAGAAGATAAAAAGCTCAAAAGTGACAAAAATAGCAATAATGTAAGTTATTAGTTAGTTTCTGCTGAATACATGATCAATTCATTTATTCCTATCTAAAATAAATTATTGGTGAATGAACTAGATTCTCCACCATATCCTTCACTAGAAACCAACTATTGAATAATTTGGCATGCATTCAGGTATTGTCGGCCAACACTATTGTAAGAAAAATGAAATTGAAGTTCACCAAAGCATGGATTGCATTTCTCAGGTTGCCACTTCCGATTGACATATACAAGGAGGTAAATCTCACAGCTTTTGTACTATGCTTGTGCTTGTATCAGTGCCCAAAACAGTTGAATTATGCCCCCGGACCTTAGGTTGGGTGGTAAATGGATTGTTTACACGTGGAAGAAGAAAATATAGGAGAGCTAGTTTAAGCTTATCAATTGAATGGATAGTTTCCTTGCATCTTGTTTGTATCTCATAATATATGATCCCTTTCGACTGTTATACACTAGCTCCCTATTTACTGCTGTTTTGTGCATACCTTTTACTGTTTGTTATCATTAGTTTTTTTTTCCCTTCTCTATTCTTGAGATTGAGATGGTGAATGTTCTCATTTAATCTTTTGCGGATGGTGTTTTTATTTGTGATTTTCTTTGTATGACAGTTTTTCCTTCTTTTTTTAATACTATTAAGGGAATGATAAATGGAATTGTTACACTATACTCCATTTATTTGTAAATTGGAAGTTCTAAGCTGGATCCATTTCGTAAATGTTACATCAGTTCAATCGGAAGGTTTTTCTCCCTTCAGACTGTTATACACTAGCTCCCCATTTACTGCTACCTTTTCTGTTTGTTATCATTATTATTTTTGTCTTCTCTGTTCTTCAGATTGAGATAGTGAATGTTCTCATTTAGTCTTTTGCATATGGTGTTTTCATTTGTGATTCTCTTTGTATGACAGTTTTTCCTTTTCTTTTTTTTTTTTTATTATTAAGGGAATGATAAACAGAATTGTTACACTATACTCCTTTTATCTGTAAATCGGAAGTTCTAAGCTGGATTCCTTATGTAAATGTTACATCAGTTCAATTGGATGGTTTCATTTTCTCTTGTATATTCATACACAGTTTTCACCTCCCTGCCTTTTGATTTCAGGTTCTTGTTATTATGCATCAGGCTGTCATTCCTTTTCTATCTAATCCTCTCATGTTATGGTGAATACACATTCCATAATTTCATTTTCTTCATTGAAGATATGACTTCTTTTTGTAATTGATTCTGACTTAGCACCTTCC
The DNA here is from genome assembly GCA_032871835.1 of Dipteronia dyeriana. Lineage (NCBI taxonomy): Eukaryota > Viridiplantae > Streptophyta > Magnoliopsida > Sapindales > Sapindaceae > Dipteronia > Dipteronia dyeriana. Next base: position 13,103,752 of record CM065301.1, on the reverse strand, counting down.
AACATGCAGTGACTTCTTAACTAGATCATATGACATTGGTGGTGTTGTCAGTGTCATGGCTCTTAGCAGTCTCTTTATCCTTATGACACAACATGGTTTAGAGTACCCCAACTTCTATGAAAAACTTTATGCCCTATTGGTACCATCTATCTTTATGGCGAAACATAGGGCAAAGTTTTTGCAGGTAATTCGAAATGCTAAATAATTTATCACATACTTCACATAAAGTTGAAATCATATATTCAATTAGTAATAAGGGAAAAAGTGCATGATGTCATGCATCATGGTCTTGAGGTTGCTGCCTTTGGTCCTGATGTGAATATCGTATAGACAACACAAAGATTTTCAATTCTAAAGAGGGTAGAATGAAAGTTTTGACTGGCAATCAGGTAACTTTTATCAATTTGAGCTCTTGCATATTTTAAAAGAAGTGAAACTTATTTTCTGCAGCTTCTGGATTCTTGCCTGAAGTCGCCACTTCTTCCGGCATACTTGGCTGCTGCTTTTGCTAAGAAATTGAGTAGACTGTCTCTCTTGGTTCCGCCTTCAGGAGCTTTGGTTATTATAGCTTTGATTCACAACCTTTTACGCAGACATCCTTCAATCAATTGTTTGGTGCACCGGGTAGAAAAACGATCTTATTATTTACACTTTTCATTTTTGTCTGTCCAATTATAATCTTCTTGATCTTGGTCAAAGTTTTCTGACATTTAATGTTTATGTTATAAATATACACAGTTTATTAATATAGCTCCTATGTCCTTAACTTTGGTTGTTTAAAGTGAATTGCAATTAGTTGAAATTTATCCTTGTATACATTATCTAAACAATTAGCAATATATGCAAGTCAAACACGATTTGTGTAAGATATAATGTAGGATTTAGGAAAGAAAGGCTTACCAGCTATTAACATTTTAGATTCTTGAAAGAAATGTTTACAACTCACAAGCTGTGGAAATGAAAGAGTAACATGTGATGAATGGAATTGAATAGCACACTAAGATTGAAAAAATGAAGTTGAGTTTATCTGTGCAGGAAGATGGCTATGGAACCAAAGAAAATGGTTCTAAGGCTGAGAGGGAGATTATTGACACTGCAGATGAATCTGAAGAAACTGTCACAAATAAATCTAGCAGAAAACCTGGCATTGATCATTTCAACAATGAAGAAATTAATCCTGTGAAATCTAATGCCATGAGTAAGTATTCTTGTGAATTTCTTTTTTGAATCCATGCATTTTACACTATATTCAAGATGTCCAAACTTGGCTGCTGGCAGCAAGAAGTTGGGATGTGGCTTGTTTTTTTTGTGTGTTTTGGATGTAGAAATATGTTTCTGTGAATTTAAATTTTGCGTATCTTTGGGAATTCTTCAAACAGGAAGTTCACTTTGGGAAATAGACACCCTCCGACACCATTACTGCCCTCCTGTATCAAGGTATGCGCTTGATACCTGAACATCACATACCCCAAATGCTATATTTATATCTCCAGTAACATCTGATCTCACATGTTCTTAGGTTTGTCTTGTCGCTGGAGAATGATTTGACAGTTAGAGCAAAAACCACAGATATCAATGTTACGGATTTTAGTTCTGGTTCATATGCAACAATATTCGGAGAGGAGGTAATATTGCAAGTGTTAAATTTGCATTATCTTTATCAGAAATTTCCTTATATGTACGAACATAAACGCAAAACATCTATTTCCAAATTTTGGTTTATCATTCCTTGTGTAATGCGGAACCTCGGTTCTCTCCATTTATGATATACAGTCATTCTCAAAAATATTTTTATACCCTTGATTGTAGATAAGGCGAAGAGTAAAACAGGTTCCACTGGCATTCTACAAAACGACGCCTACCTCATTGTTTTCAGAAGCAGATTTTTCCGGTTGGACCTTCAAATCTGAGGAAATTAAGGAAAATAATACCGAGAATGATGGAAAAAGAACGTTAAACACGTCTGAAGAAAACGGTGACATCTCTGCTAAACGGCAGAGGGTAGAGTGTTCGTGAACTCTCTCTTGGGAGGGGATGGATAACAGAACCAGATAAATTTTGTAGCTTAGAAATTAATTTAAAAGTTTCCTGATTTGCCATGTAATTTTGTTAAAATACAGAATGAGTCATTATTATTATTATTACAATCATACAATGAAAAGCCATTTTTGCTGTGCTGTGCTGGATTTGATTTAATTAGACTTGAATATTGATTGAAATTGAGGCAGAGAAGTAGAGGTATTAGGAAGCAATAATATGTTCATTATAATCCCATTCAATCGTCACCGGCCATACAACTAAAAGCTGGAAACTAGAAACAACCTTACAAAATAATAGAAAATAATCGGAAACAAAATAACAGGAAATAATAGGAAACAACCTATTGAATTCATGCAACATACTTATATGATCAACGCAAATCAGGGGCACTTAGCATCTATTTATTAACTTTAGATACTATTTTGACCGAGTTACATCCATTTGCATGCACCATTTGAATTCTGCACATATCATGGAGATGATCGGTGAGGTTACGGCAACGGCGGGGGATTAATCGCTGTGGTTTGCAGTGATTCTGGATTTCCACCGAGATTTGCAAGTTTATTTTTTTAATTTCGTTTTTTTTTATATAAAAAAAATGGGTGTGGAATCTGTGTTGGGTGTTGGTTGTTGGTTGGGAAGGTGAAGGAGTTGGTAATGGTGGTCTAGTCGTGATGATGTAGGTCTATATTGTTAGAAAATTCTATCATATGGGGCCACACATGTAAATATTAAATGTGTTGTGCTATCTTTTGGTTAAGTCCAAATTAAAGTGATCTAATTAAGATTTAAAGTATTAAGGTTTACGGGTATAATTGTCATGGAATTAATGTGTAGATACCAGAGTGTTATTTCTAATTTGATGATGAGCCGAATTAGAAATAACAAAACATATAATAATATGATTATTATATATATATTTAGGGTTATGGTCCCTAAATTACACGATACTTTTGTTTTGTCTGTATCCCCATCAACAGAGAAAAATAGAACACTGTAGGGTTCAAGGAAGGTCGTGATAATTTGGAAGATCACAACCCATCGATCAACCTCCGACAATGAATTCAGGTACGTATCCGCAATCGATTATCTTCACTTTTCACTTGAATTGATATGTGTTAGTATTATATATTTAGGGTTTGATTAAATATGATATAGAAACATGTTTATGTTAAGTTTTTTAGATTAATTATATGCCTACGCATGTTGATTTTGTATTAATTGAATTCCTAACAAGTGGTATCAGAGTTACCCACAGTCGATTCTTGAGGATTTAAGATTTGGATTTTCGGTTATATATATAAATCTAGACTTTGTTTGCTTGCTGCGTTTTGATGCATAATTATTATTTAATATATATGTTGAATCATAAACAAAATATTATGTTTATGTTTGATTTTGTGAGTTCAACGATTTGAGTTTTGATCATCTGTGTTTGAGTTTTGTTTTTTAAGAAATTAAAAAACAAAATAAAAATTGGTCGATGGGTTTTATCAACCCAGATCGCACCAGCCAATGACCTCCCCAAGGTCGATGAGTTTTCAGGTGGGTTTTGCCCTAAACCCGAACCTTTTTCGGTAAAACCTGCATGTTTTGCGACGAGGAGAACGGTCGTTGATGGCGATCTCGACCTCAATCTAGTGAGATCGACCGAACTAAACCCATATCGATCGCCGATCTTCTTTACAGATCGGGTTTTCTGGTCGTCCGCTTCTGGTCGCCTTGTGTCGTTGTCTTCAGGCGATGGTGCGGCGGCGGCGGCGAAAGGCAACTAGGGTTTTCAAACAATTTTTACTTAGACCCTTCTTTTAATAATTCGAAATTCTTAAGGGACTGTTTTATAATTTATTTGGGTCATTATGTGATTTTGATAAACTTTTGGGGTCGGCTTATAATTTTCAAAACTTTCAAGGCATGTTTGCAATTACGGAAAACTTTTGGGGCAGATTTATAATTATTTAAAAGGTATGGGATCACTTAGTAATTTTTAAAAGTTTTGGGCCAATTTTTAATTTATGAAACTTGAGGGGCCTTTTTATAATTTTATAAACTTTGGGGCATTTTTGTAATTTTGATAAAATAAAATAAAATATTATTTATTTTCATTTTATTATAAGGATCAACTCAAATTTAAATATTTAGGTACATCTTTTATGATTAACTAAGGTGGTCCATCATTCTAAATGGGCTAATTGAAACAAGATGTCGTCAAAGTGACATTTCTTGTGTAGATTATTCATGAGGAATGTTGGATGTTTGTGTGTGTGTAAATTCATGCGAGTATTAGTCGGCCCAAAGGAAGGTTAATACTTGGCCGAATTGTACACACACATGTGGTGATAAATATGTGACAATTATAAAGTTTTACATGTGAATAATAAGTCGATCCAAAGATAGATTTATTATTTGACATTAATTATTGTCAATGTTTGATCATTACAACAACAGTACCACTTATAATTAATATTACTATCTAAAGACCTGATATTAATGATATGCTAGGTATCTTGAGATGAGATTTACCATTATTTGAATTTGTTGATTATTAAATTTGGTTATTAATGTGCGCTTGTTTGTTTGTTTGTTTTGTTCTCTTTACATCTAGTGTTTCTTCTATATCTGCTAATATCAACTCTATACATGTACTTAATGGGACCAACTTTAAGGATTGGAAGGAGAACATAAAATTTGTTCTCGGTTGTATGGATCTAGACCTTGCACTTCGGGTTGAGCAACCCGCTTCTCTTACGGATGCAAGTTCTCCTAATGACAGGAAAAACTTTGAAAAGTTGGATTGCTCAAATCGCATGAGTCTTATGATCATCAAGCGCGGCATTTCGAAGGCATTTAGGGGTGTGGTATCTGAAAAGATAACCAAAGCCAAGGAGTTCCTAGCCGAAATTGAAAAGCGTTTTGTAAAAAACGATAAGGCAGAAACAAGCACACATTTGCAAAGCTTGATTTCTATGAAGTACAAAGGCAAAAGGAACATTAGGGAGTACATTATGGAAATGTCTCATATTGCCTATAAGCTTAAGGTACTGAAGCTCGAGCTGTTTGACGACTTGCTCGTGCATTTGGTATTAATATCACTTCCTGCACAATACAACCAGTTTAATGTCAGTCACAACTGTCAAAAAGAGAAATGGACTCTTAATGAGCTCATTTCTTACTGTGTGCAAAAGGAAGAGAGTCTGAAGCGAGACATGACAGAAAATGCTCATTTGACTAACACCTCTAAGGATAAGGGCAAAAATAGAAAGAATAATGAAACTGTTAAGGGTCCAGCACAAAAGAAACAACAGCAGGACAAAGATGATTGTTTCTTTTACAACAAGCCTAGACATGTAAAGAAGGATTGTGCCAAGTATCACGCTTGGCGTGCAAAGAAAGGTGCATTCCTTACTTTGGTCTGTTCTGAGGTAAATTTAGCTTCAGTACCTAAAAACATGTGGTGGTTAGATTATGGTGCTACTACTCACATTAGTGTTTCTATGCAGGGTTGCCTGAGCTATCGAAAGCTAAGTGATGCTAAAAGAAACATCATTGTGGGCGATGGAAAATCGGTAGAAGTGGAGGCGACAGGGCATTTTAGGTTGTTATCAGGAACTGATTATTATTTGGATTATCAAATACTTTTGTTGTACCGTCTTTTAGACGGAATTTGGTTTTAGTTTCTTTATTGGACAAGTCTGGTTATTATTGTTTATTTGGAAACAATCAATTCAGTTTATCTATAAATTCAAATGTTGTTGGAACTGGTTCTCTATGTGTATATGACAACTTATATTTGCTTGATACAATCGTTTCTTATAATGAAACCTTGCATGTGGAATCACGAAGTACTAAACGCAAACTAAGCACAGAAAATTCGGTCACATTATGGCACAAACGCTTAGGTCACATCTCTAAAACTAGAGTTGAGCGACTTGTGTCTGATGGTATTTTAGATTCCCTTGACTTTACAGATTTTGATGTTTGTATTGATTGCAACAAGGGAAAACATACCAAATTAAAGAAATTAGGTGCCAACAGAACTACAAAAGTCTTAGAATCGATACACACTGATATCTGTGGTCCATTCCCTACGGCTTCCTGGATTGACCAACAATATTTTATATCATTCATAGATGATTACTCACGTTATGGGTACCTATTTCTCATTCATGAGAAATCACAGTCTTTGGACGTGTTCAAAACATTTAAAGCTGAAGTTGAGAACCAACTCAACAAAAGAATAAAGAGTGGCAGGTATGACCGTGATGGTGAATACCACGGTAGATATGACGGTTCAGTTGAACAACGTCCAAGACCATTTGTTAAATTCCTATAGGAATATGGAATCGTCCCATAGTGCACCATGCCAGGGTCACCTAGCATGAATGATGTAGCTGAAAGGAAAAATTTGACTCTTAAGGATATGGTAAGGAGTATGATTTGTCATTCTACCTTATCAGAGTCACTCTGGGGAGAAGCACTCAAAACATCAGCTTATATTCTGAACCGAGTGCCAACTAAAACAGCTGCAGAAACACCTTATAAGTTTTTGACAGACAGAAAGCCGAGTCTAAAACATTTTCACATTTGGGGATGTCCAACTGAGGTAAGACCTTACAGGCCACATGAAAAGAAATTGAACTCCAAAACTGTGAGCAACTAATTCATTGGCTATTCTGAGCGATCAAGGGGCTATAAGTTTTATGAACCCACACTTATGTCAATTTTTGAAACGGGAACTGCAATATTTTTTGAGGATGTTGAGTTTGGTGGGAGAAATAAAGTAAGAGACATTGTATTTGAGGAAAAATTGGTTACGATTCCCACTATCGTTTTTGACAATGTGCATGTTTCTATACCTGTCATTGATCAATAAGCGAATCTGGATCCTCAACCAGACAATGTTGAACAACCCCCATTCAAGATGAGGTAATTTTTCCTGAGGAACAAACTCAACAACCTCAAGAACTAGTGTCATTAAGACGATCCACTAGAGAAAGGAGAAATGTTATTCCGGACAATTTTTACGTATTTCTTCAGGAATATGAGGAAGACTTTGGAATGATGGAAAATGATCCAATCAACTTCCATCAAGCCATGCAGGGTTCCAACTCTCAAAAGTGGATTGATGCCATGAATGAGGAGTATAGGTCTATGCATGACAATAAGGTTTGAGAACTTGTCCCATTACCAGAAGGTGCAAAGCCCATTGGTTATAAATGGATATTTAAAACCACAAGGGATTTGAAAGGTAATGTGGAGAGGTATAAGGCTCGTCTTATAGCTAATGGTTTTACCCAAAAGGAAGTGATTGACTATAAAGATACTTTCTCTCCGGTTTCAACGAAAGACTCTTTTAAGACAATCATGACACTTGTTGCACATTTTGACCTTGAGCTTCATCAGATGGATGTCAAGACGTGGTGACATTGATGAAACAATTTATATGGTGCAACCAGAAAACTTTGAGTCGGGAGACCCAAAGAATATGGTTTGCAAATTGACAAAATCCATTTATGGACTCAAGCAAGCTTCCCGTCAGTGGTACCATAAGTTTCATCAAGTGATTATCTTGTTTGGTTTTGAGATAAACATCGTTGATAATTGTGTGTATCACAAATTCGGTGGGAGTAAGCATATATTCCTGGTTTTATATGTCGATGACATACTGCTTGCCACAAATGATATAGGCATGTTGTATGAAACCAAGAGATTTCTATCAAAGAATTTTAAGATGAAAGATCTTGGTGACACCTCTTTTGTATTAGGGATTCAGATACAACGAGATCGCTCTCGCGGTGTTCTTGGATTATCACAAAGGATCTATATCGATACAGTGCTCAAAAGGTTTGACATGCAAGACAACAAACCAAGTGACACCTCTGTCGCTAAGGGAGACAAGTTCAGTCTCAATCAGTGCCCTAAAAGTAACCTTGAAGCTAAGAAAATACAGAAGATTCCGTATGCATTAGCTGTAGGGAGCCTAATGTATGCTCAGGTGTGTACGCGTCCAGATATTGCGTACATTGTTGGTATGTTAGACAGATATTTAAGTAACCATGTGATGGATCATTGGATAGTAGCCAAGCGGGTTATGAGGTATTTGAAGAGAACAAAAGATTACATGCTCATATATAGGAGATCAGATCAATTGGAGATCATAGGGTATTTCGACTCCGATTTTGCTGGATGCCATGACAATAAGAGATCCACATCAGGCTATATATACCTGTTAGCTGGTGGAGCTATTTCTTGGAAGAGTGCCAAACAGACACTCATAGCTTCTTCCACCATGGCAACAGAATTTGTAGCATGCTACGAGGCATCCAACCATGGAATATGGCTGCGGTATTTTGTCACTGGGCTCGCATTCCGGAGGGTGTTGAAAGACCACTCAAACTATATTGTGACAATAAGTCAACAGTGCTATATTCTAACAACAACAGGAGCTCATCTAGGTCAAAACTTATTGACATTAAGTTCCTAGTTGTGAATGAAAGAGTGCAGAGTGGACATATATCTATAGAGAACATTTGGACAAACTCCATGATAGCGGATGCGCTTACAATGGGATTACCACCCAAGGTCTTTCATAAGCACAATGTTCATATGGGTGTTATTTTGTGTGAGGATATCACATTATAGTGGGAGTTTGTATAATTTTGTATTTTATTGCTCTATGTTTGATTTTGGATATACTTATGCATTTATGTATTTGGCTATTTTTCCGATCAGAAATAAAGTATTCGGTTAATTACACTCTGTTATATTGTGTTAAGTATTGATCTCACTAAGGAATAAAGTATGACTAATTGGAATAGACATATATATATCACATTGCATGTAATTTTCATGTTACGCACACGTGATTGATCTATGTCATTTGGTTATGTTGTTATACGTGACCATTGATGGGTTTAGTCACACTAAATGTGATGAAAACCGCTTTGATCCTATATCGACATAATCAATGGTCGAGATTGTTCGGATATACCCTAAAATTGTGATAGCAAAATTTTGGAGCTCATAAAGTCATACACATTTATAAAGTTACATGTGTGGCCCAGTGGGAGATTGTTGGAAAATTCCATCATATGGGGCCACACATGTAAATATTAAATGTGTTGTGCTATCTTTTGGTTAAACCTAAATTAAAGTGATCTAATTAAGATTTAAAGTATTAAGACTTAAGGGTATAATTGTCATGAAATTAATATGTAGATACTAGAGTGTTATTTTTAATTTGATGAGGGGCCGAATTAGAAATAACAAAACATCTGTATATATATATATATATTTAGGGTTGTGGTCTCCAAATTACACGATACTTTTGTTTTGTCTATATCCCCATCAACAAAACAAAATAGAACATTGTAGGGTTCAAGAAAGGTCGTGATAATTTGGAAGATCACAACCCATCTATCAACCTCCGACAATGGATTCAGGTACGCTTCCGCAATCGATTATCTTCACTTTTCTCTTGAATTGACATGTGTTAGTATTATATGTTTAGGGTTTGATTAAATATGATATAGAAACATTTTTAGGTTAAGTTTTTTGGATTAATTATGTGCCTACGCATGTTGATTTTGTATTAATTGAATTCCTAACACGTAGATCCATTTTGGATCTTCCAATATCGATTATGGAAGAACCTTTGTTTGAAAAAAAAAAAACAAGTTATTTTTTTATATTGAAGGGTAAAACGGTATTTTTATTAAAAATCTAACGGAAGTTAACAGTAGGACAATAATGCAAACTAGTCTTTTTAATAATATCCCGTTATAAACCCGCATTAATCTCGGGTCAATTAGTGTCCACAGAAGGGTATATTTCAAACCCGTAAATGACCCGCTTTATAACAATTTAGCGACAGCCGCTCTCGCTGTCACTCACCTCTGTCTTCCGCCGGAAGTCGCTGCCATCGACACATCAGCGAAGCTCTCATCAGCTCTACCATCCCTTCTCTAAAGTTGTCTCAGGTATAACTTTATCTATCAAACCCACTTTTTATTTCTTTATTTTTCTGGTCTGTAATTCTTTGTTTCCTGTCTTGACGAATCGGGTTCTGTTATTTGAAGCCTTTGTTTTGTCCCGATTTTCGTTTTTGTTCTCTTATACAAATTCATGAATTTTATAATTTAATTTTAGGGAATTTGTGATTCGATTGTGATGTGATTTTCATTTTTAACAAATGTGGTTGCAAGTCACAAAAAAACCAAAGTTCACTGATTTGACTATGAGACAAATTTTACAATTGCAATTCTTTATGATGCCAATTGAATTTGAACTAAAATGGTAATCCAGTTATTCATTCATATAAATAAAGAAAATGCATAATATCAAGTAGTAAAAAGCAAATATATAAAAGAATCAATAATAAGAACCGACTTTTTCTAACTTCTCAAAGGAATCTGGGTTATAGTATCTTTAATTTATTTGGTTTGTAAAAAAATTTGGCCTAGAAATACGAGTTAAAAAATCCGGGTAAAAAAATCCAAGATAAAATGAAGGTCAAAATATGTCAGTCTGGCTGCATAATACCTAAGCCTAGTGAGAATATCGTGGACCTCAAGAAATTTTGTTTCTAAGCTGTAATTAATGACAACATTTGAAATTTTAGATAATTTAGTTTGCTGTGCAAAATGCTGACATTCAAAAGTTTCTATATGCTGTACTGTGACTTGTCTACTCATTATATATCTCTCTTTTCATCTTTTTTTTTTCTTTTTCTTTTCAGTATCATATTTAATGGTCTTTGAGACTTGCTATATTCAAAGGTCACCATGTGTTTTCTTATTTCTTGCAAGGCATGCAATGGTATCAATGGATATTCGCACCATGTTCTTATTCTCAGCCATTTTTCGTATCATTTTAATTATTTACGGAGAATGGCAAGATTCACATATGGAGGTTAGATATACGGATGTCGATTACCTTGTCTTTTCTGATGCGGCTTCTTTTATGGCTTCTGGAGAGTCCCCATACAAAAGAACAACATACCGATATTCACCTTTGCTTGCATTTCTGCTCGTTCCAAATTCAATTATTCATCGCTCGTGGGGAAAGTTTCTCTTCTCAGCTTTAGGTATGGAAAGTTTCTTACCATGGATGTAAAAAGCTTAAAGTGCTTGCTTGGTTTCTTTTATTTTCCCTTCATAAATTGGTTGATCTAGTGAAATCCTTCTTCAAAATGTCAGTTTTCTCATTCAAATACTTTTATGAATGACTGTGAGAAATGAAATAATGGAGCTAGTAGTTATTAATAGTGTGTTGTCAGAATGTATCTTCTTGTTGATAACTATATTATTTAGGTCTCTTGATATTTGAGTCATGTTGTAAGGGACTAAGGGTCCTTATTTGTTAGGTATTACTATTAATGCTGCCCAATCTTACTACTTGTTCTTTCTTACTTTGAATATCTGTGTTTTTTCAAATCATTGCTAGAGGAAGTTCAATATACTGGTGGATCTTTTGTCTAGATTAGACCCTTTTTTCGTAGAAAGTGATTGCTTTATGCTTCACATATAATACTAAAATAACTTAATATCTAGACATTAATAAAATTGCTAAGCTACTGATTATCTATTTTTTTGCCATAGAATTTATGAGGTGCTACTCTCATAAGTTGTTTTGCAATTTATACAGCTTATTAAATAATGAGAATGACAGAAACGGCTTTACTATTTCTGGTACTGACACAAGCATTTGTCATATTCTAATAACAGATTTACTAGTGGGCTGGTTTATCTATACCATTTTGAAGCTACGAAAGGTGCCTGAGAATCTGTGCATGTATTCTGTAGTGGTATGGCTCTTCAATCCATTTACCTTTACCATCGGAACTCGTGGGAACTGTGAACCCATTGTTTGTGCTATGATTCTGTGGATCATTATCTGTCTAATGAAAGGTATATTTCTACTACTTCCATAACTTTTAAACACAGATAACATTTGAGTGCTGTCTTTCAAAATGCCAGTGTGTTAATGAAATTAACCTGTCATATTGTTGTCTTGAACTGGTTGTAGTAGCCTAAACATATTGACTGGTAATCTCTTCTCCTACAAAAAAAGATAGAAGACATCAATATTAGGGGAAGTCTTGCATAATCTCTTAAACATCTTTCTGGGAAATTGGTGACCGAGATTTTGGCATAATGAATTTTAGATGCAATACACGCCTGGTTAGTAATTCAAAAAAAAAAAAAACTTAAAAAGCAATTTTTTTTTTAATCTAGTGCAGAACTATTAGAAGTGGAACTTCAGATATTAAAATTAGCAAGCTGGAAAATCATTACTTTTGTTAACTGAAATTGTTCTGATTAGTTATTAATTGCTTGATAAATACAAAAATCAAAGTTTAGAAAGTTATTTAATTTCCAATTTTGTCCTGGCATTCATCAAATTGGTGGATGAAGTATGTAATGGAAACTTCTTCTTTACTTGGTAAAATTTCTTTATGATGCATTTGTAATTGCCAATTCCCAAATTGATTATGTTGGTTGTTTCTTTGCTTTATGCACAACGAAAAATTCCTTTTAATATACTTATAATATCTCATTTACATTTGATGTTGAACTCATCAATCCCTTACTGTTTTTGGTATACAGGAAATGTGTTACAAGCTGCATTTTGGTATGGACTTGTAGTCCATTTAAGAATTTATCCAATAATTTATGCACTTCCCATTATCCTGGTTCTTGATCCGGACTTCTTCCAATCTGGTTTAAAGCCCAAACTTCAGAACTGGAGCTCTAGTCAAGGAAAGACTCCTCAAAGTCATAATAGAGTGACCGGTCAATATGACTTGGTGACAGCATTGAAAAGTGTATTTACAAGAAGGAGAATAATGTTTGGACTAGTGTCCGGGGCTGTTTTTCTCTTCTGCACCGGTCTTTTCTTCTATTTATATAGATGGGAGTTCTTACATGAGGCGCTTCTATACCATCTTACTCGTACAGATCCAAGACACAATTTTTCTATTTACTTTTATCATATCTACCTCCATTCTGAACACGAGTCCTCTGTGGTGGAAAAACTCATCTCTTTCTTGCCTCAATTTATAGTACAGCTGGTTCTCATTTTTAGCTTCGCACAAGATCTTCCGGTTTGCCTTTTTCTGCAGACATTTGCATTTGTAGAATTCAATAAGGTTCGTAATCTATGCTGATCCACTTTAATAGATTTAATGACAATTGCTCTAAGGTTTCTTTTTGGATTGAACTTGGTATGTCATATATTATTTGCCCTTTTCAAAGTGACTTTTATAATCATGTCTCTGATTTTAACATCAGTGCTTGATTCGATTCTTTTGCAGGTAATTACAGCACAGTATTTTGTGTGGTTCTTTTGCTTGTTGCCTTTGATACTTCCATGGAGCAAAATGACCCTAAAGTGGGAAGGCTTATGTTGCATTTTTGTGTGGATGGGGGCTCAAAGCCATTGGTTGATGTGGGCTTATTTACTGGAATTTAAGGGCAGGAACGTTTTCGTTCAACTTTGGCTTGCAAGCATATTGTTTTTGGTTGCTAATACTTTTGTTCTCATCATGATTATCCGGCGACATAAGTTCGCTCCTGTGTTTGAACAGCGGGACCGTGCAACTTCGAAAAACGCAGCGAAACTGAAGTAAGGGAGTGAGTCCTTGTGAAAATCAAAGGATAGAGTGTGTTTGGATGTACTTTCTGTAATTCTACAAGCGCACATACCTTAATTTTGTAGTGTTTGGTTAAAAATAAACAAAAAGATAGTTTAGGATTGTAATAGCAATTGAACTGTTTTTTATATCATAAAGATTATTAAGGTGCCTTTTTTTTTTCTCAATTCAGACTCCAGAGTATGTTTTTAGAGAATTTGGAAAAAAAAGAAAGTTAGAAGTAAAGGTCCCGTTCTGTAACTATTTTTAAGTCCATTTTCGTTTTTATTTTTTAAAAAAGATTTTGAAAACGAGTTGGTTAACTGTTTTTCATTTTATTTTAAAAAAAAATAAAATGAAAAAAAAAAATCAGTGTTAAAAGTGAAATATTTAAAAAACATAAAATACTTGTTTTTTGTTTTTTGTTTTTTTTTTGTTTATCATTTTGTTTTTCACCTTTTATATATATATATATTTTAAAAACTATTAATTGTACTGTTATGCGTTTGATATGGTTAGGATAAGGTCGGGTAAGATTTTTAAATGATCAAAGTGCCCCTCTTATATATATATTCTAGAATAATTTATTTCTAACTAGAACTAAAAACATTCATACAATAATATATATATATATATATATACATTATAATTATTATATATATATAATATAATTATAGAATATTAATATATAATATAATTAGTATATTAATATTCTATAATATTATGATTAAATATAATAAAATATTACATATATACTATAATATATTATAATATATATATATATAATATCAAAAATTATATATTTATATAGGATATAATGTAATATATTATGTATAATTATATACAAAAATATAATATAATAACATATATATAATATTATAACATATTATTATAATATAAATTATAATATATATAATTATATAATATATATATATATATATATATTATAATTATTTATTTATAATTTAAGAGTTTAGTTTTGATTAATTCATTTTTTGATATGTTTTTTTTATTTAATTTTTTATGTATTATTTTTGTTTAATTTAAAAATTACAATACATAAATTATATTGGTTAATTATGTAATCAATTTGTTTATAGTTGTAATAATATTAAACAAAATGCCAAAATTGATCTTTCAATTTTTGATAGTTTTCGGTTAACTCACCAGACGTGTTTTTTCCGTTTTTATTTTCAAAATACAGTTTTCAGTATATACTATCAGACGTATTTTCAGAATTCGAAACTGAAACCAAAAACTCTGTTTTCATTTTCATTTTTATTTTCGAAAAACAACAACTGAAAAACGCTTACAGGACGGGCCTCAAATCTCTTGAAACTAAATTTTATAATGAGATGAGATTGATCTGGTGGTAAATCCATTACACCTGCACCATGAGATTGTGGGTTCGAGTACTCCTTCCTCCCCAGAAAATCTCGTGTAATTTCAAAAAAAAAAACTAAATTTTGGATGATGATTTAATTTAGGGATATGATAAAAATACTCAAAATGTACCTTATAATTTCATTATTTGCCAAAAACCTCCCAACTGCTAACTTATGTTAAGATATCAATCAAAAGACTGTTTTGCCTTTCTGTAAAAATATATAAATAAAAACATTTAAAAATCATTAACTCAAATGACGTGTAAGTGATTTATTCATTAATCACATTATCTCATGATTTAAGTGGTAATAAAAACTCATTTGTCATATCATATGTTGAATTTTGCGTTTATTATTTTGACTCTATAATATTACTCTTTAAAAATTAATTTAATTTTTTTAAAAAAAATATACAAATAAAAAAAATGTATTTCCAAAGTTCAGTCCATCTCAGAGATCGACAATGGAGATTAGTAAATAGAAAATGAAATTTTCACAAAAAAAAAAATAAAATTCAAGATCTCTACTAGATCTATAGATGGATCTCCAGCAACTTATGGAGATCAATTTGTTAGCACAGTCGCAAACAGGGGAGTATGGATGTGCATTTTCCCCATGTGACCCCATCCTCATTATGGAAAAATTTCATCCCGTATGGGGTTGTTTTGAGGCGGGGGGCAGGGGCGGGGGCGATGAAACCTTCCCCTATCTCCATTTCTCTAAAATATTATATATATATATATATAGGGTTCAAAAAATAAATTGTATTTTTTAGAAGTGACATTTCAACACTATCACTGCTTTAATAACTTATGTTTAAAAGACACTTATTATGGTACATGGACAAAAATACCTACAATAGTTGTTCCATATCAGATTTCTTTCATTCATTTTGCAGTGACAGAGTTGTGAAGTAGAGAGGGAAAGTCCCGTTGAAACCTAGACAATCACTCGAACGGCGACAGAATGGTACTACGCAGACGCATTCAGAGGTTGAGCTCCCCGGTTCATGGGGAGCAGAGGGCAGCGGTTCCAAAACTTTTTTTTTCTGGTCAGTACTTACAAAAAGCTCGGAGCCTTTAATGAAAGTCTCGGAACCTTTATAAAAAAGCTCAGAGGCTTTATTAAAAAACTTAGAACAATTATAAAAAAGCTCGGAGTCAATACAAAAAAAAAAAGCCCGGAGTCATTACAACAAAGCTCGGAGTCATTACGAAAAAGAAAAGCTCGGAACCATTACAAAAAAGCTCTGAGCCATTACAAAAAAAAAAAGCTCTTAGCCATTTCAAAAAAGCTCGGAACCATTATAAAAAAAAAGATTGGAGCCACTACCAAAAAAAAAAAAAATTGGAGTCATTACAAAAAAAAAAAGCTCAGAGCCTTTACAAAAAGGCTCGGAGACTTTACATAAAGTCTTAAATAATTTACATAAAGGCTCAGACGCTATAGATAAAGTCTCGGTCAGCTTTCAAAAAGGCCCGGATAGAGCTTACAAAGGCTCAGAGATTCAAATTTCAAAGGTTTAAACTTCAAAATACCAGTTTCATGTTCACACAAAGACTCAGACAATAAATCGTAAGGAATGAATAAATTGTTACAAGACTCAGAATTCCTTATGTGCTGAAACATGTTGACTTTCAGACAAGTTTTAAATCGATTTTTAGACAAATTTATTGGAGAAAGAGAAGTTGCTGCTTTCAGTGATCAAAGTGTGGAGATTGGAAGTACAAAGAAAATTAAAAATTAATTATTTAAGGGTAATTTGGATAGTTCATCATAATAGGTGTCTTTTAAAATTAACTTATTAAAGCAGTAACATCATGGCAACACACACAAAAAAAAATGACATTTCTCACAATTTTTACTATATATATAAAACGAGTTAAGCTAAATCAACCAGAATTTGAGATTTAAAGTTTTAATTTTAACATCTCAACCTATTATGTGTTCTTAATCTAATGGTTGAGATTTGAATACATATAACTTTTGGATTAATAGTATATGAACGATTGAGATGTTGATGTCAAAATTTTAAGTCACAAATTTAAATTGTTTTAGCATAACCTATGTATATATATATATATATATATATATATTTTAATTTTATATTTTATGATTTTATATTGGATTAAATTAAACCAATTATATATTTTAAATTTGATATTTTAATTATTTTCTTAATTGAATATTAAAATTGGATGAATCAAAAGATTGAGGTGATCAGATTTCGAATTCTAAATTCTAGATTTCAGATGGGAAATAAAGGGAAATGGGAGAGAGGAGGGGAAACCTCTCCCCAAACACCCCATCCCTGGTTCCCTCAAATGAAGTTTTAGGATGCTCCTCCCCAATGGTCTCCCACACCCATTCCTATGGGGAGGCTCCCCACTGCTCCACTTGTTCCTTTATCCCAAATGCAAAAAACGACCAACCACTTCACCCCACCCTCAAATCAAGTAACCAACCACCGGCCACCACCACTTTGTAACCTATCATAAAATTTGAAAATTTTAATGGAAAATTAACGGTGGAATGTATTTTGGACATTAAATGAAACTACCGAGTGGATTTTGGCTAATAATGAACTAGATAGTATATTTTGGTTAATATTGCAAATTACACGGTTGTTCCCTTGTTTTTTATTACTATCCCTATAATTTTAAGGTAAAATCCAAAGAATGAGGGAGCTCATTAGGCAATGCTATGTTTTTTTATTGCTTTTCGTTCTTACAGATCATCTAAGGCGATAAACAATGACTGACCTGTACCGATTAAACGGTGTTTCGTCATTCTATTGCTATACATCTAACTATCTAAGGCGAATGCGATGTTTTTTGGGATGGAAATAATTTTACCTTTTAGGGATGACTAATTTCCGTCCATGTTGAATTTTATTTTAGTGAACACTCTAATTCGGTAGAAACTGAAGTTTATTGAATTACCCTGCTTTTCCTTTTCTTAGGTTATATATATATCAGTTCTTTTTTTATTGGTACGTACTAATGGAATTATATAATGATATTGAATGTGAATCGTTCATTTATAAAAGAGCTTATCAAGTCAAAGTCCTTATATAATTCCATCTGTGTGTATTTTTATGAAAATTTTCGATATATATATTCCTTGCTAGTTTGTCTTTTTCCTCCATTATGATGTTAATGGCTACATTTATTTGCCTAGGAAAACTTGATTACCTTGAAAAACTATAATAATTTCAACCTTAATTTATTTTCTTCCCATCATATTTGTGTAAATTAATTAATTACTTTGTATAGCAATTGGCAGCAATTTTCTGCTTGTGAGAAGATTTAAAACCTCAACAAATGATGATTTTAATACACACACACCATGTCTCCATCAACAAAACAGATCAGAATAATCAACTTAAGAAAAACACAAAAAAATGTTCGGTATCGAAACTGATCCATAACCAAGTCCAAGATGATAAATTTAGTAGTACAAAAGATAGGAATCTTCTTCCCAATTAAGTAGCATATTAATTTATTCTATGCATGCAATGACTACTAGAATTTATGATATGATAATGATGATACATAGAAAAAGTACGACTTGTGAAGAAAGTAGTCTAGCTACTTAATTAATTAACATCTACTTTCTATCCTAAGTTGATGAGAAGAAGCGGCTCTATTACGTCCATGATCTGCAGTTGCTACAAGCGCTTTACGTGCAGAAGCGATTTTATTAGGCACTAGAAGTGCTTCAAATGAAGAACAATCAATCCAATCTTTAAGCATCTCCTCTTGACCCCATATATCCGGTATCGAAACGTGACCCGCCACTTCTTCTCTATGTCTCTTCAGCCTCTCGCGTCCACCACTAGTGCTTGAAACCAATAATTCAGCAGGTTGGTCAGAAACGGTATCTTTCATGTTCACGTCGCCGCCATGCAACAAAAAACGTTGTTGTTCAGACCCGTTGGCCACCTTGTTTGCTGTTTTCCGAGAAAATGCATGATTAACTCGTCCAACTGCTTGCGAATGCGAACAAGTGGTACTCATGTTTTGTTGATGATCTTGTTGAGTGATTGAGAAATGGGTATTATTTTTCATGATAAGAAGAAGCTTGTGAGTTGTGAGGTTGTGCAAGAATTTATTTGTATAAGTAACCTAGAGAAATGGGTGGGGAATTACAATACACGTCAGGGTTTTTGTTTTGTATGGTTTGGGAGGTCCCTACGTCTCTCAAGCATGTCGTAGGATTTAAATATTTGTGTGGTTTAGTTATTACATTGAGAGATTTTATATTTAAGGTTTTTTTTTTTTTTGGGTTTGGAGGTTGAGAGGTGGACATAAATTTGGCCTTTGGAAGATTGTGATTTTTATTAAGTCATAGAGAATACTGTTTGGTGCAAATGGAGTTGGTGGATCTGGTTTTGCAGGCTGCTTTGAGGTGGAAAACTGAGCACACAGAATTTGATTTCAGGGACTAAAGATGTGGACAAAATGGAAAGCAGAATAAATGAACGTAGATATTTTTTGGGTGCGGGAAATCTTGGTTCCATATTCCAACTTGCAAATTACAATATAGGTCAAATACCCATGAACTAGTGACAAATAAGCAAGCGGGTTTGGGTTGATTGACCAATTTAAATCAATGGATCGTGTCGGGATTTATTAACTGGTTGACGGATGGCCTGTGTTACCCGCCTTTAAAAGGCAAATTTATATTTTTTAATTATTTTGATGATATAATTGAAATTTTACTTATGGTATATAATAGAATAAAATAGTTTCATCTTTACGATCCAATGTTTTTTTTTACATTTCATTTTTAAATAAACTAATTCTATTTTTTTTTTCTAAAAGTACTCCATTTTTTCTAAAATTATCCATTTTATCTTTTAACACTCCAGTTTTAAAAACACTCAATTTTATTTTAATATTACTCATTTTCAATACTTCTCTTTAGAAAATTTGAAACTTGAAATGGAAAAGAAAATTTAGAAAATTTAGAAAATTTAATATTACACTGATGCTAGGCAACCCAACAATTTAGCCTAAATTTCAATCCAAATGATAACAAGTGTTTTTTTCATTAACCACCTACATATTGTGTGTGGACATGACAACTCATTTGTCACATCATTTGGATTAATTATTTGGGTTGTATAACATTACTCGTGAAGTAATCAAATAAAAATAAAACAGAATAAAAGTGAAAAGATCAAAATAATAAGAAAATTGTTTTGGAGATCAAATTGTGAAAATAGGAAAACAATATTTGCTTTTCTTTTTTGGACTTTAAATTGAGTAAAAAAATATATATCGAGTAAAAAGGTAATTTTAAATATATTTTTATGAAAAAAAAAAGAATTTTTCCATGTATATTTTCTAGTGATGGTAATGATAGGACGTGGGTGGTATTTGGGAAAAAAAATCGATTTCAAATTTGATTGAACCGGAAAACATGAAAACTTAGAGTCAAACTTATATATATATATATATAAACCGGTGATGATAATGATGAAGGGTTTAACGGTGTGTGAGAAAAAAAATATTTTGAAATAATGAAAAAGATAGTTTAGGGTGTAAAACAGAAAAAAAAAATACAAAATAGGGAAAAAAAATAAAAGATGAAAAAAAAGATGTTTTCTAAAAAAATAGTTTGTAGTATCTTTATATCTTTTTTGGTCTTATAGTAATTTTAATTCAGATTTTAATTGTCATTAAAATGGAGTATAAATAAATAGTCGATGGATTGTTAATAGTATTTCTCATAGAATAAACCAGTCAAACTCTATAATGTATTAAATGAATCAAGTCCCAACCCAATTTGATCCGTTTATTAAACTTGTCACAAGTCTACTCTTGTAACTTGTTTAACTAATTGTATTGTGTCGAGTATAGGGATATTGACTTGTTAAATTAAACGTATTGTATCAAGTTGAACATAAACGAATTCGTATCGTGTTGGGTCTAGCCAACCCGATCCACTCTACTCATTTCTAGGGATCAACATTCCACCCATAGATAAAGATATCCGTGGGTACCCATCCCTGGTGATTAAGTATGAATACAGATATCCATACGTACCCGTCTGTTTGAGTGATTTCTCAATGTCTACATTCTAGTCATCCCTTTGGGATTTAATACTAACTAAATAAAAACATTCAATCAAGTAAAAAGTTTAGATTTAGATAAGTGGTAAAACCTCACACTTATATCCATTAGATTATAGATTCGAATCATGCTTCATCCCCAAAATCAAAATGTTGTAATAGTTTTTTTTTTTTAAAAAAAAAATACTATAAAGCGATTGGACATATTAAGCAAGCAACACATAATTGAGAATTTTTAAACAGCTATCTTCAAAAATAGTCAAAAAAAAAAAAAGTTTGATTGCTGCCTGACCTTGATATACAACTAATTCTCAGTTTGCTTTCTCCTGAATTTTAGGTGACCCTTTTGCATAAATCAGACAAATGAGCTAAACAAAAACGAAATCTCTTCTCACCAAAAATAGAAAATAAAAAATAAAATGAAATCTCTTGTCCCTAACAAGATAACATAATACACAATGCACGTTACTCATGCACACCTGCATTTACATTTCTATAAATTCACTTTGTACTGAATTCATTTCATCTTTCGACACCGAAGAACATGAATACATGCTGTATAAGTGCATATAGGCATGTTGCATGACCGTTAACAGGCCGCAAGTTTCAACTTCTTAGTAACACAAAGATCATCTTTTGAAGGCAATATTTCCATAGTGCCTTGTTGATTTCAATTTCTTCAGAGGAAGGGCAAATTAATGGTGTCACAGTCTCAGTTGACAAACCCAACCCCTCTTTTTTGGTGTTGTAAGAGGATATGGGAAAAGTAACTGGAAAAGATAGACCATTACTAATGAAATGCAAGAGCATCCCTATTCACTCTTAACAGCTTGGTATATGTGGCGAACAAATATCAAGGAAGTACGAAAACTGATTACGCCAAAAATCAAAAAGAAAGCATAGCACATGGCAGCATTATAGCCAAGAAAAAAAGATAGCTGCATAAAACCACTCATTGTTGACCTAACATAGAAGCAGATGCTATAGCAAAACATGAAAATAGCCGTCGAGCCCCCACAGAAGATAGATCTGCATCAAAGAGACAAAATAAGTGATCAATATACTGTGCTACAGCCTACAGTTGAATGAAACCTAAATATGTTGCAGAGGGACCCTCTGACTAGATAATGTAAATACTTCAGTAACAGACAAGAGTCAACAGAATCATAATGTGCTCATACAAGCCTACTATGTACTTGTTAATTTTAAACATCTAGTAGATATCAATCACCATAAACCAACCCAGCAACTTCATTGAAAAATTTAAATGGAAAATTTTTCTAGCACCAAATGTCGGGTAAAATGAGTTTGATCATTTCTATTACGTCCTGGCAGTGGCTCCTTATTTATTGGTTAATCATGTGCAGTCCATTTATACCATTACAGTCCGATCTGAAGTCAAAAACACATTTCTTCATAGGGATGCAAGTTGGGCCACCATTTGACTGACCTTCTAAAAGTAATAACATCAGGAACATGACCTCTAAATAAAGAAATGCATTTTCATTTCTAATATATTTTAATCTGCAAAGTTAAATACAAGGAATATATTCCATTTTCAAAATTTAACCAATTTTTTGAACATTGATCCTGTCCTAAGAAATGATACTTTTACTATCTGTTTCATCAACATCAAACGACATCTAGTTAAAAAAAAATGTGTAGAAAGTAACCACAATTCAGTCTCTTGAAAATCCACATTGATGGTCATAGCTGTCAAAGCTTCAATTGCCACTAAGCTAAATATACAAGTAAAGAGCATCTGGAAGAAACAAGAATTTACACCTACGTCATGCGAGAGTTTGCAAATGTGTGTGAGTATAAATTTATAAAATGAGACGTACCTCCACCACCATTCATGGTCCTCTGCAGAGAGCTGAATGTATGTCAAACCGACACTCAGCATAGCAGTAAGCAAGATAAGGATGATGAACATGAGAAACAGAATGCTGCAGAGAGTACATGTTTTGTAGCCCCACAAGCTTGCATACAGGTGGTGTAACTCAAGAGCAATTGCACTAAAAGATAAGAGACCCCCGAGAAACATGTGACAAGGCATTTTCTGATACCAAGTCAATGGTGGAATCTCTCGCGGGATTTTTTTTGTAGCACAAGGTGCTTGAAATTCAGACTTACACCGGTACCCAATCACCCCTCCCAAAGCAAGTAATGGAACACAAAGAAATGTATATATTAAAAGAATCACTATCAAAGTGGCAAATGGAAGTGCTGCAGTGGCCCCATAAGATACAGCAATTGTGTTAAGGGTTAACACTGTCACAAACAATGGACCCAGGTAAAGAATCCCAGCCAGAAGAACACTCTTTTCCTGAAAATTTACAGCACTTGTAATGTTAAATAAGGGTTAAAAATCAACCTGTAAGATGGATAAATAATATATTACTTAAAAATTAGAATAAAGGATTACCCATCCAGTATTGGAAAACTGATTGTGGAAAGAAGCAGCACTATAACCACCAACCACTGATGTCAGGGTGTATATAAAGACAAGAGAAGTGCACAGTAGTCCACGATTGTAGGGATAAAGGAAACCAAGAAATGCTAGCACAAATAGGATGCAAATCCTGTGTAATTTAGGAAATACAAGTCAAAACTTTATACTTATTGAGATTAAACGAAGAAGGGACCCCTTCTGAATCAAATACTAATTTTTATATGCACGGAATGGCTACATAACATTTCTGATAGGTAGGGAAGTATCGAGTTGATGCGACTGAAAAAGGATACATAGAGCTATGAAAATAAAAATATAAACAATAAAGTAGATGGGAGATTAATGTTTTCAAGTAGCTTACATTGTCAGCAGTTGATTACCCACACCCAGGACAGCAGAGAACAAGGCCAAATTCTGAGGATGCCTGAATACATCACCATGAATAAATTTCCAACCCACTTCCTTATCTTCTTCTTCATCTCCAATAGAACATCTGCAATTTAGCGGAAGAATGTTAGGCCAACCTACTAAAAGGCTCATTGGAGTAAAATTAATAGCAAGCTGCAGTACATTACTTTCTTAGATCGTTCATGAGACGCCTCATAAAAAGCAAAATAAGCAGTCCCATCAAGAGCACAATGATGACAAGTGAGTTGATAACTGAGAACCAATGAATCTGGCGGTGGACTGCGAATGCTGAAGCTCTTGAATATTTGTCCATTCTGGTCTCAAACGGAACTGAGGTTACATTCCAGAAGACTGAATAAGTGAACTTAACATTGATATCCCCATCTGCCGTTAAATCCACAACATGATTTGGGTCACTAAAAGCACGTATTTCTATGATATGGTTCCCATTGTAAAAAGCATCAAATTGCACATGTGTGAATAGATAGTATTTTTTTCCCTTCTCACTAAGCATCCACCTCTCATCTTCAATTTTACCAATATAACCCCATAATGGAAGATCGTCATAGTACATCTGGAAATAAAAGTCATCGACAATGGCCTGTCTGAACCTTGCAACTTCATCTCCCTTAAGCTTCTTCTGGCACAACAACGTATCCCCAGTTTTGTCTTCTAGGAATTTTAACTCGTATAAGGCACTAGTGAGACGGTCACCATTCAATACTTCCCCGAGGGTCTCCTTCTTCCATGATATAGGATCTGCAGTTACAATTGTGAGGACTCAACAACTCCAGCTCCAACTTCCCCGAAAATAGACAGCAGTATTATTAATACCCATAAAATGAAGACACTGATCATCCTAAGAATGCATAAAAATATGAAATATCAGAGCAAAACTTGAAAACCAATCAAGCAAATTACTATCTCACCATCTATTGAAAAATTTATTGATTGGTGCTCAAGTTTGCATTTGATTTGAAAAATTATAGCCAATTATCATCCCACAATATATAATTATGAAATAGTTATGAAATGTAGCTAACCTGGACAGCAGAAAGGCAAGTCATAGTATTGGTAAGTCTCACTGCAGCACAATCAAAATCAAAAACTCATGACAATAAACATATATGTGTATATATTCAGGAGACAATGAGTGTTAATTTGAACTTGGAACTTTTTATAAGTTAGTCAAAGTCAACCCATAAAATCACACTATAAAATCCATGAATCGAGTTTATAGCTCAAAAAATGGAAATCCCAGATTCAAATCATTGATCAAAATTCAAAGAAGCAGCAAAAACAAACATTTATGTCTTAAAATCGTGGGAATTACCTGGGATTGTTGAGGGGTCCAACTTTGTTGACGAATAAGGGGACGTGATCTCCAACATTGTACCGGTGATCGTATGGCGACGATGAAGCCAATCGAGCAGCGAATCCTAGTACTGTCAACAAGAAGACGACCAACACACAACTATTTTCAACTAATTTTGTTGCCATTAATTTGTTTCGCTGCCTTCATTTCTCAAAACTGCTCGTTTACTAGACTCTTCTCCCTTCAATCCGCACCGTGTCGAAATTACATTGTTTAAAGGGATATTAGTACTTTACCCCTGAATTTGGTCTAAACGTCATTTCCACCCCTAAAGATTCAGTATTCGCCAACGAGTAATGCTAGGTTTCCGAATATTTTCTTAAATGGCGTTGATATGTGAGATGTTGACATGTGAGATGTCAACATCTTGTAAATTATGAGATTATGTGGTGAGTGATGTGAAATTGACACATCACGTGCAACATCATTTGGGAAGCCTATTATGACTCTTCGCCAACATCTTCCTTCTGCTTATTTCCATTTCGGTTGAAAAACGAAAAGTTGATTTTACCCTTAAATAATAGCAAGAATGACTATCGTACACTTGAAATATTTAAATCGAATTTGTGATTTAGATTTATTATACTTACAGAATTTGTAAATTGAATTTATTTTAATTCATATATATATGTCGACGGCAGAGAGCTCCACTACCATCTCACAGAGAGTATAATAGTTGTTTTCTCCACAAACGGCCTTACCTCAACGGCCTAACAGGGTACTCACTTACAAAATACTATCAAAGACGGATGGAGATCTTAAGCCAAAATCAGGTCAGTATGTGGTGTTGTTAAACCTGAGTTTATCCTAGGCAGCAGCATTCTGGTTACGGATAAGTCCAGGTATTCCAGTCGATATACCAGACTAGAAATCCAAAATATGTTATGATATGCAGGGCCCTCATGAGAGGCAAGCATAGAGCGTATTAGGATCTTGAAGAACCATAAATTTAGAGATAGAACCTTAGGAAGATTGGGACAAGAGGAATCTTATAAAGCCATATAGATAAAACACACAAATCTTTATTTCTTCTGATTTTCTGATGCTCTTACAAAGAGAGCAACACTTTCTTATATAGGGAAAGGGAGTCTTGGAAAGATAAGGCCTAAAACATATGGCCAGCAAACATATCTTACAAAAGGGTAAGGCTAAAGGAAATGGCCGACATACAACAATAATTTCACAAAATTCAACAAAGCAATAAGAAGTTGTCTGGCAGTTGGTAAACACACCAATAATTATACAGATAAGATAAGTATGAAAAGCTACGGACTGCTGAGATTACAGGTGGCGTGGTATTCGTTGTCTGAGTCAAGAGCCCCAAAAATGGAACATGGCCACGTGTCAGCTTGGTCTTGGGAGTCCAGAAGATAAGAATTCTGAAAAGGGTGTCAACTTCTTGTTGGGTTCTGTGGGACATCTGGAAGGATGAAAAAGACGTCTATTTTTTCATAGTTGACGTCACAGAGGAAATTGAGGAGAGGAATTTGGATACCGGTCTGGTATAGTCTTTCGTAGTCGTACGTAATATCCCATTCGTAGCTGGTATTTTAGGTCCAAAGAGCTGGGTATGTGGATTGTACCTGTAGGGCCAGCTGGAGATCCAAATGCAGCATACCTTGGCGGCTGGTTCTGGGTCCATTTTCCAAAGATGGTATTGGCTCATAGGCCTGGTAAGATCAGTACGCTAGACGGATAAGGGATTGAACCACTGTAGGAAGATTTGGAGGCCATGAGAGGTCGGGTTTTGGACAAAACCGTATAATGCCTGGAGAGGAAAAACTATGGCATGATGATAGAGGACTGATAAACACCATAAGAACCATAACACCTGTTCGGAGTAATAGTATAAAGGTGGAGATATAAAAGGGTCGAGGAACGGTTTGGTGGGATTGGCTAACTGATAATGGCAACCTTGGTCATTGATCCTGGCAAGATATATTGGGAGATATGTTTTTGCAAAATCTTGGACCTATTGGACAGAGGGTAGTTGACCTGGTGGTAAGGTAGCCATAAATTCTGGTGGGAAAAGAGGAAGTGGTGGAGTAACAGACGGAGCTGATGAGGATGAGGCCTGAGATGATATCATGTAAATTAAGGGGATTGGTCCAACACGGGAGATCAGGGTGACAGGGTGAGGCCTTGAAAGCATATATGGGATGATGTTGTGGTGTCCTTTAATGTGCTTGACTGAGAAGTCATATCTAGAGAACCAATCTTTGTGTCTCAAAAGCTGGGGGTTTAGAGGGAGTTTGTTATGGAATTCGAGGACGTTATGAAGGATGGGTTATCCATTTCGATGATGAAGTTCTTTGGCCTGAGGTGGAAATCAAATTGGAGATCCTATTTTTTACTGCGATGATTTCCTTGTAGACCGTGTGATAGTGCTTTTGGGCGTCTTTGAACTGTCCACTGGCATGACCACAGTAATGGCGTTCTCCATTGGATTCTTTAAAAAGGATGGCTCTCCAGAAGTGGTCACTGGCATCAGTCTGTAGAATGAGTTGTCCCGAAGAATGGATATGGAGAGGGAAAGGTTTCTAAGAGACTTTCTTTAAGTGGGCCACGACCTTGGAGTGAGAGGTATCCCACGGAGGGGGATCCTTCTTGAGGAGCTTGGATAAGCTTGTCATGTAATGACTCACCTGGGGGATAAAGTCTCTAATGTAATTGACGATGCTAAGGAATTGTTGAACCTGTTTTTGTGAAAAGTTTGAATCTGGGAAGACAAGGAGCTGTCTTGCCAGATGAGGTCCAAGGACATAGGACCCTTCTTTGACTTTCATACCAAGGAACTCAATTTCAGAAACACCAATTGAGCTCTTCTTGTCGGATAACATGATTCCATATCTGTCAATGATCTGGTGGAATTGTTGTAGGAGCTTATTGTGGGATTCCTTGTCAGATGAAAATAACAGGATGTCGTCGATGCATAGCAGGGCAGTATGGAGGATAGGGCGGAAAATCCTAGTGATGGCCTTTTGAAAGAGTGAATGGGCTGTTTTTAGGCCAAAAGGTAGAACTGTCCATTGGTACTGGGAATTCGAGAGATAGAAAACCGTCTTGGGTCTGTCATCAGGATGGATACTGATCTGCCAGAAGGCTCATTTCAAGTCAAACTTAGAGAAAACAGTGACGCCTGAGAGCTGGGAAAACAACGTGTTGGCTCTGGGGACCGGGAACTTGTCATCGAGGAGGAAGAGATTGAGAGACTTGTAGTCAATTACAAGCCTTTTCTTTCCTCTGAGTTGTTCTGAACTTTTCTCAACGTAGAAGGCTTGGCAAGCCCATGGGGAGGAGGTAGACTCTATCAGGCATTGCTTGAGGAGTTCTTCACATTCTTCGGTAGCCAGGGATAGGTCAGAGGGGGACATTCCCGAGTGAGTGGCTTTTGTTGGGTTGACATCCTTATTGAGTTTGAAAGGAAACCTGATGAAAAAATCAGGGTTTTTCCACAGTGGGTGCGGATGCTTGAAGTCTGCATGGCTGTTGGTACATAATTGTAGAAGTTTTTCTTGAATTTTGTAGAAATCGGGATTGATGACCGAGAGGGGGAAAATCTTGGGGATGTCGATAAAAGGTTTGAATTCCCTTTTGTAACGGATTCCATTAAGGAGAATTTTGATGGCTGTGGATTGGTTGTAGATGTCCCATCCGATGAGGATATCTTTGTCTGGAAGAGGTGTTCCAATGGCATGAATCCAAAGGGTGAACGAGGGAAAACACTGTATGCCAACCTTGTGCTTGGAGATCAGGTAAGTAGTAAAGATTTGTCCATCTGCTGCTAGAAACTCATTTTTTTCTTCTTTCCAGGCATCTGAAGGTAGGACGTTAGGATTCATCGTCGAGGAATGTGCTCCAGTATCGAAGTAGGCAATGACAGGGACTGGCTTGGAGTACTTGGTTGTCAGGATTTGGATTTTGACCTGGGGGCCTGTACTACCATTGCTGGTGGCTTGGTAGGCTTCTGAATCAGGATCTGTATATTCTTTATGTTCTGAGGGAGTGCTGGAGTCGTCTGAATCTTGAACCATAAAAGAGGTCAACTGATTAACATCTTTTTGTTCTGAGAAGATAGATTCAATGTACGCATCGGAGGGGATTTCATCAGCCACTTGTCAAAGTTGTTGGATGAGCTTAGCTGATTTTGCTCTCTTATTAGGGCATTGCTTGGCATAGTGACCCTCTTATCCACAGGCAAAGCATTTGTTGGATTTGTTCCAGGCTCTCCTGGTCTTCTTCCTGTAATATTTATATTTTCTATTCCTCTTGGGGTTTGAGGAATTCCTTTGCTTTTGGGGCTGGTTTCTAGAAGGCCGTCTTCTGTAGGACCTATTTGCTTTGCAGTTGCAGTTGCAGTGTTCTGTGGAGTTGCATGCATATTCCAAAAAATATTTATTTAGATTTTGTACTTTGAATTTATGGATGTCACGAGCATTTTATTCATAAATATTGTTAGTTTTATATTTTGTGTTGATTTGGTTTCGTCAAGGAAAAGACTCCCTGATGTAATCCTTTAGTTGCTTATGATGAATCATGAATTATGAATCATAACTCGAAATAGTATGATATTGAGGACTCAATTGGACAGGAGCATCAAATCAAGCAACAAAGATCTTTTCAGATATGATTTTTTAAAAATATATATATATATAACGAGTAAGGATATATGATACGAAATTTGAAAATTTTAAGAAACGCTATAATATTATATTTATTTATTGTTATTTCGGATTTGAGTTAGATTTTGTAGTTTTGTTTGATTTGAAATTTAATTTATATTATTTCTATTTGGTTGGTGTATTCATATAGTCTTGAGTTTGTTGAATAAATTCAATAGTATTGAACAACGTTATGTTTGTATAACTTGGTTATTTGTGATGAATTATATTTCTAGGTTTTTTTAGCGGTACTATTATATGGAGTTTTTTTTTTAACAGGTGAAAACCTTTGATACCCATACAAAATAAGGAATATGTTGGATATGACTCGTATTCCTAAATAGTTATTAAATGAGATTCAACCAATGCAGAGACTTTATGGAGACGTGGAAAACGTTTGAAAGTAGAAAATTATGTTTTAGAGAGGTTTGATGTGTGAAGAAAAACCGAAGAAACAAATTCTGAAAGTAACCGTGGCGTGGACCGCGGTGCGGACAAGTCGGTGTAGAGAGTGGTCAATTTCAGTGAGTATCACGTGGTGTAGACCGCAACATAGGCAAAAGGCACCACCCGCGGTATTCTGAGTGATGGACTCTAGAGATCTAACAAAATTAAAATAAATAAATTAAAACTCACCAAGTTCGCCAGTATAGTGCATACATGATCTGATTATCTTGCCATTCTAATGACAATAAACAGATATGTTTTTATCATCAACTTGTTGACTGGTGTGAGCCTTATCACCTTGGTACCACTGTCAATGCAGTAAACTGGTAAAAAAAAGTGTTCATGTATTGCGATAGATGCGGTGACAATAGTTTTAACTTCTTTGGCGGGGACACTAGCTTAAGAAGGATCGATGGATTAAGCATAACACTTGTATAACAAACTATTATCTACAACACATGAGGGACTTGCTCGCATGCTAGAATCAATTCACACAAGTCAAAAGGTGCATTATTCTAAGGAATATAGATGCGAGAAGGAAATTGTATATAAACAAGTAAATGATTTTTTACTGAATGGGTCTTTTATTCGGGTCTGAAGTACTGCGAATGCTTCGTGTTGTTTGTTTTTGTTGTGGTTGCCCGTTATTATTAGGAAGAAAATAATTGGAGTTGCTGCGCTCCATTCTTTTACGTGTGCGAGCGTATTCTCACACTTTATTTCCCGAGAAATGTGGACCTCTTTATATGCGACTTTATTACCTCACTTTGATTCAAGAATGTATTCGTGATTATCAAAAGGACATGCCATTGATAATTGCCATATATCATCCGAGAAGCTTATGGAGCACATTGAATTGTTCTCCTCCCGTCTCAATATTCCCAAGCTTATTCGAGTTTGTGATAAACAACATCACTGGAAGAGACTTACCAATTTGTACATTCAATATGATGAGATTGATAATGTTGCAACTACTATCATTGTAGTCAGTTGCTAATGTGGGGCATCCTGATCGCTTGCGAGAATGAATTCGCACAAGTCAAAAGGTACATTAATCTATGACATATATATGCAAGAAGGAAGTTGCATATAAACAAGTAAATGACGATGTTGCACTGAATGGGTCTTTTATTTGGGTTTGAAATACTGTGAATCCTTAATGTTGTTTGTTTTTGTTGTGGTTGCCCATTATTATTAGGAAGAAAATAATCAGAGTTGCTATGTTCCCTCCTTTTGCACGTGCGAGCGTATTCTCGCACTTTATTTCCAAAGAAATGTGAACCTCTTTTATATGCAACTTTATTATCTCACTTTTATTCAAAAATGCATTCATGATTATCAAAAGGACATGCCATTTATGATTGCCAGATATCATCCTGAGAAGCTTATGGAGCACATTAAATTGTTCTTCACCCGTCTCAATATTCCAAAGCTTATTCGAGCTTGTGATGAACAACAACACTAGAAGAGACTTACCAATTTGTACATTCAATAAGATGAGATTGATAATATTGCAACTACTATCATCACAGTCAGAGTTGATAATGTGGAGCATATTGATCGCATGCGAGAATAAGGTCGCAGATCTCAAAAGGTGCATTATTCTTTGGAATATAAGTGCCAGAAGGAAACCATATATCCACAAGTAAATGATGATGTTGCACTGAATGAGTCTTTATTTTAGTCCGAAGTATTGCGAATGCTTTGTGTTGTCCGTTTTTGTTGTGGTTGCCTATTATTATTAGGAAGAAAATAATCAGAGTTGTTGTGCTCCCTCCTTTTGCGTGTGCAAGCGTATTCTCACACTTTATTTCCAGAGAAATGTGGACCTTTTTTATATGTGACTTTATTATCTCACTTTGTTTCAAGAATGCATTTATGATTATCATGATTATCTAAAGGACATGTCATTGGTGGTTGTCAGATATCATCCTAAGAAGCTTATGAAGCAAATTAAACATAAAATCAAACAAATTGATAATGTTGCAATTCAATATGATGAGATTGATAATGCCACAACTAATATCATTGCAGTTAGAGTTGCTAATGTGGAGCATCCATATACATGCAAGAATAAAGTTGCAAAAGGTGCATCATTCTATGGAATATAAGTGCGAGAAGGAAATCACAGCTTAACAAGTATATGATGATGTTGAACTGAATGGATCTTTTATTTGGGTCCGAAGTATTGCGAATGCTTCGTGTTGTTCGCTTTTGTTGTGGTTGCCCATTATTATTAGGAAGAAAATAATCAAAGCTGTTGCGCTCCCTTCTTTTCCTTGTGCGAACATATTCTCGAGAAAAATGCAACATGCATTCATGATTATCATGATTATCAAAAGGACATGCATTCATTTTTTATTTTCGTATTTTTATTGTAAAAAAAAAACTATTTCTCACATCTTACAAAGTCATTCATAAGTTTTTCAAACTTAACTTTGTTGAATATTTAATTCTTTAATTTATTATCTACCATATATAACAAAATGAGAAGCTTTGCTCTCCAAAAAATTACTTTTAATCCCAAAAAAGGGTAAAAGAGTAATTTGGTAAAACTTACAAATATAAAAAGTACAATACTTGGGTATTGACCACCCTAATGAGGTGTTGCCATGTGACCTTGTTGTGAAGAATACAAGCCACGTGGCAACACTCCATTAGGTACTGACTGGTCAAAAATTGATTTTGACCCAAATTAGGTCACGTGTTAGCACTCCCATTAGTAGGGTCAATAAGTACCTATAATATAGCTCACCTTCTTCGCAAAGTCTATCTTATCAAAGTTATCATGCATATCAATTGACTCATGCAACATCCCATAGTCTTCCTCATCTACGTAAGATTGAACAACAGCACTGGAAGGAACTTACCTATTTGTACATTCAATATAAGATTGATAATGTTGCAACTATTGTCATTGTAGTCAGAGTTGTTAATGTGGAGCATCCTGATCACATGCGAAAATAAAATTACACAAGGCAAAATGTGCATTATTCTATGGAATATAAATGCAATAAGGAAGTTGTAGATCAACAAGTAAATGTGGAGCAGCTTAGCACAAGGTAAAGACATTGTGGATTTGTGACGTGCTGGCATGATGGAGAATGTGTGAAATAAATTCCAGAAGGCCAACTATCGAAGGAGCTCTGACTGCTTCAACTCATGGTCACTGTCCCAACGGTCGTCTTCAGATTCACAAAGTGCCTTAACTAACTCAATTTTGTCCAAACTTGACGCTGATCCGAACTTGCATATTTCTCACCAAGACTGCTCCACCACTTTTCACTACATCTGGATCCATGTTTGTATAAAATTCCTTCACACGCGTATCATTTTCCATACCCCGGATTTTAACAAAGTTCTCCCACCTTCTTTGCGTCACTACTTCCGAAATAGTAGTGTTCTTGAAATCCTCCAAATAAATCCCACTTTCAAAAATTATATGAGTGGCATTCAGCTTGGTCAATCTCTTGGTATAATCACGGTTCCTAATACACACCATTGGATTTCTAGAACTAGTATCAACACCCTTCTTTCCATCGACCGCCTTCCTACCACCGGAACCCTTCTAGCTTGGACAATCAAGAAAACTCGTTGAGAATACAAGAAAACGTATTCATTATAGATATGTATATTGCTGAGCAGTGGTTCAGTGATTTTTTATGTCCACCAAAATGTAGGTTTGGTCGACTTGGTCGGGAATAGTCCAAATTGGATATGTATATTCTAAAATGAATTAGATATGTACAAATTCTTAACTAGGCCATTACACATAAATTTTACAATTTCATCCATTTGAGTGCCAAAAATTTCGATTTTGTTCCTTCCATGACATGTTAAATCAGTCAACTCTCAATCTCAGGATCACTTTTGCTGTCTTTGCCTAAAAAAAGGGCCTACAAGAACAAAGAAACATATTCATTTAAACAATACAAAACATAGTTGTACAGAAGAACCAAATTCCATATGCCTTACCTAGTCAAAACAAAGCTCTAGATCTCTGTTATAAAAGTCTATATACTTTAATAAACATACCACAATTATACGTATCCAGACGAAGGAAATTAGTAAGAAAATGTCAATAATTAGATGAAAGCATATAGAAAGTGAGACTCTTTGACAATGAAAGGTTCTCCAATGAAAACAATAATTATACACACTAATTTGACTGTTTAGGAAAGTCTTCAACATATTCATATTCCCAATCACTTATGTCAAGATCTTTTCCACTCTTGTCCTTCACTTCCTCTACGTAATATTTAGCCTGACACACAAGAGCCCAACATTAGCCAATTCTGTAACAGCTGAATGACCAAATATAATTGAGAGTTGCATACCAAGTTATTCAACACTTTTCTATCCGTTCCTTTGAGCGAATCAACATATTGAAACTTTTTATCGTTTCTATTAATAATCGCCAAACACTAATGTATCTGTTGGTGGATAGGGACAAATATCTGACCCAAAAGATGGACCAATTCAGAGATAAGTGTAAATTCAATCAAGCTAAAAGTATGACGACAAAATAAAAAAGGTGAACAAAAGCTCTACTTCGTCACAGACATTGAGAGTGTATCCCAACTTGGTTGTCCATCTCTTCACAGAATTAAAATTATAGTCTTTGTTCCCATCGGCTAATTGGACATTAATATCAAATAAAAAGACAAATGCATTAATACTAACCCCATAAAATGTGCATATATTACCACCCATAAATATGATCAATCTTTTTCCATATCCTTTGACATTAACTAAGAGGATTAGTAACCTTTTTTCTTTTCGAAAGTCATGAGAAAGAAGATAAAACAAGGAGCGTCGACATTAGCAAATGTTAAGAATTTCAATTGGACTTGATTGATGACAAAGTGATACATATGATTAGCAGGTGTTAGTTTTTTTACCAAATCAAAACTTCCAGTTGAGGAAAAGATCAAGAATATAGTTCAAAAGGATTCATTGAACCGAATTGAAGCAATCTTTAATCAAACATATGAAATGCATGTTTATAACTCCATTAATCATTCAAAAGATACACAATTGACATTGAAATCGATCAAAACTGTAAGAGCAAAAGTATTGACCTTATTGTAAAAAAATGTGTTGAAGCATTTCAAAAACTTCAGTGGTTCTCTCATTTCCCTTTCTTTCAGCAACTAAAGATACACGTTTATCACCTAGAAAAGAAACGCACATGAATATGAGAAACAAAACTAATTGTTTCTCCATACCATTTAATCCCCCTATCAACCATAACAATTGAATGAATTACCAAATCTATTTCTACATACGAATACCTTATCATTCAACCACATCCCATGCCTACGACACTGTAAACTTTTGCATGTTATTTTAATATTTTCCCTGAATGAGTGACCAAGACCTTCCCTCTACAAGGGTAAGCCCTAATTAAA
This sequence comes from Dipteronia dyeriana, assembly GCA_032871835.1. NCBI lineage: Eukaryota > Viridiplantae > Streptophyta > Magnoliopsida > Sapindales > Sapindaceae > Dipteronia > Dipteronia dyeriana. The sequence continues at coordinate 13,067,859 of CM065301.1, read as the reverse complement.
TTGTAATACCAACACCGACCAAACAACTAGCAAATGAAACAACAGCATACCAAATAGAGGCAACAAATGCACATTCAACCTCATACTTTTCCTTCTTCGTAAAAGGGACGAACGATTCATGAACTACTTCCTGAAATAAATTAATAATAGTTTAAATGCCATAAAACAATAGGGTGAGGTGCTTAACTTGAACTTAACAACAATTTTTTAATGTATCCCAAAAGCAACTATAATGTTCTTTAAAATGAGTAACAAAAAACAAACACCAGATAAACAGCCTCACCTCTACCGGTTGCTTCGTAGGTTGCAACAGCCTAAACAAATCCTGACACTTCTCATTCAAATCATTGTCAAACCCTATCTTCTTCAACTTCAAATCCCTCTTTTGTGTACTCTTATATGGATTTAACGACAATGAATCCAACATATTCTCCACTTTTAAAATATCATCATTGTTAACACCATTATTATTCACATCTGTAACCACTGAAGAGGGCGATGGGTGCAAATGACAAAGATTCCTTTTCTCTGCCACTTTCCCAACATCAACCACATGTTCAACTTGATTGGGTTCCTTGAAGTCGTTACCGATCTGGCTTCTTCTAAGTCATCATATCGCTATTGATTGGGGTTAGGTCTGACTTCTAGATACGGAGTCCCGAAGTTGTACTACACTCAGGAAACGACGTTTACCTCTTCCCACATGACTAAGAGTCTAACTCGAATGGTAACTCTGTTTGCCCAAAAGATAAGCATCGGTTAGGAAGAGCTCTGAAAGGGTTATACCACTAGAGCTAAATACAAGATATGGCGCTTACCTTTTGACGGTTGACTTTTCTACCAACGAGAAATCAATGTCAACAAAAACTCAAAATCAAAGAGCTAATTCCAAGAGTTCAAATTGTAACGGGATTCGAACCATTATTAGTTGTGAGTATGTACTCGAAATGTTAATTTATTACACTTGAAATAAAATTTTAAGTTGTCAATTAAAAACAAATAGGCAACTTTCACTGCCAATAAAAAGGCCAATCTTGTTAAATAGTCTAATCGATGAAGATTAAATTACAAGGCAACAAATGATTTAACATAAATTACAAAACACGAAGGGAAAACTTTGTGTCCCCAGATACATTTATCTGGGATCCTAGATACTGTCATATAATTAACTGTTTTTGAGTTACAAGAATCCAGATACTTAGGTTATCAGACAACACCCTTCAACTTTTTTTTTTTCAAAATCTCCAACAAATCTCCAACAAACACCACTAATCTGCTTTAACATCTCCATGCAACGATCTCAATCGATTAAATAAGCAATTTTAAAGAAAAAAATGACTAGGGTAAAATACAGTTCAATGACATGTTATATGCCCTTAATTAGGGGTGTGCATTTTCGGTTTGGTTTGGGTTGAAACTCAATGTCAAACCAAACCAATATGGGTCGGTTTGACTATATTTCAACCCAACCCAACCCAATTTGATTTTTCAAACCGATTCAAACCAAACCAAAAAAATGTTGGATTGGTTTGGATTGGTTTATCGTTTTAGATTTGAACTCAAAAATCTTTTATTTTTTGGTATTATATTATATTATAAAAAATATTTTTAAAAAATAATCATAACATGAATTATTAATTATATATATATATATATAAAGGAAGTACAGAAAAATCAAATGAGTAATTACCAATTAAAGACATGTTTGACAACATCTATGCTTTTAAAACCCTAATACATCAATCAATCAGAAGAATTGTATCAAAACAAATAAATAAACTATAAAAACTTAAAGTAATTGTAAAAAGTTATAAAACATAGACTGAATAGAAAACGTAGGTGCATTTTATAGTTTGGTTTTACTTTCTAAAATATGTGGTTTGGGTTGTGTTGGTCAATTATTTCACTCAACCCAAACCGAACCACCTTTAATCGGTTTGTCCAAAAGACAAATCAACCCACCCATTTTTTATATTTGTAATCGAATCAACCCAAACTTTATGGGTTGGGTTGGTCATTTGGTTCGGTTCGGTTTGATAGTTTTTTGCACACCCCTACCCTTAATCGTAAAAACCCCAATTGGAAGTCTAATCACACATCAGACACAAACTAATACCACCAAACCGCTTTAACATCTACATACAACGATTTCAAGCGATTACATAAGCAATTTTAAAGGAAAAAAAATGCATTGCTAATCTGAACACCGTTTGCGTATTGAGTAACTAGAACAGAACGTCAGTTTCTTCCAAGTCAAGAGTCTGTTAAACTTCGTTCTAAAAAGAAGAGGAAGAAAAAGAAGAACAAGAGTCTAAACGGCTAGTTGAGAGAATATTTAAATATTGTAGTTTCTGTATCTTCCAAAGTCAGATACTGACGTGGCTTCCCAAAAGTAATACATTTAAATATATAGTCTCAGTTAATTTTTAATGTTTCTTAATTCAATAAAGAAAATTGCACAAACTTACTCTAACGTTAAACATTATGGCTTAATAGTCAACTAATATCCTTGAATCAATACCATTACAAAGGAGAAAAGCAAAATTATAAAAATTTAATAAATAAATAAAAACTTACCAAGTTCAAATGCACATTGTATACATAATCTAATTGTCTTGTCTTTATGATTACAATAAACTGGTATGTTTTTGTCATCAACTTGTTGACTAATGTAAGCCCTGTCACCTTGGTACCACTATAAATACAGTAAACAGATAAAAATAATAATTGGTGTATTGCGATGACAACAGTGGAGGTGGTAGTTTCGACAGAGGAGACACTGACTTAAGAAGGATATATGAACTAAGAAGTTTTGGTAAATATATAGTACAAAGAGACTGAAGAAATTCAATGAAGGTATGAACTTCATCTCTTGATCAAAAAATGAAGAACAAAAATCATTGTTTAGATTTCAATCCTTAATGAAGATGGTGCCGAAGGAAAATCATTGCTCTAGCACAATTTAGTAGCAATCATTGCTCACAATATCATTGTTCAACGGCATTTACAACTTTGTAAGCCCTCCGTTTTGTAAGCTCAGAAAATATAGTATTTATAAATTTGAAAAGACAGTAGCAATCAACTTGAGAATGAATAGAGTTATAAACATGATATCATCAACTTAAGAATAAATTGGGGAAGGTGAAGGATCACGAGTTATATTGTGAAATTAGATGAACATTCAGTTATGTCATAGTTTTTTAACAAAAATGTTTTTTTTAAAGGATAACCATTAACAAAAGCATAACACTTGTATACCATCATTTGGATCACTTAAAGGACTTGTAATGAATCAATACCTTTACAAAGGACAAAAGCAAAAATAAATAAATAAATAAAAACTCACCAAGTTCAACAATACATTACATACGGGATCTGATTGTCTTTTGTTCCTGATGACAGTAACGGGTATGTTTTTATCATCAACTTGTTGACTAGTGTGAGCCTTATCACATTGGTACCACTGTCGATGCAGTAAACTGACAAAAAAAGTGTTCATGTATTGCGACAACAATTTTTTCTTTAGTGGGAACACTAGCTTAAGAAGCATCGATGGATTAAGCAGAACACTTGTGTACTATCATCTGCATCACATGAGTGACTTGTAATGAATCAATACCATTACAAATGAGGAAAGCAAAATTAAAAATAAATAAATAAATAAATACAAAAAATTCAAGTTCAAGAGTACATTGTATACAAGATCTGATTGTCTTGTCTTCCTGATTATATTAAACGAGTATGTTTTTGTCATCAACTTGTTGACTAGTGCAATCCCTATCACCTTGGTACCACTATATATGTAAATGCAATAAACTGATAACAAAAAATGTTTGGGTATTGTGAAAACAACGGTGGCAGTGATAGTTTCGATGACGGAGACATTGACTTAAAAACGATTTATAAATTAAGAAGTTTTTATAAAGATATAGTACAAAGAGATTGAAGCAATTCGAACGAAGGTATGAACTTCATCTTGATCAAAAAACAATAAAAATCATTGTTTAGATTTCAATCCTTAGTGAAGACGGTGTCGAAGGAAAATCATTGTTCTAACACAGTATAGTAGCAATCATTGCTCACAATATCATTGTTCAATGATATTTACAACTTAGCGAGACTTTCTTTTTTATAGGCTCTCAATATAGTAGTTATTAATTTGAAAAGACAGTAGCAATAAACTTGAGAATGAATGGAACCATAGATATGATATAAAATAGTACCATAAACATGATATAAAATGGTACCATAAACTTGTATATGAATTGGGAAAGTTGAATGATTACAAGTTACATTGTGAGATTGTATAATTATTCACTTACGTTTTTTTTAAGGATAACCAATAACGATAGCATAACATTTGCATACTATCATTGCATCATATGAGGGACTTACAATGAATCAATACCATTACATATGAGAAAAGCAAATCTAGAAAAAAATATTAAATAAATAGAAACTCACCAAGTTCATAAGTACATTGCATATGAGATATGATTGTCTTGTCTTCCTTATTACAATAAACAAATATGTTTTTGTCATCAAATTGTTGTTTGGTACGAGCCCTGTCACCTTGGTACCACCGTAAATGTAATAAATAGGCTAAACAAAATGTTCGGACCATTGTTATGGTAGCAGCAACGATTGTAGTTTTAATGACAGTTTTTTCTTCGGCGAAGACACTGGCTTAAGAATGATCTATGGATTAAGAAGTTTCGGTAAAAGTATAGCACAAAGAGATTGAAGCAGTTCAAAAGCAGATATGAACTTCATCTTGATCAAAAATCGATGAACAAAAAGCGTTGCTCAGATTTCAATCCTTCATAGAGATGGTACCGAAGAAAAATTATCACTTTAACACGGTTCTGATGCTTAATTTTTTTCTTTAATAATATCTCCCAGATTCTTAGCATTAAGATGAATTTCATCATCAAGAATCCATGACATATAGTTGTTACCGGAAATATGAAGAACTGTAAATTCAAGTTTTGTGATGTTCTACATATTCAGCTAGCGAAATCACAAAAGTAATTATTAGAAATTTGTAAACATAAATATGACAAATACTATAACAAAATATGAACAGGTAAAAATTTACATGTTAAATTAAAGATTTGTTGTAATTATAAAATAATGAATGTTGTTACAGTGGGTTAATATCAAATTACAACATATATATTTTCATATCTCGTGAAAATGAATAAATAAAGAAAAATATTTATCTGATTATAGATTTTTCGTACTAATAACATAAAAAAAACTTAATATAAGCAGTAAAAACACAATAAAGAATTAAGAGATAGACAAATATAAATATGACATTTTATTCACTTTTCAATGGTATTTACAACTTAAAGGTTGCTTGTTATTTTATCTGAAGACTGAACAATCCTAAATTTTTCTAAAGACTTAATAGAAATTGAAATATGAACTTGAATGACATGTTTTTTTTTATCTCACATCTGAATGTATTGTCAACACGTAGTTTTTTAAAAGTAAAATTGTCTAAAAATAAATAATTTTACATTTATACCCATATTAAACAATTATACATATAATATGAAATAAAAAAAATAAAAAAATCTAAAAATAATAATTATATATGAATACATATGATTATGATATTCTTTTTTTTTTATTACAAACAAGCTTCATTTTTACTAAGAATCAAAAAATAAAATGGGCAGCATGAAAACTCACATAAAACACTAAAAAAAATATATACAAATACATCAACCTAATATCATAATAAAGTATTGATATTAAACACCAATATAAAAAGTAATTAGGGTTTTTTTAAAGCTATTTAAACTAAGCAGTATATTAAAATAAAGATTTTTATACCATATATAATTATGATGAAATTGGAAATATGTTATATATGGGGGATCGTATCGGAAGAAAAGATTTTGGATTGCATTTAATGCAATTCAGTGATTTGCAATTAAGTGAAAAATTAAGATTTTTTACTTTTTATTTTAGGTTGTTTTTATTTTTTGTATTTTTAAGTTGTTTGACCATTTAAAAAAAAAAAAACTTAATAATTATGATTAAGTTTTAAGTGAAAAAAACAAACACCCCCTTAGTGTGACACATTAACTAGTAATAAACTTAATAATGAATGGAGCTATAAAATTGAGAATAAATGATACCATACATTTGAGAATATCTTGAAAAATGTGAAGGATCACAAGTTACATCGTGAGATTGTATGTATATTCACTTTTATTATATTTTCATAATAAAACTGTTATAATTGTTTTTGAAAGAAAAAATGTTATAATTTGTAATGTCATTTTAACTTAAATTTATTATTCAAATCTAAACTTGAACGTCTATCAATTCATATATATATATATATATAATTTTTTTAATGATAGTGTGTCATAACTCATAGTCTCATTGACCTAACAGAACCCTATTTATACGAGATCGGATCTTCTCGTTTAGGGGGTAAAATTTGCGCTTTGGGTTAGGATGGTCTAAAACACAAATAATTATGATTTGGGATGAGATGACTTGATCCATTTATATCGGCTCATTCAATCATTCTATCTCAAAATAGAAATTTTTTATATTTTTCACAAAATTCAACAAATTATTATATATACTAAAACAACTCTTAAAATTGAACTATTCATATGAATAGTAAAATTTAATAGATTTCTATTTATTTATAAAAATACTATTCTAAAAGATGAGGAAAACAAAAATAAAAGACAAAACAAAATAACACTCAACCTCAACCACTACCACAATACCACCACCTATATCTCTCTCTTTCTCCTATCCACCGTTCTTCTCTCTTTCTCTTAATTAGAGATGACAATTAAACCCAAATCCGTGGGACCCATCCGAACCCAACCCTCTTGGAGAGGGTTTGATATGTGAAAATAGAATCCGTGGACGAATTTGGATTTAAAATCTCAACCCGTCATGGGTTCGGGTGTGGAAAAAAAACCAAACCCAAACCCGCGAACCCATTTGATTTAATAATTATTTAACAAATAATATTATAATAATATTGTTTTATAATTCGTTTTTGTCTTACATCGCATACAATTGACCCCTATTATTTATCTTTTCACATTTTAAAATATATTTTATTATTATTTTTCTTTTTTTTTTCTTTTATCTTCATTTTATTTTTTTCTCGATCTTCATCTCCCACACTCTCTTTTTTAAATTAAAACTCATCTTCTCAATTTATTTTCTCAACAACTTATTTTATATTTTTTTTCTCTTCAAAATTTAAACTCAACTCATTTTCTTTATATATTTTTGTTCTTAGACATTTATAAGCCTTTTTTTGCTCTATCTTTTTTTTTTTTCATTTTTTCTGAAGTCTGAAAGAAGAAAACTAACGTGGATGACTATTGGCAATTGAGTTTGACTCAGATCGAGTTACGCACACAGGAGTGGATCGCTTTGGAACAACAAATCCTCAAGAGTTCATGGGTTCGTGGACGGGCCTAGATATTGATAAAAATCCGTGGGTGAAACTCGAACCTGAACCCATGAAACCCACTAGATTTCATAGGTTTGTGGATGAGTTTGAATGTCATTTTTTTTCATGGGTTTGGGTTTGGGTTTGGTTTTTTCCAAACCCGCCCGAACCCAACCCATTGCCATTTCTACTCTTAATCTCTCTCTCCATCTTTTTCTCAAAATAAAATGACACTCAACCACTACCACAGTACCAATTTGCTAGACTTGCTTTTTAAATTTGGTTGATGAACAAAGCTTTCTTTATAGTACAACTGAATTTCAAATAACAAATATTGAAAAAAAAAATGTAAAATAAATCTCAGGTTTCAAGATCCAATTTGACTTGACTATAAATTTATGCAGCCAAAAATAAAAAAATAAGATTCAACTTATTTTCTTTCGGTTTTTGAGTTTACTTAGTTGTTAAAAGATGTCATAAGTTTGATATTAAATATATTTAATGTTTGTTACACTTACCCATTTAATTAAATAAATTCATTTTAATAGACAAAATATGTGTAATCTATGATACTTTTGTTTCACATTAATAATTAATGCATAGACTTTTGTTTCTCATATTAATATTCAATGCACTATGCATATATTGTTTTTGTATTTTTACGTATATATCAATATAACTGATATTTTTATTTGGTATAAAATTATTATTTTATTTGATTATCATTTTATGTTTGATTATATATATATATATACATCTCTAAAATTGAAAAACACCCAAAACAATTACCACAAGTTCTTGTATTCAAATTTAACATGTATCGTTACCAAACAACTAAATTAAACAAGTAATTTGGGTTAAGAGTAATGCTAGGCTTTTCATTTTTTTTTTCTCTAAATGTGCGTAACATGTGAGATGTCAGCATCATATATCTCATCATATAATTTTATGATTTACAAGATATTGACACCTCAGTTACTATACACAATTGGGAAAAAAATTGGAAAGTCTAGAATTACTCTTTGGGTTAAACAAGTTTGGATTAGGTGGTTTAGCTAAGTGTATATTTACAATTTGACCCATCAACTAGCTTAATTTTGTTAAAATCCAAAAAATAAGTGGGTAAAATATAGTGGAAATTGTTAAAAATAACCACAACTATTATGAAAATTTTATTTTTAACCACAAACAAAAATTTATTTGTTAATAGTCACTTTTTTGAGAAATTACTTGAATGCCCCCATATAAAAACCATCCCCAAACACTTTCTCTCTCTTTTCTCATGTTGTCTCTCTCCTTCCTCTGTCTCCCCGATCTCTCTCTCCCGCCGGTGAACCGTCGCCGGCATCCTTGCGGAGGCCGGCGAACCGTCGCCGGCCTCCTCTCTCTCTCACCCATCCTCTCTTCTCTCTCCAGCAGCTCTCTCTCTTCTTTCTCTCTCTCTTTCACTAGCACCTCTTTCTCTCTCCTTTCCTTTCTCTCTCATATGTCATCGACGACTTGTCGGAGTGCCGTCACCTGGGCTTCACGACCGTCCAGCAACGTCGTCGAGCTCCCCCTCCGCCGACGATTAGATCTGCTGAAAAAAAGGAAAGAAAATGAAATACTAGAAACCCAGAACATTTCAAGTTTGAACAGTTCAATTTAGTCAACATTTCAATTTAGTCAACATTTCAAGTTTCAACATTTCAATTTAGACAACATTTCAAGTTTCAAAATTTAAAAACGAAAAACTTAAAAACCCAGAACATTTCAAGTTTCAACTTTCAATTTAGTCAAGATTTTAAGTTTCAACATTTCAATTTAAGCACGATTTCAAGTTTCAAAATTTTATTTTTTAAAACAAGATTTCAAGTTTCAAGTTTCAAGTTTCAAGTTCCTAGCCGTGAGTTCAAGGTTGGTTCCAGATTTTAGTCATGATTTCAGTTTTTTTTTTTAAAAATCAAATCCAGGGGTGTTTTTATAATTTACGAACATACACTGATTTTTTTTATAAAAAAGTGGCTATTAACAAATAAATTTTCGTATGTGGTTAAAAACAAAATTTTCATAATAGTTGTGGTTGTTTTTGATTTTCTCTCTAAACTATAATCAATAACCAAAATTAATATTTGAAAATTTTATAAAACACCAATTAAAGATTTATTATTATGGACATTGCTTGAGTACTGACTGATCAGTACCTAATTATACTGACCAACAAATGGTTGGTTGCCACGTAATCTAAAGTAAAGAGAAAATGATAAAAAATTAAAGAGTTTTTACCACGTGACAATATCCTATTGGAGGGTCAGTATAGCTGGGTACTGACCGATCAATACCCAATTTTTTTTTTATTTTAATTATCAAACCACATTTAAGTGGTTTATTATTATTGGAAGGATAAAAATTATAAAATTTTAGTGTAGAAAATACCTGAAATTAATGTCATTACCGGTCTTGCCAAAAAGGACACAGGCACACAGACCAGTGGAGGATTGCCGGGTTGGTATTTGGTAATTGGCAATTGGCAATTCGGTATTGAAATAAAATCCTGAAAGAATATTTGTCATAAAAAAATAAAAAAAATAAAAAAAATAAAAAAAATAAAATCAAGCGCAATATTTTTTGGGACCCATTTTTCCATCGAATATTTGTTAGTATCTAGGGTGGCGGATCCCTCTCTGAGTTCACGCCCGCGATCAACCTTCTCTTGTTGACTCACTCATGGTGAGATCTTCGATGCCCCTTTTCTATTCTCTGTAATCATATTTTTGTTTTACTTCAGTTCTTGGGTGATTTCTCTGTTTTTGTGGGTACCCAGATGTTGGATTTTATGTTTAATCGGTTTTATCTATAGTCTTTGATGTTTCATTGGATGGAATCTTAGTAGAATGTTTAACGTATTGCTTGAGATTGTTTGTTTACTCTTTTAGTGTAAATCATTACTTCGTATGGATAAATTTGGTGGCTTTTCTTGAGATTGATTCCATGCTTTACTGATTTATATTGGAGATCTGATTATATTTTTGTTGATCATTTGGTTGGTTTTTTCTTTGTTGAATAGCTACATTCGTTGCGGATTGGACGGTTTGTTTTATGATTGATAAGCAAGAATATATGGACAATGGTTTGAGAAATTCATATTGTTGTTTGCATTACTTTTTGCAAGGGGGTTATTTTCAGTTTCCTCAAGATTGTGGGAAATTCGTTTGGTGGGTTTAAGACTTCTCAGTAGCTTTTTCTGGGTAATGGAGCACCTTCCTGTTGAGGTAATTGGTAATATATTGTCCCGGCTTGGAGGTGCTCGAGATGTGATTATAGCCTCTGCAACATGTTGCAAGTGGCGAGACGCTTACCGCAGACACCTTCACACGCTCTCATTCAATTCCAATGATTGGCCCCTTTATCGTGATCTGACAACTAGTCGACTAGAAATCCTGATAACTCAAACAATCTTCCAAACCAGTGGACTGCAAGGCCTATCGATTATGATGGATGATGTTGATGAATTCTCAGCATCTACAGTTATTGCTTGGCTCATGTATACCAGGGAAACTTTGCGCAGGTTGTTTTATAATGTCCGGACCACTCCGAATGTTAATATTCTTGATATATGTGGGAGACAGAAGCTGGAGACATTGGTGTTGGCCCATAATTCAATCACTGGAGTTGAACCAAATTTTCAGAGATTTCCTTGCTTGAAGTCGCTTTCGTTGAGCTATGTTAGCATTTCAGCTTTGGATCTGAATCTTTTGCTCACTGCATGCCAGAAAATTGAGATCTTGGAACTCGTCAATCCAGAGATTGCTATGTCAGATGCACAGGTGACAGTTGAACTTAGTAGTTTAACACTAAAGAGTATGTTTGTTGAAGCTATCAGTTTGGACAAGTTTGTACTGGAGGCTGACTCTATTGAGCGTTTGCACTTGAAAGATTGTGCTCTTGAACTTTTTGAACTTGTGGGCAAGGGGTCTTTGAAGCATTTCAAGATTGATGATGTAAGTGTTATACACCTTGATCTTGGTGATACAGTTGACAATCTAGAGATTGTAGATGTTAGCAACTTCACAATTATTTGGCCAAAATTCTACCAGATGATCTCAAGATCATCAAAATTGAAGAAGCTCCGGCTTTGGGATGTGGTGTTTGACGAGGATGAGATTGTGGATTTGGAAACAATTGCTGTTTGTTTCCCGCAGCTAAACCATCTTTCATTAAGTTATGACTTGAGAGAAGGAGTGGTTCACTATAGCTTGCAAGGGTCTACCAATTTGGAGAATCTGGTTGTGCTGGAGCTTGGATGGACTGTCATTAATGATCTTTTCTCACATTGGGTTGAGGGGATCCTACAACGATGCCCAAAACTTAAGAAGTTGGTCATTTCCGGAGTTGTTTCAGAGATAAAGACCCATGAAGAATGTCAAATGCTGGCCAGTTTTACATCGTCCATTGTTCATCTCATGAGGAAATATTTGCATGTAGAGGTGCAGTTTGAGTACGAGTGAAATCTCTGAATTTCTTTGGTAAAAAAGTTTCAAATTTTGTTTAAGTTTGAATTGTCTGAAGCACGAAAGCACATCTGCAGGTAACATTGTATGCAGGTAACATTGTCTGAGCATCTTTGATAGTTGAATCTCTTTCCTCTGATTCAAATTTCTTCTCTTCATTGAAGGAATCATGTTTTATGCTCTTTATGATGTTGTTTTGCGTAATATCTCGATGCAAGCTTCTTGTTTACTCCAACTTTGATAATTGTTATGCTCTCTCTCTCTCTCTCTCTCTGGCCTCCCTCTCATTCAGATTTCAGATACTGTTTGCTAAAACAGTTTCCTTTCAGTTTGCCTTTGAGGATTTGTGGTTGCCTTTATACGTTGTCTTCCATGATGTTATCTGTATGCTATGTCAGAACCAAATTTATTTATTTAGGAATTGCTTGGATTCGTCTGATCTTATAACTGTAAGTAGCAGCATTATTGGTTTAGCGAGGTTACAGTTATGATAGGCATACAAGTTCTTGTAGAGTGTTGGAAATATTTGGCCTTCCCAAATTAAGTGTATGAGGTTAAGGCGTAAAATCATTATAATTCAGAGGCACAGTTTGTCTCGATGATTGTTTTTTTGGCCTTGCTTGGGGTTGTAATATGAGCCAATAATCAGACACATTATTCTTCTCGAGGATTTATTTTCTTGTGTTCTTCTGCATGTTCCCACTTTGTTGTGTTTGCTCCTCTTTATGCTTGTAATGCAGCTGATGGGTTTCTCTTCATATTTCTTTAGCAGCACAATAACTTGGTCAGTTTTGTCTCTCTAAGTTTTAGTGTTTATGAAAAGTTTCTTTATAGGATTATCATGTTAGTGAACTGAGGAAAACTTTTCGATCAATGACTCCCTCTTCGGTGTTCTTCCTGTCAGTTTTTCCAGAAGGCCATAGTAATCACCAAGATTTCCCAACTTAGTTAATGTTTGGTACCTTTCTGACTGAGTTGCTATGTCAACTATCAGTTTAGCCAATGGAACGTGGGGACTGAATAAAATGAAGATAAAGATAAAAAGGATGTTTTGCGTGACAGATTACTTTTCCAAAAGTAATAATTTTTTTGTTGTGATTCACTGATTCTTTTTCCTGGATTAAAGCATAATGTGCTGCAAGAGAAAATTGAGTAGCTATGCTGTCTTGACTGTGGATTTGTTCTTTCTGCCTACAAAAGCATTGAAACTGGATGTTTATGCTTTTATGTTATGGCTTCTTATACTCTCGAAATTTTAATTCGTTCACAGAGATTAAAAAAAAAGGTAAATGAATAACACCAATAAATCTTCTCATACCGTCTAGGTTTGTCAACAAAAGTATAGTAACCAACTATGTAATGAAAATATCTTGTTAGATTTTTTTACATGCCATGATGAACATTTTAAAGCATCTCATACTTTCAGGATTAAAGATTAAAGCCTCATCTGTTGTTTATGATTTAAGAGACTTGTTTCCTCTTTTGGAAAAATTATTAAAGGTGTTGAATTTAAGATTAGTGTGATTTATTTTCTTAGGATATGATATCTGGATTCAGAGTAGTGCTAGATTACCAAATTATTTACCCAAAATCATGCATAAATTATGTGGCAAATGAGTTGTAACTAACACATCTTCCAACATCTTATGATTTACATAGTGTTACTATGTCATTTGGGCAGCCTAGCATTATTCTTGGTTTTATCATTCTTGACTAAGCATAGTGTTACTATTCAGTTCTGACATCTCACAATTTTAGTAATTGTAGATAATGGCAAACATTTTATTTTTGTTTGCTTGTTTGGTGGTCAGTGTGCTGACAGACTTTGTTTCTACATGAGATTAAGGTAAAATCAATGGTGAGTGATGTACGGCAGGAGAAGCAAATAATAGTATAGGAGAGGGAAGTAAATTGAGAAGAGAGAAAAAGGAGCAGAGAAAAGGAAGAAAATCAGAGAAAAATAAGAGAGAGATTAGGGTTTCGCAAGATTTTCAATTGTTATAACTCAGCCCTGTCAAAACAACGTAACCCTATTTATAGGCAAAACAAAGAGTTCTAAGCCAACAAAAAAAAATGTATAAGCTTAAAATCTTAAAATAAATGAAACTTGTGGTTGTTAATTTCACTGACATGAAATGGACTAGCTGTTTCGTTATCTCCAGTATTGTTTTCCCTTCTTTTCCTCCTTATTTCTACTTTGATTGGTCAACTATTTATTTTTGAAATTTATGGTGAAAGCTAAAAGTAGATTGTAATACTCTGCTACAGATGGAATATAGCATCCAAAGCCATCACGTACAATTTTTTCATCTTCCCATGATGTTTAAGTCTCAGATAAACAATGCCCATGGTGACACTTCTAGAGTTCTAGGTTAAGTATGGCTGTCTAATTCTAGGTTCTTTTGTATATATCTAAAACTGTTTATAGCATGGGAAACTAGCAATGTTAAAAACCCCTTTGTCTTCTGTGCTGGACGTCCTTTTTGTAGACTTAATATTCATCTAGGATTCTAGTAGACAATTTTTCAGATCCAGGAGAGAACAAACCAAAAGTCCCAAGAAGCTCTGAATTGTATTGAAGAGAAAAAACAATGATTGTAGGAATTAGGAGTTCCTTGGGAACTTAATTTTTCTTGTGGATCTGGTGACTCATTTGCTAGAACCATATCTAGCCTTATATAGCGGAATCATATCCGTGCGATAGGGAGGTACCAGATGACTGTGTAATCCCTTGAACTCCTTATTCTATCGATTGCAACCCAATACATTTTCTGGTGTATATGATCAGGTTGTAAAGCTACTTGATCTTGTATATTAGTTTGCAATCTTTCCATGAACCGCACAACTAACTGCTCTTGGTTTCAAGTATATTGTTATATATATTGAATGATGTTACAATTCAACCTATTCTTGGATAGATTGAGCACCTTGACCGTTATTCTAATATGGTTGGAATAAGGTTCTGACGAAATGTAGAGGAGCATTGCTCTCATAAATTACTTCACTGAATGCCACATTCTGGCTCTGCTCATATTTTCTCGAAGCTGAGATAACTGCAACTGCTCTCACCAGGTTGAGGTGCCATCTTTTAGTTTATATGCCTTGGCCTTCTTGTCTTTCTCAATTCCTATACTGTTAAAACTAGCTTCATTCGGTAATGACTATGGTGGGTGATATGATATCTTTTTGGTCCTCATACACAATGTAATTGTTGCCTTGTTGGCATTTATGGGATTGTTAATACCTTTGACCATTGCTCATAGGTATATCATATGAACTTTCTCCAACGAACACTGAATTTTATCAAAAAGATTGTATATTGATGTCTATTCGAGATAAGGCATAGAATAGTGCTAACATTCATGCTCCCTTGATGATCATAAATTTGATTGCACCAAGATGAATATATCATAAAAGGGGGTTTATTTCTATATGCTTGAATTTCACTTTCTCCCATGAGATGAGATAAGTTCAGATCATCTTAGAATATGAAGTATAAGCAGCTATGCGGCTATTGTTTTTTTAAAGCACTTAATAAAAGTACTTTTCTTTATCTGATCGTGCTCGTGCCTCGTGGTACAAAATGCCTTTGGCACACCCTAGCCAGTGTTTGGAAATTTCATGAGTCAGATAACACGTGTCACCGTCTGGCTGGTAGGTATGTAATTGATCGATAATGAACTCCTTAAAGGTAAATTTAAAAATATAAACCATAAAATATTTTGATACCTATCCATCCATTTTAACATAATTTATAGTATAATTAACATAATAATGAAGCAATCTTCTATTATTCCTTTATGTAAAAAAGTAGTTTAATTTTAAATTGTGTTTCTTTTTCTCTTTTGAGTTATTGTTTTTAAGACATGGATTCCAAACATGAATTGGAATATTGGATAGTTGAGTTTGAACTCTTGAAGAAGTCGATCTATCTGTGTGCATGAACACCACCTACTTCCATTTGTATAGCTGTCTAATTCACATTTGTCAACCCTTTATCTACCAACTAATTTTTGGTTGGAATTCCCCGGTATTTATAATCAAATAAACTACGGACAAATGTACCAGATATTTGAGCATCATCTGGGATTGGGCTGTTTATTTTATGAGGTTGACGTCGATTTCTGGATTATGTCGGAAAAGCCGATAAGAATTGGATTTCGGCTATTGATTCAAAGAGAAAGAGATTCAGAGAGAGTAACGAAGATAAGTTTTATGTGATAAAACTCTGATGACCGGAGAAACGTCCACGGGTAGTTGATGGGTCAACCAAGCCAAGATCCACTATGAAAATATGATGTTTACAAGCTCTCGATATCTTTTTTTTTTCTTCTGTATTTGCTATGATTGTTGTATGCTATATTGTCTATATTTTTTGGAGGGGTCTATTTCTGTTTTGTACAAGTAATACAAGATCTTTGTATTTAATTGTGATTCGGTTACTTGCTTGAACTTGATTTGTCTTCTTTCCTGTTTCGGAGTCTCTTATAGAAATCGAGTGGGATTCTAGTAGTGCTGTTCAATTTGGACTTGTTTCCTTATAAGAATGTAGTCTTCGTAAAGTAATCAAGTTATTTCCTGATTGAGGACTTTTCTAACTTAATGTTCCATTTTATTTGGGATTCCTTCCTGATGGATATCTTCGTGTATTTAATGACTTAATCCGTGTGAAATAAGCACCAAGTTCTTACTCGAGTCGTATTTATTCCCGAGTAAGAGTAATACCTGATGGTCCCGAGTAGCGCCGTTTGAGCCTGAGTGGAAGCGTTGTTTAACCAGTCCCGAGTGTTGTTAACTGATCCCGAGTAGGTTTTATTCAATATATGCTTACTCAGGCTTTCTTCTCTTTAATGATGCCTCGTAGGATATTTTCTGAGTGCCCATTTGGGCGTCCACCTGGCTATTTTCTCCTTCCTGTCAATGACGTGTATGCTTGGTAAAATTCACATATGACAATACCCCCTTAAAATATTTTTACCGAGTAAATTTCATTTCGGACAAGAGTATTTTAATCGTCTTAATTTTTACTCGTCAGAATAGCCGTCTTGTCATAATGGCGTGTCTTAATAGTGACCCTGTAATTTCGATTCGCTTCATCACGCGAGATCTTAAATGATAGCGACGTTTTGAAGTTCTGATGGTTGAGGGCTACTTCCTGTTTTGACACGCGTCCCTCGTCTCTTCGTTTTTCAATATCATTTATGAGAAATGATATCATTTATGAGAAATGATTTTTACGTTTCCCCAAACGCTGCCTACGTCATCGAGTTTCATCATAAAAATCCTAGGGTTTCGTGCCGTCTCCTTTTTAAATTCTTCGCTGAGAGACATCGTTGGTTTATTCTCAACAATTTTCAGCAGATATTTCTCTAAACTCAGATTTCTTTATCCAGAAGTTCGCGATTCTCCGTTTGAAGATCTTGCATCAATCTCAATTCAAGGTTAGTTTTAATGGGGCCATTTTCCCACCATCGTCTCTTTAAAATCGCTTTTGATGCATTAGAACGTGAGGATTTCCAGTTAGTTTCTTGCATTAAACGATTACTGGGGGATATTCCAATAGATGAACCTCCATTCTTAGAGGTTGATGTTTCTGGGCTTCACCCTAACGTCACTTTCAGCCCTGTATCGAGTTCTCTATCTAGTTCTGATTCTAATATTTCTGATCACAAGGTATCTTTTCGAAGGATGGGTAAACATCAGAGCAGAAGTAAGGTATACAAGCACGGCTCGAGCAGCGTTTAGACCAGGGAACAAACTGTTAACAAGGGTGACGTTGATAAAGTGTACTGGGTGTCTCGTCTTTCCTTTTCTGACACTCGCCCGAGTGGCTTTGATACTGAGCCGAATGGGGTCGGGCCAGCTGAAATAGAAAAATATCACTCCCGATTCGACTTGCCCGACTCGACTTGCCCGACTCGGTCACTTTGGTTCCTGCGGGGGATAGAGCCGTATGGAATTCTCCTGAGGGTATGGTCGCGATTTATGGATCCATACTTTGCTGCGGCGTCACACTTCCCTTTCAACCATTTATTGCCTGGTTTTTGGCTGAAGCAGGGATAGCCCCAGCTCAATTGGCCCCGAATAGTTACAAAGTCTTGATGTGCATGTGGCACATGTTCAGTCGAATGAACCTTTCGCCGCCTTCCCCGAATGAAATCAGGCATTTCTTTACGCTGAGGCAGGTTAGCAAAATGGGGACCTATTTTCTTGCATCTACTCCATCGGACGGTTGGGTCCCCAAAGAAGCAAAGGTGAATCGGGAGGTCGATGCTTCTGATGACCCAAAAAAGAAGGGTTTTGTATGAGGATTCCCTACATCCAACAAGTTCTGGAAGAACAGTTGGTTTTTTACTGGAGGGGCTCTCTGGCTCAACATCACTGTTGGATCTGGGGATTCCCGAACGGTGTTGAGTGTTCCCCGTTTTTTATGTTCCCCCGAAGTGTGGAATAGAAAAATAATTGATTATAATGATTCTGAAATGAAGAGGTTGACTCAGGCAGCTGTTCGTACTCTACAGAAGAGGAGAAAGAGCTACCTTTTTAAAGAGGAGGATTTGATAAAGCTCGGCTTCTTCAGACAGATTTCGGGCCATCGCAGGCGATGTAAGACCCGGCGCCCTTTCTATTGTATTTTTCTGCTTTTCATCTTCTTTTCTAACATGATTTTTTTTAGTGTTCGATAAGGACGTTGTCAGCGATCTTCAGGCTAGCCAGGTGAAGGCGATTCTGCAAGCGAGTAGAAAGGAAGCTTCCCGTCAGGGCGATGAGGGTATTGCTCCACCCGAGCCTGATGATGAAAACGACACTGCTGAGGAACGAATTCCCGAGTGCGTTGATCAGGGTGCTCAACCTTCTACTCAGGATTCTGCTGGTCCAAGTGGCCAGAGTGAAGGCCCGTGTGAAGAGTCTGTTGGACGGTTTAAAGCCGGCGACGGTGGTAATGTCTTGACGGATCAAGTGCCTGCAGGTACCGAATTCTTTGAGTCTTTTCTGGACGATCGTAGGAAGATCCTGCTGCTGATCTTAACTTCCACCGTTCTCGGGGTGAGAAGCAAAATGCAGTTAGTTCGCCATCTCGTCCTCTCAAAGTTCCTCAGGTAGTCTCATTTATTGACTCCAGTGACGAAGATGTTACGGATGAGATTGCCCCGAGTGTTGGCGCTGGAGCATCAGTAAGTGCGGATGCTTCAGAACCGAGTAGGGCTTCTTCTACCCCCGAGGTTGGAAATATGGGGGCTGAACCTTCGGAGGTTCCTTCAAATCTTTCTCCATCCTTAGAACCGAACAGGGCTTCTCCTGCCCCCGAGTTTGGAAATCTGGAGCTGAACCCTCGGGGGTTTCTTTATTCCTTTCTCCCCAGGATATGCTATGAGAGATGTCCTCCGGTCCGGATTTTATCTGGAAAGACCGCTGGAGCGGCTTTCGGGATGGTTCCCTAACCGAACGTCTTCAAAATGTTTTCAACTGTGCATCTTATGTAAGTTAAATCCGACTCCTCTACTGTTTTGCTTCTGTCAGATTTCTTAGTATATTCCTTTGCAGATGGTGGCCGAATTTGCTGAGCTTATTCAGACGCAACAACATCAAGCCGATCGAATAAGGCATCTAGAGGCTCAGCTGAAGGCGAGTGAGGAGGGCCGTGCTCAAGCCGAGAAAGCTTACCAGCAGGAGGTCGGTTCTGTACAATTATTTACCGACTATTGTCTGACGAAGCAGGTTGAAGCCGAGGACAAGGCATCTCTAGCAGAGGAGAAGGTTGCATCACTTCAAAATCTTCTATCTTCTGCTGAAGAATCCATGCTTAAGGCCGAGTAGGAGGCAAAGTCTGCGTATGACCAAAAAATCGAAGATCTGGAGCGCAAAGTGCTGACAGTTGAATCCCTTTCCAGAGAGGCCAGGTTGGAACTTGAAGTCCAAGGGGTGGATCGATTTAAAAGATCCCCTGCTTAAGATGCCCTACTTCTTCGGGAATTTCAACGTGGGCTAGTTTCGGCCGGCGAGTTCTTCAAAGTTAAGAATAGGGCGACTGAGAAGGCCCGAGCTAATTGGGAGCTGTCAATCAAACATCACGTGGACCTGTCCTTGGAATCTCTTCTGATTCAGATGAAGAAATGGAGAGCCAACTGCCGTAGTCAAGGCAAAGAGCCCCATCCCATGCATTTAGAGATTTCGTCTGAGCATTCTCTCTCGACCTTTTATGCAAGTCAAGAGTCGGTTGAGGGTGTAGTCCCAGATGTCGGGCCAGTCCCGGGTGAAGATTACAGCCAGTGGAGGGATGATATTGTCGACAATATCGCTTGGCCGTCTAATGAGAGCCTGCTTCGTGAGTACGAGATGGTGCCAGATCCGAGTATTGGCAAAAGCTCGAAATCCTCGCAACCTTAATTTTGTAGGACTAGAAAATTCTGGTTTATTTTTTACTTGTAACGAACCACTCTTTGATCTGTAACCATATTTTTTAGAAGCAATAAAATCTTATTTTATTTTGAATTGAATGGTCTTGATATGTTCATTGCTGATTGTTGCCGAGTGTTGTATTAAACTGGCTAATGTTCGGGTAACTTAACCGAGTATCTTATTAAACTGGCTTCTTCAATGTTCGGGTAACTTAACCGAGTATCTTATTAAACCGGTTGTTACCCGAATGACTTCAATTGCCAAGTATCTTATTGAACTGACTTCAATTGCCAAGTATCTTATTGAACTGACTTCTTCAATGTTCGGGTAACTTAACCGAGTATCTTATTAAACCGGTTGTTACCCGAATGACTTCAATTGCCAAGTATCTTATTGAACTGACTTCTTCAATGTTCGGGTAACTTAACCGAGTATCTTATTAAACCGGTTGTTACCCGAATGACTTCAATTGCCAAGTATCTTATTGAACTGACTTCTTCAATGTTCGGATAACTTAACCGAGTATCTTATTAAACAGGCTGTTACCCGAATGACTTCAATTGCCAAGTATCTTATTAAACTGACTTCTTCGATGTTCGGGTAACTTAACCGAGTATCTTATTAAACCGGTTGTTACCCGAATGACTTCAATTGCCAAGTATCTTATTAAACTGGCTCTTTATTATTAACCAAGTCATCTTGAAACAGACAAGTTTACACTTGTGTTTCATACCCGGTTGCTACCGAACGTTACATCAAGGCTCACCATGATCATACGTTCGAGTCCTTACACAATACCAAGGACGTCTCCCCAGTTTTTATGCGTAAGAGTTTACCGAATCGTTGAGCTCTTTTTAAAAAAAAAATTCTTCAACACAGCTACTCAT
Organism: Dipteronia dyeriana; assembly: GCA_032871835.1. Taxonomy (NCBI): domain Eukaryota; kingdom Viridiplantae; phylum Streptophyta; class Magnoliopsida; order Sapindales; family Sapindaceae; genus Dipteronia; species Dipteronia dyeriana. The sequence continues at coordinate 13,046,635 of CM065301.1, read as the reverse complement.
TTCACCGAATCTCTCCCGATAACGTCCCGAGCATTTTTCCCTAGTCTGGTGCATCAGGTTTGCCTTTTTACGAATGTCATTTTGACCCTGCTCGGCTAACATGTTCCTACGAGCTTCTCCGCCCATTCGGGATTTGATGGTCCCGAGAATTCTATTTGCATGTTATTATCATGCTCTGCTTCCATATGTTCTTATTATCATATGCTTTCTTTTCGGAATCCCGAGCTAGATGCTTTTCTTTTGGAAATTTCGAGAAGTTTTATTTATTACTGCAAAAATCAACAAAGATTCAAATTAAAGTTTAATATTTATCCTGACTAATATTGTCCTGACTAGAAAAAAGAACATATATATGTAATTTTAAGGATAAAAAATCTTCAGATATTGGGTAATGCATGGTTGGGGTAAAACCCCTCCATTGGGTCGAGCAATCCAATAAGCTCCATGGCCAGCTATTCCCTCGATCTTGTATGGGCCTTCCCATTTATCAGCCAGGGATCATGCGGCTTTATTTTTTGTGTTCAATGACACCTTCCTGATCACTATGTCTCCTAGCTGGAATTTTCTGATCCGAACACGAGAGTTGTAGTGGCGAGCCACTCTTTGTTGATATGTTGTATTTCTTATTCGGGACTTTTCCCCTTTTTCTTCTAGCTCATCCAAACTTTGTAGTAGCATATCAACATTCTGTTCTTCATCGTATAGCCTGACCCGTGGTGACGCATACGATGTTTCTATGGGGATAACAACTTCTGTTCCAAATGCTAAAGTGTACGGAGTCTCTCCTGTTGAAGCCCTCGCTGTCGTCCGGTATGCCCATAATACTTCGGGAAGCTTTTCAACCCAGCTTCCTTTTTTGGCATCCAGCTTTGCTTTGATGGTGTGCTTGATAATTTTATTTACTGCTTCTACCTGCCTATTTGTTTGAGGGTGGGCCGATGTGGCATAGTAATTAGCAATCTGGTACTTCTCGCACAACTGTCTGGACTTCAGGTTATCAAACTGGGTGCCATTGTCAGTGATTATAGTGTCCGGAACTCCAAACCTATAAAGTATGTTTTTCTTTACAAAATTTATGGTGTTAGCCTCTGTGATATGCACCAGTGCTTCAGCTTCTGCCCATTTTGTGAAATAATCGACAGCGACAATGACGTGCTTTGCTCCACCCCCTGTCCCAGCTGGCATTGGGCAGATCAGGTCTAGGCCCCACATGGCGAATGACCATGGGGCGGTGAGGTTTCTGAGTTTTTCTAGGGGTGTCGGATATCGTTAGCAATCCTTTGACAGGTATTGCAACTTTCCGACCATTGCTGTGCGTCTGAGAAAAGCGTAGGCCAGTAATAGCCTTGCCTGAGTACCTTATGCGCCAGACTTCTACCCTCGGTGTGGTTCTCGCAAACTCCTCTGTGGATCTCTTGAAGTATTCGATGTGCATCTTCTTCCGGTACACATCTCTGGAGAGCTTGGGAAAACCCCCTTTTGTATAATTCTCCTCCGATCATGGTATACCTAGCCGATCGATACCTGATGTGCTTTACTAATACCGGATCTTCCGAGAGCACGCTTTCTTCCAGGAACCTTCTCAGCTGGACCATCCAACCGTTTTGCGGTGTTCAGATTTCTGAAATTTCCAAATGCTTAGGTTCAGCTGTACTCGGTTTAAAGAGATGTGCAACTGGAATGGTCTTTGGTCTGATTGAGGTTGTTGCTGACGCTAATTTAGACAATGTGTCAGCCTTTTCATTTTCTTCCCCGGGGATCTGAGCGATCTTGTATTCTTTAAATTTTTGGAGGAGCTGTTTCACGATGTCACGGTAGGCTATCATACCTTCATCTTTGGCCTGGTATTCATCCATAACCTTGTTGATAACTACCTGTGAATCGCTGAATATCTCAACTTCATCTGCCCCGAGAGCTATGCAGACTCTGATCCAGCTAACAATGTCTCGTACTCGGCTTGATTATTGGTTGCTTTAAAATCAAATCTCATGGCACATTCAACATCATCTCCTTCTGGGGTGTGAACTACGATCCTTGCCTTGCTGCCATGAGTATTTGAAGAGCCATCAACATACAGTTTCCATGGGAAACTCTTATCCAAGAGTCTTTTTGCTTCCAGGTTTGGTTCTGTGAACTCGGCTATGAAGTCTGCCTCAGCTTGTCCTTTGAGGGAGGTTCTGGGGACATAATGAATATCGAATTCACTTAGCTCGATTGCCCATTTGGTAAGTCTTCCTGATATTTCTGGTTTTTTATAAAATTTGTCTTAATGGGCAATTGGTGAGAACCTGGATTGTATGGGCCTGAAAATATGGTCTCAGCTTTTTTACTGCTGAAACCAATGCTAAGGCCATTTTCTCTGCCTGTGAGTACCTGGTCTCAGCCGGTACGAGTGTCTTGCTGGTATAATACACTGGTTTCTGCACTCCATCTTCTGTTCTGACTAAGACTGAACTTGCTGCAAGCTCGGTTATTGACAGATACAGCTGAAGTATTTCCCTTTTTTATGGTTTTGAGAGAACGGTAGCCTGTCCCAAGTACTCTTTTATTTTTAAGAATGCCTGCTCGCACTCTTTATTCCACTCGAGTCCTTTCCCTTTTTTGATTATCTTGAAGAAGGGTGCGCACATGTCTGTAGCCCTTGAGATGAATCTTCCCAAGAAGGCTAAACACCCTGTTAAGAGCCGTACATCTTTCAATGTTTTAGGTGAGGTCATTTCTTGCAAAGCCTGGATCTTCTCTGGATTAACTTCGATTCCTCTTTGGTGGACTTGAAAACCTAAGAATCTCCCCGAATGGACTCCGAATAAACATTTGTTCGGGTTTAATTTCATCTGGTATCTTCTCAGAACATCAAATGTCACTCGGAGGTCCCGGGCATGCTCATCTACCGAGACGCTTTTAGTCAACATGTCATTACTGTGTAGCAATATAAACCCTGATCCGTTGTGAATGCTGTTTTTTCTTCATCAGCTTTGTTCATCCGGATCTGATTGTATCCCGAGTAAGCGTCCATGAAGCTGAGCAATTCGTGACCTGCTGTGGCATCCACCAACTGGTCTATCCTTGGAAGTGGGAAGCTATCCTTTGGACATGCCTTGTTTAGATCCGTGAAATCTATGCACATCTTCCATTGTCCATTTTTATTTTGGACGAGGACTACGTTGGCGACCCACTGAGGGTAGCTGACTTCTTTGATTGATTCAGTTGCCAGTAGCTTTTCCACCTCTTGTTTGATTGCTTGACTTCTTTCAGGATTGAACGATCTTCTCTTTTGTATTACCGGTTTTACATTCGGGCTAACTGCGAGGTGGTGGGATATTACTCGGGCATCTATTCCGATCATATCTTCGTGACTCCAAGCGAATACATCTTTGTACTCTCTAAGCAGATTGGTTAAGTCTTGCTTGACTTTTCCATCCAAGTTGGCCCCGATCTTGATTTTCTTATCCGGTTCGTCTTCTTCAAGTACTACTTGAACCAATTTTGTTTTGTATTCATTCGAGCCCTCCCTTGGATCCAGTTCGAATGACAATGATTCTTTACACTGATTTGGATGCATTATGGTGCACACTTGTTCAGCATCATGCTTGTCTCTGTATACTGACAGGTTTGCTCTTCGGGCCATCTCTTGGGATCCCTTGACTATCCCAACCCCTTGTTCTGTTGGGAACTTGATCATTAATGCATAAGTGGCTGTCACGGCCCTTGTTTTATTCAGGAATGGCCGGCCCAATAATGCATTATACGGCCAATTATCCAAGTCAACTACCACGAAGTCGAGCAGGACGATCCTCTGGCATGGTGCCGTTCCGATCTTTACGGGCAGTTTTACCGTCCCGAGTGCCCTGACCTCTATCCCTCCAAACCCTCTTAATGGAGTATGGAAAGACTGTAAATCTTTTCGGTCTAGTCTTAGCTGGTCGTACACGGCCACGCTTAGGATGTCTGCTGAACTCTCATTATCTATTAAAATTCTCCGGACTTCCCTATGGCCAATCCGGGCACTTATAACCAAAGTGTCATTAGGTCGAACATCGACGCCATGAGAATCTGCCTCTATAAAGATTATTGGGTCCCATTCTTCCTTTACCCTTTTCGGGTCTGGCTCAACCGAGTTTACGTCGAAGTTATTCCTTGCTTCTATTGCTTCTCTGATTTTCTGAGTTCGTTCTCAGTTGCTTCTCCCAGTAGAGGGTCCTCCGAAAATTGTATGTATTACTTGATTGGCTTCGGGGCTGATTCTTTGATTTTGACCAGGGTTGTGATCAACCTTGACTACTCTCTTAGTTTCTGATCTCTCATCTTTTTTCAAGATTACATCCGGCAGGTGCCCTTCCCGAATAAGAGTCTCTATGTAATCTCTGAGCTGGAAACACTTTGAAGTCTCATGCCCGGTTTGCTTGTGAAACCTGCAATACTTGGTTGTATCTCTCCGGGCGAACTGTGATTGTCGCCGCGGCTCTTGCACCATATTCTTCTCTTCCAAGATGGATAAAATTCTTCTTGTTTTTTTCGAAGAGGGGTGTAATTGGTATATCTGCCTCGGTATTTCTCTGTGGACCGCTCGGCGTTGAACCCATTACCCCCATCCTTGTTTTTCTCCTTCTCGTTCCCTTTTAGCTTTTCTTTTTGATTCTGCCTATTGGATTTAGCTTCCTCCTGTAGCTAATTCTTCTTCTTCGGCCAGTGCGTATCCTCCTGCCATATCCATCATGTCAGCATACCTAGTCAGCCGTGCTCTTCTCAAATCAAAGGATAGCAGTCAATTCTGCAAGTTATTGATGAATGCAGCGATTATGGCTTCATCGTTTGCACTGCCAATCTCTGATACCCCTTGGCCGAATGCCCCTAGATATTTCTTTAGTGACTCATCTTTCCTTTGTTTTATTTGAGCAAGGTGAGCCACTGACTTTTTCCTGTGAACGTTACTCAGGAATTGCCTTGAGAAGCTCCTGCTTAGTTCACTGAAACTCTTAATGCTTGCTGAAGGTAACCTTCCGAACCACCTCGACCCCATGTCTCCCAGAGTTTATAGGAAATTGAGACATAATAAGGGATCGCTGTGGGCATACTGGGCCATGGCGCTTTTGTAGCGTCTCACGTGCTCTTTCGGGTCCGTGTCTTTCTTAAACTGCTCCACGTGTGGCATCCTAAACCTTTCTGGGAAAGGGGTCCGTAAGATTTCCTTGGTAAATGGGTTGTCTGAGTCGTCGTCAGATAAATCGTTATAGCCATAACGTCTGACCAAGGCATCCATCTGACGCTTATTGTTCTCGACTTCTTGAGTTAGGCTCTGGATCATGACATCTCTGTCCCCCACCGGGCTTCCTCGACGATTGAACCGTTGGGTAACTGTCATTCTTTCTGGCTTTTCACTTTGATGCCAAGATTCTCACATGACTCCGTAATGACGTTTTCGATGAGGTCGATTGCTATCTTCTGATGACGACCGATCCCTGTGCCGGTCATATTTACCGTGTCTAGTGCGTACTGTTTGATTGTGGTCCAACTTCTGGTGATGTTGTTCCTCTTCAAGTGTTTCCTGTCCAGTCGGGTTGATTGGGAAAGAGTTCCTTCTGGTTTCTGGCATAGTTATTCCTGGCCCAACCACAACCGAACGGAGCCTTACGGGTGGAGAATTGGGAGTATGTGCTCCTGCAGCCAGTAAATCAATCCCTTCCCTCGCTGAGTCTGTCACCAATTGCTGCAAGGCCTCTTGGAAACGCAGCGTAAGATCTCTGTTGGTTGGAGGAACTTGCTGGATCCCTGCCAGGTGTGCAGGGTGGTTTTCTGTGTTTGCTGCAGGATCTTGTGACGTGTTGCCAACATGGAAATCGCCTGGTGATTTTTGGCCATTCCCTGAACTGCTTTTACTTCCTGCCATTGCTTGTAACAAGTTCGGAGGTTCACCTCCTCTTTCTAGCGCCAATTGTTGACGTCGATTTCTGGATTATGTCAGAAAAGCCAACAAGGATTGGATTTCGGCTATTGATTCAAAGAGAAAGAGATTCAGAGAGAAAGAGATTCAGAGAGAGTAACGAAGACAAGTTTTACGTGGTAAAACTCCGATGACCGGAGAAACGTCCACGGGTGGTTGATGGGTCAACCAAGCCAAAATCCACTATGAAAATATGATGTTTAAAAGCTCTCGATCTCTCTTTTTTCTCTCTGTATTTGCTATGATTGCTGTATGCTATATTACCTATATTTTTTGGAGCCAGATTATGGGTCTATTTATATGCTTATAGAACTCTAATCTGTTTTGTACAAGTAATACAAGATCTTTGTATTTAATTGTGATTCGGTTACTTGCTTGAGGTTGATTTGTCTTCTTTCCTGTTTCGGAGTCTCTTATGGAAATCGAGTGGGATTCTAGTAGTGTTGTTCAATTTGGATTTGTTTCCTTATAAGAATGTAGTCTTTGTTTCCTTATAAGAATGTAGTCTTCGTAAAGTAATCAAGTTATTTCCTGATTGGGGACTCTTCTAACTTAATGTTCCATTTTATTTGGGGTTCCATTTTATTTGGGATTCCTTCCTGATGGATATCTTCACGTATTTAATGACTTAATCCGTGTGAAATAAGCACCAAGTTCTTACTCGAGTCGTATTTATTCCCCGAGTAAGAGTAATACCTGATGGTCCCAATTAGCGCCGTTTGAGCCTGAGTGGAAGCGTTGTTTAACCAGTCTCGAGTGTTGTTAACTGATCCCGAGTAGGTTTCATTCAATATATGCTTACTCAGACTTTCTTCTCTTTAATGATGCCTCGTAGGATATTTCCTGAGTGCTCATTTGGGCGTCCACCTGACTATTTTCTCCTTCCTGTCAATGACGTGTATACTTGGTAAAATTCACATACGACACATGATTTTTTTAAAAAGCATTATATGGATGTTAATTTATGATTCAAAAACATTGATGCTAAATAACTTAAAAATTTATCCTAAATGTCAATCTAAATGATGCGTCAAGTGATCTTTTTATTAACCACATTATCTCATGTTATGTATGGTAATAATAACTCAATTGTCATATCATTTAGATTAATTATTTGAGTTGTATATTATTACCGACCCGAAAAAACTTTAAAACATCATGATTATCAAAACTTATTAACGTGAAATTGATTATGTATGCATTAACTGCTAATAATGACATGGGATCGGTCCTAATCATAGGCCACCATCCTCCTTATTTATCAAAGGCTCAATCAAGTTCATATTCATCTTAATGTTGGCTTAAATAGTCCTCCATCCTTCTTGATTGGCTTTGCCAAAACTGCAATTCAGAATATATTTGAACCGAGACATTGTCAGACTGAATGAACATTCTTATTAAATCATATTGGACGGTGATATATTTTAATCAACTTAATCAAGGAGTTACAACCCTTCAAATTGACAAGGTGGTAAAAACATGACTGAAAAACATGTCATTCAGTCTTACAATATTTCAAATTCAATTTGCACAATGGCACGTGGTATATATATAAATTATCAAGTACGAGGATTTCATACAAATTTTTTATACGAGATCACTGATTATTAGGGATTCATTGATTATCAGAGATGATAATCGGTGTAAAAAAAAATTCATCAATAATCAATGATCATACATGAAAATTCGTACGGAATCCCATATCAATATATATATATATATATATATATATATATATATATAAAGACAATTTGTACCTAATGTATAAGTTTAAACCGTCAAATGTACCGTAGTTTCGTGTTTGAATGACAAACAACTAGTTTAATACAAGGATTTGATATAGACCGATCACCTTTATATAGAGAGAGAAGTAAAAGAAATAGGTATAAATTAACAATATATAGTAGATTTTGGAGGAAACAAGAGATCCATGGAATATCTATCTAAAACCTGAAAAGGGCTCCTAAAAATATGAAGAAGATGTTGTAAGGGTGATTGGGAACCAAAGCATATCTAGAATGGACTAATATATATATATATATAATCCATCAACCGATTCTGATTCACTATTTGAGCCAATTCCTATTTATTTTTTGGCCAGTCATTGAGGAATAATGGGTAGGAAGAATATTACCTACAAAAAATAGTAGCTAGATCAACATAAACATTTAATATATCTATCAAAAAAATTATGGGTCCATTACCAAAAACTCTCTTCCTCCCTCCTCACTCCTCCCTCTGTGTATATATGTAAATATAGTATGAATCTCAATAATGTTGTTATTATACATATATAATAGATATAGGGACTTTTGTGTATGGATTGATATCTTGTAGCAATTTTTTTTTTGTATATAAGCTATAAAAAGGACAAAATTTAAAAAATTTATGACTTTATATTTAAAAATGATCAATCATATAAAACAATTGTTATAACACCACCGTCAAATCTATTTTGATGGTGAATAAGGTTTATTGAGTCTAATAATATTTCACGTTTGAGTTAAAGCACCTCATATTTTATGTATATAAAATAATTTTTATAAAAAAAATTGCTATAATTTAAGTAAGACCCAATAATTAAGGGTAGTTAGTTTTTTTGTTGGGAAAGTTGACAAGAAATAAAGCAAAAACTAATATGGAAAATTAAGATGTTAATGAGAAAACTGAAGTGAAAGTTATTCTATAATTAACATTATAGGTTGAGAGTTGAAAGAACCAAAATTCTATTAATGGAAAGGAATCTTGATGTGGCATGGTTTTAGGTGATGACAGGGAAGGGATGTTGACCCATCAACAAAGGTGATAATACCAAACAAATCCATCTCAAAACCAAAGATTAAATATTCATGTGGGGTTTTTTTTTTGGCTCGTAGATTATCATTATTATACCATAATGTTGTGGTTGAAATGGTGTATCACCAAATTAATACTTAAAAAACAAAACAACCCTCCTCCTCCTCTGTTAGATTAGATGACCCTAGGACCCTGTTTGGCACACCGGATTGGATTGAGATCGGATAATTTTAATCCCAATCTGGTGTTTGGTGCACGTTTGGAGGACATGACAACTAGTCCAAAAAGCAAAATAATCTCATGTTTATGAGATTAAATAAACACATCTCCCCACCTATCTTTATTAATCTCATGACTATTTTACTATGGTTCCCATCCATTTAGACAAAACATTTTAACCTTCTAACATATTGATACCTTTGAAATTATTATAATTAAAAATAATTTAGTTAATAATATAAAAATTAAAATATTTATTCTTTAAATACATATTTTAATATTTTATTTTTCAAATTTAAAATATTATTATATTTAGTCTAATCCTAGGTTTCACCAAACAAAATATAATATTGATTCTGTCTAGTTTCATGTTTTTCTAAATACAGTATAATATTAATTTAATCTAATCTAATCCCAGTCTCATCTTAATCTCATCTCATCCTATCTCAAAAAATAGTCCAATCCAATCACGTGCATCAAACGGAGAATAGTTATCAAAAGTAAACTCAACCCTCCCCTTTTGTTTTATAAAAAAGATGATACAAAAATCCTTTACAACTTTATTTATTTAATAAAAAAAACACCTTGTCTCTTGCTATATACTTATTTATTGTTATTTATTTATTAATTTTCTTCTGCAACAAGTATCCTGCATTTCCAAAAAATGGACCAATGAGAAAACACAGGCGGTTATATGAGAGAGAGAGAGAGGGTGGAGTAGGAGTCAGTGATTCTAGTGGGTTCCTGCAAAAGACCCCACCTCATTTTTTTTGGGTACATTATCTAATTTTCAATATATATATTTTTTAGTTTTATAATTTTAATTATTTTGAAACCCCACAGTCACAGAGGCCTGAGACAGGCCTCGAAGCAAGGACAAGATTTTGTCTGTTGTATGTAGTAAGTAGCATGAGATTGATTTATGATGATCAGTTTAAAAAACAAAAGCCAAAGTCCTAAAAACACAACATAACAGGTTTCTTCATAGAGAAGTAGTAGTGAAGAGAGACTGAGAGATCGAAAGCGCAAGAGATAGAGACATCCATGAAAGATCAAAAGTTGCCACCACCAACTCCAGTACTACTATAAGAGGAAGAAGATATATCTGAGAAAAAGACCTCATCGATCAGCTTATTAGATAGAATTTTTTTTTTAACTTTTGACACGAAATAAAGCGTTTTGCTTTCATCGATCTTCTTTATCTTTGTGAGTTCAATCGTCTCTCTCTTTTTGCTCCAAATACTAGTAGTTGCAAGTTTTTTGTTTTTTCTCTAGCTAGCTACATCAACATGTTTTCGTTTTGTTTTAGTTTTTCATCAGTTTCTATACATCTTCTTGAAGAATTAAAGATGATGATGAGAATGGTCTAAGAATTGCATGGCGAACCAGAGAATTGGAGAGACTGGTTTATCAGACTCAGGTCCTCCATCAAATCATCATCATCATCATCTTCTTCTTCATCACCATCTTCCTTATGCCACTACTCTTCATGGGATCAACACACATCATACCAGTTTCATGTATGCTTTTAACATACTTTGATTTTGATTTTGTTTTTGTTCAAAAACTGACATGTCATTTTTGTGTGTGCCCAGTAATCAAGAAGGATCTGCTTTTGATTTTGGAGAGCTGGAAGAAGCAATAGTGCTGCAAGGTGTTAAGATTAGAAATGATGAAGCAAAAGCATGTATGTATGATTACCATTTTTCCTTGCTTTTTGTGACGTTTGAGACTTGAGAGAGTTACCATTTCCAGTAGAGTAATGATTCTGAGGCAAGAGAGTTGAATGGTGTGAAGATACAAACTTAGAAATAACTGACCTGTCACATGATACGCTTTACTGACTCCATAACTGCATACACAAAAAAGCCAGATTAGGTTCCTATCCCTTTTCAGTTTTTTGTTTTGTTTTGTTTTTGTTGATCTGATCTTCTCTCTCTCTCTCTCTGAGTCTTGAGATTTTGCTTGGGTGATTCTTGACAGCTTTATTTACAACAGTAGCAGGCAGACCAGCAGCAACTCTGGACATGTTCCCTTCTTGGCCAGGAGTAATTTCTCTTTATTTGACCATTTCTTTTCTTCACTTATGTAAAAATGGTTGAAAAAGGAACGTGTTTAATAATTATTAAGTTGATTATTGTTTGGAAAGCCATTGATGGGGTAATTTGTTAATTAATTAATAATCCAGGGAAGTTCAAGGTCAGGTGAAGAAAGTACAGACTCAGGATCATCAGCTCTCAACACACTTAATTCAAGCAAAATTGAAGGGCAACTTGAGCCTGAATCTCCTATTAGTAAAAAACCATCTTCTTCAGATCATCATCTTCAATATCAGGCTTCTTTTGACCAGAAGCACTTCCAGCAGAGTCAACAGCAACAGCAGCAGCAGCAGCAGATAGAGATAATGGCTAATGACAACTCAAGAACAGGACCATTAATATCACAGAATCAACCCAAACCACCACCCCAAGAAAAGGTACTTAATTAAACTGCTCAATATTTAGCTACTCTTCCAGTACTACTAATCCAACAACTCTGGAAAAAGTTGGTATCTTTATTGTTTTGATCTCTCTCTCCCACCTTGTAAAATCTTTAAAAATTCAAAAGCACGGATCCCAACAATCCCACAGAATCAAACCCTTCTCAGTTTTTCTGATTTTCAAGGATTTTCTGAACAATTTCCCTGACATGAAGATAGAGAAAGAGAGAGTACACATTATTGAGTACTTTTGTGTGTGTGTTTGTTTCACATTATTATACTTTTTAATAAATAAAGGGCTTATTCCTTTACTCAATCCCTATAACAAGTAGATAAACTTCTCGTTTTTTAGGCTTTGAAAATCTGTTTTGGAACTACAAAGTACAAACAACACCATTTTTGTCACACAAACCACCAAAAAAAACCATGCCACAAAATGATAATTACTTGTTTCAACTACAGGATACACATCTGCCTCACAAATCTCTATTAATGGTTTCATTCTATTTTCTTTTTTAAATAATTATATAAACTCTTTATTTCCATTTCCTTCCTTATTTTAATTTCTCTCAAGCCAGTACATTTTCTAAGCCCTCCTTTTCTTGCATTTTTGTTACGTTTCCATATTCCTTTTGTTATTTTCCTCTAGTTTCTCAGCCATCAAACACAAAATAGTCTCATTTTCTTCACAATAATAGACATTAACAATAAGTTTTATATAATTTTCAAAATGTTGCAGAGAAAGGGAGCTGGTTCAACCTCAGAGAAACCTCTCGATGCTAAGGTATATAAAAAAAAAAATCCTTTTATTATTTCTGTAAGAATATCCATTATTTTTTTCCCTTAATTTTTGCACTCAAAATGTTGAGCTGATTAATTATTTTTAGACATTGAGACGTTTAGCTCAAAACAGAGAAGCTGCAAGAAAGAGCCGCCTAAGAAAAAAGGTTAACTATTAATTAAGAAATATATATATATGTTTTTTTGTTTGTTGTAATTTTGTATTTTTGTAGTATTTTTTGGGTGTGGTCAACAACTCTATCGATGCTTCTTTGTCTGTTCATAAACAGGCTTATGTGCAGCAGTTGGAATCTAGTAGAATAAAGCTCTCTCAGTTAGAACAAGAGCTTCAAAGGGCACGCTCTCAGGTTTTACCATTTAATTCCAAACAAAATTATAATTAAACATTGAAAGAAAAAAGTTAAATTTTGTTAATTAATCAATCTCATATCTGATTAAGGGTTCTTTTGTCTTTTTATTAATAGGGACTGTTCTTAGGAGGCTGTGGTGGTGCAGGTGGAAACATCAGCTCTGGTAAGCTATTTACCAGAATACCCCTTCATTATGAAATTCAATGTTGATTAAGTCATAGATTTTTTTTTTCTTTTTTTTAAAAATAGCTTATAGATTTTGTACCATAAAAAATGATTACTTGGGCGCAGATTTCCCATGCTGAATATTGACCCACATAGTTAAATGTGATCATTTTTTCCCCATAATTTTTTTCTAATTATTGAATTGTTTAGTCAAATTTGGCACACATTACAAGCTATAGATATCATCAATTTGGCCAACTTTTCCAGATTTGACCAATTTCTCTGCCTGAATTCTTTGCTTCAATTTCTCATAAGAATTTAGAATAATTAAAATAACCAAGATTTTCCTGTAATTTATAAAAAGTAATAAAGTCATAAAGATTTAACTGTTTGGCCTTTTCAAAACATAAAAGCAATAATTCAATATGGTAAACCAATGCATTATTGATACTATGTAACAACTTTTCCACTTTAAGATAAATGTACATTCTCATAAAACAATGTACTTTATTTTTGTGGTCCATCATACCATATCATATATATATATATATAATATATATATATACAATGAAATTAGAAATACACTTGGTGATCAGGTCCAATTTTTTCTAGACCAAGTCATGAGTTATATGACACTCCCATTTGTGTTGCCACGATATCATAGATATATGTTAATATGATCCTTTATATTTTGTCATATTAATGTTAGGGGCTGCGATATTTGACATGGAATATGCAAGATGGTTAGAAGATGATCACCGGCACATGTCGGAGCTCCGGACAGGATTGAATGCTCATTTACAGGACGGTGATCTTAGGATCATCGTGGACGGCTACATTTCACATTATGATGATATTTTCCGGCTGAAGGGTGTGGCTGCAAAATCAGATGTTTTCCACCTTATCAATGGAATGTGGACTACTGCCGCGGAACGTTGCTTCCTATGGATGGGCGGTTTCAGGCCCTCTGAGCTTATCAAGGTCTAAATTTCTCACTACGTCGTCCATGTCAACTTGTATCCAAGAATTAATCCATTTGGCATAATGTTAAAACAACTTATAATGTATGTTATTTTTTTAATTATTATTATTTATCAGATGTTGATAACACAATTAGACCCATTAACGGAGCAGCAAGTGATGGGCATATGCAGCCTGCAACATTCATCACAGCAGGCAGAAGAGGCACTGACCCAAGGCTTTGAACAGCTCCAACAGTCTCTGGTTGAAACCATCGCTGCCGGTCCAATCGATGGTATGCAACAAATGGCCGTTGCTTTGAGCAAGCTAGCCAATCTTGAAGGCTTTGTTCGCCAGGTATTCTTTCTTAAATCTCACCCCTCCAATAATATTTGCACCGGCGTGTATGTATAGTAATATTAATAGGTACTAGACAGTACCGTGCCATGCAAAGTGCTTAGAGTGATACTAAAGGGTACAGTTTGATAATATCTTAAGTTTGTGTCACCTTCCGACATATTCATAATATTATAGATAATAAAAATAGGTCTAAAAATAGTTAGAGAACCTCTTGTTTTCTAAATTAAGCTATTCTAGTGCTTCAAAATGATCTATTGATATAACGAAATCGATGCAGTAAATATTGGTTTTGGAGACTGTGACTATGGAGTGTCCAAAATTTTAAAAGACAATATCCTCAAAAAAAATTTGTTATCAATCTCTTAATTCTTAAAATATAAAAAATATTAGGGATATTTTGGATAAGGTAACGATATTTACTGGCCGAAATATATATGATGGCTCAGGTGACACATATGTGTCTACTTCAATCAGATGATTTATCAAAAAGCTTCCTTGGGATCTTATTTCTTTTAATCATTATATAAATATAATTGGTATAGTAGGTTAGTAGGTAATTAGGTGTGCCTTAATTAACATTACATGGATGTCAATTGTCAATTAATGTTAGACCTTGTAATTATTCAAAATTCTAGATTGTATTTTGACCTATATATATCCCACTTGTCTCATCATCTTTTTCAAGTAGTTGGCTGATTAGGATTTCCTCATTTTTTTTCCATACATGCTGGTTTTAACACTTTAATTATCCAAATGAAAAGTAATTTTTGGGTAAATTATTTAGTTATATTCTTTTTTTTTATTCCCGACAATTTATAGACTAATATTTTTCATAGATTTCTTCTGCTTAGTATTACACACTACCATTATAAATCTATTTAATTTGTTTGTTTATAAGCTAATTGTCAATGTCACATCAGTTAAACTATATTTTTTTTTTGAATAAGTTAAAAAAATAGTATAAACTATTATATATTTCTATTTATTCTTCACAAACTGCCCTATTGTTTTGCGCCGCAATTCTTTATTACAATTGGAAGCCAAAGGGACCCGTTGGCTTATATTTTCTTACATCATCTTGATTTTAACATGTTATTTGACTTTTGGGCCTTAATTAAAATTTTCAAATTATTTTAGTCAATAAGATTTTTAATTTAATTCCTAACCTTCGGATTACAATTATCTGGCCTTTCATGATTTTTGTTTTGAATAAATATCTACCCTTTAGAAGGTCTTGATGATCATGGATTTTTTATATGACCGTCCAATGTTTTTTTTTCTGATAGGCAGTCACTTTCATACGTCGGTCAACGTTGAGACATGATTTTTACTTTTAATTTATTCAACATAGTAGATAATCTCCACTACATGTTTGCCACGTGTACGGTTGATAGGCCCTTTTTCCAAAAATATTGGTGTAATTAATTTTGGTGGTGACTATGCATTGCTTTGGTGCTAATTTAGAAGCCCATTACTACTAGGGTTTGAAGTTTGATGTGGGTTTTTCATCTAAAAGAGTTTCCATCAATGTGGTGGTTTGAAAACGATATAGGTTGAAATGAAAACCCTAGCTACACCTTTCAAAATTATTTTTTTAATGAATATTTTATTTTATAGAAATTAAAATTTAATAATTTTTTAATGTATGATTGGAGTGGTCCAAATTTATGGTTTCTATATGGTTGTTGCCGCTTCTGGTAACTATTTTTTTAATTTTATTTTTCTTTGATTAATGAAAAATATTAGCATGGTTTCGTGAATTAATTTTGTTATATGTCCATAGGCTGATAATTTAAGACAGCAAACACTTCACCAATTGCGACGGATATTGACAGTCCGACAAGCAGCACGGTGTTTTCTGGTGATCGGAGAGTATTATGGACGATTACGAGCACTTAGTTCTCTTTGGGCATCTCGTCCACGAGATCAGTAAGATCTCAAATATGTCATTTTTGTTACTTCAATTATTATTAATCAGTATTACCATTAATGTCTAATAACAATATGAATGTGTTGATCATAAATCTTGGCATATATATGCAGGAGCTTGTTGAGTGAGGATAACTCATGCCAAACAACCACAGATTTGCAAATGGTTCAAACCTCGCAAAATCATCATTTCTCAAACTTTTGAGAGCGAGACGGTACGATCGATCGATCAATCGAAACCACTAGATATATATAGTTAATTAAGATAATTGTCTCAGTGATCAAATCCTCCACCTATCAATGGTGTAATATCAATGCTATATTAATATCATCAAGTTACTTTAGACGAGATAATAGGATTATTTAATTTTCCTTTTTCTTTTTCTCCTTATTATCTTCTGCTTTTGAATATCGATCTCTTAATTAATATGGTTAATTATGTTATCTTTGTAAATGTATTTCAATTTTATATATTATGTGCAATGAGGAAGCAGCCTTCTAGCTGCTACTTGCTTCAACAAATAATAATTAAGAGAAGAATATGGAACATTAATTAAAAGTGTATATGAGGTATATTATTACATATAATTAAATTCACACATATATATAAGTAGGTTGTCTTCTTCCATCAAAGGCTCTTGAACGATGTCAAAGGCTGGAGAGAGAGAGAGAGAGAGAGAGAGAGAGAGAGAGAGAGAGAATAATACACTAAATAAATTAGGTGCTTTGTCGACCTCTTCTCATAGCAAAAAAGGTGATCAAGTGGGTTTGTTGGTGTTCATTTATAAGAAGTGGTTGTGAAGAAGAAGATTATTGTAATGCAGAAGAGACAAGGCAGAGAGATCGAATTACATTGTCTTTTTCCTGAAGGGTGTTATTACAAAAGTTTAATTTGTTGGGGAAGAGAGAGAAAAGTTGGTGATATACAGAATTTATATTAAGTGGTTATACGTATACACAAATACAATATTACTCTAACCCTAAACCAATAATGATTATTGATTAGTAACAGATCTTATATTGTCTCACATGATACTACTAATTACCATTAAACAAGTTTTTCATGTATTTTTTATTTTTATTTTTATTTTAATGAGATTTTTGTAATAGTTTTACATATTTTCTAAGGGATAAATTAAGCTCTTTAATTATGTGTCCCTTATCAGGTGTAAATTTTTGTTAACATTAGTATTTTTATATTATTAATTTTTGGGTGTGGGATTTCCGAACTTTTTTTTTGGGTGCAGGCGGTCTATTTATATATAAGAAATTCAACTCAATGTTATCTTGTATATATGATAAACGTTGAAAAATAATGCTAATACAAGTTATTAAACTTTTTAATTAATGTATTAATTGAATTATGTTCACAGCAAATTGAAGTATTAAGACAAAGACAACCATATATATATATATATATAAAGCTTGATTAACTAAAAATATTTTGCTAAAGGGAGAAATTATATGTTGTAACTTATCTACAAATTTAAATTATCACTTAATTACACATAAGCTTAAGCCAGTAGATAAGAAACTGTATCTGCAGATGTAGTAATAAGTTATTAGTTAACATGAAAGCTTAAAGTCGTAGATAATTAGAAACCGAAAACGAACGTAACCAATTAAACAAGAATTGAACTCTCTCACCCCAGACAATAATTGGCCTACAAATTAACATCAGGAGGTTATGTTGACTTGTTGGTGGTAAATATTATTGGTAATTTAACATTTAACATATACAGTATTTCTAAATTAAGATTAGCTGACAGTAAATCAGTAGATCCCGACTTAAATACTTGTTTTGTATTCTCTTATACGTACAAGATGTTGCTTGCAGCATATCTTTTGATACAAGATCTTGCTTGCAGCAAATCTTTTGATACAAGATCCAACTAATCAACGTAGACAGCAACATGCTCCTGTCCCTCCAAATTTAACAAGTATTATAAATTTACTTTAATTAATTTTTTTTGAAAGGCTACTTTAATTAATTTAATGTGTATATATGTATGTGTGTGCATGGATCTGATAATCAATTCGATTAATAAATTAATTTATTATATATTACTTCTTTTATGCTTTTTCTCTACTTTTTGGATCCATTAACCGGAATATAAACAATAAAATATCAATCATTATCAGTTCCTTTTATTAAAATCTCGCGCATGAGATACATTTTTAGGGTTTCTTAGTTAATTAATTCAGATGACCAGACCTTATCTCCCTATATTTTAATGTATGTGTCCTTTCAGGTTATGTTTTCTTATATACGTCCTTAGACTTGACGTATATGCACTTATCAAAACTCTTTTATAAATGAGTGACTCACATATAATGTCTTTATACAATTTCATTGGTACGTACCGAAAGAAAAATGACTATATATATATATATATGGATTTGTCAAAACTCTTTTATAAATAAATGACTCATATTCAATATTCAAATGAGTGACTCACATTCAATATCCTTATATAATTCCATGAGTACGTATTTATGTGAAAATTTTCATATATATTAATTCCTTTACGTTATCCTTCATTTCATATGCAAATATGACCAGGAAAACATATTTATTTGAAAAGCCATTCAACAAACCCTAATATTTAGACCTCTTGTTTATGTTACAAATTAACAATCGAACTAACTGAAATGTATATGACTATATATATCCTTAAATTTCTGAAAAAAGACCAATCTCGACTAGATTAATTAACAGTACAAATATATATATATATATATAATTAATGAAAATTCTGACAAGTTTGAATGTTGACGTGTATTCAAATAAGAAAAAGATCTAGATTGAGTAAATTCTCAACATGAACCTTCTAATTATTTGTTCAATGCTTCATGAATATTGATCGGCGGGTTTTGCTATATATTACTGAATTAGTACGTATTGATATTGAACTAATAACTAACCATTGGATTGAAATTTTTTAATATCTAATTGTTAGGAATTTTAAACCGATGATCGTAGAAGCGTCGTGTCTAATATATTTATCCATAACTCATCAATTAATAACGTCTATAACAGAAAAATAGATGAGACATCAGGAATTTCATCACTTCTCAAGAAGGCATCTCCATCAAATTTATGCCTAGGGGTGGAATTCTTTTGCGGATGGTCTTGCGAAATTGGGCTCCAGCAGGTCGGGTGATAGACTTCAGTGGGTAATTTTTTTGAGTTTGCAGTAGCTTCTCTTCGTTGTGTTTTGTGTTGGATGCCTTATATTAATTTTTCGGTTCTGTTTTCTGGTTGAGGATGTTGCTTCCTCTATCCTTTTTTGTTGTTGGTGGGTTTCTTGTTTTTGTTGGTGTGGTGTTGTTTCTTTGTCCTCTGTGACCTTTTATAATATATACCGTTTAAAAAAAAAGATATACTTGGAAAGCCCTAAATCAGGGAAAAAACCACCAGGTCGTTAGGACGACAGAGAAAGTTCCACTATATGATAAATTATTAAAAACATATACTCAAGGATTCACTCCCAAACTTTTTTTTTTTGAATAACCAAAAATTTATTCAAAAGCCAAAAAAGGCAACCAAACCAATCGAAAAAACAACACCCACTGGGAGCCAAAACAGAAGACCAAGCAGAGCCAAACAGAGAACAGAAAACAAACGAACAAAAGAAAAAAAGAAAAAGGGCAAACCAAAGCCACCACACAAGCCACACCGGGCAATCACCCCAACACAGAAACAAACAACAATGCTGCAAACAACACCAAACAGCAAAACGACCCATAACTCAACCCAAAGAGAAATAAAAAACACCACAGCAGACCTGAAACCAAACCAAAAACAAGCAGAGACAAAAAGACCACTTCTGTAAGTAAGAACCACACCCATTACAGCCTACAATCTAACATGTCCTCACCACCACTCAAGCTTCTCTTAGCTAGAGAATCCACCAAATGATTAGAAGACCTCGGATTATACACCACAGAGAGACTACAACATTTCTGCAGACACTATTTAATATCAAGGATATCATGAAGATGAAGAAAGCTCCCAAAGTCCGAAATGCTATTGACCCATGACACAGCAGTCATAGAATCACTCACAATGACAATCTTCCTCTCAGCCAGCCTTTGATCAGATACACACAACTCACAAACCTTTATAATAGCAATAATTTATGCTACATTAGAATTATGAATACAAATCGACAAAGAAAATAACCAAAAAATCTTCCCTTCCGCATCATGCAGCATACCACCAATACCTGTTTTGCCTGGTTTCTCTCTTGCCAAACCATCCACATTAAATTTCAGCGTATTCTCCAGTGAAGGCAACCAAGAATCCACATTCCTATTCGAGTAGGGGGAAGATTAACACAACTATCTTTTGAATTAAGCACCATAACAGAAATTGGAGCCTTGCTTCCCCTCCCGTAACACTTAAACCACCAAACCACTATAAACTTCACCTCATCCACAACCTTTTATACATAGGCTTATTGGCCATTGAACATAAAGTTGTTCCTTGTTTCCCAAATTGTCCAAATAATCGATAAGAAAAGAATACTCCACGCTTTCTTACTTTTCTCAACATCACATAACCCCTGCCAACTATCAATCCACCTGTTTAGAGACTTATTAGAGCAGCAACTGACATCCAACTAAGACATACACTGACCCCACACCTTCAGAAACATCTACAGTGAACAAACAAATGATCCAATGTCTCCCTGTTATTACCATACAAAATGCAACTCGTATCCTGACTTTGCAACATACCAAAGCGATGGAGAACATCCCTAACCAAAACTCTGCCTCTCCGAACCTGCCACGTAAAAATCTCAACTTTCGGCGGGTATAAGCTTTTCCACAAGAGGTTTAATCTATCAAAAGAACTAGCCTCAAGTTGATCCATACTACTATAGAAAGACCTTACAGAATAAGTCCCATTATCGTTCCAAGCCCACACCAAGGTATCCGACATACTTTTTCGAATAACAAGGCTGTCCAGAAAAGCCATGAAACCAGTCCATTGGACTACTCCCAATCAAAAACATTCCTACGAAGGTTAACCTTCCAAATCCACCAATCTTCTTGTCAATAGCCAAATTCTTGGATATTGCCAACCTTGCTCACAGATAAAACATAAATCCTTGGGAAAAGCTCACTCAACATAATCCCATCCTGTCTAAGATCCTGCTACAACCGGATTCTATCACCCCAACCTAGAACCACACGCAAACCACCCCTCAAAATCTATTCCGTTCTAGATCCTACATAGAAGAGAGCCTCAACTGCCTTCATAAAGTAAGAGGCATTAGAACCATCTTACCATTCCAAAAAAAGACTCAACTCCTCCAACCCATAATTAATACAAATCACTTTCTTCCATAGGGAGGAAACCTCAAAATCGAACCTCCACACCTATTTGGCCAAAAGATCATGATTATTCTCAGCATTATAACCGATACCAAGACCCCCGACTTTTTTAGACTTGCATAACCACTGCTAATCAATCAAGTGAACATTTCTTTATTCATTTTCATCCCCCCAAAATAAGTCCCTCTGCAACTTCTCAATTTTGTTGGCCACATCTATTAATTTTGAAAACAGAAAAGAAATAATTTGGGATACTAGCAAGTACTGATTTAATCAGCACAAGCCTACCAACTTTGGATAGAAATCTCCTCTTCCACAACGCTAACCTATGCTCAATTCTTTGAACTACCGGATTCCAAAAGGATTTAAAGTTAGGATTCGCACCAATAGGAAGGCCAAGATACACAATAGGGAGAGAAACTTGTTTGCAGCTAAATGCTTCCGCCCACCCCTTATCTCTCCAAATCCGGTTACCAACTGTCACCAAGCAAGTCTTATGGAAATTAATGCGTAAACCGGAAGCTAACTTAAGCACCGAAGAATCCTCTTAGAGTTACGTAAAAACTCTAAGTTAGGCTGCACAAAAATGACCCTATCATCTGCAAACTGAAGGTGAGTTACCTGAATCCCGTTTTGGCCATAAACCGTTCCTCTAACCAAGTTTAAAACCGCCGCCTTCTTAAACAAACAATTCAACGCCTCAATCACACTATTAAACAGGAAAAAGGATAAAGGATCTCCCTGACGAAGACCCCCCATCAATCCCAAACTCTTTTGTAGGGCTTCCGTTAATAAGAATCGAACACACCGGAGTCGAAATACAATGGTAGATCCAATTCCTCCATTTAACTCCGAATTCCATACATTCCAAAATGGAGTTTAAAAAACCATGATTTATGCTGTCATAGGCCTTCTCAAATTCTAATTTCACAAGAATACCACATGTCCAATCTTTTTTCCATTTGTGAATGATTTCATTGGCTATCACAAAACTGTCAATAATTTGTCTCTGACGCACAAAAGCCATCTGAGTTTCTCCGATAATCGAGCTCATAACTTTTTTCAACCTATTTGCTAACACTTTTGAGAGCACTTTGTACAAGGAGCCTACTAAGCTAATGGGTTTGAAATCCACTATAAATTCTGGTTTTCCAATTTTAAGAATAAGAGCAATAAAGGTTCTATTCAAGTGTTTAACAATCTCGCCATATTTATGAAATTCCTTCAAAAAAACAAGAAAGTCTTCCCTAATGATATCCCAGTTAGATTTTATGAAATTAAGATTAAGGTCATCCGAACCCGTAGCCTTGTTGCCATCACAACTAGAATTCGCTTCCCACACTTCCTCATATGAAAAATCTTCCTCAAGCTAAGCAACTTGAGCACTAGAAATTTTCTGCACACTAGGTCCCAAATCTTCGGTCTACACTCCATCGTTCTCTTGTAATGCAACTTTAAATGGTTTAACACTTCCCTCCTAACATCCGCCGGACCAGACAAGCATTCAACCTCCACAACGATGTCCCCTATAAAATTAGCCTTACGTCTAGAATTGGCCACACAATGAAATTTTTTTGAATTCTTATCTCCTTCCATCAACCATTTAACACGAGATTTTTGCTTCCATAGAGTTTCCTCTTTTCGAAGCCAATTCCACATATCAGCTATGATCGACAACCGATCTTCTCTCAAAGCAGACATCCAACCTTCCAAAACTGCTTTAACTTCCACCCCAAGCAGCTTCTTTTCTAAATCCTTAAAACAGATTGAGTCCCTCCTGCTATTGATCTGCCACACTTTCAATTTATTTTTAACAATTTTTAATTTGGAAAACAACTTGAAACCTTGTGAACCTGACACCTTACATTGCTTCCACCCTTCTCTAGCATCTCCCATCAGATATCATCCAACCAATCTTTGAAAAATCAGAAAGGACTTGGCCCCCAATCAACACGGGGGATACCTAACGAAATCGCACAATGATCCGACAAGCTGAAAGGAAAATGTCTCTAGATAATCTTAGGGAACCAAGAAAGAATGATAGGAGAGATCAAAAACCGATCTAATTTCGCACTCGAAGCCCTTTCTCTCCGATTAGACCAAGTGAACGCCGCTCCTGAAATGGGCAAATCAATAACCTGAGCCTTTAACACAAAGTCATTGAAGCTCTTGATTGAACCCATATTACTCCCCTTTTCTTTCAGACGGATCCAGAATCGTATTAAAAGCCCCACCAAAACACCACGACACCTGAAAAGAAACTTGAGACACCACAAGAGAACTCCACAAAGTAGGCATCTCATTTTCAAAGTTGGGAGCATACACATTGCAAAAAGCTATGAATTTCTTAATCCTTACCACCTTCCCAACCAAAATTATACTCCTACTATCAGAAATACAAGAATGACTTGAAAAGGTTTTCATCCCATATTGAAATCAACCCCTCAGCCTCCACACCCACACCTTTCGTTAACAACGAACCACTTAAGGAAACGATGGTTATGTTATCAAATGAATTGAGTTTCGATTCTTGAATGAAAAACACCATAGGCTTATGAAACGAAACCAGATCCCTCACAGTCCTTCTCTTCTCACCCCTCCCTAAACCTCTCACATTTCAAGACAAAATTAACATAAAAAAATACAAACGTAATTATCTCTGTGCTTTAAGAAGCCTTTCTCCATCTTCAATTTATCTTCTTATTATCTGGTTCACCATTTCATCCACCATGCCATTAAAATCGAACCCCAACACTGAACCTGTTTATATCACTTTCGAGATCTTTTCCTCTAAATTCCAATAACCTTTAAACAATTGAGATTTCTGGTTCGACTTGAAATCAAAACCCAACTATATACCCTTTTCCACCACTTTCGTAATTTTCACATCCAATTTCCATTGAACGTCCATGTTCTTGTCTCTTATCGTTATCATTTCATGCTTTTTGGATGAAATTCCTTTGGATTTAGTTTCCTTCTTCTTCAGCGAAAGAGTAACTAACATCACACTCAAACTGATCTCCCTCGTATCAGCTGTCTCATTTCCTTCTAAGTCAAGAATCATACCTTCATTAGCACCATTTCTCTCAGAATCCTCACTAATAACCGCTTTATTGTTTTCAACTGCAACTATCTTCCTTTCTTCGTCTGGCACCTGCCTTTTAAAACCGAAGTCAAAATCCTCTTTTTGTGGTCTAGTGTCCTTATATGGATCATGGGCTTTTATAAAAGTGTCATCCATAAAGCTATCAGAGTCCTCATCATTACTCTTACTACTTGGACTACCATAAGGTTGTCTTTGATGGGCCAAATAAGTTTGATCCGAAGAAGGGCTTTGAGGCCCAACAACTCTCAACCTAGAACATTCACCCCTCCACATAAGACCCTCTTTTGTAAAACTATCTGTAGAATCTTCACATGAGGTTGAGAAACCACTTTTTCCTGTCTCCTTTCCATCCACTTGCTCTTCCTTTTTCTGCAAGTCTAGCTTAGTTGTCTTATCATAGATAGCCATTGCCTTCACCTTAGCTTTCCTGATTCATTCTCCCTTCCCTTTGTTAGAGTTTATCTTTTCACGATGATTATGAAAGGTCTTGGAAGAAGTATGGTTTGTTGTACCAACCATTCTACATTCCCATATAAGGCGCTCTCTCTGTTGACTTGAGGATTTCTTTACCTGACAGTCTGCTGCAGTAGCCGCACCCTCCGTCTGACAAGTATCATATATCCTTTTCAGGCCATCGATGTGAAGAGCTTTCTGAACCAGTGATACTACCCCTTCTTATTTGTCTACACCCACTTTCGTATTAGGTAAAGAATTTAAATTTGAATAAGACTCCAATCTCGTTAAACCAAGGAACTCCTCAATCTAGGCTATGTTGATCGGCACCATCTCCTCCACCATATTTACCACAACGACTTCCCATTAATCTCCATATTGCAATAACTTGGACCAAGACTGCCCACCGGAATGGCCATAAGCATACAACCCATGTCCAACCTCCTTATGCTAATGGTATCCTCTTTCAGATGGACTAAGTCACCGAATTTCCTACCCAGGCTGGAGAAGAACGATGGGTTCCAACAGCTTAGTGGAACTCCCCAACAATCTACCGATACAACTATAGAATTATTAGAAAATGAATCAGACCATCCCTCCATAGACGAAAAATAGTCCTCCTATAAAAATGGATTCTTAATAAACCCATCTCTTTCATACTTTGTTTCAAAGCGCCACAAAACTCTCCTGCGACCTAAGAAAGTAGACGAAAATGAAAAATCCCTCTTCTCCAATCGTTTGTTCACACTTCTAATGCTTCCAAACTGCTTAAAGACCCCAACCACACATTTCAAGAGCCAATCCCCATCCCCATTTTGCCCCATCCATTGTATAGCTTTATCCTTCACATCCTTCTGCTCTGTCGTAGTACGAATCCACCCTTACCATATACTACTTCAGTAAAGGAACGTCTAACCTGAGACCTAAAATTAGCACTAGGTATCTTCCATCCTTCTGCATATCCCTGATTGTTCCTCCACTCCTTCTCTCTTCCAACTTATATCCCTCTTGAAACTCCATTACCTCACATAACTGACCTTCTATTTGTCCAACGGTGAGCCGTTACTTTAGCAAAAATTGGCCACCCATAGACGTGCATACCATCCACCATCTTCGTAACCTTATTAGCCTCCATCCTGCTCGAGAAACGTATAAAAGCAAACAAACAACTTCTATTTCTACTCTTTGCCGAGAGAAATATATCCCTAACCTTCCTAAACGACTTGAAAATCCCCCACAAACCAGCTATATCAACCTCGTGGATTAAATTGTCAATGAACACAGAGATTAAACCGACCATGAAAACTTTCCCTCCTCTAAAACTCTCCTTTCCACCACCGACTCTCCCTCTCTCTCTAGACATAATTTTTTACTGTACCATCCCTTTCTCTCTCACACACCTCAACCCGAAACCACAGAGTTTTACCAAGTCCTCAAGCTCACAAACCGAGCTTTACATCATAACTCGCAGCTCACAACACTTACAAGATCCTCACCAAGAACCCCTAAATATCCCCTATGTCTCCCCTGAATATCACCCACGGATTTCTAACTTGATCCACTGATATTTACTTAGATCCTTCCCCAGATATTTCTATGGGTCTCTCACCCGGATCTCTCCACTCTCTGATGTTACATGGTGTTTCTTTTTTTGCTCCACACAAAATAACCTAGATACAAGATTCTATTATACTAGTTATAGGGAGTTTAAAATAAAAGGAAAACCTACTCCTAAACCCACAAGATTTACTTGTTCCACATAAATACTATTTCCTATTTATGACTAGTCTTCTTGTTAATGAGAAATTCTTTTCCTTCAAGTACATGACCTTTCCTAATCTTTATGAAGACAAACTATTTTTTCTTTTTCCGATAAGCACAAGAACTTCCCAAAATAAAACCTTTCCTTTTCCGTACAACTTCCAGTACCTGTGCAAAATATGTTGTCACAGCGGTCTAGATCGCGATTGGCTACCCGTGACCTACACCACTGAATACTTCTGGAAACGACCGTTCAGTAAACTGCGGTTTGTGTCTCTTGCCTCCGCCACGGTCTATACCGCGCTATACTCACCAGAATCGACCGCTCCATGTGCCGCGGTCCATGCACATTGTCTGCACTGCAGTCCATACCGCCGTTCCTTTCGGAATCCATTCCTTAAGTTCTTCTTCGGTCTTCAAACCTCCCTCAAACATCATCCCACTTCTTCAGAAAGTTTCATATTAGTTGAGTCTCGTTTGGTTCAATTGGATTCACTTGAGAATATGAACCAAAACCTAACACTAATGGCTATATAGAATTTGATTTTCTTAAAATAAAAAAAAAGGTTAATTTACTGGTAACCTGTAAATACAGTTATTACTCAGATTTTATTTAAAAATAATAATAAAGAACCTTTTGAACGTGTACATACATAGTTTACAAGTGAAATGGATTAAGTTGCAAGAATTTCTCACAGTCAAATGAAACTATTTTTCAAATTCAAATAATTTAATTTTTGTCAGAATCATTAAAGAGTTCAACACACTATCTATTCAAATATTGATTGAATTTCTTTTAGAAAAGATTGAACAAAAAATGTGTCAGTCTTTGACTGGGGAATCAAAATTGGGAAAAATATAGTTTTTTTTAATAATAAAATTAAGAACATTACTACATTTTTATTCTATAAGAATTTTAATTGTGCCTATTTTTTTTTTTTTAAAAGAATTTTAATTGTGTCATATTTTGTGAGTTTTTTGTTTCAAACAAAATAAAATTTTGAAAAATTATGTTTTATACCACATTCCAGTATTACAATTAATATTCATATTTATTAATTTGATATGATTAGAACCAATAATTAAAATGAATTTAATTACCAGTTCATGGAATTACAAATTTATAATTTTAATTGATGATTCATTTTTTTTAATCTTTTTTGTCTAATCGTACTTTATATTAAAATTTAATGATTATATAATGATGTTATATTCTATTAATTTTAAGCTTATATACAAATTTTAAATGTAGGTTAAACTTTAAACTTTTTTTTTCCATTTATGTTTAAATTTAAATTTATTTTTCAATTGTATAATAAAATTTATATATTTAATGGTTAGAACATTTTTTATTATTAAATGAAATGGATCGGTTCAGTTTGGATATGGGTCACCCTGCCTGTTCAAGTATTCCGGAAGTCGAAAACTCGTTCGAGGCACAGGTCAGGTATGGGGCACTTTTTCCCAACTGGGTTTCGGGTATTGGAAATGTAGATCTGACCCTGATTCGACCCGTTGTTGTCCCTAAATTTAGGTGTGGGCACCAAAACTTGAAATGACCCAAACTGGATCGACCTTAACTTGTTTGGTTAGGGTTTCTTTTATCATAAAAAATTAACCTGTTTTGTTAACATGCATGGGAACTGAAAATTTGTCGGGTCATGTCCGGTTTTGGTCTTGACTTAACTTGACCCCGAAATGTTCACCCCTATTCATAATATATAAATTCTTTAAATGAATTAAACGATCAATTCTAACACTTAACATTGATAATTGAACAACATAGAACCTCACTTTTACTCAAGTGAGAGCTCATAATTACTCAGCAAATCACGTTGTTGCGCCAAGCTTTCAGGCGGTAGACCTCTATTTGTTCTTAAGTACGCATTCAACCTCAACCCATTCGTTTCCCACGAAGCATAATGCTTGATCAAGAAGAAATCATCATTCACCAGCTTACCTTTGCCTTAAGCCCCACCATTCAACCTACTGTGATCTATCGAACTTCATTTTACCATTGTCGGACAAACAGTTTGATCAACAATTTATTACTATTTTCATTTAATTCTACATCGTTTCATATAATCTCAACTAACTTAAGTGTTAGATTCCACTTAGCTGGCTACCACTCCGGTCACCTGAGTAGCCATCGATCACTACTTCGGTTTTACAAGTTATCGGTGCCCACTCAAAATTCAATCATAGATCTGACCGTCTATAGATGTAATTTTCATGTTCAAACAAATTTGTTAAACAATATAATACATTAATGATAATTAATTAATTAATTTATTATTATTATTATTTTATGTTGAGCATCATATTGCTCCCAATGTCAATTTCTATCATTGTACTAATTTCAACATATAAATTTATTTGAGTTTATATACACTTTAATGTCATGTTATATTAATAAAGTTTAATACCACAAATGATATTGATAATTATATAGTTTATCACAACAAATATAATTTAGTATTTTAGTGTTAGGATATGTCATTGAATGAACAAATATAAAAGTGATTAATTAATATTAAGTATTATTATAAATTAAACATTATACAATATACAAACCACACACACACACATATATATATATATATATATATATATTCAATTAAACATTATAAAACATATAAAAAAACAAAAAAAAAATGACAAAAAAAAAATTAATTTAGCAACATAACATAAAAGTGATGTAAAAATGGTTACATCTAATTAAAACTTGCAATTACAGTAAAGTTGCAACATGACCTAAATTTATCTTTTATAATGTCAATCTAGTTATTTAAAATGAAAACTTGCAACATATATCCATAGAATGTTGGGTAACATGAGTACAGGTGGTTACATATTATGTAGTGTGTTGTCAATATAGAATTGCAACCCAATGTCTAAAAAAGACATAGTTATAAATAATGTCAAATTGATTACATCAGTTTAGAACTTATAACATGTACATTAAGAGCAACATTCAACGAATATTTGGTAACAAATAAGGTAAAGTAGTTATTCATAACTTTAATCTTGAAACCAACACAAAATGACAACGAAGAGCATCTCCAATAGTAATGTTGTTTACATTTTAAAAAAAATGGTAATATGTCAACATTGTCAAACCAATTGCTTCATATGTAGCATGTAACTAAACTTGATAAACATCAAAATGAAAAAGTGGTCTCGAATGCTTCACTAGTAAAATACATATTTTTAATGACATGTTAATTTATTATTGGTCTTCTTAAATATACTATAGAATTGTTGAATAAAACAAAGTAGAATAAAATAGTTGTTGTTGATTGAGCCAATAAGATGATTGTCCAACAGACCCTCTAAAATCAGAGAGTCATGTTGACGGCCTTTAAAAAAAAGTTGTCACCTCAGCTTGAAGTTGTACTAGAGAGGTTGCATTGGAGATGGATTTTTTAACAAAGTGGATGTTTATCCTACGTGCCATCTAATTTTTTTCATAACCTTAGTTAGCATTGAAAATGCTCTTAATATATGTAAAATGTTATATGTAATTGTCAATTTGATTAAATCCAATAAAAAAATAACTTGCAACATAATGTAAAATTCACTTTCATTTGTGTATTGTTTAAATTTTAAATTAACATTGTCTTATTCGATTTCTAAATTTTAAATTAAATAAATAATATTTTCTATATAATGATTAACCTTATAAACTAATAAATAATTATTCTTTATTTTTTTTTAAATGTATACTAGTAATAAATATTTTTTTAAAATAAATAACTAATAATATTTTTTTCAAATTCATCATTTCAATTTCATAGCTAAATTCTCACTTTTCAAGTTTTTTTTTTTACTTTTATAACATCACAGTGTTGTATAATTTTTAATGAATTAGTTACATCATATATTGAATAATACATATTTATGAAGTTAAATGAATGTTCGATAAATTAATAACCTTAATTTAAATTTATGAACTCAATGGAATCTAGAAGTAGAAATTGCTAAAGTTATTGAAAATGGGGTGTCAATAGGGTATGATTTTAGAGCCAAAGAGAGGGAGAAAAAGATTAAGAAGAGAGCAGTGCAGCAAGATGAGACGCATGATGAGGAGCTGGGACGGAATCTTGAGGATGAAATTGCAAAAGTTATTGAGGTAGGGGTGGCTTTGGGTTTCGATTTCAATAACAAGGAAAAGATGATTGGGGAAGTTATTTCTCAAAGAGCAAAAGCGGATGATGAGCATGTTGATGGAGTTAATGGCAGTTGATTGTTTGTGTCGTTGTGCTTCAGGGGGGCGTCTCTTTTTTTATGATAGTGATTTCTTGGAATGTTAGGGGTTTAGGTAAGTGTGAGAAGCGGAGGATGATAAGGGGTTTGGTCAATAATCACAAGCCTCAGATTCTGTTCATTCAAGAATCCAAGTTACAGTTGTTTGATAGTAATGTTATAAGATCTCTTGGGGGGGAGGTATTGGGGTCGAGGCTGAAGGAGCCTCTGGTGGGTTGATAACTCTATGGAATGAGGATGATTTTATCGCAGAGGACTGTATTTCGAACAAAAGATACATTATAGTTGCAGGGCTGTTAACCAAACTCAAGAAACATATTGTTTTTTGCAATGTATACGCGTCTTCGTTGGAGGTAGAAAGGAAGGAATTATATTATTTTATAGTGAGCTCCATGCAAACGCTGACAGCTCCCTGGTGTGTGGGAGGAGATTTTAATGTCACCCTAGAGCTGTCAGAGAGAGTGGGAATAGGAGATCACTCAGGATCTATGAGATGTTTCCAAGATTTTGTATTGCAAGCTAATGTTGTTAACATACCTCAAAAAGGAACGCCGTTCACATGGTCCAACAATAGGGAAAATCAAACTTGGGCGAGGTTAGATCGTTTTCTCTTTTCACCCTCTATTTTAATGTGGTTTCCTGGTTTGTTACAGCAGAGTTTGTCCATATGTCTTTCGGTTCACAACCCGGTGATGATAAATGAAGAGGCCAAGAGATGGGGTCCAAGTCCTTTCAGCTTTGTTAATTGGTGGCTTGAGGAGAAGGATATGATGAAGGAGGCTACTAAAGGCTGGACGGAATGCAAAGTTAGCGGTTCGAAAGGTGTTGTTTTGTTCTCTAAGGCTAAAGCTACGAAGATAGCCTTGAAAAGATGGTTAAAGTCTAACAAGCTAAAGGTGGAAAATCCGAAAGAGCTGGAAAATAAGCTGGTTCTAATTGACACTAAAGCCCAAAAGGAAGGATGGACTGACCAGTTGAGATATCAGAGGTTGAATCTTGTGAAGGAGCTTTGGAAAGGTCTTCGGAGGGAGGAGCAAGCCTGGAGACAGAAATTAAGAATTAATTGGTTGTTGGAAGGGGATAAGAACACATCTTTCTTCCACTGCATTGCTAATGGCAGAAGGAGAATGAACATGATCACATAATTAAACATTAATGGTGTGATGGTCACCGAGTCTATGTGTATTAGAAGGGGGGTCTTTAACTTCTTTAATGAGCATTTTAAAAGGGAGTCTTGGTAAAGGCCGAAAGTGGCATGACCTGGGTTGAAGAAAATTTCTGTGGACGAGAGCTTAGCTTTCGAAGCTAGATTTAGTGAAGATGAGGTTTTACTGGCCTTGTTGAGCTGCGATGGTAACAAAGCACTGGGGCCGGATGGGTTTAACATAAATTTCATTAAAGCTCAGTGGAAAGTGATTCAAAAGGACTTAATGAATTTTATCAATGAATTTCATAAGGATGGGTCGGTGGTTAAGGAGGTAAATGGAGCTTTTATAGCTCTCATTCCAAAAGTGGGGAATCCGAATTCTATAAAAGACTATAGACCCATTTGTTTAGTGTCGAAAGTGTTGGCAAATAGATTAAGAAAAGTTATGAGTTCAATCATCGGGGAAACTCAAATGGCATTTCTGGCTAAGCGTCAAATTGTGGACTCTTTAGTGATAGCAGAAGAGATTATAAGTAAATGGAAAAGTGAGAAGGAAGGGGGTCTTGTAGCTAAGCTTGATTTCGAAAAAGCATATGATAACGTTGATCATATGTTGGAGGGGATGGGTTTTGGCTCTAGATGGAGGGGATGGATTAATGAATGTGTTTCTTCACCAAGATTGTATGTTCTTGTTAATGGTGAACCAATGGAGGAGTTTGACATGGAGAAGGGCCTGAGACAAGGCGATCCCATATCTCCATTTCTTTTTAATATTGTGGTTGAAGGATTAAATATTCTCCTTCAAAGAGCTTCAAACTTGGGTATGATCGCTGGAGAAAACTTTGAAGATTCGAATGTCCATGTCACTCACCTTCAATTCGCAGACGATACCATACATTTCCTTAAACCGAAATTGGAGTACATTCGAAATGCGAAAAGGGTGCTTCGATGCTTTGAGTTAGCTTCGGGTCTTAGAATCAATTTTCATAAGTCGTGCTTAGTGCATGTGGGAATGAATAGAGAAAGAGAGATTTCAGTTTGGGCATCAGCTTTCAAATGCAAACAAGCTTCTCTACCCATTTCTTATCTCGAATTCCCTTTAGAGGCTAGGCCGAGGTCGAAGAACTTTTGGATCCCGCTTGTGTCCAAAATTGAGAAGAGGTTGTCTCGCTGGAAGAGAGCTTCTGTCTAAAGGTGGTTATCTAGTTTTGATTAAGTCGGTAACATTCCTACATATTATCTCTCAATTTTTAAAATGCCTATTAGTGTTGTCAATTCAATTGAAAAACTTCAATGGTGTTTCTTGTGGGGTGATGGGGCTCATAAGAGAAAGATTCATGCCGTTAATTGGGAAGAGGTTTGTAGAAGGAAAGAGCTTGGGGGCCTTGGTTTAGGAAGGATTGCTATCTAGAATAAAGCTTTGTTGGCTAAATGGGGTGGAGGTTTGGTAGGGAAGAACATTCTTTGAGGAGGAGAGTTATATGTTCCAAGTATAAAATTCAAGAAAGGTCTTTTTATTGGAATTGGAATGTGACCAAGGCTTGTTCTTTTTTCGTGAAATCGTTGGAGGGGATTCTGAAGGCCGGTACTCAGACTGCAAAACTTTTTAAAAGAGGTTTTTGAACAATTGTGGGTCGTGGGGATAGGGATGATTTCTGGTCGGATATTCTTATTGAGGGCAGGCATTTTAAGAAGTCGTTTCCAAGGTGTTTTACGCTGGCGGTTAAGAAACAAGGTGTAGTACAAGATTTTGGTGACTGGGTGGAGTCGAAGTGGGTTTGGAAAATTGATACAAGAAGGCCTTTGTTTGATTGGGAATTAGTTCAATGGAGATGTCTTTTAACGACTCTGGAGTGCTTTTCTATTCAAAGAAATCTCTCAGACTCAGTAGCTTGGGCGATGAACCTGAATGGGGTCTTTTCTGTGGGTTCTTTCATAAGGGAGTTGGAAGTGGGTACTAATAGTTTCTCAGTGGTTCCTAACTTTATTTGGAAGGGGTTGTGCCCTCCCAAAATCGAGATCTTCGTTTGGCAACTGTGGAAAGGGAAAGTATTGGTGAAATATGTTCTTCATAGAAGAGAGATGTCTCAACTTTTAAGCCTAGATGCCCATTTTGTGGTTTGGAAAAGGAGACAATTGATCACCTATTTCTCCATTGCAGGTGGTCGATTTTGCTATGGAAAATTTGTTTGTCATGGTGGAATATTTGTTATTGCGTGAATTATTCAGTGAAGGATTGGCTGAAAGGCTGGAACGGTTTTTGCCCTGCACCTAATCAAGAGAGAGTGTGGTGTTCGATGGTTATAGTAACAGTTTGGACCATCTGGGAATCTAGGAACCAGGTGGTGTATGAACTGGTCGATCAAGATGTTCATCAGGCTGCGGATATGGTAAAGTATAGGACGGTTTGGTGGTTTAAACATTTAGGAAACGGATCGACTGAATCGGTGGATTCCTTGCTCAGGAACATGAGAGACCTCTGTGTAGACATCAAGAAGCTGAAAATGTCGAAGATTATGGATTGGATTCCCCCTTACGATGACAACCTGAAATTCAATGTTGACGGTTCGTCTAAAAGGAAGCCAGGGCCTTCAGGTATATGTGGAGTTTTGAGAGACTCATATGGTAAGGTGCTTTGTATTTTTTCTGCTCATACTGGGATTATGCTGAGTTGTTGGCCATTAAAAGAGCTATTGAGTTGTGTGTTTCCAATCAGAAGCTTAGAGGTCGCGTTATAACGGTTGTGAGTGATTAGAAAATGGTTGTCGCTTAGGTGAATAAAGGTGATTTTGGGAATGTGATCACGTTAATTCAATTTTTGACATTCACGATATGCTTCATGCTTTTGGAGACATTCAAGTTACTTGGGATTCCAGGATTTATAATTCGTTTGCTGACGGATTAGTTAGAATGGGTTCAAATTCGATGGGGGGTTTTGTGGAATGGAGTGAGATATAGTTGGTTTGCCTTTTGTTTCTGCTTTGCTTTGGTCTTTTCTTCTCTCTGTTTTGCTAGGGGCTGTTGATGGAGTTCTTTGGTTGTCTTTTGGTGTTTTGCTGCTTTGGCGTGGCCTTTTGTTTGGTTGTTTGTTTTTTGTTAGGTCTGCTGTTTATGGGCTGTTTTGCCCCCTTTTCTGTATTGCCTATTTTTTTAAAAAAAATTATGAATATTATTATTAAATATGAGAGGACTCAATTTAACATTTTTGTAAGGTTTCAAAACTATTACAAAGTCTCATCTTTGTTGCAATACAATTCTTACCAAAAAGTTAGTTCACAAAGACCGGTGAAGAGTTGGTTAAAACTAATTGATTTAGGTAAAATCTAGTCTAAGTACATGTAAATAAAATTGCATTTAGGGTGAACTCGAATCGATTGTTTTGAAATTTTTTGAGAATTAAAGTTAAACTAAACAAATTAAAGTAAAAATAGCCACAACACACGTGAATGTAAAATATGAGATGAAATACTAGGGAATCACCACAACCTTCTAAGAACGCTCGATGTACTTAAGTTAGTCTCATTAAGCTCTTCAATCTAACTTAGAGGCTTGTTTTCTAGGTTTTAAAAATTAATCTCACACAAGGCCATATGACAAGCTTAATCAAAAACCCATGTTTCCACAAAAACTCTAAGCCATATTAATACAGAAAGACCATGCAAATATCTAATTTTCCATTAACGAAGCATGTGATTTGGTTCCAAGTGGAAAGACCATTCACACCTTTACCCAAATCTTATAGATAATCAAATCCACAAATCCACATCAATTGAGGTCATAAAATAACACGAATATGTAGAAGAGAACAATTAATTCGGTAAATGAGACTAAATTGGATTGATTATAGAAAATAGACTACTTAATTACAAAGAGTGATCAAATATGGTTACATCAATCCCCTAGATAATGTTTAGTTACACATGAATGGAAAATAAATGAACAAAGAAGAGTCGGAGAGAAAACTCATGTTGGTCCACTTGATTCCTTCTTGTTACGTTTAAATCTTCAACTAAACTTTTTCTTCCAACTCAAATAAATGCCAAGGTGTGTTTGGGTTTGGGTGATGTAAGGTGTTTATGTGTAAGGATGATGTAGGAAATGTGAGAGGAGTGTTGTGAGAAAAAACGGTTAGATTTGGTATGGGTGGCTGTTGGGTTATGTAAAAGAATCAGAAAATGGGATATTTATATTGGTTTCCAAAAGTAGGTCTAAAACTCGTCCTTTGCTGACGTGGTCGACTTTGGCGGTTAATGGCTGCCGAACTGCTTTGAGCGCAACATCCTCTATGATGAATCAGCGGTCCATAACCACTGAATTGCCTTGATAGCCGAATTCTCTAGACTTGATCGACAGTCCATAACAACCGAATTCCTCTTTGCTGAAAATGCAATTTTACCTTCTAAAATTTACTCATTTCTTAGCTTTTGACCCAAATTTCTCGAGTTCCACACGAACTTCCCTGCTTTACTAAGTTACCTGCACATTAGTTGCTAGATTGAGCCATAAAATACCAGAGTTTATTCAAAATCCGACCAAAAGCATATGAAATTAACGGGGGGTTGGGGTTTACAAAATTACCCGTGGGGACAGTCCCCACGAGGACCGACATTTTTGGGGTGGGGATGTGATAGATAATAAAACCCGCAATGGGTATAGAACGAGAATGAGTTTTACACTCCCTGCTCCGTCCACCCGGCTAAAAATATAATATATGTTGTTTTTTATTTTTAAAAAACTTAGTTAAACTATTAGATGATTAGCATCTTGAGAATATGATAGATGGATATGAAAAAAAAATAGATAAATAAATACAACTATTAGATGACTAACGTTAACTTACAATTTCGAACATTTTGATTTTGAACTTTATATTTAAAATGATTGAATTACTTTTGAGATTATGTTTATGAGATGATTTTTTTATAGTTTATTAGAATTATTTTATATATTATATCATATTTATTGGGTTATACACTTATACTGTGCATTTTTATTTTAATAAATAAATTTGAAAAATAGAATAAATGAGTGAGGATGAGGAAAACATTCTCTGTTCTACCTCGTCCCGTTCCAACTTGCCCCATATATGATGTGGTATTATAAGGGGATGAGTTTTTAAAATTAAATGGGGTGGGGTATGGAGAGGGCCCCATTGACATCTCTATGATTCTATGAAAAGACATATCCACTTCAACAATATTGCTATTGTATGCATGAAAAATTTACCAACGTAACACCTCAACTTCTATTTTTTTTGTTAAATATAATCATTTTATAGTGGCATGTAATATTAAGTTCAATATAATTAAAAAGTTGTAATATGTCATTAATTAGAATATCATAATATATAATGCTATTAACTTTCTTATCTTTCGTATTAATTTCAAAATACACGCAACAATTTTTTTTTTATATTGACATACAAAAATGACAAAAATAATTTATGCAATTAATGAAAGTATATTTTTATGTTAATTAAGTAAAATGAATTTGATTATATAATTCCAAGATATGTATCAATTTAAATTGGATATTCATAAAACTTTAATTGTGTAAATGTTAGGTAATTCGATTAACACAATAAAACAAAAACAACATGTATATGCACATAATTAATCCAAAAAACTTAACATAAACATGTTTCTATACATACTTAATCAAACCCTAAACATACAATATTGACCCGTGTCAATTCAAGAGAAAAGTGGAAAAGAATCGATAGCGGAAGCGTACCTAAATCCATTGCTGGAGATTTGTGACCAGGTTGTGATCTTCCAAATTATCACGACCTTTATGAACCCTACTGTGTTCTATTTTGCTCTGTTGATGGGGAAACAGAGAAAACAAAAGTATCGTGTAATTTGATGACCATAACCCTAAATATATATAATAATCAAATTATTATATGTTGGTTATTTCTAATTCAGCCCCTCAATAAATTAGAAATAGCACTCTGGTATCTACATATTAATTCCATGACAATTATACCCTTAAACATTAATACTTTAAATCTTAATTAGATCACTTTAATTTAGGCTTAACCAAAAGATAGCGCAACACATTTAATGTTCACATATGTGGCCCCATATGATGGAATTTTTCAAGAGTAAAAACTTATATATATATATATGTATACATTGGACCTAGAGAAGTACATTTTACTCTGTGGCCCCGATTCCCCGCGTTTTCATCCCCATTTAGGGTTTTTTTTTTTTAGAAATGGGGAAATAGAAGGGATGGGGATGAAAATCACTCCAATTGAAATGGGGATGGGGGGACCCTCCCCATCCCTATTTCCCCCCAAACATATATAAATATAATTATAATATATATTTTTAATATCTTTTTTTTTATTCTTTAAAACCCTAAGTATATATACACATTTATTCTTTTTACTGCATTAATGAATTTTATTTTGTATTTAAAATGGAATGTTTTTTTTTAGTTTAATTTGTAATTTTTAGTTAAATGGAAAAATGAAAAACCGAGAAAAACGGGAAGAAATAAAGAAAAACAAGAAAAATGAAAAAATGAGGTTGGAGATGAATATATCTCCCCCAAAATCCCTCATCCCCATCTAAAATTTGTATTTACCATATCTGTCATATTGTGAAAAAATTGTTATTTACCTGATGGAAGTGGTTACATTCCTAAGAGTGTTGTAACATTTTATTTTAAAAAATATTAATTTTTTAAATATATTAAAAAAAACTTTAGAAAAATTGTCTTCCAAATAGATGGAAATGGTTGCAATTCTAACAAAATTGTAACATTTTAATTATTTAAATATCATAAAGACAAGTTTTACTAAAATAAAAAACAAGTTTTGACTCAAAACCGTAAGTTGTAACCGGTTGTTATAACGTATTATTCACTTAATTTCAACTTTTTTGATTTCTATAAAACAGTCTAACAACGTAAATTATTTGATAATTATATAAGATTTTCACATCTTGTATACTAGTTAAACCCTTAACGGGTATCCAAAACTACATGAGAGGATTTTGACTATTGGTTGACCAAAAAATTGTTAAAACTTGGGTTCTCATCCGGGGGGAAATCTTTTGAACCTTTCATTATAATTTTGATACTAATTAATTATTATAGTTAATTTAATTTGGCATTGACTTATTGCATGATTGCTAAACCTCACCTCACGAATTAATTATAGCAATTAAGCGGCGAATTAATTGAAACACAAACCAAACTAATAATAATCAATAATATCTTCAATAGATTTACAATATTATCTAATAAAATCAACAAATTGTAATTAACAGATTTGTTGATATATCAATTTATGGTCAACCGTTTAGTTATTATAAATGAATATATATGATCAAGTAGCATATTGGTATATGTCCATCCTCCTTGGCATATAAA
Organism: Dipteronia dyeriana; assembly: GCA_032871835.1. Taxonomy (NCBI): domain Eukaryota; kingdom Viridiplantae; phylum Streptophyta; class Magnoliopsida; order Sapindales; family Sapindaceae; genus Dipteronia; species Dipteronia dyeriana. The sequence continues at coordinate 13,007,176 of CM065301.1, read as the reverse complement.
ATAGAAATTGATCTAATATTTATTTATCGATGGCCAGTTTTCAGATAGGATTAGAAAAGATGTTAAATTTATAATAAACTTGAACAACAACAAAGAAACAGATACATATTTTCGTAGCAGGTACCGACACTATTTAGTAATTGCTCATTCTTATTTGGTATTAATCAGAGAAGTTTCCTTTGTAGTGCTCCTCGGCCTTGGATCAATTTTCTTAGCACTTCTTATTTACTTAGGCGAGGAGATAATTTTCCTTAATCTTAATAATTTTGTCTATGTTGTATTTTTGATGTTTAGGGGGTCTTCTCCATACCAAATAAAATTAAGACTAATCCGTAGTGTAAATAATTAAAAACTACCTATGGCCAAGCAGTGGGCTTGTGGAATGGGAGGATACGTAAATTAAAAGCATATTTAGTTTAAAATAAATATATACAAAAAAAGAAAAGAAAAACAAAAGTCGTCTCTTGTAGGCTTGTAGCCTTTTTAAGTACCACACTACTACAGGTTGGTAAAATTTCTTGTTATTACTTAAATAATAGGCATTTGAAGTATTGTTTTCAGAAAAGCAATTAAAAGATATTTTTCTAAAAAAGTGTTTTTAAAATCCAAAATGCATTTGAAGAATTTTCTAATAAAAAATAACAATTTTGTTTATTTTTTTTCAAAAAGCAGATTGTTTGATTGTTTCTCATATTCAATCAAAACATGCATGACACTTCACTCTTGTGAAGTGGTGAGCCTTGTATGAAAGCAAGAGAGGAAGAGTACCAGCAGATCATCATGAAATGTCGCATGTACGTAGTCATGAATAAATTATGAATTGGACAGCTGTTGTGGTGCTGAGAATATTGAGATAAGGATATGGTTTGGATTGGAAGAAGAAGACAGAAAGAGTAACGTAGAAAGCTTAAGCCTTTCGGTGGAATATCTTTTGCTTCATCAATAATAAATACTCCAACCCAATTTTTCCATTTTTAGCATCTCTTTACTCTTCACGTTGTCCTTGTAACAGTATCGATGCATGTTTGTTCATAAGTTTTTACAAAATTATCTTCCATTTCCGGGATTCAATCTTCTTTGTCTCTCTATAGGCCTTTACCATCGTTTAATTCAACCTCTTTTTAAATGATATAATATCTTCATACTTTACGATTTTATAGATAAAAAGGATACCGATATTTGAATCACTAGAATATCAAGCACATTTGTTATTACATAATTAGAATGGCCATATATATATATATGAGGGGTTATTTCGAACACAAATATGAACTTGCTTAAGATAAACACGTTACCTTCCGGGCTCTATTAAATTGTCAATTCATTTTGCATGTCCAGGAGTTCTGCAACCCAGCTATAGCTTTAAAACTGAGTGATGCAGCTCCACCGAAAAACAAATGAATCAAATTTCTTGCGACATTCCGATAAACAAAATTATATAGTTACTCATATACAAAATTATATTTTTAATTACAATTACAATTTCCGATCATCTTCCCTTAGCTAAACTATACTGCAATATTGCATACCAATCTTCTTTACATAAGCATCAAATCTGTGAGGTCATCCATCGGAATATCGAGACCAATAGAATCATGTTCTTGCAATACATCCTCCTCGATGTTTAACCACGAACTCAAATCTTGATGTGCGTCAAGGTCATCGGATTCATCTAGTCCCACTGAATCCAGTTCAGGCAGTTGCAGTTTTGCAAAGTCAACAGGTTCCTCTGCTTCTTTAGATGATTTCTGATGAATGTTCATGGGAGATGATGATTCCACTTCTCTGCCCATTTTATTGCTATCATTAGCATTAAATCTGCCATTTCCTGAAGTTGGTGTATGATTATTTTTGTGCTTGGACTTGACTTTTGTTTTCCGTTCACTCTTTAATCCGTCCAACGATGAGCGACCACTCTCTCTTTCACTTCTCTTTCCCCTTGCTCCACCAAGAGTAACTTTGTCAAGAGTTGATGTCACCCTAGAGGAAGCACTGCCAACAACATCATCAATCAGTACTTCCCTCTTCACCTTGTTGAATGTAATCCCATTTTTGGGGAAAGCATTTTCAAATGAGTGAACACGAGCTCTGAAAGCATCTGAAGAACCTCTGTCAAGATTATCACATTCGGTTTTGTATCGCTCAAAACTACTAGAGACAGCACCTGTAGCAGCAAAAGAATTTGATTTCTTGAGATGAACATGAAACTGTTTATTACAGATAGTTCTTCTGCCAGATACCCTCATTAAAAAGCGCTAGAGAGCTTATCATTGTTTGGGCCTTTAGAAAGCTTAAGATTTTGGGTCTATTGTCTACCTATTTTTTTTTTATTAGTTCTAATATTAAATTAAAAGGACTTTACCTGATCCCCTGGCTTCTGTTCGATGGTTAGAAGCTTCATTGCATGTATTACTATTGGTTCCAGAGCCAACACAGTCGATTGACTTTGCATCATTGCTACCTGGAGGTGTAGAAAACAATATATCCTGCAATGCAGGCTCACCAAAGCAACTTCTGCCCATCTCTTCGAATTTCCGACATCTAGCAAGAGTTCGCTTGATGAAAGCCAGTGCAACATGTTTTGAGACCTTACGGATTGCACCCTTCGAAGTATGAGTCCCACGGCATGCCTGCACAATCCATTTGATAGAAATTTAACTTTCTATAATTAATAAAGTGCCTCAGTTTAAGCACAAACTATCTAATCCGTAATGCCAAACAATTATTGCCCTTCTTCTAAATCTATTAAGAGAGTCTCAGGTCCATCCAATCATGAAGTTTAAAATGAACAAGACGAACATTATAAAAACAAGAGTGCATGCCACATGTCCACAATCTCACTGAAGAAAGGTACTTCATAATTGATAAGAACAAATTACCAATAATTCACCAAAACAAGCAGCAGAAAGGAATGAGTAAAGTCAAGCAACACTAATATTGATATTGAATAATTAAGATCACAAATATGTAAGTCTAAAGCAAAAATTAGCTTTTTCATTCACTTCTGATGTAAAAAAGAATCAATAATGAGTTGTCAGTAATACTATTGATAGTTACTACGGTGTCACCATCTTATAATCAACAAATTGACACCACCAACAGTGTCTTGATGTTACAGTGAAAATTAAGTACTCACTGATATCAACAATATTAAAACCACATTATGAAATCAAACAAATTTGCATTTCTTTTAGTTGTTTTTTTTTTTTCATGTCATACTAGTAATTATCGACTTACATAAGAATCACACCTTAAGGAGACCAAAAAATGGAAAGAAATAAAAGACTCCTTTAAGCAACTACGATGAAGAAAATAGCAATAAAGCAGAAAGCCCCATTTATGTTTCTTTTCTTTTTCTTACCATTACCAATAAGAAATAAGATAACATTTCCATCTAATACAAGACATTCCGTTTTCAAAGACCTACCATAGTTTCTCTATAGAGCTACAATAACTTACTGAATGTCTGGTCGTGCCAAGTACACTTTTTACTATTTCTGTATTTTTTTAAAAACTTTGTTAGATGCCAATATTCTAGGAATGGGTTAATATGTGTTGGATCAATGTACCAACCCAAAATACTAGCTTATTGGGTTGTAGGTCCCTCTTTTTGCCTTTACTTAATGGATGCGGGGATTTGCTTCTTTCATCTCATATGTGATTTTCCAACACTGTCATGCACAAGCTTCCAGTTAAAATGAGCTTTTGAGTTGATTTTTCTGTTTTTCTGATTGGGAGGAGGACAGGGGACTGCCAGACATTTAGAATTGAGTTTCTTCTTAAGAGTTGAGTCGCCCTTTTTGGTAGTATATATACTCAGGTCAATTGCTCCAAATCAGACTCTAAAACCATGTTAGAACCTAAAATTTTAGGAATGACTAAATCGATCTACAACCTAATAAGCTAGCTTATTGGGTTGTAGGTCCCAAATCCCAATAAACCCTTCTTCTTCCCTTTACTTAAAGGCTTTGGGATTTACTTACAAACTTGCGCTGAAACACTCATGTGTGTATGTGTGTATATATACATATATTATATGACAATGCTTTTGAATGTGTAGTCCAATCATCAAATAGAAAATCATAAACAGAATTAACAAGAGCTGAGATGCATTATCAAACATCTGTATTTCATAAATTTGGGGAAAAAGAAAAGGAAACACGGGTCAATGACTCTGAAACTAATTTAAAAGCATAGTTGGGGAATATAAATATTACCGTTCTTTTCCTGTAAGCCACCTCAATAAGTTGGTCCATTGCACTGTGCTCAATGTTCCTGCAAATAAACCCATATTATTCTAATCAAAACTTCCCAGGTTCAATATCAAAAACACATCCAAATCATCAGGAATTATACCTTCTTTCGATGTCTCTCCTTTTTTGAATTGCTTTATCAATATTCCTCAAGCTTTTCTTCTTTCTCTCAATCTATCAGTTAATCATAAGTGTGATCAGAGATGAGAATGAGATTCATGGGGATATAGAAGCAACAGTAAGAAAAGGTTGCAGGTTATTTGAGATGAAAACAAAGGGTTTAAAGGAAGGAGAAAGTAACTAAAAGAAGCAAATCGTTATGGCTGACTCATGCTTAAATGCTCTAAATCACATATGCAAGTGAAACAGGATAATGTGTTATCACCTGTTGGAAAAGCCCTTCCTTAAGTTCCATAACTTCCTGCTTTATTACTTCTTCTCCCTCAGCCAGACCAGGCTGCAATGTGACAAAAGAAAATGAGAGAAAAAAGAGGAAACAGAGGAAAAAGAACCATGATATAATTATAACAAGTTGGACTTCTACAATTTGAACTCATATAGGAAGCATATGAAACAAAAACCTACCAATGTCTCTGGATATAAACCTATACTCTGTAACTCTAAGACGAGCCTTTCATCCAGGCACATCAGCTTATATTCGCAATTGGAGGAAGAAAAGCTAGGAACATTTGTATCCCTAGGTTGCTGCTGAGCCACATCATTGGAACATATTTCACTGACAAGCCCAACTTCTGAATGTGAAAAATCGTCATCTCCCAACCACTGTTCATTGCTATGCAATGAACTGGACATGCTTGGGTTCCTAAAAGTGTTGGATGCAGCACTCTTATCACAAGAAAGTCTATCCATAAAACAATTCTTACGACTCCAAAAATCTGATTCTGACTCAACTTCAGATTCCAGTCTGTCCCTATCTTTGGGTTCAACATCAATCTGATTGCATGAACCGCAGTGAGAATCATCACTTGCATAGTGAAGAGGGAGATTTTTCCCTTCACAGTGGTTGTAGAATTCTTCACCTTCATCTTCTTCAATCAATGCAGAAAGAACTCTCTGGTACAATGGTGTAACCTTGTCCAACCTTCCCCTGTCATATCTACCACATATAGCATCGGTCTTGGCTGTTTCTTGATTTGGGTGGCTTTCTTGACTTTCACCAGAACGATCGAGAACTTCTTTATGCACCAAAACACCCAAAAGGTTATATTCAACTCCAGATATCTGAGACAATCTCTCATCAAGCTCTTCTGCAGAACTTAACTGATGCAGCAACCAAACAGAAGAAAGAAAAAGAAATTGTAAGTCTCAGACACAAAGATATTTAAAAAGTCATTAAATATATCTGAGCCGATCACTACCTGCTGCTTTAAGAAAGACATATCCTCTGAGCTAAGTGAGGTGAATATAGATTCCATTTTCTTCCAAAATGGACCAGAACAGGCAAGATCTGAAGAAACAAGCTAGCACATTAGTCATTGAGATAGAATAGATATGAGAGAAGGAGCTGGTTTTCACGAGAAAATACAATCAAGACATAGTCAAGATGCATACTGCTAGCATTACGAGCAGAATGGGCAGCTGCAAATAATTCTTCATTGTCATCGTCAGATTCACCTGAAAAGTTAAATTTCAATGCTTATTAAAAATTATTGTCAATTACACCATAGACAATTTCCTCTACAGTATTTCAGCTATTCTGAAGCGTGCACAAACCGCCTACATGTATGCATGAGCACATGCATGCAAAACTTAAGTAGTTTGAACTTATAATCATCTGTGAAAATAAAAAAATAAAATAAAAAGTTGCAAACCAGGAACACAAGTATACAAGATGGAATCTAGCACTGAAATGTAAATAACTAGAAAATGACAAAAATATGTCCAACAGAGCAATGAGGAATTCTAGTTTTTTCCTTGCCACAGCTCCAAGATTAGCAAATACTAACCTTTATCATATATCTCATTATTAAGAGAGTCTTGTGGGAATTACCAAATTAGTGCAAACAATTATATTATAATCACTACCTGTGAAATCTGCAGCGACATTATTATGCACCGGCCCAACATGAATTGAGGCTTTGCGATCCTTCAATTTTTTTGTAAGTGGACGGCCTGTTTTACTGACCAAAGGAGAAGTAGATGATCCGTTTACACAAATTTTGTCAATATAAATGTGAATTTAATTGTAAATAAATGTATAGGAAAGAAACAAGGGAATTTACTCACCTTTTATTCTTATCAGAAGCAGGTCTAATTGTCTGAAGTGGCTTGGTTGTTGGTAAATACCCTAACTTCTCTCTTACAGGAGAAATGCTTGGCCTCATCAAAGAAGAACCGTTTCCACTCCTTCCTTGTCTAAGGATCCCATCTCCAATTTCATTAGTTGGTATCTTATTCTTCCTTGTTGATAATGTGAATGACCCAACTTTATGAGCTACACTCAAGGAACCATCACCACTTTCTATTAATTTCTCTTTCAATTTATTCTCACCAGCTCCCGATTCTTCGCTTTCAGATAACCCAAATGGAGAAGAAACATTCTCAAACTCATAATCCCTCTTTGATTTTGGAGTATTGTTATCTATGCTACTGGCAAGCAGTGAACCATTGGTTCCGAGAGAAGAAGTTCTAGCACTAAACTCAGATGACGCTAAACTTTGCGATGGAACCTGAGCTTCATTGTTTGAGACAGGAGAAACCAAATTTGATCTCCTTGTGCGTGAGTTTTTATGTGGTCTTTGACCTACCCACTGAGCCATGGGTTGTGAAGATGAAGTTGAAGCCACTGGACGCCTTTGATTATTGGTCACACCTAAAACCGGGATTTTATTTACACCTATAGGTTGTTCCCAACCCTGAAAAGCTCCGGATGGTGGATGAACCTTGGAGGACGAGTCTAAGACCATGATGGAACTAGTTCTTGGTGCTCTAGAAGCTTTTCCTTTTAAAGTTGTACTCGTACTGCCTCCTGGGTTATCGCCCTGAATGCTTGACCTGACAAATAGGTTCACAAACAAATCAATAACCTACCATAACCATTAGAGAAAAATAAAGAAAAATATAATAGTATGTTATACATCCAAATGTAAAACTTCATAGTATGAGTTCTACCAAGTCTGCCAATTTAACAGGTTTTGCTAGAATTGAAATGAGAAGATAAAAAAGCGTACTTCTTATTTCCTTTTGCCACAACTCTCTGCTCCAAATCAGCCATACGGTCTCTCAGAGGTGGGGGGCTCTCCAATTCATTCCTGAGAAGCATACCAGCATCAGAACTAGCAAGCTCAAAAGGACCATCCAACTTGTTGATCCCATTAACTCCGGGAGAGGATTTAGATCTATAATACATACAAAGCCCAAGAACATAATTATATTTTCACTATTATAGCAATAGAAATACTTTGTCTGCATTGGATAAGAATAATATATATAGAAAATTCATATCTAAAGAAATCAAACTTTCTTCCCAGGTAAGAAGACATTAGTAAGCTAAATCAATATAAAAACTTTCCAATTTATAAGCAGGCAGAACCAACCTCTTCACTTTTCCCATATATAGTTTTGATATGGGAACCCAAATAAGGAATTGCAATTTTCAACACAACCAAACCGAACACGACATTAAGGTATCCAGTTTTAGTTGGGCTTAATCATCTTTGTGTAAAATTCATGTCTGCCCTCTTAACCAAAATGAATTTTTGGTCTGAATGGTGAGTTCATTTCCAGTTTAGGATACCAATGGACAATCTAACCCCTAATAAAATTAGAAAAGGAAAAAAAGAAGTAATTTGCCCAAACTAAGAATATCTGGATCAGAGAACCATCTAGTCACTTGCCAGTTACATTAGAGTCTAGACAACAAGAAGTTGTTTTAACTGGAAACTGCAGCAAAAATTAGAACCAATTCTGATTATGATAGATACAAAAGATCACCTGAAAGCCTGAACCTCACATGATCGCAACTTTGAATCAGAACCCGGCTTCAATTGCATGGATCGTTTTATTTCTCGATCACCCTTCAGAACTCTATTGCCCACAGCACCTACAGAACGTTTCTTTTTCATCTTTCTGTCCCATCCTTCACCCCCAACAGGCAACCTGCGGATCTTCTCTTCAATTCGAGAAGTGGCACCACTAGCAGCCAGGAGCAAATCTCCATCCTTTTCTTCGACCATCTGCTGCCTTGAAGTGGCAGCGGCCCTACCATCTGCCTGAGTGACATGAAAGCGAAAAATACATTACTTATGGAAAAAATAAAAAAGGAAAGAAAGAAAGAGACAACATCAGGATGCATACAGGAATGGTATGTGAATATGAAAAGAATAAGAAAGAAACTTTATTAACTAAATGCTCAAATTGCATAAGAAACTCTAGATACAAACCCTCAATAACTTCCAGACCTTTCAATAATTTTTATTTTTAAAAAAAGGTTCAACTAATTTTAAATTTCCCGTCCATCAATTTTGGTGTGCTTCAATGATCATTCAGTTTGACAAGTATATGCACACAAGAACTACAATCTAAGATTTGCACTGGAAATTTTATTTTCTTATCCACGATACCAAAAGAAAACTTAACACAAACTCTATTAGTTTTAAGAATATAAATACTTTAGATCTATTATAAATATGGTGAAATAATTTTAAAATTTGTGTTGCATGACATTCGCAACAAAGCATCTTTACAAACCTGAAGAAGGTTAAAAATATACAAAGATATTATGTCTCAACATTGATATTGAAATACAAACCCTCATGTCTGCCACTGATGTACGAACACGCTTATTCAACCCAGCAGTCTTGGTCCTGTCATCCAATCTTTGAGTTACTAGAGGGTTTCTATGATTATGGCTTCCCATCTTTGCTAATTTTGCTCCCCCTGGCCTCTCAGTAGATGAAACATCATTCCGTTGTCTCTTTTTTGAGTTCAAGGCTTCCTTATACTTATCCAATTTGGATATGGAATCACGGAACTTTTTTACTCGATCCCTGCAGAGAGAGAAAAGTCTTCAGTAATAGACCACTCAAAGATCATGAGTAGAAGAGAATCCTATAGCACAAGGGATAATGAATGTTCTCTGAAATAAAAAGACACAAATTCAAGGTGACAGAACAGTTTAAAGAGATATAGGAACATTTTAACTTATGAACAGAAAATATATTAAATATACACCATAATGCATGAACAATCCATGTATCATGATTAATTACTATTACATAAACTACAGATGATATGCCATAGCCACCAGAATTACAACTTTGTTTCTTATAGGTAATTACAACCAAAAAAAAAAATCCATGGACTTATGGAGACAATTTCTCGTCTCACAATCATGACCGTCTTGTCACGGGCCGCAAGCTTACAAGCCCAGGAGTCCAACAAAGGTCCTTAATCTGCCAAATTCCTGGAAGATTCTAGAGACTTCCCCATAATTCCGGCATTGGTCAAGCTTCTAGAAGTCTCTAGCAACCCAACCATCTCTACACCATTCTTGTGCTTTGATAGGTGTAGAATAATCAAGAACCTTGTAAAGGCATGTAAATAAATGTAGAGTATTCTAGTCAGGTGTAGAATATTCTGGAGACTTAATCTCCACTATTATACTAGATTAGTCTAGAACATTCCTTAAGGAGGTGGCTCAACTATAAATAGCCAACCCCTCTCATTTGTAAATCATCCTAGAATTCTTACATTAATACAACTCTTCCTTTGAGAGTATTTGTGAGCATTCTAGTGATCCAGAGCATTCTAGTGATCCAGAGCATCGTGGTCTTCCTTCGCAAGTCCACCGATCCTCTGCCTCTGGGCTCCCCATTTCGACCCTCTCCCGACTCTCCTCACTCTAAATCGCTTCCGCATCTTCACACTCGGCAACGTTCGTCCAAGAACTTGCCCGAGTGTCCCTCTTACAAGGCTTACTTAGCAACGTTCCCACGGAAGTTGCCTAAGTGCCGCACGGGTGTGCCTAGATGAAATTCTCACCCCGTGACAAGTGGTATCAGAGCAGGTCGGTTCCAAGCAGCAGGGTTTGAAGCTCGTTACTAGGCAATCACAGCTAGCACGAGTCATGCACTCCGATAGCGAAGTTGTCACCAAAAAGCAATCACAGCTAGCACGAGTCATGCACTCCGATAGCGAAGTTGCCACCATAGAGCAATCACAGCTAGCACGAGCCACGTTCTCCGATAGCGAAGTTGCTCGATTCGAAATCCAAATGCTTGTTCGTGGTGACCAACGCTCCCATAACAAGCAAAGCAAGTCCAAGACACTCTCCATCCAGGCGGAATCCCTGCCCGAGCCATGCAGGATGCAGCCCGCCGTAAAACTTGAGATGTCATCTAGTTCTCCCACTTCTCCACAGAACCAGCCGACCGTAGGCGTTCGAAGGAGCAAGAAGTGCGCAAGCCATGGGAAGCGATTGAAGGCACCGAGAGAAGGCACCCGAGATGCTGGATCACCTTCGAAACCTAGCCAGCCCACTTGCGTCGAGTTAAGGATACGAGACTCGAATTCGGTCTCTCAAGGGAGGCTTCCCAAGCCAAAGACCTTCCACACGAATGAACCAACTTGTGGCTGACTCCAACATACTCAACGCCCACGCAACGAGGACGTTGCGAACTTAGGTGGGGGAGGATGTCACGGGCCGCAAGCTTACAAGCCCAGGAGTCCAACAAAGGCCCTTAATCTGCCAAATTCCTGGAAGATTCTAGAGACTTCCCCATAATTCCGGCATTGGTCAAGCTTCTAGAAGTCTCTAGCAACCCAACCATCTCTACACCATTCTTGTGCTTAGATAGGTGTAGAATAATCAAGAACCTTGTAAAGGCATGTAAATAAATGTAGAGTATTCTAGTTAGGTGTAGAATATTCTGGAGACTTAATCTCCACTATTATACTAGATTAGTCTAGAACATTCCTTAAGGAGGTGGCTCAACTATAAATAGCCAACCCCTCTCATTTGTAAATCATCCTAGAATTCTTACATTAATACAACTCTTCCTTTGAGAGTATTTGTGAGCATTCTAGTGATCCAGAGCATCGTGGTCTTCCTTCGTAAGTCTCACCGATGCACTGTCTCCAGGCTCCCCATTTCAACCCTCTCCCGACTCTCCTCACTCTAAATCGCTTCCGTATCTTCACACTCGGAACGTTCATCCAAGAACTTGCCCGAGTGTCCCTCTTACAAGGCTTACTTAGCAACGTTCCCACGGAAGTTGCCTAAGTGCCGCACGGGTGTGCCTAGATGAAATTCTCACCCCGTGACAGTCCGGTCATTATACTTCATTCATGGACAAATGCATTTTCCATGAAATGTAAATCTAGTTGTGATTAACTACAACAATATCAAAATGTAAATCAAGCTCTGATGAACAATGAAAATATGCAAAAGGCAGGAAAGGTGCAGTAGAATGAGAAAAACATACCTGGCCATTCTAACAGTACCTTGCACACTTTCTTTATAGTGCTTTAGCTCCTCTGTCGCCACTGGAGGAGGAGGTTTTTGATGGGTAACTCCAAAAGAATGGTCTTCTGATGAACTTCCAAGAGGAACACCCAGAACTCTGCTTAGCTCTCCTGAGCGGGTATATTTCTGATTGCCTAATGTAATAGGGTCCAGCGGCAAATACTGGGGCAGGGGGGGCATATCTGGTGACAGTGATGCACTCCCCCGACTTAAAGCATTCTCAGAACCCAGCATTCCACTTCCTATCCCTCACTCAAGCTGTTAAAACCTGTCCCAAAGAAACCCAAATTCCAAAATATACAAAAAGAACAGCTTACTCAAAAGTTGAGTGATTTTCTCCAGCCATCATCATCACAGAATAACTCATTAAAGTATTTTCCTTCTGATTACCATCTAAAAATATTGCTAAAACTATAATTTTGAAGCAGTGACCTACAACAGGCAGTAGAGAACATGTCAATCGTCATAAAAAAAAATTAAAAAAAAAATTAAATGTCAAACCTCATGAAATTCATAATTCAAAACCAGTGGAAAGTGGAAACAGGCCCATTTAATAAGTTAGATATTTGATCATCAAACATCTATAATTAATTATAAAGCCAACTATACAACTTCTTCAGAAAAACAAACTAAAATCAGATTCACTTCTATCTCAATAAAAGAACAGTTAACAACTTACAGATTATGATCGTCCATAACTTAAAAACCTCACTTATTTCTAATTCCATCATAAATTCAGACACAACCACCACAAAATCCAAAATAATAATAATAATAATAAAAAAAAAAAAAAATTCAATCTCACTGTCTTTCCCTTAAACACAGAACAATCAATTAGCTCAAACGAATCAAACCAAGTTAAAATAACAATAACAATAACAATAATAATAATAACAATTACAGAGAAACGAATTCAAAACCCTAAGTGGAGATAGAGAGAATATTTATATACAAGTTAAAGACATGAAATTAGTAAATTTGGGAATTTAGGGTTACCTGAATTTGTCAACCAGGTCAAGCGCAGATCAAAATCAAACCTTCAAATTATATAAACACAGAGAGGGATCCTGGTCGTGTAACTAAGGTTGGAGGAGATATTGTATTAATTATTAAATAATAAATAAATATACGATTACACGTCAGCAATAACCGGTGGTATTATACTACAATCAGTTTTACGGAAATTATCAAATATCCTATACTTTGAAGTTTAAAGTTTTAACAACGATTATCAATAATTTTAAGGGAGAATTGCAATTTTTATCTATATGTTTTTAAATTATCACCTTTGTATTGTTATTTTAAAATTTTTGGCTTGTGTGTTCCCAAATTATCGCAACTAAGTTTATTTGTTCCCTACGATCAAAATTTTAATGGTTATTATTGATTTAGTTCCTATATTTATTTTTTTTTTAAATGTCTGGTTTTTACTCATTTATTCATTTTTCATCGGATTAGACCCTATATTGTTCAAAACCACTCATTTTGATTCTTCAGTGGGTTATACGTTAATCTGAATTAATAGAAAGATGGATATTTTGATTATTTAACAGCGGTCTAATATATATTTTGGCCACGTGTAATGAAAATAAAATAAGAAAAAAATGAAAAAAAATTAAAGATTTTTTTTTTTTTGATTAGTGGAGATCCAAACCCACCAAGAACACAAAGAACACCCACTAAAATACACCTTCATCATCAATTTTTCTAAAAATCATCACCATCTACACCCTCTAATCCAATCCAGCATGATTGGATCTCCACCTAATAATAAAAAAAAAAAAAGTTAAAACCCAAACTCAAGAACACAACAAAGAACACAAATAACCATCTACACCCACAATTTTTTCCAGAAATCATCACCATCTCTAACCATCTACACCCTTAAATCTAACCCACCATCGGCCACCGTCAAACACAACCAAACCCAAACCCAAACACAACAATCACTTCTAAAATTAGCCACTTTCAAAAAAACAAAAAAAAAATCTGGAAATGGTGATGTTTACCTCCATCGTCACCCTTTCATGCCAATCTTTCAATCAGACTTCATCGCCGCCCTTTCATGCGGTTGCCTCCGGTTCGTTGATGTCATCTGTTTGGAGGAGATACGCTATGTCGATATCCTCCGTTTTAAGGAGATCCGACACTGAGAAGTTCGATCTCCTTCGATCTGTGTTAACCTAACGCATATCTCCTTCGATCTGTATCGACCCAACGTCGATCTTCTCCGATCTGTGTCGATCTCTATCGACCCAATTCTTTCCTTTTTTTTCTTTTTTTAAAAATTTTTTGCTCTAGGTCTCTTTTCTTTTTAATTTTTTGTTCTGGGTTTCATTGATGATCGGAAGAGAATTGAAAGAGTCCGCTCTTGAAGTTGGTGGTGATGGTGGCTAGGGTTTGGGTGTTTGAGTTGATGGTGGAAGATGATGATGACGACTGATAAGTGCCTAAGTGGTGGTGGTTTTATTTTTAAATTTTTTTTGAATGATTTATTTATTTTTTAATTTGTTTTTATTTTTCTTTAAATTTTATTTAATTTTTCTCAAAAGAAAAGGTAAATTTATTTAATTTTATATTTTTAAATAAATAAAATGGTTAGAGGTAAAGATGTCATTTCATTTTTTCTATGATCTTTGACCGTTAGAATTTTGGTCAGAGGCACGAAATTGAATGGTTTTGAACATTTTTTAGCCCAATCCAATGAAAAATAGATAAATGAGTAAAAAATAAACATTTAAAAAAAAATATAAGAACTAAATCAATAATAACCCAAAATTTAATAGTCAAATGTGACAAAAAATATATAAAAATAAACTATTTTCTCTACAAAGTAAAAAATTAAATAGCACTTTTTGGGGTGGATCTTGTGCAAATAGCACCATGTTAATAACTCTTGTTTAAATAGCATCACTAAAGTAGATGGTAAGACCAAAATGTCCACACTTATTTTTTATCCTCTTTTTTCAACTTTTTAAATTTCTACATATTTCTCTCTTTTTCTTCCCGCTCTCCCTCTCTCCCCTTATCTTCTCATATAATCTATCTCTTTCTTCCTCTTCTCTCATATGGACTCACCTCTCTCAAGTTCTTTTTTTTTTTGTTCTCATTGAACGATTTTGTGTAGTTTTGAAGAATGAACAATTTCTGGAAAACGTCACATACACAGGTAAGTATAAAAAAAACACAGTAATAGGTCTCGAATATTTGTGAATTAAGTCTCGACAACGCATGAATAAGTCTCGAAAATTCGTGAGTAAGTCTCGAATAATCGTAATAAGTCTCGGATATTCATAAATTAAGTCTCGAAAACGTATGAATAAGTCTCGAAAACACAAAAGTCTCAAAAATTCGTGAGTAAATCTCAAATAATCGTAATAAGTCTCAAGTATTTATAAATTAAGCCTTGAATAAGCATAACAAGTCTCGGGTATTCATAAATATGTCTAAAAAATGAATAAATAAGTCTCGAAATTAAAAAAAAATCTCAAAATTGGCTACTGTTCATCTTCTCACATTCGACAAACCCAAACTCAAACCCACCAATTCAAGATTCAAACAAACTCCCATTCAGATTTAACAAACTCACCATTCATATCAAATTGACAACAAATTCACAATAAGAACTAAATTGAAAACTCAAAATCAATCGAAACGAAATTAATATCTCAAAATTAACAAAATCAAATTTGAACACCCTAACAAAAGATATTTTTCCAGAAATGCCTTCAATCACCGTTGTTCTGTGGCGAGAACTCTCATTGACGTGTCACCAGAGTCTTACAACTACTGTCGAAATCTTCGCGGTTGTCGCCAGTGCCGTACCAGCTTTCGTCGATGATTTCTTCTTTCTCGTTTGTCGTTGTCGAAGTGTTTATTCTTTGGACAATGAAAGAAAAAAATTAAGAAAGAGAACTTGAGAGAGATGAGGAAGAAAGAGAGATCTTTTTTAGAGGAAAGGAAAAAAATGAGAGATCGTCTTAGAGGATAGAGAGAGAGATCGTTTGAGAGAATAGGAAGAGGGAGAGAGATAGAGAAAGAGAGAGAGAGAAATATGTATAAAAATAAAAAGTTATAAATAAATAATAATAAATGAGAATATTTTGGTCTCACCGTCTATTTGGGTTTGGGCACCAGAAAAACATGAGTTATTAAAGTGGTGTTAGTTGCACAAGTTAAGGTATAAAAAGTGCTATGTATACACATTTCATTTGAATTATTGTAATATAAAAAAAAAACATTAAAATTTGACACTAAACAAATAAAGGGTTTGTTCTAAAGGACTGCTAACATTGATCATTATATACACGAATCATATATCTACTCCCACAATACCCGTTAAAATCACTCCCTATATGCATATATGATCATAATATCTCTATTCACACAAGACCACAATACAATAAGAAACTCGTCACACATATTGGTAAAAGACTTGAACCTTCACACAATGGTGTGAATGTGGCGATGCATACCACTTGCACTTAGTATATCAAAGTAATGTTTACGTCTATAGTAACACAGTAACACAAAGTGATGCATATCCTTATGAATTTACCAATATGTGTAGAGAGTTTTCTTCATGATGTTGTGAGAATATAAATCTTTCGTTATGATAGTAGATATTCGGGCCACACATATACAGTTTTTCGTAGATATCTCCCATTATGAAAATAGATATTCATTCCGCATATATACTGCTCTCGACAGATCTTGACAGTCTTATATTATAATAATCGTTGTAATACTTAAAAAAAATACAGTAACACAAATTAATAATTCAATAATTAAGGATATAAATATATTTCAATAACCATTGTTAAACAATTTGAAAGAAACAAATGTGAAACAAAGTTGTAAAATAACACAAAATATATATGAACTAAAGAACACTCCTGAGCATATGATAAATAACTAACAACTTATATTTAGAAAAATCTCTCACTTAGTTTATTTACAATACATTGCAGCTCAGAAATATTTATTTATTTATTTATTTGTTGATGGATGCTAGGTTGCGATTCTGCTCATTCGACCACCTTCATATCAGTACATACGAGCTCTTTTCACTCTTGTTCTCGCCATCCTATTTAAAATCTTTTATCAGAATATGTTGTAATAATTCTTACAACTCAAACACTAACAATATACACAATTACACAAATACACAAATTATGATAATGTTACAAGTGATTCTATTAAAAAAAAAACACCCAATTAATATATATATATATATATATATATATATATATATATATATATATATATCCTTATCTATATAAACAATTATTAATGCTTTTTATTATACCATCTCCAATGCATATGTCAATACCAATGCTAAATTTGGTACAAAAAAAATAGTAAAATACATCATTTTAGCATTGTACTCCAATACATAAGTCAATTTGAAATGTTATTTTTATTTTTATTTAAAATTATAGAAATCAACGAATATAGTTAATGCATTCAATTTATATAATATTTTTTATTATTTAAAATTATAAAAGTCACCAATTAATACATTCGGTGTAGTTATATAATGGTATTTTTATAATTAAAAACAACATTTATTGTTGTGCCAAATTTAGTATTGCATTAGAGCATGTTTTTTTTTTCACTTTATGTCAAATTATAGTATTAGCACACTCAAATAGCATTGGATTGGAGATGCTCTTAAAAATATGAACTTTCACATGATTTTTTTATTGGAAAAAGATATCTTAAAACAAAGATTTGTTTATTAATTTCTTTTAAAAGAAAAAAATAAATAATAAGTCAAGTGCATATATTTTCCTATTAATTATAAAACAAAATCTAGTACTTTTACAAAATAAATAGACATAAAAGAGTGTTTTAGCTATTTAATAACAAAGATTTAGACCTCCAAAAAAATAATGGTTCAGACAATGGAAGTCACAAACCATGATATATATATATATTGATTACATATTTTATATGAAACTGGATTAATAATTAGCTATATATATTGGTAAATAAATAATAAATACATTTTTTGCCTTCTTTTCCTCATATTTCTTCTGTTATAAAAGTTGAAATAGCTTTAATTAGTACAAGTCCATAACATTAATTAGAATTAGAATACTAGCTAATATTGAAAATGAACCCGCAACCTTTTTTTTGTTGTTGTGTAAATATATATATATATATATATATATATATATATATATATATATATGTATGCATACCATAATTTGTTTAAGCTTCTTGTTCTCCTCTTTAAGATAATCTAGTTCCTTCTCCAGATTCGCTGTGTACGCCTGATGATAGAAGAGATAGAATGATAATTAAGTATGATCCGTTTTAGAGCATGCATGAGAATTCAATAGAGAGAGATATAGATTGAAAGGATGGATTTTCGTGTGTTCACCAGTTTCTTAGCACGTGATCGTGTTGTAGACTCCCGATTCTTCATCATTCGACGTTGCCTCCGCACCTCAATTATGTCATCCTCATCCTCCAGAAGATCCTCAGTTGATTTTCTCTTGTTAATATTGTTGTTGATGACACCACCTGCCTGCTGTTGTTCTACCATGTCTGTTCTACCATGTCAACATTCCTCTCAGTAGTTGCAGCATTTTTGGGTAATACCAATACTTCTCTCCAATCACTCCTACTAGTTTGTGTTGGTGGTGCAACAACACTTGCTGATTCAGAAAGATGAGCCATTGTTGAGAAAGCAGCCATTGATGAGAAAGCACAAAGTCGTCCTGTGTAAAGAAAACATAAGGGATTCATCATTCATGATTCAAGTTTATAGACAATGAAATTAATATCAAGTTATAATAACATCCTAGACAAGGTGACAATTATTGATTTAATATATAGTTGATAAATCTAAGAAAACATAAGCGTCTAATAGAAACATGCAAGAATACCACCCCTCAATGTGGTTTTATAGTAAAAGCGTGGTTTTATAGAAAAAGTGTAAGGACACTGATCATTTATGTTGACAATGTCCTATGTTCGAGTCCATTGAAGCATTTAAACAAAAAGAAGAGGGCACAACTTCACGATCGGCCCAATACCAAAACTAAAGATTAGCTGTTTCGAAACGCTAACTACTACACAATTTGCATGCAACAATCTACTTATACCTTCTATACTCCAATAAACTAACAATACTCTAATTATAAAATAATAAACTTATTTTTAAATTAATAATTCAAATTTATAGACTGACCAATGTTGTTTGGTGATAAAAGATATTATTCAGTTTGATAATATCTCAAGTTCGAGTAATTCAAAATTATATTGTGGATGTAGATAACCCTCTAACTCACAATACTAACATAAAAAATAAATTTAATAAAATTTACATTATGATGACCTCTAACCCAATTAATTGAATTTGAACATTGTACATGAATTATACAATACAAACACACACACAAAATCAATTAATAAACTACCCAAACATGACTAGAAAGGTAAATTTAAACAACACAAAGCGAATCGATTAATCAAACATTCAAACCATTCAAACACAAACACAAATACGACTGCAACGGTAAATTTGAACATGAACATGCGTACGTTACAAACACAAAACAATATAGTGTCTTGAATTATGAGTTTTGACGCAATTAATAATTATACGAGTCATGCTCAAGTATTGTGAGTTTCGACGCGATTAATTAAACAATTTAATTCAGATTGATTTGAGTACAATAACAAAAATAAATTCAAATTAATAATCTTACGAGTCATTTAGGTATTGTGAATTTTGATACAAATAATTAAACAACTCGAGTTGTATTTAAGTATTGCGATTTTTGACACAATTAATTAAACAAACAACTCGATTCATATCCATTCAAATACGATAACCAAAATTATGAATTATCGTAACCATACACAATTTACCTACATAATTAGGTGGGTAGAAGAGCAACCCTAATTACACATATAGAATAGCAAGACATATCATATCAGTCATAGTACTTTGAAGAAAAAAAAAAGATTCACAAAAAAAAAAAAAATTCACACCAAAATGAGAATCTAATTAGGCATAGAAATGTAAATTGAAAATAATTTACCTGCAGTCTGATCTACTCCAGAAAGGTAGCAAAATAAAAACAGACTGCTGTAAAAATGTTCTTGATTTTAAGGGTCTAAGAAATGATTCTTTTGAGTAGATGAGAGATATCGTTTTATATTAAAAAAAAATCGTTTAGCCTATAGAAAAGTATTTCCATATAGTAAGAATAACTAAAAAGAAAATTTCTTTTTAAATTTTGGTATCTTTGCATTTATGTGCATGACCAATACAAATCTAACAATTGTCACAAAAATAATTAAAACAAATGAAAAAATAATTTATAAAAATGAAAAAATAAATTTAAACTTAAAAATTATAACAATAGAAATAACACCTAAAAATTTAACATCAAAATAATAAATATTACAAAACATATATTTATAATGAAGATATAATTAAAGTAAATTTAAAATTTAAAAACAAGAAATAAATTATTTCACAAATATAAAAGGAAGTAGAAAAAAAAAAGAAGTAAAAAATGCACTAACTTTCACGGTACATATGCAAAATTGCATCCTCTAGCAATTAATGTCTTAATTACATAAACATCCCCAAAAATCCTTTAACTAACGTTGACCTCTGTTAGAACTTAACTTTTACAAGGGTAAAATGGTATTTGACATATGAAAATAATTGAAGAAAGAGTAAATTATAGCATATATCCCAAAATTTTATCCGCGAACCCGATACGAACCTGATATCAATAAACAGATTCGAGTTGGCTGTAAATGGGTTCGAGTCATAAATGAGTCGACCCGTTTGACCTGTTTATTATAATGATCGTGTCGA
The DNA here is from genome assembly GCA_032871835.1 of Dipteronia dyeriana. NCBI lineage: Eukaryota > Viridiplantae > Streptophyta > Magnoliopsida > Sapindales > Sapindaceae > Dipteronia > Dipteronia dyeriana. Next base: position 12,986,589 of record CM065301.1, on the reverse strand, counting down.
GTTCGGCTATATGGGTTTACGGGAATCGTTTATCATATAGGTACATTTATAATTTTAATAATTATAGGGGTATGTATGAATTTTTACATATTATGTAATCATTTACATCAACACTACACTCCAAAGTACAATATATTATTTTCAAACACAAGCATTTCTTAAAACTAATAATAATAAATCATTAAATTATGGAAAGGAGCATATCTTGTCGGAGAACATTTGGATTCTAGTAATAGTTATAAAGAAAACTGCAAATTTTATATTAAGAAATTAAAACCTAAATCTTATCTTCATCTTTCCTCTTCGTGGTCACCGTCTTGCTTCAACTCAACCACGCTTCGACTCTTTAAGAGCCTCCTCTTTATTCTTCGTCGTCGCCTTGTTCGTTGTCTCAAACTCTGTGTCTGCCAAGTTCAAGAGATTTGATAGCCTTTCCGATATCTGTTGTATTGAATTTTGTTGTTGTTTCTACAAATCAGTTATGGTTGTTGTGCTTGTGGTGCTTGCTGTGGTGGAAACAGAAATGACTTTATTGTCGTCGGGGAATTCATGGCGGTAACAGATTGTCGTCGCCAAAAGCGTCGAAATCCCTAACCTTAAACGTGTCACGAGTCAACCCGTTTAATGCAATCACAAAATGCAATCAATGATTCATAATCAACAATGTCTAGATGTAAAGCAAAAGACTTAGCTAGATGACAATAATGACCTAAATGCTAGCTATCACAATACCGAACCTGTCATAACTCATGTAAATATGCAATTAAAGCATGAGTATTTGCAATTAATATGCAATCAAGACTAAATCTTGAGTAGATAGAACAAATAATGAAAGATGAAGTTTGTTATACTTACCAAGTCACTTAATGAAGAAGACCTATGTTAATGATGCATGACTATGCTTGGATGCTCATGGGTTGGGTTTTCGAAAGTTAAAAACAAAGTTTGAAGCTCTCTCTCTAGGGGATTCTCTCTCACTAAAAATATGTCCTTTGAGCTTTAAAAATGAAATGAGGAAGAAGAAAGAACATATATAATAGGGAAAAACAAAGCTGCGTCGTTTTGAAAAACCAACTACCCAAAATACACATAATGCGTTGGTGGACAAGCGCAACACTAGCGCACACCTACTGTCTCAAAAGCGCTGGTGAGGTACACTGGTGGACAAACGTATCACTAGCATACACTTACTGCCTTAGGCGTGCTGGTGAAGATCCGCTGGTGGAGTTGCGCAATAAGGGCGTATAACCGTGACAACCAAACAACTAGAGATTCGAGTGACCCAAAACATGATCAAACGATATCAAAACCTTTTGTATATTATACCGTTGGAAATGTATAAAAGTTTACTTTCTAATACAATTTAGAAAACAAGATTTGGATGTCTTTAGAAAGAGTTATGGTCATTTGAGTGACCAAAGGTCAGAGACAAACAACAACAGAGTTGCCCTATTTTGGTGGTCACTTTGGAGATTTTAAAACCAATCCAAACGGTCATGAATTATTATGAATAATATAACATTAGAAAGGTATGGTTGTCTAATTTGTACAAAAAAAAATTCAAAGCTCATTTTGAAGCATTGTATAGAATGTTATGGTCACAAGACCATACAAATGTCAGTTTTAAAAAACATTTAGATCATTGAAATCCACTCGTTTGAAACTAGACACATTACTCCAAATAACCAAACCAAGAGAAGAATGAGACCTTCTCAAATGGTCACTCAACGCGCTAAGACAAGCATGCCATCATGCAAGCGTGGACACAATACAAGCACACCATACAAAACCACACTTAAATCTAGAAATGAAGTGCAAGTGTGATTATAAAGGAATGAACACATGAGCAACAAAGAATAAATGCATGTCAATACAAATGCATGTAAGTGTGTGTGCAATGTGTAAATAATGCATACATATAAGTAATAAGGAACATAAATGCAAGGTAAACAAAACATGCATGAAGTGTGTATGTGTGTGTGCAATTGAATCTCTTCAAAGAGTTAAGTCAAGTGAACTACCTCACTTGAAGCACTTTAGGACCTTGAAAGCTTGTTGAAGATGAGTCACAATTGGAGACCGAAGCTATCCATTACAAAAAATCTCAATGTGGTTTGTCATGAAATAAACCAATAAAAAATAGAGGTTCTTACAAAAACAAAACAAAACAACAAAAAACTAAGCTAAAATAGTATAATAATCAATATCAAACATAATTGCAACATTAATTAACTTGGTATTAAGATTTTCATGTCGTGCACTTCTTTGCAAGTCATTTTCATTATAGCTCATAGAGTTATTCTTTTGATGCTGACCTCTCATTCTGATCTTCGAATGCATATAAGAATGAAGAGAAAAATCAACAACAAAATTGGACTCTAAAACAAAATAAAACAACAAAAAACAAATCTAAAAAAGTATAATAATCATTGTAAAACAAAAAGAAACTACAATATTAACATAAATTCATATGATTACTAAAATGCATCATTCAACAACACCACGTTTGAATACACAATTTCCTCAAAAACGAACACACGATCATCTTCTCTATCCTTTTTGTTACCAACCGCACCAACATAAATAGCACTAGGCAAAGTAAAAAATATGTTATGAGTTATGTCAATAAATATAAGAGCAGTAACGTTAAGTTATACCAACACCAAGTGTTATGAGCTGAGTAACGCCAAAAGATATGATATGATATGATGTGAGTAACACCATGATATGAGTAATGCAAAATGATATCAAATGAGATTACTTGCAATTATAATGCTTAATTATATGACCTGTGAGACATTTCTCAAATTTTTTAGTTAACTAACATGTGAGGTAAGGCATTGTTGCTTGTTAAAAAAGAAGGTTTTAATTCACCAAATCATGCAATATTTCATCATTTACGATTCTTGTTTCAGAATTGTTTCCATTTCACGCTTGACAATATCTTTTACAAGATTTAGAATAGCATCAATGGCAGGTTGCAACATCATGATAAAATATATTACAATAGTGTTAAGGGTACTTACATAACAAAATATATTCGGAATCCAAATATTTTTGACAAATGTAGGTTAACCTGCGGTTGTTCGATGCATGCTCACTTATTCCTTTGTTGCACATTTCTGATTCTAGAACCTCTAATCTGTGATTGTTCGATGTGTGCTCACTTATTCCTTTGTCGCACATTTTTAGTTCTAAAACCTCCAACGTGACCAGAGACCCCACCAACAACTTTACCACCCCAATCCCCACCTACACTATTACCACCAACCTCACCACCTCCACCATTAACACTATCCTTTCAAACACCTAAATTATCAATCTCATTATCATCATTACCCAATCCTATTAGTAAACATCTTGGCCCTTCTCATAAACTCGTATCTATTCCAACCCAATCACCATGTCCCTCTTTTCGATGTGTTGGCACCAAATACCTTTTTTGTCGTAAACTGTACTATTAATTGTCTTTAAAAATAAAATGTTAATCCAATATTATTATGTTTAACTTATTAATGTATTGTTTAACAATGTTAATGCACAAGCGATTACCTGTCTAGCATCCTCTAATTCTTTAAGTCGTTTATGAAAATTCGGATGCCTCTTATTGAAACTCTATTTCAGTATGCACGACATTTGGACTCCATTACCCAAATCTACCAAAGGAACTGCTAAAGTTTCCCTCATGGACATGATAGCCTCTATCGCCCAAATCTACAAATGTAATACACAAAATCAACATCAAAACAAAAAACACCAGTTGCATTAATAATACAAAAGAATGCAAACATGTAATACATATGTAAAACCGAAAATAGTTACTAGCCTAAGACACTTCCTCAAATGGTAAAACGTAAACTTAAATACTTAATGACCCCATAAAAAGTCATTAAACTCTTCCTTATTCTCTACCGGAGAAAACAACCAAGGTGCTACTTTCCTACTTATGTCTTGACATAACAATATATTGTTAACAATTAACACCAGTACCATCTTCATACAATCTCATGGTAATGAGAATCTACCTTGCTTAAATCTATCATAAAAGGTTCGAAGTCTGAAATTCATTTCACCCGTAAAATAATGTTTGTGAATGCCATTATCGAGCACTTTATATTCCTTCTCGCATATATCTGTCAAAGGTTCAAACTACAACCCCGTTGCTAAACAGAACTCTACTTTTGAGAATCTAGCATTCTTACCCCTAATAAAGAACCCATTTTAATTTCTCTCACCAGCAGATTAAGCACCAGTTGCATTGAAAACATGTGATGGTTTGGAACTTGCAATAAATGCCTCAAGCAGCTACCCTAAAACAACTCATATTCACCTTCCCTCCGTAAAACATTTTCTATCAGATAAGGACGACCTTATTCAATGTCCAGGGACAAGCCTTTTCTAACAGATTTCACTAACGAAAGTTTTTAAATTCGAAAAGTCATAACGTTTGAGGTGGTCATGAGTTTCTTCCTGTCTTAATAAACTGATCATAGTTAATGTCTTCAATCTTTGGTTGAATAGTTGTATAACACCAATTACCACATTATCCTAACAAGGACACCATTTGAGGCTATGTACGACTACAAACCACCATTTTTTTAACTCACACACCTTGATTACAATTCATTAAAGACTCAAGACTTTGTTATTAAAAGAACTAAGATTCAATTTATCTTTAAAAAGGCCCTAGTGCAGGCACAATCGAGGATGAAGCTTTATGTTGATAGGAATCTATCTGAGAGAGGGTTTGTTGTTGAGGATTACGTCTATTTAACGCTCCAGCCATATCAACAAACCCCAATTGCCATTCGAAAGAACCTTAAGCTAGCTACTCGTTTCTTCTGGCCTTCCCTGGTGCCTGCTTGAGTGGGTAATGTAGCTTATCGACTTCTACTCCCACCAGAATCCCAAATCCATTATGTATTCCATGTTTCGTAGCTCAAGAAGAAGATGGGTACTGCTGTCAACCCTAGTTCGACGCTTCTCTGGACAGGACCAGATGGTTAACTCTTAGGATTTCTAGTCACCGTGTTAGCTCGAAAAATGGTGAAAAGACATAACCATGATGTGATCCGATTCTTGGTTCAATGGCCAAACACGAGCCCTAAAGACATGACTTAGAAGACACTTCTACGATCGCCACTCATTTCCTAGAATTCAATCCTTAAGGTCTATGATTTTTTGAAGTTGATGACAATGTCACAATTTGAGAATGTCGTTACACTAACCGTCATAATGCTTTAAAGAGCCTCTCTTCTAATACACAACGTTTCGATTTAGGGATTTAGGGTTTTCCAATTTTGTCAATACGACGTCGTTCAGTTCAATACGTCCAATGTAGGTTTGGTCTTATGAGCCGCTGTAAGGGCTTATTTTCCATGGCCTCCTATCTGTTATTTTGTTTCCTAGCTTATATTGTCTGTATAGGATCCTTTTTCATTTCAACGAATATTACAACCAATTTCCAATTCCTTGTCTATCCTTCTTTCTCTCTCTATGAACTAATTATATATTTCTTTTCTCAGTACTATGTTCTTAAAATTCCAATCAATCCACTCTAAATCTACATTGCCATAGCTTAAAATTAGATGTATTAGAGGGCATTACATCGCTATGTCCTTGTTTCCTTCCTAAAGTAGATTTTTGAAACCAAACACGGTGGTCCGGGTGGACCAAACACGTAACCATTTTTGAAACCATTTTTCTTGTTGATTTGCTTGAGTTGTTTGGCAAATGGGTGATACTCTTGTCCGGCCAATTGCATTCTTAAAGTTAAAAGCAAAGATGCTCTCCCTCATTAGTTCCACTTTCACCCTAATAGGCCAAATCTTATGCAGCCCATACCTCCTCCCTAATCTCTCAAAATATTGTAATAATTATTAAAAAAAAAACCGTAAAAATGTGATGATATAAGAATGGTCTAGTTCTATACTCCTTACGTCTACATTATCTTTAATTCAATTCTAATGATAGTCCCCTCCGGATCCTAAATTAATGTTGTAATAGCTAAAAAAAGAGTACATATCAAACTAATACTTACTTTTGTGGTAGCACAAAGTGATAATTCAATAAGGTGTGCCCGAAGATAAAGACATATATATATAGATTTCAATAATCATTGATTAACTATTCCAAAGAAATTAAGGTGAAACAAAGTTGTAAAATAACCAAATTAAATATGAACTAATTAAGAATACTCCGGAACATATTATATGTAACTAACAACTTATTTAGAAAATCCCTCTCTTATTTATAATACATCAAACCTCACAAATATATAAATATATGTATTTATTTATTGATAATTTGGTAATATGTTGATGGGTGCTGGGCCTGCTGGCTTTTGATCCTGCTAATCCGATCACCATTATCGTACAAAACTAGCCGGGACCCTCCTCATCCTTCTTCAGTGTCATTCTTGCTTTCATCATCCTATTTAAAATATATAATCAGAATATGTTCTAATAGTTATATAACACAAATACAAACACTAACAATATATTAATTCTGATAACACAAACAAATTAATGACAAAAATACACAAAAATTATGATATGTTTCAAGTGATTCTATAAAAAGCACTCAAATATACGTGATTTTTTTTATAGATAAAAGATACCTAAAACAAAGATTTGTTAATAATTTATTTTTAAAAAAAAATAATAATCAGTCAAGTGTATTTTTGACGTCCCACATTATATCTCTCATGATGTGCAGCAATTGATAAATGGATGCCTATTAATAATGATAAAATGAGTGGATACACATTAATAAAGATTTATTATGAGTTGATACATCTGTGGATGTGATCATTATGCATTTTTCTATTAATCATAAGAAAACTACTTTTATATATTTGGTAAACAAAATAGAAACAAAGTGTTTTAGCTATAATTTAACAAAGATTCAGACAATGGCAAAGCAGTACCCAAAAACCATGGTATATAGATGATAATAATTTCATATTTTATATAGAAACATGGTTAATTAAACTATTTAACTATATATATATAGGAAATATATAAATACCTCTTGTGCTCCCTTTTCCTCAATAATTACCTCTTGTGCTCCCTTTTCCTCATATTCCTTCTGTTATATATAAAGTTGAAATAACTTTAATCAGTGCCCGCAACATTAGAATAATAATAGTGAAAATGAACCCCATATATATATATAATAAATAAGTAAATAAATAAATTATAAGATTACCACAATTTGTTTCAGCTTTTCGTTCTCCTCTCTAAGCTGATTCAATTCCACTTCGAGCTCCACTGTGTATGCCTGCAGTCAGTAGAAGCAATTTGATAATATTGATAAGAGCATGATCATATATTCAATAGAGAGATAGAAAAGATTTTCGCTATTTGTTCACTTGTTTCCTAGCGCGAGATCGTGCTGCAGACTCCCTATTCTTTATCATTCTGCGTTGCCTCCGCTCTACCACCACCTCTGGCGGACCATCAATTATCCTCTTCTTATTGTTTTTGAGACCACCTGCCTCTCCCATGCCAAGACTCTTCTCATTACTTTGATCACCATTGTTGGGTAACATTTCCGCCCCAACACTCCTAGTTGGTGCATATATTGGGTATGCCGCGTAACCACTGACTAAATAGTTGTTCGCGACGTTTGGATGAGTAGAAAATCCTAACCCCATTGTAGGCCCCATTACAAAATTTGCATCCAAACTTGTGTTGTTGTTTTGAATAGGTGGTGGTGGTGCAATTTTATGCTGAGAAGTCTTCGACGTTCCTTGGACGACCCCGGCTTTAATTAGGAACTCTTCCAATGTAATCTCTCCAAAGGTTGGTTGGCGCTGAGGTGGTTCGCGGTTGCTTATGTTGTCAAGCTTGTGGAGTGGTTGATCCCTTTGGATTTCGGACCATACTTCCTCGACAGTCTTCTTGCATATCTGGATAGGGATGGAGAATGAGTTTTGTCGGGTCAAATTGGGCGGTTGTTGGCTCTCGCTGATGATTTTGTTGTTGATAGGTTCAATGTGATCATCAGGCTCTGAGGGAACTAGATTGTCATCAACACTATTCCACAAATTGGTGATGAATTCATCCATGTTCATTGACCCGAAAGGCTTCCCGCTCTTGAGTTGAATCTCATCGAGAGTAAGTGAGAGGATGTTGGAGTTTTGTTGGTCCTTGGTGGTAGTTTCTTCATGTTGCTGTGATTGTGTTGATGGTTGATGTGGTGATTGTGATGGTGCACCGCAATAAGCAACACTTGCAGATTCAGAGAGAGCCATTGATGAGAAAGCACCAACTACTCCTGTGGAAAATACAAGGGATTCATTCATTTCAGGCTTTATAGACAACGAAATCTCAAGTTATAATAACAATAACATCCTAAACAAGGTGACAATTGAAATAATAATTATAGTAATAATAGTATAATACATTGATTTCATAGTTGATAAATCCAAGAAAAAATAGGCTGCCCAATAGAAACAGAGATCAAGATTCCAATCTTGGTCAGACCCATTAAAGTATTTAAACAGAAAAGAAGAGAGCACTCCATGGCTTCACGATCGGCCCAGTAACAACACAAAACTAGGTGACAAACAACTGAACAAGATTAGCTACACAATTTCCATGCAGCAATCTACTTACAGCCTGTACTCCAATAAAATATAAAAAATAAATTGAATTTTTTTAGAGTGAATAAGGACACCTCTCTACAACACCAACAAAGATACATGATACGTTTTAAAAAATTTAAAAATATTTAGTTTATATAGGTGGATAGATAGTTCATTTTAAAAAATGATACTTTTTCTTTTGAGGAGTTGAACATGATACATAATACAATACAGACACAAAATGAATTGATTAATTAATTAAACTATCCTTATACAACTACATGGCTAAATTTGAACAACACAAAGCAAACAAAACATAAATTAAACCACCCAAATACAACTACAAGGGTAAATTTAAATTTGACCACTGCATCCCAACCCAATTTTTTGAAAAAAAAATAATAATTTAAGTTTATTTTATTTTACTAGAAAAAATAAAAATTCTAATAAAAGACCATATTAATTTTTAGATTAGTCCACCTGATTTTTTTTTTCCAACTAAGCTGCCTGCACATGCGTGCAAATTTGTAACGGCTCAGATTGTGAGTTTCAACGCAGTTAATATTTAATACTTAGACTTATACAAGTCATATTCAAGAATTGTAAATTCAACAACTCAATTGCGATAAATTAAACAACTCAAATACCATAAGAAAAATTAATTCAAATTCATAATTATACAAATCATATTTAGATATTATGAGTTTTTTTATATATAAGAAATTATGAGTTTTGATGCAATTAATCAAATAAAAAACCCCGAGAAACTCGGACATGATAACAACAAATTAGAATTAATGTAACCATATACAATTTACTTAGCAACTCCATAGAAGGCATGAGGTTGACCAAGTGATTTGTCATTTCAATCTGCATATGAGCATATGAGGTTGTGGGTTCAAATCCATCCCTTTCTAAATCCCGAATTATTGTTAAAAAAAAGAGTAATGATGAGCTTCCCACATCACTTCCCAAATTATGTGGTATGGCGAGTTGTCACACCAGCAGAAGGAGAATCGAAATAAGGCAGTATCGGCAGTAGAACTAGACTCATCTTCAATATAGGGTTGGAATTCAGCAAAACAGTTTATCTAATATACATGCAAGTTAATGCAGTGGTTGTAAACAATCTGTAGTAACACATCAGACTAAAAGATCATAAATCAACTAAATTAATCAAGATCATCCATCACCAGAAAATCAACAGTAAAAAAAAGAGAAGAAGAAAAAAAAACAGTCTTCAAGACAAATTACCACCAACCACTTTCTCTCTTCTTCTTTTTTAATAAAAAAAAAAGAAAGAAAAAAGAAATGTAAGTTGAAAATAATTACCTGGAGTCTGATCTACACTTGAGGAAGCTAGAAAAATGAAAACACTTCTTCGCCAAAATATTTTTGATTTTATATGTCTGAAGAAGTGGTTCTACTTAGTAGAGAGGAGAGGAGGGTGGTTTTTTTTTTTTTTTTTTTTTTTTTTTTTCACTTTTCAGTGGCTGTATAGAGAGTGTAACTGCTATGGTGGCCATCTTATAAAACATGGTTATTTTTTGTTGGCCCCACGAAGGTTGATTCAATTTTGACACGTTTGTGACACATGCCTCTTTTTTTCTGTGAGATTCACTTTGTTTCTGTTCTTTTTTTCTTGTAAGGGGTGTTAATGCATGCATGTATCACCCTTCGATTAGAATAAAAGATTAGGTCTAATGATGTATGATGAGATTGAGGGTTCACAATTCACATAGGTGATGGATTAATTACAAGTGATTCGAAAATAAGTCGAATCGCAAATAGATCGTCTTAAATTTTATTCAACAATCAACTTGTAAGAGCAACTCTAATATTGGATACCCAATTTTATACCAATTTTATGTATATTAAAAGAGCATCTGCTTATATTATTTTTTTTTCCATTATAATGCTTCATACCAAATTTTATATTAAAAAAATATCTTTAAAGAATATTCTGTTAAAATTTGATTAACAGATAACCTAACATTTATAGGCACGTAATTCATCCAAAAGTTTAACCTAGAAATGTTTCCATATCATGCTTAATCAAACCCTAAATACATGTTACTAACTCATGTCAATTTAAAAGATAAACTCAAACTCGAATTATTAATAATATTGGTAAATTAACATTTTGCTGAGGGGTGTACGGCGGATCGGATCCAATGAATTTGTTATGATCCAAGATCTGATCGATCCGATTGGATCGAAGAAATTGTAATCCAATCTGATCCAATTTTATAGCTGGTTCCGATCCGATCTGATTACTATTTGATCCGATCCGATATGATTTGATAGATCGAATTAATATAAAGTCATTCTTAATATATAAAAGTTGAGTAATGTTAAGCTTCCCAATTTTTTTTTCCAAATAGTATTGGTACGTGAAGTGTCAACTTCACATCACTCATCACATAATTTCATAATTTACAAGATATTGATACCTCGTTTGGGAAAAAAATTGGGAAAAAAAATTAAAAAGCCTAGCATATGAGTTATAATCTGAAATTAAAAAAATCAATAAATTATTAATTCAAACATTAATAATTAATTCAAATAAAAATAACATTAAAAAATACATAATATAACTTGTAAACTTTATATAATTTAAAAAGTTTTAAGCATTAAACGGCTCCGTGATGTTGATGAAAAAGAATATAAGAAAAGAAGATGACGGATTGTTGGTTGTAGAGAAATTGAAAAAGGAAATAGAAATTGTATTTGGGTTGAACATTTACATTAGAAAGCAATGGATAAAAGAAATAGTCCAATATAAAAATAAGGCTTAATATTTTAGACGGATTGACAGATTCGACGGATTTCCAAACGAAAATCCAAGGTCTAATTTGATCCAGTGGATTAAAGAATTTAGGATCTAATCCGATCCAATCACCTCCATAGATCCGATCCCATGTAACGTTACACTACATTACATGAAATTAATAATATTGGTTATTCTTTTTTTTTTTAAGTATTACACTATTACGATGGAAGATGACTCAAATCCACAATTCCGTAGTACAGACATGAGAAGTTTAACACCATACCACCTTATGTCGTCATTAGTCACTCTCACCACTAGTGTGATACAAATAGAAAGAGAACCATAGGCATATGCTATGTTTTTTTTTCTTTCTTATGGAGAACTGCAAATAACCCCCAAATTTTGATAAAAGCCTAAATCAAATATTCTTGTTTTTTTTAAAAAAAAAAAACATGTTATTCAACTGATTTATTGATTGGAGTGATTGATTTACCATTTCATCAAAAAGTTTATCAAGTGAGATGATCTATAGATTTTTTTGAAACCAACAAAGCACAAAAACAACCAGAGATGTCCAGTTACAGCTGAGCTTTTCTACTAGAAGAGATTGACAATTGAAGAAAGTGAAGAAACAACCAAAGTACAAGTTACAACTGAACTCACTACTAAAAGACCCTGACCATTGCAGCCAGGTCATTGGCCAAGAGATTCCCATACCTAGGAATTGCTTGACATTTGAAAGACCCTAACATCAATACATAAAACCTTAATATCATCTGTCACAAAACCAGAACCATCATTCAAAGATTCTCTCGAATTTAATGAAAATTAGTAAATCTTCTTCTACTGCTAATTTTTCTTTTCTTCAAATAAAAAAGAATCAACTGCGTTTACTTCATTGTCCCAATTAACAACCTATTTGCACACACAAATACACTATGATGATCACTCTCTACACAAATGAATCTACTTCACATAATTAGCATCTTGAATGATAATCAAAAGAATATTTGGCAGGTTTCTTTTAAGGTACAACTATGGCTCTACTTGGATGCGGGATCCTGCCGGTGGGAATCAGTGGTCCGATAATTCCTATTAAATTATACAGGAACCAAAAGTGCCCTTAAAACAGACTCACACAAGCCACTGTAATGCACAATCAAATGACCACCATCAGCAACTTCATGATATTTAATCCAAGGAAGCTTTCTTGAGATATATCTTTGAAGTTGAAATGGCACCACCTTATCTTCATAACCTTGCCATATATGAACAGAGCTTTCATTTTGATTAGGGAATGGATTGCTTAGCTCCATAGGATCAAACTCCCAATCACCAAATCCCACCAGGAAATCGTCCTGAAGAATATCGAAAACATATCGATCTCTTAATCTATCCTTTGTAAGCATTTGGAACGACCCTTTAGTTTTCTTCAAGACTTCAATGTCTCTGTTGTTAAACAAGATTGAATTTCTTTCCAGGACATTAGTTGAAGGGAACCATTTTTGAGTAGCCCACCAATGTAAAAATCCTGGAGCATACTTTGCAATCAATAGTGACCACTGCACAATTTTTCTCCTGTAATCTACACTAATCAGATTCTCTGGAAGTGATGGCCATTGATAGTTGATAACTGGGACTATAAAAGCCACCCCTGCTAGTCTGCACAAGTGATATATTCAATTCGGGTAAATGAACAAATTTATGACAAATTTTAAATAGAAAAACAAGAGATAATAGTGTGTTGCCTGTGTGGTATATATTTGAGGCAACTCCAGGTTGGATATGACCCCATTGAGATTCCAATCAAATAAAATTTTGATACTATTTGGAGCTGATCAGCAAGTTGAAGAATGTCATCCGATTCACTCTTGACTGTACGTGATGGGTTTGGATCACTTTCACCATAACCGGCTCGATCGTATAGAAGAAAATATAGGCCCAACACTTGTACTAGTTCCTGAAAACTAAACACTGTGAAATCAGTCTATGATGGACCTCTTCCAAATTTCTATCAATTTGTTTACCTAGATAGTGAATTAAAGCAACCAAGGTTGTGCAGAGGAGAGAGTGGAGTTAAATAATTACTTGGGGAGCGAGAAAGGTCATGTCTTTGGAGCTTCCAAAGCCGTGAACGATAATGATGGTGTGATAGGATTGGTTTCTGGGAACGCCTTTTTCTATGTAAGCCAGATATCTTCCATCGCTGAGTCTGATTCTTGGTGAAGAAACTGAAACAGGAGCCTCATTAGGACTCTGTGACTGTTGAGGAGGAGGAGGAAGTTGTGTGGCTTGATAAACCATGCCCAGAAGACCAACTACCAACACAAGTACAATTGCTGTCTTCGAAACCATGACTTTCCTGGTCACAAAATGTTTGAATGATTGTCTTGAAAGGAAGGAAAAAAAATGATCTCACCTGACTCAAAACTGTTGTTTTGAGGTTCAGATTCTGGAGTTGTTAGCATAGAAATAAATTAAAATAATTGCAAGAAGTTGAAGTGAAATGCAGATCCCATGTGGTTTTGTGACGATGAGTCAAGATTAGTAGAGCTTTTATGCTTTGTCTGCAGCCAATCAAAAAAGTTGATGCATTGTGGTTCACAGGTATCAAGCATCATTATACGGATCTTTTCATTGATTCCATACCAGAATTTACACAACTGGTAAACTATATTCAATTTGTACCTCCCTTCGATATCTTATAGTTAGGGGTTCGAATCCCAATATGTGTGGAAAGTTTTCTTCCGATCGGTAGAAATAGTTATCCGGACATCACATGTGTATCTGATTTTGTAATATCCAGACAATAATAGTAAATGTAATATATTTTTAAAAAAATTGTATACGGTTGATTAACCATTTTAGGCAAAAAAAAAAATACAATTTACATGTCAGATCCAATATTTGTGCACCTCTCTCTCTCTCTCTCTCTCTATCTATATATATATATATATATATATATATATGAGGAAATTGTAAGAAATGATCAAATAATTTATTGAGTTATTGTTTTTAACCAAAACTTTATATTTGATTATTGTTGGCATCTTTATGTTCGAAGTGACAAATATACTCCCACTTTTGTTTTATTACACGCATTGTTTCCCACCCAAATAATTTCACTGTTATCAGTGAAACCCTCAAATAATTTCAAAAACCTCAAAAACCGTCTATTGTCTTCATCTCTCTTTATGTAAACGTTTTGGGTATTCATTTTTCTCTAAACCTATTTAGGTTTTTGCTCTCTCTCTCTAAAACCATGCTCATCTCTCTCTCCCTAAAACCGACGGGATTTTGGTTGTTCATATCTTGTAAATCGATTTTGGTTGTTCTCTTTCTAAACCGAGGGAAAGGGTCTGTATTTCGTGTATGTTTTATGGGTCTTCTACTCTGTATTTCGGCTGTTGGTCTCTACAACTCGGCTCAACATTTCGTCTCTCTCAACTGATTTGGTTCACAACATTGTTGAAGGTAGATCCAGATCCGAAACCTAGCATTCAACTCTATGTCGAAGTAGTTGAAGGTATGTTTCCCCTTTTCACTTGTTTTTTAGAAGAATCAATAAGTATAATTTGAAGAAAAATAAGTTGGTTACGATTTTGAGTGAAACCCATTTATTGTAATTTTTGGTTCCCAGGTTACATGCCAGGCCATTTTAATGTTACATGCTAGTTCAATTTGATGTTACATGTCAGTTCAATTTAATGTTACATGTCAGTTTATTTGTAAGTTTGATGTCTCTGTAATTTCGATTTAGAGTGCAACCCATCTATTTCTAAGTTGTAGTAACCAAGTTTCATGCTAGTATTTGTTAAAGTTACATGCATGTTTATTTTGTATACCCAAGTTACATGCTAGGTAATTTGTGAAGCTACATGTTAGGTTATTTATGAAATTGCATGTTAGGTAATTTTTGAAATTACATGCTAGGTTATTTTTTGAAGTTACATGTCATCCAAGTCCTACTTTGTTACATGTCAGTTCATTTTAAATTTACATGTCCAATACTTGAAATGTCAATTATTTTACTTATAGGAATATGGGTCCAACAAAATTGGTCATCCATCACGGCGGAAGTTGGGTGGGCAATTGTTACGAGAGTGGTATGACGAAGTGGGTCAATGTTTCTAGAGGTTTGAGTTATAATGCATTGGTGAGGTTGGTACAATATGTTGCCAAAGTTGATGCGTGTAGGTACAACATACAATTATGCTCATTGGCTTTTACAATTAGTGGTTTCGCTCGTCTGAGAATTGAGAATGACAATGACGTGTCATGTATGATGAATGGAGATAAGCTCTTACCTGAGGTTTTTGTCTTTGTTTCTACAAAGGAAGCAACAGATTGTGTGTAGGAAGGCCACAATCCACAGAAGTGTTCATTGGCACCGGAAGTTGGTGGTACCACCTAGATTTTTAGTTATGTTGTTTTAATTTATATGTATCTGTACAACCTATATTTTATTAAGTTTGTATTCAGTTTGACAGTTGAAAGACAGTGATTCCAGATTATAGATTCCAGTAATGTTACATATTACAAGTTACATGCTAGTTCAAATTAAAGTTACATGCTAGTTCAAATTAAAGTTACATGTCAGTTGGAAATTAATTCCATTTCAGAATAGAACACTAGTAGTGTTATATGTTAGGAGTTACATGCTAGTTCAAATAGGAGTTATATGCCAATTTGAAATGAAGTTACATGCATGCACATGTTAATTTAATTCCAAATTACAAATTACAGTAAAGTTACATGTCACAAGTTACATGCCAATTAAAATTAAAGTACATGCCAGTTCAAATTAAAGTTACATGCCCGTTCAAAAATAATTTCATTTCAGACTTGAACTCTAGTAGTGTTACATGTTAGGAGTTACATGCCATTTAAAAATGAAGTTACATGCGTGGACATGTTAATTTCATTCCAAATAACAAATTCCAGTAAAGTTACATGTTAGAAATTACATGCTAGTTCAATTTGAAGTTACATGCCAGTGTAATTTGAAGTTACATGCCAGTTAGTATTGATTTTCACAGTTGAAACACAAGGTCTAAAAATAAATTCCAGTATTGTTACATGCTAGAAGTTACATGTTAGTTCAATTTGAAGTTATATGCCAGTGTAATTTGAAGTTACATGCCAGTGTAATTTGAAGTTACATGCCAATTAGTATTGATTTTCACAGTTGAAACACAAGTTCTAAAGATAAATTTCAGTATTGTTACATGTCAGTTCAATTTGAAGTTACATGCCAGTGTAATTTGAAATTACATGCCAGTTATTATATATTTTAACAGTTGAAATACAAGGTCCAAAAACGAATTCCATTAGTGTTACATGCCAGTGCAATTTGAAGTTACATGTCAGTTAGTATTGATTTTCACAGTTGATATTTACATGCTAGTTGTATTTGAAATTGATTAAAAACAAATATCAAATAGAAAAAATGAAATTAAGAAAAAAAATAAAGAGAAAAATTGTAAGAAAGAGAAATGAATAAAGAAATAATTATTTATAAAATGAATCTTTTATTGCACATATCAGTAGATATAAATTATAAATAATACCACAGAATAACGTGGATCAAAGAGGAAAAAAAATATTACAAGGCACCTCTTACAGACCTCTTTTACAATAACTTTAAGTTTAATGAAATGAACAAATTTACAATTCTTCAAGTCAAATGTCATTATTTCCTACTATTTGTAGTGTCATTTCCACTTCTAGACACACTGGCATGAGACTGACTCCATGCTCAAGTCAATCTAGAAATGAATTACTCCAACATATAGAGCTAACACAACCAAATGCAAACCTAGCAACTTGAGAGAGACTCGGTTGCGATTCCTAGAAATATGAACAATTTTCACATTTGTGAACTTAGATTTCAGAGGTAAAATATCAAACACCCTGCACAAGAGAAGTTGGCCTCGTTACAAAAATCCACCACTCCTAACACATCAAATTCAACTCATTTGAGACTTGTCCTCAATGTAAACCAACCATCTTTCCACTATTTTTGAAATCTGCAATGAGTTCATCAGCCCTACTCCATTTATCTCCTAGCTCTTTGACCACTCCACCATACAAGATACGATTCTTGTTGTGCCAAAGCAGCCAAGTAGCAACAAAGAATCTCAAAACAATTTCATCATTCTCAACTAAGCCAAACCTTATAATCCTGTAAAAAAAAAAACTATTTTGAAGCTTATTAAGATACATGCCAATACAAACAAGTTATATGCCAGTACAATCAAGTTACATGTCAATACAAACAAGTTACATGTCAGTACAAACAAGTTACATGCCCGTACAAAAAAGTTACATACCGGTACAAAAAAGTTACATGCCAGTACAAACATGTTACATGCCAGTTACATGCATGGAAAATCCAATTCAAATGACAAGTGAAATCATTCAACACAGATCCATTGCAACAATATCGTTAAAAACTGAAAAAAAAAACAACTGTAATGAACAAAGAAGCATTTCATACCTAAAATTTATCAAACTTTAGTTAAGGAGATCAATAAAAAACGTGAGTGTGTGTATCTATGTTACTGCTTTTAGTAAATTTTGCATGTGAAATAATACATGACATGCACCTAATAAGCAACCCAATAAATACAAAATAAGAGGGGTGCAAAATCAAAATCAAAATCAAAATCAAAATCAAAATAAAACACAAACCAAACACAAATCAAACTTCAGACACAATCAAAATCAAAATAGTTTACAAAATTACCAGACCTGAAATTGGATCTTTGCTTGGAAAGTTGTGGATCTTTAGTTTGCCAACTTTATATTTAAATTTTAATGTCTAGTTATAGGATGCAACCTAGCTATTCAATTTGAATTGTTTTGAATATTATCTTAAAAAACTCTGCCAATTCCATGCTTCCATACTTTTTTTTTTTAAAAGGTAATTAATACAAAGGCAGACCAGGCCTCCAAGGAACAAACAACCTACAACAAAGCAGACTACAGCATAACAAAAAAGAACAAAAGAGCCAAAAAAAAGGAGAAACAGAGCAAAAGGAAATGACACATCAAGAAACAGAGCACAAGCAACCTAGACAAAACCACTAGAGCAACACATGGCAAAACGAAAACATTAAGCCCCTAAATGAGTTAGGCTTTGCATTTAAGTAGAAGTTTGGGACCTCAATTTGCTCCTATAGTGAAATTAATGAATAATATATACATATACTTGTGTGCAATTTAATATAAATTTGACTTATAAACTTGACCTCAATTACATGCTTCAGAATCAATTAATGAAAACTTATATCGATTTTTTCTTCTTATACATATATTCGTGTGCATTTTTTGTTTTTGTAACAAAAAAAAATGCATGATGAAGTTTTCTCCTTAACTAGTTATATTTATTGGTTCTTAATGTACACAGAGTGTTGGATTTATACGGTTGGAAAATATGGGATACAGAATGACAACATTACCACAAATCAAACTTCAAACACAAATCAAAATCAAAATCAAAATCAAAATAAGAGTTTGCAAAATTACCAGACCTGAGACCAAAGGTGTGCGACAATAAGATGAGTTCGACAGCCAGAGGTCAGCCATGGCTAGAGGTGCAGCGACGGCAGCAACGACGATGGTTTCTTTTTATGGTTTCTTCTCTTCCTTTCTCTCTCTTTCTGGTTTCGTCTCTTTTTGGTGAGAGCGACGACGACAAGAGAGGTGCAACGATCTCTAATCCTCCTTTCTCTCTCGTTTGGCAGCAATGGCGAGAGAGGTCCGAGCGACGGCCATCAACAACGACAACTATCGCTTCTCTTCCTTTCTCTCTCTTTCTTGTTTTATGCTTGATATTGCTGTAACCCTAACACAAAAAAACGGATAGCTAACACGTTTTTACCACACATTTACTTAAGAAAAAAAAATCAAATTTAAGGGCTTTTATGTCCAAAAGTGGTAAAACGTGACGAAAACAATAAAAAATAAATTTGTGGCTAAAAACAATAAACTCATAATTTTTTTGGCTCTTTATGAATTCACCCATATATATATTATTTTTGAATTATTACAATTGAAGCTTAAGGAGGGAGTAATGTTGTAAATTCGGACCGGTTCGACCCAACTAGTACTGGCATGCCTGGCCAGTTTTCGAAAACGGACAAAGCTGGTCCGCCCTCCATCGGAGAGCGGGCCGAACCAGGTCCAGCACGTTCTCAAAAAACGTGGCCTGACACGGCAAGACACGGAGGCCTGTCTCTGACGGGCCTCCGTGTCGTGCCTTGCCTCCGTGCCAGACCGGATCGACACGTAGACAGAGACCGGCTAGATATTAAAAAAAATAGAAAGACCAACCGGTCGGACTGCGAAGCCAGATCGGTGTACTAATCCGTTGAACTTGACCCGCCGACGTGGCGTGCTGAGGCGGGCTGATCCGCTTGTCCCGGCATATGGCACGCCAACGTGTCGGACTTGGACCGGCACGCAGTCTCCACGGACCAGACCTAGTCCGACCCATTTTTGTTGGCAGGCCAAACGGACCGGCCCCCTTAGGCTTGGTCCATTTTTACACCATTAGGAGGGAGATATGGCTCAAATACACGATCACAAATTCACAACAAATAAGTGTGAGACCCATCTATTGGATAATATCATGTTATCAAAATTTTAAACAAATATTTAAATAAGTAAATTTAGTATCCACGGTGAGCATTATTAATGGTAATTGTTTTTTTTTTCCTTTTTAACAATTAATTTAGAGTTTAAAGAATGTTACACGGTTTAAACTCACAATCCCAATAGTTTAGATATAAGTGATATACTATTAGACCAACCTAATATCATTTGTTTTTGAGTTTTTGTTGAAATTGATTACATCTTTACTCACTTAAGTTTGAAGCTTATCAATTTTGTTTTTCAAAACTTTACTACAAGCGTGTGTATATATAAGCAGAAAAATATTGCATTTTTTCTTTTGTTATCTACCATCAATAATGTTAAGGTAGCATAATGGGTTTTGGCCTTTTGGGTTTATATCCAGGTGTGAGAATATGTTTAGGTTAGGTTAGCATGTAATATTTGTATTGCACTGAATTTGACTGTATTGAATTATTTATAAAATAAACAAAGAGCTTTAATTAAAAAAAAGAAATAAAATATAATGTTAGTAGTGATTTAGTGAGACTCACCTTAGTTATTTTGGACTGCAAAGAAGTTAATGCAATTGCAGGGTTATAGTTGAACCGTTGAACACAGGTGAGACGCAAGGCCCAAGTCTGATTATGGGCCAGACTAACTATTTCTAAGTGGGCCTCCTAATATTATTTACCGGATTAAAAAATTCGATTAAATTCTTTTTGCTTGGACAACACTAATTATGCACTGTTCGGTCCATTTGTCCAATAATATAGTCTGATATAACAAACATTAATTCAAAAGCATTATAAAGAAAAGCAAACCAGTTTATAGTTATAACTAGAAACAAGACATCAATTCAATACTCAGAGAAGTAGAGAACAATGTCTTAGGAACATGACAACATATTTAACCAGAGTTATGCTTGTATAATTGCATATCAGCAGCATAGATTTTTTTCACCGCTCTGGCCGAACCCAATTTTATCAGATACATGGTTCTTCTCCAAGCAAAAGTTGCCTGAAAATAGCTTCACATGCAGCTCTTTCATGAATCAACAAATGACCTCCATCCGCGACTTCATGATAATGAATCCATGGAAGTTTCTTAGCAACGTAGCGTTGCAATTCGAATGGCACGAGCTTGTCATTATGTCCTTCCCATAAGAAAACAGATGCCTCATTGTTTGGAAATGGATTCTTTAGCTCCATTGGATCGAATTCCCATTTGCAAAAATGCACAATCATGTCTCGATGCAGGGATTCGTAGACTCCTTGCTGTCGTACCTTATGCTGCATTTGAAAACATAATCTAATATTGTCACAATCGAGCAACCGGATATAATGAAATTGTTTAAATTACGTAAGAAGAGATGGAAGTTACCTCATCAGGATTCGGTACTTGTGGCATTTGCTGAATGGTTTCTAGATCGCGTTTATTGAATAGAATTGGGTGTCGTTGCATGATTGAAGAATAGGGAAACCACTTCTGGGTCATCCACCAGTATAATAATGCAGGGAAATGGTGTGCAATTGTAAGTTTTACTTTGTCTCTCTTGAGCTGCTTCCTGAAGACTTCTTCGGAAAGTTTCCGAGGAAACGAAGGCCACCAGAAGTTAATCACTGGAACTACTAGAGTTACACCAGCAAGCCTGCAAGAATGGTTTCAGACAGACAGGTTAGTGACTTTGGTTGCAACTTCTCCACAAATGATATAAAATTTACACATAATGTCTCAAATCTTGATAGAAATGCATATATGGATTTTCAGAATTCTATCAATTTAAGCTATACATCATCTCCGGTTTGATATAAAAATTATAGAAATGTAAAAGGCTTTGAAGAAAGAATTGGAAAAAAAAAAAAATCAATGACATGCCTGTGTGGTATGTATTTGAGACAAGCCCAAATGGAGTAAGTTCCAATGGAGACCCCAATCACATAAAACTTGGGTCCTAAATTCAGTTGATCAGCCAATTCTTGAATGTCGAATGCTTCGCTCTTCACGGTGCGCTTAGGGTTTGGATCACTCTCTCCATACCCAGCTCTGTCAAATGTCAAAATGTACACACCTAGTTCCTCCATCACCTCCTGCATTCCAATACCATTTCTTTGTATTCAGTAACATTACATTGCATATGTCCCAAGCAATTCTAAATGTCAAAGAAAAGAAGGCAGAGATTTGAAGTTTGGTTTGAATAAGCAAAATGGGTATCATAAATTTTGAACCGGTTCAACAACATTATGTAACTTTCGATCCTGAAATTTTGGTTTAGGACCGATTTGAGTTTCTAGAGAAAGGACCCAATAAAAGTAAACAAGTGAAATTTTGTCCTAATTTAAGTTATAAATTGATAATTTTCCCAGGAAACAGTTTGTATATTGGATTGGCAAAAAAACAATTGTCCATAGGCAGCAAGAGAATAACAGATGAGCAAGAATATTCTGGGTACCTGAGTGAGTGGCAAATAGATGTCCTTGGAGCTGTCAAAGCCATGAACAAGGATGATTTTGTAGTTGGATTTTTCCTTGGAAACACCCCTTTCTCTGTACGACAAATGCCTTCCATCAGTGAGCTTAATTCTTGGAGATTCAACAGGAGGTCCATTTGGTGACCCACAAATCTTGGGAGGTGGAGGCTTTATGCTCTTAAATGCATACACCAGAAGCCCTGCAACCAACACTACCGCTGCCACTCCAAACATGTCTGAAAATAAGCAAAACACCTTTGCAATTTATGGCAAACCAACCAACCAACCAGAAGAAGAATGTGTTGGTGAGAGAAATGGAAAATAGCATTTGTTGGGTTTACGAGGCCTGCACAATCCAAGCTTTTAAAGGAAATTGAAACAAAGTTTGCAACTTTTTGCTGCCTGCCATTCTCCCCTACAGCACAACAGTTTTTCAAAGTAAAATATCTTTTAGCTTATTTAAAATATTATATAAAAAAAATAAAACCCCAAAATTTGGGCCCAAATACTATTATATATATAATAGTATTGATCAATAAGCATTTGTTGGGTTTAGGAGGCCTGCACAATCCAAGCTTTTAAAGGAAGTTGAAACCTAAGTTTTCAACTTTTTGCTGCCTTTCATTCTTGACTTTCGTATTAAAAATATTAAAAAAATAAAAACCCCAACATTTGGGCCCAATCGACATCGTAGCCCATTCTAAGATTTTATTAGTAACACTATTTTTGGTAAGAGGGAGAGATTGAGGGAGGGAGACGGTAATAGGGAGAACTCCAATTCCTTGTTAAATTGGAGAGACAAGAGAGAGGAGAGGAGAGGAGGAGTGAAAGATGATCATTCCTGATCCATCAAAAGGAATCCGTCTATCATTACATGGATGAGAAAAGAAGGTGGGAAAAGAGAGAGATGATTAGAGAGAAATGACTATAATACCCTTCAATTTTTTATTACCTTCAATTTATTAAAGGGCATGATAATAATTTAATAAATTATATATCATTACATGGTTATCCTCTCCATCCCTCATTCTCTCTTCCTTTTAATTCATCTATCCCTCGTACTCTCTCACTTCCTCCGAACATAGTTTAAAAGTTATTAAACGAAAACGTGGCATGATATAAAAGGATTTGTTTAATCTAACAATGAAGTTTTTCTTCATGATTATATTATATGTTTATTTGACTTAAATTTTTTAGTAATTTTTTAAAAAAAAAATAGTGCCTTTGAACACGTAATCTTCAAACTTAAAATATGATTAATAAATTATAAATTACTTATAAATATTTATTTTATTCTATTTTAAGCTTGACACATGTCTTAGCTACATTAACATTTTTAAGAGATTGTTACCGGTCGATTTGATTGGTTCCGGTGCAACTTAAAGTCAATTGAGACTAACAGCTGACTATTTCCCATATGGAAAGTTAGCTACTTCCTACTTGGCTGAGTCTGTGACATTTTTAATATATATATATATATATATATAGACTCCTTCAAAACAACCACATTTTGGAATTTAGATATATGGATAATCACATAAACAAGTCTAGAAAAGTCATGTGGACATTGTCTTAGATCTTAATAACTCTTAATTTAATGTAGTGATTGATAGTTTTAATTGATTAGTATTTTTTTTTTAAGTAGATCTTAATTGTTAAGATATTTTTTTATTTTTTTTTTACTTTTGGAAGTCTTCATTCAAAATATTAAGCGTTGAGTTGTTATTATTTTTCTAAAAAGAAAAATATATTAATAAAATAAAATATGAATAAATAGTTAATTTGACGTATCAATCAGACCAAGTTACTGACTTTACTCAGATTCCTCCGATCAAACACTCATAATCTAAAAACAATGTCAATTTAACCAAGGAATGTGTATTTCTAGGAACAAAACACACACCATCAAAAGTCTTTTAATTTTGACCGGTGTGTGTTTTGTTCTAACTAGGAAGTCCATTCCTTAACTAAATTGGTACTGTATTTGTGTTTAAGTTTTTTTGTCAGTGAAATCTCTTATGTGTATGAAGCAGACAATTCTGACTGATATGTCAGATTAACTGTTTGTTTCTTTTTTATTTTATTAATGTATTTTTATTTTTTAATTACACCCTATTCTAAAGAATTTTCATTTAATAAAATTTATTTTTTTAGTATATTATTCAAAATAAATAAATAATAATAATAAAAGGAGCATATCCATGGTCCAAACCATATTATGAAAAAAAGTACTAATTATAGAGTGCACTGTGAATAGTAATGAAAGGTAATTTTTGTTTTCTAAGTTGACATTCTTCCCACATATACATAAAATAAGGGATAAAACTCCTTTTTTTTCACCTCCAAGAAACTAAATAGAGATCTGAAAATAAATTCAGGATCCTCTCCTAGAGTTCTTAAAAAAAAATCTTGTTAATTCTCTTTCGTGTTAACAAACGACACAAATTTTAATTCTCTTCATTACAAAAGAAATATCATTATACGTCGGCGGGGAAAATAAAAAACGAAAATCAAATATTATACACACAGAGATTCAAGAGACGATTTCCTCTGTATTATTTATACATGATTCCTAGAGAAGAAAATTCTCTCCCCACACTTCACATGTTTATGAAAACATCATTACAGGAGTACTTAACATGAAATATGATTGAACAAAAACGTACTTGTTACAAGATAAGGGGTCTTATCTGTGCAAAAGTGCCCTTAGAATGGTTTCCCAGTGTTTGCTCTCGAAAAATAGTAAATGTCCAGCGTCTGAAACCTCGTGATATTTAACCCACGGGAGCTTCTCTGAGATATAACGATTT
The DNA here is from genome assembly GCA_032871835.1 of Dipteronia dyeriana. NCBI lineage: Eukaryota > Viridiplantae > Streptophyta > Magnoliopsida > Sapindales > Sapindaceae > Dipteronia > Dipteronia dyeriana. Next base: position 12,961,330 of record CM065301.1, on the reverse strand, counting down.
AATTGTGAAGGTATGATTCTGTCCTCGCCCCCTTGCCATATGTGGACTGAGCCCTCATTGTCTGGGAAAGGATTGCTTAGATCCATCGGATCAAACTCCCATTTAGCATAACCTGTCATTATGTCTCGATGCAGAGATTCGTAAACCCCTTGTTGTTGAGACTTAGACTCCTGAACCAGGGCAAAAAAACGAGACAAAAAACTATCAAGTGAAGGCTTATGCTAGATAGCATGTTTTAATTATGAGACATAGAAGGCTTCCATATACATATAGATTAATCGATTAATTTGATGTGATAAACAAACAATGTGCAGACAATTTAATTACCTGACCATCACTTGGGGATTCTGACAACTTAGCCAAAATCTCCATATCTTGGGGACAAAAAACAGCCATGTTACCAGACATGATACTCAACGTTGGAAACCATTTTTGAGTCATCCACCAGTAGAATAGCCAAGGGGTATAATGAGCAACCGAAAACGTCATTTGGTCCTGCAGAGGCAGCCTCTTTAAGGCTTCTGTTGATAAATTGGCAGGAAGACAAGGCCACCAGTAATGCACAAATGGAACTACCAGGGCAGCTCCTGACAACCTGTGAATAAGACTTACACAGGATTAAAAGATGAACATTTGAAATTGTTAAAACAATGAAAGGAAAAAAGAAGAAGAAGCAGAACTTGAAGTATCGTGCCTGTCCGGTAAGTATTTTAGACAGCCGTAAACAAGATAAGCTCCCATAGAGATGCCAATAACATAAAACTTAGGCCCAATCTGCAACTTGTCTGCTAGTTCTTGAACATCATATACTTCACTCTTCACAGAGCGTGATGGATCCGGATCACTTTCGCCATAACCTGGTCGGTCGAAGAAAAGCAAATAAATCTTGAACTCCTCTATAAGTTCCTGAAAATTAAAACATAAGGATGAAGACACCCTATTATCATTTTTTCTAATTCTCTCAAAGAAAATGAGAAAATCATAAATAAAAGGAAACTGCTTTTAAAACCTTATTATAATAAATCTATAAATCTCTAAGATATATTATTTCCTATTCTCCATCAGATAGTGTGTGAATGGCATAATTAAAGATCAACTGATTAGTTTGAATATAACCTTTGTCCGGATTGGGAATATATTAGTAAATGAATCTTTGGAATCATCAAAAAAAAATAAAAATACCAAGGTTCAAATTGCTAATATTATGGTGCAAACACTTGAAAGTTTCTTATATTTCTCCATGATTTGAATCAATTAAGTTTGTTACCAATATAAATAGGAATTTTACTTTTTCTTTCATTATCTCTCGTAATCAATGAATCAAGTGCTCTTAATTGTGCCATCGAACCATGCAACATTTCCCCCCACAGTAATAATAAATGAAATACAAAAACAATCGTTGTTACAGAACCAATCATAGTAAGGTACAGAAATTTAAGAAGCATAATCAGTTTATACCTGAGAGATAGGTAATTGAAGATCTTTAGAGCTATCAAAGCCATGAATGATGATAATTTTGTGTTTAGCTACTTCCTTGGAAACTCCTGTTTCTCTATAAGCCAAATGTCTTCCATCACTGAGTTTAACTCTGGGTGAAGTTAAAGGGGGACCGCCTGGTGACCCACAAATCTTTGGGGGAGGAGGTTTTAGTGCCTGATAAGCATACCCAAGTAGACCCACTGTGAAGGCCACCGCTATTGGTACAAGCATTGCTGGGTAAAACAATAACAGAGTGTTCATCAAATTAGCAACAAAATTACAGTAAAAGAAAAATATATACTGTAAAGGAATTTGAACAACTTCATCCAAACATATGTATAAGATGGTTAGGTTCTCCTTATGCTTTTGGGTCGTTCATGTTACGTTTTTCATCACCTATTCATATAGCACATAACGCTACCTCATGACTAGGTTCATTCCATTTTTTACAGTTAGTTGTATTGGCAACTATGCGTATTGACTTAGACTTAACAACTTGAATATGTGAAATAAATTTGCTATAAAACCGATCAAGCCTTTCCTGTCAACCTCTCTCAGTTAATAAAGACTAAGAAACCTCAATTTTATAGAGTTGTAAGCAGTCCTTATGATGCTTGCCACCACGTTTTTCATACATAAAGCCCTTTCTCTAATAACAAGGCAACCTTTTAGATCTTTGGCTCTCTAGTGTTTCGCTGGATTAGAGGTGGCTCTCGATGCTCCAAATCCATTTCCTTCAACAAGATTTTTGACCAAACAAAATTCCCAGCTGTATAAATATCCAATGGAGATATCCATAATCCTACACTTACCACTTGAACACACCTTTTTCAAATTGTATTCTTGAATATCAAACAATAATCAAACAAATGATCAGCCAATTAATCCAGTGACTTCCTTCCTAGATTAATATAATATAATCATCATATGCTGTGCCCTCCTGTTTTTCCGTGAGTATTTGGACAGAAAGTTACACATATATCTCAATTTCAACCTGATCACATACTTTGGACCTTGAAATATTTAGTTGGGTAGGCTGTCAATTCAAGTAATTACATGCTAAGTTGCTAACCATGATTAAAAAAATCTAGTTTTAATCAATACATAAAACAGGTACTGAGAGATTTGATTATGACAGCAGCAACCATAACTGTTATAAATTATAATCACTAAAGATAGAACTAGATCTTCTTCTTGATGATCAAATTATACGGCATGAAAAAGAACTTCAAACATAGACATACCTCAAGCAGCTTAACCAAACTCAATACAGAAGTATATATCTTGATACAATTAGTATCATTTCTTCATACTAACTTCATATGCTACCGCTACAATTAGCGTACCCAGCTGCTGAAAAGGCACTGTAACTAACAGGAAAGTCATTACTTGCATGAGATTTATCAAGACGGAGAATAACTATATATGTTACATGAATAGATTCAAAAGAACTGATTAAATTTCTATGAAATAACAAAACCCAGAAACCCAGAAACCCAGAACTAAAAAAAATGAAATGTGAAGAAAAACAAACCTGGAGGCATTGAACTGGATCTGGGTTTGTTAGCTCTGGTCTAGCTCTTAAACAAGTAGTCTTTCAGTTGTTCAAGACAAGACCCACATGAGAAATGTAATCCACAAGTTCCATAATGTCAGTCATGGTCATTGGGACAGTACAAAACAAATTTTTTTATTATAAAAAACCTGTGTCTATATTTCATCATAGGTTAGACATTCACCTTTGTATCTCAATTTCATACCAATTTACATCCTCACATACTAGGGCTGGCAATTCGGGTTCATGGATCGGGTTGACATCAACCCGACACGACACGACCCGAATAGAATTAACTATCAACCCGACACGACCCGTTTAATTAAACGGGTTAACCGTCTGAAACCCAACACGACACGAATAAATACACGGGTTAAACGGGTTGACCCGTGACACGTTTAATAATCTAATCGAGTCTTACTGGGTCGGGTTTGACCCGTGTGACCCGTTTAACCCGAACCCATTTAACACATTTACCTAACATTTTAAAAAAAATATCATATTAATCTAACACAAATACATCAAACCTTATTACCTTATAGAGTAATAAGTTTTAATAATCAAATCCAATCAAATCCAATCTAATCCAATCTAATCCAATCTAATATCATTAAATAATACAACAAATATAAAATTAAATACAGTCATCCCGAAAGACAAATATAGTTATCCACTTATCCATAATCATTACAAAGTTAAAAAAAAAATGAATCCATAAATAATCCATACAGTTATCCATAATCACAAATTGGTCCAAATTGTTGTCCAAAGAAATTGATGGATCAGGATATGTATTTAATAGCCTTGAATTGAACTTTGGTCATGCATTGTTTGAGTACTAGCAGGAGTACTGTCATCCTCCATTTCCCACAAGTCTTTAGTAATTTCTTCACATTTCAAAATTGCACTCTCTACAATAATGATTAGGTGATATAAAATTAAATAAAAATATCAATTATTAAAAGTGAAATCAACAATACAGTTATCAAAGTCACGGTAAAATCATTACCTCCATTTCCAAGTATCCAATCACGACTGCAAACTAAGGCTTCTGCTACATTCGGAAGAGGGTCATGCATCATTATCTTAGGACATTGAAACTCTATATGACGTTTCATGTTACCTGTACCATGAGTGCCTTCACAAATGTATTGTTTTCCACAATATTTGCACTTACAATGTTCTTTTCCCTGTGCATTTTTTCCTACAATCACAAACGAAGACCACACAGCGGAAGTGCGCTTTCTTTTTCGATCTTGACCACTCCCAGTCGGGGTATTAGACCTGCTATTTGCCTCCACTGGCTCCATAGTGTCATTACCTTCCTCTTCCTCTCCCAAACTTGGAATAACGTCATTGTTTGAACTTGAATCCATAGATTTTGCTGTAAAACAACATATAAAATTTAATTTCAATACAATTCAAGACTTACCAAGCCATAATTCCATATTCAAAAACAAAAAAAAAATGCCATATTCAAACAGTTCAAACCCACAAACACAAAAACAATTACAGATTCAAACAATATTCAAACAACTGAGACTCTTGCAGGTCTGCCTAAAAAATTCCAGATTCAAAAACAAAAAGAAATGCCATATTCAAACAGTCCAAACCCACAAACACAAAAACAATTCCAGATTCAAACAAACACTATGCTTCATCTATTTATATATATCTGCCTTACTGCCTTCACATTTAACAAACAAACAGTGAAACAGAATATGTTTTTCCATTTTTGATTTGTTTTTACAATTATATTACAATTAAAAGAAAAACACTATTGAAACAGAGGCAGAATTTTAAATGTCAGAAAACAAATCTAAACCTGAACTTGAACAGTAGTAGAAAATGGCATCGAATTTGTAATATACAGTAAACCCAACTTCAAACAGTCCAAACCCACAAACACAAAAACAATTCCAGATTCAAACAACTGAGACCTAAAAAATTCCAGATTCAAAAACAAAAAGAAATATCATATTCAAACAGTCCAAACCCACAAACACAAAAACAATTCCACATTCAAACAACATTCAAACAACTGAGACCCTTGCAGGTCTGCCTACAAAATTCCATATTCAAAAACAAAAACAAATATCATATACGAACAGTACAAACCCACAAACACAAAAACAATTCCACATTCAAACAACATTCAAACAACTGAGACCCTTGCAGGTCTGCCTACAAAATTCCATATTCAAAAACAAAAACAAATATCATATACGAACAGTCCAAACCCACAAACACAAAAACAATTACAGATTCAAACAACATTTGGATTTCGTTTCAAACCCTAAAAAATTCCATAAAAATATAAAATAAATGTCATTTGGAATATTGGAAATTTGGAATTACCGCTTGAAAATCTCAGTAGCCGGTGAGGGAGACGACAGCCTGTCGACAGGTGACGGACGACGACCAACCAAGCAGTTCTGACTTCTGACGACTACGACGACGACGACGTAAGAGAGTCAGAGAGTGATATAAGGTGACTGGCGATCTGTCGTTGGCGATCTGTCACCGTCAGAGAGTGATAGAAGGCGAGTGATAGATCGTCGATGGCAGGTGAGGATGACGATGACGACGACAGGTGAGGATGACGATGACGACGACAGGTGAGGGACGATGACGACGACAGGTGAGGGACGACGACGACGACGACGACAGGTGAGGGACGACGACGACAGGTGAGGGATGACGACGACGATGACGATGACAGATTGACATGTAAGGGAGGATGACGACGGACGTGGGAGACGATGACAAGTTGACGACGGCGTAAGAGAGTGACTGAGACTCTGAGTCTTAAAGGGTGAGCGATTGAAAGGGTTAGGCAGTTAGGGTGAGGGGCTGAGTGCTGAACGGCTGAGAGGTTGAGGGCAATGAGCAACTGAGCAAGTGATAGGGTTAGGGTTTGTATTAAAAGAATGTTTATATAGTATGTTAAAATTTATTTTTAACCCCTATAACAATAATAATTAAAAATCTATCTGTAAAACTATACGGGTTATACGGGTCACCCGCGAACCCGTGAATCCAAACCCGACACGACCCGTATAATAAACGGGTTACACGGGTTGACCCGATTACAACCCGAACCCGTTTAGAAGCCAACCCAACCCGTTTATTGACCTCGGGTTCGTGTCGGGTTGACGGGTTACGGGTCAATTTTGCCAGCTCTACCACATACCATGTGTCAATTTATAAATTTAACATTACTTTCCAGCTTTAGTGAATTATTGGACTTAAGAGACAATTCGAAAAGACCTGTCTGAGAAAATGTGATTATGACAGTGATTTGTGCTTCATTGAGAACAGTAAAAAGATTTTTTCAAGGGGCCATTGTGAGAAAGGGGGGAGATGGCTAGTATACCTTTAAAAATTGGATAGGTACGATGGCAATTTTATTTGACTGCCAACTGGCCGGTTAAAACCGGTTGCACAGCCTAACACTTACTTTTTATTTATTTATTTGGGAAGCACTTTAAAGTTTTAAAAATAGTAAATATAGAATTTATAGTCCGTCCGGTAAGCGTTTTTCAATTACTATTTTTTGAAAATAAAAATAAAAATAAAAATAAAAATAAAAATGAAAACAGTATTTTTTGTTTCATTTTCGAATTCTGAAAACGCATCTGGTAGCAAATACTGAAAACTGTATTTTAAAAATGAAAACGGAAAAAACAAGTCTGGTAGTTTAACCGAAAACTATCAAAAATTGAAATATCAATTTTAGTATTTTGTTTAATATTATTACAACTATAACCAAATTGATTAAATAATTAACCAATATAATTTTTGTATTATAATTTTTATATTAAACAAAAGTAACACATCAAAAGTTAATTCAAAATAATATATTATATAATATTATATATATTATATTTTATTACAATAATATATAATATATTTTTATATTAATAATATATTATTATACATTTTGTAATATTAATATAATAATAATAATTATTATTATTATATATATATATTATTATATGAATACTTTTAGTTCTAGTTGGAAATAAATGATTATGAAATATATATATAAGAGGGGCACTTTGATAATTTAAAAATCTTGTTCCTTCTTGTTCTAGTCATATTAAACGCATAATAGTACAATTAATAATTTAAGATTTTTTTATATATAAAACAAGTGAAAAATAAAATGAAAAACGAAAAACGAATATTTTGTGTTTTTCAAATCTTTCACTTTTAACACTGGTTTTGTTTTTCATTTTTTTTTGTTTTTTGAAAATAAAATAAAAAACGGTTAACGAACGCGTTTTCGAAATCGTTTTTGAAAAATAAAAACAAAAACGGACTGAAAAACAGCTGCAGGACAGGGCCTTATATATTAAAAAAATGTTATACAAATTAAATTAAAGTTTATTAATATATATATATATATATATATATATATATATATATATATAATTTACATAAATAACAGAAAAATCATAACATTAATCTAATAATGTTGATAAATAATATAATCATACTAACAAATATTAACAATGATTAAAATGAAATATAATATTACATGTAAAATATTACAAAACCAAATAAATTGTTAACATTACATTAATAGTTAATGTTATTAAAATTATGATGACAAATATTAAATATTACAAAAACAAGTTGAAATAAATTAATATTAGTAATTAATATAATTATTTTACAAATAATGGAAAACTGAAAGTATTATTAACATCATAATAATTTCGAAAAAAAAAAGAATTCAATGTAAAAATAGTTTAGATAAATACAATTCATGAAATTAAAAGTTTAAAGTAAATGAAAGGAAGAGTAGTAGAAAAATATAAAAAAAAATCATGGAAAAGTTAAATACAAAATGAACAATTTTTTTTTTGAAAACCACTCTAACGTTATCTATAACGTGAAAGTTGTTTCCAATATCAACATTTCGTTGAGAATAACTTCAACGTTGCGGGAAACCACTTTTACGTTCTAATCAACGTTAGAGTTGCTCCCGGGAACCAATCAACGTTAGAGTTGCTCCCGGGAACCAGTCAACGTTAACAACTTTTTTTTTGGAAACCACTCTAACTTTATCTATAACATGAAAGTTGTTCCCGGGAACAACTTCTCGTTGGAACAACTTCAACGTTGTTGGAAACCACTTTTAAGTTGTAACGAACGTTAGAGTTGCTCCCGGAAACCAGTCAACGTTAACAAAGGGAGAAACTTTTTTTTTATCTAAACCACTCTAACGTTATTTATAACCTGAAAGTTGCTCCCGGGAGAAACTTCTAGTTGGGAACAACTTCTCGTTGGGAACAACTTCTCGTTGGGAACAACTTCGACGTTGGTGGAAACCACTTTTATGTTGTAACGAACATTAGAGTTGCTCCCGGGAACCAGTCAACGTTAACAAAGGGATCAACTTTTTTGTTTTGTAAACCACTCTAACGTTATCTATAACGTGAAAGTTGAAACCACTCTAACTTCTTGTTGGGAACAACTTCGACATTGTTGGAAACCATTTTTACGTTGTAACGAACGTTAAGTTGCTCCCGGGAACCAGTCAACGTTAACAAATGGAGCAACTTTTTTTTTTTTAGAAACCACTCTAACGTTATCTATAACGTGAAAGTTGATCCCTGGAGCAACTTCTCGTTGGGAACAACTTCGACATTGTTGGAAACCACTTTTACATTGTAACGAACTTTAGAGTTGCTCATGGGAACCATTCAACATTAACAAAAGGAACAACTTTTTTTTTTGGAAACCACTTTAACGTTATCTATAACGTGAAAGTTGCTCCCGGAAGAAACTTCTCGTTGGGAACAACTTTCGTTGGGAACAACTTCGACGTTGGTGTAAACCACTTTTACATTGTAACGAACGTTAGAGTTGCTTCCGGGAACCAGTCAACGTTAACAAAGGGAACAATTTTTTTTTAGAAACCACTCTAACGTTATCTATGACGTGAAAGTTGATCCCGGAAGCAACTTCTCGTTGGGAACAACTTCAACGTTGGGAACAACTTCAACGTTGGTGGAAATCACTTTTATGTTGTAACGAACGTTAGAGTTGCTCCCGGGAACTAGCCAACGTTAACAAAGGGAGCAACTTTTTTTTTTTTTGGAAACCACTCTAACGTTATCTATAACGTGAAAGTTGCTCCCGGGAGCAACTTTTCATTAGGAACAACTTCGACGTTGGTGTAAACCACTTTTATGTTGTAACGAACGTTAGAGTTGCTCCCGGGAATCAGTCAACGTTAACAAAGAGAGCAATTTTTTTTTTGAAACCACTATAACGTTATTTATAACGTCAAAGTTGATCCCAGAAACAACTACTCGTTATGACCAACTTCAACGTTGTTGGAAACCACTTTGACGTTGTAACTAACATTGTTGTTGTTTCCGAGAACCACTAAACTTTAACATGGGGAACAACTTTGGTTGTATTAATAATTTAAGAGGGTTTATAAATACAATGCATTACAATGAATATATTCATTTTTTTTAAACGTACTATTGTCATTATGATGAATACTTATAGTAATATTTATTTTTTATAGGTATTTATGGGTGGTAATATCCGTACCCATTTAATATTTATATGGTTTTAAACTATCTATTTTATATTTATTTGATCTTAAATTTAAATAATTAATAATAAACTTAAAAAAACTTCTTAAAAATTTAATTTTCATAAATTAATAAATAATTAAATATAGTAATTTTATCAATACATCTTAAAAAAATAACAATACATCTTCACACACACAGATATATATTCATCTTAAAAGAGTTTCTAGTTTTTCCCAAATTGTGACGGTAACAAAATAAAAATAAAATTAAAATTGGTATGATTTTTCCTATTAGAAAAAAACACTTAAATTTTCTTTACTCTTGTATATCCATATTTCTCACAAAATAATATACAAAATATCATCGTTATTGAAAAAAAATCAACTTAACATTACAACCAGTGACATTTACAAAAGAGTTGTTTTTTTTTATGGAGTTACATCCTTCAGCTACCAAACCTTCGTTCAAGTATACACAACACCATTATAAGTACCTATGTTTATACACACGAAAAAAAACAAACGTCATATAAAAAAAATGTTTAGTTTTTCGGATCTCCTTCACATAATTTATTTATTTTTTATTTTTTTTCCTTATCACTTTTTTTATTTTTTTTCCTTTTTCTTAACTCTTTTATATCCATATGAATTTGTGGATTTTTATTATTATTATTATTGATTTGCCATTTCTTTTAGAATTGATTGAAGAAGAAAGGAGAATATATGAATATATGAATTGATTTTTATAGAATTATTGAATGATATCAAATAATGAAGGAGATATAATTTTTTTATTTTATTTTTAATATCGTTTTTTTTTCTAATTTTTTTTTTGTAAAGTAAATCGATCTCCCGAGTCTAACAGGTTTGTATTTGGAGGCTGATGTATGTTTTTAAATTGTTCTTTACGGTTTGTTCAACTTCAAGCAATTCAATTACAAATTTTACAAAATCTAATTTGTTTATTGTGATGGCATTTTTTTTAACAAAATATACAAATAAACATAAAAGAACTGGATTTTTTTTTTTTTTGGATCTTCTTGTGTACATACAGGTGGATTTATAAGGAGATTGGATAGCTAATGGGTGCAACTCCTTAAAAAAAAGATACAACCCTTTTATAAATTCCATTGATCGTAAATTGTAATGTTAAGTCGATTATTTTCAGTGACGATAATATTTTACATATTATTTTGTAAGAAATATAAATATATAGCAATTATGAACACTTAAACTGGAATAACATGCAAATAAAAATTTGACAATGCTTTATCTCCAAATGTTTTTACAGGTATTAGAGATAAGTAACAAATCATAAACCATTGTCTCCTTTGAAATAGAGAATAAGATTCACTACCACTAAACATCAATTACAAAAATAAGGTAAGGACAATCCAATTTTAGTTTTCTAATATCCAGGACTATGAAAATGATAGAAACGTACAATGAACCAATTTTTAAACAACCCCATCTAAAAGATTATTCATATTCCAAACTTTGAGAAACAATGAATCATATCCCTGCTCTCAGAAACAAAACGCAAGACAACCAAAATCTATTTCACACCCAATTTGGCCACAAATTTCCAGTAAAACATCCCAAAAACTCATGTAATTCATATACATTACTTCCCTCTTTTTTGCAATAAGAAACTGAACCATCGATGTATAAAGCAAAGTACCTCGAAAAGGACCTTCCCCTCCGAGGAAAACAAATCATCGGAGAAGAAGTGCCCCCATTCTTTCTCCAAGAATTGCCTGTCCTTGAAGAACTACAACATTCAAATCCAAAATTATTATTTTTTTCTTCTAAAATTGAAAAATAAATTAAAATATAAATCTAGACAAGCACAATCCATCAACGTTCATCGAAATTTCAATCAAAAGATATTAAATTAGAGAAATCGAACTGTCGTTTTGAGTAAATTCGAAACAAAAAACATATTAAATTAGCGAAAATGAGATAAAACGTTGTGTTTGGGTTACGGTGTACGGAGAGATAAAGAAAGACCTTGTTGTTGTGGCGCTTGTAGAAGTCGTTACACTAAAAGAAATTCTACCGCCGAATCGGCAGCGGGACCGTCTTCAAGGTCCTCCACCGCCACACATCTCAGTTCTGCGCCCTCAAGGAGATATAGTTTCTACCTATTTAACGTGAATTTTTTAAATTCTCTTAAAGTCCACACATGCCTACCACAAGACTTAATAAGGACACCAAGGAGGTTTTTATCAAGAAATTATAAATTTTTGTTTTGAATAAAAACGGGATATGAACCGAGTATTTTTATGTAATCAATGATATTCTAAACTTTAAATTATACAATAAAACCTTTTATTAGGTTACAAAGATCTCCTTACTCTAAAAATTTAACATACTGCTCATGTTTTCATTAAGCCGACAAGACTTTTGTTTACCCTACTAATCAAGTAAAAACCGATAAAGAACAAGAAAATTTACTGGAAAAATATTCATAGCTGTATATTGATTGCAAAGTAGTAAAGAGGAAATATTACAATGGGGGGAATATTGCAAAGGGAGTGTGGGTGAGACTTGAGAGGTTGAAAAGCTGTTTTTTGGAAATCTTCACCGTTGATGCTGCTCTTCTAGTCGTTTTTGGGAGTCCGGACTGTTTCTTTTATAAATGCCTTTATCAGCTTCTATAGCCATCTCGTCCGTTTCTACCGACACTAATTAACCACGTGTCCATATTGCGGTAACCTTTGTCATCAAAATTAGGGTCTTCTTCTTCGTGTTCACGGACTAAGTTTAAGAGCAACCGTCAACATTTGATAGTACTAGCCAACTGGGAAATATGTAATTTCAGAGGATTCAGTGTAAACTAATACTAGATAGTGGTGTCAAATCCTTTCTTGTCAAGACCTGAATTTATCCATGAATCATGATTGTAAATTCTGTGAAATATTTCTAAATACAATAATAACATGCTTAATTAAAATTAATTAAAAAAAACCATACTTGTGGTTAAAGGTGTAAAAATGTCCGTTTTCCGTTTTCGAAAACAGGGGCACAATAAGGCGTGGGTGGCCTGCCTCAGGCGGGTAGTATAGACTTGTCGTCGGTTTCGGTTCCGGTTCGAAACCGGTGGTTCCGTTTCTGGAAGAAATTGAACCGGAACCGGAACTGGTTCTGCTCGGTTTCTGTTCCAGTCCGGTTCCGACGGTCCGTTTTTTTTCCCTTCTATTCTTCTTTAAAATATTACATATATTACCTTGGGCTGCAGCTGGCAGTTAAACAAAATTAAAAAAAAAAAGATTGTTGAAACCGTCCGGTTCGAACCGGAACGGATTTCGAACCAGAACCGCCGATTCCGTTCCGGTTCAAACCGTACGGTTCCAACAAATATGGAACCGGAACCGGAACCGCAACAGTACCCCATTCCGGTTCCAAACCTTCCCAAACGGTTTGGTTCCGGTTCGGTTCACCGGTTTGAACCGAACCGAACCGCCGACATGTCTAGTATAGTGCGGGCAGGCCGTGTCAGGCCGGTCCGCAGGCCTGGTCCGCCTGTGGTCCACTGGTCGGTCCATTTTCATTTTCGAATCCAATTTTTAAAAATTAATTTTTTTGGATTTTAGGTTTAGGGTTTAGGATTTACGAAAAATACAATAATACATTAAAAAATTATAAATATCAATTTAACAATTCAATTATATAAAAGTAATTTTAAAATTTATTTGTTTTTCTTCTAAAATATTTAATATGAAAAATAATAATCAATTCCAATTGTATTAGTTTGGTAGATCATAGATTTAATATTCATGATAATTCAAAAAATGAATAAAGATAAAGTAATACAAAAATAAAATAAAAATAGATGTAATCACGAAAATATGAAATGAACAATTTTTTATTTATTTTTGATTTATGAAATTCAGTATTACAAATTTACATGATTGTCTCATTAAAACCTTACCAAGAAAAACCCAATGGGATAAAAACTTGATAAGGGAAAAGAGTGTAATCGTATTACAACTTACAAGTATATATACATGTAAAAGTATAACCTAGTTCTGGCTCTGGCCACTACCGGAAGGCTCATCAACATATAGATTGTTGAAATTTAGAATAAGTTCATTATCTATAATTTGATTTTACAACCTTTTTTTAACAAACTCCCAATCCCAAAGGCATGTTAATACCTCCACCATCTTCAGAGACAAACAGTTTCTTCTTGGTTTAATTATACGTCCACTAGTGCTGAAAGCTTGTTCTGAAGACACCGTGGACATGGGGATAATCAATACGTCGCGTGCTAGGTGTGACAGAAACAGATACCTGTACATCTTCCACCATAACAACAAATCAAACTCTTTCTTGTCTTCAACATCATGGAACTATGCTTCAAGGTACCTAGTTAGTTCGGTACAAGAAGATGAACCAGATCTTTACCCTGAAGAAGTACTTGCTGATTTGTCATTTTTTCATCGTTTGAGAATGCTTCAACCTGTTTGCTTCGGCTCTATCTCCGGTTCTGCTGATTGGGGGGTGTCAATGTTGTCAAATATGCGCTCATAAATACAAAATTTTTAAGCAACTTGTTTCGAATGTTAGTAACATGTTCTGTATAATCTATTACCAAATTAGTATCGATAAACTCAAGCAAAACTTCTAAACCAGATAATTTAACCCTAGGATCTATTATAACACTTAAGGTATAAAGTAGATGAATGTTAGGCCAATATTTTTAAACTTTGTCTCCATGGCAACAACTGTAAGACATAGATGTTCATATTCTCTATAACTGTTTAACGCTTCAGATATTTCCACTATCTGATGTATTACTTGGGAAGATGCGGGGTAATAGACTGCGGAAAGAGTTACAGTGACATTGTAAAAAATCTTTAAGAAATGAACAAAAACCCTTGCCACATACCAATCGTTTGAGGTAAGTGCTTTTACTTTAGGATGACCAGTTTCAGCCAATTTTATGTTATAAAAACATGTAATGGTTGTATCATAATCCAAACAATTATCTAACATTAAGTAAGTAGAGTTCCACCTTATCAGCATATCAGTTTGAAATCGTCGGGGTTTGAGACTGTTTAATTTACAATGTCTTTTGAATTTTTGGAATCTAGGATTAGAACTGCCAATCCAAGAAATGACATCTCTGATACGATCTATTTGGTCGCTTATCTGCTTTAAACCAGCATGTACAACTAAATTTATAATATGACATGCACACCGTTGATGGAAGAAATAACCTCCATCTTACGGGATATTTCTTACAACAAATAATACAATAGAGCTAGTATTTACAAATGCATTATCTAATGTGATAGAAATGATGTGATTCGTGATTTCATAAGTTTCTAAAACAGAAATAATGATATTAAAAATATTTCTGTGGTATGTGCAAAATCCATAGAACGAAAACCAAGAATTCTTTTTGTTATCCTCCATTCAGAATCTAAATAGTATCATGTGACACTTAAATAGGCTTGTTTGAAACATGCATTCTAAATATCAGAAGTTAATGCAACATAGACACTTAGATGCTGTATATCAGCAATCAAGTCATCTATTTGGGTTTCACACAATCTTATTAGATCGTTTCTAGTGGTAATTCTAGAAACAGTTTTCAATTGGGGGTTGAATGTAGATGTGATTAATTCTTAAAAAAAAAAACGTTGTCACCAACATTGATCGGTTGATCAGTTTGTGCAATATATCGTGCCAAGCAATTTCTAGCGTGACCTTCATCGTAACGGACCCGTCTATGTGCCGTTGTAGTTGTATTTGGGTTGTAGTGTCTACTTGTCCATGCACAGACATACATTTGAGCCTATGCCTTCTCAAATGACTGATTCTCTTCCTACTGGGGCAGGTAGTCCCGTCTGGGAGTATCATTTGGACTACATTGAAACACTGCTAGACATCTAATGTTAAGCATTTGAGACGTGATGTTGGTGCAACGGCAGAACCGTAAGGTCCCGCTTGGGTATGAGTCAGCTCGGAAAGATCAAATTCATCATTCAACATGTTCAAACCGTCCGAAAAATAAGGCTGTTGGTTATGATTCATTTCCTGAAATACAAATATGAACACTATAGTCATTAATAGTCACATTAAAAATCAAAATTTAGTAACAAAAAAAAATTAAATTAATTAGTACCCGTAAGAATCAAAATTTACTAACAACAAATATTAAAATTAACTACTACACTCTAAATTCATAATTTACTATCACAAAATTTAAAAAATCACTAATACAAATTTAATTAATAAATTTAGTAATATCAATTATTAAAATTCACAAATACAAATTATATTCATAATATGCTAACAACAAATATTAAAATTAATACCACACTTAAAAATCATAATTTATTAACAAAACATATTCAAAATAACCACTACACTTAAAATTATAATTTACTAAAAACAAATATTAAATTTAATACTACACTTAAAAATCATAATTTACTAACAAAACATATTCAAATTAATCGCTACATTTAAAATTCATAATATACTAACAACAAATATTAAAATTAATATTACACTTAAAAATCATAATTTAATAACAAAAAATATTAATATTAACTACTACACTTAAAATTCATAATATACTAACAAAAATTATTAAAATTAATACCACACTTAAAAATATAATTTTACTAGCAAAAAAGATTAATATTAACTACTGCACTTAAAATTCATGATATACTAAAAAAAAATTAAAATTAATACTACACTTAAAAATATTATTTTACTAGAAAAAAATATTGATATTAGCTACTACACTTTAAATTCATAAGATACTAACAAAAATTATTAAAATTAATACTACACTTAAAAATATTATTTTACTAACGAAAAATATTAATATTAAGTACTACAACTAAAATTCATAACATATTAACAAAAATTATTAAAATTAATACTACACTTAAAAATATTATTTTACTAACAAAAAATATTAATATTAACTACTACACTTAAAATTCATAATATACTAACAAAAACTATTAAAATTAATACTACACTTAACAATCTTAATTTACCAACAATAATTTAAAAATTAACAACTGAGTATGCACATATAATGATAAACTGAAAAATTAAATAAAAATAATAACAGTTAATAACTAAAGTCTAAACATAAAATTATAAATTTACTAGCAAAAAATGTTTCAACAAAAATAATAAAAAACGTGTACCTTTGGGCTTTGGTGTGTTGGTGGAAAATTTAGAGAATAAGATAGGAAATTAGTATTAAAAATTTTGTAGAGAGAGAGTAAGAATAAAATTGAATGAAAATGTGTAGAGATTGAGATTTGAGAGAATGAATGAGAGAATAAGAGAATGAGAGTGAATGAAAAATGAAATGGATAGAAGTATTTATAGAAAAATTTGAACTGTGGATCAAAATATAAATTAAAAGACTTTAAGGGAGTTTTTGTAATTTTTTAGACTCCAACAGCCATAATTCAAAATTCAGCTGTTGGCAGCGTCATCGTTGACGTCAGCCAACGACTGAATTTTGAATTGTCGTGATAGGCCGGTCCGTCTGACCTGAACACCACAGCCCGGCACGCGGCCCGCATACGTGTCAGGCTTGGTCCAACCTGCCTCCTTGATGAGCCGTGCCAGGCACAACCTGCCTCCTTTACGGGCCAAGCTGGCCGACCTGTAAAACATGGGTCCATATTTACACCACTACTTGTGGTAAATTTACAATTGATGAAAAACCATACTTGTGGTCAATTTACAACTGATGACACATGAAGCAAGTATAGGAAGAACTTGTTTAGTTGAACTTTTGAAAAACCTCTATTTGTAAAAAATCTATTTATAGTAGATCTATTAGAAATAAAGTTTTTGAAAAAAAAAATTATACTTGTTTGGTTGGTATATTTTTTATTAAAATCACTACAAGAAAATTGGCCTATAGGGACTAATTTTGTTTTGTTCGTCCCAACAGAACATCTATTAGGACACAATAACATATTCGTCCCTAAAAATTTCAAACCTAAGGAAACCTTTAGGGACGAAAAAATTTGTCCCAATAGAACGTCTATTGGGACGAAAAAAATTATTCGTCCCTAAAAAGAGTAAAACTAACGAGACTTTTAGGGACGAAAATAATTTGTCCCAATAAGATGTGTATTGAGATGAAATAAATCTTTTGTCCAAGTAGAAAGTCTATTGGGACGAAAATTATTTGTCCCTAAAATGTTTGACATCTTTTTTTTTTGAAAGAAAAGAAAAGAAAAGAAAAGAAATTATAGAGGTTATTTTATTAAACCAAAAATAATATTTATTGCTGATAATGATTTATCGGGATTATATATATATATTTTAAAGTTTTTCTTAAGAAACAAAGATCACAATTAAATTTGCTTCAATTTTTATATTAATTATTGTAGATTAATTCAAAAAATTACAAAAATTTATTCATATACTTTTATAAATATAATAAATAAAAATCTAAAATATAAAACTACTTTTTAGAAAAGATGTTGCACATTTATCATTCCCTTTGTGATAGGAATTCAAATATTACATTTGTCGATAAGTTGAAAAATGTAAAGAAAGTCTTTCTATTCCGTGTACGATTAACGATAGACCATTTCATCCGACAATATATGATTTAAGAAAAATAGTTTAATTAAATGCTACAATAAATATATTTTTAACAAGAAAAGAAATTATTAGAATTAATCTACAATAAAAATTAAATAACATATAGAGGTTATATATAAATAGTATGCTTTAATTAATAAATTTTAAACAATAGCAAAGTGGATAAGCTTTGCTGAGTGGTTCGACGCTAAACATTAAATGAGGTTTGATTGTGATGGGAGGGTTGTGATGAGAGTGAGCTGGGGTTGGGTAGGTAGTGGGATGATAGAGTTCCAAACAAACAAGTTTTTTTTTTCTTTCCAAATTTCGTCCCTATAGATATTTTATAGGGACACAAAGAAAAATCGTCCATATATTATTTTGTCTCTATATGTAGTATTTCAGACGAATTTTAATTTTCGTCACAAGGAATCTATTGTGACCCACCTTAAGCGACGTAATTTGGGATGAATTTATTCATTAAATCTTAAATGTGGAGAGAAATTTCTACTGAAGTGGGAGTTTAAATCCTGATTCATTCTTGTAACCATTGATCTAACAATTTAATAAAAATATTATCTAATAAATGTTTTTTAATAGCCATTTGTATATCATACAAAATAATTATAAAGATAACTGTAATCAATTTAAATTATCTAGTAATATTTTTTATTTTAAAATCTGTTCAATACAAATTTAATTTAGAAACTTATTTACATTATATATAAATAGTTTTGCATTATTTATCAAGTTGTTGAAGTTGTGTAGTGTAATGGATTGAGATCTACACCTTCAAATGTAAAAAGACGAAAAATAATCGTCCAAATAGAAATTAAATTTTATAATAAGTTTATCATTTTTTTTTTGAAATACATCTACTGTTAGGACCTGACGAGATTAATTAGACTCTACAAGTACAATCCAGTATATTATTCCCACTATCGGAGAGATGTTACATATGGACTACAACTATCACAACCGAAGAGAGGACTGCTCCCACAAATCGAGAGAAAACTTTCCATATATACTTGTAAAATATGTATGGTGAGATTCGAACCTCTGGTCACTTGGTGTGGAAGGGATGTGCACAACCATCATTGAATTTAAAATTTTGATTAGTGCAATAAAATTTAAATTTATCAAACAATTGATTTTTCTAATAAGACTTTGATTTAAAATTTAACGACTTAATAGATTATATATAAATTTTGTACAAATAATAACAAATTGGTATACTTGATCTAGTGGCAAGGCGTGCCCACCATTCACAGCAAATCCTGAGATTCTTGATTATGTGAATAGAAGCATCATTGTTTTGTTTATTAGTCTAGATGCTAGTAACGTCTTCTCACTGTGAAGGTTAAGCAAACTTCCTTTTGCATCCTGTTCAACATCTAAAAAAATCAAGATGCTTGAAGTCAAGAGGCTAATCCTCAAACAATCTAAAATAAGTTGGAGCTGAAGATATAGTTTTCTTCAAACCCATCGACAGTTAGACCACCAAAAACGTTCATCCTCGGAACCCATCAAAATTCAAAGCCCATCAAAAGAAAAGAACAAAAAAATAAATAAATCTCTTACAACCTCACTTTCATCAAAAAAACCAGTTCTAATCACAAGTCATAAACCAAACCTAAAAATCCATCATTGGAACCCATCAAAACCCATTAAAAGAAAAGAAAAGAAAAGAAAAAAAATCTCTCAGCCAGATCACTAAAAACCACGTCTAATCCCAAGACAATCTTGTATTTTTTTAGGCTTCAAATGATCTCCCCATCTCCATTGGAGGAGGATATATATATATATATATACTAGTATTGAAAAATGTTTTGATCATTTACTTAATGAAAAAGATTTGATAAAAGCCTTAGAAAAAAGACTTCATAATTGACCCAAGCCAAAAGTTTAAACTTTAGCAAAATCTCTTGTATCTTCCTCAAGTGAATTTTTTTTTGACAATATGGTTCAAAGAATAACCTCAACCGACAAAGTAGATAGTCACAATTACACTAGATTTTATCAAAACACAAAACCTTATTACCCTAGACCTACTCCTCCTGATCTCCAGTATGAAGAAACTGTCCCTTACCGGGCCTACACAGGTAATGCCTGTTATCAATTCAACATTGATGAATTATCAGAATATCAGATCATCACAGTCTTTAGACAAATGCATAAAAAAATAAAATATGACCCATGCTGACGCTGTCACATCCCTAGCCACGGGGTTCGAATGCCAATTATTTGGCTAGTGGTCTCACACTCTCAGTCTAAATGTCAGAACCATTATCATAAACCATACCAAAGAAATAGTCACGAATACACCCACAAGAACTTTCATTGACCCTGCATCATTTATACCTTCCACGACTACTACCACATCCCAACCAGATGGCATTGATGTCTTATGTTATACCAAATTAATTCATTTTGTAGGAAACTCTAATAGACTCCAAGAAAAAGAATGTTCAAAAATCCAAAACCTTAAGTGTAAAAAACTTAGTGATTTCAAATGGTATAAATATATATTCTTGATCAGAGTCCTTCAACGTACTGATAATGCCAATTCTTATTAGAAAGAAAAGTTCATATCAGGGTTACCTAAGCTTTTTTCTACTAAAATTAGAGACAAAATGATAGAACAAATGTGTGTTTCTGACCGGTCTCAAATAGACCTTAACACCTGGACTTATAGAGAAATCATAGCCACCATTAATATAGTAGCATTGCCATCGTACTCAAAAGCCAACTGAAAAAATAAAAACTGACTACCAAAGCAGAACTTGGTTCATGGTGTGAGCAATTTGGTTTTGACAAACTTCCTAATCCTAGAAAAAGAAAATTCCCCAAAGATATTAATAAGTATAAGAAGAACAAATATAAAACAAAAAGAAAATACATACCTAGGGGAGAATCGGCTTACATACCAGGAAAAACTGCTAATTATTTTCCAGACTACGCTAAAAAGAAACAGAGGGAAAATTCTAAAAAATTAAAAAAATCAACGAAATGTTTCTAGTGCGGAAAAGAAGGACATTACGCAAATAGATGTCCAGAACAAAAGAATAAAGTCAGAAGTTTAGACATAGAGATAACATTAAAGATAAAATACTTCAAGTCCTCTATGAAGATTCTGATTCCAGTATTGAAACAATTAGTTCCCCAGAAGAAGTCTTAGTTTTAGAAGAATCTTCTGATAAAACATCTTCTGACTCCTCTTCTAGAACTGATACGAACATACAACCTTGTGTTTGCAAAGAAATTAATGTCCTCGACCAACTTGATTATTCTCTTATCCTTAGCATGCTCGACAACATAAAAGATTCCATACAAAAATCAAAACATATCAGACAACTACAACAAAAGATTGTTAAAGAAGCAACCCCCAGTAGTTCAACACCATCCTCTGAACATAATAAACCATTCAAAAATGTTCCATTCCAAACACCTGACTTTGATGAAAATGTTTTGGGATATTTCCAAAATTCTAAAACAAGAAAAGTTAATATTACTAATCTGTAGAAAGAAATCCAGAACATTAAAGAATAAATAAAAATTAAAAAAAAAAATATCCAAGACATATAAATCCAAAATAACATAAAAGACCATTCTCTTATTCCTAAAACTTCTCCTATTTCTAAAGAACCAAACTTTAACAGTTCTGATGATTCAGACACAGCCCAACCTGATCAAGAGTTGGTTGCTAATCTTAATCATTCTAGCCAAGTTAATATTGCTAGAGAAGTTAGAATTCAAAAATGATATATTGAAATAGACATTAGAATCTCTTTAGATTATAATCTTAGAGTTAATGATTTAGTAGATACGGGAGCTGATCTCAATTGTATAAAAGAAGCCCTCGTACCTACAAAATATCTTGAATTGACCACTGAAACTCTACATGGAGCAAACAAGCAAAAATTAGAAATTCAATATAAACTCACTAATGCTAGAGTTTGTAATGAAGGGATATGTTACACAAATGACTTTCTTATGGTAAAAACCCTATCCCAAAATGTGATATTAGGGTTACCATTCTTATATCTTATATCACATTTTAAGGTCACTAGTGAAGGAATTGTTACTGAATATCTAGGAAATGAAATTCTTTTCTCTTTCATTTTCCCTGTCCTTGTAAAAGATTTGAATAGTTTGAAAAAAGAATGTATTAATAAAGATAACCATGTTAGCCTAGAAAATTGTATTGTCAATCTCAATAAAAAACAAACCCAACTTTCTTTCCTTAAAGAAGACTTAGTTTTTAAAAGACAATAAAAACAACTTGAGGATCCTAGCCTCCAAAACAAGATTAGCAATTTCAAAACCAAAATAGAAAAATAAGTATGTTCTACAATTCCTAATGCCTTTTGGAATAGAAAAAAACATATTGTCACCCTCCCTTATAACAAAGATTTCAATGAAAAAGGAATTCCTACTAAAGCTTGACCTATCCAAATGACAGCTGGAATTGTTGAATATTGCAAAAAAGAAATCCAAGACTTAGTGGGTTGTTTGATTGATTATCAAGAATGTACCCCTTGATTTATGTTTTGAAATATTAGATTGATTATCAATTAAGCAATTAGTGGGTTGTTTCTTGTGGTACATTTTACATTATAAATTCTTTAAAGGAACTCAGTATTTAACAGAGACTAAGTAGTTTAGAGGTTTTATTATAATTCAATTGAATTCATGGTAATATTTAGATTATCTTTAATCTCTAAAAGTTTTACTGGATGATATTTTTGATTTTGGTCCAGTAATGCATAGTACAATTTTCATAATAAGACTGAGAATTTAAAGTAATATTTTAAAGTTTATTCAAGATAATACATTCCTGTTTATGATTTTTACCTAGTGAGTTATATGGTGATTTTTTTTGTAAATAATAATCTTTATGGATCTTCGAACTCTTCTCGTATTCTAAATTCTACTTTTAGGTTTAGGAATTAGAAAGATGATTGTTCTTGTAGTTTAGATATAATCATTTTAATCACATGACCAAAGGTAGAATGAAGATAGTTGATTCGTAGGACATTTTTTTTTTAATTCTCAGATTTAAGTCATTTGATTAATTGGATTAAAAGTGATCTCATAAATGATAAGGAGAGAACTGCAAAAGGTTAGAAATTATTGGTAATAGTTCATAGAACTTGTTTTATTTTATTTATGAGAATAATTGTGTCTATGGATTATACATTCTTAGGGGCAAAGAGTGATATTGTTGAGATTGTATAATTTTCAAGGCTTGCATTTAAGGAGGAAATCGTATGCTTGTGATATTTATGTTAAATAAATGTTATATTTGTTGAATTGCAAATTTAGATGTAATTAGAGTTTGAGTTTTGACTTAGTTGTCAGACATCTGCAAACTAATTGGTTGATAATGATTTTTCAAGGTAATAATATTTTCAACTTAAATGTTTAAATGTTGAAAGTCATGTGGTCAGATTTATGGTTTGAAGGTTTTCTTTGAAAATTAGTATTAAGTTTGTATACTTTAAAAATTCATTGATACAGTTAATCAAGTTTCCAAACAATGGTGTTTAGTTTAAAAATGTTGTAGCATTTTATGACTTTGTTAAAAGTTTTATTTTGCCATTAGACATAACTGAGGGTTAGTGGGGGTAAGTTTATTTTCTATGTGCTATATGTTGTCATTTGTGAGATATTAAGAATTTTATCTCTAGTATTTTGAGATGAAAAACTTGAACAAACCTTTTTGATAATGCTATTGAGAAAATATATTAATAGAACACTTAAAGGATTAATATGATTACAAGTTTATTTGTTTGAGGCACATATTGGTAAAAGTGATAAACTTACATAAGTTTTTAATTCCTTAAGTAAATTGGAACGTTCTCATAAGAAAATGTCATGTATGTATTTGCAATTAAAAAAAAGAGGTTTCATCGTATTTGTACAGGTTAATTGTTTCATACTCACATGTATGTATGGATAAAGATATATATGACTTTATATATTGCAACTTTAAAGAATTTTGATTATGAAATCATATTTTGAGGTAGATTGTGATAATTTTGTTGTATTTATTTTCTCTGGAAATGATAAGAGATCTCAGAGGTTTAATCATATGGATATTATGGTGCTTGAGAATGTTTAAGAGTTACGAGTATCTAATAGCCACAAGTAAAATAATTATGTTAAAAACCTTTTTTTGATGAAGGACCAAAAAAGAATTTTCCATCTACACGGTACCTGACCGGTTCCTAGGTACCATGAAGAGCCTATACCATAATCTGGAAAAAATCCGTACCATACCGCACCTGTCACCTGATATCAAGCAAGACTGATACCACGATACCTCCTACGTGGTATCTAAGTATCGCGACATCTACCTGGTACACAAGTACCACGATATCAATTATAGATCAGACTGAAGTACGACACTACAAAAAAAGGGCTATTGGGACGTTTTTTCTTCCGTCCCAATAGCATAAAATTCGTCCCTATAGACCTATTAGGACGAATAAAATTCGTCCATAAAAAGTACCTATTGGGACGAAACAAAAATATATAAAAAAATTCATCATTTTAGGCGAATTATTTCGTAATACCCTACACGTTACAACAAACTAGCACGACCTGTTTAAATTTTCGTCATTGTCGTTGGTGGGTTTTGAACCCATGACCCATGGTGATTGGTAGCCTTAATCGCTGGACAAACTACTTCAATTTGTTAACATTTGAACAGTATTTATATATAAAAAATATTGGTTGTTAAATTTTTATTTATGATTTAAATCAACCACTTATTGGAAAAAGCAATTCTCCGATAAATTTAAATTTTATTTCACTAATCAAAATTTTTATTTCAATGATGGTTGTACACATCTCTTTCACACCTAGTGGTCAGGGGTTCGAGTCTCACCATATGTATTTTACAAGACTTCGGTTGTGAAAGTTATAGTCCATATGTAACCGCTCCTTGATAATGAGAGTAGCATTATCTAATTAATTTCACCAGGGCTCAATAGTAGTTATATTTCAAGAAGTAAATGATAGACATATCATAAAATTTTAATTTCTATCGGGACAATTAATTTTCGTCTTTTTACATTCGATTGTGTAGAGCTCAAACCATTACACTACACAACTTCAACTTTTATAAATAATGCAAAACTATTTTTATATAATGCAAAATGTTAATAATTTTTTTTATTAAAATTAAAATTGTATGGAACAAATTTTAAAAAATTATTACTGGATAATTAAAATTGATTCCAGTAATCTTTATAATTAGTTTGTATGATATACAAATGACTATTAAAAAATATTTATTAGATAATAATTTATTAAACTATTAGTTCAATGGTTACAAGAATGAATCAGGAATGAAACTCCCACTTCAGTAGAAATTTCTACCCACATTTGCGATTTATGAATAATTTTTCCCACATTGTTTGGAACCCTATCGTCCTACTACTCACTCACCCACATCTCACTATCATCACAATCGAGCCTTATTTAATGTTTCGTTCGCCAGCATCGAACCACTAACCTGAAACTAAAGCAAAACTTATCCACTTTGCTACTACTTCGAATTTATTAAATAAAACATACTATTTATATATAACCTCTATATGTTATTACATTTTTATTGTAGATTAATTCAAATAATTTCTTTTCTTGTTAAAAAACGTTTATTGTAGTATTTAATTAACTATTTTTTCAAATAACATATTGTCAGATGAAATGGTCTATCGTTAATCGTATACGGATTAGAGAGACTTTTTTTCATTTTTCAATTTAATCGACAAATGTAATATTTGAATTCCTATCACAAAGGGAAGGATAAATGTACAACAACTTTCTAAAAGGTAGTTTTAAATTTTAGTTATTTATTTATTATATTTATAAAAATACATATATAATTTTTCGTAATTTTTTGAATTAATCTATAGTAATTAATATTAAAAATTGAAGCAATTTTAATTATGATATTCGTCTCTTAAAAAAACTTTAAAAAATAAAGACATAAAATGAAAAATATAATCTTGATAAATCATTATCGGCAGTAAATATTATTTTTATCTTAATAAAATAACCTCTAATTTTTTCCCTTTTCTTTCCAAAAAAAGTGTTAAACTTTTGGGGACGAATAATTTTCGTCGAATGATTTATTTCGTCCCAATACACATTCTATTGGGACAAATTATTTTCGTCCCTAAAAGTCTCGATATTTTTACAGTTTTTAGGGACGGATAATTTTTTTAATCCCAATAGACATTCTATCGGGACAAATATTTTTCGTCCCTAAAAGTCTCGTCGGGTTTGTCATTTTTAAGGACGAATAATTTGTTTCGTAGACCTTCTGTTATTCGTCCCTAAAAATTTGTTTAGATTTTAAACTTTTAGGGACGAATATTTTATTGCGTCCCAATAGATGTTCTACTGGGATGAATTTTATTCGTCCCAATATATTTCGTCTTTATAGCTCAATTTTCTTATAGTGTGAGTCCCATCCTCCGAAGCAAGAAGGATGGTACCATCATGCTAATGCAAGCACCACGCCAGTAAGAGTAGACCGGTACACCAGGATACCATTCCCGAAGGTATAGAGTCAACGTTCTTCTCCAGCAACGTGGAAGAAAATGGTTGACCCTTTCGCCATTTAAAATGCCATAAATGAAACAAAATAGGTAAACTAATTCGTAATTCAAATGCAAACGGAAACCTTTATGTAATCAAGTGGAGTAATTCCCATGCTAAATTAACTGCTCCAATCAACCCTAATCAACTCCGATAATTACAGATCAATCGAACCAAAACTATGGGGATTGACTATGAGAATCAGAGATGATAAATACAGTGATAGAATTCGAATGAGTGGGGGACCAAAAAACCAAAGATCAGAGAGTATTCACCATCATAGAGAAATTTTACCAATTTGATACGGGGAGATATATCCAATTATCAACTAGCACGTGATCGCCATCGCTAACTATGTAAAAGTGAGAGAGTGGAAAGAGAGTTTTATATTCAAAATTATAATCACCTTTGTATCAATCTTGTGAGCAATAAAACAACCCATTCCTATTATTTTCGCTTGATACGTGTTACACCTCTTCCCTATTCATTTTGTCCATCTTATCTAAATCACGATACGAGTTACCTACCTCGCTACAGCCTACTGGGTTATGGCTTGAAGGTGTTGATCGAAATTCTTCACGCAGACAAATTTTCGATTAACAAATTCTTAATACACTAACTAAGATATTTGACTCCGGAGGTTTTATGGAGCATGTTATATCCTGCACTGGATGATTGATATTTTTGATGTGTTTGGTTAGTAGGAGTTGTCTTTTATTAGATCAACTGTATTTATTCTATGTATGTTTATTTTATTTTATTTTTTCAAGTATATTGTTATTGTATTGTATATGCATGTTAAGATTTTTATCATATTTGTTATTATGTGTACAAGGATGTTTGATTATGACAGGAAATCTCAAGCTTTTAGCTTGAGGGGATAGTTCACTCATAAGGTATAAAGTTTCCACCGATGAGTGAACATTAATTATGACAGAGGGATTTGTCCGTCTTAAGGGAGGTTTAACTCATGGTCAAAGTTTTGGCTAGTGAGTGTAAGATGCTTAAGACATTAAGTTTCTCATTTTAAGATACTTCGCTTGATGCGAATGTGGACCTATATGGAAATAGACATGACGATCACATTTACATGTAATTTTCCATACCACACTTACATACCATTTTATCTGGGTAGATAGAGCTAAGGGTATTTTGATTACATATGGTCTTATGCAATTAAAGATGTAATGATCTTTGTAGTTAGATACTTAAGGTTCTATTGGACTAAGGGGAAGGAAAGTGTTACTCTCTTAAACATTCTTTATAGCCACATATAATTGTTTGTCAATTCATAGTGTCGTTTTCTAAAATAAATTTTTTAAATCTAAAATGATAATGTCTATGTAGCTCAAGTGGGAGAATGTAAGATTCTTTATAAAATTGTGAGAAACATATGACATTATAATTTTGAGTTTATGAAAACCTAATTGATTGAAGTGTTTAAGTAAGAAAGAGTTGACTGGATAAAGTCCGTTATTAATGTGATCAATATTGTTGTGCTCGGTGCACCTTAGCTACATTATTTATATATGATATGGTATGTGATAGGCTTTCTATATGTGTGGGCCTGGTAATCCTTGTGAATCCTCTATGGGTTCAGATTCAAGTAAGTAACAATATATATAAGGGGTCTCTACTCTCGCTCATGTATCACACAGTGATTCAGAATAAAGTAGCCTCCCCATTAAGTGATCTGAAGTAAGGTGATAAGAGAGTAGAAGACTTTATATTGTTCTTTTTAGGTTATTGTGCAATTATGGATTCGGGATTAAGATTCTCTATAACTTGATTGTTTTTGCTGTGTTTCCAGGTACTCGTCTATTCATACTTATACATACAACACGAGATTTAATTATCTTTATATATAATGCTTACACAAACCTCATCCAATGCTGTAACAGTATTTGTCACAGGGTCCTAACCAAAACCGGTATGCTGAATCAAATATGAAAATTCTCTATGTTTCTTATGTAATTGATTGAATTCAGACTTAAGCTTCAGAACTATGACCCTCTTACCTGTTTCAGTAAATAACTCATCAGTTATACTTGCCCAAACCTTTTTATGAAATGTTGAAGTTTGCATATCTCCTTTTTTGGCTTGATCATATAAAATTCGAATATAAATTCCTTCATTCCTAGGTGATCATTCGGCCTTATCATCCAAATCAACATCTTAGGAAGACATCCTTTTTCCAGTCATATATACAAGAGAAAAAAAAACACATAGTTATATACTTCAAAGACATAACTAGTTATGTAGAGAATGATAGCAAAAGTAAAAGTAAAACGATATTGCTCATAAGAGATGGAATTATGAATATTTTTTCTATTTCTATTCTAATCTTATCTTTGGATTCTCCAATTTGTTCACGTGTAAGCACATACCTACATGCCTTTTTTACATAAATGACCCCATTATCACTCATTGAACATACCATATTTTTTTTTTCATATGTGTACCTTAATCATGTATTCATGTTAAAAAAAAACTGTAGTCATTATTGTGGTGTTGTTTTTGTTTCAAAAAAAAAAAAAAACCATGACTGTCCAATAATATTTCTTTCCACAACAAATTTTGTGTTGCGTTCATATAATCATTATAGATACATATAGTGTTTTTTCAGATTTCAAATTTGTTCTCAAGGCAAACCTAGTTTTACTGGCAAACACATTCCTTTGTTTTTAGGTTTAATATAATCAATAATTAACTGATATCTCAAAAAGCTTAATATATATAATATATAGAGATCAGAAATTAAACAAAAAATAAATATAGAATTTGCAATAAAAATAACACTGATAAAAAAAACTAAACAAAAGCAGATAGAAATTAACATCAATTAACAGAGGTCAACAAAAAATATAACGATTCTTTCTCTAGGGTTTCTTTGGTATTCTCTCTGAATACCAAAACACTAGGTGTAAGCAGCCTGTTGGTCTATAGATATCGCTTTTTCATTCATTAGGAGTGTAGTTTTCTTGGTATTTTCTTAGTGCTTATTTATAAGTATGAGTGCGGATGAGGTTGTTCGGCTATTAAGGCTTTGACTTTGAAAAATAAGGAGGGGCCAGTGATGCCTTTACAACTAGATCGAAAAAGGATGGAGAAAGGAAGATGGGGTTTCGTTTGGCTGGAAAACTCCTCACTAATAAGACTGTCAATCGGGAGGCTTTTATTAGTTTATTTCCTCGTATCTGGAGAACCGTAGAAGGATTTGATATCGAGGTGATCATGGGAAATACGTTCTCTTTCACATTTAAAAATGTGAGTGATCGGTGGCATGTTTTGCAGGGGGGCCGTGGAGCTTTGATAGGGCTTTATTGGTCCTTGAAGAACCAACAGGAAAGGGTGATATCCATGGCATGAAGTTCAATAAGGTGGCTTTCTGGGTCCAAATCCATAATGTTCCCATGATCTGTATGACGACGGAAATAGGAAGATTTCTTGGGAATATGATTGGTGAAGTAAAGGAGGTTGATACAGGCAAATCTGGTGATTTTCTTGGTAAGTACATCCGGGTTCGTGTGATAGTTGAAGTGGACAAACCTTTACGACGTATATTACGAGTGGATGTGAGGCAGGATGGTATTGAATCGATAATGCTACTGAGGTATGGAAGGTTGCCAGATCATTGTTTTCGATATGGACGATTGGGTCATGTAGTTCGGGATTTCTTGAAGGCGAAATTAAACGACGGTCCTGAAGATTATGACCAATTATTTGGTCCCTGGCTTAAGGCTGAAAGTCCGATAAAGATTCATCATTCTCGGCAAGGAAAGGAAGAAGTGTGTTCTGGAGAAAATAGGAGGTTAGGTGATGATGCAGGGGTTCTTCCATTGAATAATACTGTTAGGCTTGAATTGGATCACTTGGTGAGCAGCGAAGACCGGAGAGTGGAGACAAGGGACAGTGTCGTTAAGGTTGTATCTGAAATGGGAATGGAAGATTCTGTTGACGTCCGGGTTTCAGGGGATAGAGAAGGATCTATAGACTAGCGAAATGGTAGGAGACTAGAATGCCGTGTAGTACGCAAGAATCTTGGAATAGTTTTGGTAGAAGAGGTTCGTTCCCAACTGTTCCGGGGAAGGTGGCGGAAAAGCAGATTTTAGAACAAAAAATATTACAGGATGATTCCGTGCATGCAAAGAATTCTGGTATGCGAGCTACAGTAACATACTTAAGCATTGGTGATGGGTTTGTTTCTGATAATGGGCCAAATCAGAACTCTGATGGGCTAGTTGGAAAGATTGGTTTGAATTTAAGTGAAGGAGAAATGGAGGTGGAGGCTGGCTTACATGATAAAATCAAGCAAACTCGGAATAATGCAATTGGGCTCGGCAGTAATCAGAGTCGACCAAAAGCGGGCAAGTGGAAACGGTAGGCAAGTGATGGAGTGAGAAACGACTTCGGGTTAGAAACAGGTCCTAATCTTAAATTGGGTAAAAGGTTGACTGTTGTGGAAGATTTATGCTCGGAAAAGAATCAAAGGATGGAAACGGGTGATGTAGTTATGGTTACGGTGTATGATGATTTATCGACTGATCGGTCTCTACCGGCCTGCCAATCGTAATAAAAATCTTAGCGTAAAATGCTCGGGGGTTAGAAAGTACCCGGGCGTTCCAAATTCTACCAAGCAAAATTATAATCCAGATTTGATTTTTCTCATAGAAACGAAGACAGATTATGGTCGTATGGAGTATATTCGAGTTAAGCTAGGTTTTGGTGGGAAACTTGTAGTGAATAGTGATGGCAGAAAATGGGCCTCTGTTCACTATGTGTAGATGATGTGGATATCAATCTGTTGTCTTAATCAAAATGTCATATTGATGTTCAAGTTTCGGCTATGAGAACGACTTCGTGGAGGATGACAGGATTTTATGGTGAGTTGGTGACCCCGAAACATTTCAGCGGCTACATACAGACATTGTTGCGGCGATTGCATGGTATGTATGACTTACCTTGGCTCTGTGCAGGTGATTTTAACGAGATTCTTGAGGTTTCGGAGAAAACGGGCGGCATACAAAGACCTCGGTTCTTGATTGATAATTTTCGGTCAACTCTTGATGGTTGTGGGTTGCAGGGCTTAGGTTTTTCGGGACCCGAGTTTACATGGTCGAATAGACGTAATGGTTCACAGAGATAATCCAAGAAAGGCTTGATCGGTGTGTATGTAATTTATATTGGAAGGACATGTTCCCTATGGCTCAAGTGAGTCACCTTGAGTTTTGGAAATCTGATCACCGTCCTATATTAATGGACATTTCTCTCGTTTCAACTCCTTGTTACCAACATTCGAGGAGAATGAAGCTACACTTCCATTTTGAAGAGTGTTGGGCGGATGAGGCTGAATGTACTGGTCTTATTAAAAGGGAGTGGGACGTGGAGGATGCAGGCCAGCACATGCATGGACTGGTGTCCAAAATTCGCAAGTGCACTGACCAGCTTAAGGTTTGGTGTGCTCAAACCAAACGTGAGTTGCAGAGGGCGATTTTACGAAAACAGTCGGAGCTCTGTAAGGCATCTAGATCGATCCAGATGGGATCTTGGAAAGATATTCAGGTGCTTGAACGGGATTTAGATGATTTACTGACCAAAGAGGAAACCTTTTGGTGTCAACGATCTCGGGAAAGCTGGCTTCAATGTGGGGACAAGAATTCTAAATATTTTCATTCGCAAGCGTCAAGGCGATCGCGTAATACAATTAAAGGACTCTATGATGATGGTGGGTTGTGGAGGGAGTCGAGAGAGGATATTCTACATGTGGTGGAGAAATATTTCTGGAATATTTTTTGCTCTTCAAATCCGTCTTCAGCTAGTATGGGAAGGATTTTGGATTGTGTCCATCCATGTCTTCCACAAAGGAAAAGTGATTTTTTAGATGCCAATTTTACTCCAGATGAGATTAGGAAAGCGGTATTTGACATGTCTTCAACTAAGGCGCTCGAATTTGATGGACTTTCAACGTTTTTTAATCAGAAATATTGGGCAATAATAGGTGACAAGTAACGGCAACTTGTTTGGGTGTTTTAAATCATGGTCTTGGGCTGGAAGATGCGAATGAAACTCTTATTGTCATGATTCCTAAGGTTAAACAGGTGGTGTGTATGTCAGTTTTCCATCCCATAAGCTTGTGTAATGTAATTTATAAGATTGTGGCAAAGTCCCTTGCTAATCGATTTCGAGCTGTGTTAGGTGATGTTATTTCTGAGACGCAGAGCGCCTTTATTCTAGGTATGCTAATTTTTGATAATGCAATTGTTGGTTTTGAATGCATGCATACACTCAAGCGGAGGAAAAAAAGGAAGGAAATGGGCAATGGCTATCAAGCTTGACATGTCTAAGGCCTACGATCGGGTTGAATGGGATTTCCTCTTCGGCATGATGAAGAGACTTGGTTTTCGGATGCCTGGATTGATAAGATTATGCACTGTGCTGAATCTGTTTATTTCTCCTTCTTGATTAATGGGGAGGTTTGTGGATTTGTAAAGCCTTCCAGGGATTTGAGACATGGGGACTCGCTATCTCCGTACTTGCTTCTTATTTGTGCAAAGGGGCTCTCCCGATTGTTATTTATGACAGAGAGGAGGAATGAGTTAACGGGTTTTCGATGTAGTAGAGGTGGCCCTAAGATCACCCATTTGTTCTTTGCTGATGATAACATGATGTTTACAAAGGCATCTGAACGCAATTGTATAACTATCAGAAGAATCCTGGATTGTTATGCTAGTGCTTCCAGTTAGGTCGTTAATTACCAAAAGTCATCTCTTTGCGTTAGTAGGAGGGTTATTGGGCAGCGAGAGGAAGCTTTAGTTGGCATTCTTGGGGTCCAATTTGTTGCTTGCCATGATCGATACCTTGGGTTGTCGAGCTTTACAGGTCAAAATAAAAAGGAGTTGTTCGCCAATATTCAGAATCGGGTTTGGGATCAAGTGAAAGGGTGGCAGAGCAAGTTATTTTCTACTAGTGGGAAAGAAGTCTTATTGAAATCTGTGGTGCAATCAATTCCCACTTGTTTCATTTCTTTATTTTGGTTGCCTATGGCTCTTATCAAGGATCTTCATAGGCTTCGTGCCAGATTTGGGTAGGGTTCTAGCCAAGAGAGACAAAAAATTCATTGGTGTTGTTGGAGGGTCTTGTCTAGAAGCAAGGATGATGAGGGTTTGGGTTTCCGTGATCTATCGATATTTAACCAGACCATTTTAGCTAAGCAATGTTAGAGGCTCCTCAATAATCCTACAACACTGGCAACCAAGGTCCTTAAGCAATGCTACTTTTCTGATTCTTTAATATTGAATTATAGTTGCAACTCTTCTAGCTCCTTTCTTCGGAGAAGTTTGGTTTGGGGGAAACAACTGTTGGAGAAGGGTTTGCAGTGGCTTGTTGGAACAAGTGATTCTATTCGTAACTATCACGATCGTTGGCTTTCGTATCCGTCGACCTTTAAGGTTCGCATCGATTCTGGGGGAGAATGCCTTGGTTAGTGATTTAAAGCTCCCGTCTGGTTGTTGAAACTTTGATCTGATTCGTGACTCTTTTATGCCTGATCATGCAGATTTGGTTCTTGGTCCCCCCTACTCCTCTGTTGGTCATCGAGATTGTTGGAAATTTTGTTACTAACTCACAATTTGAGAGAAAAAATTGAGTATGATAAATTCCATAAAATTGGAAGATTAAAGTTGATTCGAATTATCCTCCGTGAGAACTTCGAAATGGTATACTCAAATTCACAAAATGGTTAATGGGTGAATGAGAAATTGAGTCTCAAAGTGAACCCATTGTGTAGGGATTAAAATGAATCCCACATTGCTTAGGGAAATAATTTATATGTAGTTTATAAGTGAATGTGTGATATGAGCTATCAACATGTGTGGCATAGAGGCTCTCTCTCGCGCGTGCAGGGGGGGGGGGGGGTGCAAAATCATGGATCTCGAACCTTCGACTGCACGACTCGTTTGTGGACATGAATGCCGCTCCGATTGGACCGTGAGAGTCCAGTTGACCTTTTTCCACTTCCCTAAGTCAACTTTTCTTTTATTGGGGGGGGGGGGGGAGGGTGCAAAATCATGGATCTCGAACCTTCGACTGCACGACTCGTTTGTGGACATGAATGCTGCTCCGATTGGACCGTGAGAGTCCAGTTGACCTTTTTCCACTTCCCTAAGTCAACTTTTCTTTTATTGTGATGAATAAGGAAAGTTTTAATTGTTTGGATTCTGATTTCTTACTTGATCACTAAGAATACAGAATCGGTTTTAATTAAAAGTAAATCTCTTTGGAGAATATTATCTAATTAAACTATTTCCTTATTAAATAAAAAACGTATTTACCAAAATAATCACGAATTAATCTCCAAAACCCTAGTGCTTCGGTTTGGCTATTTAATAGCTCATGTATTCTGTTAAAAAAAAATATATGAAAATATACAATATATTTTGAGCAGCTGAATTCTTTTTCTTCTCCGTCTTCTTGGTAAGATTAAACTCGGTTTGAGTTCGCTGAAAGTAATCGTGCTTTGCGCTTTTACTGTTTAAATCGTTGTATCCTGGGAGATAATCGCCTAACACATATAGTGATACCGGTGAAATTATCTTAAGGACACCGTGTGAAACACGGGCCTCGATTTTACTACTCTGCTTTCGAATTGTTACTCTCTACAGGTCGAACCAGACTGTTTTGTGTTTTTACAAACAAGTTTCAACAATCTTAAGACAATTTTCTTTTAATTACGTCTTTCTTCTGTTTTATATAAAGCTTCTGGTTCTGGTTATGGTACAGACTGTAGCAATTTTGAATTACGATTGAAATTAAAAATCACCGGTTCAGTTTACATCCGTGGAAATTGGGTTCTTTGGAACATTGATTTCAAATCTATACATATGTAATCTGTGGAAATTAGGTTTCTCTCGAAGCACTGTATTTCAATTGATTATTTGATTTATAACTCTAGGAAATCGGGTCTATTATTAGACACTGATTTCGAAATCAATTACGATTTCAACTGGGTAATCGGGTCTGCAATATCAGACACTGATTATGATTTCCATCGTGAAATCTGATTAGATGTCAACTGATATCTGTGCTATTATTTCTATGATACTAAAATGATTTTGTTTTTATTTCAGATATTATGACAAACAAATCTAATGTGAACTTTAGTGTTCCACTAGAGACTCCGGAAGTTAATCCAAGTATGTGATTAGATACTTCGGCTGTGAACTTCTTGCTTGTGGGTCAGGTACCTGTAGTGTTGCCTACTATGACCACAACGACTCCGACCATCAACTCTTTCGTGAGAAATATATCTGATCCGGTGATGAGGCAGTATATGAGTCAAGGGAATGTTCCCATGGCAAATCCCTACATGAATTCGGTACCTTTACCGATGAATCATATGGAGAAGCCTGATAAGTTCAGTGTACCAAATTTTAAACGATGGCAGCAAAATATATTGTTTTATCTGACTACACTGAACCTTTGCAGGTTCTTGACTGAAGATGCTCATAAACCTAATAATGGTGAAGAGCGAGATGTTCAGGTATGGAATGCTGTTGATGCATGGAATCACTCAGATTTTCTGTGCCTTAATTACATACTAAACGGGCTGTCAAATTTGCTATATAGCGTCTATTCTTCAAAGAAAACAGCCAAAGAACTGTGGGAATTATTAGACCGAAATATAAAACTGAAGACGCTGGTTCCAAGAAGTTTATTGTGAGCCGATTTATTGATTACAAGTTGGGGGATTCCAAGATAGTTATGAGTTAAGTCCAAGAGCTACAGGTGATTCTGCTTAAAATACATGCCGAAGGGATGATCCTGAGTGAAACTTTCCGGGTGACTGCAATCATTGAGAAGCTTCCCCCCTCATGGAAAGAGTTCAAAAACTATCTCAAACACAAGCGAAAGGAGATGAAGATCGATGATCTGATTCTCAAGCTTCATAATCAGGAAGATCTCATGAAGTATGACAAGAAAGATGTCAATACGCCTGAAGCGAAGATCAATGTGGTTGAACATGGGCAAAGTTCTAAACTGTAGAAGAACAAGCCTGGGAAATGATCCAAATTGGGTCCTAAGGGAGGAGTCTCTAAGAAGCCTAAATTCTAAGGGAAGTGCTTCAACTGTGACAAGCTGGTTCACAAATCTTCTGAGTGCAGGTTGCCAAAAGAGAATAAGAACCACGAGGCAAATGTGGTTGCTGGGATCTCAAAAGATGTATTCGAGATCAATCTCTCTGCAGCTATGATAGAAGCAAACCTTGATGGGTCAAACCCAAGAGAGTGGTGGTTGGATACTGAGACCACTCGTCATATATGCCCTAACAGGGAGATGTTCAATACATTTGAAGAAATGAAGAATGAACAAAAGTTACATATGGGAAACTCAGCCACATCTAACGTGAAGGGATGTAGTCAAGTCATTCTCAATATGACATCTGGTATAACCCTAAGCTAGAACAATGTGCAGTATGTACCTGATATTCGCAAGAACTTGGTGTCCGGTTCATTGCTTAATCTGCATGGGTTCAAGATAGTGTTTGAATCAGACAAAATGGTTTTAACCAAGCAGAGAACTTATATGGGTAGGGGATATGTAACTAAGGGGCTTTTTAAGCTTTATATGTTGTTAAAAGAACACTCAATAAAGATAATGCTTCAGATTATTTGCTTGAGTCTTTCAATTTATGGCATAGTAGATTAGGACACGTTAATTATGATACTTTACGTAGATTAATTAACTTTGTTGACGCTGATTTCTGGATGTGTGAGAAAAGTCAACAAGATTGGATTTTAGCTTTGATCTCAAAGAGAAAGAGAAAGAGAAAGAGAAAGAGAAGGAGAAAGTAATTGGACACAAGTTTTATGAGGTAAAACTCCGATGACCGGAGAAACGTCCCCGAGTGGTTGAATAAACAACCTAGCCAAAATCCACTATTGAAATAAAGATTTACAACTCTCGATCTCTCTTTTTTCTCTCTGTATTCTTTTATATCTTCTTATGACGAGATTATGAGTCTATTTATATGTGCATAGAACCATAATCCTTTTTGTACAAGTAATGAAAGATTTTTGTATTTAATTATGATTGGTTACTTGTTTGGAGTAGTCTGTCTTCTTTCCTATTTCGGAGATTTATATAGAGAATGAATGGGACTCTAGTGATATTGTAACACCCATGTCTTTCAGGCCCAATTGAAATGCCCATTTTTTTTTTAAAATTGGATAAGTTTAAAGCAGAAAAGGCATCAGGTGAGTGAGCCTAAATGAATTGTTTCAGCTGTGTCCTTCCATAAGTATATATATTGGAGGATAAATGTTGAGAGCTAGAAAGCAGTAGAATCCAGCGGAAGAAAGGAAAGAGAAAAAAGAAAAGAGAATGAGAAGTCAGTGAAGCTCTCTCTCGTGATTATAGATTTCAGTTGATTATTCTTTGGTTCCAGTTTCTAATTGGATCTTGTGATTGTTAGGGAAAGAAGACGAAGGGAACCTAGCATATTCAGTCTGAATTAAGCTTGACTTCTAAGTTGTGAGTGAATTAAGTTTCTGTTTTGTTTTTAACTCAAGTTTACAGTTTTATGCTTTAATTGCTGCAAATCATTTTAAACTTTTTATTGCTTTTTATGATTGATGGTGAGTATACAGAGAACTGAAAATATATATTTTATGCTTATATTAGCATTCAGAATCAGTATATTATTTTTATGAATTATCAAGAAGAGATTATGATTTCTATAAAAGCACCATGTATGTACCTTCCCCAGTTATGATTATGGTTGGCTTTTGGGGCCGTTCTACACATGTGTATGTCATGAGTCGCTCTGCAAGTGCATGACCAGAGAAAGAGTAATTGAGTCGCTCTGCACTTGTATGACCAGAGAGTCGCTCTGTCCGAGCATGACCAGAGAAAGAGTAATTGAGTCGCTCTGCACGAGTATGACCAGAAGTTATTCATGACTCGGTGTTTGCCCGAAGTATTTCGGCTTACGTATTGAGGATATCCTCGGTACGAATTTGGTGCAGATTAAGATTTTATAAAGTATTTATTCTTGTTCAGCAAAGAGAAGCATTCAGTTTATTCAGTTTATTCAGCACGAAAGTAAATATATATTATCTTATACCATGTATTACTGAATGCTTATTGTAAAGTGGTTTAGAAAAGTGTTTTTAAAAGTTTTCATTCACTCACTGGGCGTTAGCGCTCATCCTTTCACTCTTAAATATTTATATAGGTAGCTGCTCGGTTGTGCGGACTCAGAAGTTTTAAGGTGGGCCACTTGATGACATCATGAAGCATAAAAGTCATGCATTTTAATTTTTCATGTACATATTTAGAAATATGAGGTCGGCATGGTCGGGACGGTAGGCATGGTCGGGATGGTAGGCATGTCAGAACATGGTCGGATTTCTACTCGGTCTGTTCGGCCTACTCGGTCCACTTGACCTACTCAGCCCACATGGCCTATTCGGTCTACTCGACCTACTCGGGTTTCTTACTCGGCCTGTTCGATTTCCCACTCATGATGGACTGGTTACTTAGTTTTTAAAGTGGTCGGTTTTTGGTCCGATCGGTTATTTTTGACAAACTTTTTGTAACGAACAAAAATGTGAAAAGAAATTGCAATTATGTACATTTTGTACTCTCCAATATTTTCCTTGCATTTATTTATGTTTTAAAAGCGAAGTATTTCCTATGAAAATTTAGTAGAAAATTTAGTAGAAAGTTCTTTTATCATGCTAGTAAAAGCTCAGCCCACAGGGTCTCCCTCACACTCGAGAGAGGAGTCGGGGTGGGTCCTGTCAGATATAGTCTAGTTATGACTTATTTCCTTACAAATGCGTAGTCTTTTTGAAGAAATAAAATTGTTGCCTGATTTGGAACCTTTTCTGTTTGGTATTCTATTCTTCTTGGAATTCTTATTCGACACTGATATCTTTGCGTATTTTAACATGATTCATGGTTCGTACGCGAGTTATGTGTTGGGCTTCTTTATTTGGGTTTCTTCATGTTTGTCCCGAGTAGAACAAGACGTCAGCTGATCCCGAATGATGTCATCTGATCCCGAGTAGAACATGACGTCAGTTGATTCCGAGTGACGTCAACTGATCCCGAGTAGAATATGACGTCAACTGATCCCGAGTAGGTTTTGCTCAATACTTGTTTTTATACTTACTTGGGTTCCTCTTCTTTGGTGATATATTGCGGGATATTTTCTGAATGCCTATTCGGGTGTCCACCTGACAATTTTATCCTCTTTGTCGATGATGTGTACATCTGATAAAATTTACATATGACAATACCGCCTTAAAATATTTTTACAGAATAGGGATTCGTTCCAAGCGAAAGTATTTTAATCAACCCTTCAATCTTTTACGTCTCGTTTATGCCAGAGTCAACTTCTCGTCATAATGATGTGTCTTAATGGTGACCATGTAAATTCAATTTGTCTCCTCACGTGAAATCTCAATGATTGCGACGTTTTGGAGTCTTGACGGTCTTTGTCAGTTCTTCTCTTAACACGTGTCTTCTACCGCTTCATTTCTCGATACCATTTATGAGAAATGACCTACGCGTCTCCTAGTGAGCTGCATACGTCATCAAATCTATCTTTGATTTTTCTCGCCTCTTGAGATCCTAGGGTTTTGTGCTATTGTCCCTTTAAATGCTTCACCGAACAGAGTTGCCCTGGTTTATTCTCAAAGACTCAAACCATAAATTTTCCAACCCAAATTTCTTTACGCTGAAAATCTCTATTCTCCGTTGAAGTTTTTACAACAGGTTTCTTCACTCAAAAGGTTAGTTTTAATGGATCCATCTTACCGTCGTTGTCTTTTTACTATAGCTCACGAAGCGCTAGATCGTGGAGATTTTCAACTGGTTTATTGAGCTCGTAGATTATTGGGGGAAATCCCCCCTGATGAACCATTTTTTTAGATGTTGACGTTTCTGGGCTTTACCTTGACGCCCATTTTAGTTTTGAATCTAGTTCTGAATCTATCGTTTCTGATCACAGGGTACCTCTTCGATCGAGGATGAGGAGACTTCAAAGTAAAAATGAAGTCCATAAACACGACTCGGGTAGCGTTCGAATCAGGGAACAAATTATTGATGAGAAGGACGTTGAAGAGGAGTTTAGAAAATCTCGCCTCTCTTTTTCTGTCGATAGCCTGAGCGGGTATGATACTGAACCGAATGTGGTCTGGGAAGAATAGATCAGGAAGTATCGTGCTCGATTCGACTTAGATGACTTAGTTACAATGTCTTCTGCCGGTGATAGAGCCGCATGGAACCCTCCCCTAGGCATGGTGGCAATTTATGGGTCCATGCTTTATTGCGGCCTCACTCTTCCTCTTCAGCCGTTTATAGCCTAATTTTTAGCTGAAGCAGGGATCGTTCCAGCCCAACTGGCCCCGAACAGCTACAAGATCTTGATGTG
Organism: Dipteronia dyeriana; assembly: GCA_032871835.1. Classification (NCBI taxonomy): domain Eukaryota; kingdom Viridiplantae; phylum Streptophyta; class Magnoliopsida; order Sapindales; family Sapindaceae; genus Dipteronia; species Dipteronia dyeriana. Next base: position 12,920,095 of record CM065301.1, on the reverse strand, counting down.
CATGTGGCATATGTGGAGCCGGATGAACCTGTCGCCGCCTTCCCCGAGTGAAATCAGAAACTTTTACACACTAAGGCAATCTGGTCGGACAATGACTTATTTTCTCATGTCTAATCCACCAGATTGTTGGGTCTCTGAGAGGACAAAAGTGAATCGGGGAGTTGAATCCTCCGATGATGCCAAAAAGAGGGGCTTTGTATAGGGATTCCCTTCGTCCAACAAGTACTGGAAGAACAGTTGGTTTTTTACCCGAGGGAACCTTGGACTTCAAGTTACTCTTTCGACCGAGGAGAATCGGACGGTGCTAAAGGTTCCCCGTTTTTTTTGTTCCCTTGATGTATGGAACAAGAAAAAACTTAAATTTTACGATACTGAGCTAACCAGACTTGCTCGGACTGCAGTTCACACTTTGGAAAAAATGAGCAGGTCTTATCTTTTCAATGAGAAAAAGATGATAGATCTTGGCTTCTTTAGCTAGATTTCAAGCTACCGCAGGCGATGCAAGTGATCTTCCAATAGAATTAGGATATGGACTTGACTCAGGAGAGATAGAGTGTATATTTGGACGTGTGTGTTAGAGAGAGGGAGAGAGAAAGAATAAATATAGATAAAAATATAAATTATAATGAATGTTGATGTGATGTCAATGTTTGAATTGACATTGTCCTTCTATGTAAAGGAATGATGTGCCATAGTGAGAGGAAAACTCTCCAATTAGAATGTTTAAATAGTTAATTATAATTTTTTTTTTCAAAATGCTGATCCGGCTATAGCCTGGGTCAGCCCACCTTTACATCCACCCATGCCCATGACCCTACTATGAATGTGTGGCTGCGGTTGGTCGTCCTAAAATTATAAAGTCAAGACGGTCATGATTAGAGAAGTATTATATATATATATATATATATATATATATATATATATATATACAAACACACGGTCCCGTTCTAATCAGTGTACACTGATATAACTTACATCAGTGCATTGCATACAGAGCCGACCTTTCTGTTTGGCTAGAGGGGCTGCTGTCCCTGGCCTAATTTTTAAAGGGCCACGTTCTATGTTTTGAGTATTAGTTTAGTGGTTCATTTTAATGTTTATATATTTTGAGTACTATTTTTAGGGGTTCATTTTCATGTTTACATATTTTGAGATTTAAGAGCCCATTTTTATTTTATTTTAATTTATAAAAGGCTCAAATATTTGCTTTGAAAATTATTCTAAATGTTTAGGATCAAAGAAAATACCAAATTTGATCAAAGTTTTTCAGATTTGATCAAAGTTTCCTGAAAAGTTAAAACAAAACAAAAAAATAAAATAAAATTGTGCCCATTATAAACAAAGTCTAAAAAGGAAGGTTTGATTTAGGTATATCACTTGAGGTTCAATAGGGTTTCTCCACTTTCTTGTTCCCAAATTCTATTTTTTCATTTATTTCAACCTCTTAGCTCTTAACGAGTCAACACTCCATTGTCTACTCATCATTCTACGACTCTGCTTCCTCTATTCCAGTATTCCTCATTTCACATTCTTACTTCAATCTTCGACTCTTACTCTCTTAGTTACAAATTCTCCGAGGTAGGGACAACCCTGGGGTGGTGCACCAAGTGCAACCGCTCTGATGCCATTTTTTTTATATTAAAGCTAATATGTTGCATTGGGTTGTGGGTACATAAGTTTGGATCTATTGTGAGTTGTTATAGTTCATAAAAAAAAAGAATTGTCAGTTTGAAGGATCCAATTTTTTTTTATTATATGTATAAAATATGTTAAAAAAATATGAAACTGAATGGCCAATTTCTTTTTTTTTTTAACTATATATACCGAATATACTTAAAAAATTCTGGAGCCCATTTTATGGCAACACCCTATTCCTTATTTGACATTTCATAAGGCCCATATTTCCATTTTTTTTATATATATTTTCTTCTCGGGCTCCAAAATCATCAAGGCCGACCTTGGTTGCATAAAGACCATTGATTATGGAAAAGTTTTGACAAGTACATACACTGATGAAGTTATATCAGTGTATACTTACTTGAATATATATATATATATATATATATATATATATATATATATATATATATATATTTCCTCGGTGTGCATTGATATTGTACATGGGCTATAGATTATGGATAAGTATGAATAAATGCATGTAGACCGAGTCAAAATAGTTGAATCTAATGGCACACATACAAAGCATTGACATGCTTCTCATCTACAAACTCACTTTTCATCCCTTGGATATAAGTGGCGGGCAAGGAGAGAATATATAACAATTTATGTATTTTATTCCAATGGATGAAAATATACATACATACACACATATACACGTGTTCGAACATTGCTAATTTGAATGAATATTCTTACCATCGAGCCATGTATTCATACCGCTAATCTAAATGAAAGTATTTATTATCAAACCATATTGAAATTTGATATAACAAAAATAAGTTAAGAAAAGTCACGTGGACGTTAGCAAATCCCAAAATCTTATTTATTTATTTTGTCTTAGGTCTTAATAACTCTTAGGTTGCGTTTGAGTTTTCGTTTGACTACTGAACAATGCTGAATTAGTGAATTGTACTGAAGACTGAATAGTGACTGGAAAATGAAACTAAAAATCATATTTGTTTTTTTTTTCCACTGAAAACTAAATATAAGTGATAAGTTGTTTATTTTTTTAAGTTACAAATATCTTAAAATAAATATTTTTACATCTATGCCCTTTCAACTATTATTTGTTATATGTTTACATTTTAATATATTAAAGACAACTAAAACAATAATTTAATAATATAATAACAAATTTATATATAAAAAAATTGTCTTATAAAATATAACTTATAAAAATTGAATAAGTTAATTGTAGTTTAGTTTAAGAAATAACAATAAATTAGAGTCAACCACTAATAATCAGTACAATATTTATACTATATATGTGGAATAATAATATGATAAGAAATTTATAATGAAATCTATATGTCTATCAAATTTTTGTAGATTTTTTTTTAAAGTGGCTGCCAAAGTTTTTCAAATAGTGAGAAGAAAAAAATATTAATATGGTTAAGGGGTCTGAGAGAAGAGAAAACTAAAAATAAATAAGATTATAAGAATAAATTTGAAATAATAAATTGATATATATTTAAGTTATTTTTCATTAAGTGAAAAGTTAAAAAATTTCAATTTTTAGAAAAAGTAGTTTTAGGAGCTCATTCAATGTTTTTATAACTTAAAAAATCAAACGAAACAACTTAATGACATATATCAAGTGTCATTAAGTGTTCAATGAAAAAATCAAACCAGCCCTTAATTTAATTAAGTAATTAAAACATTTTAATTGATTTGTTTTTTGAAAATGGATCTTAATTGTTAAGATTTTTTAAATTCCGTTTTTTTTTTTCATTTGGAAAACCTCGCTCAAAATAGTAAGATGTTGAATTCTTACTAATTTTTGAAAAGGAAAATATATTAATAAAATTAAAAATGAACAAACAGTTAATTTGACATATCAACTAGAACAGACTGCTCTACAATCCACATAAAAAGGACATTCCTCCAACTAAACAAACTCGGAACAATAAAACAATACCACCTTAGTTAAGAAATGGACTACCTTGTTAACACTTTTAGAAACAAAACACATACCATCAAAATCAAAAGGCTACACGCACCATCAAAATTAAAAGACTAATCTTAGTCATTCTGTTAGAGTGTTTTGACTTTGATGTTATGTGTTTTGTTCCTAGAAGTGCTAACAAGGTAGTCCATTCCTTAGCTAAATTGGCATTGCCTTTATGTTTTGAGTTTGTTTGATTGGAGGAATGTCGTCTTTGTGTAGAGCGGTCTGTTATTACTGATACGTTAAATTAACTGTTTATTTCTATTTTGTTTTATTAATATATTTTATTTTTAAAAAAAATTATACCCTATTCTAAAGAATTTTCATTTCATAAATTTATTTATTTTTGATTATATTATTCAAAATAAATAATAATAATAGTAATAATAATAATAATAATAATAATAATAATAATAATAATAATAATAATAATAATAATAATAATAATAATAATAATAATAATAATAATGAGCATATCCATGGTCCAAACCATATTTAGGGATGACAATGAGGCGGGTTCGAGGCGGGGTGGCCTTCCCCGCACACCACCCTATTTATTTTTTGAAAACTCATCCCCTCATAAAACCCCATCATAGATGGAGTGGGTTGGGGCAGGGCGGGGTATAACGGGGAGTGCTTTCTCTATCCCCACCCATTTATCCCATATATATATATATTATTAAAATAGTAAATATCTACCATTTAAATAATAAACTTGAAGAAAAAAAACCTGTTGTTTTTAAACTTTAAATTTTAAAAGTTATTTGAGAAAGAAGCTTACTGTATGTTAAGTTGTTTGAGAAAGAAACTTATTGTATATCCTCTTGTGTTTGAGGTTGAAGCTTGAACGATGAATTTCGAGTTGTTTGAGGATTAAAAACTTAGAGTTGCAGTTAGCAGCTAGGGATTTTTTAATAGTATTTTGTATAGTCAATTTATGTTAAAATAACAGTGAAGAAGAGATGTAAAATTAGGGTTCATGTATGTATATATATTTCTTTTTTAGATATTTCTTTTTTAGATATATATATTTTCTTAAAATTACGTAGTTTGACCAAGTATTATTTTAAGCGGGGTGGAGAGTATAAAACTCATCTCTGCCCCATACCCATTACGGGTTAGACTATCTATCCCCATCCCCTTTCTATCCCCACTAAATTGGCACTCATCCCCACCCCAAAGGTGTGGGTCCCCACGGTAATTTTACCATCCCATATTATGAATAAGTACTATTTATAGACTGCAACGTGAATAGTAATGAAAGGCAATTTTTCTTTTCTAAGTTGATATTCTTCCCTTGATATATTAAGTAATAAAATTCCTTTTTCTCACCTCCAAGAAACTAAATATAGATCAAAATATAAATTCAGGATCCTCTGATAATTCTCTTTCGTGTTAACAAACAATACAAATTTTAGTTCTCTTCATTAGAAAAGAAACATCGTCATATCTCGGAGAGAAAAATTAACATTGATGCATGTAGGAATTATTTGTAACAGACTAAAATCTAATATGGTTAAGTGTTAACATTGAGGCATGTAGAGATCCTCTGTATTATCTATACATGATGCCTGGAGAAGAAAATTCTCTCCCTTCACTTCACATATTTATGAAAATATCATTACAGGAGTACTTTAACATGATACATTGATCATCAGTCTACTCTGTATAATTTAATAAATAAAAACATACTTGTTACAAGATAAGGGGTCTTATCTGTGCAAAGGTGCCCTTAGAATGGTTTCCCTGTGTTTGCTCTCGAAAATTAGCAAATGTCCAGCTTGTGAAGCCTCTCTGAGATATAACGATTTACTTGTGAAGGTATGATTCTGTCCTCGCCCCCTTGCCAAATGTTGTCTGAGCCCTCATTGTCTGGGAAAGGATTGCTTAGATCCAGCGGATCAAATTCCCATTTAGCATAACCTGTCATTATGTCTCGATATAGAGATTCGTAAATCAGTGAAAAAAAACAAGGCCAAGAACTATCAAGTGAAGGCATACGCTTGGTCGCATGTTTTAATTATGAGCCATAGAAGCCTAGAAGGCTTCCATAAACACAGATTAATTGATCAGTTTGATGTGATAAACAAACAATGTGCAGAAAATTTAACTACCTGACCATCAATTCGGGATTTTGACAACTTAGCCAAAATCTCCATATCTTGGGGACAAAAAACCGTCATGTCAATGTAAGGAGTTGTATGTAATTAACATTTATATTCGTATTAAATATATAAGCATGAATTCGTACCTGAATTTCCCGAATCCATTGAATAATCCAAAAAAACCAACCTGAAAATAAAACAAAGAAAATAGTTAAAACAATAGAGAGTCTTATACTCTCTACTTATCTTTCTCAGATTGTCCAATGGGGAGACAATATTGTAATGCGTTGTATGATTGAGAGTAGAGACCCCCTATATATAGTATAACTTCCTAGAATCCTAACCCATAAAGGATTCTCAACCCTGATAGGATGACTGGTCCTAAAAAGAATATTAGGCCCACACATATACAATAGTCCATACCATATCCTACATTTATTTAATATAGCTAATGTGCACTGAGCCCAACAAATTTTGATCACAATAAATGGGTTTTTCCGGTCAACTCTCACTTACTTAAACATTCCAATCAATTCGGTTTTTTATAAACATAAAATATAATGGCATATGTTGCTCACAATTTTATAAGAACCTTACATTCCCTCACTTGAGCTACATAGACATTATTATTTTAGATTTAAAAATTAATTTTAGAAAATGACTCTCTGAATTGACAAACAATTATATGTGGCCATAAGGAATGTTTAAGAGAGTAACACATTCCTTCCCCTTAGTCAATAGAACCTCAAGTATCCAACTACATAGATCATTACATCTTTAATCAACGTAAGACCATATGTAATTAAAATACCATTAGCTCTACCTATCCGGGTAAAATGGTATGTATGTGTGGTATGGAAATTACATGCAAATGTGATCATCATGCCTATTTCCATATAGGTACAACTTCGCATAATACGAAGCAGCTTAAGACGAACAAACTTAATGTCTTAAGCATTTTACACTCATTGACCAAACACTTTGACCATGAGTTCAACCTCACTTAAGACGGGCAAATCCTTCTGTCTTAAGTAATATTCACTCATCGGTGGAAACTTTATACCTTATGAGTGAAGTGCCCCCTCAAAGCCAAAAGATTTGAGATATCCTGTCACAATAAAGAACATACATGCGCGCATATCATGGCAAATAACATACATATACAATGTACAAATATATTTTCGAGAATAAATAAAATTTTATTAAACAGAAAACTGCAGTTAATTTATAAACAAAACATAACTCCTGTTGAAACCCCGTTCACCGGTTACGCAGCGGAACTAGGTTTTAAAATTTTTATACATATCATAATCTGTATCTAGGACCAGTGAACTTTGGATCGTAATTATTTTTCGAAACTAATACATACAATATGTAATCACAGGAAATTGAAATCGATTTAATCAAGAAGAAAATCTTACCAACGTTTGGAGGCTCCTTCACTTTTCGATATGCTTCTGTCTGAACCAATCTTACCAACGTTTGGAGATTACTTTACTTTACGAGATGTGCTCCTGTTTGAACCACTCGATCTTCCTCGTTATCTCCCGAATCTGGTAACTGCGTGTGGGAGCGTCACGGTCTCAGGAACTTGAATGGAGGATGTAGAGAAATACTTGGAGAAATACTTGAAAAAACTCTTTCTTCTCAATTTGATGTATTGATTTCACACAAACATTAATTGCATCTCATGCAAAACTTATATTGATAGATGTGGTTCAATCCTTAAAATCATAATATATATTTAATATATATATAATTTCTCATGCAAGCTTTTTATAACAGTGCAAGCATTTGAATTTTTTAAAAAGATTGCCTATCACCTGTGTGACCAACGTTAAAATATATATATATATATATTTATTTATTTATTTCTTTTACGCAAAAGCTATATATATATATATATTTCTTTTACGCAAAAGCTCTTTTACGCTATATATATATATATAATTATGTATGTATCAAGTATTTGCATTCTATATAAATTCTTCTTTTGACTATTGCTTCATGTGTACACATCAATTTGCATACAATACAATTTCTTGTGTTATTAATTGATATATCTTTTAATTATCTTTTTCAAATATATCTAATATATTAAAAGTGATAATAAGTATTTTAAATTTAAACTTAAATTCAAATACTTAGATAAATGATTTAGTAAAAATAAAATAATCCTATTATTCTATCTTCACCTAAATCCAAATATCAACTAACACCCTCCATTTAATAGTTAATTAATAATTCATAATTATCAATATAACTAAATAATCTAATTATTTAATTAATTTAACTATTAAAATTCATTAATTAAATAATCTCATTATTCAATTAATTCCCGAATATATACGTGTCACTTTTGTAACACAATTAATTAGCCGTGACCATTGTTACCTAACTCGATCGGGCTAGTAAGGAGACCTAATGGACCCACAGTATTTTGAGCTCCAATAATCCTTTGAATCATTAATTAAACTCTTTAATTAATATTTCTTTATTATTAACTCCGGTGTTATTCCACTAAAAACTCGAAGCTGCACTCTCTCAACTGTAGACCCTTTTACACAGACAGATACAACTCGGTGTCCATCGATATAACTATTACATATGATGTGATCCTCCACAGTAGTTCATAATTAGAGCTGGGTCATAATGTTCGTTATACCCCTCTAATTACATATATCTTTTAAGTACCATTGATTCTCTAATGGACAATAAATTCTATTTCCTCACGGAATTAGGAGAGCGCTCATATTGTCCAAGCCCCGAATCAACCCTTAAGAGAAATACCGTCTACTTCTCACAAGAAGGAGTGGATTCCACAATTGTGTACAAACCTTCCCAGCTACAAGCCAAACCACTATCCCAACATACGGAGCATATTGATCGGGAACAACATCCGACCTCACCCATGGTCTATCAAAGACCACGATCTAACATGAAGGAGTAGATAAGACACTCAGGATTAAGATCACCCACATATAGCCATCATTAGTTGATATATATGAATCTCATCGGTAAACGGATCTTGGTGAGAGATTTATATAGATCATGGCCCAGTCCTATATGATCACATCATACAAGGTGCCTCCATTCCCATATCTCATATGAATGATTCAGGATAGAATCATCGTACATTACGGAATGGACCGCATATATAGATTAACAACAAATAAAGTACCCAGCTTTATTTACTATTTATGGACTCTTTAGATTGCACGTCTCTTACTGTATCTATCTGTATATGACACTTATATACATAGTTTGAGATTACATCTGACAATCTTGGATATTAAATAAATGCACAAGTTATATAATAAACAACACAACAAGAATGAATTGAACTTTTCCTTTTATTTATTTCATAAACCCATTTACAAATTACATCTTTAGAACATAAACCCCAACAATCTCCCACTTGCACTAAAGCATGTGAGGCATGTCTCGTAACCCTAGACCATCTGGGTGATCCGAAAACACTTTAGCCGGTAAGGTCTTCGTAAATGGATCAGTATGATTGTCTTGTGAGGTTATCTTGGTGACGATCACATCTCCTCTCTGCACTATCTCTCTGATGAGATGATACTTTCTCTCTATATGCTTCCCTCTCTTGTGGCTTCTTGGTTCTTTGGAATTAGTCATAGCACCACTATTATCACAATAAAGTGAGATGGGCTTATCCAGGTCTGGAACTACTTCCAGATCACTCAAGAACTTACGGAGCCAAACAACCTCTTTAGCAGCTTCACAAGCAGCTATATATTCGGCTTCCATGGTGGAGTCAGCAATGCAAGATTGCTTGATACTTCTCCACACAATGGCTCCTCCACCCAGGGTAAATATTGATCCAAACGTGGATTTTCTAGAATCCCTGTCTGACTGGAAATCAGAATCCATGTATCCTAACGGGATCAAATTCTGTCCGGAATACACTAGCATATAATTTCTCATTCTCCGAAGATACTTGAGAATAGTCTTGACAGCAACCTTATGATCCAATCCTGACAGCAACCTTATGATCCAATCCTGGGTTGGATCGGTATCTGCTGACTACTCCCACTGCATAGCAGATGTCCGGTCTCGTGCATAACATAGCATACATGAGACTACCTACTGCCGATGCATAGGGTACACGTCTCATATCCTCAACTTCTTGAGGTGTCTTAGGACACCGTTCCTTAGACAAGTGAACTCCATGCCTGGAAGGTAAATTACCTTTCTTAGAGTTCTGTATTGAAAATAGCATAAGAATCTTATCCATATATGATGCCCGAGACAATACTATAAGTTTGTTCTTACGGTCCCTTATAAGTTGGATCCCTAGAACATAACTTGCCTCTCCCAAATATTTCATTTGGAATTGGCTAGCCAGCCAGCCAGCCCTTTACATCATACAACACTCCCACATCATTCCCAATGAGTAGGATATCATCTACGTATAGGACCAAGAAAACTATTTTCTTATCAATGATGCGCTTGTAGACACCAGGCTCATCGACGTTCTGCTCGAAGTCATAGGTTTTGATCACATCATCAAACCTAATGTTCCAAGATCTAGATGCTTGCTTAAGTCCATAGATGGACCTTTGCAGCTTGTAAACCTTTTGCTCTTGATCTGGAGACACGAATCCCTCTGGTTGCATCATATAGATGCTCTCATCAAGATTGTCATTCAAGAATGCAGTCTTGACGTCCATTTGCCAAATTTCATAATCGAAATAGGCAGCAATGGATAAGAGAATCCTAATAGACTTAAACATGGCTATTGGTGAGAAGGTCTCTTCATAATCGACCCCCTTTTCTTGGGTATAACCCTTGACCACTAACCTTGCCTTGAAAGTCTCTACCTTCCCGTCTACTCCTCTCTTTCTCTTGTAGATCCACTTACACCCAATGGGCTTTACCCCAACCGGTAAGTCTACAAGATCCCAGACTGAGTTAGAGTACATGAACTCCATCTCGAGATTCATGGCTTTAAGCCATTCCTCTTTATCAGGATATTCCATTGCATTCTTAAATGTCAATGGATCATCCATACTATCAGCAGAGACAACACCTTGTCCCTCACCTATAGCTAAATAACGTTCTAGTTGTCTCACAACCCTCTCACCACGTCTAGGTGGTAGTGTATCCTGATCAGGAACCATCTGTCTCTCAAATGTTTATGGATCAACAACTCTTATTGATGAAACACTAGTCTCACCAGGCTCCAACTCATTTAGTATAATTTGGAACGAGGTTTATGGTCACTAATGTAATTATCCTCAAGAAACATTGCATTTGTCGATACAAATACTTTGTTATCTTCGGGACTATAGAAGTGTCCACCTCTGGTCTCCTTGGAGTATCCTACAAATAGGCAGACAACAGACTTGGAGTCTAGCTTTCCAGTTCTGTTCTTCAGCACGTGTGCTGGACACCCCCATATACGAAAATGTTGCAAACTAGCGTTACAACAATTCCACAACTCTAGGGGAGTCTTAGGAACAGATTTGGATGACACTACATTTTAAATGTATGCCGCTATTTGTAACGCATATCCCTAGAAGAATTTGGTAATGATGAGAAACCAATCATAGATCTCATTATTTCCATTAGGGTTCTATTTCTCCTCTTCGCTACACCATTTTACTGAGGTGTACCGGGAGCTGTGAGTTGGGAAACTATCCCATGCTCGACCATAAAATCTTCAAACTCTTGGTCAAGGTACTCACCTCCGCGATCCGATCATAGTGACTTGATATTCCTCCTAATTTATTCTCAACTTCAGCTCGAAATTCTTTGAACATTTCAAATGTTTCTGACTTTCGTTGCATTAGGTCGACCTATCTGTATCTTGAGTAGTCATCTATAAAGGTGACATAATACTCATAACCACCCCTAGCTTTAACATTCATCGGTCCGCAGACGTCTGTATGTATAAGCTCTAGCGGTTCTTTAGCTCTAGCGATTCTTTAGCTCTAGCGATTCTTTAGCTCTAGCGATTCTTTAGCTCTAGCGATTCTTTAGCTCTAAGACCTTTTCCAGTAAAAGGTCTCTTAGTCATCTTAGCTTCCAGACAAGATTCACATATAGGTAATGTGTCAAACTTTACCTCACTTAAAAGTCCACTTTTTACTAGTTTGTCTATCCGGTCAAGGTTGATATGACCAAGCCTTAGATGCTAGAGATACTTGTCATTATCTGGAGAAATCTTATATCGTTTAGTTTTTGGTTTTTCAACCTTAATCATTTCGGTATTGAGCAGTGTAGTATGTATTAACGGTCTTAACACATACAAATTAGTTTCATTAATTCCTGAACAAATATTCAGACCATTCTTTCCAATAATAACAGACTTATTATTAAAAGAAACAGAATATTTTTGTTCTAACAACTTAGAAACAGAAATCCAGGAATATAAAATATATTGTCCAACGATATATAATTATTACAAAAACGTAATCTAATTATGCCCACTGCTCGTGCCGACAAGACATCCCCTGACCCCACACGTATTGAGAAGGCTTGCTCCTCTAACTATGTCCAAGAATCAGTCCATTGTAAAGAAGAACAAACATGGTTAGTGGCCCCCGAATCAATTATCCAGGGTGAAGAATCATCTTCTACTAAACACGACTCAAGAACAAGTAAATCATATTTACTTTTCTTAGACTTCTTCTTGCTTTGGGCTTTCTTGGGTTTGGGCTTACCCTTCGCTTTCCCAGTAGACCTCTTTCTCTTCTTATTATTAGAGTAGGAAGATGGTTCAACAACATTTGCCTCATCGGTCTTGCTCTTGTAGTCCTTAGTCAAGGACTCAATGGTAGTGAGTTCATTAAGCAACTGTGTGAGATTGAATCTTAACTTGTTCATCCCGTAGTTGCTCTTAAACTGATCAAAACTCTTCGGAAGAGTCGTTAGTATGATGCTCACTTGACTGGGTTCGTCAATGGCCCCGCCATTGACTTCTGCTGTGTTGAAGTAGAACATCATGCTCAGGACATGTTCCCGAACTGACGTACCTTCCTTCATCCGAGCGAGTATAGCAGAACAAATGGCTTCGTGTCACTTTTGCTCGGAGGGTTGCCCGAACATAGCTTGCAATGACTCCATGATTTCGAATGCTGAAGTCATTGCTTCATGCTTTATGATAAGCACGTCTGTCATAGAAGCCAACAGATATGTTCGGGTCTTCTCATCAGATGAGACCTATCGCTCGTATGTCTCACGAACAGTTCGTGTGGTATTGGCAGCAGGCGCTGGAGGACATTCCTCCGTAAGCACAAACTTGAGGTCTTTGGTGACCAATATTGCATTAATGTTAAGTTTCCACTTAGTGTAGTTATCACCAGTTAATTTGTCGTTTGTGAGAATTTGAAGTAATGCAGAAGACATTATTGCTGAAATAAATGAAACATTCATTTAATCATTCATTTAAAACAAGTGCGAGTGCTTTGGCATAAATTTAAACATGATACATGCACATGTTTAATAAACTAGAACTACCCTAAAACTAGTTACTATACCACGACAATCCAACATACCACAAAGAAGTGCTGCCTTAGGATTGATCAAGTCTTTGCATGTTGGACCGAGACATTCTCAATCATAACTCTTATTCCATTTCATTGAACCATCGCTCATTCAGTTAGGTTTTTAATTAACAAACTTAATTAAAACCTTCGTGAGTGTAACCCACCATTTCAGATCTCATGAGCTTAACTCGAGAATTGCCGTCTTAGGGTTGGTCAATCCCGAAATACCTGTTAGGTTTTAGTTTGTGTTGGCATTAATTCCATATCAAAATGATGTTTACTTGTAATGATTTAGTTGTTTAGATTCATGATGATTCAAGCTTCAAAGAAGTATGAACAACAAGTCAAAGCAAGTTCTAAGTCTTCAAAGGGAAAGGATGCAATATGGTTCTACAAAGGTATACTAAGACCTTATCTTTCTCTTACAAGGCTTAGGCACACACACACAATTCATACATTTGTGTCCCTGCATCGTTGTGCACCATTATAGGCACACACATACAATTCATTCATATGTGTCCCTGCATCGTTTTGCACCATGTATAACACATTCACACACTTGAAGATGAATGCTCATGCATTGGTATGGAAATAACATGTTTTGGAAAATGCATGATTGGAAACTATCTCTATGTAGTTTGCATTCTAGTGTGAATTGTGTTTGTGTGTGTATATGTTTGTATAACATGGATATTGAACTTGAATTTAGTCCTAAATCATTCTTGATTGAGTTCCGGTCATTTCGGTTACTCATACTATTGATTTCAAGTTCTAAGTCAAAAGATACTACACTTTAAAATCATGTTGCATACATTGTCTTCGTATTCGTATATCGAGTCAAATTATTATTTTATGGGTTGAGTATATTATATGTCCATGTCCGCGTGAGAGTTACAGTTCATAATCCATAAAAGGATTTAAATTCCAAGTTCAAAGGCCGGAGAACGGTCGAAGAACGCGAGGGAAGTGCAAGAGGATTGCACCATGGCCGAAGGCAATGAAGTGGTGCAAACCCGAGATGGCGCGTGGCCATCTCGGCTGCAACACCTTGCTGCCCCGAGATGCCCACGCACCATCTCGGGGAAGCAATATCAAAGGAGGCTATTTTGGTCTTTTGGCTTCTTTCATTCCCTCTCCTTTATATTCTCTTTCCCTCTCACATTTCATTCAAAGAAGAAATTTAAACTTGATTGCATAAAATTTTCTCTCTACATTTTCTCACCTTCCAAACACCATAACTTCTTTATTTGAACTCTGATTTGAGTGATTCAAAGTTTAGAGTGTTTGTCTATTCATCCTCCATCTTTTATTTGAAGGTTTGAGTGAGTTTTGTTGCTGTTTTTGGAGTCTAAACATACAAAAACGGGACTGTACCTAAATCAACTAAGGTATTGATTTTCTCTCAAAGTTTTCTTTTAAAACTTGGTCAATTGCCTTAGGTTTTCTTCTTCAACTTATATATGTGTATTGTGAGTGTTTTTATTTGAGTTTTGAACTCTTTTAAAGTTAGGTTGAGTTTCAATTGAAATCTTACTTGTTGTATTATGTTTTGATTTTGCCTATATTTTCACATGTTTGGGATTGTATTGTGCTAGCTTTGATTCTAGGACTATTTGATGATCTTTGATTGATTGATTTTGTGAAAAATAGTTCCTCACATGTATTAGGCTCTCTTGCCCGAATTCTCACTTTGATACATGTGCTTATGTTCTTTTGGGCTATTCATGTGTTTTGTTGAATTTATGAATAGGAATATGCTCTAGAACTTTAGCTTTAATCTAAATGACTTTGTCATGTGATTTTAGCATGTTTGTGGTTTATGTGATTTAAACTTGATTATGTGTTAATTGAACATATCTTATGATTCAAGTTTTAGATCTATGCATGTATCTAGGTTGTAATTAATGTTGAACATATTTTACATGATCTAGATGATTTAAACATGCATGATTGACTAGACAACATTTGTTATGTGCATTCATGCTCATGTCTAGTATTTTCTATAGGATGTGTTGATCATAACATTCTATGTTGCGTGTTTGTTTACGTTTTGCATTCATGATCACCTAGATGCCTTGTGAGAAGGAAGTCTTGACAATAGGTGTGAGACCTATGTTGTTGAGCAAGTAAGTCTTGGCAAGAGGTGTGAGACCTTGGATTGATAAGCAAGGAAGTCTTGGCTAGAGTCGGGAGGACTCGGATAGTCGAGCAAGAAGTCTTGCCTAGGGTTGTGAGGATCCGGATAAGTGAGCGAGGAAGTCTTGACTAGAGTCAGGAGGACTCGGATAGTTGAGCAAGAAGTCTTGCCTTGGGTCGTGAGGATCCGGAAAGGTGAGCGTGGAAGTCTTGACAAGAGGTGTAAGGCATCGGATTGTTGAGCATTAGGGCGACATATTCATGAGTAGGATAGAAGGGTAGTTTCTAGGTGAAGGGGTCATTTGAGAGATTGTACTTGTCTTATCTACTAGTGGATTTTGTTTGCCGGTGGTTGCTAACCCGTGGATGTTTCCTCTTCGGAGGTTTACCACGTTATATCTTGTGTCAACTTTTCTCTATCCCTATCTCTCTTGTATTTGTATTTGTTATTTGAATACTAATGATATAACTCTTTATGTAAGTTGACTTCCTTTCTATAATATAGATTGTGTATGTGTTACTATTACTTGTTTGTATCACACTTTACTTGTATTTATATATTGATTAAATGTCTTTAATTAATATATATATTGTGATACAAGCAATCTAGAGGGACAAACTTTTGTTTGTTTCTAAGGGAGTCGAAAAAGGTGTCTAACCTACTCACCCCCCATCTAGGTTAGCATTGGGCATTTAACCGTGTTTGTATTTTCAATACCCTAAGAAATCCTATCCGTTAGGAAGTCAACCTTGGTATTGACCTTTGTGGAAACCCTCCTTAGGGAGGATGAAAGCAAAACCATCACGAGACCCCACTCGGATCTCACGGTGTTGAACTAATGATGGAGACCGCGGGATATATATGTCATATATCCCTCTCCTACTCACTATTTTAAAAGTAGGGTTTTCTATTAACCGTTAATGCACCTAACAGGATTAAACAACTAACTTTAATCAAGTTATCTAGCGCATTAACTAATTAGAAACAAATTCTAATTAACTAATAAATTATTAATGATTTTTTAACAATTAAAAATCTAATATATTAGTGAATGATCTAAGTTTTTGTAAACTATTTACTAAGGTCAGATTATTATGTTAGTGTTTATCAAATTTTAACTATTAAAACTCTAACACTTTATTCGGTTCATTTATTATTAGATAATTAATCATATTAATCCTAATTACAATAAATGACCTTATTAATCTAACTTATTAAACTCTTTAATAACTAGAATAATATTAATGAGAATTACCAAGTTTTTTAACAATTAAAAAACTAATCTCATTATTCATGCCATTTATATATATTGCCCATTTTAATCACATTAAAAAAATACATAAAATATCAGGTTATGATACATGTATGACATATCAAATATATTTGTGTAGGCACATCTATTCTAAATGACATACGTATGCATAACAATGCTTTTATCATCACATAATATAAAGCATACATGAATTGACCGAGTACTGTGGATTATTTAACCTAAAAAATTAGAATCTAAAATTACAAAAAAATTCCCAAGGCATTCCTTAGCCTTCTTGTAATTTCTGAGTCTTCCAGTTTCTTCAGGTCACTCCGATTCTTCTCATGAATCTTTCATCGCAATTTTTCCAGGTCTTCAATATAGGTTATATTTTTTTTTACAATACAATAACAGTAAAAAAAATATAAACAAATAAAAATAATAATAATAATAATAATAATAATACAACTCATAAACCCTAAATCCACAGTACCATATAATTAACGATCAATCATGTTTTTTTTTATGTAAATTAAAAAAAAATTAATATACAAAAATAACATACAATCAATTTAAATGGTGCCTACACAATCATACATACAGGAGCATCGAAACAATTTCATCTTCCGAAAATAAAATTGGCTTTGATACCAATTGTTTGACCCCGAACACCAGTTACGCAGCGGAACCAGGTTTTAATTTTTTTATACAGATCATAATCTGTATCTGAGACCAGTGAACTTTGGATCATAATTATTTTTCGAAACTAATACATACAATATGTAATCACAGGAAATTGAAATCGATATAATCAAGAAGAAAATCTTACCAACGTTTGGATGCTCATTCAATTTTCGATATGCTCATGTCTGAATCAATCTTACAAACGTTTGGAGATTACTTCACTTTATGATGTGCTCCTGTCTGAACCACTCGATCTTCCTCGCATCTCCCTGATCTAGTAACTGCGTGTGGGCGCATCACGGTCTCAGGCACTTCAATGGGGGATGTAGAGAAATACTTGAAGAAACTCTTTCTTCTCAATTTGGTGTATTGATTTCACGCACACATTAATTGCATCTCATACAAAACTTATATTGATAGATGTGGTTCAATCCTTAAAATCATAATATATATCTAATATATATACATACATATACATATACATATAATATATATATATATATATATATATATATATATATATAATTTCTCATGCAAGATTTTTATAACAGTGCAAGCATTTGAATTTTTTAAAAAGATTGCCTCTCACATGTGTGATCAACGTTAATATATATATATATATATCTAACTATGTGTGTATCAAGTATTTGTATCCGATGCAAATTCTTCCTTTGACTATTGCTTCATGTATACATACCAATTTGCATCCAATGCAATCTCTTGTGTTATTAATTGATATATCTTTTAATTATCCTTTTCAAATATATCTAATATATTAAAAGTGATAATAAGTATTTTAAATTTAAACTTAAATTCAAATACTTAGATATATGATTTAGTAAAAATAAAATAATCCTATTATTTTATCTTCACCTAAATCCAGATATCAACTAACATCTTCCAATTAATAGTTAATTAATAATTCATAATTATCAATATAACTAAACAATCTAATTATTTAATTAATTTAACTATTAACATTCATTAATTAATTAAATAATCTCATTATTCAATTAATTCCCGAATATATACGTGTCACTTTTGTAACACAGTTAATTGGACAAACCAATTAATTAACCGTAACCCTTGTTACCTAAATCGATCGGGCAAGCAAGGGGACCTAATGGACCCACAGTATTTAGAGCTCCAACAATCCTCGAAATCATTAATTAAACTCTTTAATTAATATTTCTTGATTATTAACTCCGGTGTTATTCTACTAAAAACCCGAAGCTGCACTCTCTCAACTGTAGACGCTCTTACACAGACCGATACAACTTGGTGTCCATCGATATAACTATTACATATGGTGTGATCCTCCACAGTAGTTCATAATTAGAGTTGGGTCATAATGTCCGTTATACCCCTCTAATTACATATATCCTTTAAGTACCATTGATTCTCTAATGGACAATAAATCCTATTTCCTCACGGAATTAGGAGAGCACTCATATTGTCCAAGCCCCAAATCAACCCTTAAGGGAACTACCGTATACTTTTCACAAGAAGGAGTGGATTCCACTATTGTGTACAAACCTTCCCAGCCACAAGCCAAACCGCAATCCCAACATACAGAGCATATTGATCGGGAACAACATCCGACCTCACCCATAGTCTATCAAAGACCACGATCTAACCTGAAGGAGTCGATAAGACACTCAGGATTAAGATCACCCACATATAGCCATCATTAGTTGATATATATGAATCTCATCGGTAAATGGATCTTGGTGAGAGATTCATATAGATCATGGCCCAGTCCTATATGATCATATCGTACAAGGTGCCTCCATTCCCATATATTATATGAATGATTAAGGATAGAATCATCGTACATTACGGAATGGACCGCAGCTATAGATTAACAACAAATAAAGTACCCAACTTTATTTGCTATTTATGGACTCTTTATATTGCACGTCTCTTACTGTATCCATCTGTATATGACACTCATATACACAGTTTGAGATTACATCAGTTAATCTTAGATATTAAATAAATACACATGTTATATAATAAACAACACAACAAGAATGAATTGAACTTTTCCTTTTATTTATTTCATAAATCCATTTACAAATTACTTCTTTAGGGCATAAACCCCAACAACTCCCACTAACCAAGCATATCATAACTATCTACCAACCCCATACAGATAGCATGCCCCTTAAAAACCTTCGGAGATAGTCCCTTGGTTAGGGGATCAACCATAATCTCTTCTGTGGAACTTTTGAACTTTCCCTCTAACCACAAGATACTTGATCTCCATATGTTTAGATCCCAAAGACCTTTTATTATTCTTAGAGAAAGAAACTGATGCGGAATTGTCACAATAGATTGTCAATGACTTAGAAATGGAATCGACAATCTGTAACCCTGAAATGAAATTTCGCAACCAAACTGCTTGGATTGTTGCCTCATAACATGCCACAAACTCAGTTTGCATAGTAGATGAAGTTGTAAGTGTCTGCTTGACACTGTTCCATGAAATGGCTCCAACAGCCAACATAAACACAAAACCTGAAGCGGATTTTAGAACATCTGTACAACCAGCGAAATCCGCATCTGCATAGCCAACAACTTCCAATAGGTCTGAATGCCTATAAGTGAGCATGAGATCCTTTGTTCGCTGCAGATAACGCATAACTTTCTTTGTTGTTGTCCAATGATGAATGCCAAGATTACTTTGAAATCTGTCAAGTACGCTAATTGCAAAAGAAATATCAGGACGTGTACAAACTTGTGCATACATCAAACTGCCAACCGCAGATTAATATGAGACATCTTTCATTTGAGAACGTTCTAGCTCATTTTGGGGACACTGTAGTTTCGTAAGTTTATCTTCTTTCACAATAGGTACCTCACATGGGGAAGAAGCACTCATGTTAAACCTCCCTAGTACCCTATCAATGTAAGCCTTTTGAGATAATCCAAGCAAACCTCGTGACCTATGACGTTGTATCTCAATACCAAGGACATAAGAGGCTTCTCCAAGATCCTTCATTTCAAAGCTACGAGATAGAAAATTCTTAGTATTGTACAACAACCCCAAATTATTGCTGGCGAACAAAATATCATCAACATAAAGTATAAGAAAAATAAAATTCCTCCCACTGACCTTGAGGTATATGCAATGATCCATCAAATTTTCAACAAAACCATATGATCATCAAATTTCAAATACCATTGCCTTGAAGCTTGTTTCAGACAATAAATGGATTTTTTGAGCTTGCAAACCATATGTTCCTTTCCAACTGCCTGAAAACCTTCAGGTTGCACCATGTATACATCCTCTATGAGATCTCCATTTAGGAAAACAGTCTTCACATCCATTTGATACAGCTCTAAATCAAAATGTGATATTAAGGTCATAATGATCCTAAAGGCATCTTTCGAAAAGACAGACGAAAAAGTCTCGGTATAATCAATACATTCTTTTTTACTGAACCTTTCTCTACAAGTCTAGCTTTATGTCTCTCAACATTGCCTTTTGAGTCTCGTTTAGTCTTAAAAACCCATTTGCATCCAATGGGCTTGCAACCATCAGATAGTTCAACCAAATCCCAAACACGATTTGTATCCATGGATCTCAGTTCATCAATCATAGTATCCATCCATTTTGACGATTGAGGGCTCTGAACAGCTTGATCATAATTCCCAGGATCGTCATCCACTCCTAAGTCAAAATCATGCTCCTGAACATAAACAATATAATCATCAGGAATGGCCTCTGAGATCTCCGGACCCTATGAGATCTCCTTAAAGGAATATTAACAACTGGTTGTGGCTCATTAATGACTAGCTGGGGTTAATCAATAGCTGACTCAGGCTCATAAATAACCGGTTGAGGTTCAACAACAACTGGTAAGGGCTCATATTCTTATTTAGATAAAGAATCATCATGATGCTCTAAGAGAGGTGGTATGACAATATCTAATGAAGTAGAAGATGTCGAATTACCCGATTTGTCCTCCTCAAACTCAAAATTCTGAGTTTGCATATTCTTCTCAACTTCATTACCTTCCTCCAAGAATACAACACGTTTAGATTCAACTATCCTCATAGAGTATGTAGGACAATAAAATCTATATTCTTTTGATTTATCTGCATATCCCACACAAAATGCACTAACTGTCTTAAAATCCAGTTTTTTCAAATTAGGATCATAAGGCATCACTTCCGCAGGATATCCCCATACTCTCATGTGATTTACTTTTGGCTTCGAACCAAACCACATTTCAAACGGAGTCTTAGATACAGATTTGCTGGGAACTCTATTAAGAATGTAAGTTGTCATCTTTAATGCATCACCCCATAAAAATTTAGGCAAAGAACTCGAACTTATCGTACTTCTTACCATGTCTATTAATGTACGATTCCGCCTTTCAGAAACTCCATTCTGTTTAGGTTCACTAGGCATAGTGTATTGAGCACCAATCCCACATTCTTGCAAAAACCTTGCAAACGGACCAGGATTCTGACCAGCTTCACCATACCTACCATAATATTCACCCCCACGATCAGATCTAACACATTTGATCTTTCTTTCTAATTTCAATTCAACCTCAGCCTTATATATTTTGAAGATATCTAAGGCTTCAGATTTCTCGTGAATGAGATAGATGTAACCATAACGTGAGAAATCATCAATGAAAGAAATGAAATATTTACATCCACTAAGTGCGGCGGGTGAAAATAGCCCACATATATCGGTATGGATAATTTCCAACAGATTTTAACTTCTGGTAGCCTCTTTCTTTTTAGCTCTTGTCATTTTACCCTTCAAACAATTAACACAAGACTCAAAATTTGAAAGGTCAAGTGAATCAAGAATATCATTTCTGACTAATCTTTTGATTCGATCTTTGGATATATGGCCTAAACGTCTATGCCATAGTATGGATGAACAATTTTCTCTCTAGGTTTAGATCCAATGGTAGAATTTATCACAACAGCGGAACGAGAACATTCACCAACAAAATCAGAGTATAAATTCAATTTATACAAACCATCACACAAACAACCAGAACCAATAAGAATAGAACCATGATAAAGAGCAAATCCTTATTAATGAATTCAAAACGATAGCCACTAATATCCAACTTAGAAATGGAAACCAAATTACGTCTGAGAGAAGGAACAAAAGCAACATCAACTAAATCTAAAAACTTTCCTGAAGCTAAAGGTAATCTAACAACTCCTATAGACTCAACTAAAGACTTCTCTCCATTTCCCATGAAAACGATAGCTTCTTTATCTCTTGGTTTCCTTTTGCTTCTTAATCCCTATAAATAATTCGTAACGTGAATAGTGACTCCAGAATTAGCCCACCAAGAATTCAAAGGGACATCAACCTAATTAGATTCAAAACATACTAGAGCTAAAGAGGTACCTTCTATGTGTTTCTTAAACTTGAAGCAATCCTTTTTCATATGGCTTTTCTTGCTACATCAGAAACACTTGCCTTTCATGTCTTCATCCTTAGCCTTAATGAACCCATTAGACTTGCCAGCTTTCTTTCCATGATGTTTAAACTTCTTACCCCCATTGAACTTCTTTTTACCCTTGTTGTTGTGAGTAACCATATGAGCACTTTGTTTCTTATTCTTGCGAATAGTATGTTCATCCTGGACCACAATTGCAGTCATTTGGTTTAAAGTCCATTCAGCCTCTTGAGCATTATAAGAGGTTTTCAGAACATCAAACTTACTTGGAAGAGACTCAAGGATTTGCCATACAAGGTGAGAGTCAGAGATCTGGGTATCCAGATCCCTTAATTTCATGGTCATATTAGTCATTTTCATAATATGCTCACTAACATCACCGGAACCATCATAAACCGTTGTTTCCAGCTGGCTCAAATACTTTCCCCTCTCAGCCTTGCTTTGCTTCTTGAACTTGCCACTCACAGCTTTAAGAAAAGCCTTTGCATCCTTACATTTTGGAATACTCTTCTTAATGGTTTTGGCAATGGACAACACATGATCATCAGACATTTTCGATTAGACTCCTTCCACTTCTTTCAATAAGACTTCTGTTTAGCAGTACTCTCATCAGTGAGTTTAGAAGGCTTCGTCTCACGTAACGAAATGTCTACACCCTAAAGAGCTAGAACACCAGTGAGAGTCTCTTTCCATTCCTCAAAATTAGTCCCATCCAAAGGTTTAATAGCAAACAATTGTGAAGCAAAATTGTTGACATTGAAAACTGAATATCAAAACAAAGGATTTCATGCATATAAGATAACAGTCAAAACATTTATAGAAATAAAATTCAACATGTGATTGGACAAAGATCACTACATTCTATAAATGAATTCTTCAAGATAATGAACCTCCTACGGAGAAGAATATCACCTATCACATGTGATAACCCTCCTACGAAGATGATTAAAACATGCATATAGTTTCCATTATTGTAGTTCTATAGATGAATACCTCAAGATGATGAACCTCCTACGGAGAAGAACATCACCTATCACATGTGATAACCCTTCTACGGAGATGATTAACACAAGCATTTTCATCTTTGCAATACAAAATTAATAATTGATTACTAACGAATATCTCAAAATCTTTAATGACTAGTAACTACGTGAAACATAATCATCCAATTTACTAGAGTATTCAATCAATTATTAAAACTAGCAAATTAATAACCGTCAGCCAACTAGATTCTCAAAACCAAAATGATTAGCCACTACGTGAAAATATAACCATCTGATTCACGAGAATAAACAAAACAGATTATTAATTTCAACAAAATAATCAATATGAAAACTTAATGATTAGGCTACTACGTAGAAACATAATCATCCGAAATCACAAAGATTATCAACTGTAATTTTTTTTCCCAAAAGTCTTTTGGAAAATTATAAAAACGGCTCCTGATTTTGTTAAATTACAAAAGACCCCTCAAGATTTAGCAATTACAAATCGATCCCTAAATTTTGTCAAAATTACAAGCTGACCCAGTAAGTTTTTATAATTATAAATTGGCTCCAAAACTTTTGAAAATTATAAAGTAACCCCACAAATTTTCATTAATTATAAATCGGTCCCAAAACTATTTTGAAATTACAAACCGGTCCAGTAAGTTTTGGTAATTGTAAATTAACCCCATAATTTTATCAAAATTACAAAAAGGTCCAAAATAATTGCAAATCAGTCCCTCAAGAATATCAAATTCTCAAAAGATGACCCAAAACAAAATCAGCCATGGAAACCCTAGACCTTTGTTCGTCGCCGCCTCTACAGCCCATCCCTCGCCTGAAGGCAACGCACGGCGGCCCAACCTCGACCCACATCACGCGGATCTCAAACGAGAAGAGATCCCAGTGTGGATTGCAATTGATCGGCCTCCAAGCACGTTCGCGTGGTCGATCGACTTGGTTCGCCGATGAAGTGGATAGGAAAAAGGAAACGATGGGTTGGTTGTGATGTGGCCGGCGACCGGGTTGGTTGTGATGTGGCCGGTGTAACCCAAGAAGGAGACAGATGGGTCTGGGTTGAAAACTTATCGACCCAAGAGCAAACGAAACATTGGTGGGTCTGGTGGGAACCCAATAATTGTGTGGTCAATTCTTTCAATCATTAGAACATCGCCTTCGAATTTGAACAACTGCGAACTAAAACTACCTAAATCCTCATTCATCTACCCATTGAATCCAATGTCATCTAGTCCTCACGAAAAGGAAACAACATACAATATATATATATATATATATATATATATATATATATTTGTTCTTATGGATTCAAGATATATGAGACAAATACATGTATCAAAAACAGTAGATGAATAATTATAACTTAATATTCAGCCTATGTAAAAATACGATAGCTCTGATACCACTGTAAGGAGTTGTATGTAATTAACATCTATATTTGTATTAAATACATAAGCATGAATTTGTACCTGAATTTCCTGAATCCATTGAATAATCCAAGAAAACCAACCTGAAAATAAAACAAAGAAAATAGTTAAAACAATAGAGAGTCTTATACTCTCTACTTATCTTTCTCAGATTGTCCAATGGGGAGACAATATTGTAATGCGTTGTATGATTGAGAGTAGAGACCCCCTATATATAGTATAACTTCCTAGAATCCTAACCCATAAAGGATTCTCAACCCTGATAGGATGACTGGTCCTAAAAGGAATATTAGGCCCACACATATATAATAGTCCATACCATATCCTATATTTATTTAATATAGCTAATGTGCACCGAGCCCAACAAATTTTGATCACAATAAATGGGTTTTTCCGGTCAACTCTCACTTACTTAAACATTCCAATCAATTCGTTTTTCATAAACATAAAATATAATGGCATATGCTGCACAATTTTATAAGAACCTTACTTTTACCAGACATGTTACTCATCGATGGAAACCATTCTTGAGTCATCCACTAGTAGAATAGCCAAGGGGTGTGACGAGCAACGCGAAACGTCATTTGGGCTTCCAGAGGCAGCCTCTTTAAGGCTTCTGTTGATAAATTGGCAGGAAGACAAGGCCACCAGTAATGCACAAATGGAACTACCAGGGCAGCTCCTGACAACCTGTGAATAAGACTTGCACAGGATTAAAAGATGAACATTTGAAATTGTTAAAACGTTGAAAGGGAAAAAAAAAACAAGAAGCAGAACTTGAAGTATCGTGCCTGTCTGGTAAGTATTTTAGGCAGCCATAAACAGGATAAGCTCCCATAGAGATACCAAAAACATTAAACTTAGGTCCAATCTGCAACTTGTCTGCTAGTTCTTGAACATCATATGCTTCACTCTTCATAGAGCGTGATGGATCCGGATCACTTTCACCATTACCTGGTCGGTAGAAGAAGAGGAAATAAATCTTGAACTCCTCTATAAGTTCCTGAAAATTAAAACATAATGATAAAGTCACCGTATTATCGTTTTATCTAATTCTCACAAAGAAAATGAGAAAATCATAAATAAAAGGTACCTGCTTTTAAAACCTTTTTATAATAAATCTATAAATCTCTAAGATAAAATATTTCCTATCCTCCATCAGATATTCAGATGTTGTGTGAATGACATAATTAAAGATCAAATGTTTAGTTTGAATATAATGTTTGACCGGATTGGAAATATATTAGTAAATGTATCTTTTGAATCATCAAAAAACAATAAAAAAATACTAATGTTCAAACTGCTAATATTATTGTGCAAATACTTGAAAGTTTCTTATATTTCTCCGTGATTTGAGCCAATTAAGTTTGTTGCCAATATACTTCACAGTAGACCCACTGTGAAGGCTACTGCTATTGGTACAAGCATTGCTGGGGAAAACAATAACAGAGTATTCATCAAATTAGCAACAAAATTACAGTAAAAGAAAAATATATACTATAAATGAATTTGACCAACTTCATCCAAACATATGTATATGATGATTAGGTTCTCCTTATGCTTTTGGGTCGTTCATGTTACGTTTTTCATCACCTATTCATCTTCATTATCATATCTCGCTACCTCATGACTAGGTTCATTCCATTTTTTACGGTCAGTTGTATTGGCAACTATGTGAATTGACATAAGACTAAACGACTTGAATATGTGAAATAACTTTGCTATAAAACCGATCAAGCCTTTCCTGTCAACCTCTCTCAGTTAAGAATGATTAAGAAACCTCAATTTTCAAGAGTTGTAAGGAGTCCTTATGATGCTCATAAAGGGACCGTTTGGTATGAGGTAATCAAAATAATGTGATTCCTGGGAAAGTGAAACCCAGTAATGTGATTAATGAGAAAGTTGTATGCATGTGTTTGGTTGTGTATGAGAATATTATATTGAATTCCTGGGAATATTAAGTAATAGTGTTTGGCTGTACATGGGAATTTGTTTTTTATTTTTTATTAAAAACTAAAAAATTTTTAAAAAAATTAAAATTAAAATCGTTTTATGTACTTAAAAAAAATACCAAGATCTCAAATTTTTTTCTTTCATTTCTCTCTCTCTCTCTCTCAAGATCGCCGTCGTCCTTGCCTCCAACCCTTCGTTGTTGCCTCCAGCCCGTCGTCTTCTTCATCCAAACCCATCATCGTCAACGTCGTCTTCGAAGTTCGCTGCTATCATCGTCTTCGTCGTCGAAGCTCGCCGCTGTCGTCGTCCCCATCGAAGATCACTGTCGTCATCATCATCATTGAACCCAGATCTTGTTTACTCAAGATGTGTGACATTTTTTTTTGTGTGTTTTCGGTGGTGTTTAAGATGTTTATTTGTTAAGATTGGGATTTTAATGTTTCCGGTGGTGATTTTTTTTTTTTAATGTTTCCATATAAGATTATTTGTGAGTTGATTTGTTAGGATTGGGATTTGGGGGTGAATTGAAGAAGAGAAGATTTAATCTAGGGTTTGAGGATTTTTTTTTTAATTAATTCTGAGTAGATAGTGAAGAACAAAAAGAAGTAGAAAATAATATATATATTTTTTAATAATAGTGGGTCCCACTATGGGAATCTGATGGAGGTAATCTGAAACCCACCTATTTTGATGGGAATCACATTACCCCTCTGTAGGGTGATGGGAATCACATTACCCATCTGGAGGGTAATGTGATCCTCATTGGATTCACATTCCCGAGAAACAAAAAACTCAAATTTGCTACCAAACATAGGAATATTTTGAGATTCCCATTCCCATGCAAAGATACCACCATACCAAACGGCCCCAAAGTTGTTTTTCCAATGATAAGGCAACCTCTTAGGTCATGTTTGATTGGATCGAATGGAATGAAAATCATTCCATATGTTTGGTTTGTTAAAACGTAATGGAATGAGGATTTCACCATTTTGGTGGAATGAGCATTCCATCCAAAAACCAATGGAACCCATTTACACATTTTCTCTTCCAAAAATACACTTTATTAGATATATATATATTTAAGTATTGCATGTTATGTATTACATTATATAAATCATACTATTATATAATATGTATTATTTATTATTATTATTATTATTATTATTATTATATTACATATATAATATTTATATTATATAATTTATACTTTTATATTTTATTATTATTATTCAAAATATATATTATGTTTTCTTATATATAATTTATACCTTCATATTTTTTTTTATTATTATCCATAATATATCATGTTATTATAAATGTTTTGTAATTAGGGGTATTTTGGTTAAAATACAATTAATTCCATTCCATTCGATTGTTAACTAAACAAAATAATATTGATTCAGATATTGATTCTAAGGTCTCAACCAAACAAATAAAACAGTTTTCCATTCATTTCCATTCCAATTCACTTTCCAATTATCATTCCACTTACCGTGCCACCACGGTAACCAAATGCCACCTTAGATCCTTGGCTCGCTAGTGTTTCACTGGATTAGAGGCGGCTCTCAATGCTCCAAATCCATTTCCTCCAACAACCTCTTTGTCCAAACAAAATTCCCAGTTGTATAAATATCCGATGGGGATATCCATAATATAACACTTATCACAAGAACACACCTTTTCCAAATTGTATTCTTGAATATCAAACAATAGTAAAACAAATGATCAGCCAATTAATCCAGTGACTTCCTTTTTAGATAAATATACTATAATCATCATATGCTATGCCCTCATGTTTTTCGATAAGTATTTGTCAATAGTAAAATTTGGCTAGAGGTCAAAGAGAAATTTTCCACTCTCCTAGCCCAAATCAAAACCTAAATTCGACATTCATGAGACTCCGAGCAGACCATTAAACTACCCCGCAGAAGCATGGAAGGATCGCCGGGCGTCGGGACTATCAGGGACGATGCTAGGCACGACCTGGTCGAGTCCTCAAGAGAACACTGGAATCCGGGCTTCTCGAGGCCACCTATCCAGGAACCTCGATTCATGGGATCGGACTCCAAAACCACCCCGCAAAAGCTAGAAAGGATCGTCGAACTTAAGAAACACTCGAAGTGAAGCCCGATAAGCAAAGCAAGCTTCCACCAGGTCAAGGCTCCAGGAGGTCAAACTTAACTCGTAGCCTAAAAGCCGGAAACCCAAAAAACTCTCCAGGAGCCCGCTGTCCCCTCCACGATACAAGTTGAAAGAGGACGTTTAAGTGAATTAGACTGGAGCTACCTCTCAGGAATGTCTACATGGGTGTCCATCCCAAGCTCATGAAGACAGAACCAAAGCATAGATCTACCTTGCTCTACAAAACAACGAGCGGCTAACGCGATGACCTCCATGAAGAATCATGCCATGAATACATACAAGATCATATCTACGTTATAACGAACATTAAATTTTGCATACGTGTAAGACAAGAGTTTGTTTCCAAAGAGGAAACAAACTTATCTCCACCAACGATAATCTTAAGTCCGTTATTTATTCGAAGTCAACGACTTTTAAATAGAGGATCTCGTCCGATAAGGAGGGAACGGGTTCAAAGAATCAAGGCGGGAGATACACCAGTTCAAATTAATTCAGCCATGTATAAATATACCTAAGTATTCCCAAGAACAAGACACAGAAAAAAAATGAAAGAGGAGGAAGAAGAATAGCATCGAGCCTAAATTTCGTGATCAGAACACGACCATCATGGTATCCACTATTCGACAAGCACGAAATTGCCACATTCCTATGTACTAGAGAGATTGTGAGTGTATATGAGAGATTTCTGTGTATCACAAGTGTTCTATAATAAAGCTCTCATTTGCTAGGGTCATTTAAACATCTGTTTCAATCTAAGCAGGTCAAGTATCAAAGGTACCGACCCCGGCCACCACCTCCGTGGTAGTGGTCTCGAAGGTGTTAGTTGGAATTTCTCATCTTGAGTAAATTTCTCGTTAACACTTCCTGGCACCGTCTGTGGGAAACTCCCACACCACCATTTTTATATTCACAAGTTTGTTGTTTTATAGGAGTCGTGAGGCTTCGTTCCACCCAAGGACAACCAAGAGAATCTTGGCAGCCTTCAGCTGCATTGACACGAAAGATCCCAAAGAAAGGGAGAAAATATAGGCTCCATTGCCAGGTCCCAAACCAGCTAGCCACTGTGCAGGCTTTGGATCCCCCTATGGGAAACCAGGTCGCGCTTGACCAACAAGCGGAGACCTTCATGGAAAACGTCCGCCTACGGTTGCTCTCTGATGGTATTATTGTCCAACAAGCAAACCTCTGCGATCAAGGGGAACCAAGCAGGCCCGGGACTAGGCAACCCGCCTTTGATCGCCTTGGACCTACCCCTCCAGAGCCCGCTAGTAATAGAATGAGATTCCAACCCTCGATCCGGGATAGGTTAAAGCCCATACCCCCTTTCTCGAAACACTACCATGCTACCAACCCAGGCAAGTCAAGTCCAAGACGGACGTCCCTCCCCGAGCAAGGGAGGACAAAAGCCAGCAAAGCCCTCAGAAAGACTCCCTTTGAAGAAGAAATCATGTAGAGGTCGCCAGCTTGTCAGAGGGGTCTGACAGTGAAGAGACTGAGGTCAACTCAAGAAAATTTGAGAGCAAGCGCCTGAGAGACCAGTTGGCAGAGCTTTAGAAAGAGGTCCAGCAGATGAAGAATGGGAAGTACAATGAGGACAAGAAGGACACTCTAAGTGAGATGAAGGCTCCATTTACCAGAATTATCGGGGACACAAAGCTCCCGCTAAAATTCAAAATGCCGACTGACAGCTTCTCCGGGACTGAGGATCCCTTGAGCCATTTGGAGAGCTTTGTTCAACAAATGAAGGAACAGAACACGACCAGGGTCGCTATGTGTCAAATGTTCCCAACTACGCTAACAAATTACGCTAAGATCTGGTTTAGAAAGCTACGTGCTGGCAGCATGGATTTCTTCACGAAGCTGTCAAAAGATTTCTGCTCGTAATTCCAGGGAGTTAAGCCCCGATTGAAGGACCAGATCCATCTACAATACGTGATCCAGGAGAGAGGGGAAACCCCTCGGGCTTATGTCGAACGTTTCCACAAGGAAGTCATCCAGATGGGGGTCTTTACAGAGAAAGAAACCCTCATCAACTTCAGAAAGAACTTGTGGGCAGGCAAGCTTTTCCGGTCTTTTTCCAAGAGAACTCCAGAGACCTACCAAGAAGCCTATAATCGGGCTCTAGAGCAAATTGAACTCGACGAACA
Source organism: Dipteronia dyeriana (assembly GCA_032871835.1). Taxonomy (NCBI): domain Eukaryota; kingdom Viridiplantae; phylum Streptophyta; class Magnoliopsida; order Sapindales; family Sapindaceae; genus Dipteronia; species Dipteronia dyeriana. The sequence continues at coordinate 12,888,658 of CM065301.1, read as the reverse complement.
ACTCAAGGTCAAGATGGAACACGACGATATGAGAGCCGTAAAGCGACAGAAGAAAGAAACCTCCCAAACCCGAGCAAGCTCAGAAAAGCCAGAACAAACCCCCTAATAGGTCGACGTTTCGTTTCCCCATTTCTCAACCCAGGTCGGAAAGACATCCACCAAAACGAACTCCTTCGCGGGCTTCACCTCCTCCTAGGACAGTAGCCCCAATAGCTCGAGATGAGAGAGGATATGATCGTTACACCCCTTTAAATGCATCACGTGAAACAATCTATCTCACCATTCGAGACAAGGGGTTGCTACAGAAGCCCGCACCCATGAAAGCCCCTGTCGATAAGAGGAATCATTATAAGTATTGTAATTTTCACAAAGACGTAGGGCACAACACCTCAGAGTGCTATAACCTGCAGAATCAGATTGAGGCTTTGATAAGGGGAGGATGTTTGGTAGAATTCTTACAGCATATTAGGGATAATATTCAGACTGGAAGGGAAGTACAAGCCAAGATCCTTGAGCATGTTGAGAAAAGAAAGAAGGAGCAGACGGATCTGATGCAACAAATCCAGATAATACATACCATCAGCGGAGGGCTTACTCTGGCTGGGACCTCCAATAATTTCAGGAAAAACCATGCATGGAAAGTCCCTCTCATGGACGAAGGGCTAGGTATCTTCAAGGTCGACAAGAACCCGACCAACCCCTCCCAGTTGTTACAGATCATTTTAACCGAAGCTGCTGTCTACAACACAGTGCAACCTCATGATGATCCCATGGTGATCACGGTACATATTGCCAATTACATGGTACACAGTGTGCTCGTCGACACAGGCAACAACGTCGACCTTCTATTTAAAGACACAATGGAAAAACTGAACTTAAAACAGTTGTGTTACAATAGCTGCACTACCTCGCTGTATGGGTTCACTGGGACTCGATCATACTCGTGGGATCAAAAATCTTGCCAGTAATCATTGGAGCCATACCTCTCCAACAGAATATCATGACAGACTTTATGGTGGTGGATACCTCGTCGGCCTACAATACAATATTAGGAAGACCATTTTTATCATCCTTGAAAGGGGTTTTATCCATCTACCACAACGTCCTGAAGTTCCCAGTAGGAGACAAGGTGGGGGAAGTTCGGGGTGACCAACAAGCAGCCAGGAGATGCTATGCAATGTCTGCCAACTCAACGGCTCTGGCAAAACAACTTGTCCAGGTGATAATGATTCAAGATGGGGCAACCCCTGTATTGACCCTAGAAGATGTAGGATCCATAAATCACCCCGAGGATGACCCCGTGGTGCCAGACAAGGAGGATCAGAGAAGAGAATAGGCCAGCGGCCATCCAGTGGATAAGCTAGAGGAGATTCCTATCCGAATGGGCAATCCCTCGAAGGTTGTCAAAGTCGGAGCCACCCTTGAGCCGGGAGTGAAGGAGGGTTTGATCGGGCTCCTCAAAGAGTTCAACGACATCTTCGCTTGGAGTCACGATGAGATGTCTGGGATCCCAATAACTTTGGTTGCTCACCGATTGGCAGTGGATCCGACCTTCAAGCCGATCAAACAAAAAAGGCATCACTTCAACACTGAAAGAAATGTTACGGTTCAGAAAGAAGTGGACAAACTGACCCAAGCAGGCTTCATCAGGGAAGAACACTACCCTGAATGGATTGCCAACGTAGTTATGGTCATAAAGGTAAAAGGAAAGTGGCACATGTGCTTCGATTATACCGACCTCAACCGGGCATGCCCAAAAGACAGTTTCCCTCTACCAAAATTTGGTCATCTAGTTGACTCCACCTCTGGAAACAAGCTCCTGTTCAGAGTACAATCAAATTATGATGCACTTCACCTACCAGGAAAAGATCAGTTTCATCACAGGGTGGGGTTTATACTGCTACAAGGTGATGCCTTTCGGGCTTAAGAATGCAAGAGCCACATACCAACAGTTAGTCAATCGGATGTTCAAACCCGAAATTGGAAGATCAATGGATGTGTACAACGACGACATTATCACCAAGTCATCAACCTATGAAGGCCATCTAGGCGACCTTTGCCGGACCTTCATGATCTTAAAGGAGAACCAGATAATATTGAACCCTTCCAAATGCGCTTTTAGGGTGATTGCGAGGAAGTTTATGGGCTTCATGGTCCATGAGAGAGGCATAGAGGCTATCCTGGATCTAGAGTCCCCCACATCGCTTAAACAAGTTCAAGTCTTGACCAGGTAGGTAGCATCATCAGGTTCATTTCTCGGTCTACCGATAAGTGTCTCCCATTCTTCAAATCCATTAAGTAGGGAAGAAACATGAAATGGGACCAAGAGAGTGAACAAGCTTTTCAAGCCTTGAAAAATACCTGTCAAGCCCTCCGCTGCTGGTTAGGCCAAACCCCGGAGAAGAACTACAAATCTACTTGGCCGTCTTAGAAACTGCGGTAAGTGGGGCCTTGGTCAAGGATTGTGGAGATATAATCCAGCGGCCTATCTACTATGTGAGCCATGCTCTAACCAAGCCCGAGAAGAACTATACCCTTTTGGAGAAGTTCGCTTATGCCTTGGTAACCTCGGCAAGGAAGCTCCGCCCTTACTTCCAAGCTCATTCAATAGCAGTAGTGACGGACCAACCCCTCCGTCAATTCTTGCAAAGGCCGGATTTTTTTCGGAAGGCTGGTTTTATGGGCCTTGGAGCTCACCCAGTTTGATTTAAGGTATAAGCCTAGAACCGCAATTAAAGCTTAGGCTCTAGCAGACTTTGTAGCAGAGCACTCAATGCCCCCAGGCCAAGCGACCTCCGCAGCAACAAACGTAGCCCTTGAGAAGAGTCTAGAATCTGACAGCTGGTCAGAAGGTTGCAAGACGTGGATCCTCCACACTGATGGAGCTTTCGGGCAAGCTGGGGGAGGAGCAGGCATAGTTCTAATCGACTCAGAAGGGACTGAGTGCTGCCACTGCTTCAGATTTGAATTTAAAGCCACTAACAATGAGGCAGAGTATGAAGCTCTCTTAGCCGGAATAAGGGCAGCCGTAAAGCTCGAGGTCGATTACCTGCAGGTCAGGAGTGACTCGTTGCTCATAGTCAACAAAGTCTCTAGGGATTATCAGTCAAAAAAGGATAACATGATTGCCTACCTGAAGATAGTTCAACAGCTTATGAGCAAATTCAAAGGTTTCAAGATTGAGCAGATACCTCGACAATAAAATCTTTGAGCAGACATCTTAGCCAAGATAGATGGGAATGGCGGCCAGACCTTACCACAGGGAGTCCCACCATAAGTGATCTCGTTATCAAGCATAACAGCAGATAACGATACTGATACCCTGGATCGAAGACCATGTTGGATGGACTCAATAGTAGATTATCTCTAAGAATAAAGACTCTCTAGGGAGCCCGACCAAGCTAGGAGGATCAAGAGACTCTCAGTTTGATATTGCTTGGTGGATGGGTACTTGTATAAGATGGGCAAATCCCTTCCTTTGCTTTAATGTTTGCATCCTGACGATGCCAAGTGGGCATTGAGAGAGGTTCACTATAGGGAATGCGGGAACCATATTGGTGGAGAGGCTCTAGCATATCAGGTACTCCGCATAGGGTACTACTGGCCAACCATCCATCAAGATGCAAAGACCTTGGTACAATCATGAGAAGCTTGCCAGAAGATCGCAAACTTGAGTCACCTTCCGCCAGACCGATTATCATCATTTAGCTCACCCTACCCCTTTGCTATGTGGGGAGTCGACTTGATCGAACCGCTTCCAACTGCTCATGGTCAAGCCAAGCATGCTGTTTTGGCAATCGACTATTTCACAAGATGGGTTGAAATTGGACCACTCTTCTAGATATCGGAGGAAAATACAACAAGATTCATAAAAAATAATGTAGTTTGCAGGTTAGGACCCCTCTTGTCATTATAGCTAACCTCGGTAAGCAGTTTGATAATGGTCGGTTTAAGGACTTTTATGAGGGCTTGGGAATCGACCTTAGATTCGCTTCAGTAGCCCACCCTCAGACTAACGGGCTGGTGAAATCCACTAATAAACCATTAAGAGGTTGTTGAAGAAGAAACTACAACAGAAAAATGGTAGATAGGCTGAAGAGCTTCCCAAGGTCCTCTGGGCTTACCGCACTACAAAAAGAACAACTACCGGGGAAACGCCCCACTCCATAGCCTTCGGGGTTGAATCAGTGCTTCCTATTGAGCACAAACTGACCTCCTTTAGAGTCCAACATTATGAACCAGGGAGCAATGAGGATAAGCTCCGAGCTAGGTTGGATCTCTTGGAAGAAAAACAAGATCGAGTAGCTGAGAAGGTAGCAGTTTACCAGAGCATTATTGCTAGATACTTTAATTGGAAGGTTAAATCCCAAAACTTTAAGGAGGGGGACCTAGTTCTCAGGAGAGTGACGTTGAATACCAGGAAGAGGTCAGATGGGGTCCTGGGGAAAAATTGGGAAGGGTCGTACTTAGTAAATGTGGTGATCCGTAATGGGGCATACAAGCTCGTGGACATGAATGGTCGACTCATCGATCATACTTGGAATGCAGATCACTTGAAAAAATTCTACCCCTGAACATGGGACTCATGAGCAGGTTACCTTCACATAGTTTTTAATCTCCAACAATAATGTACTCCTTTCTTTTTATCAATAAAGCATGTTATTTCTCCATCTTCAACTATATTCTACAATGATTTGGGTCTACATGGAAGATTCGACATTATCGTCCCAAGACCAAGGATTAGTCGGGGAAGCCCCCTCACCACCCCTGAAGCCTCGGTCGGGCACTACCCCCCGCCAAGAAGGATCTGAGTGTAAGAGCATAGTTGTCATCCTGATCTCGAGACCAGAAAATAGCTAGATAGCTCTCCTGATGGGCAGGCAAGCTCTTTCGATCTTTCACCAAGCGACCTCTGAAGACCTACCAAGAGGCCTATGATTGGGCTCTCGAGCAGGTCGAGAATGAAGAACAACTCAAGGTCAAAATGGAGCATGACGATATGAGAGTGGCGAAGCGCCAAAAGAAGGAAGCTCTCAGACCTGCGCCAGCTCAAAAAACAAGAATAAACCCCCCAATAGATCAACGTATCGTTCTCTCTCTTCCCAATCTTGACAAGAGCGGTGCCCGGTAAGATAAACCCCTCCGCGAGATTCCCCTCCTCTAAGAACTGTAGCCCCTGTAATATCAGATGAAAGAGGGTACGATCACTGTACCCCCTTAAATACGTCCCGTGAGACAATCGACTTCACCATTCGAGATAAGGGGCTACTACAGAAGCTTGTACCCATGAAAGCTCTAGCAATCAGGAGGAACTGTTACAAATACTGCGACTTTCATAAAGTCATAGGGTACAACACTTCAGAATGTTAGAGTCTACGTAACCAGATTGAAACGCTGGTAAGGGGAGGATGTTTTGTAGAATTCTTACATCAAGTCAAAGACAACATCCAGACTGGAAGAGAGGTACAGATGGAGATCAGTGATCATGCTGAGAAGAGAAAGAGGGATCATAATAATTTGATATAACAAATCCAGGTTATAAATACCATCAGTGAAAGGCCCACCCTGGCTGGTACCTCCAATAATTCCAAGAAAAACCATGCAAGGAAGATCCCACGTGTTGATAAAAATCTGGGTATCTTCAAGGTCGACCAGAGCCCGGTTGGCCCATCCTAGTCACATAAATTATTTTCACTGAGGCAAACGCTACAATACTGTGCAGCCTAACAATGATCCCATAGTGATCATAGTGCAAATTGCCAACTACGTGCTCGTTGATACAGGCAGCAGTGTAGACATTCTTTTTAAAGACACATTGGAGAAACTCAATTTAAAGCATTGGTGGTACATTAACTGTACAACCCCACTATGTGGTTTCACTAGAATTCGATCATACCAGTGGGGTTAAAGATTCTCTCAATGATCGCCGAAACCATATCTCTCTAACAAAATATTATGACAGACTTCGTTGTGGTTGACACCTCGTCGGCCTACAACGTGATACAAGGAAGACCCTTCTTATCATCCTTGAAGGGGGTCTTGTCCATCTACCATAATGTCTTAAAGTTCCTGGTGGGTAACAACGTTGGTTAGGTATATGGGGACCAGCAAACGGCCAGAAAATACTATACAGTGTCTGCCAATCCCACAGTTTTGGCAAAACAATTCACGCAAGTCGCGATGATTCAAAATATGGAAGCTCCTAGGATGACCCTGGAAGATGCAGAGCCCGCTGATCATCCATAAAATAACCCCCAGTACTGGATAAGGAAGAGCAGAGCATAACAGAGAATGGGCAAACGGGCACCCTGTAGATAAGCCAGAGAAGATACCCATCAGAAGTGATGACCTCTCCAAGGTTGTTAAGGTCGGAGCTACCCTTGAGCCAAGAGTGAATGAAGGCTTGATTGAGCTCCTCTGAGAATTCAACGACATCTTCGCATGGAACCACGAAGAGATGCCAGGGATCCCGATATCTTTGGCAGCAATCCAGCTAGCAATAGATCCAACCTTCAAGCCAATCAAAAAGAAGAGGCGTCACTTTAATGCTGAAAGGAACGCTGCGATCCAAGAAGAAGTGGACAAGCTGATAAAATCAGGTTTCATCAGAGAAGCCCGGTATCCTGAATGGATTGCCAAAGTGGTTATGGTCACAAATGCAAATGGGAAGTGGTGTATGTGTGTTGACTACACCGAGCTCAATCGGGCATGCCCAAAAAACAACTTTCCTCTACCAAAGCTTGACCAACTGGTGGATTCCACTGCCAGAAATAAGCTCTTTAGCTTCATGGATAAGTTTTCGGGGTACAACCAGATTGTGATGCACCCCACCGATCAAGACAAGACTATCTTCATCACAGGGCAATATCTGTATTGCTACAAGTTAATGCATTTCGGCCTCAAGAACGCAGAAGCTACCTACTAGCGATTGGTCAAATGGCTATTCAAGCTGGAGATAGGAAAAATAATGGAGGTGTACGTAGATGATATGATCACCAAATCTCAAGAAGCAGAAGAACACCAAGACCATTTCTGTAAGACTTTCTAGATAGTAAGGGAGAACCAAATACAGCTGAATCCTGCCAAATGTGCGTTTGGGGTGATAGCGGAGAAATTCTTGGGTTTCAAGGTGAATGACAGAGGAATCAAGGAAAACTCGGAAAAGATCCAAGTTATCCTGAACCTAGATTCTCCGACTACTCTCAAGCAAGTCCAAGTGTTGACAGGGCGTACAGCAGCGCTCAACAGGTTCATTTCGCGTTCCACGGATAAATGTCTTCCCTTCTTCAAAGCCATCAAACAAGGGAAGAACATGAAATGGGACCAAGGCTGTAAGCGAACTTTCTAGGACTTAAAAGAGTACCTCGCCAGCTTACCGCTGCTAGTTAAGCTAATGCAGGGAGAAGAGTTACAGATGTACTTGGCCGTGTCAGAAACGGCAGTAAGCGGGGCTTTGGTCAAGGAGTGCGGGGATGTGGTCCAAGTACCTATCTACTATGTCAGCCACGCACTATCCAAGCACGAGAAGAACTACCTCCTCATTGAGAAGCTCGTCATTGCCCTGGTTACCTCGACCAGGAAGCTTCGCCCTTATTTTCAAGCCCATACAGTGGCAATGGTGACAGATCAACCCTTCCACCAATTCTTACAAAGGCTGGATGTAACCGGAAGGCTAGTCTTATGGGCTTTGGAACTCACCCAGATTGACTTAAAGTATAAATCTCGAATAACAATCAAAGCTCAGGTCCTGGAAGACTTTGTAGCCGAATTCTTAGAATTTCAGGTGAAGAGACCCTGACAGCATTAAGTTTGGCTCCTAGGAAGCTTCCAAAAGACAACAATTGGATGGAAGGTTGTGAAGCTTGGATTCTTTACACTGATGGAGCATCTGAACAGGTAGGGGGAGAAGCTAGCATAATATGATCATTCTTAAAAGGACAGAATGTTATCGTTTAAAGGACGAAGGTCCACTATGGGAACTGCGGGAATCACATTGGTGGGGAGCCTTAGCGTATCAAGTACTTCGTATAGGGTACTATTGGCCAAATTATTCACCAAGATGCGAAGATGTTTGTGCAATCCTGTGAACCATGCCAGAGGACCTTGAACTTAAGCCACCTTTCTCCAGAACGGTTACAATCAATCAGTTGGCTCTACACATTCGCCATGTAGAGGGTTGACCTGATCGGTCCGCTTCCCACCACTCATGGACAAGCTAAAATGCTATAGTCGCCATTGACTACTTTACCTAGTTTGAAACTCTACTCATCATAATAGCCGACCTAGGTAAACAATTTTACAATGCCCGATTCATAGACTTCTTTGAAGGCTTGGGAATCAACCTCAGGTTCGCTTCAATAGCCCATCCTCAGACTAACGGGCAGGTCGAATCCACCAACAAGACTATCAAGAAGTTGTTGAAAAAAAATTGCAGCAGAAGAATGGAAAATTTGTCGAGGAGCTCCCCGAGGTTCTCTAGACATTTCAGACCACGAAAAAGAACAGCTACTGGAGAAACACCCTACTCTCTAGCCTTCGGGATCGAAGCGGTCCTTCCCATCGAGCATAAATTGACCTCGTTCAAGGTGCAGCACTTTGAACCAAAGAGCAATAAGATCAAGCTCTGAGCCAGTCTAGACCTTCTAGAAGAGAAACAAGAACGGGTATCTGAGAAAGTAGTAGTTTACCAGAACAAGATCTCTAGGTATTTCAACAGAAATGTCAGAACCAGGAACTTCAATGAGGGGGACTTGGTTCTCAGGAAAATGACCCTGAATACAGGAAAAAGGTCGGATGGGGTTCTAGGACTCAACTGGAAAGGGCCATACTTGGTGAAGGTAGTGGTCCGCAATAGAGCATACCATCTTGAAGACATGGATGGTCGACCCATCGACCACACCTGGAATGCTGAACATTTAAGGAAGTTTTATCCCTAATCAGGGGACTTTTTAGCAGACTACCTTCATCTATGTTTTAATAAGTTTCTCAAACAGCAATGTACTCCATTTTGAACATCAATAAAGTATGTTATTTTTCTCCATCTCCGATTATACTCTCCGTGAATAAATTCACCATGATCGCCATGAACCAAGGAAAGCTAGATAGCTACCTTGATGGCTTAGTCGGTCTACCACCCCCAAGAAGGATCTGAGTATAAGGGCATAGTTGTCATCCAGATCTCGAGACCAGGATAGCTAGATAGATTTACTAACGCATTGGTCGGGCTACCACCCATCATGCGAGAATCGAGCTTCCTAGATACGGGTAAGCCGGTCAAACCAAGGTCTCCATAAGAGTCCCACCTATCCCCGTCACGGGGTAGAGAGGTACCCAAAAAATTATAGTATAAATTTCACCTAAAGTGCTAGAGTTAGACGTATGATGAAGAAAAATCCTTCCAGGATCCAACGTATGCCACAGTGGAATACAGTTAATCTACTCGTTCTCCATTTCTTTTTTTCAACTTTGCAAGGTCGCAGTTGCGGAAGCCCGCTGTGAAAACTTGGTTAAAGTACATCCAGTTTAAAGTATGGACAAGGTTGACAATAGTCAACCAATATTAAACAGATTGAAGATTATTAATTATCAGGCTTAATTAAGTCAAGATTACATCGAGGGTTGTGTTTAGGTTGAGGTCAGAAGTAAAGCGAGAAGAACCCAACCTTGGTATAAGTTCATGGTCAATAACCAATAAAAGCAAACATGAAGGAAATCATAATAGATTTGCATTAACAATAAGAGTGCATATCCCTTTGCAAGGCTACATTCATCAATCAGGGAGCCTAACCTCTAGTTCCGGGCTACATAAAAAAAAGCTAATAAAGTTGATCACAAGATTAGCAGGGTGCCCACAACCTTTTCCAGGCAATCAAGATAGGTCATAAAGAGATCATATCAAGTTGTGGCATCTTTTTGGCTTCCTCTGTCCGCTCCTCCTTCTAGCTAGACTCTTCCTACCTCCCTTTCTTCCAAAGAATGATCAACCAGATTGTCCCCTCCAGCTATCTTTTCTTTCGGAGGCTTCTCAACTGCTTATTGCCTGGCCTGATCCTCTTTCAAGACTTCATTGACTACAACCATAACCTCAGGGGGAAGGACCGTATCCTGAGTGGTAGCCACCATCTCCGTTACCATCTGCTCAAGCCCTGACTCTGCTCCAGCAAGCTCTTCAAAGCTATTCATAGATTTCTCCTGGGGTTCGAGATGATCTTCCTCTGGCTGAACAGGTTAGACCCCGCTTGAAGACTCCCAGGACAAGAGATTGGAAAGACTGGAGGAGGAAGAGGAAGAGAAAGAGAAAGATCTGCTTTGACCGATTGTTTGCTAGCTCCAACCGCAATTGTAGGATCTGCTCAATCGCTGACAGGATGAGACATCTCTGTGACCTTGGCCATAATCTCCTCTTTATCTTAGTTGGCAATGAAAAATAGATCAAAGGGAAGAGGAATAGCTTTTGCGACTTGGTAGGAAGCGTAAAAATACCCATCACTGAAGGAGGCATCCACCTCGGCTTGCAGCTTGGTCACCTGAGTATGTAGATTCTGGTTTTCGATATCACCGTGGCCTCCGCCTTCCAAGAGTCCCTCTGTTTAGCCCGAAGTTTAGATTGGAGGGCCTCTTGGTCAAAGGACAGCTTCAGCCTCAAGTAGTCGCACTGAAGCTCGGTAATCTCTTTCTCTATCTCCTTCTGGTTAGAGGTCATCTTCTGCACCAGTGTTTGAGCCCGAGTAAGTAATCCCATAGCTCTCTTAGCTTCAGCCTCATCTTCACCGCACGATCATAGAGATGATCCTCTTGGTGACCCATAGCCATGTTGAATTTGAAAGACTACAGGATGCCAAGCTTAAGTTAGAAACCAATCAAGCTGGCAACCACAGGTAAAGATGAAAGAATATAATTACCTCAGCTAAGAGAATGGATCCCTTGGTAAGAGAAATATCGACGGGCACTGAAGCCATCTTAGAGAGGCCACCACCTGGGCAGGATATAATAAACTGCTCTAAGACTTCATCTTGATCAGCAAGGCTCGGTTGATGTTAAGAGCGAGTGAGAAAAGCCTTCTCAACACCAGCCACAAAGTCCCCCGAAGTTTGAGGGGTTGGGGATATGGACTGAGGAGCAGAAACATTAAGGAAACTAGACACAAGAGTGGCAGAAGTAGAGACAAAAGTAGGAGGAGTAATCGAAGAAGAAGCGGTAGCTGCTGCAACAGTTATAGGAGGAGCCGAGACCCCTTTACCTTACGACTTAGAAGTCTGTGATGCAAGGAGCGCCATCTTGGACCTAAGCTGGGAAGGGGAAGAAACATGAGCTGGTGAAATTAAAATAGGAACAGTTGGCCCCCATTTCTCCAAGACAGCCGAGGAGATTCCCCAGGTTGGCCTGAAAGGAGAGGGAGAGGTATGAGCTTGCTGGACTTCATTAGAAGTTGGAGCACTAACATAAACTGTTTAAAAAAAAGGGTGTCAGAGCCAAGTTAGCTAGTGTAAATGAGCAAGATGGTTCAACTTTCTTTTACTTATGGGGAGAGGAAGTATAGATTCGCAGGTATAGATTCACCCTATGGGGATCAAAGGAATCAGCGGTAGGAAACTTCAGGTTCAAATAATTGCGGGAGATGATGGTCTTCAAGATTGCCTCAGACTCATTGGGCAGAGAATCCTTATCCCACGAAGGCTTATCATTGAAAGCTGTATGGACCTCAAACTCATGCTTGCCAATGTAGATCAAGCTTCCCTAATCACCTCCCACCAGAATCCATTCATCTTTCCAATCAGGGCCTTTCTTAGAGGCTCCAAGGACTTTGAAGTTAAGCTTGTTCTTGGCCTTTACGTAGAACTGACCACTTATGCCGCTAGACAGACTGCCAATCTAAAAGATATAGGCCAGTTCCTCTGCTCCGGGCTCTCTAATGACCTTGCTCAACTCATATTATTCCCTCTACAGCACGAGAAAGCCGATTAGATGTCTTTAAAAGCCAGGAGTCAAATGGAGAGGAGCTAGCTGCAGGGCGTTGAGAGCCCGTCCGAGGGTGAGGTTAAGAGGAAGCCTGGCCCCCTTTTTGAGAGTCGCGACATGGATCAGAAGCTCGCCTTTAAGAGGGGAGAAAAATATGTAGTTCTTGAGAGGAACGAAAACGGAGACGCTGTCTGGAATGTCGTACCTAGTCTTTAAACGATTAATCAACCTCGAGTTAATGGTAGAATCTGGGATACCTCGAAGTCATATAGAAAAACTTCCTCCAATATGGTACCAACGACCATAGTTTGGTTAATTCCCACCGCACCATCTCTAGGTTCTTTATCCTAATCCTCGTCGACCAAGTTTAGAGGTTCATCAGGCCTGTTCGAGAATCTGATCCCAATAAATACGTTCCTAATTGAGCGGCGATGTTGTAGGTTTGGAGGGGAATTTTTGCTATCAAAGTCCTTTCGTGTTCGCTTCCCATGAGCGAGGTTGGAGACCTCTTCACCATCAACCATGAGTTCTACTATATCACGACTGGATTTCGACATAGTAGAGAAAGATTTTGGTTTTGAGAAAAGAAAGATAAAGGCGTTGCTCGAGAAGGCAGAGAAGATAATATTTTTCAAGTTTGAAATTTGAAAGAGTAAGAAGCATGAGAAGGAAGACGATGTGACCGGGTTTTAATAGGGGTGAATGGCACGGTAACCGGTAACTTCGATAACGGAAGCAAGTAGGAAGGCGAGATCTTCGATGATTGCTTCGATTCTTAAGAACTGACATAATGCAGCCAGATTATTTTGAAAAATACACTGTTCTTGCTCGCCACGTTTAAAGATTCCCTCCCAGATTCTGGAAACTAAAAGAGGAGGGGAAATTTCCCAATTTAAACTGGAAATCTGACTCCAACCCCAACTCAATCACTGGTGTTCAAGTCAGAAGGGACTTCTATTAATAGCCAAATTTGGCTTAGGATCAAAGGTAAATCTTCAAATCTCTAAACAAGGGTCTAAGTTTGGCAAGGTATCAGGGTTTCTAGGGTCGGGCTATCGTCTAACCTATAGAAGGAAGGCAAGGTCGCCCACACCCGAAGCACACTTCAGGTAAAACCTAACATAAGCAGATCGAGTTCCTTATGTTGAAATAAGAGCCAGGAATGAGAAGACCTAGGCTCCCCGAGGTCGAAATACCTCGCGAACTCCCCAGAAGGCCACTACCTTTCATAGATGCATAAAGATATCCATGAAGGCATCGAGTTTATACTACAATGTCGCTCTATTTCACAAAGGGAAGAATCGAATCTATCTAGGCAGGTAGGAAGAAACTCGCAGAAGCTCCATTATCACTAAAGAACGCCAACATGGTCATTTCAAGCTTCAAAAGAGACCTAGAAAGGTAAGATCAAGCTCCTAACACCGAGACAAGAATATAGATGTACCTCACCCTTCGAGATAGTGAATGACATATTTGGTGACCTTCATTATACATCTTACTATGGCAGTACACAGGATAGCCTCCATTCTCCAACTTGCGTTGAAACGCTACATACGTGCGAGGCAAGTGATTGAGTCCAAAGAGGAAACAAACTTATCTCCATTTAAGTTATTCTCGAATCCATTATTAAGCCAAAGTCAATGACATTTAAACAGCAAATCCCACCCGATAAAGAGGGATTCGATTCAGAAAATAATGGTAGGAGAATCACGAGTTTAACCTAGTTGGACTGTGTATAAATACGCACGAGCATACACGAGCAAAGAGGAACAAGACATAGAACAAAAGACATATAGAAAAGAATCTTACCTCGACCAAAATTCTGTTGATAGAACACAGCCGCCATTGTTATCTACTTCTCTATAGGCACAAAGCTGCCACATTTATTGTACCTAAGAGAGGTTGAGAGTCTTTGAGTGAACTTTGTGTGTCATACTATATTCATTTACGTTAATAAAAACAGTTATATTCCCATTATATACATCTTACGTGTATCTTGTCACCACCTGTTTTCATATCCACCATCACACTCGTAGACCAAGTACCGAAGGTACCAACCTCGGCTGCAACCTCTGAGGTAGTGGCTCGAGGGTGATAGCTGAACTTCCTCTCTCCGAGTGAATTTTCGGTTAACAATAATATATAATATTGATAGTACCGATTTATGTACCTATTTGAGGTCCCCATTACCTAGTTTTTTTTCTTGTTTTTTGAGTATTTTTATGTATTTAATGTGTTTGTGAGCCTTGTGTAGGTACATGTTCCCTATGAAAGATATTTGAGCTTAATTGAAGAGTTATAAGGTTATTTGGACTGAAATGGTAATGGAGGTGTAGTACACTTACCTTGTGGGGGCCATATCTCCCTCCTCAGAAGGAACTATGTTGCCTATTACCACTTTTAAAAAGCTCCAACACATTTTACAGATCACAATTTCGGATTTTCTAGATGAAGTTATGGAAGTTTTCGTAACAGTGCGCAATGTTGGAAATTCTTCTCCGGAGGGTTAGGTGACTTGGTCAGGTGACTTCACCCAAGTAGCCTCCCACATCACCTTTTACACTGTCAAACTCATTTTTCAGCCCAGCTTGTTAAGCAACTTGGTAGGCTACTTCCCCAAGTCGTCTCTCATGTCGTCTTTTTGCCTAGAACTGCCATTTTTATCTCGTTTTGAGGGGCAATCTTGTCTTTTCTCACTTAATACTTGCCCTGACCTCACAAACTATATAAACCCCATTTTCCCCTCATTCTCAACATCCTCCATAAACCCCTTCTTCTCTTCTCTACCTCTTTCTTCCATTTTGTCTTCTTCTTAATCTCTTTCACGAAATGAGAGAAATTGCTCCAATTGAGGTTTTTCCTCCATGGAAGCTCCCTAAACACCTCTCCACCACCATTTTACACCTCTTTCGTCCATTTTAAAGCTGATTTCAAGGAAATATGAGTGGTTCTAGGACCAAATCTGAGCTAGAATGGTTTGGAGCATCTTTAGAGGACTTGTCTTCAAGGGTTTGCTCTTATTTACTCATTTCTTTATAATTTTCATTTATTTAATGTGTAACCCCAAATTTGGGAATTGATAAACCTTTCACATGAGCTATATATGTATTTTTGTTCATAAATTCATTAAGGTTTTGTTTTGCTCTTTGGTTTATATTGTTTTAATCTCTTATTGTGAAATGCATATGTGTAGAGGCTTTAAATGGATATGTATGCATGATTGGGATTAGGAGTAGAGTAAATTAATGTAGGAGTAGAGTAATTTAATATCCCATGAATGTTTGTATGTTAATTGATGACCAAAATGCCTTGTATTGAATGATTTGAGTGTTAGAGATTTTATCCTTAAAGAGTACAAAAGGTTTTAGTTCATGCATTAAGTTGCTATATTGGCATTGGTTTACGTCCTTCTGCTTAATGGGTCTTTTTAAGACACATTTTCCCTTCCTTGACAGGAATGAGTGATAAATTGATTTATGAAAATTCTCAAATCAAGAGGCTGAATCATTAACCTTAATTGAATGTTCTTATTGTAAAACATTCAACATTGTTGCACAAGTTTGTATTGTAAACTTGCTTTCCATTTTTATGCCATCCTAGGGAGAATGATAAAATCGAATCCTATACCTAATAGTAAAGACAAATCGAATACCTCTTGTGCTTGTGCAGTTATAGGAACATTTTGTGTGCTTAATGCTTTCACTCGGTTAGCCACCTTGTGCATGACATTTAGGCTATGTGTTATATATCGTGTGGTTCGTATTAACACGCTCAGCATGGTACCTTCTACATTTGTCCAGTAAGATAAATGTGTGAGGCTAGCAAACGGTGTAGAGCTCGTATGTGTGTTGTCCACTGTCCTTAATGGATTCGTACACTTGTTAATGATTCTCTCTGGCTTTTATATGGGTGCAATCATCAATGCGCTTGAAAGAAGGTAGATGGTTAATTAAAGGGACACGAGCATACAACCTACGTGTTGTACGGGTACCTCGTATTATTAATGCTTCCACTTGGCTACTTTCCTGTTTATGGTTAGCCATATGGATGAACCTTTGGCTATAATATGGCCACACGATTGCGCATTACATACCCAATGTTGCCACTGTACTTCCCAAATAAGACAGAGATGTGTGAGGCTAGCAAACGGTGCAGTGCTCGTGTATGTGTTCCACAAAGCTTAATGGATTCGTGCATTTGTTAATGATTCATTCTGGCATTTGCATGGGTGCAATCATCTATGTGCTTGATAAAGGATAGATAGTTAATTAAGGGGATGCAGGCATATGGTATACTTGCACATTGAGGGATTAGGTGAATCTAGTGCTTAATTATGAGGATTGTTACGGTTGAATCATTTCCCTAGCGTATCCATGCTTCATGCATCTCTCCATTCCATCATATCATTGTATATAGTATTTATTTATATCGCCATTTACTTTTCCATAACACATGAGTCCGATCGACGTGTTGTAATAATAGCTAGAACTAGAGACGATCGGTGAATCATTCCTCCTTACGGAACGATCCCTTTCTTGTCACTGTGCTAGTCTTTGTAACTCGTGCGCTTGCGAGGCCGAACTTAATTGTTCATATTTTGATAAACTATTTTACTATTTTTTATTACTTTATGAAGTAGAAAGTTATCCTGAAAATAAGCACTTTTCTTACTCAGGCTTTTCACTGTGTGATCGACAATGTTTTGGCTAGGTTTGGGAGGTGTTGGGCGTGTTTTTTTTTTGTTTTCTTATTTTTGTTTAAAGCATATGCATTTGATGTTTTTGAGTTGTACTTGTGCAAGGAACATAAATTTTATGGTTTTATGGATCGCACGACTCAAGAGAGGGTGTGCGTCTATCGCACTGCAACAACTCTCCAAGTGAAATGGAAGTGCCACAAAGGCCACGTGACTGCAACCATATAAGAGGTATCCTCTAAATTTTGAGTTTAAATTTGAGTGCTTGTAGAGTAGTTGTAGACTTGGACGGGAACCGCCCATGTGCTATAATGATAGGAAAGCTATGTTTTGCTTTTTTTTTGTCTTGTATCCCAAATCTTGCTAAACTTTATCCATAATTTATGAGTGGAGCAACATTAAGGACAATGTTAAGTTTAGGTTTAGGGGTGTAAACACGTTTCTTTTTATTTTTTGTTTAGATCTAAGAGTGGATTTGTGTTGTGCTTAGATTTAAGAGTGTTTGTTTTAGACAATTTTCAAATCTCTGTATAAATCGATCATTTTTGAATTTTTTTGGAATTTTAGTCCATTTTTGTTGAGTTGTTTTCTTTACGTACCGGTAGAGACATGCATTGTATGCTTTTAGCTCCGTACATCACTTAAATTTGCTTGTACAGTGCCAATCTTTTGATGTTGAGGTGGATGAGACCTCTATGCCTGTTTAGCTAAGGAAAATAGTGGAGACTACCCGTGAGTTACACTTAAGCCAAAATAGCAAAAAATTATGGGTTTTGTTTCTACTTTTAAACACTCTTCGGTTTTGAACTTAATTTTTAGTGATCTCCTTGTACATCATTTCTTTCATTGATTGACATAGAACTTCATCATGTGGATTTTTTGTTGAGATTTGTATTCCCTTGTTAGATTGACTTTTAAAAATGATTTTGGACTTGAGTATATTCTTAAACATCATATATATACCAAACACTCTCAAGTCCCTAAGTGTGCTTATATTGTAAAAATTTGAGGTCAAACACTAAACCTCCACCACTTACATAACCCAAACACAAGCCACTCCCAAGTTGTTAATCATGTTAAGGTGTATAGCTTTAGAGAAATAATATTTTGCTTTAGATTTTGTAAAAGTGTGTACTTAGGCAAATATTTGTAAATGTGTAAAGGCAAAGACGTATAAAAATGAAAAATAAGAAAATACAATAAGTGTGAATTATAAACACTTAAGCCCTCAAGTTCATCCAATGTAAAGTTACTCACAACTTTGAGTACGATTGTAGCACAAATGTGCAATATAAAATTTATAGCTTAGTCACTTGAATTGTAATGTGTTGTAGAGCTTATTATATAGTAATTAGAAAGTATAAACATCTTGACATGGTTAGTAACTTTATCCTTCCCACTCCTACCATATCCTCCACCCTCTACATAAACCACATATCATCTTTGGCCCCAATACTAGTGAGGGAAGTCCAATTGATCTCATAGAAAATCTATTTTGGGAATATGAATTGATGCATGCTCTTTCCACATTCATGACATTTCAATTCCTTCCATGAGATCTATTTTCAGAAACGTGCTTCATTGATAATATTCATATGCGATATATTAGATTCCATGAACATGACTTCCAAATCGCATGTGTTTGCTAGAGAGTGATCACCTAGGTTCTGAAAGAAAAAATATGACTGAAATCCGGTGAGGATTAGAGTCAAGGCAAATTTTATCTTGGACATTCAAGCATAGTTGTTTTGTAAACCGAAAACATCATAAGTATTGGCATACTTGCATTGTGTGAAGCATTGTCATTGATCGGTATATTTGAGATACTAGCATGCATGTGTTGTCTTCATTTGGTATGTATGGATTGCATCTTGACTTATTTGTAGAGTATTACGTTTGTGGGTGTTCGTAACTGTAAGCCCTCAGAAGATAAAGCTTCTCCATCTATGGATCGTCGAGTGGTTAAAGGCTTGTGGCACGTGCTAAGTGTCTTCGTGTTTCCTACGAAAGTGGACTAGACTAGTTTAGTTTTTAATCACTTTTCAGAGATCGTCAATTATTTCCCGGGATGAAATGCATTATGAATCTTGCATCCTTGGAAAGCTCTATGTGTCTAGTTCACAACAAAATTTACAGCTCGTGATTTTGTGCTTTCTAGTGAGAGATATCTCATTTTTAGCGTTTAGTGGTCCAGATATCAAATTCTCCATGAATCACTTTCAACAATGTTTCAAGGGCTATAAAATACTTCGTGAATCGTATATTTACGGAAAGCTTCGTGTGTCTAGTTTTCAATGGTTTTTAAGGATTGTAATTTCGACTTTAGTAGAGAGAAATATACCGAGTTTAGTGTTCACTAGTCAGATCAAAAATCCGTCTGTGATCTATTTTCTTCAATATTGCGGGAGAAACCAAAAATTGCTCAGACTAAACTATACTAAAAACCATATATTCTTGAAACGCCTTGGATGTCTAGTTTCTATAGGTTCTTACAGTTTGTAAATATGAGATCCGTGGAGGAAGATATGACTACATTAGTGATCGATGGTTAGATCAAGAAATCCTTTGCGAATTGCTTGCTTCAGTGTTGCGGGAGCCCCTAAAAATTGCACAAACCGAACTAAGTTACGGGCCATATATGCTTGTAAGGGTATGATGGCCTAGTTTTCAGTGGTTTTTACGGTTTGCAATTCTAAGTTCTGTAAAGGGAGTTATACTCACTTTAGTGACTGAAGGTCAAAAGTTTTGCAACTTATGACGATTTTTGTATTGTAAGTTATCGAAATGGGAAAGCAATTCCTCGGACAGATTATGACCATCTTGAAGCTTTGTGAGAACCGCTTTTTCAATATCCGACCTCTAAATTTTGTCGCGATCGTGCCTCCTACTGCGGATAGTACTTATGATCCACCCCTTAACGTTTCCAATTATCGTTTGCTGAGGTGTTTTAGATGTAGTATCCACATCAAAATTCTTTATGTAGTTTGTTCATGAGGGTTCCTTGAAGTTAAGTTCTAGACGCCCTTCTTTCTAACGCTAGTTGTTGACATCAATTTTGGATCGTTGAAAAGTCAACAGCTAAACATTAACATCAAAGCCTCTTTCTCCACATGGACGTGATACGATTCACCCATATTTGTGAATGATAATGTAGAAAAGTAAGAAATAAAAAAACCAAACATAACACATGTTTTACGTGATAAAACCACAATGTGGGGAAACATCCATGGTTACCGGCGACGGTGAGAAGAAATCCATTATGAATAGAATGATTACACACTCAATCTCTCATTCTCTCTTACTGTTGTTATGGTTTTTTTCTTATACATAAATAGATAGATAGGTCAATCGATTGATCCTAAGATCCCTCGATATCTAGACCTCTTCATAGGTGGATGAGATTGAACCCCCTTTACACAATGAGATTATGGGTCTATTTATATATGCATAGAACCCTAATCCTTATTGTACAAGTAAGGAAAGGTGGTGGTGTTTAATTAGGACTTGTTACTTGATAAAGTCGTATTTAACTTCTTTCCTGTTTCAGAGATCATGTGCATTGAATTAGATTCTTCATAGGATTCTAGTTGAGTATTCCATTTAGGACTTATTTCCCGATTAATGTGCAATCTTCTAGAAGAGTAGAGTTATTGCTTGATCTGGACTCTCTGATATGTAAGAGGAAATAATAATATTTCCTTATCGAAATGTGATTCTAGATTCATTACTTGTGTAAGAATCTTCTTTGTATTTGAGTCGTAGTTGAACTTGTGTTACTATCTTGACTGAGCATATCTTGGCCGACCGTTTCCCAACCTGACTGGATCCTCTTTCCCTGATCGATTTTGCTACCCGATTGGGTTTAGACCTATCTTGGCCGATAGGTTTAGTTTGACCACCCTGTCCAGTAACATCAACTTTAACTTGGGGGAATATTGACCGGTTGACTTTCCCAATCATGTTTATTTTACCCGATTGGCCCACCTGACTGCTCTCTAATTACTAGGGATTGTTTTTCATATATGATGATGTGGTCCTCCATATATTCCGAGTTATCCGCTATCTTTGCTGACATGTCATGCTACCGAAAAAATCCCTATAACAATAAACCGTTCACATGAGCTATATGTGTGCTTTTGTTCATAAATTCGTTTGGGTTTTGTTTTGCTCTTTGATTTATATTGTTTTAATCTCTTATTGTGAAATGCATGTGTGTGGACGCATTAAATTGATATGTATGCATGATTGAGATTATGAGTAGAGTAATTTAGTTTCCCATGAATGTTTATATGTTAATAGATGACCAAAATGTCTTGTATTGAATGATTTGAGTGTCAGGGATTTTATCCCTATAGAGTACAAAAGGTTTCAGTTCATGCATTAAGTTGCTAAATTGGCCTTGGTTCACGTCCTTGTGCTTAATTAGTCTTTTTAAGACACATTTGCCCTTCCTTAGTCGGGATTGGGTGATGAATTGATTCATGAAAAATTCCCAAATCAAGAGGATGAATCATTAACCTTAATTGAATGTTCTTATTGTAAAACAATCAACATTGTTGCACATCTTGGTATTGTGAACTTGTTTTCCATTTTTGTGTCATCCTAGGGAGAATGATAAAACTGAATCCTAGACTTAACAGTAAAGATAAAACGAATACCTCGTGTGCTTGTGTAGTTATAGGGATGTTTCGTGTGTTTAATGATTTCACTCAGTTAGCCACCTTGTGGATGACATTTAGGCTATGTGTTATATATCGTGTGGTTTGCATTAACACACTCAGTGTGGTACCCTCTACACTTGTCCAGTAAGACAGATGTACGAGGCTAGCAAACTGTGTAGAGCTCGTGTGTGTGTCCCACGGTCCTTAATGAATTCATACACTTGTTAATGATTCGCTCTGGCTTTTGCATGGGTGCAATCATCTATGCACCTGAAAGAGGGTAGATGGTTAATTAAGGGGACACGAGCATACAACCTACGTATTGTATAGGTACCTCGTATTATTAATGCTTCCACTTGGCTGCTTTCCCGTTTGTGGTAGCCATATGGATGAATCTTTAGCTATAATATGGTCACACGGTTGCGTATTACATACCCAACGAAACAGCCACTGTATTTGCCCAGTAAGACAAAGATGTACGAGGCTAGCAAACGGTGCAGTGCTCGTGTATGTGTTCCACAAAACTTAATGGATTCAAACATTTGTTAATGATTCACTCTAGCATTTGCATGGGTGCAAACATCGATGTGCTCGAGAGAGGGTAAATGGTTAAGTAAGGGGATGCGAACATATGGTATACTTTCATATTGAGGGATTAGGTGAGTCTAGTGCTTAATTAGGAGGATTGTTACGGTTGAGTCATTTCCCTAGCGTATCCATGTTTCATGCATCTCTCCATTCCATCCTATCATTGTATATAGTATTTTATTTATGTTAATTATTTATTTATATCACCCACTTTTCCTTAACACACGAGTCTGCTCTGCATGTTGTAATAATAACTAGAACTAAAGACGGTCGGTAAATCCCACTTTCCTACGAAACAATCTCTTACTTGTCGTTGTGCTAGTTTATGTGACTCGTGCGCTTGCGATGCCGGACTTAATTGTTCACATTTTGATCGACACTACAACGATATGTCCGTCAATTATTAATATATATTATCATTATTTAATATATACATATATATATTATTATATATATTATATTTTCTATGTGTACAAATATTTAATATTATATATATATATATCTATATATATATATCTTATATATATTATTATATATAATAATATAATATATCTTAGTATATATAAATAATATGTAATATTCTATATTCATATATAATTATATTAAATAATAATATATATAATATATAATAATATTTTAATTATTATTATTATTATATCTTAATGTATAATATTATATTATATTATATGTTGTTATATAAAAGAGGGGTTCTCTAGTCATTTGAACCTCTTGTCCCGTCATATCCCAGCCATACCAAACGCATAACAGTACAGTTAAAAGTTCTGTCTCAGGTCTTCCAAACATAATACAGAACAACATGTCATGTCCAGTCCTATCATGTCCCATCCTGTCCCGTCCCGCTTTTCCCTGTCCCATCTCCTTGCCAAACGCACCCTCACGGTTCAATCGGAGCGGCATTCGTGAACGCAGGTCTCAACCACGTACGAGTCGTGCAATTGAAGGTTCAAGGTCAATGATTTGCACCCCCTACGCGCACGAGAGAGAGCATATATACTACACATGTTGATAAGCCACTATCACACACACTACTTATATACTATATATAAGTGTTTTACCCAACCAATGTGAGATGCATATTTTCCCTACACAATGGACTCACTTTGAGACTCAATTTTTCATTCAGTCATTAATCGATTTGTGAGTTTGAGTATACTATTTCGAAGCTCTCACGATAGAGAATTCAATTATATATTGATCTTTCATTTTCATGAAACCGATCATACTCAAATAATGCTCTCAAATCGCTTATTTATCATAAATTTTCCAATCGCCCACATGAATGAAAATTGACCTAGGAGATACAAGAGAAGACTTTTGGTAAGTTCAAACGGTAAAAACCTACATGTGATAGGTAGGAGTTACCCTTCAAACCTTCCCTTGTAAAGGCATGCGTACTTTACTGGCTACTCAGTAGATGTGATATCCTTGAACTGTTTTACCGTTTTATGTAAATGATAGCACACCTCATACAGTCATCTTCTAGACTCAATTTGGTTCTCATTATTATGTTCGTTTTGGCAATGAACATACGCCTATTTCTATGAGAGTCGTTTGAGAATATAGACCTTCAATATTCTCTTTTAGAAGTAGCCTCACTTCTCTCTCGCCTAGGTGATTTATTAATTAAGAGTAACCAGCATTACCCTACTCGGATTTCTATGATTGGAATTTCGGCGCATAAGAATCATTAAAAACATAGTTTAACCTTTTCCCTCGTGCATAACTATTTCATCATAAGAATGGACTGGAGGGTAACCCCCACAATGATCCAACTAAGTCTTACAACTTGGTTGTCCCATTGAACCTAGATCTTGGGATCTCCAGTCAACTAAGTTGGGTTTTCTTTGTATCGACTTTTTATTCATGGGCTTTAGTCTTATTCCCCTTGATGATATCTCAACTAATTCTTTATTTAACCCTTTGGTTAGCGGATCTACAGTGTTATCTTTTGATTTTACATAGTCAATAGAGATGACTCCAGTTGAGAATAGTTGTCGAATGGCATTATGTCTTCGACGTATATGTCTAAACTTCTCATTACACATGTTGCTCTGTGCTCTTCCTATTGTTGAATGACTATCACAGTGGATGCAATTT
The DNA here is from genome assembly GCA_032871835.1 of Dipteronia dyeriana. Classification (NCBI taxonomy): domain Eukaryota; kingdom Viridiplantae; phylum Streptophyta; class Magnoliopsida; order Sapindales; family Sapindaceae; genus Dipteronia; species Dipteronia dyeriana. Next base: position 12,864,637 of record CM065301.1, on the reverse strand, counting down.
ATTGGCACAGACTTTGGTCATCTTGGAATATCCTCTAAGAATTGGTGTAGCCATTCAGTCTCCTCACCACATTTATCTAGAGCAATAAACTCGGATTCCATGGTGGTTCTAGCTATACACGTTTGTTTTTAGGATTTCCATGATACAACCGCATCTCCTAGTGTGAACACATACCCACTAGTAGATTTTGAATCTTTCATATTAGATATCCAGTTTGAATTAGTGTATCCTTCTAGGACAGTAGGATATCTGGTATAATGCATTCCATAATAACGAATGCATTCTAAGTACCTCAGTATTCTTACTATTTTTTTTTTCAAAATCAGTATCTAGAAAACAAACCCAATTTCTACAAATCCTTTTTAATTAAAAAAACCGAACCAGTGAGGTTTCAAGTTTGTCACATCTGACCAGTAACAGAAACAAAAAGCAGAAGGTTTGAATAAAACGTTTTTTAAAAATAGAAGAAAGTAGAGAAAAATTTGTCTTACGATTGTTGTTTGTATATAAAAAACAATTTAGTTCGAATCTGCAGAAAGTAACAAACAGAAACAAAAATGTTATGGAATCGAGGCACGTGTTTCACATGGTGTTCTTAAGACAATTTTGTAGTATGTAGCATCGTATATGTATAGCGATTGTCTCTCAGGATACAACGATTCAACAGTGGAATTGCGAAGCACAACCACTCCCAGTGAACTCAAATTAACTTCGTACTTACCGAGCACATAAATAGATGAAGGAGAAGTGAGACCTAGTACTCCTTAATTTCATGATTTGTAGAATGAATGTAAGGAAGTGCAGATTAGGGTTTCTTATATAACCGAAATCAAAGAGATTGATTTGGAAATTACTTGATAGCTACGTTTAAATGATAAAGGAAATTTAATTAAAGAATAATATTCTAAATGATTTATTCCTGATTGATAATTGATTCTGATCACTTAGTGATCAAGTAAGTATTAGAATCTAAAATTGATCTATGATTCTGATTACTTAATGATCAAGTAAGTATAAGAATCCAAAACGGAAATCAATTATTTCCTTAATTTCTTTAACTAAAATGGAAATTACATTTTTCCTTATCATTCATTCAAAACGTTTGACTTAGGGAAAATAATTAATTCTTTCCTTATCAATAATCTGATTTAGGAAAAATTAAATTCAAAACAGAAGCAAAAAATTCAGTTGTACTCTCACGGTCCAACCAGAGTGGTATTCGTGTACGCAGGTCGCGCTCATGTAAGATTCAAACCGATCATACTCAAATAATGCTTTCAAACCGATCATACTCAAATAATGCTTTCAAACCGCCTGTTTATCATAAATTTTCCGACATAAACAACTGCAGAAAGCGCACTGTAACTAACAGGGAAACTCAATACTTGCATGGGTGCATGAGATTTATCACGACGGAGAAGAACTATATTACATGAATAGATACAAAAGTATTGATTAAATTTCTATGAAATAACAAAGGAAGCAAGAATCCCAGAACTAAAAAAAAAAAAAAATGTAAAGAAAAACTAACCTGAAGTCACTGAACTGGATCTGGGTTTGTTAGCTCTGGTCTAGCTCTTAAATGAGTGGTCTTTCAGTTGTTCAAAACAAGACCCACATCAGAAATGTAATCCACAAGGTCCATAATCTCAGTCATGGTCGTTGGGACAGTACCAAATGATTTTTTTATTATAAAAAATGTGTCTATATTTGATCATACGTTAGACATTCACCATTATATCTCAATTTCATACCAATTTACATCCCAACATACCATTTGTCAATTTATAAATTTAACATTACTATCCACCTTTAATGAATTATTGGACTTAAGAGAACTCTAAAAGACCTGTCTGATAATATGTGATCATGAGAATGATTGTGCTCCACTGAGAACTGAGAATTATTTAATTTAAGAGGATTCATTGTATACTAATACTAGATAGTGGTGTCAAATCCTTTCTTGTCAAGACCTGAATTTATCCATGAATCATGATTGTAAATTCTGTGAAATATTTCTAAATACAATAATAACATGCTTAATTAAAAAAAAAACCATGCTTGTGGTAAATTTACAATTGATGACACAGGAAGCAAGTATAGGAAGTGAATTTGCATCTCGCTTTGCAGGCTAAATTTAACATAAGAACAGTAGAACAATTTTACCAATAATCTCTGCAGGAACAAGAACCATTCTGGAAATGATGAAAACGGTTTTGATCTCTTACAACAATTTTACGGTTGTAAACACTGGAAACCAGCTTCATAAAGGCATGACAATCACAGCAAATCCTGAGATTCTTGACTATGTGAATAGGAGCACCATCGCTTGTGTTTATTAGTCCAAATGCTAGTGCCATCTTCTCACTATGAAGGTTAAGCAAACTTCCTTTTCCATCCTGTTCAACATCTAAGAGAACATGACTCAGGTCTGGCTCATATCCCTCCAACTTCAGCCTAGAAACTAACTCCTCTATCTTAGAGTGAACGTTGCTACCATACCCCGCATCCATCTCCTTTGCCATGAGGAATTGATGAACTTTCCTGTCAACAACAATTGAACTGCATCCGGGAATCTTCCTCACTCCTCTCTGTTTCATCATTAATCTAACCTTGGCCACATCGTCCCATTTTCCTGCTTTGGCATATATATTTGATAGCATAACATAAGAACTAGAGTCATTGGGGTTCAACTCCATGGCTTGAAGGGAGGCTTTTTCACCAATCACGACATTCCCATGCTTTGCGCTGGCACTAAGAATAGCCTTCCAAGCTAAAACATCAGCCTCTATGGGCATATGTTGGATAACTTTAAGTGCATCAACTAAGTTTCCTGCTCTGGCTAAGAGATCGATTAGACATCCATAGTGTTGAAGCTTAGGAGCAATGTTGTACTTCTCTTGCATGATTTCGAAATAATATTGACCCTCATCGACTAAACCTCCCTGGCTGAAAGCACTAAAGAGTCCTAGGAAAGTAATTTCATCTGGTTTAATATTCATCCTTTCCATTTCAAGGAAGACTTCGAGGGCTTCTTGACCAAGTCCATGGATCGCAAGGCCTGATATCATTGAATTCCAATCCCCATTTTTCTGTCCATGAGATACTCTTTGAAAGACATCATAAGCATTCTCAATATAACCACATTTGGAGTACATATCTATTAGAGCAGATGCAATGAATCCAGAATTCAAATTAATCTTATTCGAAGATATATAATCATGCACCCATTTCCCTTCTTCAACAAAACCCAAATCTGCAATGGCTGCAAGTACACTAACAATAGCAGGAACATCCGGTTTAACTCCTAGACTCAACATTTCTCTAAACAAATCCAATGCTTTACTTGAATGGTGATTGATCACATACGCAGAAATCATTGATGTCCAAGAAACCACATCTTTTTCATTCATCATCCGAAAGACCTCCTCAGAAAGCTCACACCTCCCACACTTGCCATACCCATCAATCATCGTATTAAACGAGACCAAATCCCTCTCAGGCATCTCCTCAAACAACTGACTCGCCAACTCAACCTCCCCCACTCTCAAGTAACCCGTAATCATCGAATTCCAAGAAATCAAGTCCCTTTCAGGCATTTTATCAAACACACGTCTCGCAAACTCAATCTCCCCCAAATCTAAGAGCATCCTAACCACAGAATTAGACACAAAGGGATCAAACCACAACTGGGTTTTCAAAATTTGTCCAAAAAATTGCGTCCCTTCTTTAAAAGCTCTCAATTTACTGCAAGCTTTTAGCACAGAAGGAAGAGAAAATGCAATTTTATCCAACTCATTTAAACAGGAAACCATATCGACATAATAAGTGATGGAATCTAATGGGTCCCCATAATCACAAGAACCCTTTGTAAGTGTATAAAAGATGAAGTAATTGGGGTTCTCAATACGCCGAAAGACCGAAGAAGCGTAGGATAAGCTATTTGGGAGGGCAGAGAGAGAGCAGAAGGAAATGAGTTTGCTTATGGTTGAAGTGTGGTTTACAAGGTTTGTTTTAATCATGTGAGCGTGGATTTGGTGAAATTCTTTCATGGATTTGCATCGATTTAGCTTTGAAATGGTTTCATTTGCAAGTGTTGACACTGGGATTGAATTGGCTGTCATGCTAGTTACTACTGAGTATTCCTGCTCTTCAATTTTAACGGTCACGAGCCTAGAGCTATCTGCCTATCTTTCTTTCAAGGGGAAAAAATTCATCGGAAAATGCATAATAATTTTTAGGGTCAAATCCATAAATAGCTAGAATATTAAGGACATTTCTCTATTTGTCACTTTCCAATAGTTTGATTGTTTTTTGTAAACACTCCACTTTTTTGGACGAAATTCCTTTAGGGATGCTACGACAATAGTCGCGGCCGCCACAAAGTGTCGTCAACCTCCAAATCTAGTACATGACCTTGTCAACAAGTGACGAACCCATAAATTTTTATGGGATGTAGTACTTGTACGAATAATAATTATATAAAAAATATTAAAAATTAAGATAGTAATAAAATGAGTTTATATACATATATAATGATAGTATTAATGAAGTTTAGATAAAATAAAACAAATAGAATATTTTCTCAAGAATCAAGATAAACTGAATAATTTTACATTGAAAAAAAAATAAAAAACAAGAAATATAATATTAAAAATAAATAATAACAAGAAAAACAAAATATAAACAATAGAAATTTATAATCTTTATTCTTAAAAAAAATAAAGTACAATATAATTATATAATAAAAAATTTTGTTTGGTATTTATAATGAATTTACTTTAAATTTATATAAAAATAATTGATTAATAAATATAACTAGATATATTTCTAAATTTATTATTTTATAATATTTGGTAAATTATTGATTTTAATTACATTAAAACTATATAAACAAGAAAAATGTTGAGGATAAAATAAAATGAATCATCATAATAGATTGATTATTTTAATACAATTGATAAATTTGAGATTTTAGGGATCGAATAGATTTATCGGGACTTAGGTATATCAAACTCAAACTATTAGAAATATTTTTTTTGTTTTAAATAATAGTAGATAATTTTAAATTAATAAGTACATTAAAAAAATACAAGCAGCGGGACATAGACTGACCTTAACAAGAGTATTACCAACCGTGACGTGTTGCTAGTGTTATATATATATATATATATATATATATATATATATATATATATTTTTTTTTTTTTTTGTTTTTTTTTTTTTTTTTTTTTTTTAAAAGAAAAAACTTAAGGTAGGGCACAGGCCCCACTTGATCTAAAGGCGGGTCTACCCCTGTCGTCAATGTCCTCATCGTCTTAACCTTGTCAACTTCCTCACCATCTCAATCTCTCCGAGAGCTTCTATTAATACAAATATAACATGTTAGGGTGTGAGTACTGGGTTTCTGGGTTATGTGTATTAATGATGAATTTAAAAATATTCAAAGCAATAATTGAACTAAAAAGGCAACTTTTATCAGGTTTTGTGGTATAGTTGAATGCCTTACTTTTTTTTTATTTGAATAAGGAATGTGTTTGATTTGGGATTCAGTAACTGTTAGCATTTCAATGTCCCAGAAACAATGTCCTTGTGTTTCTAAGATTTTTATTTTTGTGAATTCTTACCTGCAGGGTTCTTGTATGAGTAAAATCTTACTTGTGTAAAATGAGGATTTCGGTTGAATTCAAAATTTTCTCTAGGGTTCTTATATGTGTAAATTCTTATCAGTAATGTTCTTGTCTGAGTAAATTCTTATTTGGGTAAAATGAGAATTTCAATTAAATTGAAAATTATGAATAATTTCTTATTTGTGTAAAATGAGGGTGGCAATAGTTTTTGTCACAGATACATCTTGGAAGACATAGATTTGGAATTTTACACGAAGAAGATACTGAGGAAGATAGGCAGTGGAGCTTCTAATTTTTTTTGATGTAATTATGAAAAAAAAATTATGATTAACAAATAAAATTTATTTAAAAGAAAAAAAGATATTCCCATTCGTAAGCAAACACAGTTATCTGTCATTACTAGGAATCAGATACAATATTCTCATACATAACCAAACACAAGTATATAGGTTTCCTAATAATCACATATCTGTATTTAAATTTATCAAGAATCAGGTTATTTTTATTACCTTATACCAACTGGCCCCTTAGACCCCATCATGTAGCTGTTTTTCAGTCCGTTTTTTTTTTTACTAAAAACAATTTCGAACTCGGGTTAGTTAACTGTTTTCATTTTATTATTTTCGAAAAAAAAAAAACAAAATGAAAAAAAAAAACCAATGTTAAAAGTGAAAATTTAGAAAAACAAGTTTTTGATGTGTTGACGTCGATTTCTGGATTATGTCAGAAAAGCCAACAAGGATTAGATTTCGACTATTGATTCAAAGAGAAAGAGATTCAGAGAGAGTAACGAAGACAAGTTTTACGTGGTAAAACTCCGATGACCGGAGAAACGTCCACAGGTGGTTGATGGGTCAACCAAGCCAAAATCCACTATGAAAATATGATGTTTACAAGCTCTCGATCTCTCTTTTTTCTCTCTGTATTTGCTATGATTGTTGTATGCTATATTGCCTATATCTTTTGGGGCCAGATTATGGGTCTATTTATATGCTTATAGAACCCTAAACTGCTTTGTACAAGTAATACAAGATCTTTGTATTTAATTGGAATTCGGTTACTTGCTTGAGGTTGATTTGTCTTCTTTCCTGATTCGGAGTCTCTTATGAAAATCGAGTGGGATTCTAGTAGTGCTGTTCAATTTGGACTTGTTTCCTTATAAGAATGTAGTCTTCGTAAAGTAATCAAGTTATTTCCAGTTTGGGGACTCTTCTAACTTAATATTCCATTTTATTTGGGATTCCTTTCTGATGGATATCTTCGCGTATTTAATGACTTAATCTGTGTGAAATAACCACCAAGTTCTTACTCGAGTCATATTTATTCCCGAGTAAGAGCAATACCTGATGGTCCCGAGTAGCGCCGTTTGAGCCCGAGTGGAAGCGTTGTTTAACCAGTCCCGAGTGTTGTTAACTGATCCCAAGTAGGTTTCATTCAATATATGCTTACTCGGGCTTTCTTCTCTTTAATGATGCCTCGTAGGATATTTCCTGAGTGCATTAAACGATTACTGAGGGATATCCCAATAGATGAACCTCCATTCTTAGAGGTTGATGTTTCTGGGCTTCACCCTGACGTCACTTTCAGCCCTGTATCGAGTTCTCCATCTAGTTCTGATTCTGATATTTCTGATCACAGGGTATCTTTTCAAAGGATGGGTAAACATCAGAGCAGAAGTAAGGTATACAAGCACGGCTCGAGCAGCATTCAGACTAGGGAACGGACTGTTAACGAGGGTGACTTTGATAAAGTGTACAGGGCGTCTCGCCTTTCGTTTTCTGATACTCGCCCGAGTGGCTTTGATACTGAGCCGAATATGGTCGGGCTAGCTGAGATAGAAAAATACCGCTCCCGATTCTACTTGCCCGACTCAGTCACTTTGGTTCCTGCGGGGGATAGAGCCGTATGGAATCCTCCTGAGGGTATGGTTACGATTTATGGATCTATGCTTTGCTGCGGCGTCACACTTCTCTTTCAACCTTTTATTGCCTGGTTTTTGGCTGAAGCAGGGATAGCCCCAACTCAATTGCCCCCAAATAGTTACAAAGTCTTGATGTGCATGTGGCACATGTTCAGTCGAATGAACCTTTCGCCGCCTTCCCCGAATGAAATCAGGCATTTCTTTACGCTGAGGCAGGTTAACAAAACGGGGACCTATTTTCTTGCATCTACTCCATCGGACGGTTGGGTCCCTAAAGAAGCAAAGGTGAATCGAGAGGTCGATGCTTCTGATGACCCAAAAAAAGAAGAGTTTTGTATAGGGATTCCCTACATCTAACAAGTTCTGGAAGAACAGTTGGTTTTTTACTGGAGGGGCTCTCGGGCTAAACGTCACCGTTGGATCTGGGGATTCCCAAACGGTGTTGAGTGTTCCCCGTTTCTTCTGTTCCTCCGAAGCGTGGAACAGAAAAATAATTGATTATAATAATTCTGAGCTGAAGAGGCCGACTCGGGCAGCTGTTCGTACTCTGGAGAAGAGGAGCAAGAGCTACCTTTTTAAAGAGGAGGATTTGATAAAGCTCGGCTTCTTCAGACAGATTTTGGGTCATCGCAGGCGATGTAAGTAACCCGGCGCCCTTTCTGTTGTATTTTTCTGCTTTTCATTTTCTTTTCTAATATGATTTTTTTTTTAGTGTTCGATACGGACGTTGTCAGCGATCTTCAGGCTCGCCAGGTCAAGGCGATTCTACAAGCGAGTAGAAAGGAAGCTTCCCGTCAGGGCGATGAGGGTATTGCTCCACCTGAGCCTGATGAGGAAACCGACACTGCTGAGGAATGAATTCCCGAGTGCGTTGTTCAGGGTGCTCAGCCTCCTACTAAGGATTCTGTTGGTCCAAGTGGCCAGAGTGAAGGCCCGTGTGAAGAGTCTGTTGGACGGTTTGAAGCCAGCGATGGTGGTGACGTCTTGACGGATCAAGTGCCTACAGGTGCCGAATTCTTTGAGTCTTTTCGGGACGATCTGCAGGAAGATCCTGATGTTGATCTTAACTTCCACCGTTCTCGGGGTAAGAAGCGAAATGCAGTTAATTCGCCGTCTCGTCCTCTCAAAGTTCCTCGGATAATCTCATTTATCGACTCCAGTGATGAAGATGTTGCGGATGAGATTGCCCCGAGTGTTGGTGCTGGAGCATCAGTAGATGCAGCCACTTCAGAACCGAGTAGGGCTTCTTCTACCCCCGAAGTTGGAGATATGGGGGCTGAACCTTCAGGGGTTCCTTCTCCATCCTTAGAACCGAACAGGGTTTCTCCTGCCCCGGAGTTTGGCAATCTGGAAGCTGAACCCTCGGGGGTTCCTTTATTCCTTTCTCCCCAGGATATGCTACGGGAGATGTCCTTCTGTCGGGCTTTTATCGGGGAAGACCCTGGAGCGGCTTTCGGGATGGTTCCCTGACTGAACGTCTCCAAAATGTTTTTAACGGTGCATCTTATGTAAGTTGAATCCTACTCCTTTATTGTTTTGCTTCTGCCAGATTTCTAAGTATATTCTTTTTCAGATGGTGGCCGAATTCGCTGAGCTTATTCAGATGCAGCAACATCAAGCCGATCGAATAAGGCGTCTAGTGGCTCAGCTGAAGGCGAGTGAGGAGGGTCGTGCTCGAGCCGATAAAGCTTACCAACAGGAGGTCGATTCTGTACAAATATTTGCCGACCATTATCTGGCGAAGCAGGTTGAAGCCAAGGACAAGGCATCTCAGGTAGAGGAAAAGGGTTCATCACTTCAAAATCATCTATCTTCTGCTGAAGAATCCATGCTCAAGGCCCAGCAGGAGGCGGAGTATGCGGAGTAGGCGAAGTTGGCGTATGACCAAAAAATCGAAGATCTGGAGTGTCAAGTGCTGACAGTTGAATCCCTTTCCCGAGAGGCAAGTTGGAACTTGAAGTCCAAGGGGTGGATCGTTTTAAAAGATCCCCTGCTTACGATGCCCTACTTCTTCGGGAATTTCAACGTGGGCTAGTTTGGCCGGTGAGTTCTTCAAAGTTAAGAATAGGGCGACTGAGAAGGCCCGAGCTAATTGGGAGCTGTCAATCAAACATCACGTGGACCGGTCCTTGGAATCTCTTCGGATTCAGATGAAGGAATGGAGAGCCTACTGTCGTAGTAAAGGCAAAGAGCCTAATCCCATGCATTTAGAGATTCCGTCTGAGCATTCTCTCTCGACCTTTTATGCAAGTCAAGAGTCGGTTGAGGGTGTAGTCCTAGATGTCGGGCCAGTCCCGGGTGAAAATTATAGCCAGTGGAGGGATGATATTGTCGACAATATCGCTTGGCCGTCTAATGAGAGCCTGCTTCGTGAGTACGAGATGGTGCCAGATCCGAGTATTGGCAAAGACTCGAAATCCTCACAACCTTTGTAGAATTGTAGAAAATTCTGATTATTTTTTACTTGTAAAGAATCATTCTTTGAACTGTAACCATTCTTTTAGGAGCAATAAAATTATATTTTATTTTGAATTGAATGGTCTTGATCTGTTTATTACTGATTGTTGCCGAGTACTGTATTAAACTGGCTGATGTTCGGGTAACTTAACCGAGTATCTTATTAAACCGGTTGTTACCCGAATGACTTCAATTGCCAAGTATCTTATTAAACTAGTTTCTTCGAGGTTCGGGTAACTTAAACGAGTATCTTATTAAACCGGTTGTTACCCGAATGACTTCAATTGCCAAGTATCTTATTAAACTGGCTTCTTCGATGTTCAGGTAACTTAACCGAGTATCTTATTAAACCGGTTGTTACCCGAATGACTTCAATTGCCAAGTATCTTATTAAACTGGCTTCTTCGAGGTTCGGGTAACTTAACCGAGTATCTTATTAAACCGGTTGTTACCCGAATGACTTCAATTGCCAAGTATCTTATTAAACTGGCTTCTTCGATGTTCGGGTAACTTAACCGAGTATCTTATTAAACCGGTTGTTACCCGAATGACTTCAATTGCCGCCAAGTATCTTATTAAACTGGCTTCTTCGAGGTTCGGGTAACTTAACCGAGTATCTTATTAAACCGGTTGTTACTCGAATGACTTCAATTGCCAAGTATCTTATTAAACTGGCTATTTATTATTAACCGGGTCATCTTGAAACAGGCAAGTTTGCACTTGTGTTTAATACCCGATTGCTGCCCGAACACTACATCAAGGCTCACCATGATCATACGTTCGAGTCCTTACTCAATACCAAGGACGTCTCCCCAGTTTTTATGCGCAAGGGTTTGCCAAATCGTTGACCTCTTTTTAAAAAAAATTGCTTCAACACAGCTACGCATTTCACCAAAAATTCTCCCGATAGCGTCCCGAGCATTTTTCCAGAGTCTGATGCATCGGGTTTACCTTTTTACGAAGGTCATTTTGACCTTGCTCGGCTGGCATGCTACTACGAGCTTCTCCGCCCATTCGGGATTTGATGGTCCCGAGAATTCTATTTGCATGTTCTTATTATCATGCTCTGCTTCCATATGTTCTTATTATCATATGCCTTCTTTTGAAAATCCCGAGCTAGATGCTTTCCTTTCGGAAATTCCGAGTAATTTTATTTATTACTGCAAAAAATCAACAAAGATTTAAATTACAGTTTAATATTTATCCTGGCTAGAAAAAGAATAAAATATTTAATATAAATATATATATTTTAAGGATAGAAAATCTTCAGATATCGGGCATTGCATGGTCGGGGTAAAACCCCTTCATTGGGTCGAGCAATCCAATGAGCTTTATGACCGACTATTCCCAAGATCTTGTATTCTTTAAGCGGATTGGTGAGGTCTTGCTTGATTTTTCCTCCCAGGTTAGCCCCGATCTTGACCACCTTATATGGTTCTCTTAATCCTTTCAACTGGTTCTGCTTTAGATTCATTTGAGTCCTCCCTTGGATTCAACTCGAATGATAAGGATTCTTTACACTGATTTGGCTGCATTATGGTGCACACCTGTTCAACATCATTCTTGCCTTTGTATACTGACAGGTTTGCTCTTCTGGCCATCTTTTGGGATCCTTTGACTATCCCGACCCCCTGTTCTGTCAGGAACTTGATCATTAATGTATAAATGGTGGTTACAGCCGTTGTTTTATTCAGGAATGCCCGACCCAATAATGCATTATACGGCCAATTGTCTAAGTCAACTACCACGAAGTGGTGCAGGACAGTCCTTTGGCAAGGTGCTGTTCCAATCTTCACGGAAAGTTTTACCGTCCCGAGTGACCCTACTTCTATCCCTCCAAACCCCCTTAATAGAGTATGGACAGGCTGTAAATCTTTTCGTTCTAGCCTTAGCTGGTCGTAGACGGCCACATTGAGGATGTCTGTTGAACTCCCACTATCTATTAAAATTCTCTGGACTTTTCGATGGATAATCCGGGCATTTATAACCAAGGCATCATTAGGCCGAACATTGACGCCATGGGAATCCGCTTTTGTAAAGACTATCGGGTCACATCCTTCCTTCACCCTTTTCGGGTCTGGCTCAACCGAGTTTACATCACAATTATTCCTTGCTTCTATTGCTTCTCTGATTTCCTGAGTTCATTCTCGGTTGCTTTTCCCAGTAGAGGGTCCTCCGTAAATCGTATGTATTACCTGATTGGCCTCGGGACTAGGCCATTGATTTTGTCCAGAGTGATCTGCCTTGACTTCTTTCTTAGTTTCTAGTCTCTCTTTTTTCAAGATTACATCCCATAGATGCCCTTCCCGAATGAGAGTCTCTGTTTAATCTCTGAACTGGAAACACTTTGAAGTCTCGTGCCCGGTTTCCTTGTGAAATCTGCAGTACTTGGTTGCATCTCTCCGGGCGAACAGAGATTGTCACCGCGGTTCTTGCACCATATTCTTCTCTTCCAAGATGGCTAAAATTTCTTCTTGATTTTTTTGAAGAGGGGTGTATTTGGTATATCTACCCCGGTATTTCTCTGTGGACCGTTCGACATTAAACCCATTACCCCCATCCTTGTTTTTCTCATTGCCGTTCCCTTTCTGTTTTTCCTTTTGATTCTGTCCTTTGGATTCGGTATTCTTCTGTTCGGGCTTTCCTCCATGCATATAGCTTCCTCCTGTAGCTAACTCTTTCTCCTCGGCCAGAGCGTATCCTCCTGCCATATCCATCATGTCGGCATACCTAGTCAGCCATGCTCTTCTCAAATCAAAGGATAGTCGTCCATTCTGCAAGTTATTGGTGAAGGCAGCAATAATTGCTTCATCATTAGCACTGCCAATTTCTGATACTGCTTGGCCGAACCGGCCTAAGTACTTTTTTAATGACTCGTCCTTCCCCTGCTTTATTTGAGAGAGGTAGGCCACCGACTTCTTCCTGTGAACATTGCTCAGGAATTGCCTTGAGAAGCTCCTGCTCAGTTCGCTGAAATTCCGATGCTCGCCGGGGTTAGTCTTCCTAACCATCTTGACCCTGCGTCCCCCAGTGTTTGAGGAAAGTTGAGACACAATAGGGGGTCACTGCGGGCATATTGAGCCATGGCACTTTTATAGCGTCTAACGTGCTCCTTTGGATCTGTATCTTTTTTGAATTGCTCCACATGCGGCATCCTGAATCTTTCTGGGAAAGGGGTCCGCAAAATCTCCCTAGTGAATGGACTGTCATAGTCATCGTCGGATAAATCGTTACAGCCATAATGTCTGACCAGTGCCTCCATCTGTCGCCTGTTGATCTCGACTTCTCGAGTTAGGCTCTAGATCGTGACATCTCTGTCCCCCATCGGACTTCCCCGACGGTTAAACCGTTAGATTATCATCATTCTTTCCTCAGACTCTTCACTATGATGCCAGTCCTCTCGTGTGACTCCATGATGAAGTTTACGATGGTGTTGATCATTGTCTTCTGATGATGACCAACCTCTGCGCCGGTCGTATTTACGATGTCTGTCACGTACTGTTTGATTATGGTCTAGCCTTTGGTGATGATGTTCCTCTTCAAGTGTTTTCTGTCCAGCCGGGTTGAATGGGGAAGAGTTCCTTTTGATTTCTGGCATAGTTATTCCTGGCCCAACCACTACCGAACGGAGCCTTACGGGTGGAGGATTGGGAGTATGTGCTCCTGAAGCCAGTAGATCAATCCCTTCCTTTGTTGCTTCTGTCACCAATTGCTGCAAGGTCTCTTGGAAACACAGCGTAAGATCTCTGTTGGTTGAAGGAACTTGCTGGATCCATGCCAAGTGCACAGGCTGGTTTTCTGTGTTTGATGCAGGATCTTGTGACGTGTTACCAACATGGAAATTGCCTGGTGATTTTTGGCCATTCCCTGAACTACGTCTGCTTCCTGTCATCACTTTTAACAAGTTCTAAGGTTCAACCCCCTCCTTCTAGCGCCAATTGTTGACGTCAATTTCTGGATTATCTCAGAAAAGCCAACAAGGATTAGATTTCGACTATTGATTCAAAGAGAAAGAGATTCAGAGAGTAAAGAAGACAAGTTTTACGTGGTAAAACTCCGATGACCGGAGAAACGTCCACGGGTGGTTAATGGGTCAACCAAGCCAAAATCCACTATGAAAATATGATGTTTACAAGCTCTCGATCTCTCTTTTTTCTCTCTGTATTTGCTATGATTGCTGTATGCTATATTGCCTATATCTTTTGGGGCCAGATTATGAGTCTATTTATATGCTTATAGAACCCTAATCTGCTTTGTACAAGTAATACAAGATCTTTGTATTTAATTGGGATTCGGTTACTTGCTTGAGGTTGATTTGTCTTCTTTCCTGATTCGAAGCCTCTTATGGAAATCGAGTGGGATTCTAGTAGTGCTGTTCAATTTGGACTTCTTTCCTTATAAAAATGTAGTATTCTTAAAGTAATAAAGTTATTTCCTGATTGGGGACTCTTCTAACTTAATGTTCCATTTTATTTGGGATTCCTGATGGATATCTTCCGCTTATTTAATGACTTCATCCGTGTGAAATAAGCACCAAGTTCTTACTCAAGTTGTATTTATTCCCGAGTAAGAGCAATGCCTGATGGTCTCGAGCGCCGTTTGAGCCCGAGTGAAAGCGTTGTTTAACCAGTCCCGAGTGTTGTTAATTGATCCCGAGTAGGTTTCATTCAATATATGCTTACTCGGGCTTTCTTCTCTTTAATGATGCCTCGTAGGATATTTCCTGAGTGCCCATTTGGGCTTCCACCTGGCTATTTTCTCCTTCCTGTCAATGACGTGTATGCTTGGTAAAATTCACATACGACATGATGTTTTTCGTTTTGTTTTTCATATATATATATAGTGAAAAAAATACTAACTGTATTTTTTTTCTTTTCCAGACTTTCTTTGACTTCTTCTTCTTCATCTCATAGTGTCTTCATCATCTCATCTTCTCTTCATCTTTTTTTCTTCCTACTATTGCCGATCTGCTCTTTTTCCTTTTTTTTTTCTTTTGAAAGGTTTTATTTTTGTTTTGTTTCAGACATAACAAGGAAGTTTATTACGAGTCATATAATCTTATCTTTCAAAATATATATATATATATATATATATATAGATAGAGAGAGAGAGAGAGTATCACATTACAAAGAGTTTATTAACAAATATATATATATAAACATAAAAATCTTGGAGTAGCAATTATTTTAAATGTAAAATCATAATAATTCATCAAAGAGACTTTATTTGGTTATTATGAGTTATTGTTAATTATTTGGTAGGAATTATTGACCTATCTGTTATTCAAATTTAAAAATTACAATATAAAAAATAATAGAAAAATTATATAGATTTTGATATTTTTCTGTTAACGTACTACACGCGTTTTTTCCGTTTTCATTTACAGAATACAACTTTCAGTATATACTACCAGACGTATTTTTGAATTTTGAAACAGAAACCAAAAACACCCTTTTCATTTTCATTTTTCTTTACGAAAATCAGTCAATGAAAAACGTTTACAAGACGGCCCCTCGGGTGGTGTTTGGTTGGATGGAATGGAATTGAATGGAATGGAAAGAAATTCATTCCATTTGTTTGGTTTGTAAAATTCCAATGGAATGAGCATTCCATTGGAATGGGGATTCCACCATTTTGGTGGAATGAGCATTCCATCCAAAAACCAATGGAATGCCCATTCCATTCCAATAACATATTTTCTTTCCAAAAATAACCTTCTATCCCACAACTCAATTCCACAAATACCCTCATTTCCAAAAATAATATATATATATATTAAATATCATACTATTATTGCATGTAATATATTATTACATATATCATATATATTCATATATTATAATATATATATATATATATATTCATATATTATAATATATATATATATATTATTATATTATATTATTTATATTTTTATACAAAATATATTATATAATTTATAATTTTATATTTTATTATTATTTTCCAAAATATATATATATATTATATTTTCTAATTATTTATATTATATATTATATATTATTATATACGTAATGTATATATATATACATTATATAATAATATATAATATTTTTATATATATTAATATTAATATTAATAATATCAATATTTCTAATATATAATATATAATATATATAATATTTAAAATATATATTATTATATAATTTATACTTTTATATTTTATTATTATTATCCAAAATGAACATTATATTTTCTAATTATATATATTATTTTTATTATTATTATATATATATATATATATATATACACATTATATAATTATATATAATATTTATATATTTAATAATATTAATATTAATAATATCAATATTTATAATATATAATATATAATATTTATAATATTTATAATATTATATATTAATATATATATAATATTTATAATATATATTATTATATAATTTATAATTTTATATTTTATTATTATTATCCAAAATTAACATATAATATTTATATATTTAATAATATTAATATTAATAATATCAATATTTCTAATATATAATATATAATATATAATATTTATAATATATAATATTAATATATAATATATATTATTATATAATTTATAATTTTATATTTTATTATTATTATCCAAAATTAACATTATATTTTCTAATTATATATTTATATATTTAATAATATTAATATTAATAATATCAATATTTCTAATATATAATATATGAAATATTATATAATATATAATAATATATATTAAAATATATATAATAGTATTTATATATTATATAATATATATTATAATAATATATATATTATATGTACTTTCATATATATATTTTTTTATCCTTAATATATAATGTTATTATAAATGTTTTGTAACTAAGGGTATTTTGGTCAAAATACAGTTGATTCCATTCCATTCAGTTGTTAACTAAACAAAATATTACTGATTCAGATATTGATTCTAAAGTCCCAACCAAACAAAGAAATCAGTTTTCCATTCCTTTCCATTCCAATTCTCATTCTCATTACCATTCCAATTCTCATTCCACCATGGTAACCAAACGCCACCTCAGGGTTCAAAAATTTTCTAACACTCTTTACTCCTCTACTTTTGAGAATAACACTTACTTAATAACTTAATTTTTAATAGCATCTAAAATGTGTTTTTGATAAAAATACCATTAAAACATAATCACAAAAATAAGTCTCGTTTTTTTTTCCGAGACTTATTTTATATTTTTGAGACTTATTTTAATATTTTCGATACTTATTGGGTATTCTTACAAATTTATGAGATTTAATAGGTAAAAATGAAATTTTTCATTTTTTTTTTCTTCTTCATCGATCTCCAATGGAGGTCTTGTTCCACCTCCACCTCTATCAACGAAGAGTTTTGAAAAAAAAAATCAAAAAAAGGATAGATAAAGTAATAAAAGAAATTTAGGATAGGTGTATTATTATCGTTTGGTACAATTTAAACTCAAATTATAAATCGAGCGTAAATCTCAAAAGTCAATATAGAATTGGTGTCATTTAGACCTCTTTCCTCAATACCCCTTAATGAAATTTTAAACAAAAATACATGTTTTTATTTTATTTTATTTTAAGTTACTTAATTGTAAAAAAATATATTAATATATTGGAGGTCACAGAACTCAAAAAAAAAGCGGGAAGACCTCAAAAGAAGAAGAAAGTCGTGAATCATGGAGGTCTATATCGCAGACCTCCATGGATACAGACCTCCATGACCTCTATGGAGGCTTGCTGACTAACCTCCATGAATGTCTAGTGAATTTTTTAAAATTAATTTTTTAATCAAAATGAAAGTAGAAAAAAAAAAAAAAAAGTAGTGGTATTTTTTGCCTCTTCACTTCACAAACTTGATAAGATCAGTCAAAACCATAAAACTTGATAAAAATATAGCAACCCATGTTTTTATTGGCTATTTGATGGTATCCCCTCTAATTTTTAATTTATATACTTAACATATAGTATTAAAAATAAAATAAAAATATATATATTATTAGCTAATAAGAAATTAAAACCACTGTGGAAGGGATAAGCATTACCATCTCAAGATGTGATGCGTTTCATAAGTTTATCCATCCATTTTAATCATTCAAATCTAATACAATTTAAATGAATGGATTATAGAGATGTCACATCATTTGAACATCTGATTTGGACACTAAATTTAAATAAAGAAGCATTATTGTTTCATAATTTTGAGTGAAAACAATTTTATAAAATTATAAAAATGTTATTACTTTTTCGTTTATTTCCTTTATAATCAATTTTTAGAAAATTAGCAGAAAGTGTTCTTCATTGAGTTGTTGGCAAAATCATATGTGCAAAACATGCATAAGTCTATAAATAGATTTAGGCATGACGGAGAGAGGACAAACAACACCACATCAACAAACACTTGAATTTTATTTAGACTTAAGAAAGGGCAAAATGGAAATAAAAAAATAATACATGTGATATAATGACCAATGCTTCAACTTCAGTCATTCGGTTAATACATATTACATTCTAGGGCTTGGATGTAAGCTTCAACTTAAGAAATGAGTAATGGAAGCTTGAATGTTGAGGATTTGTACCCAATGTTAGGCTTGGCAAAACGGGTTAGTGGGTCGGTTGGACCGAACCCAACACGACCCATTATATTAAATGGGTCGTGTCGGGTCAATCCGTTTATTAAATGGGTTGAACTTTTTAAACCCAATCCAATCCATTTAATAAATGTATAACTCAACTCGATCCGTTTAATCCGTTTATAATATGTTTGATTTTTTTCTATATTAATAATTATTAAAAATATAATATGAGTCTAAACTAAAAATATCCTTAAAAACCCAACATAATAACCAACTAAACCACATCTCAATTTAGACGAGCCATAAAAAGACTATAAAGTTTATACAATCCACAGATGATAGAGCATATATAACCAAACAAATAAAACTAATAAAAATAATAAATAAAGACCGATAGTTCAACTGTTGAGGTCTTCAAACTTCTCATTCCGTAAACTATTGGCAATTGCAAGATGAAAGTTTAAACAATGTAAAAATTAGTTATTTATTATTGAACCATAATTGTTATTGCAAGTATTCTCCAAATTAATTTTAAGTTACATATTTTTCCCAAACTAATCGTGTCAACCCGTCAACCCGTTTATGAAACCCAATCCAACCCGTTTATTAAACGGGTTGAATGGGTCAACCCGTTTACCAACCCAAACCCATTTAGCTCCACCCAACGAACCCAACGAATTTGGGTTCGTGTCGACCCGCCGTTTCATGACCCAAATTGCTAAGCCTACCCAAGGTGTTTCTGTGGACGAAGAGCAAGGTATTGCAAATATTGGACAGATTCAAACCTAGGAAGATGTTTCTTGAGCTACTCAAATTTTAGGGTTTATGGGAGTTTAAATGGGTTATTTATTCTTCCATAATTTCTTATCAATGAATGATTATTTTTTGTTTGTTTTGTGATTGTTAGGGTGATTTGAGATGTGGATTCTTCAGTTGGTATGACCCTCTTACTTGGGCAAGGTCCAAGAAGATTATTCCTTGATTGCTTAAAAGAATAAGGGATCTAGAGATGAGATTGAGGGAAGAAAATGGTTTTTAAGGCATTGGTGCAAGCTCTACATATGTCAATAATGTAGGTATATATGATGAAGGTAGTTATGTAGGAAAGAGAAGAAAGAAAAATGGTGACTGTGGTTTGAGAAAGTTATTTGTTGTTTTGGTTTTAGTAATAGGGATATTGTTTGTTGTTGTTAATAAGTGTCTGTGAATTTTGTAGAAGAATGAATGAATGTACTATAAGAAGTTGCTATATTTTTGTGTTCAACAAATCTATTTTATAACAATGACATAAATGAAATTGTAATTTGGCATCAACAATCCATTCTACTTGATCTTTCCAATAATGAAAAGTAATTGAACTACCTAACTAATGTGGCAACATACCAGAATGTACCTACTTGATCATCTAAATCAAGGCATGACTCATGAAACCGGCATACCTAAATCAAAAACAGTATACTGGAATCAAAATGCAGGTCACTGAAATACCAAATTGACATTACATTTCGAATTGAGAACCAACCATTAACAAACATTACATATCATGCATTACTAAAACAAATCCCTAAATCTGGTATATCTAATGTAAATAACAGTACCAGAATACAACCCAAAAACATATGTAATAACGTAACAACAAAAGGTAGCCTTTTCATCAGGCATACAAAAACCCAAATGCAATAACATCTATCATGTTATTGGGTTTGTTCTTTTCCTCTTGGTTGCCTTGGTTCCTTGGTTTGGTTGAGCTTGTTCAGTGGCTTGAGTAGCTTCAGTAACTTGGTTTGGTTAAGTAGATTCAATAATGTGAGTAGCTTCAATAACTTGGCTTTGTTGACTAGATTCAGCAGCTACAGTAGATTCAGTTCCTTGCCCTGGTTCATCTTGAGAGCCAACTCCTTTCCTTTTGCCACAAGTGGTCTTATTATGCCAATTTTGATTACATTTGCAGCACCTAATCCTTATGTAATTCCTCCTTATCTTGAGTTTCCCCCATACCTTAACCTCAACAGATTGAAGAATTCTTACCTTCTTTGGCTTACCTCTATGTTTCTTGTATTTTGGAACTTGAACAGGTTTCTTATTGGTGTTTGGTCACATGCTTAACCCATTGAAGTCATATATGACTGGATTATATGCCTTCATAAACGTTTCCTTCTGGTACATCTTGTGTATGAATTGAATAGGGTTATGGTTGGAATTCAATTTGGCAGATACTCCATGAATACATGGAATCCCAATCAGCTACCACTTGTTACAACCACAAGTCCTGTTTTGGATGTCAACAACATATTGGTCATCTCTATAACCCTTGAATTGATATTTGTGGTTTCTAAAGTATTCATGGCGGTAGATGTTACTCTCCAACTTAACCTTCTCAACAACCTTGAACACTTTGGGACCTATTTCATGTTTCTACCTCTTTAATACAGCTCTCTTCCTCACAGGCTTTTTCATCAAGTAGGTCCCGATCATCTCCATCAGAGAGATCACTGGCTTGTCTCGCGAGCGTTTAATACTGCTGAGTTGAAAGCTTCACACAGGTTATTGCATAACATGTAACATAATGTAATGTTTGTGAAGAAAGCCAGTGACCAGTGCTTATGATCCTTGTCTTGTAACCATTTGATGCATCTTCACTTGCACTTCTCATCCTCCCCATACTCTTTTTAATCTATCAAGTGAAAAAAAAACATATAGTTATCAAATCTAAAATTAAGATAACTGGTTGATGCAACGAAAGAAAATTCTTTACTCTTGTTTAGTTGTGGACTTGGCAACACACCAAAGTATCTGTTTTAGCAGCAAGCCCATGTGTTCACCTTTGAAATTGATGTGAAAGTGCTTGACACGAAATCGATGTTCAAAATTTGGAAATAATTCACTAATAGCATCTACTAATCCCTTTTGTTTGTATGAAATCCATACTATCCCATATGAGTTGTTGATTCCCAAATCAACAGCCAACAACTCTAGAAACCAAACTCATGTATCCATACACTCATACTTCACCAAAGCATAGGCTACAGGATACATCTGGTTGTTAGGATCAACCCCAACTACTGTTAGAAACTGTCCACTGTGAATTACTATGGTGTGTCATCCATCCAAGCCTAAAATTGACCTATAACCCTCTTTCCACCATTTCTTCAATGCATCAAGGCAAATGTACAGCCTTTGAAACCTAGGATTTTCTTCTCCCTCTCTTGTATAACACTTCAATCTAACTGTACTTCCTAGGTTCGTCCTTAAAATTTTTGCACCATAGTCCCGAACACTGGAGTATTGCTCCTCAACAGAACCCTGGATCATTTTTTTAGCTTTCTTCCTAGCACGATAGTACGGCCAAACTAACACATCCACACTAGTATTTACCTTCAATTGGTAAGACATTCCAACAAAGTTCCAATTAGGGTTTACCCTCTATTGATGTACATTCTTGTCAGCAATCATTTTGGAATTAATAAACTTATTCTTAAATGTCATTGCACATGTATGGTCATCACACAAAGACTTTATCTTGAAAGTCCTCTTATCACTTAACCGAGATCCATAGACAAACCACTTGCAACCCTCATTCTCACAAACTGCCCTAATTCGATTAGGATCATTTTTCTTAAATGTAACAACTCTTTTATTTTTCACAGCATGTGCCCTAATGGCATTTCAAAACACATCAATACTGCCAAACTCCATACCAAGCAAAAACTTTGGATCTTACATGTCACGACTTGAATTGAATTCATATTACATTTTCTTTCTAAATTGGCTTACATTCCCTCATTGAACCTCCTCATTATCAGATCCATCTATGTTGTTCAAATCCTCTGATCCTTCATCAATGCCAGATCCATCTCCACCTTCTCGACGTGGAATATCTACAAATTGTAATGACTCCCAACCCCATGTAGGATCCATATATGTATCAGCTGCTATATCTTTTTCCTCTTCCTCCTCATAATTAGACTTCACTAAGTCCTGATCACCAACATAACTTTCTGCTTCTTCTACACCATCACTTTCTACCTCCTCTGCTACCTGTTTCCCTTTTTCTTTCCTCTGCAAGTTATATCTCTCAACAGCTTCACTTTCTGCCTCCGTTGATACCAGTTTCCCCATTTCCGTCCTCTACAAGTTATCTCTCTCACCAACTTCTCCATTCAACTCATCTACACTGTTTTCATTAAGCCTAACCACATCAAGCTCTTTACCACCCACATCATGGCCATTAATTACCACATCAGGTGTACTAACAAACATATCAGCTTCTGCCCAATCATTATGAGCCTCTAGATGCTAATAGTTAATCACTTCATCTCCCATAATTGTTTACAATGCTTCATTAGGTCCAAGATACAAATCTAAGACTCTATTATGGGGGATATTATCCCCAAATCACTACAATGTATGATCACAATTTATAGGCAGCTTATACCCCAACTCAAAGGCAATATCATCAAGGTCTAACATAGACAATTCATCAAGATTCAAATAGTCAACAAAATTAATTTGGATGATATGACACGACTGTAAAAGATAAGAGTCATGGGTGCTACGTCACTAGAAGTCAACTTGATTGAATCAACCCAAGTTGACCA
Source organism: Dipteronia dyeriana (assembly GCA_032871835.1). Classification (NCBI taxonomy): domain Eukaryota; kingdom Viridiplantae; phylum Streptophyta; class Magnoliopsida; order Sapindales; family Sapindaceae; genus Dipteronia; species Dipteronia dyeriana. The sequence goes on along the minus strand of CM065301.1, from coordinate 12,841,452 downwards.
AAGAACACATGTCAAACCCCCTAACCAAGATAACACGAACGGTCGAGTAAGAAGACCCGATCGGGGCTGTCAAGATAGTCAGGGGTGAGGACGTGGTCGGGTGAAACCGCTGATCAGGGGGAAAACGAGTATGGTGGGGTATAATAGGTGATCGGCTGCGTGACACATGGACATCATTCAGATTTAACAAAGTTATGACTCAAACACGTAGAGAATGAATCCTACTGAAATAAGGTGTCTAGAAACATACTTTGATAATGAAGTAAATTTCCCTATAGATATCAAAGTCCAGATCAAGCAAGAAATCTGACATAATCAAAAGACAATCAACACAAAACAAGGAAGAAGAATAACACGACTCCAATAAGTTAGAGTTTCGTTTAATTACGAGCACTTTCCTAACTTGTACACTAAGAATTAGGGTGGTTCTATGCATGTATAAATAGACCCTAACATCACCCACAAATGGGTGAACGACAATTAAGCATATAAGAGAGCAAGCAAGATTGATTGTGTAATTTTGATCAACTTAGTGGATTTTTTTTTCTCTCGTCGTTATCAGCAACCGTGAATGTTTCCCCACTTTAGGGTTTTACCACATAAAATCTTATGCTTTTTCTTGGTTTTTATTTATTTCGATTTATAGTTCGATTGTTTATTCATATTACCTGTTCGACAAGTGATTAATCCAAAAATCACCATCAACAACCGGCTCTAGAAGGAGGGGGGAGAACCTCCTTTAGCATTAAGTTTGAATAATTAGTTCCGGGGAAAATTTGCGAGAAATGATATCATGGCCACTAGCAGAGACATGAGTTTATCTCCGCGTAACACCGATGCCTCACATGGTGCTAACGCCCTTAATCATATTGATGCCAGTGTTGCTGGAGAAGATCTATCCTAAAAGACCCCACCATCAACCAGACATGACGCTGTTACATCCACAAGTATAACCGCTTGTATTTTCCCATATGCATTCCGGTAAATCCAGAAATGCCTACAAAAAGTCATTGATGACGCCGCTAGATAGGGAATTAGCATAACGGTCACTGCCAATAAGAGTTTGCCATATCAACTCTCTACGCCGGTGGTGGCCTAGGATCTCAAGATACATTCTGAAATAGTGGCAACAACTCTAGAAGCACCATAGAAATCTAGAAGAGATAGGGCAAAGAGTCGTGAGAAAAAGGGACATTCGCACAGAAAAAGCGACCGCCAAGAAGATCGAGGAACTGGGGAGCATAGAGAGTCTAGTTCGCGGGAAAACGTATAGAGAGTCTAGTTCGCGGGAAGACGCAGAGAGGTATGAAGACGCAGAGAGGTATGATGGAGCAGAAACTTATCCCCAGAGGAAAAGGTCCCTCTCGAATTCAAGTGACGATGAAACTGCCTCTAGAAGACGTAGGGAGCCAACCCCTGTGATCAGACGTGACCCCTTCGGTGCCAAGATCAGCTGGCGAATCCCTAGGGTCCCATACGGGCTCACTATCCGCTAGAAGTTTGCTAAGCATAGAGAGCCGGAAGGGGAGCTAGAGGTTCTTCTCAAAAGAATAGAGGCCTTTGAGAGAAGACAAAACCTGGGAAACCCACTAATTGGAAACCTCGGAAGTCCATTTGCTGATTCCATAAGGCATACCCGTTTTCAGAGAAATTCAAGATGCCGCATGTGGAACAATTCAATGCCAACACTGACCTGTAGGAGTATGTAATGAGGTACCACATCGCAATGGCACAGTACGATTATAATGATGCCCTCATGTGTTGGATTTTCCTGCAGAAGTTAGGAGATCAAGAATCCAGGTGGTTTGGAGGATTGTCAGCAGTTTCCATCAAGAACTTTGAGGAATTTATACAAGTCACCAGGCAGTTCAAGGGAAATATCTAGTGAAGGAAGTCCATATCAGCCTTGTCGACCTTAAAGCAAATGAATGACAAGAAACTGAAGGATTACTTAACTAGATTCTCATAAGAAGTGTCTGAAGTAAAAGATCCCAATGATAATGCGGTAGTGTTAGCATTTATTAATAGCTTACAGCACAACCATTTAACCCTAAATCTGAGATAAAAGGGGTCGACCACATACGCGAGCATGGTAGACTATGTTGGAGGATATGCCATGGCGGAGGACGAACAGATAGCCCACGGTGAAGAAATTATACAAGGGAGTCGGCCCAAGAGCAGCCAAAAACATAAGGATGGCAACTCAAAGAATTGTGGCAAATGGGACCAAAAGAGCAACAAGGGAAAGGGTAAGGATGGACACAAAGACGACGACAAAGGTGGCAAGCACTTTAAGCGGCAATACACCAATTACACCCCGTTGGCTAGAACGCATAAGGAGATCTTGAATGTGATAGAAGATAAGAATTTATACAAGAAGCCTCCGAGACAGTCGAGCTTTGGTAGGAGAGACACTACTAAATACAGTAGGTTTCACCCGGAGAATGGTCACGAAACCGCCAAGTGTTATCAACTGAGGGATTACATCGAAGAACTGATCATAGAATGACATTTTAAAGACATGATCCTTAGAAGTAGGGATGGCCGGTATAAGGATACCCCGATAGAGGAGCGCGATAGAAACCAAAGTAGCCCTTGAAGAAATTTGGATAGTGAGATAATCAACACCATCTTTGGCGGGCCACACACTGAAGTTAGCAGCGGAGAAAGAATGACCGAGGTTAGAGAAGACATAAATGGGCATAGAAATTCGGAAGTAAATTTGGCAGGCCCCGATCAGAAAAAGTTAAAGCAAGGATTGAGACCCCATAGTCTTTACTGAGGCAGACACATATGGATCGGAGGCAAGGCCAAACGATGTGATTGTTGTGTCAGTTCATGTAGGACACATGAAGTTAAGAAGAATGTTGATTGACAACAAGAGATCAGCAGATATCCTGAGTGTGGAAGTGTTCGACCAACTCGGGTTGCAAAGAAAAGAACTACAGCTCCTCAAAGTCCCATTGGGAGGCTTTACGGGAGCAAAAGTAAGATTGTTAGGAACAGTGAAGTTACCTTTAGAGATTGGGAGCTTTCCCTACACTAAAACATTGTTGCTGGATTTTATCGTCGTAAATGTGAAAAATTGGTCGAACAACACCTTGTTGGACAGGCCTTTCTTGAACAAATCTAAAGTTACGATAGCCATATATGCCTTGATAGTGAAGTTCCCAACAGAGGTGGGAGTGAAAAGTTTGCAAGAATGAGCAAGAAAGCCAAATCTAGCCATATACAGCGAAAAAGCATAACCGAGCGTGATGCAGGTAGATATCCAAAGAAATGATGAAAGTTCAAAGATGGATGAAGGAGAAGATGCGGCAGAAATGCATACCCGGTTTGACCTGTACCCAAGGGAGATAACTCCGGAAGATGGGAAGGCCTAGAAAGACGAGCCAACTGAGGATGTCTTAATTGACGAGGATAATCCCGATCAGACTATAAAACCGAAAGCCCGGTTGACGGAGGCTTTGGAACACGTTCACCGGTCATGCTGCGAAAACAGGTTTTTTTTTTAATTATACAAATCGTAATCTGTATCTTTGGCCAGTGAACTTGAGATCGTATTTATTTTCGAAACAAATACATATAAAAATTACTACACTAATAAGATATATATGTAAATACAAGAAATTGTAATCAATAATAAGAAGAAGATTAAGAACCTTACCAACGTTTAGAGATTCTTTCACTTTTCAATATGCTCCAGGTCTGTACCACTGATCTTCCTCGCTATATCCCAGAACTGGTAATTACGTGTGAGCGCGTTATGGTCTCAGAAACTTAGAATGGAAGATATAAGAAAACTAAAAAACTCATTCTTAATTTTCACTATACAACACTTAAACTATTTACATCTCATGTAAACTCTAATATATGTGTTGATATATGTTTCACGCACACACGAATTGCTTCAAAATCAAAATTTGATCCGCGCCTAATTCCTTTTTTAAGCAAAAAGACCTGATGCACGCGTTGTTGAAAACCAAACAAAACTATCTCAATTTTTGTCTTATTTGCATTCAACCTCACGCACTGTTTTCAAAGCAACAAAAAAAAACTTCTTTTTGTCTTATTTTCATTCAACCTCACGCACACCATTTAAAAACCAAAAAACAAAACCCTTTGATTCGGTTTTTTTGATATATATATATTTAATTTAAAAAGACCGATCAAATCTAATTTGATTATTAAAAAAAATTAAATAAAAAATATCTCACATCTTTTATTTGGTTTTATATTTAAATTCAAACTATTTAAATTTAAAAATAAAATATATAATTTAATAAAATAAAATAATCACATTTTTTTTATTTAAAAATAAATATCAACATACACCATCCATTTATTGATTAATAACATAATTAAATAATCTCATTATTTAAGTTATTTAATCATCATTATCCATTAATTAATTAATCTCATTATTCAATTAATTTCTGAATAAATACGTGTCACTTTCATAACACAGTTAATTGGATAATCCAATTAATTAACCGTGACCCTTGTTACCTAAATCGATCGGGCTAGCAAGGGGACCTAATGGACCCACAGTATTTTGAGTTCCAATAATCATCGGAATCATTAATTAAACTCTTTAATTAATATTCCTTGATTATCAACTTCGATGTTATTCCACTAACAACCCGAAGCTGCACTCTTAACTGTAGATGCTTTTACACAGACCGATACAACTCGTTGTCCATCGATATAGCTATTACATATGGTGTGATCCTCCACAGTAGTTCATAATTATAGCTGGGTCATAATGTCTGTTATACCCTTATAATTGCATATATCCTTTAAGTACCATTGATTCTCTAATGGACAATAAATCCTACTTCCTCAAGGAATTAGGAGAGCACTCATCTCAAGGAATTAGGAGAGCGCTCATATTGTCCAAGCCCCGAATCAACCCTTAATGGAACTACCATCTACTTCTCACAAGAATGAGTGGATTCCACTATTATGTACAAACCTTCCCAGCCACAAGCCAAACCGTAATCCCAACATACGAAGTATATTGATCAGGAAAAACATCTGACCTCACCCATGGTATATCGAAGACCACGATCTAACCTGAAGGAGTCGATAAGACACTCAGGATTAAGATCACCCACATATAGCCATCATTAGTTGATATATATATATATATGAATCCCATCGGTAAACGGATCTTGGTGTGAGATTCATATAGATCATGGCTCAGTTCTATATGATCACATCATACAATGTGCCTCTATTCTCATATCTCATATGAATGATTCAGGATAAAATCACTGTACATTACGGAATGGACCGCAACTATAGATTAACTACAAATAAAGTACCCAGCTTTATTTGCCATCTATGGACTCTTTAGATTACACGTCTCTTACTGTATTCATCCGTATATGACACTTATATGTAAAGTTCGAGATTACATCCGGTAATCCAGAATGTTAATATGTGCACAAGTTTATAAAATAAATAACATAACAAGAATGAATTGAACCTTTCTTTTTATTTACTTCATAAATCCATTTTACAAATTACATGCTTAGGGCATAAACCCCAACACTCTCCCACTTGCACTAAAGCATGTGAGGCATATCTCGTAACCTTAGACCATCTAGGTGATCCGAAAACACTTTAGCCAGTAAGATCTTCGTAAATGGATCAGCATGATTATCTTGTGAGGCTATCTTAGTGACGATCACATCTCCTCTCTGCACTATCTCTCAGATGAAATGATGCTTTCTCTCTGTATGCTTTCTCTCTGTATGCTTCCTTCTCTTGTGGCTTCTTAGTTCTTTGGAATTATCCATAACACCACTGTTATCACAATAAAGTGTGATGGGCTTATCCAGGTCTGGAACAACTTCCAGATCACTCAAGAACTTACGGAGCCAAACAACCCCTTTAGCAGCTTCACAAGCGGCTACATATTTGGCTTCCATGGTGGAACCAGCAATGCAAGATTGATTAATACTTCTCCACACAATGGATCTACCACCTAGGGTGAATACTGATCCAGACGTGGATTTTCTAGAATCCCTGTCTGACGAAAAATCAGAATTTGTGTATCCTAATCGAATCAAATCCTGTCCAAAATACACTAGCATATAATTTCTCGTTATCCAAAGATACTTGAGAATAGTCTTGAAGCAACCTAATGATCCAATCCTGGGTTGGTTTGGTATATGCTGACTACTCCTACTGCATATCAGATGTCTGGTCTCATGTATAACATAGCATACATGAGACTACCTACTGCCGATGCAAAGGGTACATGTCTCATATCCTCAACTTCTTGAGGTGTCTTAGGACACTGTTTCTTAGACAAGTGAACTCCATGCCTGGAAGGTAAATTACCTTTCTTGGAGTTCTGCATCGAAAATCGTACAAGAATCTTATCGATATTTGATGCCTGAGACAGTGCTATGAATTTGTTCTTACGATCCCTGAAAAGTTGGATCCTTAGAACATAACTTGCCTCTCCCAAATCTTTTGTTTGGAATTGGCTAGCTAGTCAGCCCTTTACATCAGACAACACTCCCACATCATTCTTAATGAGTAGGATATCATCTACGTATAGGATCAAGAAAACTACTTTCTTGTCAATGATGCGCTTGTAGATACAAGGCTCATCGACATTCTGCTTGAAGCCATAGGTTTTGATCACATCATCGAACCTAATGTTCTAAGATCTAGATGCTTGCTTAAGTCCATAGATGGACCTTTGCAGCTTGCAAACCTTATGCTCTTGATCTGGTGACACGAATCCCTCTGGTTGCATCATATAAATGATCTCATTAAGATTGACATTCAAGAATGCAGTCTTGACGTCCATTTGCCAAATTTCATAATCGAAATAGGCAACAATGGATAAGAGAATCCTAATAGACTTAAACATGGCTACTGGCGAGAAAGTCTCTTCATAATCGACCCTCTCTTTCTGGGTATAACCCTTAGCCACTAGCCTTGCTTTGAAGGTCTCTACCTTCCCATCTACTCCTCTCTTTCTCTTGTAGATCCACTTACACCCTATGGGTTTTACCACATCCGATAAGTTTACAAGATCTCAGACTGAGTTAGAGTACATGGACTCCATCTCAAGATTCATGGCTTTAAACCGTTGCTCTTTATCAAGATCTTCTACTGCATTCTTAAATGTCAATGGATCATCAACACTATCAGCATAGACAACACATTATCCCTCACCTATACCTAAATAGCGTTCAGGTTGTCTCATAACCCTTTCACTACGTCTAGGTGGTAGTGTATCCTGATCAGAAACCATTTGACTCTCAGATGTTTGTGGATCAACAACTCTTGTTGATGAAGCACTAGTCTCACCAAGCTCTAACTCATTCAATACAATCTTAGAATGTGGTTTATGGTCACTGATATAATTTTCCTCAAGAAACGTTCATTTGTAGATACAAATACTTTGTTATCTTCGGGACTATAGAAGTGTCCACCTATTGTCTCATTGTAGTATCCTACAAACAAGCAGACCACAGACTTGGAGTCTAGCTTTCCATTTCTATTCTTCAGCACGTGTGCTGGACACCCCCATATGCAAAAATATCGTAAACTAGCTTTACGGCCATTCCACAACTCTAGGGGAGTCTTTGGAATAGATATGGATGGCACCACATTCAAAATGTATACCGATGTTTGTAATGCATATCCCTAAAAGGAATTTGATGATGATGAGAAACTAATCATAGATCTCACCATTTCCATCAGAGTTCTATTTCTCCTCTCCTCTACACCATTTTACTGAGGTGTACCGGAAGCTGTGAGTTAGGAAATTATCTCATGCTCGACCATGAAGTCTTCCAACTCTAGGTCAAGGTACTCACCTCCATGATCTGATCGTAGTGACTTGATAGTCCTACCTAATTGATTCTCAACTTTAGCTCGGAATTCTTTGAACTTTTCAAATGTTTCCGACTTTTGTTGCATCAGGTAGACGTATTAGTATCGTGAGTAGTCATCTACAAAGGTGACATAATACTCATAACCACCCATAGCTTTAACATTCATCGGTCCGTAGACATCTGTATGTATAAGCTCTAACAGTTCTTCAGCTCTAAGCCCTTTTCCAGTAAAAGGTCTCTTAGTCATCTTACCTTTCAAGCAAGATTCACAGACAGGTAAGGTGCCAACCTTTAACTCACTTAAAGGTCCGCTTTTTACTAGTCTGTCTATCCATTCAAGGTTGATATGACCAAGCCTAAGATTCCAGAGATACGTGTCATTATCTAGAGAAATCTTATGTCGTTTAGTTTTTAGTTTTTCAACCTTAAACATTTCGGTGTTGAACAGTGTCATATGTATTAACGGTCATAACACATACAAATTGTTTTCATTAATTTCTGAACAAATATTCAGATCATTCTTTCCAATAATAATAGACTTATTATTAAAAGAAACAGAATACTTTTGTTCTAACAACTTAGAAACAGAAATCAAATTTCGTGCAAATCTAGGAATATAAAATACATTGTCCAACAATATATAATTATTATAAAAACGTAATCTAATTACGTCCACTGCTCGTGCCGACATGATATCCCCTGACCCCACACGCATTGAGAAGGCTCCCTCATCTAGCTGTGTCCAAGAATCAGTCCATTGCCAAGAAGAACAAGCATGGTTAGTGGCCCCCGAATCAACTATCTAGGGTGAAGAATCATCTTCCACTAAACATGACTCAAGAACAAGTAAATCATATTTACCTTTCTTAGACTTCTTCTTGTTTTGGGCATTCTTAGGTTTGGGTTTACCCTTCACCTTCCCAAAAAACCTCTTCATTTTCTTATTATTGGAGGAAGATGGTTCGACAAAATTTGTCTCACCGGTCTTGCCCTTACAGTCCTTAGTCAAGGACTCAAAGGTAGTGAGCTCATTAAGAAACCGTGTGAGACTGAACCTTAACTTGTTCATCTCGTAGGTATTCTTAAACTGATCGAAACTCTTCTGAAGATTCGTCAATATGATGCTCACTTGACTGGGTTCGTCAATGGCCCGCCATTGACTTCTGCCGTGTTGAAGTATGACATCATGCTCAGGACATGTTCCTGAACTAATGTATATTCCTTCATGCTAGCGAGTATAGCGAAACGAACATCTTCTTGTCGCTTTTGCTCGGAGGGCTGCCCGAACATAGCTTGTAATGACTCCATGATTTCGAATGATGAAGTCATTGTTTCGTGCTTTGTGACAACCACGTCTGTCATTGAAGCCAACAAATATGTTCAGGCCTTCTCATCAGATGAGACCCATCGTTGGTATACCTCACGAACAGTTCGTGAGGCATTGACAGTAGGAGCTGGAGGACATTCCTCTATAAGCACAAACTTGAGGTCATTGGTGACCAAAATTGCATTAATATTAAGTTTCCACTTAGTGTAATTATCACCAGTTAATTTGTCATTTGCGAGAATTTGAAGTAATACATAAGACATTGCTGAAATAAATAAAACATTCATTCAGTCTTTTATTTAAAACTAGTGCAAGTGCTCTGGTATAAATTTAAACATGATGCATGAACATGTTTAACAAACTAGAACTACCCTAAAAATAGTTACTATACCACGACAATCCAACATACCACAAAGAAGTGCCGCCTTAGGGTTGGTCAAATCTTTGCATGTTGGACCGAGACATTCTCAATCAAATGATATTCTAGAATAACTCTTATTCCATATCATTCAACCATCAATTATTCAGTCATGTTTTTAATTAACAAACTTAATCAAAACCTTCGTGAGTGTAACCCATCATTTTAGATCTCATGAGCTTAACTCGAGAATTGCCACCTTAGGGTTGGTCAATCTCGAAATACCCAAAGAAATCCTATCTGTTAGGAAGTCAACCTTGGTATTGACCTTTGTGGAAACCCTCCTTAGGGTGGACGAAAGCAAAGTCGTCACAAGGCCCCACTCGGATCTCACGGTGTTGAACTAATGATGGAGACCGCGGGATATATATGTCATATATCCATCTCCCACTCACTATTTTAAAACTAGGGTTTTCTATTATTCGTTAATGCACCTAGACTCTACAGGATCAAACGGCTAACTTTAATCAAGTTATCTAGCTCATTAACTAATTAGAAACAAATTCTAATTGACTGATAAACTATTTACTAAGCTCGGATTATTATGTTCGTGTATACCAAGTTTTAACTATTATAACTCTAACACATTATTCGGTTCATTTATTAATAGGAAATTAATCATATTAATCCTAATTATAAAAATGACCCCATTAATCTAACTTATTAAACACTTTAATAACTAGATTAATATTTAATGAGAATTACCAAGTTTTTAACTATTAAAAACTAATCACATTTTCATAGTCAATTATGTATTTACTCATTTTAATCAAATAAAAAAAATACGTAAAATATCAGGCTATGATGCATGTATGACATATCAAATATATTTGTATAGGCACATCTAATCTAAATGACATATGTATACATGACAATACTTTTATCATCACATAATATAAAGCATACATGAATTGACCGAGTACTGTGGATTATTTAACCTAAAAAAAATTGGAATCTAAAATTACAAAAATACCCCCAAGGCATACCTTCGTCTTCTTGTAATTTTCGAGTCTTCAAGTCTCTTCAGATCACTCCGATTCATCTCATGAATCCTTCTTTGCGATTTTTCCAGGTCTTCAATATAGGTTACATTTTCTTTTTTACAATACAATAACAGTAAAAAAATATAATAAACAAAATAATAATAATAATGCAACCCATAAACCCTAAATCCACAGTACCATATAATTAACAATCAATCATGTTTTTTGTAAATTAAAAAATTTAATATACAGACAAAAACATCATACAATCAATTTAAATCGTGCCTACACAATCATACATACAGGAGCATCGAAAACAATTTCATGTTCCAAAAATAAAATTGGCTTTAATACCAATTGTTGGAACACGTTCATTCGTCATGCAGCAGAAACAGAAAATTGTAATCAATAATAAGAAAAAGATTAAGAACATTACCAATGTTTGGAGGTTTCTTCACTTTTCAATATGCTCCAAGTCTGTATCACTGATCTTCCTTGCTATATCTCGAAACTGGTAACTGTGTGTGATTGTATCACGGTCTCAATAAATTAAAATGGAGGATGTAAGAAAACTAAGAAACTCTTTCTAAATTTTTACTGTAGAACACTTCCACTATTTGTATCTCATGCAAACTCTAATATATTTGTTGATATGTGTCTCACGCACACACTAATGCCTTCTATAGCAAAATTTGATCTGCGCCTAATTCCATTTTTAAGCAAAAAGACCTGATGCACGCGTTGTCGAAAAGCAAGCAAAACTATCCCATTTTTTGTCTTATTTGCATTCAACGTCACGCACTGTTTTCAAAGAAAAAAAAACTTATTTTTGTCTTATTTTCATTCAACCACACGCACACCATTTAAAAACCAAAAAACAAAACGCTTTGATTCGGTTTTTAAATAATAATATATATCATAAATATATATTTAATTTAAAAAAGACCAATCAAATCTAATTTAATTTTTAAAAACTTTTAAATAAAAAATATTCCACATCTTTTATTTGATTTTATATTTAAATTCAAACTATTTAAATTTAAAAATAAAATATATAATTTAATAAAATAAAATAATCACATTTTTTTATTCAAAAATAAATATCAACATACACCCTCCATTTAGTGATTAATAACATAATTAAATAATCTCATTATTTAAGTTATTTAATCATCATTATCCATTAATTAATTAATCTCATTATTCAATTAATTTTTGAATAAATACGTGTTACTTTCGTAACACAATTAATTGGAAATCCAATTAATTAACCGTGACCCTTGTTACCGAAATCGATCGGGCTAGCAAGGGGACCTAATGGACCCACAGTATTTTGAGCTCCAATAATCCTCGGAATCATTAATTAAACTCTTTAATGAATATTCCTTGATTATTAACTTCGGTATTATTCCACTAAAAACCCGAAGCTACACTCTCTCAACTGCAGATGCTTTTACACAGACCGATACAACTCGGTGTCCATCGATATAGCTATTACTGAAAGTTCCCTAAAAACGCGTGTGTCTATAACCTAGAGGGGGGGTGAAGAGGTTTTAATCGAATCAATTACCGATTTTTCAATTAATCAATATTAATACAAATTACCCCAAATAAACAAGCATTCAACATCAAGTGTAAGGTGCAGAAATATAAATAACACAAGATGTATATGTGGAAACCCTCTAAATGGAAAAAATCACGAGCTATTAAGTGCGCCACACTCGGTCACAGAAATCCACTATATGAATAAAAGGTTACACCCTCAAGTGATTCTCAGACTCTCACTCTCGACAACCTCAGGCTATGGACACCGCCACTCACCACTATTGGTTCAGTCCCTAGTGATATCCCCTGATACACTACTCTTGGCGTGAACGCCTCCTACTCTACCCCCTTGGGCCTTTTACAGTGGCACCCGACCAATTGCTTGTCAACCCACCCTTGGTTGCAAGACTTAACCTCAATGAAGAATCAAACACAACCTAAGTGAATATGATAAAATATTCAAACATGCAAGTAATGCTAGGCAACACTAAATGCTTATCTGGGAATTTAAGAATGTCACTAAGTACAATTCCTAGATATCAATGTCTAAATCAATGTTCATAAAGACTTAACTAGATATAGTTATGCAACAATATATCCTAGTTATCAAACAAAGCCATTTCAACATAAGTTGTCATTAAACATGGCAAGGACTATAATGCAATCACAAAATACAATCAACGAGTCCTAAACAATATCTAAATGCAAAGCATAGACATTTAGCTAGAAGGGAAAAATGGTCACAAACCCTAGCTATCATTATTGAGTTGGAGAAGATTGCTTACTTGGTTGAGCTAGCTTGGCTTGCCTCCTTGGTTGAGGAAAGCTTGGAGGTGGAGATCTTGATTGTTGAGGATTAGTTTCATTATTCATTGGCATCTCCACTTGGTCATTCTTGGATGACTCTCCTAGATCATTCTTCCTCCTAGGATGTTGTGAAGGTGAAGTTTTCCTTTTGCCTTGAGCTTGAGGTTGTTTGACCTTGACCTTCTTCAATTCTTCAAGGGACCTCATCTCTTTATCCTTGATAATCTTCAAGGAATTGTCTTTCTTGGCTAGTTCATCCTTCATTGCCTTCATCATTTGATGGCAATCATTAATCTCCTTCTCATACTTTGACATATCAACTATGTCCACTTTCAAGGAGTTATCTAACTTGGTCCTTAGTTGAAGATTTTCCATCTTCAACTCCTTGATTTCTTCATTTTTCCTTTTCAAGGACCTTTGAAGACTTTCGATGAAGTCTTCATAATCAAACCCTTCACAACTCAAGTTCTTGGTGCTTGAACTATCTTCATCGAAGCTTCTACCACTTGTGCTCTCTTGGTAATCATCATCTAAGCTAGCTTCTTCAATGTTGAACTTGAGTGATGGGTGTCTTGTGGCCGCTTTAGAGTTGTCATTATGTAAAGCGTGCAAGACTATGTGATTCCTTTCACATCCCTCCGAACCTGAAGAGCATTATTCAATTTCACTACAAAAGTAGGCATTTGGTTTGCATCTTCGACTCTTGCTCTTTGAGTTTCCAATATCCGTGGAGATGTGCCCATAGCCACCACAATCAAAACATTTAAGCTTGATCTTTGAGATACCTAATTTTTTGTGTTCTTCTTTCACGGTACCTTCATGGATGACTCTTAAAATCTCCCAAGCTTCTCGAACATCTTGAGTTGTTTGGATGAGTTTTGCATGACTCTCACCCACTGCACAATATAAGTCACAAAGGTCTTTTGAGTTCCATTCGGCAGCCTCGAGTTCGTCAACTGTCCACTTTGACTTAGGCTTAGGCATAGAAGCCTCATTCTCTTGTGTCTCCGTGGGAGGTGAATACCCTTCTTCCACACATATCCACACATGCTCATCAAGGTCACATAAAAAAACTTCCATCCTAACTTTCCAAAAGGACTAGTCTCTCAAAATCACTCATGGTGTTTTGGGTTATATGAATGCACATGCAATGCAACAACACAAAATGCGAGCACTAAACAAAAATGCACAAAGACAAAAATGCACAAAGCACGACACACACAAAGCATAGATCACCTAAGTATATCTAGGCACCAGCTCTGATACCAATTGAAAATTCCCTAAAAACGTGTGTGTCTATAACCTAGAGGGGGGGTGAAGAGGTTTTAATCGAATCAATTACCGATTTTTCAATTAATCAATATTAATACAAATTACCCCAAATAAACAAGCATTCAACATCAAGTGTAAGGTGCGGAAATATAAATAACACAAGATGTATATATGGAAACCCTCCAAATGGGAAAAACCACGAGCTGTTAAGTGCGCCACACTCGGTCACAGAAATCCACTATATGAATAAAAGGTTACACCCTCAAGTGATTCTCGGACTCTCACTCTCGACAACCTCAAGCTATGGACACCGCCACTCACCACTATTGGTTCAGTCCCTAGTGATATCCCCTGATACACTACTCTTGGCGTGAACGCCTCCTACTCTACCCTCATGGGCCTTTTACAGTGGCACCCGACCAATTGCTTGTCAACCCACCCTTGGTTGCAAGACTTAACCTCAATGAAGAGTCAAACACAACCTAAGTGAATATGATAAAATGTTCAAACATGCAAGTAATGCTAGGCAACACTAAATGCTTATCTGGGAATTTAAGAATGTCACTAAGTATAATTCCTAGATATCAATGTCTAAATCAATGTTCATAAAGACTTAACTAGATATAGTTATGCAACAATATATCCTAGTTATCAAACAAAGCCATTTCAACATAAGTTGTCATTAAACATGGCAAGGACTATAATGCAATCACAAAATGCAATCAATGAGTCCTAAACAATATCTAAATGCAAAGCATAGACATTTAGCTAGAAGGGCAAAATGGTCACAAACCCTAGCTATCACAAAATATAAATCTCAACCAACAATCAATAACACAAGCATGTTATAAATGCAATAAAGCTTAAAAGCATACAATTAATGAGTAATTAATGCTTTTTCTAGGTAAACATAACATAGTATTAAAACAATTAATTCTAGGTCATGTAAAGATTACCTAGTCAATGAAAACAAGAACAATTCATGATTGGAAGATGCAAGAAGATGCAAGAAGAAACTAGATGCTCATGGATTGGAGTTTGGTTGAGTCAAGATGGGTTCTTGGGAGCTCTCTGTCTCTCTTGGAATCAATTTCTCTCTAAAGGAAAGCTTGGTGAGTAAAAATGGTTTCTTAGACTCACACCACCAAAGAGAAGAGAAGAGAACATATATATATTATGCCCTACACGAAATGGCATCGTTTTGGACAAGGGGCAACTGATTCCCGTCATGACCGCTGTGCATGTCGCGGCCTAGGCAAGTGTCCAGACTGCGGTAGAGTGAGTGGTGCATCGCCTGGGAATCTCCGCTGTCTGAACCGCAGTACAGGCAATGTCCAAACCGCAGTAGAGCAAGCGGTGCATCACTGGGAAACTCTGCTTGGGAGACCGATGTGCATACAACGTGCACAGGTCGCGGTAGCAGCAGCGTGCAACGCCTGGAGAACACCGCTGTGCATACCGCGGCGGAGGCAATGCACAGGGAGCGGTCTCAGCCGTGGTCAAAGGGAAAATCCTCTTCTAAAGGCAAACAAAATGCATCAAACACCCAAGCAAGAGTTATGAAAAAAAGGCACACAATTATGACAATTAAGCATTCATGCAAGATGATCAAAAACATGCATGAGAGTGTGTGTGTGAACTAAAACTCTTCAAACAAGGTTAAACAAGTGATTTACCTTTTGAAGCTTGAGCTAGGTCTTGAGCAATGATGGCCTAAACTACCCTTACACAATAATCCCCAAATGTGGTTGTCAACGAAATGAGCCAATCAAAAACGGAGGAACTTACAATTACATATGGTGTGATCCTCCACAGTATTTCATAATTAGAGCTGGGTCATAATGTTCGTTATACGCCTATAATTTCATATATCCTTTAAGTACCATTGATTCTCTAATGGACAACAAATCCTACTTCATCAAGAAATTAGGAGGGTGCTCATATTGTCTAAGCCCCGAATCAACCCTTAAGAAAACTACCAGCTACTTCTCACAAGAAGGAGTGGATTCCACTATTGTGTACAAACCTTCCCAGCCACAAGCCAAACCGCAATCCCATACGGAGTATATTGATCAGGAAAAGCATCTGACATCACTCGTGGTATATTAAAGACCACGATCTAACCTGAAGGAATCGATAAGACACTCAGGATTAATATCACCCACATATAGTCATCATTAGTTGATATATATATATATATATGAATCCAATCGGTAAATGGATCTTGGTGTGAGATTCATATATATCATGGCCCAGTCCTATATGATCACATCATACAAGGTGCCTCCATTACCATATCTCATATGAATGATTCAGGATAGAATCACTGTACATTACGGAATGGACCGCAACTATAGATTAACCATAAATAAAGTACCCAGCTTTATTTGCTATCTATGGACTATTTAGATTGTACGTCTCTTACTGTATCCATCCGTATATGACACTCATATACAAAGTTCGAGATTACATCCGACAATCCAGGATGTTAATATGTGCACAAAATAAATAACATAACAAGAATGAATTGAACCTTTCTTTTTATTTACTTCATAAATCCATTTACAAATTACATGCTTAGGACATAAACCCCAACAGGAGGAAGTTCGGAATAGGATGATTGGCCTCCTAAAAGTGTATAAAGACGTGTTCACTTGGGAACACAAAGACATGCCAACGATCAGCCCGAAGATAATTTTTACACTATTTAGCGGTTGATCTTGATCGAAAACGGTCATCCAAAATAAACGACCGTTTAACCCGAAAAGAAGCAAGTCAATCAAAGAAGAAGTGGAGAAGTTGTTGCCAACAGGATCTATATGGGAAGTGAAGTATCACGAATAGGTTGCCAACGTGGTGCTAGTGAAAAGAAAGAATGGCCATTGGAGGATGTGTGTGGATTTCACTGACCTCAATAAAGCATGTCCAAAGGATCGCTTCCCTTTACCTCGGATCAATCGGCCGGTGGATGTAACAGCCGGTCATGAATTATTGAGCTTCATGGATGCTTAATCAGGCTACAACCAGATCTGAATATTCAAACCCGATGAAGATAAAACCTCCTTCACAATTGATCAGGGGTTATACTGTTTGAAAGTTATGTCTTTTGGTCTTAAAAATACTGGGGCTACTTACCAGAGACTGGTAAACAAGATGATCGCCCGACAGATCAATAGAAATATAGAAGTGTATGTAGATGACATGCTGACAAAGAGCACAAAGCCCAAAAAACATGCAGAAGATCTCAGGGATACGTTCAGGGTGTTACGAAAGTTCGACATGAAGCTCAATCCTAAGAAATATATTTTCAGGGTGCCTTCGAGAAGATTTTCTAAATTCCAAGTTCATCAGAGAGGAATCGAAGTAAACCCTATGAAAATAAAGGCATTGGAAGAAATGAGGTCCCCAAAAATATTGAAGGAAATTGAAAGGCTAATAGGCTGCTTAGCATCTCTAAACCGATTCATAAGCAAATCAACAGACAAGTGCTTGCCCTTTTATAAAGCAATCAAGAAAGGCAATGGGGTAGATTGGAACGATGAGTGCGAGCAGGCATTCCGAAAGATCAAGGAGTACATAGGTAAAGTACTAATCCCGTCTAAACCCCTTGAAGAAAAAGTGCTCTACCAATACCTATCGGTGACAACTGTGGCAACAAGGTCGATGCTGGTCAAGCTGGACGAGGGGGTATAAAAGCCAGTATACTACACAAGTAAGACTTTACTATCAGCTGAGACAAGATACTAACCGACTGAACAGACGGCATTGATGCTAGTGACTACATTAAGAAAGCTAAGACCATATTTTCAAGCATAAAAGATCGAGTTCTACACGTCTTGCCAACTGAAGCAGATTCTATATAAGCCTAAAGTGTTTTGGAGGTTAACAAAATGGGCAGCGGATTTGAGTGAGTTCGACATAGCGTTTTTGCCAAGAGCTACAGTAAAGGGGCAAGTGGTAGTCGACCTAGTCATCCAGTTCACCGAACCAAACAATGAGGTTATCAGTATGCTAAAAAAAAAAGGAAGAATTTATCTGGAAACTGCATGTGGATGGATCGTCAAACACGTATAATAGCGAGGCCGGTATAACGATATCCACCCAAGAAGGTGATCAGGTAGAATGTGTCTTACGGTTTGACTTCAAAGCCACTAACAACATGACCGAGTACTAGGTACTTTTAGTAGGACTAGGAGTTTACACGGCACTGGGAGCAGACAAGTTGAAGATATTCAGTGATTCACAGGTGGTGATAAACCAAATCTTGGATGAATATCAAGCCAAGGACAACAACATGGCCGGTATCTAGGGATAGCCAAGATGTTGCTTGGAATGTTTAAAACTTATAGAATTACTCAAATCCCGAGGGAGAAGAATGAGAAGCCAGACGCTTTGTCAAAATTGGCATCGGCTACTATCAGCATACGGTCAAAGGTCATCCCAGTTGCTCACCTCAAGAGAATGAGCATCGAGGATCAAGAGGAAGTATCGGAAGTAAGAAAGATTGAAGGAAAATAGATCACTAAGACGACCCCGATCAGAAATCATCTGGACAATGGAACGCTTTCAATTGAGGTAACCGAAGCAAAACGCCTCAGGTTTAGAGTTACCAGAAACTCAATAGTTGGATGGGAATTGTACAGGAGAGGATTTTCGATGGCCTTACACAGGTGATTTTATCCAATAGAGGCTAGGCAGATATTAGAAAGTATCCACAATGGGGGCTGGGAAACACTCTGTGGGTAAAAGCCTAGCGCATAAGACTCTCAGACAAGGCTTCTACTAGTCGATCCTATTCCAAGATGCTCAGGCAGTCGCGGATCAGTGTGGTACTTGCCAGAGGTTAGCCAATGACATCAATAGACCCCCGCGCCCCCCCCCCCCCCCTCCCTCTCCCGCGAGCAGTTGAAGAACCTGTCATCACCTTGGTCGTTTGCCATGTAGGGGCTAGATTTGATTAGCCTGATGCCAACAACAACCAAATGAGGAGAAAGCAAGTCATTGTGGCTATTGACTACTTTACAAAGTGGGTTGAGGCAGAAGCGTTTGTTCATATAACCGAGGTTAACACGACCAGTTTCATGAAGAAAAATATCATCCATCGATTTAGAATCTCAGACACAATAATCACAGACAACGGGACCCAATTCGACAGTGACAACTTCAAGAACATGTGTCAAGAATTTGGTATAAAAAATTATTACGCCACAACAGCTCATCCTCAGACCAATGGCCAGAAAGAAGCGATAAAAAAGATAATTAAGCATACCCTAAAGGCAAAGTTGGATGCTAAGAAAGGAAACTGAGCATATAGGTTACACGAAGTCTTATGGGCTTATCAAATCACGTAAAGGACTTCGACAGGAGAGACCTCCTATTCACTAGCATTCAGAACAAAGGTAGTGATTCCAGCTGAAGTAGTTCATAATTCACGAAGGGTACAACTCTTCCATCCCAAAGCAAATGTGGAAATGTTAGAACATAACCTATATGAGTTGGAGGAAATGGGGCATGCGTTTTGAAGGTTCATATTCCTTTTTTAATAAAAGCAAAGCTAGCATCACATGAACCATGCACCTAAAACAGCAAACATGCTTTCATGCTCCGATGATATAGTACTACGTCTCCTAATCAAATATCGATTTGGATCTCCTCCACACCTTAAGAGTTATCACCTTGTCATCACCTTCATAATCCATTGACACGTGTCTAAAAAGCAAATCAATGACCAGAATAAATTTTATCTTTTGGTAGACTAAAGACATAAAAATTAATCTAGACCATTTATTTACTTATTAAACACGTATCAATAGATTATGAAGGTGTGAGGAGAGGATTCAGATCCATCAAGTATATGTAAGCTAAAACATCCATATATGGTACAACGAGCACCAAAGCTCTTCCCTTAGAGAGATGCTCAAACCAAATATATAATGAACTCACACACACTCACCTAATAAACTCTAAAAACTAACAGAGTAAATAACTGAGACAATTGGTGAGATTTTAGCACAAAATTTTAATGTAAATTATTATGAATCGATGCCATCTTATAGATTGTAACTTGGGATGTTATCATATTCCCCTTTTAGATTTTAGAATACATCGTTTTTATATTCTCTAAAAATCTCTCTTGCCTATGATATTCTGTTGGTATAAAGTTAATTATTTGAAATTGTTAAAAACGGAGGAAATGGATTTAGTTGTGAATTGAGTTGCTACAACATAGCTCAAGCTTTCAAATATAGATTTTCTTTTAATTACAAAGGGTTCTACAGACTCTTATATTTATAGTTGCCAAAAGACACATCTAAACATATCTAGATACAATGACTTAAAAATACGAACCTGGATTTACGTTGCACAACGGAAATGAGGTTTTAAAATTTTTAGGCAATTTGTAAACCGTATACAACATATAAGAATATATAAAGATGGATTTAGATCATTCCTTTAATGTTAACTCCTTCGTTTCTTTAAGCTTTATTCCGATTAAGAACCACCAAGTCTTCCTCGCTATGTCTCGCGATCCGGTAACTATGTATGGGCACGTCACGATCCTCCAGGAACTGAAAGAAGGATGCAAAGGCATGAAGAATAGAACTCCTTCTTTACCTCATGGCAAATTCGGCTACCATAAGCAAGAATAACTTTTTTATTTCTTTCTTCGGCTAAAATCTTCCTAGACTTTCTAGGGTTTTGCTTTCTTTTCTTCTTTTTTTTTGGTTAAAAGAATCACAAATAGTCGCTTTTATCCTTGTTATGTAAATATATCTATATATATATATTCAAGACTAGATACAAATCCTTTTCCAAATATATTTCCATATATTAAAAGGATAGGTAGTATTTAAGTGTCATAGGTAAAGTAGGATTTTAACTCCAACATAACCCTAGTTGACTTGAACTTAAACAATTGACTTTTTAAAAAATAAAATAATCTAATTATTTTATCTTTATTTCAGTCATGATTTGAACCTGTAACCTCCAATTAATAATTCATAACTATTAATTTTATAATTAAATAATCTAATTATCTGATTAATTTAATTATTAATATATTAATTAAATAATCTCCGTATTCAATCAATCCATGTAGAAATATATATCACTTACGTAACACAATTAATTGGACAATCGAATTAAATAGCAGTGACCCTTGTTACCTTTAATCAACCGGGCTAGAAAGGGGACCTAACAAACCCAAAGTTTTGAGCTCCAATAATACTTAGAAATAATTAATTAAACTCTTTAATTAATATTTCATGAATATTAACATCGGGGTTATTCCATTCAAAACCCGAGGTTGCACTCTCGCAACTGTAAATGTATAACACAAACCAAAATTACTATTGTCCATCGATATAGATATTATATATAGTATGATCATCCACAAGTGGTTCATAATTGAGCTAGGTCATAAAGTCTGTTATACCTCCCTAATTATACATTTTCCATTAAGTACCATTGATTCTCTAATAAACAAAAAATCATAACTTCCTTTACGGAAGAAGGATAGCGCTCATATTATTTAAGCCTCGAATCAATCCTTAAGGATCTATTATCTACTTTTTGCAAGAAGGAATGGATTTCACTATTGTGCACACATCTTTCTAGCTACAAGCCAAACCGCGATTCCAACTTACGAAGTTATTGACCGGGAATGCAACTCTGATCTCACCCATGGTATATCAAAAATCACGATCTAACCTGAAGGAGTCGATAAGACACTCAGGATTAAGATCACCCATATATAGCCATCATTTATTGATATATATATATATGAATCTCATCTTGTAACAGATCTTGGTGAGAGATTCATATATATCATGGCTCATTTCTATATAATCACATCATATAAGGTGTCTCCATTCTCATATCACCATATGAATAGTCTACGTTGAGACCACTGTACCTTACGGAATAGACCGCGGTTGTATATTAACCACAAATAAAGTACCCAACTGTACTTACTATCTACGGACTCTTTAGATTGCTCATCTCAAACTGAAAATCTCTGTATATGACACTCATGTACTCATTTAAAGATTACAACCGGTAATCTTGGATGTTAAGTACACTTGATATAAATGTATGAGACAGGTATATAGAATTTTTATTAATGATTCATTCACATTTCAAAATACAAGCTTTAGGGCATAAACCTCAACAATCTCCCACTTGCACTAAAACAGGTGAGACATATCTCGTAACCGTAGACCCTCTAGGTTACCTTCAAACACTTTAGTCATTCAGGTCTTCGTAAAAGCATGATTATCTAACGATGCTAAATTGGTCACGGTCACATCCCCTCTCTACACTATCTCGCTGATGAGATGATATTTCCTATTTATATGCTTCCCTCTCTTGTGGCTTCTTGATTGTTCGGAATTAGCCACAACACCACTGTTATCACAATAAAGTGTGATGGGCTTATCCAGATCTGGAACAACTTTCAGTTCAGTCAAGAACTTACGGAGCTAAACAATCTCTTTAACTACTCCATAAGCTGCTACACAATCGGCTTCCATGGTGGAGTCAGCAATACATGACTGCTTAACACACCTCTATACTATGGCTCCACCACCAAGGTAAAAAAACAGATCTATATGTGATTTTTTTATAATCCCTGTCTGATTGAAAATCAAAGTTTGTATATCATAACGCGATCAAATCCTGCCCTGAATATACTAGCATATAGTTTCTCGTTCTCCAAAGATACTTGAGAATGGCCTTTACTGTAACCTAACGATCCAATCCTAGGTTGGACTGGAACCCTCACCAATGTTTTTGCTCAAAGCCATAGGTTTTGATAGCATTATCAAACCTAATGTTCCAAGATCTAGATGCTTGATTCAGTCCATAAATATACCTTTGCAGCTTACGAACCCTTTAATCTTGATCCTGGAACATGAATCCCTCTTGTTGTATTATATAGATGTTTTCATCAAGATTGTCATTCAAAAATACAATCTTGACATCTATTTGCTAAATTTCATAATCGAAATAGACAACAATGGATAAGAGAATCTGAATAGACTTAAATATTGCTACTGGCGAGAAGATCTATTTATAATCAACCCTTTCATTTTAGGTATAACCATTTGCCACTAGCCTTGCTTTGAAGTTCACTATCTTCCCGTTTACTCATCTTTTTTTTTGTAGATCTGCTTATAACGTATGGGTTTTATCCCATCTGATAAGTCTACAAGTTCCCAGATTGAGTTGGTGTACATGGACTTCATCTCGAGTTTCATGGCTTTAAGTCATTCTTTTTTTTTTTCAGAATATTCCATTGCATGTTTAAAAGACAATGGATCATCCATACTATCATTAGAGACGATAGTTGTGTCTCCCCAATACCTAAATAGCTATCAGGTTGTCGTACAACCCTCCCACTACGCTTGGGTGGTATTGTGGTCTGACTAAGAACCGTCTGACTCTCAGACGTAGGTGGAACAATAACTCTTATTGATTGAGTACTAGTCGTACCAGCTCTAACTCATTTAACACAATCTTGCTTCGAGGTTTATGATCACTCATATAGTTATCCTTAAGAAACGTTGTATTTATCGATACAAATACTTTGTTCTCTTTAGGACTGTAGAAGTATCCACCTCTAGTGTTCATGAAAAAACTTACAAATAAGCAGACCATAAACATAGGGTCCATCTTTCCAGTTATGTTCTTTAATACATGTACTGGACACCCTCATATGTGTAAATGTAGCAAACTAGCTTTACTATCATTCCACAACTCTAGGGGAGTCTTAGGAACAGATTTGGATGGGAATACATTCAAAATGTAGGTCACCGTTTGTAGTGCATAACCATAAAAGGAATTTGATAATGATAAGAAACTGTTCATAGATCTCACCATTTCCATCAAAGTTCTATTTCTCCTCTCTGCAACACCATTTTGTTGTGGTGTTCTAGAAGCTGTGAGTTGGGATATGATCCCATATTCAACCAAGTAGTCTTCAAACTCTTGGTTAAGGTACTCACCTCCACGATCCAATCGTAGAGCTTTGATAATCTTGCCTAATTGGTTCTCAACCTCAGCTCAGAAATCATTGAACTTCTTAAAAGTTTCCGACTTCTGTTGCATTAGGTAGACATATTCGTATCTAGAGTAATCATCTATAAAGATGACAAAATACTCAAAGTCACCCATTGCTTTAACATTCATCGGTTCACAGACGTCTAAATGTATAAGCTCTAAGCCCTTTTTTAGTAAAAGGTCTCTTAATCATTTTACATTCTAAACAGGATTCGCAGACAGGTAATGTGTCAACTTTTAGCTGGCTTAAATGCCCGCTTTTAACTAATCTGTCTATCCTGTCAAGATGAATATGGTCAAGTCTTAGATGCCATAGATACGTTTCATTATCTGGAGAAATTTTATGTCGTTTTATTTTAGGTTTTTCAACTTTAAACAATTCAGTATTGAGCAGTGATGTATGAATTAACAGTCTTAAAACATACAAGTTGTTTTCATTCAAACCTGAACAAATATTTAAACTATTTCGAGAAATAATAACTGACTTATTATTAAAAGAAATAGAACATAATTGTTCCAACATTTTGGATACAGAAATCAAATTCCTTGTGAATCCAGGAATAAAGTAAACATGATTTAAAATAAGAAAACAACATTCAAACTGGAGTCTAACTACTCCCACTGCTATTGCTGACACGGTATCCCCTGACCCAACATGCATAGAGAAGGCTCCCTTCTCAAGCTCTGTCCAATAATTAGTCCAATGCAAGAAAGAGCAAACATGGTAGTGGCCCATGAATCAATTATCCAAGTTGAAGAATCATCTTCCACTAAACACAATTCAATAATTGGTAAATCGCATTTACCTTTTGTTTTTTTCTTCTTGGAAACCTCCTCTAGATATTGAGGACAATTCCTCTTTGAATGACCGATTTTGTCGCAGTGAAAATATTTTCCTTTGCTTTTATCACTATCGGTGGAGGTGCCCTTCTTCTTGCTTTGGGATTTCTTGGGTTTGGGCTTACTCTTAGCCTTGTCAGCGGACATCTTCCTCTTTTTAGATCTAGAGGAAGATAGTTCAGCAACATTTGCTTCACCGGTCTTACTTTTGTTGTCCTTAGTCATAGACTCAAATGTAGTGAGCTCATTAAGCAATTGAGTCAGGCTGAATCTCAACTTGTTCATCCCATAGTTACTTTTAAACTAATCGAAGCTCTTTGAAAGAGTCGTCAGTATGATGCTCACATGGCCAGGTTCATCAATGGTCCCGTCATTGACCTCTGCCGTGTTGAAATTGGACATCATGCTCAGGATATGTTTTATAACATATGCACCCTCTTTCATCCGAGCAAGCATTACGAAACGAACAGCTCCGTGTCGTTTTTTCTTAGAGGATTGCATAAACAAAGCCTACTATGACTCCTTGATTTAAAATGCTATAGTCATTGCTTCGTGCTTTGTAACATGCACTTTTGTCATACTACCTAACAGATATGTTCTGGCATTCTCATTTGTAAAGTCCTCAATTGTTGATTGGCTTATTTCGTGAACAAATCACATGTTTGGGGTATTATGTAAGGGTAACTTAGGCTCTCAAGACCTCAAGAGGAGAAACACCGAAGGTAAAATTCTTGTGCTTACTTGCTTTGAAGAGATAGTTGTACACACTCACTTATTCATGCATAACTCTTATTCAAATATGTTGTGTGTTTATTCTTGTGTGCATTTTGATTTAAATTACTCTTGTTGATTTATTTGCATCTTGTAATCAAAGTTTTATGTCATGCTAGGCATTAGAATAGGATGCATTTTTCATCACTCTTGAACTTGTTGAAATTGTGTGTTTGAGTGTTGAAAATAGGCTTTGCGCTGGTGGTGCGCTACTCGACCAGCGCACCTCACCAGTGCAAC
Source organism: Dipteronia dyeriana (assembly GCA_032871835.1). NCBI lineage: Eukaryota > Viridiplantae > Streptophyta > Magnoliopsida > Sapindales > Sapindaceae > Dipteronia > Dipteronia dyeriana. The sequence goes on along the minus strand of CM065301.1, from coordinate 12,815,325 downwards.
ATTCTAGTGGATCGTCGCATGTGTTGCGCCACTGAGCTGCGCTGTTGTACCACCACACAGTTGAAAAAAATGGGTGTGCGCTGGTGGTGCGCTACTCGACTAGCGTAACCTCACCAGTGCAAACATTCCAGAGGATTTACGCATGTGTTGTGCCACTTGGATGCGCCACTCGTCCAGCGCCTATTATAAAATTAGGTTGTGCGCTGGTGATGCGCTACTCGACCAGCGCACGTCAAGAGCGCACACAGAGGAAGCTAGAACGTTTTTTCCAAAACGACCTCACTTTGTTTGGATCTTATATATATATATATATATATAACTCAATGCTTTAAGGTCGTGTATGAGTTCAGAATATCATATATTTTCCTTAGAACACATTTCAAAAGAAAAACTCTTCCAAGAACTCATTTTTAATCACTCAAAGCATTCCCATGTGCATAAAAACTTCATCTTACATCATCTAAATTCATTTAGAGTGCATCAATGGATAGGGTTGCTTCATCATATTTTGTTTGGTAAGTTCTTCACTATCTTCTTACAAGTTAAGTGTTTTACTTGCTAAACCTTCTCTTTAATTATTTGTATGCTCTTAGAACATTTTCTAGATACAAATTAGAGATTGTTGTGATGCCATGATTGAGTGTTGTATTGTGATAGCTAGGATTGTTGTTGTTGATAACTTCTAGCTAAATCTTTATGCTTTGCATTTAGATATTGTTTAGGACTCATTGATTGCATTTAGTGATTGCATTATAGTCCTTGCCATGCTTAATGACAACATGTGTTGATTTGGCTTTTATAATAGCTTCATAGGATTGCTTGTTCTATGTTTAAGCTTTATGACATGTATTTTAGCTCTTGATATTTAGGATTGCATTTATTGTCATCTCATAATCCTAGATAAGCATATAAGGTACCCTAGCCTTGTTTGTTGTTTGAATATCATCATATATTCACATAGGGTGTTTATCTCTTCTTCAAAGAGAAGTAAGTCTTGCGTTGCATCCGGGAGTAGGTTGCTTCAAGCGTAAGCAAATTGAACTAGGTTCACTTAATACCGGGATTAGGTAGTGGTAATGGGTTATATACCGGGAGTAGGTTGTAACGCCTCTATCATCAGTGGATTCGTTGTTCAAATGTGGCACACTTAACAGCCCGTGGTTTTTCCCATTTATAGGGTTTCCACGTATATCTCAAGTGTCTTTAATATTTCCGCAATCTTTACACTTGTGATTTTGTTGTAACTAGCTAGTGGCATTTTCGTCAACATGACCTTTAACGAAAATTGGGTAAATTTGTTTAAAATCTATTCCCCCCCCCCCCCCCCCCCATCTAGATTAATATTATACACACCATAATATTTATTTCATCATCAAATGAGATCCATTTCTAGTATGCCTCATGAACATTTCATCCAGAATTGGCAACAGGCTGTGGAGGACACTTCTCCGTAAGCACTAACTTTAGGTATTTTGTTGCAAAGATTGCGTTGATATTATTTTTCCAATTAGTATAGTTTAGTTAATTTGTCATTAGCAAAGATTTGTAATAGAGTAGAAGACATTGCTGGAAAAAACATAAATAAAGAATCCATTCAACCATACATTTAATTCACACGTAAATGTTTGGTGTAAAATTAAATATGATGCATGAAAATATTTAATGAACAAGAAAATCCCTAAAAAACTGTTTCTACACAATGGCAAACCAACATACCACAAGCAAGTGTCGGCTTAGGGTTGGTCAAATTCTTGCATGTTGGATCGAGACATTCTCATCTAATGATATACCAGAATAACTCTTATTCCTCTATTTTTCAACCTTCATTTATTTCAGTCATATTTATAATTAAAAAATTTAATTAAAACCTTATGAGTGTAGCCCACCATTTTAGATCTATTAAGCTTAACTTGAGAATTGTTCGTGAGGAAGTCAACCTTGGTATTGACTCTCATGGAGACCCTTATTAAGGAGGACGAAAACAAAGTCATCTCATCTCACAGTGTTGAACTAATAATAGAGACTGTGGGATATAATGTCATTTATCCATATCTCACTCACTATTTTAGAGTTAGGGTTTTCAATTATCAATGCACCTAGATATTACTAAGAATAAATAGCTAATTTCAATCAAAATATCTAGGGCATAACAAATTTTTAGAATCTTATTCAAATAAACTAATCCGATTATTAACTAATTAAAAATTTAGTTCATTATTCAAATTCTAATCTATGTAAACAATTTTACTAAAACTAGAATTATTTAATACGATTTACCAAGTTTTAACTATTAAAACTAATCACACTATTAGGTTCAATTGTATTACGGCTTTAATCTAATTAAACCTAATATTATGTGACGGACCTAACCAATCTAACTAATTAAACAATTTAATAAATAGACTAGTTAGTAATGAGAATTACCAAGTTTTTACTCTGAAAAAAAAAACTAAACTCATTATTTAATAGTCAATTATGTGAATCACACTATTTTTTTAATCAATTAAAAAAATAAAAACACATAATTATCAATGGCTATTACGCATGTATGATATATCCAAAATATTTTTTCATATGTGTAGATACACCTATTCTAAACGACATGTATATGCATGACAATGCTTTAATCATCTCATAATAAAAAGGATACATGAGTTGACCGAGTACAATGGGTTATTTAACCTAAAAGAAATGTCTAATTACAAAAGTTACCCAAGGCATTTCTTGGTCTTCTAGTAATTCCAATATTCTTCAAGTTCTTTTGTGTTCTTATTTGGAGCTTTTAACCAAGTCCAACTTGATTAAATGGGATATTTTTTTTAATATTATGACCCGTCTCATAAGTCAAACCTAATGCTCAAATGTTACTCTAACACTTTTTAGAGGCTCAAGGTATATAAAATAAAATAAAATAAAATAAAATCCAGTCCAAAATCCTTTTTGAATTCGAAAACCCTAGCATTACAAATTCGAAACCCTAGAGCGTTCGCGTGTGGTTGTCATTCGCACGCATGGGCTGCCCGCAACCGCACACGTAATAGTCATGCAGTGGCAAGAACGCACAACCAACCGCACACGAAGACAACGCAAGGCTGCCTCGCGCGCAGCCAATCTGCAAGTAGCGAACTCGCTCTGCCAGCAGCCCAAGAGCGCAATGCACGCAGGCACAAGGCCTGGTTGTCGTGTGCGTATTCTGCCTTTACACCCTGACTAGCTGCTGCATAGTTGTCCGTGCTGCACACCTATACGCATCTCATGTGCGCGCGGGTTTTCGATTTCACTCTTCCGCCTTCCATCATCTTCATCCGATTTCTTCGTACATATTTTACAATAAAATATATTGCGAAAAAAATACAACAAAGAATATATAGCAGAAAAAAATATTAAAATACATCCCGACATTAATTTTACATGAGAAAAAATATTACAACCTTTAAAACGAATCTGAAAACCAATGTACCATTCAATTAACGATCAGCCTTTATAAAATAAATATAAGCACCATACAAACATTAGAAAGAGCCTACACATACCATACATGCAAATCAAACAATAAAGCTAAGGAAAAGGGAACTTTTATTCTTATACATTGTATAATAGGGCTCTGATACCAATTGTAGGAACCCGGATTTACTTTGCACAGCGGAAATGGGGTTTTAAAATTTTATGCAACTTGTAAACCATATACAACATATAAAAATATATAAAGATGGATTTAGATCATACCCTTGATGCTAACTCCTTCGGTTTTTTAAGCTTCATTCTGATTATGAACCACCATGCAAAGGCTTGAAGAATAGAACTCCTTCTTTACCTCATGGCAAATTCGGCTACCATAAGCAAGAATAATTTTTTTCTTTCTTTCTTCGGCTAAAATCTTCCTAGACTTTCTAGGGTTTTACTTTCTTTTTTTTTGGGTTAAAAGAATCACAATTAGTCTCTTTTATCCTTGTTATGTAAATATATCTATATATATTCAAGACTAGATACAAATCCTTTTCAAAATATATTTCCATATATTAAAGGGATAGGTAGTATTTAAGTGTCATAGGTAAAGTAGGATTTTAACTCCAACATAACCCTAGTTGACTTGAACTTAAACACTTGACTTTTTAAAGAATAAAATAATCTAATTATTTTATCTTTATTTCAGTCATGATTTGAACATGCAACCTCCAATTAATAATTCATAACTATTAATTTAATAATTAAATAATTAAATAATTTAATTATCTAATTAATTTAATTATTAATATACTAATTAAATAATCTCCTTATTCAATCAATCTCTGCAGAAATATGTATCACTTACGTAACACAATTAATTGGACAATCGAATTAATTAATAGTGACCCTTGTTACCTTTAATCAAGCGGGCTAGCGAAGGGACCTAACAGATTCAAATTTTGAGCTCCAATAATACTTAGAAATAATTAATTAAACTCTTTAATTAGTATTTCATGATTATTAACATCGGAGTTATTCCACTAAAACCCGAGGTTGTACTCTCGCAACTGTAGATGTATTATACATACCGAAATTACAATTGTCCAACGATTACATACGGTACGATACGATCCTCCACAAGTTGTTCATAATTACAGCTAGGTCATAAAGTCCGTTATACCTCTCTAATTATATCTTTTCCATTAAGTACCATTGATTCTCTAATGAACAATAAATCCTAACTTTCTTTATGGAAGAAGGATAGCACTCATATTATTCAAGCCCCGAATCAACCCTTAGATGAACTAATATCTACTTCTCATAAGAAGAAGTGGATTCCACTATTGTGCACAAATCTTTCCAACCATAAGTCAAACCGTGATTCCAACATACGATGTTATTGACTGAGAATGCAACTCTGATCTCACCCATGGTATATCAAAAATCACGATATAACCTGAAAGAGTCGATAAGACACTCGAGATTAAGATCACCCATATATAGCCATCATTTTTTGATATATATATGAATCTCATCTTTTAACAGATCTTGGTGAGAGATTCATATAAATCATGATCCATTTCTATATGATCACATCATATAAGGTGTCTCCATTCTCATATCACCATATGAATAGTATATATTGAGACCACCGTACATTACGGAATTGACAGCAGCTGTAGATTAACCACAGATAAAGTACCAAACTCTACTTGATATCTACGAACTCTTTAAATTGCTCATCTCAAACTGAATACCTCTGTATATGACACTTATATACTCAGTTAGAGATTGCATCCGACAATCTTGGATGTTAAGTACACATGATATAAATGTATGAAACATGTATATATAATGAATAACCTACTTCTTTTATTAATGTTTCATTCACATTTATATATTACAAGCTTTATGGCATAAACTCAAACATTAAATACATAGAAAATGCAAAAATACTTCTTTTACTCCAGTAATACCCAATATTTTAACTAATTTTAAATTCTTGAAATAAGTATCTTAGATATTTCTAGAAGTGCATTAATTGCCAACACTTCCCCTTATTGCAGTTCTTTTTAACTCCAATCAACTCCCTGAGATAGATGAACTTGTCTCTAGTAACAACTTTAGTAAGAATATCAGTCATTTGATCATGAGTCCTGCATTACATAAGTTGAATTTCACTTTGCTCAACTGCTTCTCTGATGAAGTGAAACTTCATAACAATGTGCTTCATACGACCATGGCTTATTGGATTCTTTCCGATGGCTATGGCTAATTTATTGTCACAATACAACAATAAAGGATCTTCTTGCTTTTCACCAATGTCTTCAATAATTCTTCAAAGCCAAATTGCTTGTGAAGTTGCATTTGTTGCGGCCATATATTCTGCTTATACTGAAGATTGTGCAATAGTCTTATGCTTATTTGAACTTTAAGAACATATGCTTGAACCAAGTGAGAATACATAGTTAGAGGTGCTCTTCATATCATCAAGGCACCCAGCCCAGTCGCTATCCGAAAAACCAACCAATTTTGAGTCTTTCACTGGTTGGTATAAAATTCCAGAATCCAAAGTGTCTTGCCAATACCTCAATGCCCTTTTACTATCTCCCATGTGATTCTGAGTTGGATTTTACGTATACCTGGATAACAAGCTTGCAGCAAACATAATGCATGGCCTTGTTGTTGTCAAGTATAAAAGACTTCCAATAAAACTTCTGAACAAGAAGCATCTACCTTCTTACTACTCTCATCTTGCCTCAACTTCTCATTCACAACAGGTGGTGTATCAACAACATTACAACCACTTATATTAATTTTTTCCAGAATACCTTTTGCATATTTCTTTTGGAAAATAAAAACCCTCTATTCACTTTGACACACTTCTATGCGCAAAAAATAATGTAATAACCCCAAATCACTCATTTCATATGTTTGCATCATATTCTTTTTAAACTCAAGAAGCAGCTTCTCATCATTGCCCATGAAAATCGAATCATCAACATAGATTGAAACAATAAGAACACTTCTATTTATGTTTCTAGTATATAGTGTGGGATATTTATCAATTTATTCGTACAAAGCTCGGGGAGCTTGTTTCAATCCATATAGGGTCTTTTGTAATTTATAGACTTTACTTCCTCCCCCTTTCACCATGAATCCGTCTGGCTGCTCAATATTTATTTCTTCTTTCAAAACACCATTTAGAAAAGTTGATTTAACATCTAATTTATAGATGATCCAATGTTTTTGAGCAGCAAGAGCGATTAATGTTCTTATTGTTTCAAGTCTAGCAACCGGAGCAAAAGTTTCGTAGAAATCAATACCTGACTTTTGAGTAAAGCCCCTTGCAACAAGTCCTGCCTTGTGCTTTTGTATATTCCCATCTTGATTTAGCTTTGTCTTGTAAATTCATTTTACTCCAACAACATTTCTGTTTTTAGGACGATCAACCAGCTCCCAAGTTTGATTTTTCTCAACCATACGCATCTCATCTGCAATCGCACTCACTTATACTTCTTCATTTGTTGCTTCTTCAAACTTTTTGGTTCAATGATTGAAAAAATACGGGATTCATAAACCTCACTCAATATTCTAGGTTTTCTTAGAGGTGAGCAAGAAGATGATGAAGTTGTAGAACCACTGTCACTTGAACTTGAGCTTGAGCTTAAGTTGATTGGTTATGTGGGAAGAAAACAATCTTTATGTGGCTACCTTAGAGCTTCTTGAGGGTTCTTAAAATTTGCATGAGTGATCTCGTGCACCTTTTTTTCTTTCCAATCACAAGTTGCATTTTCAAAGAAAACTACATCTCTACTAATAACAATTTTGTTATTCTCAACATGATATAATTTAAAGCCCTTAGTGTTGGCACTATAACCAACAAAAATATATGTTTCACTCTTCTTATCAAATTTTGATTTTTTTAGAAGGAATATGAACATAACAAATATAACCAAAAATTTTAAGATGTCTCACTGAAGGTTTGATGTCGATCTATGCTTCAAATGGAGTCATATCTTTAACAACTTTGGTTGGACATCTATTAAGAATGTAAACGGTTATATTCACAGCTTCAGCTCAAAAAGATTGTGGTAATCCTTTTTGACTTAACAATAATCTTACAATCTCCACAATAGTACGGTTTTTCTTTTTGGCAACACCGTTTTACTTTGGGTTGAAACTAGCTGTTAATTGCTTCCATATCCCTTCATTTTTGCAATAATTGAGGTATATTCACCTCCTCTATCAATGTGTATGGCTTTAATCTCCTTTCCGCTTTAACAAAAGCTTTAAACTTCTTGAACATAATAAAGGTCTCTGACTTTTCCTTCAAAAAATACACCCATGTCATATGCAAGAAATAATAAATTAAGATAAGAAAACACCTATGTTAATTTAGAGAAGGAGTCCTCATTTTGCCACATATGTCTATGTGAATAATTTTTGCTCTCCATGAACTTGAAGCTCGCTTGTGCTTTCCAGAAATACAAGTTTCACACATACTCATCTTGATCTCCATTTCAGGAAGCCCTATCACCATCTCTTTTTGCTTAAGTTATTTCAGGCCATTAAAGTTTAAATGGAAGAATTTCTTGTGCCAAAGCTTCATCTTCAATAACTTGACTTCTAAAAACAGAGCTTCATAATGAAATTCAGGTGGAAAACTTCTATTAATTCTCATTTTAATGCTAGCAATGACCTAATCTTTGTTCTTTCGATCAAATATCTTGCAAGATTTATTTTCGAAACACATATGATAACCATTCTCAACTAGATACCCAATACTCAGCAACTTCTGTTCCAAATCAGGAACCAGCAAGACATATTGAATATATCTTAGGCCTCTCTTAGTTTCAATTAATACGGTTCCTTTTCCTTTTGCTTTTACAATGGAACCATAGCTCAATTTTACTTTTGATCTCACAGTAGTGTCAATGTCCAGAAATATTTTGTTATCCCCAGACATATGATTACTACACCTGCTACCAAGATACCAAATATTATCTTTCACGTCAGTAATTGCTTGAGAAGCATAAAATAAATTTGCATTATCATTATTCTGTTCTTCTGAAAAAATTGCATGATTATTTGCCTTAAATTTGTAATTTTTCTCAACATGCCCAAATTTCTTACAATGATAACATTTTGGCTTCCCACGATGCCAACATTTTGAAGCATAATGATTTGTTTTCTTGCAAATTTTACAAGGAGGCCTACAGTTATTAAAAGTCTTACCTTGCTTATTGCTTTCTTCTCTTTTGCTCGAGTCATCAGCCTTTGTTGAATACGGTCTCTTCAAATCACGGACGACATTCTTCTTCTTTGATAACGATTGAGACTTGAAATTGAGCTTGGACCGGAATGCATTCTCAATAGATTGATCAATGTTCTGCAACTTTATTTGTTCATGAGAGAAGAGATAACTCATCAATTGTTGCATTGACAGAGTGCTGAGAACCTTAGACTCCTCAATAGCAGCTACAATATATTCATATTTCTCATGTAGGATTATTAACATTTTCTCAACAATTCTTTGATCAGCAATGTTTTCTCCATAAGTCTTCATGTGGTTGACAACATCAATAACTCTGGAGAAATAATCCTTCATGCAATCAGAATCTTTTATTTTGAGATTTTCGAATTCCTTAATGAGATTTTGGAGCTTAATAGCAATTTCTTTTTTGCTACCTTGAAACTCCTAATGAATAATTTCGTAGGCTTCTTTGGCTTTAGTAGCACTCATAATTCTTGGAAAAATCGTCAGAGAAACTGCATTCTAAATTTTAGAGAGAGTTTAGCATCATTATTCGATTTGTTTCAAGAGCCTTTTTCTACTCATCAGAAAGTTCAACTCCTTCTATTGGTTTAGAGAAGCCTTTGTCAATAATACTCCACAACCCTTTAGCCAGAAGTAGAGTTTTCATTTTCACCTTCCAGAACTCGTAATTTTCTCCTTCAAAAATTGGTTGAATCGAGTGCGACGAACCGATAAATTCCCCAACAAGAGATGCCATTGCAGTCGTATTTGCAAAGACCCAAAAGATTTGGAACATTGATGACAAACCCAGAGGATTTTGAACACTATTCATAACACTCAGACGAATTCAAACACTGCTCTGATAACAATTTGTTAAAAATAAAGGGAATGGATTTTGTGGTGAATTAAGTTGCTACAACAGAGCACAATGCCACGACCCGCTAAGTTCAAAGTCCAAAGCCCAAATTCCATCCAAGGAGCCTAACAAGCCCCCATCAAGGCCAATCACCTAGAAGATTCTAGAGATTTCCATACACTTCAAGCATTTGTTTACTTTTAGAAGTCTCTAGCTAAAGAATCACTCTAGACTATTCTAGAGTATCCTTGTACATAGGTTCATGTAGGAATAATCTAGAAATTAACTTGTACATATATAGTTATGGATTATTCTGGAGGAAAAATCTCCACCATTGGATCAAATTGATCATAGTCATTCATTGAGGAAGTGGCTTACTATAAGTACCTAACTCCTGTCATCTGTAAGGCATCCAATCCAACACAAGCCATTTGTACTCAAAGCCTTATAAAGCTCTCTTATTAGCAATACAAGTTGTCTTTACTTTCCATCCAAGCTCTTCTATTCTGTTTCTCTAGTCTCTCTTGTGTGAGTGAGTGACTGACTGACTCTTCAAGGCTTACTTAGTGCTCGTTTGGTTGAGTTTTCTACTGGCTCAAAGGTCTACGAACGTCTATTTAAATTTTTTAGAGTTGTTTGGTTGGGCTTTTAAGAATATCTATTTTTTAATTAAGTAGAGGCTAGTGGAGTTTAAACCTCTACTAGACAAAAGCTCATGGGGAGGTACTTCTCCAAATAGACATTTTTAAAAAAAAAACTACCAACCAAACAATTACATTTTTTTTTTCAAAAACTTTATTTTTAATAGATCTATTTGTCTAATAGAGGTTTTTCAAAAGCCCAACCAAACAAGTTCTTAACAACATTCACCCAGAAGTTGTCTAAGTGTTGCACGGGTGTGTTGTGCAAACTTTAAGCCAATGACAACATGCTTTCATATATTGATTTTCTCTTAGTTACAAAGAGTTCTATAGACACTTATATTTATAGTTTATATTTATAATTGGCAAAAGACAATTCCAGATGTATCTAGATACAATGACTTAAAGACATAGAAAATGCAAAAATACTTCTTTTACTTTAATAATACACAACACTTAATTAATTTTAAATTCTAGAAATAAGTATCTTAGATATTTCTAGAAGTGCATTAACTTCCAACATAAATGCAAAAGATTAAATAGGTAACTTTCATTAAAATTTAAATTTGAAAAACTACATATTTCGTAAAATATTAAAATTAAAATAATAATAAAAACAACAACAAGAAATGATGATATAAACAAAAGGGAGAAAATAGAAAATAAGAAAATAAGAGAGTACAAAATGACGTATTTTGAAAGATCACGGGTCAAAATTATAATATTCCCTTGTAAGTTTGGGGCAGGCAGTTTGTGGTTGACACTTGAGAGCAGTGGAGTGAGCAGGGTTATCTTTGTGAAGGTAATTTTTGTGAAGGGAATTTGAATAATATTGGTGCAGACCTGCCGGGCCAAAATATGATGTGTCAACTACTTCTAAATGCATCCCAACATTAGTGTCAGGGCCAATTTTGATGTGTCAAACACTCCTAAATACTTCCGAACATTAATGTCTAATTTCAAAAAAATAATAATAACAACATTGTTTAGACTTCAGAGGGTGTCCCCACAAACCGTATAATAATCAATCCAATTCAAACTGTTTATATGATTTATTGATTCCTACAACTACATGCATACGAAGAGATGAGGTTGGTCCAACGGTAAACCCATCATACTTATGTCGTGAGGTCGTAGATTCAAATCCTCCTCCTTTCAAAATAAAACCCTAAAATTTTGTAATATTCGACATCTACATGCATGGATTTTATTCTTCTTGCTTCTTTTTTAAATGCACGTGTAACATACATTACAATATCAATTGTTCAGAGCAAATCTAGCTAGTCTTTAACTCAATTTAAAGGTCAAATTTCCAAATGTCTATCGAATTAGTAAAAGATGTTAGAAATAGAAATTGAAGTATAGCTTACATTATCAAGATTACTAAACATAAAGAAGGAATATGGAGAGAAGAAAAGAAGTGCTTTGGGCTTCTATAAATGGCAACCCACTTCTATCATGACTAATTTAAGTAATGAAATGACCCCAAATGAATATCTCAACTTGAGAAAAAAAAATGAGAAAAATATAATTATGCCCTTCACACACCACTATCTGAGTGGGAGCTCTTTATGCTCCCAAACTCATAAAAAAATGAGTAAAATTAGTAAACCGATGAGTGCATAATATAATTGGAAAGGTTCTAACAACACCCAACATACGAATTTCTTCTTTTTAACCTTTAAAGGCTGGCCTTATTGATAGTCTTTCCTTGCAGCTTCAACTTTTAATAGCAGGATCTGCTAAAATTCTGTATCCTCCCTTTATGTTGAGATAATGAATTTTACTTCTGTGGTCACCCGCATTTATAGTTCGTCCTTTTCGAGCTCAAAAAAATAAAAATAAAAAGAAAAGAAAATTAAGTGAAGTATTGCATAAAGTTTGTAGTGAAAGTAGAACATCTTGAGATTCCCTTTAACCATTTTTGAAAAAGATCTAATTTTCTTTTCACATTTGTGAAGTAAGAATGGGTGATCAGGACTGAATGAGAACTTGGAATATGTAAAACTGTAGACATGCTGGCTTTGCACATTTATTAGGTTGCATTGTATGATATTATATATATATATATATATATTGTTAATGTTTCGATTTGAACTCATATTACATGTTATTTTTTAATGGAATCTATATATTCACTTATCTAAATCAGGTATTTTTTTAAAACTTTTTCTATCGGTAGGATTCGAACTGCTGACTTAAGAGTTATTTGTTCATACCATAAACCTGTCCATCTATCAGCTGAGCTTGGTGGCATATTACATGTTATTACGATCATGATTCACGTTTTTTGTATTTTATAAATGCAAGAGGTTTAATATCCGCTTACTAGCTTATGTCTATCAGAATCCCTAGTACAAAAGGACTTGCTGGTATAGTATATATACATGCACTTACGCGCATAGGGAGGGAAATGAATCTCAAGTCAAGGTCAACAACACCATCAAATCCCTCTTTTCTCTTTGCAGTTTCTTTTTTTCTTTTGATATATCATATTAATCGAATTATTTGTTAATTCATTCAATCAAATGTGTTACAAATTCTTATATGATTGTTTGGACCCTTTCTTTTAAGTTTTTCGGGCTCATAATTACCATGCATGATACACGGTATTCGAACCTTCTTTGACCAAGGAATCCTAGGTCCAACTCCCCTTATATGTATCCATGCATCCATTTCTGTATTTATTCTTAATATATTTTACATTTACAGATATGAAGCGTGAGTTTTGACAAGAGTTTACATCCAACAAGAGAAAAGAACTAAAAGGCTTTTAACCTCAAATACATCTAATGCTGAAATTTGAAGGTATGCTGTGATGACTAGATATAGATTGTATCACTAACATATTGGTTATTAATATTTATTTTTGACATACTTTCTTGGTAGATTTGGTGTGTGGTAACACGTACATAAGATGTTGTTGGCTTTAATTTTTCTTTTTATTTTGGTTGCTTATAAAGAATAAAAAATAAGCGAATTCCTTATATAAATAACATATCATTTGATCACATTTTCTATTTAATTATTACATTTAACAAAATATTATCTTGTTACTTTTTTATCAGTCCATGACACAATTTGTAAGTTTTATAAAAGGGATTTTGAATCCTCTATTGGTCTGATCTTTTTTCTGACATTTTTAAAACATATGATTAGTTGTTAGGAAAGTGGTTTTAAAAACCAATCACATCTTAACCACACATTCACTGTAATATTCATGTGTCATGAAATTAGATGAGGCCAGGAAAATGATCAGATCAGGATTTTGAATTATAAAAGATAATGTAATAAATTGATATTTGTATGTTTGATGTTAAAGGAGTGAAAGCTAGTTTATTTCAAAAAAGAAAAAAAAGCTAGTTATACAATAGCAATAATGAGAATCTACTTAGGGTATGTGTACTTTATGGTTTTGGAGGCCGGGATATATATATAGAGAGAGAGAGAGAGAGTGGGGGACACAATTTTTAATATAATATTTAACATAATTTTATAGTTATTGAGCCTATGAGATTTGAATGGTTAGAATTTAATAAATTTAATTTATTTTTTTTCTCTCACCTCCTTCCATTGTTAATTTATTTTATTTCATATATTTTCTCTCTCCTAGATCTTCTTACCTAAATTAAATCTAAAATCTATTTTCGTTTACCTTTACGGTTTTTTTTTCTCATTATGGTTTTTCTCTTTTTCTCTGCTAGACTACAAGTTATTCATACCTAAATCAATTATTTTATCTCCACTATCATCAAATACTGATATAGTAAGTTTTATATATATATAATGGAGAGAAACAGAAAAATGAAAAATGCAAGAGAGAAGAGAATCGATATCAGATTTACATTTAGGAAAGAAAATCTAGGAAACAGAAGAAATGAAATAAAATAAAATAAATTAATGATGGACAATGGTGAGAGAAAGAAAAAAAAAGAATTTTTTTTATTAAATCCTATACATTCAAATCTCGTAGATTCAACGTTCACTGATTTCATTTGACAAAACTGATTATCTTCGGTGAAGTACCTATAAGACTAAACTTTTTCTTTAGTATTTCTTTATTTATTTTCAAATATTCCACACTTAAATTTCGTATAGCCCACTTGCCTAGAATTCCCATATTGTACCATGAGTAGGTGTCTTGGCACTATATATAAGGGTTGGTGCTTGTATGTCCAATAAGAAAGCATCAGAAGAGAGAAGCAATTAGCTAGTATTTCCAGTAATATTTCTCTCACAGATCACAGTCACATATTGGAAGGAAGAATGTCAGAATCTCTTGTGCTTGGGAAAGTAGTTGGAGATGTTGTTGATTATTTCAACCGAAGTGTGAACGTTATAATTACCTATAACTCCATGAAGCAAGTATATAATGGCCATGAGCTTTTTCCTTCAGTTGTAACTGACAAACCAAAGGTTGAGGTTCAAGGAGGTGACTTGAGATCTTTCTTCACTCTGGTAAATTTAACTTCATTACTAATTACTTCTATATAATATATTTTCTTCCTTAATTGATCAGTTTCTTTTATGCTTTGATCACCAAATCATGTACACCATTGAACTTGTTTGTTTTCTCTCTACTGCAGGTCATGACAGACCCAGATGTTCCTGGTCCAAGTGACCCTTACTTGAGAGAGCATTTACACTGGTATATCCTACAATTATATTATCATAACATTTAATAAAAAATGTATTTTTAATAATAATTAATGGTATGAGGTTGGTACGGTGATAAACCTCTCATACTTGCATTACGAGGTTGCGAGTTCAAGTCTTTCTCCTCTCATCCCAAATGTATACAATACTTCAAATGATAATAATAAATGGACGTCTAATACCAACTTTAGTGTGACTTCCGATTAAATTATAAAATCATGCGATTTTAATAAAAAGGAAAATCACCCATTAACTCTATTAGTTTTTGTACATGCTTCTGTTCAAGAATTTTGATGAGTATCTATGTATATTTCAAATTTTGACGATTGAAATTCTTTAACATACACATTCTCTATGTATTAACTTCAATTGGTTGTATATTTTACAGGATAGTGACAGACATCCCAGGCACAACAGATGCCACATTTGGTAAGTATATATTCTCAGGATCTTATTATACAGTACGTGTACACACATAGAGAGAAATTAGGAAGGAGAGTTAATTAACTAGTAATGATATAAATCACAGATTAATTATCATCAAAATGTTTTGATTGTGTGAAAATATTACAGGAAAAGAGGTGTTGAGCTATGAAATGCCAAGGCCAAACATAGGCATTCACAGGTTTGTGTTCCTTCTCTTCAAACAAAAACGAAGGCAGACAGTTAACAACATACCATCTTCAAGAGACCGTTTCAACACAAGAAACTTTGCCGAACAAAATGAGCTTGGTCTCCCTGTGGCTGCTGTTTACTTCAATGCACAAAGGGAAACAGCCGCAAGAAGGCGATGATGATCATTTAATATTATATTGGCTCATGTGTTGTATACCTAAATATATGTCCTTCAATTCCTAGTGATGATACAACACTGCACTTATAATATGTTACTGTTTAATGGGTTTTTGCTAGAATAAAGAGCCGGTCAAAACTTGGGTGGGTGCTTGGTATCCTCTTATTATTGTTGTCGATCGTTGTTCTAGTAATAATAATATCATTAGCATAACGTACTGGTTGTATAACTAAATATATTATAGTTGTCGATCGTTGTTCTGGTAAGAAAGTGAGGATGGCCGACATTGTTGCTAAAGCTTATTCGAAGTTGATGGGTTTCAAACTGAAAATGGCGAAGTGATCCTTTTAGTTTGGGGTCATAGTTTCTTTGGTGTTTTTTAGTCTTTTGGCAGCTCTGTTTGCTTTTCCAGGGGCCTGGCTGTAGGCATTGGTCTTTCGTTTTTCTAAGCTTTCATGCTTTGTTTGTTCTTTATCCTTGTTTTGGGCTGCTTGGGATTTTGGTCAGTGCCTTTTTGGGTTGTTGTGGCCGTGTGTTGTGTGTTCTGGCTGTTTCCTCGGTGCTTGTTTCTTTGGCCTATGGCCATGTGGTTTGTTTGTACGTAGCTCTTCGGCTTGGTGGCCGTTTATGAATAAATTCTGCCGTTCAAAAAAAAAAAAAACAAGCTTACTGTGTTACTACTCACTGTTTTAATAAGTTTCTTTCTAATAAAATGGAAAAAATGTTATGTCTGTCTCTAGCTCTTGGACATGTTTGTGCTTGCTTGTTAAAGCTGGTTCAAATTCAATGTTTATCTTTTTGGCCTATTATATATATATATATATATATATATATATATATAGGTGGGCAAAAACCCAATAAACCGAACTGAACCGATCCAATCGGTTTTTTTTCGATTTTTTTATGTTGACTGGTTCAGTTCGGCATATTTTTAAAAAAACCGATTGGATCGGCTTTTTTTCCAGTTCAACATCCAAAACCGGAAAACTGAACCCAAATCCAACATATAAAAAAAAACCTTAGTTTATTGTTTAATAGTGTATCAAAACTATAAAAGTATGAAAGTTTGTCACAACAATTTTTTTTTAATAAATATTATATTAAACTAGTATTTTCAATATGTTCAAAGCCATAATTTAATTTGATTGAAGGCCCAAAAGGATTAAAATATAAAAATATGTGTAATAATTAAATCCCAAAAATTTGGTCTAGTATGAACAAAACTGAAAAAAACTGAATCGGTTCAATTTGATCGGTTTTTGATCAACTGACATTTATAAATTTTATTGGATTGATTCATATTTTCAAAAACCGAATTTTATCGGCTTTTTATCGGTTCTATTAAAAAATGAACCGATCCATTAAACGTCCACCCCTATAATATATATATATATATATTATATGTATGTATGTATGTATGTATGTATGTATGTATGTATGTATGTATGAGTGGTTCTCTCATAAGGGATCCTTTATTTTAATTTATGTAAGGACCACCAAGAAATCACGACAATTTTTATGAATTTTGATCTGAATTTTTTTGTGGATGATATGTTCAATGAAATCTACCTATGAATAAAATTTGATAATTTTTCAAGCACCAAAACTATTTATCCCAATTTTATTAAATATAAAGGCATCGAAAAAATGATGAAATATAGAAAAATTCAAGAAAAATAGCTGTAATGTTTGAAAAATTCTCAAATTTTATTCATAGGTAAATTTCATTAAACATATCATCTATAAAAAAAAAAAAATCATAAAAATTGATATAATTTTATGGTAGTTCTTACCGAAATTAAAGTAAGAGATCCCCTTATAAGAGATATATATAATTGTTAGCATATGTTATCAAGTGATCAGTTTAAAGGTGTTTTGGCTTATAAAATGGTACAAATAACCTTTAAAAATAGAAAATGGAAATGTATCATATATGTGACGGTTTTTTCTTCGTAATCTTTTTTTTATTGATATTTAGTTACTTTTAAATTATTTATTAGTTTAGTTTAGAAATTTATCTTATGAATTTGGTATATATATATATATATATAGAAATTTAGGGATTTTTATGGTCAAAATAAAAATGTTACAAAATATTTAGAATTAAAATAAGTTCAGGAACTTACGGGGCAATTCTCTCATCTTTTCACGTGTAAATATGATTTAGTATTTATGGTATGAAACGCTGTGAGCTTTGTTTCTTGAATTGACAGTCTAGAAACAGCGTAGTATTCGTTGTACAAGTGTTGGCTATTTAGCTGCAAAGAGTAACCTACTATTTCCCATTTCAATCTTCTGTCAGATCTTTGACCTCCTAGCTGTAGCTATAGTAATTATATATTAAATTATTAAAGGAAACCTCCGATAAAAGATTCTTTACTTTTAACTTCGTTAAAATCCCAATATAATCGCATCAATTTGTATCGATTCTAATATGGATGTTTATTGAAGTAGATAATAAGATCAGTAAAATCTATATATAACTAAAATTTATGATTTTTTTAAACGTTAGAACTATTTATCTCGATTTTGTATGAAGGAATTAGAAAAATAAACGAAAAATTTAAGAAAAATGGTTCTAACGTTTAAAAAATTCTTAAATTTTATTCATCGACGGATTTCAATAAACTTATCATCCGAAAAAAAAAATCAAAACAAAATTTATAAAATCAATATAATTTCTGTCGTATGTGAATTTTACCAAGCATACACGTCATTGACAGAAATGAGAAAATAGTCAGATGGACGCCCAAATGGGCACTCAGGAAATATCCTATGAAGCATCATTAAAGAGAAGAAAACCCGAGTAAACCAGTAGTATGGCAAGACCTACTCGGGATCAACTAAATTACTCCGAATAGATTAAAAGTACTCGGGATTAACCAAAAAGCATCTTCTACTCGGGCTCAAACAGATCTACTCGAGACCAACAAGTGTTATTCTTACCCGGGATAAATGCGACCCGAACAAGAAACTTGGTGCTTAATTCACACGGATTAAGTAATTAAATACGCGAAGATATCCATCAGGAAGAATCCCAAAGAGAACAAAATACTAAGCTATAAAAATCCTCAATCAGGAAACAACTTGATTTCGCTACAAAGACTACATTCTTATAAGGAAACAAGTCCAAATAAAACTGCACTACTAGAATCTCACTCGATTTTCATAAGAGACTCCGAAACATGAAAGAAGACAAATCAACCTCAAGCAAGTAACCGAATCACAATTAAATACAAAGATCTTGTATTACTTGTACAAAACAGATTAGGGTTCTATAAGCATATAAATAGACCCATAATCTCATTCCATAATATATAGGCAATATAACATACACAACAAGCAACAGAAAAATACAGAGAGAAAAAAAAGAGATCGAGAGTTTGTAAACATCATATTTTCATAGTAGATTTTGGCTTGGTTGATCCTTCAACCACCCATGGACGTTTCTCCGGTCATCGGAGTTTTACCACGTAAAACTTGTGTCTTCGTTACTCTCTCTGAATCTCTTTCTCTCTGAATCTCTTTCTCTTTGAATTAATAGCCGAAATCCAAACATTGTTGGCTTTTCTGACACAATCCAGAAATCGACGTCAACAATTTCATTTATATCCTTACCGAAATTAAAATATATAATCTCTCACGAGAGATTCGGGTCGTTTGTTTTTTTATCTGAAGACTAAACAGTCCTGAATTTTTTGAAAACCGAATAAAGTCTGAAATCTGAACCTGACTGATATTTTTTTTTCTTATATCTGAATGTATTATCAATATGTTGTTTTTTTTATAAATAAAACTGTCTAAAAATAATAATTTTACATTTATACTTATACTAATTGAAAGAAGTATTTTAATTTGCATCATTCTTGATAAGATTTTGTATATCTTTTTGTAAATAAAGTTCAATTTAACAAAATAAAAAATTCATCAAATAAAAAAAGTTTAAGTTCAATTTATTGTCTAAAAAAAAATCAAGTTCAAGTTCAAAATTGTATATTGTCCACGTTTTCGGTGTTATAATTCATGAAACCATTTTTATTTTTTTGGTTTCCCGGATCATATATACCGGAAACCAAATAAAAAATAATATTCCTGAATTTTTTATATTCAAAGATTCTATAACATCTTCAATCCACGAAATGTACTCAATATTATAGACAAGTTAATTTAGCACTATATAAATAGTTATATAAAATAATTTCTTACGGGATTTGGTAGGAGAAAAATTCAATTGTTCAATCTATGTAAAATTTCAATATGAAAAGTGATCAGTTTTTTTTTTCTTTCCTAAAACTTATTTAAAATAAGAAATATATTAAAATAAATAAATTTACATAATATCATTTGAAATTAAATTAAAAGTCATAACTTTTTATATTTTATTTTAAATTATTTTTAATATTTTTAAATTATTTTTAATATTTTTAAGTTATTTAACTATTTAAAATAAAATAACTTAACAATTCTATTCGACTCATTCAATTCTAAATGAAATATATATATATATTAACACGTCAATCACTTGTCCACAATTAAAGTCTAATTTTCCGGCGTAGGATAATATTCATTCCAATCACTTTATATTTCTCTAGTCCATATTTACTGCGTAATGCTGCATAGGTGATACTATGTCCACTATATTAGGTCTACAAAATATAATAATAATAATTTTATTATTATTAAGAAGTTAACTAAAATCCATAACTTATTCAATATAGATGTGGATAAAATCTTTTAAATAGTATAACTAATTTTTTTCCTATTTTACTAAATACAAAACATCCATAAATAAGAAAAAATATATATAATACTTAGAAAAAGTATTTATAAATAGATTTCAATGAACGTCCTATCATCTATAAAAAAAATCAGATCAAAATTTATTAAAATCAATAAATTTTATCTAATTAAAATAAGGGAGAACATCTCTATCTCTCTCTCTCTCTCTCTCTCTCTCTCTCTCTCTCTCTCTCTATATATATATATATATATATATATATATATATATATATAATTGTCACTCCCCATGAAAAGTTGCAATAATGTCAATTAGAAAAAAAAAATGTCAACTAATATTATAGTTACTATGTGTATATTATAATTATGTTCTTAGAGAATTATTCATACATAATACTGTTATATTTGAGCATGAGTATGTTAATTAATTATGATGTAGCACATCTTCTTAATAAAACTGATAGTGCATCTCCCTTCCATATAAATGGTAAGAGGTTTAAATTTCATCATGTGTATTTTACAAAAAGAGTTTTTAAGAAAAACAAAGCAACCTTTGAAAATAATAAAAAGAGATACTTATAGAATATTTGGTGTCTTCTGAACAAATAATAACAAAGCAACCTTTGGTGTCTTCTGAATAAAAATAGAATATTTATATTTAATTTTATTTATAATGTTAAGAAGGAAACACAATATTTGACTGTAATTATGTCAAAAATAAGACAGTAACCATACTAATTTATCTAGTTAAAATCTTGGCAATTAATCAAATCCACCAAATCAATTTCTAATTTGTCTAAACTAAAATCTTGACATTAATCAAGTCAACCAAATCAAATTCAAATTGTGGCAGCCTTATTAGTTATCTCCTTGGATTATGGAGTAGTTATCTTCAGTTATGAGAGTAGTTATTCAGACCATACATGTATTGTTTGATCTTGATAGATCCAAACAGTTCTATTATAATACTTTAAAATAAAATAAAATAAAATAAGATGTATATGATTTAGGTGCGACGAGGGTAGGCACACAGTGGGTCAAATCTCATAAGGTCACTTAAATGAGTTATATCTGGTGGTGAAATTGGGTATTTTTATCGATAATATTGCAGTAGATCAAATCTCACATTGTTAAAAAACCTTCTCGTAATAAACTGATCACATTGTTAAGTAATAGATTTAATTTACCAATAAGTTAGGTTTACTTCAAATCAATACATTATAGACGGTAATTTGATTAATTAATTCATTAATTATACTGCATCACTTAACTTCTTAGTAAAAATGGTTGTGAACCTTCCTTCCACACCTAATGGTCAGGGATTTGAGTGTCACCATACGTATTTTACAGGTATGTTTGAAGAGTAGTTATATTTAAAAAAAAAACAATTAATTATACTCAATATGACGGAAAAATAAGCTTAAAAGAAAATCTTCGGGGTATAAGGAAAAAAAAAGGGAAAATATTATAATTTAAGCACTTACATAGTTACATTAATGCTATATTGTAATCCAGATCCAGATTCCAGTGAAATGAATTATAGTTTAGTTATATATATATGAACTTTATTTTGTCTATAAATCCGTACTCCGTAGCAGATCATGATTCATTTTTAAATGATGGTCTCACACAAAGTTATCGGCCATTCGCTCCTTTAAAGGGGCAAGTGAAAATGGCAAGAAAAGATTCTGGGCTGCTCTCAGGACTCACTGGGTCCACTGGAAGGAGAAAAACTTAAATGAGGTGGTCTTATTGCCATGTTATTGTCTAATAAAATGTTATTTATGTTAGGAGTATAACAAAATATTTTTACAATAAAGCCTTACACTGATATATATTTTTATTGAACGGTCAAACGTTAATGAGATTGTATAT
This sequence comes from Dipteronia dyeriana, assembly GCA_032871835.1. NCBI lineage: Eukaryota > Viridiplantae > Streptophyta > Magnoliopsida > Sapindales > Sapindaceae > Dipteronia > Dipteronia dyeriana. Next base: position 12,793,060 of record CM065301.1, on the reverse strand, counting down.
GTAAATTTTTGTGGTATAGTAGACTAGTAGTAGCAGTAGAAACATGCATGGACAAGAATGACTAGTGATCATATAGAACCGTAATTCATCCATATACCTCACAAGATTCTAACACAATCAAATTCATTTAAGATGTCATCCTACCTAACATTTTGATCCCACTTCATTTTCACTATTTATAATATATTTAAAGATTTGTATTTCACCTTTTTTTATTTTTTTTTTAGTCCAACGTAGAATGAGTTAGATATTTATCAGAACCTATCAAAACTAAATACTATTTTCATGATTCGAATATCTAATCTCATAATATATTAGAGAAATCATCATATAGATACGGATAATTGCATAGAGAGGGATTTGAACTCCTTACATAGGGGGCAGAGGGAGGGGAGCCATCAGGCCATGGCCTTCTTCCCCAAAATTTTTTTAAAAATTTCTTTAAAACAATATAATTAGATTTTACATACTTTTCATTTTGGCTTACCAAATTTTTATTTATTTTTATATTAGACTTCACACTTGAATTTCTGGCTTTGCCATATTATATATACACAGAAAAATATCAATTTTTACTTCTTATAATTAAATTTTATTTTATTTAAAGTAAAAATAAAAATAAAAAATCATAGCAAATATGATACGAAAAGGACACCAAAACCTAATTGATGAGAGCAAAGAAAAAGCCGTTAAAGAAGGTAAAGAATTGGTGGGCAACCCTAGCTAATTAGAATCTCGACACGTTCTCCATGTGAAATTTGTGCATCTGTCCTTTTGCTGTGTTGCAACTTGCAAGTTGGCAAGTTGCAACCATAGTCTTTTGACTTGATCTGTTACTTGCTAGGGGTTTCTATTCCTTTCAGATTACGTGACAGTCAAAATCTTTTAAGATTCTCCATTTTACTCCTTCCATTTACAAAAAAACAAAATCAAATTTCATTCGCTTCCATTCAACTACAGAACTACTCTACTCTAGAACCATTTTTCTTTTTGTTTGAAATTTTGCAGATTAGGGAACAAAAGCATTTTTCTTTTTAATGTGATTTGAATTAGTCGAAGAATTATAAAATAATATGGTAGTTACAAATAAAATCTGGGTCAAAAAAGTTAAAAATAGTCTGTATAAAAAAATAAAATAAAATAAAATATTAGGGGATGTTTTGGTTCAAGATTTTATTAGACAATTTAGGGAAGTAAAAGTCTAGTGGTATTGGATTGAGACTTTTTAACAAGTTAGATAAGTCCGGTGGTATTCGATCAAGACTTTTAAGAATTTTTTTAAAAAGTCCATATTGTCTTGTGGTATTGAATATAGACTTTTAAGATTTATTTTAAAAGTCCATATTATCTTATGGTATTGGATCTAAACTTTCAAGAGGCAACAAATTGTCTGATGGTATTGGATTGAGATCAAGGTTTTTAGGATTTCATGACAAAATAGATTTTCAAGACTTTTTAGTGATATTTATAAATAATTTGAACCCAAAATTGTCTTGTCATCTCCCTCAATACTTTCTAGACTTTTCTCTCACACTCAAAAATCATCTTTAGCTTTCTCAACCTCCACACCCCCATCAAATTTTCATTATAAATTTTTAGTTTCCTCAACTTCTATACCTCATCAGATCTTCTGTACCCCATCAGATCTTTAGCTTGAACGAATTGTGGTCCACGGATGAGTATTTGGTAATCAGAGATTGGAGATAGGCGGGTGAAGTAGTGCAACAATTTTACTTTTTTTTTTTAAACTTAATTTCATAAAACAGATGTTGAATAATGATTCCTAATCGTGACATTTTTATTATTGTTCATGTTTATTTAATAGGTGTAAATAATGATTTATTTTTATATAAATTGTAATGACTAGTGTGGATAAAGATATAGTTGTATTACTAATATATATAATGGTTCTTTAGTAAGGACGTCTTGAAATTATAAGTTAAGAGCGTTCAATCACAGCCACACATTCATATTGGGTGTGGGTATTCGTTAATGTATGGAGAAAATTGAATACTACAATCGACAATTGAAAATCCATATTTATAAAAGTCCAAAAAGTCTTGAAATAAAGTCAAGATAATCCTAATAGTCTACAAATAAAGTCCAAATACTCTTTCAGAATTCTAAAAGTCTAGTCCATATAATCCTAATAATCCTAAAATTATAATCCTAATAATCCTAATAGTTTTACAAATCTAAAAAATCTTACTCCTTAAAATTGTCCATTAAAATATCAATTCAATACATCCCCTTAAGTCCATCGAATCACGTATATTTTAATGTATATCATCAATGTTACTAGTGTAACTAGATTGAACCTAAAGAAAGCAATAACGAAAAGAATGAATGTAAAGCGTTAACCAATTATTGTCCAAGAAAAAAAACTGATTATTGTTCGAATGTACATGGTAGAGTACAATAATATTTAGATTTCATGACAAATAGCAAAGAATGAGATTGGGTATTTAGTTGTTGGAAATTTGGCTCGTATTCCTATATAATCCGAACGTAATTCAACCGAGCGGAAATGGTCCAGACGGAATCTGATTAGGATCCTTCTCTTTAACTTTTAAACCAATGATCCGATCCCTGCCCAGAATCCTTAAAACTTAGTTCAACCCAAATCGATCACTTTCTGCCATTTTTCTCCCTCACAGTTGGTTGTAGTTACCTGATCTCAAAACATAAAGATCCTAAATACAGGCCCGGCCCTAGGGGGAGCCCAGTGAGGTGACCGTCTAGAGTCTCCGTCCCCAAAGTTTTAGAAAAATAATTGATTTTATATATGACATTTATATGAACTAATAAACTCATAAAAATGAGTTCAAAAAAACTCACTGAACATCTAATTTTTTCATTTTAAGAGTCCCATAAATTATAAAACCCAAATATTAGAGTGTATTGAATAGTTGAATCCTAATCTCAATAATAATTATCTTTTATATATTAAAAAAAGCTTATTATATTGATATTTACAAGTATTTATTAAAGAAAAAAATATATAGTAAACATACATAAAATATCAAGAATCTCATTTTTTTTTTACTAGACCCTGTAAATCTCAAGGCCGCCCCCCCTAAATAAAGGGACTTTTTAGATTCAAATTAAAATATAATAATTATTAATTAATTAGAAGATTAATAAGTCAAGATAAAGACTTTGTACCTTTTTTATTTTCGACATTCCAACTTTGTAATATTTGAGATTATGCTACCAATCAAATAAAATTTTATATGAAAATAAATGTGTGGTCTTAACATAAGTTTAATTGTAATATTTTTTTTATTGATAAAATTGGACTGATCTAGAAGGAAAAAACATCATAAACGATTATATACTGAAAAAACCCCTAAGCACTATCCATCAATAATATAAAATGAATAAAATGAAAAGTAACAAAAATCATAAAAACACAAAAACAAGGGAAACATTTATGTGGAAGATGGATGCATTACCAACTCTGTTATAAGGTGATGTGCTAATTGTAATAATGTTTATACATATTTCGATGCAAAAGTGGTTTATTCTCTCTCTCACATACACACGACACAGCAGTAAGAGGGGGACACAGATATAAAAGGGGACTACATGGGTGTATATATATAAACTCAAAGCATATAATTAAGTTTTTATGGAATAAATAAATATAGGACCTATTTATGTTTTAAGTTTAATATATGTATATGTTAGTACAAGTACAGAAAATGACTTATCATAATATTGAAAGGCTATGATTCAGTAAAATATAATATTTAGATATCAAGGCAAAT